>OZ010618.1:5396150-6646150 GCA_963932285.1 Caenorhabditis macrosperma
GCGGCAGTCATTGGCAGGCGGTCGGCTCTAAGTTTCTGGAGATTCGAGGCATCTGAAATTTGTAAAGTTATTCTGGAGCTCTTTAGAAGAAGAAATTTTAAAAAAACGTGGCCTTTTTGGAAATAATCTTTCAAACACTGTTTGCGAAATAACTTACTTCCATGTACGTCGAATGGAATTTTGTTGAACAAAATTCCCTCTTCGGTTTTAACCATCCTCCACTTTCTCTCGGCCCTGTCATATGCGAAGTGGCTGGCCAGATTGAAGAGAAGTCGGTTGTAGAAGGGACCTTTAGCCAGGAATCCCTCTGGACTGCCGAGTTTCAGGAAGTCCGCGATGAATGGTCCAATGTCAATTCCAAGCATCGCGAGTGCGCTCTTCAGTTTCCTGTAGAGTTCGCGTGAGGCGATGCGAGTGACGAGGTCTTCTTTCGTTCTCGGGAATTGCTCGATTGCCTGAAAATGAAGCTTTATAAGAACATCGAGCACAATGTCTCACCTCCTCGAACATCGGCTTCGTTCCCTCTTTCCGCTCGGCCACGTGCACCAAAGAAATCTCCTTTTTGATGGAGAAGCCATCCTCTTGCTCACTGTTTCGCTCCCGGTATTCTTCGCATTTCCTCACCGTCTCCCAGATTCCAGCAAGTGGATCGTCGATGTTCATCGACAGCTGGTCCAGTTCGATGTCCCCGATCTTCTCGTCCAAGAAGCATCGAACTGCTATCAGATTCGCTTTTTCGTAGCGAGTGACTCTTCTTTCACGATCTTCGATCGACATCGCCTTCGGCGACCAAACCTCGTTACGGTCTTCTGTTCCGTATTCTAAGTCGTCGAACCTCTTGATCTCTCCGAGAAGAGTGACGACCCTTCCTTTCAATTCTCTCAGACGCTCCAGGAGCGCTTCTTTCGGATCTTCATGCGAAAAAGCGAGAGCATACGCACGCAGTTTGATTGTCGCGGGAATATGGAAATATTCCGCAATATCGTCGGCCATTTTGTCGATGGCGAGAAGAATCGCATGTTTTCTGGAAATGGCGTCCATGCCGCTGTTGTCGACTACCCACTCCACCAAACAACCGTCTTCCATTTCAAAGAACGAATTGTAGACTCCCAAGGTCGATGAGGTCGATGGTTCCGCCGTTGACGACGATGTTTCTCCATCGGCCAAACGGCTTGGGCGCGAAGCGGAGCTGTTGAGTTGCTCGGTGGCAGCAGCTGAAAAGTAAGAGCTTCAATGTTTCTTAAAAACTGATCATTATTGATATGACACGGAATCTTACCAGTATCGTTGTTGCCAGACGGACTTTCTTCGTAGTCCATGATCTCTGGCTCCGGTGATTGCTCTGAATCTCTTCTTGACATCGTGTGGGATGTTGACGTTGGATAGGAAGACCGCCTGGAGAATAAAACTAGAAACTTGCGGAGTTCGGTGTGATGCACAAATTAACGTTTTTAAAACGGAAATAGCATGAACAGATAAATGACTGTGAATTATGATAATTTGTGATTGGAACTTCGAAACAGCCTCAAATAACATTGAATAAGCTAAAACTTTGATTTCTCAATGCAAAATTCAAATTTGACAAAACTTCATTTTTGCCGATTTTTTTGCGAAATTTTAATAAAAGGCATTTTTTCAGCACGTTTGAAAGTATCTCTAGCAATCACTATCAGTGCATTGATAACGATTTTTTCGTGTTTTCCGTTAAAATTTCGTTAATTTTTGATGATTAAAATCAACATTTCGTATTAAAAGTTTTTTATTGGTATTCTCTAATGTATTTATTCAACGCGAAATGATTGTTCATGATTTGTTGATTGCACTTTGCCAACACGACAAGTGAACCCTCAAGGCGGCTGCTGACACACTTTTCGCCGCGGTGTGTTTTTATGTGCGCTGCCACAATGCGTTCCAACTTTCTGGCGATCCCTTGTCGAATAATCATCAAAAAAGACGGAAAATATGAAAAGTGCTTTTTTCCATACAATAAAACCGTTTTCCTTATAGAAAAATAGAGAACCAGCACTGAATTTTGATGTGAAAAAGAGAAAGCGATTTTTTTTTCTGATTCTCACAGACTTTCACAGAATCAACTATTGGCATGACATAAAAGCTAAATATAAAATAAACCACCAAAAACGGTAATTTTTACAGAAGCATCGTTGGCAAACAGCTCAATTTTGTCGTCACTTTCGCGTGTGGATGCTCCAGAGATCAGTGGGTTTTTGATTTTCAAAAAACGAAAAGTGACGTGAAATCAACGGCATGTTTGGGTGGACGCACTCCTGATCACTTGTCATTTTCTCTTCGAACTGTCATGTTCGTTTTGTCCCAAATATTTCTAGACTCTCATTCTCAATAAATAATCACCCGAATGTTTCGGCGTTTCGCAATTATTAAAAATCATTCAAATTGACTAAAAACTGCGGATTTATTGTTTTACACAGAAAAAAAACCAACTTGAAAACTTGAGAATATTTAAATGTGACGATATACTGATTGGTGGATAAGTAACGTGTTAAAATAGACTTTAGCTGGACGACTGAAGAATGCCTTGCAGTGGCTTGATGATCGTTGGGATCTAGGCGTGGGGAACTTGCTGCACATCTGAAATTCATGAAATTACTCTTGAGCCCTCAAAAGGATGAGAAAAACTGTATTTTTGTTGAAAATCATCTTTCAAACACCCTCAGTGAAGCGAAAATCAGAAATAACTTACTTCCAAGCACATCGAATGGAATTTTTCTGAACAAAACCTTCTCATCGAACTTGACCATGATCCACTCTCGGTCGGCCCTGTTGAAGAAGAAATGACTGGCCAGGTTAAGCAGCAGTCGGTTGTACAGTGGCCCCTGAGCCAGAAATCCCTCCTGGCCGCCGAGACTCAAAAAATCCGCGAGGAATTTGTCGACGTCGATTCCGAACGAAATCAGCGCGCGCTTCAATTTTTGGAGTGTCGTGCGTGTCGCGACGCGAGAGAAGAGTACACTCTTGGTTCTCGGAAACTTGTTGATCGCCTGAAAATGAAGTTTTATAGGAACATCAAGCACAATGGCTCACCTCTTCAAACATTGCTTTGGTTCCCTCCTTCCTCTCGGCGACGTCGATCAATGAGATCTCCCCCTGTATGGAGAAGACGTAGTCCGGGTGAGGGTGATTCTCTCTGAATTGTTCGCAGATTTGCTCCGCTTCCCGGATCCCGGCGAGTGCATCATCAATATACATTACAAGCTGCTTCTGTTCCATGTCATAAATCTTCTCATGAAGGAAACATCTGACCGCGTACAGGTTCGCCTTCTCGTAGCGAGACGGCCTGTTTTCGCGTTCATCCATCGATAAGGGCTCCTGGGACCAGCAATCTTCATGCTCTTCTGCTGGGTATTCAAATCCGTCGAAAGCCTTGAATGCGTCGAAGAGAGTGTCGCACCTCTGTCGCAGGTCCCTCAGTCGCTCCAAAAACGCATCTCGCGAATCCGGTTTCGATCGAGCAAGTTCCACTGCAAACTGCTTGTACCCCTCGGGAATATGAAAATATTCCTTGACATCTTCAGCCATTTTATCGATGGCGGCGCGCCTCGCCTGGTCTTCCAATCTAGCTGCCGCGTCGCTGTTGTCGGCTACCTCCTGAGCCGAAGCACTCGTCGATGACGATGACGTTGGTGCGGGGGATCCTTCCGGCGATGACGGCGCCGTGGACGACGATGTCGCAGCCATCGACGACGATGCTCCTGCTAAACGTCCTGATGACTTCATGGCGGGTGGTGTTGCCGATGACTTCGATGACGGAAGAGTCGAAGCAACGAACTTCTTAGAAGTTATCAGCTTGGCGATCGCCAGTTCCTTGGCCATCCGAGTTGGCCGCGAAGAAGAGCTTCTGGTTGGCTCAGTGGCGCGAGGATCTGAAAAAGTCATGTAAAAAATTAATCTTTTCAGAATCTGCGCTCTGTCAAACTAACCGAGCGTCATCGAACGAGTCTGCCGACGAAGAGCAGATGTGGTCGACGGCGGAACGGAGAAAGTTCTTGTTGAAAGAGTTGCTGTCGTCGTTCTTGAAGACGAATAGCGTCCCGAACGTCGCTTCACCTCAGTCGACGATGTTCCGGAACTCGACGCAGCCGATGGCGACCGGACACGTACAGATCGCTTGCGAGAACGGTTGGAGAGCGATTCGGACGTCGGTGGTGCTGAAAACATAGTTCAAATTAGCAATTGTGAGACGTCTTTTCAGAATCTGCGCTCTGTCAAACTAACCGAGCGTCATCGAACGAGTCTGCCGACGAGAAGCAGATGTGGTCGACGGCGGAACGGAGAAAGTTCTTGTTGACAGAGTTGGTGTCTTCATTCTTGACGTTGTAGACGAATAGTGTCCCGAACATCGCTTCACCTCAGTCGACGATGTTCCGGAACTCGACGCAGCCGATGGCGACCGGACCCGTACAGATCGCTTGCGAGAACGGTTGGAGAGCGATGCGGACGTCGGTGGTGCTGAAAACATAGTTCAAATTAGCAATTGTGAGACGCAAACGCTTATAATCTCACCAGTGACACCCTCATCACTGTCCTCGGGCTCCATGACCGCGGCGAGTGCCTGCTCCGTTGTCAGTTGGGTCATTCTTCTTGACATCGTGTTCAGTTCGTAGTCGTTGGTATGCGTGAGTGCTGCCTGGAAAATGAAACTAGAAATTCTCATTGAATGAAACGCGAAGGAGATTTTGTTACAATTACGGATTACAATTTGAAAAACACAAGTATACCATTTTAAGACGGAAATAGCAAGAAAAAGAGAAAAATTACAGATAAAAGACCGTAAATTACGATAATTTGTGATTGTAAGTTCAAAACAGCACCAAATAACTTCTTTTTTACCGAGTTTTTGTTGCGAAATTTCAATTAAAGGCAAAATTCTGAAACACGTTTGAAATTTTCTCCAGCGATCACTATCAATGCATTTATCACGATTTTCTCGCATTTTCCGTCAAAATTCCGTTAAAATAATGATAAGAATCAACAATTCGCAAAAAAATTTTTCAAATGTTTGTCTAATTTATTTTTTTCACGCAAAGGCATAGTTCTGACTTATACATAGTCAATTGAGGCTGTTTCGGACTTCCGATTTTAATTTTTCTCTATGAACTGCCATTTTATCTGCGCTTTTCGCCTTTTTGACTTAATTCCGTCTTAAAACGTATAATTGTGCAGAATTCTTTCATTCACTCAAAAAACTATTGAAAAAAGTGTAAAAAAGCGACAAAAAATCTTTTTTTAAATCTTGTTTACCGGCATCACGAGAAATGCGCCCTCGAGGGGCTGCTGACGCATTTCTCGCCGTGGGTTGTTTCCATGTGCGCCGCCACATTGCGTTCATGTTTTACGGCAATTTCTATCAATTTTTCAACGGATATTCATCACAAGGAGGCAGAAAATAAGATAAGTAATTTTTTATTTATTCTATAAACAATTTTTCTTGTAGAAAAGAAGGTTTTCTCTCAGTTTCTCTCAAAAAAATCCGTTTTTCTCGCAGTTTTTCTCTCAAAAAAGCAATTTCTCGCTTAAAAAATCACAAAACATTTCTTGCAGAAAATCAACAAAAAAAAAAGTTAAACCAATTATTCATTTATTTTTTGTTGCAGAAGGATTGTCGACGAGCAGTCAACGGGGCACCAATGGAAGGAGAAAAAAAAACGATCAATTACCACACGTTTTCGGCAAATGTGTTGCTGCATGGCGTCAACGCACGAAAAATGACTCACTGGCATCAACAATCCAGGAGAAGCCAAAGGTGAGAACTTTTTATGGCAACATTGAAAGAAATCTAGCCAACTCGAGTTGATTTCAGGGTGGTTTCCATGACAATGAGGCTTACCAACCCAAAGAGCACAATGACGACAAGGGCACGAGGAAGGACATCGGAGTGCAGAACCGGAGAGCGAGCCCGGAATTGATTTTCATCGAAAGTACTACGGAGCCATGCCACCCAGTCTCCAGTAGTCAACGAATCCGGAAATGATCAGAAGACGACCTATCATCCGCCGGCACCTCATCTCAGTAAATTCTCGGCGAACGATCGGCAAGCTCGCTGAGGTTCGACGAAGCATCGGCGAACTCGCCGTGATTGGCGAAATAACGGCAAATCGCCAATTTTTTGGCTAATTATCGACGAATTCGCCGAGAGAAATAGGCGAATTCGCCAATCGTTTGCCGATTCGCAGGCGGCGAACCATCGACGAATTCGCCGTTTAATCAAAGTACGACGGTTAACGGAACCCGCGAGATGTCGGCTGCGCAACTACTAGAGGTGCGATTCCCCGACACCCAAAATCCGAATTATATCGCTAGCTCGTTCTAAACTCTTCAGTAAGGTTACGAGACCGAACTGCCATTTTTGGTCGCTGTTGTCCGATTCAATCGGTCAGCGCATCGGCTTCCCTGAAGCTGTGTCCTTTTAATTTAAAAAAGCGCTACTCGGTTAGTCTCGACGAATGTGTATGCTGAAACGGCGAGCGCGCGGCGAGCTAGCCGATTCGGACGGCAAATTCGCCGTTTTGTCGCCGAAAACGCACTGAGATTACATGCACAGAAATATGCGTTCTCAAGGAAATTTCGCTCCAAGAATGCCTTTGCAACTGTTGATTGTCTGGAACTCAGCTACGAGTGAGTTTTTGAATTTTAAAGTTACTCCAACGAAAGATTACGTGAAATAGACGTTTTTCTGTCAACGTCGAAAATCCCTTCGAACAACGAATAGGTTCTTTGAAGGGTGTTGGCAGGAAGTTGAGAAAAACAGCGTTCATTTTTTATAACGTGCCCATTTCTGTTCAAACACCTGCGACATTCCATCGTCGAAGGTGGTTGTAAATTGCCGGCACCACCTGTCTTGTTCTGGTCCTATCTCTGTCTTTTGGACCAGCCAATTCGCACCGGCTGACCCCGGCAGACTGGGTGCACGTCTGGGAAGGGGACAGATGGAGTCTTAGCACGTCAATGGCTTCTGGAAAAAGTGCGGACGGAATGAATGGATGAAAAACCCCTACTCCTATAGCGTACATTTTATTTCATCGATTGGTGCGAATGTGACAGATATTGGTGGGATTGTGATGTTGTAAAACTGTTAGGATGTTAGGAACGTTCAAAGGAAACAGCCGCCAATCGCTTCATCTATTAGCTGTATCAGGGCGGGAATACAGAGAATTTCAGATTTACTTCCAGAGTTCCCTTCTCAGCGGATTATGGTGTCATTTCTGGTACTGGCAAAACTGACATTTAGTTGGGAAACAGCTAGGACATACTGTGAAGCGATAAACGGACACATCCCGGATTGGAACCTTAGGGAAAGGAGAGGTAGTTGTCCGAGAACCCACGCAATCGCCGTATGACGCAATTTTGTACATTTTCTCCAAAAGTCACAGAAAGTACCACGCAATTCCTACCTGCCATTGCGTAGACCGCCGACTCCAGTCCTGCGCAGCGGCCGACATCCATCAGGGCCCGCGATGACACCAGCCTGCGCGTTCACTGTGGTGAGTGCCAAAAAACAGAGGTGCTCAAGAAGGCGTCAAACTTCACCGATCGCTTAGAAAATTGACGTGCACCTTGCGGTCAATACTTCTGACCTCTGTGCCAAAAAATGGGCAAAATCGGTCCAGTGGGGGCTGAGAAACGGCTGTGGACAAACAAACGGACTGACAGACAGACATCCTTTGTCAATTAACGAGATCAAAGAGGATGGGAAAGGAGTTGGTCAGCAGATTTCAATAAGTTTGGGGTAATACTCGAAATAGCAACACTTGCCGTTTTAGAAGAAGGAGGGCGTAAAGCCAATCTGTCTAGGGTACCTGCCACCTGGGCTGTCATTCGGGAAAGGGAAAAGCCGATATCCTTCGAAATAAGCCGATTATGGTGGCGGCGGTGGTAATTAAAGAAACGCTTCTGTGGGGGGGGGGGGGGGGATTATGTTACAAATATCAATGCAGCTTAAGAGATGAATAAGGCAAAATGTGCACATTTTAATAATGACCGTTTAATTGAATGATGACCAGATCAGAAATGGGCAGGAAATGATTGCAAGGACATCGTCTCTGGCATGGATACAGGTCTCCTGGATTCACAGTTTGATAACATTGACAATTGCCAAACTCTTACCGCGTGTCGACCAAATGCCAGAAGAAGGCTTTCTTCGAAGGACCCATCGATCAATACTCTGATAAATCACCGCGCGTGTCTTATCTTGGTCTCGGAAAACTGAAACTAGGTGCTGTGGATAAAGATTTTCATTGAGCTCTTTGTATGATGCGAATCTGAAAAGAAATCTGAAATTCTTCAAGTTTCTGCTTGCAAAAGCTCAGTGGTTAGAAGAATGAATTGGGCTGGCGATGGTCAAATCTCTGAAAAGCAGCCACTGTCAGCAACCATGGTACCCAATGGTTCTGCGGGTGGATCAAATTGCTGAAGGGATGTTTCCAAGTAGTCCAGACACCAGAATCTGATGGCCCATCCCCAGGCGGATTACCACTGTCTCGCTCAGGCTCGCCAGCGTGTAGCGACTGAACATCATCACAATCCCACCAATATGTGCCACAATCTCACCATGCAATAAAAAGTCGCGGTTTACTGCGAAATCGTATCAAGTGATAGGGGGGGGGGGGGGAGGGCAGACGGTTTACAACCGCGAAAACAGAAAACAGCACCTCTGACGACGCAATGCCCCGCCTCTCTTCGACCCAAGGCTGCCCCGCCTCTTTGCGCACGGAGCAGACTATAAAACACTTTGCACAACACACAACCAGATCATTCCTCCCCGATCTCGTCTGAATAGTTCACGGATTCTCTGATCTGATTGGAAATCCCTGAATTCGCTGTTATTCCGTTTTTTTCTCTTCTCATCACTTTTAATTCAACTTTCTATCCGTTACCCTCCAATTTCAAAAATTCCATTCTGCTTTTTCAGAAATGGCGAACAAGCTGACACTATGCCATATTCGATTCATTGACGTGAGTTTCCGCAGAATGTTGCTGTGAAAATAATGCCCAACATTTCAGAAGTTCCGCGAGGAGCACCCGATAGAATACGAAGAAATCCGCCAGCTGATAACTGCGGAAGGTCAGGTTAGCAATGAAGTAAAAGCGAGAATTGTGGAATCAACCGGAAAAAAATTTGGAACTATCAGTTCTGTGTCGTCGTACATGCGCGTCGTACATGTAAGTGGGGGATTTTTCAGTTTTCAGCTTCTTCGTCTTCGAATGCCGAATTCCTTTTTAAATGAATTCCATTTCCAGAGAATTGGAGCCGACGTCGGACGAGGAACCGTCGCTCAACTCAACGCCGCGGCTGTGATACCACCAATTCAACAACAACCCAACCCAATCGCAATTGTGCCAGTACGAGCGGAATCGGTCGGAGCCCTTGAGCCGATCACAGCACCGGAGCCGGTAAGAGCGGAATCGGTCGGAGCCCCGGAGTCCGTAAGAGCGCTGGAGTCGGCCGGAGCCTCGGATCCGGACACAGCGCCTGAGGCGGTAGAAGCCCTGGAGTTGGTGGGAGCCCCGGAGTTAGTCGGACCCCCGGAGCTCGTCAGAACCTTGGAGTCGCTCAGAGCCTTGAAGTCGGTCAGAGTGGAGTCGGTACAAGCGCCGAAGCAGAACGTGGCCGTAGCTGAGACGCAGCTCGAATTCCAAGGATTCACCGTTCGTTTGACGATGTCTGAAAGGGAGTTCTTCAGACTGCAAATCAAGCGTTTGACAAATATGTCAAGACGGACAAGAGTGGTTTACCATCAACACATTAAAAGTAAGTTCTAAGCATAGTTCACAACTTGCATTCCCCGATTACTTTCAGGCTTGATGGATGAAAACGACCAACTACTAAAGAAAATGCAAAACCAAAGAAACCTTCTAAAAGAAGTGACGGAAGCGCTGAAAAGCGAACGAGAAGCTCGGCTGGAAGATCAGAATAATTTCGAGACAATAAGGGTTGGAGCCACGAAGTTGTATGAGTGGCATTGCGAACTACAACAGATCCAAGAAAACATGACTCCATCCGCTTATAAGAAGTTCTATGTACAGAAACAACAGGCGATGAGGGCACACAAAAAATGGATGAAGTATGTGGAGGAGCACGCGGATCAGTTTGAGCTGTGCATTGATGGAGAACCGATAAGTGATTCCAATGCGCCGTCCACGTCACGTGCCGCTGAAGAACAGGAAGCGGTTCCTATGGAAGTTGCGAAGCCAAGAAAGGAGAAGAACAACTCTTCGCCGTCGCCTTCGCCGTCGTCATCCGTTCGCCCGAAAGGACCGGTGACTCCGAAGAATCATTGCTCCTCGATCGAGATGATGACTATGGTGAGTTTCGAGACAGTATTCAGAAGTAACCATTGATCATTTTCAGACCAAATCGGCAAATGACTCAACACCGAAGAAGACGAGACAGTCATCGCCCGGAAAGAACCAGGGATCATCGCCGTTGCCGTCGCAGCCGCAGCCGCAGCCGTCATCATCTTCGTCGTCTTCGCGTCGTCCAAAGAGACTGGTGACTTTGAAGAACCATTGCTCCTCGAGTGAGACAAAGTCTATGGTAAGTCTCAGAACAATATTGAAAAGTAACCATTGATCATTTTCAGACCAAATCGGCAAATGACTCAACACTGAAGAAGACGAGACAGTCATCGCCCGGAAAGAACCAGGGATCATCGTCGTTGCCATCGCAGCCGCAGCCGCAGCCGTCATCATCTTCGTCGTCTTCGCGTCGTCCAAAGAGACTGGTGACTTTGAAGAACCATTGCTCCTCGAGTGAGACAAAGTCTATGGTAAGTCTCAGAACAATATTGAAAAGTAACCATTGATCATTTTCAGACCAAATCGGCAAATGACTCAACACTGAAGAAGACGAGACAGTCATCGCCCGGAAAGAACCAGGGATCATCGTCGTTGCCATCGCAGCCGCAGCCGCAGCCGTCACCATCTTCGTCGTCTTCGCGTCGTCCAAAGAGACTGGTGACTTTGAATAACCATTTCTCCTCGAGTGAGACAAAGTCTATGGTAAGTCTCAGAACAATATTGAAAAGTAACCACTGATCATTTTCAGGCCGAGTCAGGAAATGACCCAAAGGCGAAGCTCTCATCGCCCGGAATGGAACAGGGATCGTTGCCGCCGCAGCCGCAGCCGCCGCAGTCGTCGTCATCTTCGCCGTCTTCTTTGGATCGCAACAAAGTCACCGACTAAGAGTTCAACAACGCCTAATGCAGCCAGCAAAGTAAATATGCAATTGAAATATCTATCACAAGGTCTTTTTTTCCTTGTTCTCCTTCTCTTTAATTCTCAATTGTAATTGTTGCATATTGCTATATTTCCACTAGTAAAGCTCTTTTTTCGAAACTGATGCTTTTTTTGTGATTTCCTTGCCATTCTCATTCGCACTGATCGAATGCTTGTTTCAGCATTTTCCAAACTTTTGTCTAGTGATCATGTTCCTGATTGGAACTTGTTTTCGTACTTCTTACAATAGAGGAATGAAGCCGAATAGAGAAAATGAGTTGGAATAAGGATCAGTGGATGAGGGGAAGACGGGCAACGTCTAACTGTCTGGTCTCTCAACCAACTCACTCGCTCTCTTCCCACAGACAAAGAGGTAAAGGGTAGAGCACAGAAAGGGCCGACGAGGGAACACTGGAATGAAAGACTGATGGCCAGCCGCTGCCTCCCACTATCGAAGGGCGCGGGGGAGGGAGGTGTTTTCGTGTCGAGACCGACCGCGCTGCTCGGTCTCCACGTTGTCCACACTCCCTGGCCATGTATTGATCGTGTGGCAGGTGTGTGAGTAACTCGACGGATATTGGTGGGATTGTGATGTAAAACGATGAGGAACAAAGAAAACAGCCGCCAATCGTTTCATGGATGGAATTTGAATGAGCCTTTCTTGCTGACTAACTGCTAGTCTGTCTACGGCACCTGCCGCCTGAGTGTCATTCGGGAAAAGGAAAAGCCGATATCCTGCATTAGAACTGAGACGGGCAAGAAATTAGCGGATTACGGTGGCGGCGGTGGTAATTAAAAAGACGTTTCTGTGAGGGATTATGTTGCAAATCTCAATGAAGCTAAGCGGTGAATAAGGCAAAATGTGCACATTTGAATAATGGTCGTTTAATTGAATGATGACCAGACAGTTGCTAACCGCATCAGAAATGGGCAGGAGATGATTGCAAGGACATTGCAGGGACTGGTGAACGAATATCGTCCTTAGCATGGATACAGGTCTTAGGTCCACGGATGCACGGAAGCCGAAATTGATTTAAGCGGAACACGGAAACGGAAGACGGAATTCCGTACATCACTGATAAATACAGTTCTCCCGTCTTCACAGTTTGATAACATTTATAACTGCTGTTTCTATCAATCACCATTTTCTTCTGAAAGCTCCTGGACTTGTGGACAACGATTCGATACCATACTGATTCATGATTCATATCATTGCTGAACCGCTGAGCTGCACTTTTCACTCCATTATCATAGACTGACTGTTCACTGATTCATCAACTCTAACTTCGAAGGACTTCCCTTGATTTTTAGAAACTATGTCTTCCACAACAACTACAGTAACCCACCGTAGTCTTTGTCGTCCTGGAATTCGTGTCAGCTGACGTGGCAATTAAAAGCAGTTTTTCGGTCGTCGGATCGGATCTCGTGAATGGCCAGAACTGAAAGAAAAGTCAATTCCCTCGCCTCAATTTCTTTGAGTTTACCGCATTGACAGCGACGAAAACTGCGAACAGAACGAGAATTCGGTACATTTTCCACTCGCAATCACTCGAAATCTCCTGTTTTCTCAAAGTTGCCAGGAAATGTATTCTCACCATCGACAAAGAATATTTTATTGTTCTCACACAAATTATATAGTATATAAATTTTGGAACCTGCACAAACGCGCTCCGCTGGACCCGTGTTGGTCTCGCCACGACTCTTGTCTGCGTCTCTCGTCGAATACACGAGACAGATCAACACGGATCCAGCCGAGCGCGTTTACACATGTTCCAAGATTTATGAACTATTATATGTAATATGTAATAATTGGAAATTTAAAAAGCGATATATATTTAAAAGCACATGGTACAACTTCTTCGATGTTTTCCATCGATCATAAATCGGCGACTCGTCTTGCTCTGATTTCTGCCATCATTTCATCTAGTTCAGCAGTGTATTTGAGAGTTTCGTCAAGCAGAGAATCCGCTTTGCCCGACACCACATCTATCTTTTTAGCACTCACTTTCACTTCTGAAATGTTTCTGACTTAAAAATCTTTGAATGTTTAACTCTTACCAGAACTGAGAAGCTCTCCGTCTTTTCTCTTCTTCGTCAAGTGCTCTTCGCGAGCCTTTTCAAACGACTCCCTCTTTCTTCTCAGTTTTTCAATAGGAATTTCTGCGAAAGGTTCCCAGTCCTCCAACTGTCTTCGTGCAACAAGAAGCGACGTGTTTACAGCGATTGGTGGAGAATTCTGGCTCTCTGAAGCAGAGCGTTAGTTCAAAAATCGCATTTCATGCAAACCTTTCAAAGGTTTTTTTTCCAGCAAACTGTCACTTTTGCTAGGCTTACTCTTGATTGGATCTTTCGGAGCATCAAACTTGAAACGAGTTTCGGTTCGCACCTTCTTCTCGAACCGTTTGAAGAACTCTTGCTCTCTCCTCGCCTTCTTTTCCGCCATCTTCCTCATGGACCTCTTACGTTTAGTGAAGGTCTTCCACTTTTCCACAACTTTCTGCCCAATCCGGTTAATTCTGTTTTTATGAAAAACAGCTAATCGAATAGAATTCGATGGTCTACTAAGAAGGAAGTTGGCACTTTTGACGTTCTTCTCGGGAGGAGTAGCGTACGATTTCTGCAATCCAGAAAATGTTCAATATTCTGGAACAGAAAATTTCGCAAACCTCCAGAATTCCACTTTGGCATGCTCTTCATCTTCATCTCAATCCTCTGAGCTCTAAATTCTTTCTTAATCCGCACCCATTCTCTCCATCGGTCCCAGAATTGCATCAGCCATTGTTTTGACATTTTATTTCGGAACGATTTCAGGCTGCCCATGATTGCTTCCTTTTCGTTGACAATGTCTTCACAAATAGACAATCTCTGCATGTCTACAGCATGTTCTACATCACATCCAATACTGTCACACCAGATTTTGTCCATTATTCGATGTGTTAATTGAACTTCTCCTTCCGTCCGTTCTTCATCCGTCGCAATCCGAGCCACCCTCGACAGTTCTCTTTCAACTGCTTCTTTTTCCATTTTTTCGAAAATTCTCCTTGCCACGTCTTCCTCTTCCAGTTTCCGCTTGCTCTCCACTTCTAGTTGTTGCCTTTCCTCCTCTTCTTTGATTTTCTTTGCCGTCTCCATTGCTTGAAGCTGATCCCGTTCTACACTGGCCTTTGTGATCTCTTCTTGGCGAACTACGTGATCAATGATTTTGTTCATCAACCTTCGGACCAATTGTTCTCGTTCTGCTTCTTCTTGTTTCTGAAACATTCGTCAATCTTCTAGAAAAGAAAAGTAGGAAATCTTACCTTTAATCTTTTCACTTCAGCTTTCCTCTTCTGTTCGGTAGCTGCCTGCAATGAAAGAGATCCTGCAGACTGTGCGAACGAGAACTTCGGAGATGCATTTGTCACAGGGATGTTCAATCCGTCCAAAACAGCATCTAGCACCTTATCATGAACGTATTCATTCCGGTGATTAAAGGAATTGGAGACATCAGATCGAGAAGCGATGAATTGGAAGAATCCAGGTCCTTGGACAACTTGGCTAAATTTTCCGCTGATCTTTGTATCAATCCATTTATAGGGATGTAGCGGAACTGCTTTACCGAGGCTAAGATCGTCTTTGCTCAGCATAACGTGATTGCTTCCGCTTTCGGTCTGCAGTCCGTACAGATTCAGCATCAAAACCAAGTCTTCTGTAGTGTCGAAGGCGAGCGCGTTTTTGAGTGTTTCCAGAGGGAACTTTGTTTTTCCGTATGAGTGCGTCATGACCGAAATCGCGTTGCTCCTTGCGGCGGCAAACAACTTATGAGACACACAGCATTGGAGGAACGAAGCTTGAGTTTTGAGAAGTCGGAAGAATCGGCAGTAGTTCTTGTCTCGGAAGGCAGCGGCGAGTTGGAGAGCAAGACGCACCGAGTGGGACTGACGAACTTCGCTTCGATAGGACAGAACTTGAGAGAGGACATTAGTGTCGTCCATGCAGAACATCACATCGTACGAACGGAACTCGGGCTCGTTGTCACAGGGAATTCCTCGTTTTGCAAAGTCTTCGTACAAGTGACGGAGCGTCTGCAAACACTTCCCGATGGTCTCGTTGTTCATTGAAGCGTCGAAGTGTTTCGTCTCAAGATCACAGAGCACGTATCCAAAGAGAATGTGAAGGCGGGTGCAACGTTCCACCAGGTTCAATGCCAAGTTGTCCGCCATGGACAACTGGGTCACTTCTTTCTGGAGAGCTCGAGTACGACTCCACAGGAAACTGTACCAAGCAGCCCGTTGTTCGGAGCTCTCTGGAAACTCGTCGAGTATCTGAATTTCCGATTGATGATGTTGTTTCTCGTTCGTCAACTTACATTATGAAGAAGGTAGCTCATAGTGTGGTTCATGCAAGTTTCGGAGCGCAGTTCGTGTGGAAGTGGGCGTTCTTGATCGGCAGCAGACCTCGCGTACTGCTTGACCATCATTTCATGAGAAACTTCTCCATTCTCTTTGTCACATTCGAAAGGAGACGCTTCTTTCTGCACTATCCGTCGATATCTTTCTTTCTCCGTGCAAAACTCTTGGCATCGTTCTAATTGGAAGACCAGACTACTGTTGCACTGAAACTAAAGAATATCCGAAGAGTACCCAAAGGCCTTATACCTCTCTCAGTTGACAAAGAAGTTTGTCTCTTTCCACCAAAATAATGTATTTCTCATAGTCTCCGGGGCACACTCGTTGTCGCAGACGAACAAGCTTTTGCAGAATTTTCCCTTCTTCGGAGGTTGATACCATCGGACCGCTTTCAGGGGCAGGAGATTCGCGATTCTTCAACTTGGTAGACTTCCATGTACTGTCTCCTGCATATCACCGTTTGAATAGTTCCAATTTAGTGTGCCTAACCAGAATATTTTACAGCCGCAGCATTTGATTCCTCTTGCGGGCTTGGCATCGACCCGGAACCCTTCATAGAAGAAGATGAGGTTGTCAATGGAACTCCAACCATAGACGGTGGAACAGATTTCTTTTCTGATGCTTCTAGTCTGGAAAAAAGTAATGGGCGTCTTTAAACTTCACTGCAAATAGGGGAGTGATCATGAAGCAGCAAAAAATGAATGTAGAAAATGAGTTAGAATAAGGGACAGGGGGTGAGGGAACGACGGGCAGCGTCTAACTGTCTCGTCTACCCTCAACTCACTCGCTCTCTCCCTACAGACAAAGAGGGAAAAGGGTAGAGAGGACTAACGGGGGAACACTGGAATGAAAGACGGATAGCCAGCCGCTGTGCCTCCCACTATGGGAGGGCGCGGGAGAGGGAGGTGTTTTCGTGTCGAGACCCGCCGCGCTGCTCGGTACCCACTTTGTCCACGCTCTCTGGCCATGTATTGATCGTGTGGCAGGTGTGCGGGTCACTCGCTGATCCGTTCGGTTGAGCAACGCTATTGCGAAATATACATGGACCGATGGGCCGAATAGAAGCGGAAAAGAGATGGAACGGAATAGAATCCAGATTTTGATATAAGGTTGGAAATGGTTTCGAAGGTATATTCAAGAAAAAGAAAGGGAACGAGCTCTGAGACAAAGAAAGTTACATCTCGACTAATGATTGACTCAAACATCCTAAGGGAAATCGACCAAAGATGACAGCGGGCACTGTCTGGCCGATCATACAATAAAATAACTCTGACGACGTTGCTCTGTGAGATATGTGATGTTATTTACAATAATGTGATGATAATTATAAGAGAAGCAAGCAATGACCAAGAGAATTTACCTATGAGAAGAAAATGACTATTCAAATGATGCCACTGAAACCTGACACTGAAGATATCGATTGACGGCATTGACGTCATTTTCAGCGCCGAATTCCAGAAGGCAGAAACTGATAAGATAAGAAAAAGTATAAGACATCGGATGAAGAGCTGATAAGACAACTTTTAATTGCGCTCGTCTACGGAAGTAAGCTACTAATTTTTGCCGAACCTTAGGAAGTGTTGAGTCCACTACAAAGGAGAAGCTAATTATTCTGTGAAAGAACAAAAAGGTCACACCCATCCTTCTTAAAAATCATAACCCAACCTAGTCGCAAGTGACAGAAGAAACAAAATTAGAATGGGACAACCCATCAACTTCAAATTGATAAAAACAGCCACAGAGGCACTCGAAGGTGTGATTCCGAAATTTTCCGGAGAAGATCTCAGAGAATATTTTGGCGCCTGGGCCCGAAGGATAACTAACGACGCAAATGCCCTAAAACTGGGTAAGGAGCTGACAGCTATAGTACTCCCCCGAATGCTCACTGGAAAGGCTCGGATGAAGTACAAGACGCTGGAATCACACCTCCAGTAGTACTAGACAGAGGTGACATAACACACGCTCTTATCAGAAGAGTGCATAGTGACAATCGTCATATCAGCTGTGAAGAAACAGTTGAGAAGATGAAACAAATTGCATTCTGGAAGAACATGCAATACGACATAAGAAGAGTCGTATCCGACTGTGAAGAATGCAAGAATAGAGGGAAAACTAGTGCACATGCACACATGAATCGGAAAAGGAAATTTGAATATTAATACTATCAATTTCCACGAAACAACGTCAGTGAAAGTGAAAAAGTAATGGTTCGACAATCAACTGCTGGGAAACAAATCTTCACACTGCAAATAGGGGAGTGATCATAAAGCAGCAAAAGATGAGTGTAGAAAATGAGTTAGCATAAGGGACAGTGGGTGAGGGAAAGACGGGTAACGTCTAACTGTCTCGTCTATCCTCAACTCACTCGCTCTCTCCCTACAGACAAAGAGTGAGAAGGGTAGAGCACAGAGAGGACCGCCGTACGACGGGGTACTGGAATGAAAGACGGATAGCCAGCCGCTGTGCCTCCCACTATGGGAGGGCGCGGGAGAGGGAGGTGTTTTCGTGTCGAGACCCGCTGCGCTGCTCGGTCTCCACGTTGTCCACACTCTCTGGCCATGTATTGATCGTGTGGCAGGTGTACGAGTCACTCGCTGAACCGTTCGGTTGAGCATCGCTATTGCGAAATATACATGGAGCGATGGGCCGAATAGAAGCGGAAAAGAGATGGAACGGAATATGATCCAGCTTTTGATATAAGGTTAGAAATGGCTTTGATATAGATAACTATTCAGAGCACGGATAGTTTCACCAGCAATCCTATTAAAACTGGACGGACTCCAAGGAGCGAGAAAGAAGCCGCCGATGTCACTAAACTTTCTCTGTGCTCAAATTCTAGATTGTTATACTCAGGCTACATATGTTTGACAACATCTCCGTAGTGATGAGAGATATCATGAAGCTTTCAATTTGGAAGAGTGATCTTGATAACCTGGTTTCTGTTCAGTTTCCCTCAGTTTTTGTTGAAGCCAACCCCGGTCGGAAATAATGGTTTGAGCGGCGATGGAAAAGTTGAACCGAGCCCATTACCTTCCCACTATCAGACAACTCAACTACCCACGCGACCAATCATTGATGCCCAAATCGGAATGATCTGTTGATCTCTTTCACCCCGCAGAAATGCATTACACGAAGAAGTGGGGCTCTGGTATCCCGGGATTGTTTTGAGAGGTGCATTGCTTCCTTGCATTTATTCGTGCAGGGCTCGGTGATTGATGACGTCACAATAGTGTCCTATAATAGGGAAGCGCGAGACATTTCGCGAAATTTGCATAAAATGGCAAGCATGGAAGTGAACTGACAAACGTGTCTCCGAAATAGGCTATTTGACTCATTGTTCGAAATTAAACGCCTTCTTTTTCCCATTTCGCGCAAAAAGAAGGCACCAGTCGTCCAAAACACAGATTCACCCTTGTTTTACAAATTACCCCACGAGTGGTTTGACGTGAGAAAAGAAATAGATGACAAAAATTAGCGGTGACGCGTCATCCCCGTCGCCGAAATCCCATGATTGAGGAGCATGCGTCATCGGTTTAATTGGACTCTCCAGTCTCATCTACTCCCAAAAAGAGTTCAGATTTGTGATCTCTCACTCAAAAATAGTGCTGGAAACATTATAGTCCCTCACTTTCTGAGGAAAATCGCCAAGTCAAAATCCAAGAATCTTCGAGAAAGAGAGCTACCTTCGTCATACGCCAGTACACTCGTTTTTCATTGTACCCGCCAATTATGAATCAGAAAAGAGTCCTTCTCTGGCTGTCGGCAGCTTTTCATCATTTTTTGTGTACACGTGGATTATAATCTTCACTGAGAGTGACAGAAAGGAATTGAAATGGGCGTGATTACGAGGACTACGGTAGCAGTCATTCTTCTCGAATCCATCATTTTGGCGCCAATGAGATTAATTTTGTGATACAATGACAGAACAGGATCCTCCTTGTTCACTGTCACCGCTCCCTGTCGCTTTGTCGCTGCACTGAGGCCCCCCTGTACATTTTACCCTTTTCACTGTTCCCTAACGTGTTCCTCCCTCTCAGCGAACGAAATGAGTCTTTTTCATTTGCGCTACTTTCACTACGCTCCACTGCTCTGTCGTAGCGCCCGTCATGTCTGTTTCTCATTTCCCTCTTCACACTACTTATCGATCATCCAGCATCGCGCCAAGGTCTCTCTCATTGGCGCCGCTGCAGCAGCGACCGCCGTCATCACGAGCAGCTGAGTCAGAGCGCCAGTGTTCCCCTTCTTCGCAACGCTGTTCCCGCACTCTGTCGCTTTTTTATGGCGCGTCATGTCTGTTTCTCATCTTGCTCTTCACACTACTTATCGATCATCCAGCATCGCGCCAAGGTCTCTTTCATTGGCGCCGCTGCAGCAGCGACCGCCGTCATCACGAGCAGCTGAGTCAGCGGGTCAGCGTTCCCCTTCTTTGCAACGCTGCTCCCGCACTCTATCGCTTTTTCATGGCGCTGCATGCATCTGTATTCATTACGAAATGATTGGGACTCGTTCTTTTTTGTATTTTATCCGTTATGCAGCACTTGAACCGCCTCTCTCTTTCGCGGAACTTCCAATGCGTCCACTGCTCTATCATTGCATCTTTTTGCAACCATGCAATGATTAGCCATAACTATTCTCTTTTTCTTCACACTGCGATCATCCAAAACCATGCCAAGGTCTCTCTCGTTGGTGCCGTTGCAGCTGCAGCCGCCGTTTTCACGATTAGCTTAGTCAGCGAGCTGGTGAATCACCCCACTTAGCCACACTATCACCGCCACCACCGCTGTATCGCTGCACCTCTTGGAGTCCTTATTTCTCGAAACGGACGGAATCTATGCTTGTTACGAGTTGAGTTTTCTTCTCCGGATCGAGAATTCATTCACAAGTTGTTCTTTGTGTGTAGTCTTCTCTCTCTCTCTCTTCCCCTATTTCGAAAGAAATACACATTCCCTCAGGCACGTGAGAGTACCAGATCACATTAATCAAAACATCCGATTTGTGACGAATTGAACCCAGATTACTCACCATCGCTCAATTAGTTGCGTCACGGCGATGGGGAAAAAACATGATGATAAAAATTAGCGTATTGACGCACTGTCTCATCACGAAAGTCTTGTGATTGTGCTGGGAGAAGTCATGTAATTGAGAGCGCTTTTGAGCCCACCCCCCCCCTTCCGAGCTCCCCGGCTCCGGCTCCGGCTCCAACTGGCTCCGCCCCCAAGCACCTCGGCCGCAATCCTCATTTCAACACCCGTCGTCGTCGCCTGCTCGCAAGCTCCCCACATATGCGGCAAAAAGAGCCTTAGTGCGCAGAACTGTCTTTTGGCCCCCTCTTTACGCGTTTTCTTCTCGACGCCCAGCTGCGAGTCGCTACGTCGTGTGCCAGGGCCCAGTGTGTATGTGTGCTCTCTGTGAAGGGAAAGAGTCATAAACTGCTGTTGCGACCGCCGAACGGTCTTCTTCCTCTCATATGTGCATGTGTTCTCTGCTTTTTGTTGTCCCGAATGACCAAGTCCTTCTTCATCATGTCGACTAAAAGTGTCGTATTTCGAAAGAAACTGATTAGGCAGTCAGCAAAAAGTATGATAATGAGTGCTCAGGGAGAGACGACAGTATTTTTCGTTCGGGAGTGATGTGATAGAGTTGCAGCTTCAACTCCGGAGTGCAGAAGCTTCGTGATCGTTGCGACCCGAAATCCGCTGATTGAAGTCTATTTCAATTGAAACGCCTTCTTTTTTCGCATTCTGCGCAAATCACGTTCTGAGGCTTCTCTGTCGCCCGAAGCAGATTCATCTGTATTTGAGGAATAACCCAAGAAGTGGTTTGACGTGAGAAAAGTAATAGATGATAAAAATTAGCGGTGACGCGTCATCCCTGTCGTCGAAATCTAATTGATTGAGGAGCATGTGTCATCGGTTTAATTGGGCTCTCCAGTCTCATCTACTCTCAGAAAGAGTTCCGATTTCTGATCTCTCACTCAAAAATAGTGCTGGAAACATTATAGTCCCTCACTTTTTGATGGAAACCCCAAGTCAAAATCCGAGAATCTTTGAGAAAGGGAGCTACCTTCGTCATTCGTGGGCACGCTTGTTTTTCAATGTACCCGTCAATTATAATTCAAGAAGAGAGTCATTCTCTGGCTGTCGGCAGCTTCTCATCATTCTTGTGTACACGTGGATGATAATCATAATCTTCGCTCAAAGTGAAAGAACCTGAAATGGGCGTGGCAAAGGACTACTGTAGAAGTGGTTTTTCTCGTGTCGCGGCGGAACCTCGTTGAGGCCGCGCTCTGCCGATTTTATGGGTCTCACTACGATTCTCGAAAACTTCTCGTGAAAACTGCTTCTCGAGAGTCGCCTCGAGACCCACATGAACAATGCAGCGCGTTTGCAGCAAGGTTCCAAGATTCCAGAAATTCAAACACTCAAAAGTTGGAGACAGTCCCTCAACGACAGTTACCGTAGTCTCTCGCCCCGCCCACTCGAGCTTCTCCTCGTTCTCACTGCCACTCGTGACGAAAGTTACAATTTTCCTCCTCCTCCAATATCCAATTTTCTTTTCTTCTCCCAAACATCCATCACTTTGACGAGAAAAAACTTTGACGACGAGTGCTGGTTCTTGCAGCCAATAAGACTACGGTAGCCCGAGTTCCAAGAGGAAGGCCCCTATTTCTCGAAACGGACGGATTCTCTGCTTTTTGCGGGCCAAGTGGCTCGGAATGAACTATTGAACCCTTCTGGCGGCCGAGATGGCCTAAAAACGCGGTTTTTCGTCTCTGCCTTTTCCGAAGGAAACGCCCGTTCCCTCAACCACGCAAAAGTACCAGATCACAATAATCAAAACATCCAATTTGTGACGAATTGAACCCAGATTACTCCCCATCGCTCAATTAGTGGCGTCACGGCGATGGGGAAAAATATGATGATAAAAATTAGCGTATTGACGCACTGTCTCATCACGAAAATCTCGTGATTGTGCTGGGAGACGTCATGTAATTGAGAGCGCTTTTGAGCCCGCCTTCCGAGCTCCCCGGCTACGGCTCCGGCTCCAACTGGCTCCGCCCCCAAGCACCTCGGCCGCACTCCTCATTTCAACACCCGTCGCCGTCGCCTGCTCGCAAGCACCCCACATATGCGGCAAAAAGAGCCTTAGTGCGCAGAACTGTCTTTTGGCCCCCTTTTCACGCGTTCTCTTTTCGACGCCCAGCTGCGAGTCGCTACATCGTGCGCCAGGGCACCAGTGTGTGTGTGCTCTCTGTGAGGGGAAAGAGTCATAAACTGCTGCGGCGACCCCAGAACGGTTATTTCTCTCGACCGACCCCGCTGCTCTCTTCTTTTTCTCTCCTTCTAGCCTATTTCGGTGCGTCGCCTTCTTTATGCCGTTTCTCCGCGTATTTCCACGCGTTTCATATCGATATAATTGTGAGTATCTCTCGAATCCTCTTTCTTCATTATCATCTCCACTATCACTTCTCCACGTCTCATTAAGCGTGGTCACATGGGTGAAGTAGAAGCGAAACTCCCTTCTGCCTACAACTCGCGCTGTTTACTGACTCATTGATGAAATCCTTCTCTTCTGCTCACTATCTCTTTGTCTCCAGGGGTTACACTCTCCAAAATCACAAGAAACCCCGCGATCTCACTCCCTTCCGCGGGCAGGGGGCTCCAGACGATTTGTAGTGTGCGCACTTCTCGTTTGTAGGCAGACGTCCCAGAAGCTTTTCTTCTGATGTTTTCGCACGTGAGGAACGAGAGGGCCATTGAGATCAGTGGCTCCCCCTGTTAAGAGCACCACTTCTGCTCATTAACACCTATACTTGAGCGCTATTATCTCGCATCTATCAGTTATCAGCTTCACCACTCTTTTCACTTTCTCTCTCTCTCTCTATCTCTCCCTCTCTCTCTCTCTCTCTCTCTCTCTCTCTCTTTCTCTCTCTCTCTCTTTCTTTCTAAATCAGAGGGAGAATGTAGAAGTCTGTCGTCGCCCGAATCGCTGAACGAACTCGTGTAATTGTGTCCTCTCTTGCATACATTCTCCCCCTTTTGCGTGTGTGTGTGTGTGTGTGTGTGTCTGTGTGCTTCTCGGCGAGGGCAGACCACGAATAATCAAAACACTCACATTCGGCGCCACCTTTCTTTCGTTTCCCCCCTTAAAAATAATGGCCATCCAATCACTATTGGCCACGAGAATGGGGTGAAAATGATACCCTTGTGCTTTTTTCGAGGTCCTCGACGCCTTTCGCTCAAATTGGAATAGTTTTTGTTGCTATAGTCACGCGCGTTTCTGAGTGTCTCACTGCACGTTTTCCAGGTAATTCTAAATGTCGCAAGAACCACCTATGGACCCTACTCCGACATCGGAGGGGTCTGGCAATCACCAAAGCATGATCTCTAACTCTGCCCCGCCACGCGAGTACAAGGGACTCCAGTTTACGAACAAGTGGGACCAGCGGACGTTTTACGGCAATCTGGTGAAAGAGGCCGCTTTCAACGGCACCAACTTTGAGAGGTCCAAGAATTGGAAAGGAAAGCAGATCGATTCGGGGAAAAACAGCAAGAACTTAAACGGCAAAGAGCAACAGAGTCGATCTTCCAAACGCCGAAATTTGGCGAGTACCACTCTTACTCTTGCGATCAACGGAGGTCCACGTCCTCAGAAAACCAATGGGAGGAACTCCGAATCGTCTGAGGAAGCATCGGACAGCAGCGTCAAGAACGAGCTTCGCCAACACCTCCAGACGAAAGGGTCCGTCACTTCCGTCACTTCCGATTCTGAGTCTTCCGTCGACCAGGAAGTCGTCATTTTCAAGCACCCCGAGTTGTCTCCAACCATGGATCTTGCCGTTCCGTTCGGCGAGATCACCCCGGAAGACATCTTCGACATCGCCATGCAGATGATCGTTTGGAGGCTGGCCGGTCTGCTGATTCCCTTCAAAGGGCCAATTCTCGGATTTCTGGAAGATCGGGGTAACCTTGTCAAGTTGCAAAACTGGTTGGCCAAGATGAGCATCCATTGCCTCTTCGACTTCTACGACTACGTCTATGAAACGTGGTTTCTGAACCTGTGGAAAATGCCGATAATGTGGGGAAAGTCGAACTCGATGCTCTCGTTGGAAGAGTGTGTTTGCAAGGGACTCATCGAAAAGCCCGACTGGCTGGTCAAAGGATTGCCCGACATGTCACAAGACGATTGGGATGGCGTGAAAATCGAAGAGCTGCCCGATTCCAGTTCCGATGATACCACTGAATCTTCCGAATCGATCGATCCGGTTAAATCCATGGAAAACTACTTCCGCAAACAGTTCGCGCTGGTGGCGACCGGTCAACTGCAACTCGACCAGGGAGCTTGGTGCCTTGACGATGGCATCTTCAAGCAACAAGTGGATGGAATAAGGAACGGAAGACTGTCTGCACACCCTTTCGCTCAGTGGGGGCATCTGAAGGTCTTTGCCAGCTTGTCCGTGGTTTACGACACTGTATCTTTTCAGACTTTTCTACAAGATCAGTTGGATGAACCACATGAGAAAGTCAAGGACCTCATCCCGGTAGATTTCTCGAAGCCGTCTTCACCACTCGTTCCGGAGGTGCTATTTTGAAAATCCCTCTAATTGGAACAGTGTATCTTTTTAGGAGCCTGACTGGCGTGATGGGGACCCAATTCATGTGCCACCGTATGCGCAAATCACAATTGTAATAGCCATGGAATATCTAGAAAGGGAAATAGCAGTGTTTCAGAACCCTAGTTGGTCGACTCCGGTTATTCAACCAGTGGATGGTTCAGAAAAAGAAGCTGATGGCAAGGTTACTCAACCAGCGGATGGTTCGGGAACGGCGCCAGCGGTTGGCAAAGTTTCTCGTCGCAAACGACAAAGGCGTTCAAAGAAGGCAGTGGATGGCAAGGTCACTCAAGCAGCGGATGGGTCAAAAAAGGAGGCAGCGGGTGGCAATGTTTCTCAACAACAAGAAAAGGGTTCGGAGAAAGCTGCGAAGAGTGCTGAGAAACCGACGGAGAGCGTTACCAACGAAACTACTCGCGAAACTTCGTCTAAGCAAACAGTGGGAAGCTTGGTCAATCAGCCCCCAAAATCAGATCCGCCGACTTCAAAGGTTCAGTAACAGTGGGCTCCGGGAAATCGACTAAATTGATTTTCAGACACCAGGGTGGAATCCTCGTGATTTGGGTCTCAAGTGGAATGAAAACTCGAGTGCACAGCCGATTATGAACTACTTGGAGGAGCAAATTAGAACCATGAATTTGTCCTCTAGATCTCAACAGAGCACTTCCAATGGACCGATGGTATGCACCTCCGTTTCCTGAATCTAATTGGCCTAGGGTTCTTTTTTCAGAACAACGACTGGAAGCCGCACGGAGAATTCGGACACTGGGGGGAAGACTCTTCGAATGGCGGTGGATCGAACACGATGAACCGCTGCCAATCTCGTTTGCCGGATAGATCATTGGTAAATTTTCAGAGAGCTCCTCCACTTCCAACCGAACATTTTTTCAGCAACCGGCCTGGAACTGCAATGCACAGCCTTTCCATCCTCGCGGGCAATCCAGCTCCAACGGGCAATCCAGCTCCAACGGGCAATCCAGCTCCAACGGGTACAACAATGATATGGAATACTACGTGGAGCAAGCAGAGATGTATGACAACCGCCAATACGTCCAATTGGTAAGCTTCTACTATTCATATAGTTGAACTAAATTTGCTTTTTTCAGCAATACGGCGGTCAAGTCGACATCAACCATAACTATGCTTACCGAGACAACCGGATGCCATGTCATTCAAATTCTTATGAACATCATTCGCGTGGACAGCGCATGCATCCACATGGCAGAGAGGGATACTCCAACGGTGGCTATTACCGCCCTCGGATGGAAGTTATGCCGTACCAAGACTATCAAGCGGATCCGTATTTCGATAACTTGGAAGCTCGTAACCAAGGTACGACCGTCTATGGAACGACTTTCTACCCCCAGCTCGAGCCGGCGCCTAACAGCGCCCACTGGTCACCCGAGCCCACTCCACCAGAAGAACCAGTTTGGGATCCGAGCAGCGGCATCCCCTACGACCAATTCCTGAGGAATGCTCGGAAGCCGTTTGAAGTTGAACTGATGATCATCGATGGAATGGAGGCTATGGTCATTCCCTTTTGTATGGCCCCACTCGGCAGAACCAAAAAATGGAAGCCGTATAACATCTGGATGGGATGGGAAGACTATAAACAGTGAGTTTCAGTGATTTCTCGACATATTAAAGTTGTTACTTTTAGCATAAGAATCGAAGATTATCCCCACGAGTTCTGGTGGCCCAGCAAGCAGAACGAGATTGATTTCGATCGCTACTTCTATGGGCATTAGAGCCAACACGCCAACGTCTTCACCGTCGGTCAGTTTACAACGTGTAACTGAGAAATGCGTATTTTGAAGTTGCAGGACTCAGATCGACGTTCCTGAATGGCTTCTTCTCGGTTCCCAACTTCTCCGTCTAATATCAATCGGCTCAACATTATTCTCCTAATTTCTCTCGTATTTTATATTTTCCAAATCTTGAAACCTGCGCAAACGCGCTCCGCTGGACTCGTGTTGGTCTCGCCACGACTCTTGTCTCTGTCTCTCTATTCCACGAGAGACGCAGAAAAGATTCCAAAGATTTATAAAATATAGAATATTTATCTCCGATCTTTCAGTAGTTTCTTTGTCTATCGATCTATCCTTCTCATTCAAATTCTTCGGGACAAAGAGTACGGTAGAGTACGGTCTCTATGAAAAAAATTGATGTTCCATTTTCCATTTATCCCTCCTCTTCTTTCCAATCTTTCCCTGTCTTTGAAAAATGATGATTTTCAGTAGTTTTCAGAATAAAGTTGCATGCAGAAAGGTTGTTGTTCAATGTGATTGTGTCTCTTTTTTCTGTTCAGAAACACTCAAAAACCTTCCAGCACCGTCATCGACTTTAAAGGCGCATAGAAGGTCTTGCCGCGATTTCCCCTCGGCACTGCCTCAGAGGTAAATGCCGGCAAGCTGTTCTCGAAAAGCGCCACTTCTATCCGATAACGTCCTCCAAACTATCAACATCCCCTCTTTTCGCGGACCAACTTGCAGCGGCCTCTACTTACATATCTGTGTAGTCGGCCTTTGACAGATGGTCGGCACATGCGCGCCGCCAATTTGGATAACGTGCAAACGTGTTCGTGCCACTCAAAAACATTGTGTTCTCCTTCAGCGGAAGGATGGACGAGAAAGTCTACTGGTTGATTGCAAATGTCTCCCAGGTCTTTTGGTCTCGCTGTGTCTATCGTTGCGAGATAATTCCCGATGAATGCTTGGTGTTACTGGTTATGCATTTATTGACAAAAAAACAGTATGAAAAAATGGTTTTTCGAACAGTTTATTGAGAAAGTAAATGAAACATAGAATGCCAAAGAAGAGATTTCAACAAAAAACAAAAATTCAACAGAAGGGGAAGGCTTCACGAAGTGAAGGGTCAGGAACAATGCGGAGGGATAGATGAGAAATACAGATACACGAAGAGAAAATTTAAAGACCCTTTTCCAGTTCTAACGGCGGAGAAGGAAAGCGAATCCGCCCTCCGACTCAAAGCTCGGAAGACGGAGACTGTCCATCTTCTGTCTGAGCTTGACGAGCACCTCGTCGATGAAGTGCTTGGCTTCTGAGAAAGTTCAATTGGAGGCTCATCCAGTACATGTTTTATCTGTCCTGGGAACGATGGAACTTCTCTGCCGACCGCGACGCAGCAGCGCGCAGGTTCTCCCCAAAGAAAGGTTCTCCCCAAGAAAAAGCCTTTTCTATCGTACTTCTAGAAACACACGCGCGCGCGGCTACGTTGCGGTCGATGCAGAAGTTTCAACTTTCTCAGTGCAACATGTGACCTACTGAAACGGATAAAAACACTCACCATCGCTGTTGTTCTCAGCGCAGACGATGGCGCTCTCCTCGAAGCAAGTACGGATCTGCTCCAACACGCGCACGTTTTCTGTTAAACGAACAGATCGTTTCCCATCTTTTTCACCCTGAAACAACATTTCCTCTCTTTTTCCATTGGGGTAGCTACTTACAACGACGAACCATCCGTCGGGGTTCTTGGTCAGCTGTTTACTCATTGCATAGTAGCTGGGGACTTTGTCAGTATGTTCCGCACTCTTCATTCTGAAAAATGGGAAATTTGGTGTTTTAAAAAGATAAAACCTCACCTGAGAAGTTTCGGAAGAGCTCTGGTTTTCATGCATCCTTCATTCTCTAGAAGAACTCCGACGATCAGCATGCGAACACTGACGAGATTCGACGACATTCTGAAGTTCCACAACGTCAAGAAACTCTCGAAACAAAATTTGAATGAAGCGCGCGGGGAGGCGTACTGTGTCTGCGTGTCTGCGTCTTCCAGCAGCTAGGCGATTCAAAAAAAGTGACCTCATCGCTGCCCTCTCGGTGTACTTCCAAATGTTTTGACTTGGCTGGCACATCAAAGGGCACATCACCTCACCGCAATTTTTTGAATTTCTCCAGCGCGCGCTTCGCGGCACCCCCCTCCCCCTCCTTTTGGTACGGGCGGCAGCTTGCCGCCGTCGCAGACTTTTCGCCGGTATTCACGAGTGCCCCTCCCGCCCAGGAAACGAGGGGAATAACTGACCGATTAGGAGAAGTTAGGGAGAGGTTCCAGCGGCGCGGAGAACGACGACAGCGGACAGTCGGCGGGGAGCAAAGTACTAGTTTTCTTCGGAACATACTCACCTGAGTTTCGCTGAAAAAAAAGAGGCATCTGGACAGTCTAATTTCCCGTTCTCGGTCCGCTCTTCAAATCGTTTGAAGTTTCCTCTTTTCTTAATTTTGAACGATTTCTCTCTTCTTCCTTTTCTCTCTCGTTTTCTCTGTTCGGCAATTTGTTATCTAACCTTCTCGTCGAGCTCTCCAACCTCCCAGCTTGTGGTTGACAGCCGGTCGTAAGCTGTTACCGTTTTTTGTCGGTTTCTGCATATGTTCCACTCTCCGCTCTGTGTGCGTTGCCGCCGGAGTGAGCGCGCCCGAACACCATTTACAACTCTCACATTAGGCGCCCCTCCCCCTCTTTCACTTTCCCATTTGAAATAATGGTCGTAAAATTGATTGCCGATCGAAATGAGGTTCAATTCATACCATTTTGCTCATTCGTCGTTCTCAACCCCTTTGGCTCGTATTTGAATCGTTTTGAACCGTTTTTGTTCTTCTTTTCAACTACGCATATGTTTGATTTTCTCGTTTTTCAGGTGTGCAGGAATGTCGCGAGAGCCAACAAAGAAGTCTTCGCCAATATCTAACGGATCAGGCGTGACCCCCAAGCCGCCCCGCAAGTACAAGGCGCTCCAGTTGACGAACGAGTGGGATGAGCGGAAGTTTCACGCCAATCTCAAGAAAGAGGCCGCTCTCGAGGGCGCGTACGATCTCAAACCAGTCGAATGGTACACCGGCGAGCCGATCTATGAGCCGAAGAACAGAAAGAACGGCCACCGAAAAGACCGCTCGTGGCTCAAGTTCAACGCCAGAGAGAAACAGGATGGTTCAACGAAAATTCGAAACTTGGCGAGTTCACACTCTCAGAAAACCAAAGAGAGCATCTCTGAACTGTACGAAGACGCCTCAGGACAGTGGAGCAGCGCCAAGAAAGATTTTCGCCAGTTCCTCGAGGACTCGGGAACTTCAGACGACGAGTACAAAACTCCCGAGTGGTCTCCGGCTGCATCTGTTATTGATGCTGACGATTTGGATTTGAGCACAATGATTGAAGGAGACGAAGAAGACAAAGAAGAAGAAGAAGAAGAAGAAGAAGAAGAAGAAGAAGAAGAAGAAGAAGAAGAAGAAGAAGAAGAATCAAGCATGGAGATTCAGTCTTTATTTTCTGATCTGAAGGTATCAGACTGTTTCAGGAACTCATTGAATTGACTTCTTTTCAGGAGTCTGACTGGCGTGATGGCGATCCGATTCATGTGCCATCTGACGCGCCGAACACAAAGGTAATAGCTATCGAATAGTCATGTTTTCGAAAACAGTTGTGTTTCAGAACCCGAGCCCGGCGATCAACGAGATGGTCGCGATGAATGCTCCGCAGCAACCGACGGAGAACACTTGCAAAATTCGAGACACTAACCAAACATTGCCCGCCGACCAGTTTGTTCGTCTCGGTCAAAAGGTGAGCGAAGCAATGGGATTCAAAACTTTAAAAACTGACTAGTTTAGAGTGTAGGGTATAGCCAACCAGTGTTTTTTTTCAGAACCCGAGCTTGGCGATCAACGAGAAGGTCACGAAAAATACTCCGCACCCATCGACGGAAAACGCTTGCAAGATTCAAGACACCGATAAACCAATGCCCATCGACCAGTGTGTTCCTCTCGGTCAAAAGGTGAGCGAAGCAATGGGATTCAAAACTTTAAAAACTGACTAGTTTAGAGTGTAGGGTATAGCCAACCAGTGTTTTTTCAGAACCCGAGCTTGGCGATCAACGAGAAGGTCACGATGAATACTCCGCAGCAATCGACTGAAAACGCTTGCAAGATCCAATACACCCATGAAACATTGCCCACCAACCAGTATGTTCCTCTCAGTCAAAAGGTGAGCAAAGCAATGGGATTCCTAACTTCAAAAACTGACTAGTTTAGAATTTAAAGTATAGCCAACCAGTGTTTTTTTCAGGAACCCGACTTGCGATTCACGGGAAAGAATCCACTGCCCTTTGGACACTCAGACTGGGACACAGACATGGCGATGTTCGACCCGAAGATAGCGGCCCACTTCATTCGGCAACGGGATTTTCAGAACCCGAGCTTGGCGATCAACGAGAAGGTCACGAAGAATACTCCGCACCCATCGACGGAAAACGCTTGCAAGATTCAAGACATCAATGAACCATTGCCCACCAACCAGTATGTTCCTCTCGGTCAAAAGGTGAGCGAAGCAATGGGATTCATAACTTCAGAAACTGACTAGTTCAGAGTTTAGGGTGTAGCCAACCAGTGTTTTTTTCAGGAACCCGACTTGCGATTCACTGGAAAGAATCCACCGCCCTTTGGACACTCAGACTGGGACACAGACATGGCGATGTTCGACCCGAAGATAGCGGCCCACTTCATTCGGCAACGGGATATGAACATGCATTTGGGAAACTTCAACGGACCGAAATCGCCAACTGTCCCAGTCCAAAACCACTCGGCAGTTCCGAATTGTCGTCAAGATGTTGCGCCGATTGATTCGAATGTCGACTGGAACTACCGAGATCCCAAAAATGCCCGCTTCAACTACAACCCCTCATCCCAGCCATGCGGACAAGGAAGCTCCAACAGCTTCAACTTCCGTCGTCAACCGCCACCGATGCAATTACCACAGCAAAATGGAACGTCAAACTGGAACAACAGAGCACCTCAACTCGGTGTGCCCCCATGCAACTGCGATCAGCCAAATCAAATCTCTGGCTTGCCATCCAACAACACTCCATCGAATGGACATCCACATTCGCAGCCATTCGGACGAGGAAGCTACAACGGTGCCAACTTCTGCCCTCAACTGCCACCAATGCAGTTCCCACAGCAAAATGGAATGCAAAACTGGAACAACGGAGCACCACAAAACGGTGCGCCCCAAAACTACTTCGAGCAGCCGAATCAGTTCTGTGGCTTGCCGTTCGACTACATTGCGGCCAAGAAAAAAGCAGAAGAGGCCAAGGCTCGGCAACTGAAGCAAATCGAAAAGATGACCATCGACGGAATGCCGGCGTTGTTGATTCCGTTCTGCAAGGCGCCGATCAACAGAAGTTTACCGTGGCAGCCGGTGGACGGGGATGTGAAGTTTGAGCACTTCGATCAGTGAGTTTCACCAAGTTTTCGACAGTTAAACGTAGCCCCTTGCAGAATCCGTCTCGAAGATTTGGAAGATGAGTACTGGTGGCCCAGTCAAGAAATGGAGGAAGAAGCGGCTCGCGAGTTCCTGGGGCCCAAATGCGAGCCAGCAAACCGCCGAAAGCCGGTCAGTCGGAACAAATCGACTTAACAACCTCTCCCTGCTTAACCTCCTATATGTTCCTGTAGTTTCCTTGTTCCAATTGATCCAAATTGTCCGGAAGGGTCCAGTCTCAATGAACAAATCATGATATTCCATTCTACACTTTTCGACTCTTCTACCTCTCACTAATCTGTCTCTCCCTCTCCAAACTGCTCATTTTTCGAAGACTACCTCAGACTACTCATTCCGACTTCGACGAGCAAAAGTTAATGTTCCAGTTTCTCTGTGTTTTTCTTCTCCTATCCTACTGCATCGCCGTCTGTCTCCAATTGTTTTTCGGTGAATTTTAATTATTAATAAAAATTTGAGCTTTAAAAATGCTGTTTTTTGTTGAAGCTTGATACAGTTTCATAAAACTGTCCTCTTTCATTTCTCTATTGGAAAATAGCCGCCACTGGTCCCCTCGAGCACACGTGACTGCCGTCGCGGGCCCAAGCGGCCCCTCGCTGCTACTTTTTTCGCGTTCGCGTCCTATGACAGATGGTATCGCATTGCACTAATAAACATTTGCGGAAAGCGGCAAATTGGTGTGTACTTCCCAAGTGTACTGTTATCTGGTCCGGATGAAAAAGAAAATGCACTTCATACATAATAAGAGAGAAAAGAAAAGTGAGTGGGAAAGAAAGCTATGAATTCAGGTCGGAAAACGATCACATTGAATGGTGTGGCAGGTGTATCAGAGTTTAGGCGAGTCGGAGACGTTTCAGATGAGAGAATCTGAACAAATAATTGTAACGGATGTTTCCAAACAAATTTTATGACTCACCAGGCAGTATTTTCGAACGCAAATCCCCCAAAAAAAGGAGCCGGATGAATGCGAACAACAGTTTGCAACGACTCGTGCTTGATTCTAAATATGATGAAGAAATAGCAGATTGCGTGGAGTAGAGACATGAGAAACCCAAAGCCACTGCAGACCGTCAGCGGATTGTCGATGTTTTTGGTAATGACAATGACGATGATGAACTTGGCGAAGGAAGCGATGATCATCAGGGAGGAGGAGGCGGTGTAGAGGAGAAGAGCGAAGTTGGTGCGGAAGAACCAGGAGATCGAGGAGCAGCGGAAGAGGATGATGGCAATGAGTATGGTTCGAAGGACCATCAGGAGGACAATGTCCAGGGAAGAAGTGGTCATGTCGTAGCCATTGGTGAACGAGTATTCGTAATCCAAAGAGAAGAGAATAGTGCAAACTAGAGACACATCCGGAATGACCATGAAGAGAGTAACGATAATCAGGAGCACTGTGGGATAGCGTTTTACGATGTCCATTCTGAGAGGGAGAATTGAAGGGGAAGGAAGGGAACAAATAGTGACGAAGTGTTGATGTGAAGGGTCGGAGAGGAGAGTAATAGAAAGAAATGAAAACACAGAGAAATCTAGCGCCCCGAATGGTCTGATCGCTTCTGAATGTTGTTGTGAGCGCGGTCAGTGTCAAAACAACAATATTACGTAGATTATGGTAGTCTTGCGAATAGTCAATCGGAAAAGGGGTTGGATGGGAAGTGAGTCAAAGCGCATGGTCCCCGATTCTTCAGTAATTAGCCGACTAAACCTTCAGCGTGGTCACGAGTCGAGCAAATTACCGACTCGGGGGAAATTATAGCGCGTGGAAGGTGGATAATCCCTTCGCTGTCCTCGCGTGCTTCTCCAGGGCAACACGTTAATCAAGTAAACGCCGCAACAAGTCGCGCTCCCCGCTTACTCCGATTTCCCTCCTCAATATTAGCTAATTCATTACAGTTTTTGGGAGAATCTATCAAAAAAACAGGTGGACATGTCAAATTTTCAATATTAAAAGTTATATTGAAAGCCTCCAGAAGTAATAGTAGGTTTTAAATTGCATCACAAGCAATGTGGTATACTGTCATTTCCCTTCTTTAGTGAAATCAGACTGACTTTTCCTTTGAGCTCCCCTCTCCTCTCCCACTACCTCTCGAAGTCGAGGAGAAGTCACCAGACAGCGTGAAAGAGGAATGATATAGGAGCCCCCGAAATGTTTACAACCCCGCCGTAGACAGATGTGCACAGTCCAGTCTGCACGTCAAAGGTGCGTGCAATCGATGCTTCTCTGCTTCTAATTTCCGCAATTATAAACAAATCCAATGCACCCTAACCATCTTTTGCAATTCCTCTCCGATTCGTTCTCTGCTCCTAGTTTGACCTTCGTCGGTTTTCCCAAACGCATTCCGTTGCACTTTCCCATGCGGAATTGGAATGGGTATGTCGATGTTTTTGACGAGCACTGTTCGCCCTACGTCTCTCTACTCTCACGCTGTCTCTTCCTCCTACCCATTCCACCGCGCCCACTCGAATTCCCCACTCTCATTCGCGGATGAATTCAATCGATCCATTCTCACCTGGCTCTTCTCAAAACTGCACTTATATATCGATTGTTTCGTTGAGTTCATGCGCCTCTGTTTTTCCAGTGAATTCCGAGAGAAAGTGACGTGAAATTAACATTAATTTGACGGCCAAACGGTGGGTTTCTTGGTCCCTTGAGATGTTTACAATGAGTCGTGTTTGCCGCAGCAATAGAGCTCAACCCGCCATCATTCGTTATCTCCCGTATTCTGCTATTTTCGTTGTTTCCGAGTCCATTCTGAAATCATCATATTCTAGAACGCTATGACCTCACGACTCGTGTTCGAGCAGAAGAACAGCAATCAGACGATCAGGATGCCATGGGAGTGGCAAGGCGACCATTGGATGCCGGTGACCGAGTTCGAGAACGGCTTCCCCGCCACTAGAAGCTACGTGTTTTGGGGCAGCTACGTCCGTGGTGGCGGGGAAGTCGTGCTGGTGGCGGAACACAGGCAGCGACTGTTTTATCAGCAGTACTCCTTCTTCCGTGCCATCCCGACGATGAATGCTGAATGGCTTCAACGTCGTCCGCCGCGACGGGAGACAATTCACATGACCAGCCACTTTCCGGAAGACCAACACGTGCCACTGGACCACCCGACAGCGATGGCAGGGGTTGGTGCGCCTCGAATGCCCTTTCCGGGAGAGATGCCGGCGGTCGAGCAGTACCCGCAGTTCCTCCCTCATGGCGTTATCGGGCGCCCACACATCACCCAACGCGCGATTGATCTTGGGATGCAAACATTCCACGCGGAGAGAAGGATCACCGAGCCAGTGGTAGTCTATGTCGCCCACTATCCGGAGCCGCCACGACCGGGAGAGGAGCCGACAATCAGGCACATCTACCCGATTCACGTGCCCACCTTGGTATCTCCGCGATTCGGACCTCCAGTCTCGCACTTCAACGAAAGAAGACCACCGCCACACATTAACCGCGCACAGTTCCCACCACCGACCGCTCGAAGTCTCCCGAACTCGCCGTCTTTCTTGCCGTCTACAATGATGCTTCATCCACCCGTGGCAATGAACTATGGACAGGAGCACACCATACGTTCTTCAGCAAACAGACTCGCAGCTATCAACAACGCCGGAGCGGCAAACCGGTATGCAGGATAATATTACTGATAACATGGTTCTGAAAGTTTTCACCTTCCAGGCATATTCACGAACTACAAATTGCCTCTTCGCCCCCTTCAAACAGTACTGGAGCTTCTGATTCTCAGGAAACTTCCTCAACGCCTCAACATTCCCCCAGTTTGGAACTTGGGGCTGAACAGGAAGACACTTTGCCACCTTCTGACAACCAAGAGGAGCCAGCCGGTCAGCACGCCGATCCTCCAAGTATTCCGAGCAACGGATCTTCCCACACATCTGGCATCAATGGCAATCAGCTCAGCTACGCGGCGGCGGCCCGCAAATATCTTCCAAGTGATTCAGATGTTAACAATCGTTCGATGAACAATTCATTTCAGAGAACACCGTACAGCCAAAACAAGTGAACTCTTCGTTGTCTCCAAAGAAGACGTTTTCCGGAACTTCGGATGGGACTGCACAGATTCCACCTAAAACCACAGAGAATTCGAAAACCAAGTATGAAGAAAAAAAGTGTGAAGCTGTAAAGTGAGATCATTTGATTCCAGATTAAAAGAGGAATCAGATGAAGTCATTCCGAAAAGCGATTCGGGCACTGACAAGAAAGTTCCGAACAGTGGAACAGAAACGAAGGAGCAGAACGCCAGGTCCAACACTTCGACACCTCGGAAGACCAAGAAGTCTGAAGAGGAGGTGAAGCCGCCGGCAAATCCAAATGGCGCTGAGACGCGCAATTCTACTCCTGGAAAACAGGCTTCGACAAACATCCTGAACACAAAACCGAAGAGTCCAACGACTTCTCAGAAAGAGAAAACGTCTGTCAAATCGAATGGAAGTGGTTCCGGCAAGAGTTCTACTGGAACTTCAGGAGCTACCTACGGCGCAACCACGTCAAAGAAACCGGACTCCAAGTCAACTGCATCAGAGGAGTCCAAGAAGTCCGCGCGATCGAATGACAGTTCTTCCGGCAAAAGTTCCACAGGAAATTCAGGAGCTGCTAAGACATCGAAAAAGTGAGAGAATTCCCATAGCGCAGTTCTGACGACAGTTTTATGTTTCCAGATCCAAAGATGAGTCGACACCACCTGCACATACTAATGGCGCCGCACCAGGCAACTCCGCTACTTTATCCGTACCTGCAAAAGGAACAACGGCACCACTCAAGCCCAACACCAAATCAAACGCCTCTCAAAAGGCCAAGAAGTCTCAACATTCGAATGACAGTTCTCCTGGAAAAAGTGCCACTGGAAATGCAGGAGCCAAGAAATCGGAAAAGTGAGATCATTTTCTCGGCAGTATTCGTTCTTATAAGCATTTTATTTCAGACAAGAGACCTCATCCCCGGCGAATACTGATTACCTGCCTGGAAATGGATCAGATGGATCGGCTATTTCTGCGCCTCCGAAGCAAGAAGCACCTGCACCCACAATTCCATCGAACTCCACTGGCACTGAGAAGTCTTCCGCCAAGAAGACGCCGTGAGATTGTCCATTTCGCATTGTCTTGAACAACAGTTAAATTCCAGAAAGAGCAAGACACCTGCAGTCCAAGTGGTTCACAAAAGCCAGAATCGTTCCAACGAGAGCTCAAGTGGAGAATCCAGCGGTAGATCGTCGACAAAGTGAGCATTGCCTTGTGACCCAAATCTAATGATTACCTGATCGGATTACAGGTCAAATGACGGATCGGACGCAAAACCACCGACAGGGCCGACCTCCACAGGCGCTGGGAAGTCAACCAAAAAGAAACAAACTCCACCGAAACCGAGTGGATCTTCAAGCCTGAATCGTCTGAAAAAAGCTCCATTGCCGGATATCTCCGGTGAGAGTTCCAGTGGCGCATCTTCTTCGAAACAGTGAGATTTCCTTTTTGTACTGCTCTAATGCAACCTTTCAGGCCGCGAAAGGTGCCGACTTCATTTGCGAAACCGATTTCCTCGAGCTCCGCTGAGCACGAAACGTCGTTTATAGAGAACAACGTCTCAAATTCATCACGGAGTGCCCATAAATCTGGTGGCAAGAACTCGACAGGAGCACCAAAAGGAGCTGAAGATTTGAACGAGTGAGATGTTCTTTTTCAAATGGTTTTCGTACTGTTCTAATTCTAGGCAAGACAAGGCAAATGTTTTGAACGCGATCGCATATCTCACTTCCAAAGAGCAGATAGCCGGGAATCCTAAAGAAAATGAAGCTTTGGCTGAGTGAGATTCATGGTTTTCTTGACATGATCTTTATGAAATGTTGATTTCAGACAACAAGCAGCGGATGTTCTCCACTCATTCAAGTCTCCTGGTGCCCAGAGCTCGACTTCCGCTGCTAAACTGTAAGAATATAATTTGAGGCTTTCATAATGCTTTGATTTCAGAAAAGAAAAAAAGGAACTCGAGGAGGCCATCGACGTCCTGATGGAAAGATTAAATAGCATTCAAAGCGTCGCTAGTGAAGAGGAAGATCCGAAGGCCCAGGAGAGGTTTGATTATATTTTAAACTTTCTTTCATTGACATTGATTCCAGTCATGACGAAAAAGAAGAGCTTGGCAGATCTATAGAGGATCTCATCCTCCGAAACAAGAAGCTGGACATCATTATGGACATTTTGAAGAATGATGTCCTCTTTCAAAAATTGGTTCCACGGATGCACGAGAGCCTTGTCAGCTATTCGAACAAGCAGGAGGTGAAAAGGGCGGAATTCCTGGATACACTTGAAAGTGAGTTTTATCTAGCATACATACACACTGAAACTTTTCATGTTTTCCAATTTCAGTGCCCGAGAGTTCTACGGAAGTTGACCAAGAGATCCTGCACTTCCTTTGGGAAAATAAGGACAACCTCCCACTACTCATCACCAGAAGTGAAGAAGCGAAGCGGTTTGCCACTGCAAGAATGCAATACCATCTCGAGAATAATAACTCGAGGAGCTTCATGCTGTGGGATTACATCCAGGACGTGGAGCTCTCGGAGGTGTTCGTCCAGGACATGGCCTATCTCGCAAACGAGATGGAAAAGGAGAACGCGGATTTCGCGCTCGTCGACACCCGCTACGTCGAGAATGTCTTCAAGGCGGTCACAGAAGCAGACGATTTCCGGAACAGAGTCACTGCAAATGTGGAGAAGTATTTGAAGCGCCAGAGAACCATTCGCGCACTTCCCGAATCGATTCCTCTCTGTAAGTTCTTTAGTCTTTCTCATTTTCACAAAAATCCCTCTATTATTTCAGCCCAACTTCGACTGACCGAGATCGAAGAGATTTTTCTCAGTCGTTGGAGGGAAGAGTCGTCCGAGTACCTCGCCTACCCGGTTGAGCAGCGCTTGAAGAATCCCAAAAGGTACTTCGATGAACTGACGGACGCGATGGCGGCGACGAAGGATTTGAGCACGGAGACTCAACACGCGGCAAAAGGAGAAGTCATGCAGTCGTGGATGGCTGGTGTGAAGATCTGGAGTGAGTTCCAAAACGACGAAATCGCATTCGACGCGTTCGTACTTTATTCTGCCGATGCGCCCACTCTCTCCGGTTATTTTACACAAATCACCGGTATCTCTTTTCTAGGCATGTAGAAAACAGTTTCTATGCGTTAATTTTCGCGATATTTCTCTGGTTATAGTTAAATTTATCCAAAATTGTTTCATCTTGTTGTTTCTAATTTCCGATTGTCTAGAATTTGTTTCTATCTGGCAATAGGCATAAATTTATCCTCCCCCTTGATGTTTCCCCATTTTCTTCTCAATTCTCCCATTTTCAAATGTTTCCATTTCTCATCCCACTCTCTTCTTTTCAATTTTTTTGTTGTTTTCTTCAAGCACTTCGTTCTCAAAATGAAAATTTCCTTCGCGAAATCGACAGAGTGCTCTGCAACTCATTTGCCCGTCTCTGAATGGGAGCATCGCCCACTTTCTCACTAAAAAATCGACATTTTGAAACGGACAGTGACTGGTTGAGCGACTTGCAGCCAATGATTCGGTTTGAGTCAACTGATTCCAAGAGTGCATTGAACAATCGTCCAAAATAAAGTGCCACCACCTGAAAGCTATCGGTGCCGAATTCAGTCACTCATTCGTTTCGATTTCCCGCCGTCGGCTCTTTTTCAGTCGGTCTTCAATACGATATTCTCAGCAAAAAAAAACAAAAAAAAAGTTTTGCAATGCCTGCCGACAGCCGGCCCACAACGATTACATTGTCTGGCAGGTGGACCTTCGTTTAGCGCGGCGTTCAAATGGTGTTTCGTTTTCGGGACCTTCAAAACCGAGGGTGGAACGGGAATTTCGGAATAAAATGTGCTAGAAATAAAATGCGGAGTGTTGCAAACCCCATTGATGCAAAAATGCGTCAATTTAGGTATCGTTTGACAAATGCTAACTTTTTAAGTCGGATTTCCGATGGAAAAAAGTCATTTGCTATAACTCATATCAGCAGAACCCACGTGGAACGTTAATTTCAATTCGGCGGAATGGTACGTTGATAATCAGATAGTTCGTCATTCATCTGACAGATCATCAACGCCTCTTCGTAAAACCAGCTACTTCTATTCCTAGACATTGACCACGACAAATACAATCGTCAGGAGTTGTTTCCTGATAACAGCTTGCTGACCGTGCCATTGCATTCATTAAGAAATCGATAAATTGTTGGTTACGCATTAAAAACCTGACGTCCTCTTCCTGAGTTCACCCTGAAACGTTCAAAATGCACGCTTCGTATTCTAGATTTTCTAGGACGATCACAGCTGGACAATGATACATTATGGATCTTGCAATAACTCAGACATCAAATTTTAAATGGATAGAGGGCCGGTTGATGGTTGCAATCATCAGATAACTGAAATATACCTGGGCTAGTCCTGCTGAACCGTATCAGTGCACTCGGCGAACCTGTCGTCATTCGAAGTTGGCCAGAATTCTCCGCGACATTTGAACTCGTCTGATGTCTATCCACGAATAAGATGTTCGTTCTTTCTCCGCTAGACACTCTGCGATGCTATCGCTCTGTGTCTCGTTGCTGCTGCGTCTCGTCTCTCTCCTCACCGAAAGGCTACGAGCTGTTGATATCGATCGACAAGGACGGTGTCCTGCTGGCGGGACCTTCTCTCACGTTGCCTTCCCTCCCCCTCAATGAATGCACAATTCCCCGTTTGAATCGTTTTCATTATTCAACTGTGACTGTTTGGAATCATCAAGCACGAATACCAGGTGAATAATTTCAATGTCTTGTTCCGTTCAAAAAATTGTTTCCGTAATTTGATGCGAGTGCTTTCAGGTTTTCTCGACGCAATAACGAAGAATTTCTCGTCCCAATCTAGCGGCTTTTTCAAACAATTGGAGTTTTTGGATGTCTCTTCCGAGGCGAACGTTCTGTTTGCAACCGCCTTCAATCAACTTCCTCGCAAGAAAAACAATGTGACGGAAGGAGTCGGATACCGAACTGGAAAACGCGTCTAGTTACAAATGATTTATGATGGAAAATAGGGGGATTGCATAACTGAAAAACAAGTATTGGTGAGTATTTAATTTGATCTCGGATGAGCATCAATTGCTGGAAATTGTGATGGCTGCTTCAATAACGACAGTTATCCGTCTCCAAGCAATGAATGTGGACTTGAGATCACTTTTTCTTAAAATCAGAAACACCGGAAAAAACGCTTTGGGAATTCTGGAAGTTGTGGAGATGCAGATCCATGTTTCGAATGAAAATACTTTTTCCCCATGGTCGCGAAATCAATGCCATTGTTGTACCCGAGCAGAGACTTCTCTGTGTATTCAGCTAGGCCCTGAAGACCCAGGGAGCTGATATGGTTAGAGAACTGAGGGATAACACAACAATCCGTTTCGATGGGTTTTGAACAAGTACAATTGGAAATTGAATATGAATGAATTTATTCCGGAAACATAGTAGCACATCTCAGAATGCAAACATTGTCATCGTTGGACCAGATTTGGCTCCGCTTCCTGAAAAAGACATCTATTAGTTATCACGCAATCTTTAGGCTTACCATAATCCTTGGAGGTCGGATCCTCGGAGATCTCGTTGCTGTCCCCGGCTCCTTGTCCCTGCCCCTGCGACGCTGCGGACTTGGTCTTTGCCGCTTGTTTGAGGAAGTAAGCCAGGTTAAACATAATGGACCAAAAGATGTTTGAAGCGCTAGAAAGTGTATTTCAATTATGATTCGTCCGGGTTCCCAGAGAATATTCAATGTTTCATTGAAGAATATTGTCTAGGAACTCGGAAATTTACGGAGAAACGAGAAGTAAACAGTTTTGAGATAATGGAGAATCACAAAAAAGAACGCTCTTCCTATATTCTAATATCACGTGAACAAAGAGAGGTCGAAGACTCAGGCTAAGTGAGAAAACGAGAATCTGCGGTGGAGTTCGAGATGGGATACTGGTTCTGAACCAAGAGTGCTCCTTTTATAGTCTATCGCTAATCGAATAATGGGTTTTCCAACACCCCCGCTTTAAAACTCCGCAAACGTGGAAGGGAAGTAATTAATTAGATTACGCGAGCTCCTATGAAGAACGACGTATTCTTTCAGAACCACTGTTCCGATCAAAACGCTTCCTCTCGTTCTGCCGCTCTCGTGTGGTTTCTGGGGGATTCCAGCGCAATGGAGACATCGGAGAACTAGAAGAACTGCAGGCAGGGGAGAGGTGTCGAAATTGTTGTGGAAGTCTCTTCCGAGGGAGCTTATATACCGTGCCTTGCAATAAAAGTTATTGCTCAATGAAAGGAACCCCCGCAGAACGGTGATTTCGGATGATAGTAAAACGGCAAAAATACAGCGAAACATCAAGACCAAACAACTAGCAGGAACACCAGTTCAAGGTCTTTTCTGAAGACCAGAAGAGCTTCTGTGGTTGTGACACGTTGCTGATCTCAGTGGGGGATGAGCGAGCTGGAGACCGTAGAGAGGGCGGTGAACTGATACTAAACGGATTTTCGACAGCCCTTATAAACAGCTCATTTAATTATGCATGCAGTGGGCGGCGGGCGTGGCTTCTGTCATCTTCGGGAATTAGCTGAAAGTCGAACACAGAAGGTTATGAACATCCGGGAGGAACGTGAAACTCCTCGAGACCAATTGGTGTTTGATGAAGCTGTTCTGATCGGCGTACCAGAAGGTGGAGGAGACTTGGAGAGTGCATTCTGTTGGAGACCGATGAGGAACTGTCCGAAGGGAATTTCTTATATACGCGCCGGACTGTTCGATCGTTGAGCACTTTGATGGGGTGCGAATGTGGTTTGTGGGCACCAAACGAGCACTGACTCAGCGTTGCGGGGGCGGAATACGAAACATCAGTTATCACTGATCACACCGGCACAGATGTCTAGGTGGATATCAAATGGAACTTCAGCGGCTGGAAGCCGATTGACAGACAAGGTCCGAATGGAATGTTGAAGAGTGATTCTCCCTCGACACCGTCGTATTTACGTAGTTCTGGTTCCCATCGACGTACTGTTCCCATTGCGTCCTTGAGAACGACGTCCTGTTTCTCATCTTTGGTTCGGGAAACCGCTACTCTTCAGATTCTTATTTCAGATAACGAAATCAGTAGATGATCAAGAAACCAGAGCCGAAAAACTAAATGCAGAAGCGGTTTCCCGAACCAAAGATGAGAAACAGGACGTCGTTCTCAAGGACGCAATGGGAACGGAACGTCGATGGGAACCAGAGCTACGTAAATACGACGGTGTCAAGGGAGAATCACAGCCACATCTCTTCTCCTCAGCCACCTTCCAACTCTTCAACATTCCATTCGGACCTTGTCTGTCAATCGGCTTCCAGCCGCTGAAGTTCCATTTGATATCCACCAAGACATGTTTCATACTGCATTCCGAGAAGAATTCTGTGCCGGTGTGATCAGTGATAACTGATGTTTCGTCGTCCGCCCCCGCAACGCTGAGTCAGTGCTCGTTTGGTGCCCACAAACCACATTCGCACCCCATCAAGGTGCTCAACGATCGAACAGTCCGGCGCGTATAAAAGAAATTCCCTTCGGACAGTTCCTCATCGGTCTCCAACAGAATGCACTCTCCAAGTCTCCTCCACCTTCTGGTACGCCGATCAGAACAGCTTCATCAAACACCACTTGGTCTTGAGGAGTTCCACGTTCCTCCCGGATGTTCATAACCTTCGGTGTTCAATTTTTCGCTAATTCCCGAAGATGACAGAAGCCACGCCCGCCGCCCACTGCATGCATAATTAAATGAGCTGTTTATAAGGGCTGTCGAAAATCCGTTTAGTATCAGTTCACCGCCCTCTCTACGGTCTCCAGCTCGCTCATCCCCCACTGAGATCAGCAACGTGTCACAACCACAGAAGCTCTTCTGGTGCTCAGAAAAGACCTTGAACACTGGTTTTCCTGATAGTTGTTTGGTCTTGATGTTTCGCTGTATTTTTGCCGTTTTACTATCATCCGAAATCACCGTTCTGCGGGGGTTCCTTTCATTGAGCAATAACTTTTATTGCAAGGCACGGTATATAAGCTCCCTTGAAAGAGACTTCCACAACAATTTCGACACCTCTCCCCTGCCTGCAGCTCTTCTAGTTCTCCGATGTCTCCGATGGAACAGTGGTTCTGAAAGAATACGCCGTTCAATTAAATACTTCCCTTCCACGTTTGCGGAGTTTTAAAGCGGGGGTGTTGGAAAACCCATTATTCGATTAGCGATAGACTATAAAAGGAGCACTCTTGGTTCAGAACCAGTATCCCATCTCGAACTCCACCGCAGATTCTCGTTTTCTCACTTAGCCTGAGTCTTCGACCTCTCTTTGTTCACGTGATATTAGAATATAGGAAGAGCGTTCTTTTTTGTGATTCTCCATTATCTCAAAACTGTTTACTTCTCGTTTCTCCGTAAATTTCCGAGTTCCTAGACAATATTCTTCAATGAAACATTGAATATTCTCTGGGAACCCGGACGAATCATAATTGAAATACACTTTCTAGCGCTTCAAACATCTTTTGGTCCATTATGTTTAACCTGGCTTACTTCCTCAAACAAGCGGCAAAGACCAAGTCCGCAGCGTCGCAGGGGCAGGGACAAGGAGCCGGGGACAGCAACGAGATCTCCGAGGATCCGACCTCCAAGGATTATGGTAAGCCTAAAGAATGCGTGATAACTGATAGATATCTTTTTCAGGAAGCGGAGCCAAATCTGGTCCAACGATGACAATGTTTGCATTCTGAGATGTGCTACTATGCTTCCGGAATAAACTCATTCATATTCAATTTCTAATTGTACTTGTTCAAAACCCATCGAAACGGATTGTTGTGTTATCCCTCAGTTCTCTAACGAATCTCTAACGAATTGCATACTTCGGTACCGTGTTTACTTTAGAAGTCTCAGGAAAAACGTATTACAGCTTTGAGACTACGGGGGCAGCTCACTTGAAACCCACCAGAACGGCTTCCTTCACCGGTCGGTGATATGCCGAAACAGCTATTTCTTGTAGGACAAGTCTTTGCTCGGGTACAGCAATGACATTGATTTCGCGATCATGAATTTTGGAAAAAAAGTGTTTTCATTCGAAACATGGATCTGAATATCCACAACTTCCAGAATTCCCAAAGCGTTTTTTCCGGTGTTTCTGACTTTACGAAAAAGTGATCTCAACTCCACATTCGTTGCTTGGAGACGGATAACTGTCGTTATTGAAGCAGCCATCACAATTTCCAGCAATTGATGCTCATCCGAGATCAAATGAAATACTCACCAATACTTGTTTTTCAGTTCTGCAATCCCCCTATTTTCTATCATGAATCATTTGTAACTAGATGCGTTTTCCAGTTCGGTATCCTACACCTTCCATTCGCGGATCACATTGTTTTTCTTGCCAGGAAGTTGATTGAAGGCGGTTGCAAACAGAACGCTCGATGTTGCCAATTGCGTGTTCCTCATTGGACGAACAGGGTCAATAGTTGAATAAGCTGGAAAACCGTTGAAAATTCCTTGTATTATTGAAGAATCGGACGGAGCGTTTCCGGACGACTGCCAGCAGTCTCATCTTTGAAAATGTTGGCCGATTCATCAAAACTGGGATCCAATCATTTTTCGAGTGTTAGTCCACGTACACTCGTTTTCCAATCAACCAGTATTGTCTTCAAAAAGTCGGAATCGTCTCGACAACTTGAGATTCCTGGAAATTAGTTGATGGTACCCGTGGAAAATCTGCAGTACTCACTGGGAAAATCAGACGGATTCTGTTTGCAAATCGGTTCAAAAGTTAGGCAAGAAGCAGTCCTTGGAGTTGTTCGTGTCATCCAGCCGAAATTGTCTTTGAATATTGAATAATCCTGCAAACGAGCTGAAGGTAACTCAATCAGAAAACCAACATTACCATTTCGATGAATCTGCCAACTTTTCCATCTCTAACCGGTCGAGCGATTTGCCAAAAGTTGTTCCATGCATATCCGATTGTGAAACGTCCGGTCGTTTCGTCGAAAACCATCCAGCATCTTCCCGGGAAATTTTTTCGGTGGTGCGGTGCAGAACCATCCAGCGGCAACCAGCGCCAACCAGGATTTTGTCAGCTCCCGAAATCCCTCCGAGCAAGGAGCTGCCGCAGACTATCCTCGATTTGCTTTTCGTGCAATGAAATCTGAAAGAATATTCATATAAATCGAGCGTTTCAGCAAAAATGAGCTCATTGAGAAGACCTCCGGCGTACGCGACCACGAAGAGATTAATCCCCTGCCATCTCGCTAGAGCATTGCTTGAGGGCTTTAGCTCATGGAAATGGCAAAAAACACGAAAATGCGAGGAAAGGGAGGGAAAGAAAAATAAATACAGTTAAAAAGCGTTATTTTTCCGATTTTTGCGAAAATTCGGACGGTTTCTGGTGATTTTTGCGCTATTTTCCGAAAATTTCCTATTTTTCATTTTTATTCAATGAAAACTGAATGCTGGGATGCGCTCTTAGTTGCAATAGAAAACCTGAATTTTTTAAATAAATAAATTAAAGAAAATAAAAGAATCGGCATACGGTACGCGATGAGAAAACGCCAACGCAAAAGACAGAGACAATGAGGGACTGAGAGGGCGCAGAGAAAAGCAGAACAGCGCGTTTTTCTGTTTGCGGACTTGCCGTGGTGTTGCGGACCTTCGTTTAGCGCGGCGTTCAAATAGGTTTTCGTTTTCGGGACCTTCAAAATCAAGGATGGAATAGGAATTTTGGAATAAATTGTGCTAGAAATAAAATGCGGAGTGATGAATACCCCAGTGATGCGAAAATCCGACGATTTAGGTGTCGTTTGACAAATGCTGACTTTTTTAGTCCGACTTCCAAAGGAAAACGTAATTTTCTAGTATCTTTCATGGCTGTTTTCAGATGTACTGCAGTTCGGATGATTTCAGATAGTGTGCAGACAGAATTCAAGATTACGGATGCAAATTTGAGTGGGTTCCAGTGTGAAATTTAGGCTGGAAATAGGTTTCGGAGGGAATTCTCGTTGTCAGCTATCAATTGACCGGGTTTCAAGATGAACAGGAGGCCAAGGTGGATTTCCAGCGGTTATTTGAAGTTTTCCTCCATTCCGAGGGCATTTTCCCCCGACAACGCGATGTATTTCGTCGATAACTGTTGACTTATGTAAGATTTCGCTTGCTGTACATTTTCGTGGTTTAGGAAGACTTTTGACAACATTTTTGATTAAATGACACTATATTTTCCAGATGTTCATGTTATCATTGCTCTGATTTTCTGTTCAGACGAACTGCAAAATGATTGTGGGACGTCATTTGGGGCCTCATTAGCGACGTTCACGCTTGCCTAGCGATTTGGACTCCCAACTGAATCACGGTTCAGTTCCTGTGTCTTATTTCCCATATTTGAAGCGGCGCGGCGGCTCTTCAGCAGGCCAGCGAGCTGGCGCCAAGTCATTAGAAGAATCATGCCCTAATGAGCAAATTTAGGTATGTCGGCGCCGGATCACTGTACACTTCACTTCTCCGATATTTTTAGCTTTCGTTGTTTTTCAAACTACCGTAGTCCTCAAGCACCTCGTTTGCTTTTCCTCAGGTTGTGCTCTTAATCGGTGTGTGTGTGCGCCATCGTCGTTAAAAAAGCCGCGAAGGTACCAATTTTGAGGTAGTAACACCGATTTTCTCGCCCTTTTCGGGAGGGTTCGTTCGCGCGGTGATTTTCCGTGTGGGCTGCAATTACCGATTTGACACTGAAACGGGTGTGAAAAGGAGGCGGAGCTTGCGTAGATCCGGTTCGAGGCAGGGGCTCACCAGCTCTCTTCATTCGTCCTCTCCAGTTGGCTCCTCGACTCACCATGTTCGAGTACGTGCTCGAGGACCTGGTCGCCGAAACGATGACGATGTTCTCCTGCTTCGCCCTCTTTGGTAACATCGGAGTGATGGGCGTGCTCTTCGGAAGCCGCTTCACCGTTCTCAAGATCTACTCGTGAGTCTTGAGAAAACAGGAGTTGGTCTCAATCTCAGTTTCAGAATGATTCTCTTCGTCTACTGCATGGCCTCCGTTCTCGTTTCGACCGGCATTCTGATGACTGAACCGAGGTACGCTTTCAGCTGAGTTCACGTGTGTGTTTCTCTTTGTTATCATCTCTGTTATCACTTTCACTTATCACTCGTCTTCTCCTAGAACCGAACTTGTCTTTGGGAGCTTATCTAGAACTAGAAATCTCAATTTGACCAGCTTTTCGTTGTTTGAAGCAGGTTTTCTAGGGACCCCTACTCTTTAGGATCCGCGTTTTTACTTTGAGAATCTCTGACGTCACACGCTTCGGAAAGCGTTGCTGAAAATGCCATCTCTTAGACACCATCTTCCAGCGTCTTTTACCATCATAACGCTACAATTGTCTCTTTCAACGGGTATTGCACCTATCTGCTCTACAACGACGTGGAGACTGAATCCAGAATCTGTCAATTCAGTGAGCTTCACCTTTCCCAAGCACCCGCACCACTCTGGAATTCCAGACTACGACATGGTCGTGCACGGCGTTGTGTTCCTCCAACTCCTCCTCCTCGCTTCCTTCGCGTTTCGTTATCTTGTCCTCGCAATGGATACGCTTGATAAGTACACAAAGATCGTGAAATTCATCGTCTACGCCCTTCTGTTCCTCTTCACGTGCATTGCCGCTGCGTTTTTCGTGAGTTTGAGCGATTGTTCTTGCGATCTTCTGATCTTCCTAGGGCTTCCATTTTCATTCGATCTGGTACCCATTCGAAGAGATCACCGAAGTCGTCTCGCAAATCCGTCCGTCTCTCCTTAACACTAGACGAGGCTACTACGCGGTCAAGTGGAAAGGGAACCCCTTTGAAACAGGTAAACTAAAAAGAAAGGAATCCCCCATAGAAATGACCAACTTCCAGTTCTGTTCACCTTGTGGTTCCTCCTCCCGTGGGTTGTGATCTTTTGCGCTATGTACCTCCGCTGGACCATCGGAAAAAAACTCGAAAGCTCTAGGAATATCAGCTACAAGTTTGAGAAAACTCACAACGAAAAAACCGCAAACGTAAGAACTCCCAATGGGTGTCCCAAATGAACATTTTCCTCCGTTCAGGCTCTCGCTCTCCAGGCAATGTCCTCCCTGCTCCTCGCTTCCGTCAACTCCGTTTACCTCTTCGGAGAATACTTCGAAATTGAGTTCCTCTCGTTCGTCGAAGTGCTGCTGCCCCTACCAGTTGCTATCATGTCTTTCGTGAACCCATTGGCCATCCTTCTCTACGTCCAACCGATCAGAGCGTACATCAAAAACTACGTGGATAGACAACATAACGCGGAGCGCATTCTTCCGCCGCCAAATCACATTCCAATTCCCTCAGCTAGAGAGAACCGCGTAACTCCGATTCAGTTGTCGGCCGCCGATCTCAATCCTTCCGCTCGGCCAATTCGCGCGTCGCCGACCCCAAATCTCGTGGGCCGCCGTCAGAACCGCGTCAATGCAATTCAGACAGTGTCTAAGAGCGTCATGACTTCCTCACTCTAAGATATCGTAGTTTTAACCCAAAGTGACAAAGGGCGCGGTGGGAGGGAGCTTTCGTTTCAGCGGTGTACAAAAATGGCACCGATTTGAAATAGGAAATTTATATCGCCCTCAATTTCCCATTCTCTCATCAACCAAAGCAACCACCGTTCCAAATGATCGCCTTGGAAGAGCTGGACTGGGAAACCAATTTCTTGAAAACTTTTCCATTTGCCGAAAAGTGTTCAGCTAGTTTTTCCTGAGTATTTCTGCCGTTCTCTGGCTTTAAGAATTAATCGCAAAAGTCCAGAAAAATGCTCGAAAATCAGAGATTTTTCGGCAAATGAAAGAGTTTTCAAGACAAGAATTTTCTAGTCCAGCTCTTCCACGGCCACCATTTTGAACGCTGGCTACTTTGGTGGTTGGTTGAATTGAAAACCGGCACTTTGGGAGACAAATGAGGAAGCAACTAGAGAAAGAAACAGCTGGAACAAAAATTTAAGTTCACGTGCCACCAAAAAAGACTGTCCCCGCGGAGAGACTGTTTTCACGCCTTCTCCTTGTTCCCTCTGTCACTTTGGGCAAAAAACGATATCGAAACATAATCTAGCTTTATCCCCCTTCCCTAATTCCTATTTATTTGGCTATTTTTAAATGTAGTAGATTCTGAGGAAACACCGATTTTGGCTCACTTATATATTCGGAATGTCCCTATATATTTGGAATGATTTTTGAATTTACCGTTAGCCAATTCCGTCTCTAGCTCAACGTCATCCGCAATTATATATTTGGAATATTCCTAATTATTTTGAATATTTTTTTGAATTCATTGTCCTCTCGAACACACTCTCAATCATCTGAACCCAACTTCAAGCTGAATTGTATATTTTGAATGTCAACTATCTATTTGCATTGTTTCCCAGCCACTGTCATATCCTGTCCTGTCTGTCCCCTCATCAAATTATTATGCAACATTTCTCGTCAAAAAAACCCAAAAAAACCCAAAAAAAACCCCAAAAAAAACCCAAAAAAAAACCCAAAAAAAACCCAAAAAATCTCCAAAAAAAACCAAAAAACCCAAAAAACCCAAAAAAAAAAGGCAATCTTTATCTCTTGTACCGCCGCTATCTCAAAATCCCGAAATAATGTATCTCTCCCTCTTTTTCGATTTCAGCCGCTTCCACCGTCTTATTACCCTTTTTCTCGTTCATTTGTCTTCGCATTTATTTTTTTGGCATTTATTTGTCTTCGCATTTATTTTTTTTGCAATTACTCATTTTCGCATTCATTTGTCTTCTCATTTAATTTTTTTCGCAATTATTTGTCTTCTCATTCAATTTTCTTCGCAATCATTCATTTTCGCATTCATTTGTCTTCTCATTTATTTTTCTTCACATTTATTTGTCACACTATTTTTTTTGAAATAAAGCATAGATTTAGAACCCAAAAGTTGTACTATTTTTGATTTTCAGGCAATATGAGGGGGCCATCTTCTCTAAAACGATGATATTTAGGTGCAAAGCGCTCCAAGGTCTTCAAGAAAAGGCAGACCGGACCCGAGTATCGAAAAATCACTGAAACTAAAATATGCGCAATAAAAGCGCAAAAAATTTGTTTAGTTTTAGATTTCAGAAAATCCGGAATAGATATTGTTCAAATGGTAGACAGCTTCTACTTTAGATCCCTGTAATTTGAATACATTTCCCTAATCCTAATTACCCCTTCACATAAAAGTTGCTACCTTTTTCTTCGTAAATATGTGATGTTTATCGCTGTTCACACATCACGTTCCAATTCCACCATGAACCCCGCAATTCTTATCAATTCGGTTTTTTTTTGCTTTTTCGAACAGGCTGCGTATCTAAAACGATGCCGTTTTTTGACCGATGGAAATCAGGAAGACTTTCTCGAATTCTGAACTATTGAACCAGTTAGTGAATTTAGGAAGAAGTGGGATGAACTTGAAAGCCGTGAAGATCATCTAGCCTTGTCGGAATCCACGAAAAACCTGAAAACCTTTTCGGTCCGCAGCGATGATGGTTTCAATGAACTTTCGTGTTTCGAGAAAAGTCGTTCTCTCAATTTCATTCTAGATTGTTCACCAGAAGCACCGAATTTCTTGAAGTATTTATAAGTCCAACTGTGTATTCTCGTGTCAGGAAAAATAAGAACACAAATGACCAACTATCGCGTTGACAAGGGCATAACGGACTACAAGGACTACAAGTTTGCAGTTGACAACTTTTGGATATCTCTTATCAATCTCGTGTTACAATGATTCTCCGGCAGAGTTCTCTTCGGTTCCGACGGTAGCGGTTTCTAAAACAAATTCTAGCACAGCTCCGGTGATTTTTCCACAAGTTTTTTTTCCCTGAATCTTTTCTAGAACATAGTTACCTCTTCAACTCATGTTCTCTGAAAAAAAACGAATTTTGCAATCAACGAAAACTGTAGCCATTTCTCTCTCCCTCCCCTTGGTAACTCTATACTTCCTGCTCTCTAGCAAGTGTTAATCCTCTTTCCCTCATCTTAAGGTGTGAAACAATACAACGATGTAGTGCAGCAGAGAGAAAGAAAGACGTAACGTTTACAAACCGAACAGATTATCACTCCGCAAATGGAAAGAAAGAGTTGATGATAAGAATGCGCCAAACTGCACAACTGATAGCACACTGGCCGCACTTTGCCTCGGACGCCCGCTCCAAGCATGTCGCAGGCAGTTTCCTTAGTCACGATTGGTAAGTACTATCTGTTATTGTTTTTCACATAGCTCCCCCAATTTCAGCAATTGTGATAGCCGCAGTGGCTGTGGCGATCGCTTCTCTGGTCCTCAACATCATCATCCTCGGAAACGTCAACGATCTCAGCACAACCGTCAACAACAACCCCGTCTGGCACTACACCCCCGCGCCACAACAGAATTCCACAGCTGGTACGGTCAGCAGCAAAGCTGCCTACAAACAAGCCGCTAACTATCTTCTGAACGGACTTGATGACACTGTCGACCCTTGCCAGGACTTCTACGCGTTCACGTGTAACAAGGTGATCGAAAATAGTCTGTATTCTGCATATTATTCTGTCTTATAGTTCCTCCAAAACACCGATCTCCAAAAGCTACAACGACAACGACTTGGTACTTATGATCAGGCCCAAATTGATGTCTACTCTGAAATTATCGCCGCCCTCAACAAAGTCGACGTTAAAAGCGCCACATTCTCCAAGACAGAGAGGATTACTAAAGCGGTTAGTGATAGTTTCGTCATATCATTTATGATCATGAGATGATGACTAAACCTCTACCCCCTTTAATCACGAAATGCTGATTTCTCAAGAAAGGGGGCAAGGGACATAATGATTGATGTTTCATGACCACTGTCCTGTTTGAATAGGTAGTAGCTGCCAACTCACTCACTAAATCAACACCGTTTTCAGTTATCATCCTTTTCTTGCAGGCGTTTGATTCGTGCCAAAGAAATTTGTTCTCCCCGCAAGATAAGACGCAAGTGGTGTACGCCGAAATCAAGTCTCTGTTCGGTGGAGTTCCATTCTTCGGGGAGACCTTGAAGGCTAACTTGGACTACTGGGATATCGCTGGACAGATCGAGCAGAAGCACGCCGTTGGAACCTTGACCTACACTATCGCCTCGTCGGACTACAAGAACCATCTGCAAAACGCTCTCTACACCGGACCGGTATGCAGAGGAGCCGGATTTTGAAACCTTGACACTTTCAGCCAGAGCTCTCCCTTGCCAGAGACTTCTATGTCAAGCCGCAGTTTATTTCTGAGGTTAATGGACGTGTCGATGATGTCTACCTTATCCTCTCCACTTTCGCGAATGCCACCGGAAAAGCAAGCAACCCGGCTGCCATCCTCGCAGCCGCTCAAGAAGTCGTCAACTTCGAGGTTCAAATTGCGATGGCTTCGTGGCCTGATGATCTGTTGAGGTTGGTTTCGCTTTCGCAACATTTTATCAGCGCTCGATGGCAGAATGATTCGTCGCGTTTCTTATCAAGAACTTTGTGTCTTCCGAGGCTTAGTCAAAGAACAATTCGAATCGGGGGGACAATTTGAAGCTAGCACATTCCAGAAACTACCAGCAACAGTACAACCCATACAACATCGCCTCGGCTACCGCAGCCTATGGATCCATCAATTGGAAGTCGTACCTTGGACAGCTTTTCAACGGAGTTGTCGATGCTACCAAACAAGCCACCTACAATGTAAACGTCGTGCAAGAAACTTTCCATATCTTTTTCTGTCTAGATTGTGGTTACCGAGCCGTCTTACTTTGCCTGGTTGAACAGTGTCTTCGCCGGACAAATCTCCAACGGAACCGTCGTCGCTAACTACATGATCTCTCAACTTCTTGCCGACGAGTTTGATTTCATCGGCGCCCAAACCTCGAAAGTCGCCTCTAAGATTAACTACATTCACTACGCACTCAGAAATGGACGTGGTATTGGAAAACTTGGAAAGAGGAACTACAGAAAGATGGATCTTGATGGAGCATCTCAAGGATGTATGGACCTTATGACCGCCTACATGCCGTATGGAACCGGATACGTTTACGTCAAATCCAAGGATAACAAGTACCAGGTGCAAGGGGACGTCATGAACCAGACTGACTTGATTATCAGCAACTTCCAAGTGAGTCAAACTGCCCGTTATCAGTTCATGAGAGCCTATTCCAGGGAATGATTGACTCTCTTCAATGGATGGACGACTTTAGCAAGCAGCGTGCTCACAACAAGTGTTAGTTGTCTTTTCCCTCAATTTCCCTTGAAGATTTATTCCCACCCTTTTAGCTGACAGTCTTGTGAAGAACTTCGGATGGCCATCAACCTTGTTTGGTGATTTCAAAGACTTCAGTGTGATCGACGCTTACAACGCCGACTACTCATCAATCATTGACATTTACAACGCGGATCCCAACAACCTCTACGATATCTTCTCCGTTTTGAAGAAGGGAATGGAGGTCAGAGAGTTCTTCAGGATCATGACTGAAGTGGCTAAGAGGTGTGTCGCCCGAGAGGGGAGAATCGAATCGTTATGATGTTTTTCTAGAGACAACTTCCTCCAATCTCCAGCGATGGTCAATGCTTGGTATCAACCGGAGAGAAACTCCATCACCTTCCCATACGCCGCGTGGAACCCACCATACTATAACTTTGACTATCCACAGGCATACAACTTTGCTGGACAGGGAGGAACTGGAGGTCACGAGCTGACCCACGGGTATGACGACGAGGGAGTGCAATTCGGTTTCAATGGAGAGCTCACTGATTGCGCGTGGAACAAGTGCGGATGGATGGACACCTCCTCCTCCGCCGGTTTCATCGACATGGCCCAATGTGTTGTGACTCAGTTCAGCACCCAATGTTGCCCGGAGAAAACCGGAAACGTGCACTGCGCCAATGGAGCGACGACTCAAGGAGAGAACATTGCCGATTTGGGAGGACAGCAAGCCGCTTATAGAGCCTACAGACAGTTCATCGCCACGAAGAACAACGGAGTTGAGGAGGACAGACTTCCGGGACTTGAGAGTTACACCCCTAACCAGATCTTCTGGATAACTTATGGATACTCGTGGTGTATGAAGCAAAGCGACGCGAATCTTGTCCATCAGGTAGGAAGAACGCGAGAGAGAGAGATGATTATGAAAGATATAGTGTCCGGCGCCCCGCAGTCGCAGCGATAGTGCGTTTTTGCAACCATTCTTCTTGTCGACAATAGTTTAGCTTACGGTATCTAAAAGGTCTCGGTGACCTGACCTGAATGACAGTCAACTATCCCTTTCACTCGTTTCATCCTTTTCGCTTCCTCCCCCCAACCACCGGCCTCCTCCGATTTCGATTTCGGCGGGGGGACGCGCGCGTGTCTCGCCTTCCTGTCGCAAAGGAGCGGCTACTGTAGCAAAGAGATATATCAAGATCCCATCACATCTATCAAACTGAGAGAGCGCCCGGGTCACCCGTCATCAGTTCGCCGCGTCCCACTTTCGGTTTTAATGATGTCAATCATCAATGTGGATTTTCAGCTGCTCACCAACCCACACTCTCCTGCAAAGTGCAGAACGAACCAGGTGATGCAGGACATTCCGGAATTCGGAAAAGACTTTGGATGCGTCCGTGGAACCCCAATGTACCCAGAACCGTCGGGTCGTTGCAAGGTCTGGGTCGGACAGTAATCCCATTACCCTTTCCATCCCATTTGTTAATTCCCCCTTCTGTTGACCAACGCGTATTCTTCTGTTGCTACTAAGTTCTATAAACCTGATAATATAGAAAACGTACGCTTTGAATGATAAGATATCACTATCAAAGCCCCGTGTGTCCTCGTTTTGTTTTCTTCTCATCTCATCATTTAATGAAAACTGTGTCTTCTTAGGATGTTTATTTGCGGTGTTTGGGGGGAAGATTGACAAAAAGTGAAAAGGAGACGACATGAAGAGGGGGTTAGGAATTCAGGCCGAATTGCACTTTTAAAAAGGAGATCAAGAGAACAATGGAAGGCAAGAGGTATTCGGGGGATGGAGGGAGACACGGGGGAGATCCTATCTGACATGAAGGATGAGACGGAGGAGAAAACGGCGAGGGCTTCTGTCTGGCGTGCGTGCCTGGAACATTCTTGCGACAATTTCGTGTTTTGAGATCTTTGAAGCTATTCTGCAGAAGTATAACACACTGGGATGTTTCCAAACTCTCAACAAGAAAAAGAGAAGAAGAGAGATCCCTCTCTCAGCCACTCGAAAGTTGTGACGAGAAAAAAGCTTTTTCCGATTATTGGGTCATATTTCTTCTGCTCACTTTATACACTTATATCTTTTTCGCCAACCCAAAAGGGAATCTCGACTCAAAGCCAAACGTCTCATCAATTTTCCTCATCCTTGGTTGTGCGGAAATTGGGTTGTTCAACGTCTCCTTGAAGAACTTTCAGGTTATAGGGGAAACTTCAAAGGGATGCGACAGCGACTAATGTGAATTCCAGAGTGCCAATTACAGAAAACGCCCAACACTGTGTCTTAAGTCACTCTGAATCCTCTGAAGTTCACAAAACAACGTCTTTTCATCGTTTCCTCGATTCCATTTGAAAAGTAGAATGAGATCTGTTTCCCAATGCAACACGCCGTCCCGTGGAGATGCAAAAAGCGGGGGGGGGGGGTGTGTGTCGTCTAATAGGACATAAACCTCCGGCGATGCGAAGCAAAGTTCACGCGACCGAGATATTCGCGGATCGCCGCGCGGAAAAACCGTCGTTTTCATCTACCCCTCCCCCTTTCGCTTCGTCTTCTCCGTTGTGTGATATGTTTTCATTTTCCATCTTCATTCGTTTTTCTTCATTCGTTCTTCACAACCGCCTCGCCCTCGTCGTCGTCTTCGTCTTCTCCCTGGTTTTCCAGCAGCAACATCATTAAGGAGGAAGAAAGAGAGATCGTGTTACGGTCTTCTTCTCTCCAACCATCACAAAGGAATCATTCCAATCGAATCAATCCAAGAAGAAAGACAGTTTCCGTTCGCTGTCTCTTCTCTTCTCCTTCTCTTTTCTTCCACCCGATCTCTAGGGATGGCCCCTTTTGTCCCCGCAAATTGTGTTGATAACACACACACACACACACACAAACAACCACTGTCTTCTCATCTTTTCCAATTAGTCTCCAAGTATCGTCGGTAGATACAAACAATCATAGACCTAGTTTCGTAGGTCAGTGTTACGTGGCAAAAGCAATGCGGTGAGTGTTTGCCCAGACTCCCACTCTTTTTGAAATGACGCGTGGTGTCCAAAAACATCATCCACTATAATCTAATTCCGATTGACGTCACCGAACAGGTGTTCTTTCCCCTCGCTCTGCTTCTCCACTCGACGCCCCCGGCGCGAGTTGTTTCTCCTTGACTGCGCCGAGTCGCTGTGTTGTCGAAATTTGGAGAGAGCGGGGGGAAATGCAACAGAAAATAGCTGCGGGTCGCCATCAAGCAAATTGGACTTGTGGCTCACTTTTCGTCGGCCTCAAACACTCATCTCCTCTCTCTCTCTCTCGGGTGCGGTTCGCCGCCGGCCTCACGACCCCTATTTCTGCGACGATATTAGTTAATCCGTCATCTTCTCGACGATTTGCCTACGCGTGCGCCGTTCTTGTCCCCCTAAAAATGTACGTTTTTTGTTCGAGACAAAAACAAGAAGGCAGCATCAGACGGCACAGGAAGCTAATCTAGTGGGTGCCCTTTTCGCCGACTTCCTCCCAAAATCCTATGACAACGTGAGAGGCTTTCTGTTTCCCACTCTCTCTCTCTCTTTCTTCCTCTTTCCTTCTTTTTCTCGTTTGTGACCGAGCAAGCAATCCACGTCAAATCTGAGCCGGAAACCTATAATCTTGATTTATAGGCTGGCGCGGTCTGTAATTTGGGCCGATACGGAGATGGCGTCCGTCGAGGAGATCCTTCATTTCCTCGCCCAAGAAGTGACCGAGGACTCGAGCCTCCCGACTCCTGCCCAAGTGGCTCCACCTCCTCCGCCGCCACCACGTCGCCGTCTCCCAAAGCCTGAATCTCCACAGCAGCGTCAACGCAGCATTCCCACTAGCGTGAGTCTCCCCCCACTCTACTCTCTCGTGAGTGAACAAGTTCACGTTTCAGGTCATTCGACGATCTTGTATCCGTTCGACTAATTCTCGAATGAGTTCTTCTTCATCTCCCAATACATCTTCGTCTACTCCGAATACTTCCACTTCCACTGAGTACTCTGAAGAGGAGCAAGTTTCGAGGAAGAGAGTCATGCCAATTTCCGGAGAAGCGGGAAATGGACCAGATTCGAAAGTGATCCGCGTCGTGAAGGAAGAGCCAGAAGAGCAACAAGAGGAGGAAAAAGTGAGTGCTCAGAAAGGGGAAAAAGGGATAGGTTCCACCGAGATTTGAACTCGGGTCGCAGGATTCAAAGTCCTGAGTGCTAACCGCTACACCATGGAACCGCACGACCACCCACCGCGCCTCGCAAATGATAATCTCAAAGCGCCTCGGCGGCGGCCACTTCAAAGCGTTGTTTGCCGACCGCGGGGCCTGGGCGAGCGTCCGCAGATAGACGTGCGTTCCATGGTGTAGCGGTTAGCACTCAGGACTCTGAATCCTGCGACCCGAGTTCAAATCTCGGTGGGACCTATCGTTTTTGCAAGCACTAAGTGGCCCACTTCTAATCGTTTCCTTCCAGTTCCCACTCCCGGATAACGTCGTTCGCGTCATCCCTCTTCGCCCAATTTGCGGCGTCTATATGCTCAGCTATGGGCAAGAAGACTCAATTGACAAGCACGCCGGCAGCATTCGTAAAGTCATCGAGGAGCCATTCGAGGGCCTGCCAATCGACTTGTCGATGGTATAATCGCGTTGCGTCGGCTCCAATTATCTTTCTTTTTTCAGACGCCTCGCCCAATTCTGAACACGATTGCCGCAAGAATGGCCTACCGCCGCAAGCGCCGTGAGCTCGAGCAATTCATCTTTGCCGATCGCTACAAAACCGTCTGGTTCTCGTACGCCCCTGGGCCAGATGGAAACGTGGTCAAGATGACAGTTCCGTTCACCGTCGATGTTGCTGATGTCTTCAATAGCTTCGTAAGTGTATGCATTAGTAGATCTGTCACCTGGATTTTATATATAAGGGGGTTGAGGAGTAAAGTGTCTTTATAAAACATGCAAAATCAAAGTGACCTTCCAGACCGCCACTACTGTGCCACAAGACGTCAAGGACCGCACCTACCAATACGCGATGGATAGAGCCGAGCAACTATCAGAGTTCACGTACAGATTCTCAATGAATGTAACTCCCTTGGAGCGGCCGTTGTAAATATTCCGTTTTAGAACCCAAACGCCGGATGTTTTTCCTCTTCACACGTCGATCTCACCAAGTATGACACCTCGGAATCGCGCATTGTATGGGCCGGCCGCCATCCCCAAGTGCCAAACGCCAGATCCGCTTAAATTTCGTTTCGCGTAGAGTTTCAATGCTTTTCTCTAAATCACTTCAATCGTTTCATATTTTTTAATGTAATTGCTTCGCTTTCGGTTTTTCACCCCCTTCCTTCCCCGTACTCGTTTTCCTTTCTCTCTTCGCTTCTTTTCCTTCATCCTCTTCATATTCTTCTTCATTTTCGCTTCTCGCATCCAATCTATGACAATAATAGGTTGCCATTGGAACAATTCTTCACTGTCTCTCTCTCTCCCCAATTTCTCGCATTCCCCATTTCCCCTCGTTTCCTTCTGTCTTAATAAAGCTTCGGTGTTTGTGCAATATCCATCTCTCAATGTGTATCTCTCGATTACGGAAATCACGTACGTGACGTTGCCGAGAGGAAATGGAGATGGGTAGTTCAATTAGGCGGTCTGGCTCTTCTAACGAACCAGTTTGGGGTCCAATTCGAAAAGTGAGGGACGAAGAAATAGGGATCTCATCAGAAATCTGTGATATTCGGGGTGGCTAAGTAGCGGTGGAAATGAAGCATCTCTGGCTTCAGAATTAGGGACGGAGTCGGTGTTGCTGGCCCCCTCCATTTTCACTTTCCTCCCCTTTTCAAATTCTTCTCCCCAACCCCCGCCCAAAGTACATGTGCGCGTCGAGGTCTCGCTCATGGCCAGCGCGCCCTTCAAGGTCCGTACCACTCGATTCGGCTGGTACATGTTGCAAAATGCGCTTTGAATCCGAGATGTTTTGTCTGTCTGGTGAAAGCGGAGAGAGAGAAGAGAGATAGGTGGAAAGTCGGTTAAACAAACGAATTTGAATTACAATTGCAAGGACAATGGCTTTGTGTGCCCTTGATGGCATTTGAGCAGTGATTATCAATGCAAATCAGTGACTATCAATGATAATGAGGGTCATCAATAGATACTATCAATGAGTCGAACAAATGGAGGGGTTTCGAAAAGATTTGAATATCGAGGGACGGTTCCAAAGAGGTTTTTGGTTGCCAAAAGCTCAATTAAAGCTCTACTATCAGGTTTTTCTTATAATTGTTCTTTCGCAACCCTCAATTCCCAATTCGCCATCGCGTGTCACGTAGGAACAGCAATTAAGAGGTTCTGCCGGTTGTTACCCTTTCGTGAGCTCTTCCGAGAGCATGAAGATGAAAATTGAAAATTATAGGTTTCTCGTTTCGAGGGATCTTTGTTTGAAAGGTACCGTATTCCATCCCGTCTGAAAATGTTCTAAAAAACATCGGAAAAGAAAGCGATTTGTGTTCAGTATGTTCCCACGACTAGAAAAAAGTTGAATAACAGCAAAAACTTGAATTTCAAATTTTGAATTCTGCACGATTTCACTTTTCCATGTTTTGTTGAAGTTGATTTACAGTAACCCTCTCGATGAAATTCTTACGGTTTTCCACCATCTCGGTAGAGGTGGGAGACCTTTTCCTAATTCTTAAAGGAAAAATCAGAAAAAAGTTTTCTTACCTATGAAAAAAGTTAGAAAAAAATTGGAAAAAGTTTTTCAGGGAAAAAATGGATTTTCCAACTTTTTTCCACTTTTTTCTAACTTTTTCCATAACAAGAAAAGATGCCATTGAAATGGCCCTGCGGCAGAGCTCTCCTCTCGCGGGATCATTTTGAAGGCATCCGATAGTACTCCTTTATCCAATCATTAAGCTACTTCGTTGGTCCCTTTCCGCTTCTCCCTCTTCATTCTCTAGGCTCTCCATCAATCTGGAACCAATATCAATGTCAAATACGTTGCGGACGCTTTTAGAATGACGTCAACGTGCCAGGGAACCATTTTTTCGTATTTTCCAAGCCCCTCGCGTCACTTTTTTAAAGGTCTCATGGTTTCCGTTGGCTATAGTCCGTCCCATCAATCTACATTGTGGCTGATTTGGAAATCCTAGTGGTTCTTAGCGATCTCAGCCATCTATTTTTTCGAAAAACAGGCTTGCACTACTCAAAGCATGTCCTACTATCGTAGGAACGCGCTACTTCGGCTTTCCAAAGGCGAAGTCCTTCCGCAACATTTCGAAATCTTTCCGTTATGCAGACTGACACATGGTCCTTGTCTGTCTGGTGTCTGACATTTGCGCGCGCAGCGGCAAACTTGCAACTGTCTGGCGACTTGTCCTTATTGTGGCTTGTCTGCGACCAGACTTTCGCCGGTCCCTCCTTGCCTCTCGTCACCTCTGCACTTTCAAATCCAATTTCTCCCGGGAAAGGTCGATTTTGTAGTGTTCCCCGTCTACCCAGGAAGCTTGTTTACTACACTGACATTATCATGGTTGCTGGCAGCAAGTCCTTCCGCTGTATCATGTCTTACCAGCAAAAAAATGACAGAATAAAGACAACATGTGAACGGAAACGCCCACACGTTCCTCGCCTACAGTCTCTGATTCTTTTCCTCCGCAGTTTCACGTAACTGTTTCTTTTTTATCTTCCGTCGTTCCGATATTTTAATAGCTCAATTCTGGTCTCCGTCGCGGGTTCTGTTCAAAAATCGGGTTCTTTCCACCCACACTCTCTAGCACCGTTTCAGACGGTTCATCCTTCATTTTTGTTACGAAGTTTCCAGTATTCTTCTAACCCGAAAAAAACGAGGCACAGGGGCCCAGCCCCAACCCCTCTCCTCCGCTGCCAATGAGAAAACATCTCTTCCTCGTACCTCCGGTCTATTTGCCCTCTTACCCGGTGGCACCAGGTACCGGCGTCCTCCTCTCCCACGTTTTATGACGAAATTAGCATGCATGTACCGGGCACCGTCAAGGATGGCATGCCCTTTGCTCATGAGGGGAAGGGAGAGAGAGTGTGATAAAGAGTGATGAAGATGGAGAGAAGCAGACATCGCACTCATTCTTTCTTTTTTCCTTTCCAGAGCGGGAGGGGGGGGGGGGGGGGGGAGAATATAGTGTAGTATTGTCCGTTCATTTTTCTCCGCTCCAGTGAGAGGATCTGAATGGGAAGAGAAATAAGTTTGGCTGGCCTAGAAACCTCCGCTTCGTCCCTCCTGTGTCCTGTGTCGCTCGTCTGGCATCTCTGGTGGCAGCGCACTCTCTCGCTTGACACACGGGGGAAGAGGCGGAGGTTTCTCGGCCATCTAACATATTTCTCTTCCCATTCAGTTCCTCTCACTGGGGCGCGTTTTGCAGAACAATGAACGGACAATATATCACAGTATCCTCCTCTCGCACATGTTTCCAATCAATCGTGTGAGTCATGTACGTCAGTGTTTTTTTAGAGAAGAATGTTCAGTGTCCAACAGTGAAATGCAAGAGCTGAGAGCCGTTCCCACTTCTCCCTTGACTTCTCATCAGTTTTGACTCACACACGTACTGTGTACGAGAGGGGGCCGCTCATACTCCTCACACGAAAACTTGCATGCGCTGCCTGCCCTTCTCTTGGCATTGTCTCCTCGCTTGGGGGTGGCTCCCCTCTCTCACCTTCCTTCTTTCCTTCGCGTCCGTCCGCTACGCGGCCCGAGGGCGAGCGGTCCCAGTACAACGCCCCGCCCCTTCTCCTTGCCCGTGCATGTAATCAGTCCAGACCTTTTTTCACTTTCCCTTTCCTCGCACCCTCCTCGCCCTTCCTCCTGTTATCCACTTGTTTTACAGCGCGAAATGAAGTGGTTCCGCTTGGGCTCGGGCAAATCGAAGATTCCGAGAGTTGATGCTGTTCACAACCTCCCCAAACTTGCTGAAAGCCAATTGTCGGGACTTCTTCAACAGAAGACATCTAATAACGTCAGTTTCATTTTTCATCGAGTTTCTGTAAAAATGGACGACTTCAGGCTGTCGTCGGAGAACCTAATTCTGTGGCGAAACCGTGTGCACCACCACCAACGCACGGAGATGGGTACGACCATTTTGCTATCGACCCAAACGCTCTTTCGATGACTGGAGGACTGGTGAGTCATCTTCGAAGGATCTAGAAGTCGGGGAGAAAGAGACTCGTGGCAAAAGAAGCGTTCGGATAGGGATCGCATATAAACAGCGGTTTGTGTGTGTGTGTACGCGTTGTCCGTGTCTCCACGCGTGTATTTTCGGCGTGTTGCTGGCAATTTTTGATGTAGTTTGGCAAAGGGGTGAGGGGAGGTACGGTACAATGTTCTTCTTGCCGAAGCGCGGGGGGAACCCTGTAATCTGTCATGCGAAGAACCATCAAACAAACCGTCAAACGGCAAAAACCTGCAGTGTCTGATATGAGGTGATATGATAAGAGTGATATGCGCGTCGGTGAACGATAAAAGTTCTAGAGGAGACTGCGAATGCTGACAAAAGATTGGTGATCTTTGCGCGTCAGGATTTCGTCTCTGTAGGTGCGAAAAGGTTGTGATAACGGGGGAAGTCAGAAGTTGATGCGGGCGAAAAGAGGCAGCGCGAAAACAAGAGGGCTCAGTGGTGGCAGGTAGCCTGCCCAAAAAGAGTTGTTGGGGATAGACAGCAGAGATCACAAATCTGGTCGAAAACGCGGAAATACCCAAGGGGATCCGGATCCAAAAGTGCACCAGCTATACACAACCGCGATGAGCCGACCAGCTATGTACTTAAAGTGCTATGATGATTTGCCCAGCGTTAGAGTAGCGGGAGAACACCCAAGATTCCGGGAACCGTTGCTAGAATCCTTCGTTCTAGGTGAATTCCTAAATAAGTGCCCAAGGCTCCTGTACAGTGTAGCCAGAAGATCTTTCAAGTTTCTGAATCGTCTAGACACAGTCAGATCGGATAGGGGAAGGCGTGACTTTCTCGGAGATCCCCTTTTGAAGACCCGACCTGTAGGAATGCTGTCAACGACAGGTTGTACCCGTTTGATTTCCAAAAGCGGTTCCAAACAATCATCAGAGTTCTGCAGTACAAGTCACGGGCTACAGTATCATCATGACGGAAGCACAAAAGAAGCGAGATCGCAGTTGGAAAGGTCACAAGTAAACATGTTTACGTGCGATTGCCGCGAACCTCGCCGACCTGTTGACATCGTTGCATCACGATCTGATAGTGTAAGAATTCGGAGAGCGGCTTTAGAACGTTTGAAAAAGAGAGAATGCGTCGATAAGAGGCGTGAGAGAGAGGAGCGTGAAGACCTGTCGAAAAAGGTTCCGTTTCGGCGGAGAGATACGTTTGAAGACGTGTAGACGTCAGGAAAGCAAAACTCAAGGTTGTGTCACCGTGAAAGCGCCAAGGCGCCGCGAAGCCGCGATAGCGCAAGATAACGGAAACGTCGGCGCTCTGGGTGGTGTAAAAAGGGGGAGAAGAACGTGAGGACGTCAGATCGGGGCGCGGAGTGCAGATCTCATCGCGTAAGGCCGTCACTTTCCCCTGCCATTTTGCTAGTCGCATTCAGAACGCACAACGGCTGAAGAAAAAAAACCATGAGTCTCTCTATGTCCCCACCGTGCAAGAAGCTTAAACTTACACCTATTCCTCCACAGAAGCCGGCCGAGCCAGCCGACCTGTACAATGGACCAGGATACGGCTGCAATTTGTTGGTCCTTCCGGGAACCACCGCGGTGCCGAACAAGTCGGTCAAGGAACAGGTTTGCCAATTGTCGAGTGTTCTGTGTTCTTATTCACACTTTTTTGCAGCGTCTCATGCCTGGAGATGCGTTGGAGATCGTCGAGCGTCATCCCAAAGCGAGAAAGGGCGCGTCTTCGAGTTCGAGCAAGAAGGGTGGCTCTGAAGCTAAGAAGTCTGGGGACAAGAACGTCCAGAAGGTAAGTTACTTTTTTTTAAATTCTAACAAACAAAAATCAATAATGACTCTCAACAGAACGAAGACGGGCGCAAGATCTCTATCGCCAAGAAGACTTCTCCGCCACCGAATTCGGCCTCCTGCGAGTTTCGGGACGACGACTCGTCGAAAGTCTCGTTCTGGGAGCGCACCTACATCCTGCGAGCCAAACGCTGCGAGAGCACTCCGGGTTTCCTTAGCGATCACGACATTCTCGCGGCTCTCCGTGAGTTCAAGGCGTTGATCATCGCCGCAGCGGTTAGTTTCAGTGTTCGGACTGTTCGAGGTTAATGCTTTGTGGTTTTCAGAGAGCTACCAGAGACGCTGTCATCCGCAAGAACTCAGCTCCCGAACAGGGACCGTCGACTTCCGAGAAGAAGTGAATTGATACGAACTGCGAAATCACAACCGCCTAACTGTTCCTTATCAATTTCACATATTCCACTTCAAATTGTAACCCGTCTCTAACCGAATCATGGCTTCCCTTTCCTCCCTCCCCCAACAGCATTTTTATCTGAAATCCCACTCGTAACTCCTTCTAGAAAGCTAATTCTTAATCCCACAATTCTTTCTCCCCAATTTTTGACGCATTTTCAAACCATTTTCGTCCTAATCAGTGCGATTCCATCAGGCCCCTCTGGAGCCCTCCCTGAATAGGTTCCCCTCTTTTTAACACCCCCCCCCCCACCACTTGTTTTTGTAGTGCACTTCCCTCACCCATCGTTCCTCGTAATTTCTCTTTATAAGTCGTCGTAATTCATCTCCCTCTCCCCCCAATTCGGTTTGAGCTCCTTCTAGATTTCATGTGTCTTAAATACATCTGTCATCCCCTCCCCCTCCATCTGTCACTAGCCATTGATCATTTAGCCCCCCTCTAGGAGAGAATGTTCTCAGTGATTGAAACGAGTCATTTATGGCTCATCGCAACGCACTGAGAACATCCTCTCCGACTACCACAGACTTAACCAACCAAAAAAAAAGAGCAACTCGTTTTACTCCCCCTGGTGCCTAGAGGATCTTTCCACTTTGTGACGTGAACCTCCACCTCCCATTTCTTGATAATCGAAAGGTTGAAATTGTTGATTAGGAACTCTTCCCTATCATTTTATTTCCCCTTTGATTGTTTTCCATTCTTCGAGTTTGTCTTTTTCTGTTAACAATGGTTATTCTGGGTGACTTTGTTTTCCACGTGTAAGATGCCTCCGATCACAGATTTTCAGATCAGTCAACCAACCAAGAAAGGGGAAAGTTTGCCGACAATAAATTCGGCGTCATCAAGGCTCAACTCAAAAGATAAAAGCTCTTTCCAAAGTGCTTTTCCGACTGTTTCATTGCTGGGAACCCCAGTTATTCGACTTTGTGACAAGCCGCTCGGTTTACCCTCTCTTTTGTGAGTGTTATGTTTGGAAGTTGGACTCTGGGGATCGAACAACGATTACGCATATGGTGAACAGGTGCCATTACAAAATTCTACGGTATTGTTGAGAGAAGTGACGAGAGGCGTACACAACTGCGCCCTACTCGTAGAATTTGGGTAAATAGTTTGCAGCCTCTCTTCGAACGCATTGCGATAACAGACAAAAAACGGAATGAATGGAAGTGGAATGCATAAACACGAGACTTTCCAAAACACATCTGTTGTTGCTCACTTTGGAAGGTTCTGTCTATCTCATAGAAGTATGAGAAGAGCTTCGTTATTCAATTTTCTTCGAATACTTTGAGTCCTGAGCTAAATTTTCCGGTTATACCTCAACGTGAGGTCTAGAGTGTAAACTCTACTTCCATCGCTTTGTAACTAGCTACCTGGAACTAGTAGTATCCGAGACTCCTAGTGATCGTCTAAGATGTATGGGAGTCAATCAGTCATGGAAATTTCTAGATATTCGAGCGGTGAACTGTGTGTCCCTTTTGCTGTGATCCTTTTCTTGAAGTTTCTTGGAAAGTTTGTTACCTTCTTAGATGTCTCTGAGACATTCTTAAGAACGTTCTGAACTTTAAAGATGGAGCAATGGAGCGAGAACTGGGTCCCTATACACAGTCCCTATACATCTCATAGCCATATTTTCCCGATTCCCACCGTAAATCTTAAAAACTCATGAGTTTTTAACAGTGTCACCCTGGCTCGGGTTACCTGGCGCGATGCCAACTTTTGTTGTTTATGGCGCTGTGCGTCAGGAGGACTGTCTGGGTAAACAGGCAAAGCGATAGTGAATTGGATATGGGAGATGAGCGATTACAGAACAGTTCTCTGTTTACGTTATCAATCCTCTCATCGGATAAGCTGAGCAGCGCAGAACGCAGACAGTCTCAAATGACATACATCACCGGCCAAGTCGGTATTCAGATGATTGGTTAAGCAATTCTCATCAGCAAACTTATTGCAGATCGCTATTTCAAAGCTCGCTTAAGCGACGTCAGCTTGGGTACAGCTGGCGTCGATTTCTCTGTTTCTTGTCCTTGCAATTCCAAATTACTGTGTTGTATAGCCCCTGAGCATTGCGTCATTAATCACTCCGTACTGGAAAAGTGGAGAGTTTCGTGGTTTTTCATCAAATCCGGCCTCCAGTACCCGCGTGCAATACATAGCGGGAGGACCAGGGCACAACAACTAGTGGCGCACTAACGATCCGCTAAATGAGCCGGATATGTCATGGGAAAAGGAGAGAGTTAGGCTAACAGAATGAAAGACAGATTTTGGAGGGTGGAATGTGGGAAATATCGTTAGCGGGTGGCCATTCGAACGCTCTCGGTCTACAACAGGTGGTGAGCAGTATTCCCTCTCTTCTTTTTTGAGGATCTATCCTTCTTTCCACCCTCTCAGTCTTCACCAATTGGAGATAATGGTGTAGTGTGATCCAAGACGATCCTTGGTCCTAACCACCGGATCAGTATTCCAAAGATCCTCCATTTCTCTCCGCATTTCGGTTTCTTTGTCTTCCATCAAACTACAGTACAATTGACAACTCGTGGGCGAACGCGTTCCCATTCCCACGCATTTTAAAATCAATTAGCTCGCCCCCTCAATCTGCCTACGTACGGAATGGCAAATGTTTCCCATTTTGTCTGTGTGTGTGTCACAGCACAGTCGTCGGTGTACAGTGTCTCACATGGTCGTCATATTGTCTCTGTGCAATCGCGATTTTTATGTACGCGAGGCCAAGTAGTCGCCCTCTCTCTATTCGTATCCCTTTTGCGAATTCTAAACCGTTTGGGTTTTTCTGTTAAAACAAAAAATAACTGTCAACATACACGTTTCTCCGTCTCGTTCTCTCTGTATCTCCCGAACCACCTTCTATCCATTTTCTGATTTGGACAGCTTCCAGAAACTCATCGTACTCGAACCGTGAGTCACCATGGGTCTTCGCCGTAACAACGCTTGCGTGAACCTCCAAATGCTGTTGCTGAAGAGCGGTGGAAGCCAGTCCACCACCACCGTGAGCTTTCTTAAACTGAACCTAGTTTCACTGTCTTTTCATCTCAGAACCAGGTTCCGGCGCAATTCCGCCCGGCTAAGAGCGTCATGTTCATGCCCCCGGGAGAGACCTCACATCAGCCGATCAACAATAACTCCTCGTGGATCGTCGAGGTACTATATAATGCACGCAAGATGTTATTGAAACCAACGGTATTTTAGAACGGCATGCCCCTCACCATCCCATCGGAGGCCGTGGCTGAGACCAAGAAGGAGTCCGAGATGGCCAGACAAGCCGAGCATGCCGAGCAGGTCAAGCTGGCTCTGGAGGCCCTGCAGGCCGAGCAAGCCAAGCAGGCCCTGGAAGCTGAGCAAGCCGAGCAGGCCGAGAAGGCTCAGGAGGCCAAGAAGGCCAAGATGGACCCCCAGTAGTTGACACCTTAGGAAGCATCTCCAGTTGATTTTTCACTTACCCTCGTATGTATCCCAACCTCCATTTTTCTAACCCTCCTGCCATTTCACATGAAGCTTACTTGGTAATTGAAGTTTATTGGTTTATACCATAAACCTCAGTGATTCCTGGAAGCTCTCCTGAACCGTTTTGCTTTCCTTTAGGTATAGGTGTCTGGTGTTTTCAATAAATAACTGATATCCCAAAAAATGGTTGTTGATAAGATATCAGCACGTGTTGCTGTGCACTTTTGTGATGTTATGCAATAGATTACAATCTGCCATTGTGAGGGAGGTTTGAAAAACAATACAGGGAGAGGGATGGGTAAATTTGTTGATCTTCACGTGATGGAATTGAGCAGTCGATAGTCCTGCTAATTAGGCTTTAGTGACCATTTGGTCAGTTCTGATCCAGAAATAGGTTGGAAAGTTCGCAAAAGTTGTTGGACCTGAAGTGGGGAAAATGATTAAAAATAGTTGTTCATTGTGTCGTGGGATTCAGATCTTTTGTTATTGCTTCGGAAGACCATGAAGTCATCTTCGAACTTGAACCAGGAAGCAAATCTTTCCAGGTACCATTTCCCGCTATTGCTTTCTCAACTCGCATTCCTCCCGGCCAACGAATTAGTATTCCAAACCCTCTGTACCCGAAACGCGAGAAAAGGTCCGGAGAAGACGAGACGAGACGGTGAGTAGATGTGTTGACATCGCCTAGTCTATTTTAATTCCATGTGGTTAGACACATTCCGCGCCGCTCTCCTTGTCTCATTGTGCTCCCCACTCATGTCACAGAGCAAATAACGTCGTCGTCAGTTGGAAGAGAAGGAGCAATTGAGCCCGCCTCTCTCTCCTCTCTATTCTTCTTACCGTAGTTGAGGTTGGCGGGTTCGCAACCGCCACTTCTCTACTTCAATGTTCAACCCGATGAGTAACCCGAATCCAAAGTTTATCCCGATGACTCCCATGTCCCCATTCCCTTGCTTCCCGTTCATGAACCCATTTGCAAACCTCATCAATCAAATGGCACTTGTAAAAAAGGTACTGGTACCTATGAAGCAACACTCCCCACTGTCTCTCCGTAAGTCTCCCACTCTTCCGCTTCTCCCCAAAAAGCCGCACCCTTCAGCTCATCCTCAACAGATTCTGGCGTGCGCACATGACCCAGGAGTGCTCTTGAACACATTTCAATTGCCCACCGGATGTTTTACAACACTCGTCTGTTTCAAGCCCGGCGGGTTCAAAGCTGGGACTAGTCTCGAGGTTAGTACAGTGGGAAATATATAGGACCGGATCCTGAACACCAGAAACCTCTGAGACATCTGGGTGTTATTGGTCATTCGACAAACTCTTTGTTTTGCCGAGAACAGGATACTGTAAGTCTGCAGAGCACCTGGTGTTCGAAAACTCGAGAAGCATCGAAAACAGCGTCAGCTGGTGTTATTGAATGAAAGGCAAAACTGCACAAAATGGTAAATACCGGTGGGACGGGAACCATTAGCTTTAAACTGATAATTTGATGCTCAGTAACTCATAAACATCCTGTCCTGATCAATTCATAGTCTTTTACGAAAATAGTCACACTACGAGTGTTTCCATTGTAGCCAAACCGCTATCTTCCATCTCTCTTCGTCAAATCGGCAGTTTCAGCTTCCCGACGCTTGGTGGCGTTTCGCCAAAGAAAGCAGTCATTCGGCGAACATCGTTCAGTCAAAAGTAGTCACCGACATCGAGTGTGGCGCTGAAATAGTGGTCAGCAAGACGCCAGAAGGCAGAACTGCAAATCCGGAAGAACCAGTGATCATTGGTGACGTGGCAGCGGGTCCTAAAGGTGATTCTTCAGCTCTCCATCCCAAAAACCAACTCGTACGAGACTTTGGAACACAAAAACCGAAATGACGAGGCATTTCCAACGGAAGGTGCCGTTGGAATTCTAATTACCCGTCGGCCCCCGTCCTATCGCTAATCCAATATTGGACCCACTACTTTATAGGGGAAAAAACAACCGGGGATGATGCGGGGGTATTTACTCGGATAGAAGACGCACGTTTTCTTGCAGATAATGGTTTCTCATGTGCGCGATGCGGAAAAGTGTTCAGTTACGAGTATTATCGTGATAAGCATCTCAAATACACCAGATGCGTTGACAATGGAAATCGCAAGTTCCCCTGTACTATATGCAACAGGTAAGCTGTTCGGAGCTTTGGCACTTTGTCGGAAAAATTGCGAAATCGAGATCGAAATCCTCTCTCGAAAACACTCGTATTTGACACCTCTAACACAAGTGGCATTTGCTACCGTAACCGCGCCTAGAGCACTTCACAAGTGTCAAACAAACATGTGCCATTTTACAGGTCTTTCGAGAAACGCGATCGGTTGCGAATTCACATACTCCACGTCCACGAGAACCATCGTCCGCATGTTTGCTCCGTGTGCCAGAAATCGTTCAGCCAGTCCAGCAGTCTCAATAAGGTACGCAACCTGGAAGATTTTTCTGACAATAGGATCCAATTCTCATTCCAGCACCTTCGTGTGCACTCCGGAGAACGGCCGTACAAGTGTCCCTACTGCCCGAAGGCCTTCACCGCCTCTTCAATCTTGAGAACACACGTAAGACAACACAGTGGCGAGAAACCTTTCAAAGTGAGTAGGAGGGCGTCCGGAAACGGAGAGAACAGATCAGAGAACGGTTTTGTTGGTGGGCATGATGTGTTTTGGTCAGGTGTCTTTGGAAAACAATCAGAAATATGCATTCTGCAGAAAAAGTGTTCCTTTGAAAAAAGTTCTGGAATGTTTCCATTTGTTCCCCCGTGTCCCATTCAAACGATAAATCTTGAATAGTACCAGGAGAGGAGGCAAAACAGTACACTGTGTGTATTCGTAGAAGACGTCGCCGCGGCGTCTAATTTGACACTTTGTCACACACCGAAATGATCAGTAACAAACGCCGTCCAGTTTTGCGAAACGGGAGGGGGGGGGGGAGAGGAAGGGCGGTCGAATTCCATGACGTGGATTTCCCGAAGCTTTCTTCCCGAGTAAAGCATTGACTTTTTGATTTCTTATCAGTTGCTGTCAATTGGAATCATGAGAGAAGTAGAGGAAGTCAACACAAAGATCTCTTCCAAAACAGCGAGTGATTGATTAGGATGATCTGATCTGGTTAAATCAGGCGACTTGTTGATCTGCCTGTTATCGCCAATAATCACTTTTTTGCAAGAAGAAGAAAACACAAAAAAATGTCATCCCGCTGCTAATCGTAATCATTTTCAGTGCGCCCACTGCGGAAAAGCTTTCGCTTCGCATGCCGCCCATGACAGCCACGTCCGACGGTCCCATGTCTCCTAATCATATCTATCCCTCTCTTTCAAAATGATAATAAAGATATATAACATCCTCGTTGCCGATTTCGGTCAATCTTTGAAGACACAGACAAAGAAGCAAACAGGTTCCTCCTCGCTGATCTTGCGATCATGATTCACTGGTTCGGCCATCTGAAACAGAGTAGACAGGGACGGGGAAGGCACTCAATCTCACAATCTAATCTATGATGAAGGTACGTTCTTCGACGAATTGACCACTTCAGTCTCGGCAAGACACCTTTAAAAGTGTAGGCCGACATAGTTTGTACCCATTTCTCTCTTTCTAATTCGTTATCGTCTCCTCTCTACTATTGCTTGGTTTCAACTTCCCACTTCAAACCCAATATGCGATACGTTCAGTGGGAGAACGAGCCAATAAAGTCATATGTTCGCAACAATACTTGGGGAGGGGACGGCAAAATGAACACAAAAGAGGCACCGAGAATATTGTAATTCGTCCGTTTCTCCCTCCCCCTTTCTCTTCTCATTCTCCCCCCGAATACCTTACTCTTACGACGTCAACTTTGATCTCTCTCAACTTTGATCCAACCTTTAGGTTCTCTGACGTTATTTAACACTGATCTACCATATATCTTCTTGAAAACCACTCAACTAACCAACCAAAACCAAAAATAGAACTATCAGAAGAGGAGAACCAGTTAACCCTTCCTTCCGGAAGATGAAGATGCTATTCGGGAAACGGAACGAAAAGTCATCGCCAAGTTTTTGTTGTGTTGGCGACAGTGTTTGGGGGGGGGGAAGACGGGGGGCTGTGGAAAAGGGGAGGGAGGCAGATGTGTGATGCCTTTTTCTCCCCCCGCCCGACCTCTTCCTCCCTCTAGTAGTGTCGACGGTCGTCGGCGAGTAGGACCTTACTAATATCTGATTTTTTCATGACAAGAACGCACTTGTTTACTCCTCCCACTCCCCCCTCTCCAATTTTCTCAAAAAAACGAAAAGAGAAGTGGGTGAAACTTCCCCCTCCTCGAAACCGGCAAGTTTCTTGTTTCTCGTCGTTTCTAGTAAGCTGAAAATCGTCAGCCCCGCGTAAGAAGCTTATCCGTTTGCATGACTTTGAACACTGAGGTCCTGATGCTCACTATGTCCACCGCCTACCTAGTGTGATCTTATTTATTTACTATCACTTTCCCAGCAAATAAATTTTGAATAGAGGGCGCCTCCTACCAATCTTTGTCATGTTTTCCTGCACTCTAACCAAACACAACGCCAGTTTTGAGTTGTTTTTAAAGACGTGGCGTTTTGAATTTCTTATCATTCTCGTGTCCTGCCCTACCGTTTTTCTCTTGTGTGTTGAACAAAAGAAATTTCAGGTCCGGTCATGGATCGAATATACATCTTTCTGGGGTTATTCTCCCTGGTATACTTCCTGGAGGCCATCGGCGGAAGTTATATCAACTCTGCCGTTCAGAACATCGAGAGACAGTTCCAAATGTCTTCCAGGACATCTGGTTTTATGATTTCTGCAAGTCAGTTGGAGATTTATCAGATAGCATTCTGATTGCAAGTTTCAGGTGATTTCGGGTACATCCCGTGTGTGGTGTTTATTGCTCACTTCGGCTCCAAGGGGAACCGGTGAGTGAAGAAAACAGTAGCTGTTTGTCCTTCAACTTCCTGTTTTCTAGAGCCCGATGGATTGGCGCGGGTGCGATTCTCGTGTCGATCACTTATCTAATGCTTGCCTCGCCAAACTTCCTCTTCCCTCAGGGGCAACACGATATCAATACGACAGCTGTTGCGGTAAATTGCCATTTGCATCCTCCTTCATCCAAACTACATACAGGCACAACTTGAACCGACCGCCCGGCAATTGGCCGTGAACTCCACTCTCAAGGAACTTTTGTCTTATCCGCTGATCCGTGATCGTATGCCACATGACACTTTCGAGTATCTGAACAATTTGGAGGATGAGACAACAGAAGTGAGTTTACAGGTCGTTCTGAGTGCAAGTACGAACTAGTTGTCTAAAGGAGACAGAGATCAGGAATGTGATTACAGACAGAAAGGACAGTTTACTTCCAGATTGAAACATTCCATCCAAAAGGATCACCTCCGAAAGGGAGAGCTGATGGAAGTGGACGCCCAGTCAACAGTAGCTATACCATTGACGGATGGCTCATTGACGAGGCTCTGGGAGCCGTGAAGGATCTCCAGAACGACCCTTCAGCTAGCCAGAGCACCTTGAGAAGCTCCCTGTCCTACTTCATCCATAGAAGATTGAATAGTACTGATAGAGACATCAAGAAGATCAGAATCAGTGCAGCGGCGCCATTCACGTTTTGCGGAAAGCTCACGAACTCATTGAGAGCTATTATAAAGGTAAACGGAAGAAATTCAATGGAATTAATTTCCTGGTACATATCAGATCAGATCATAAAAACCAGTCCTCTATTAGTCAGGCATTGACTGAATTGAACAACCACTTAATTTTCGATCGTTTCAGCAATCAAAGTGCGAAGAACAAGCGTCCAGCATCTACCCATTCCTCGTCTTCTTCTTCTCTCTCCTTCTCCTGGGAATTGGACGAACTGTTCCATGGAGTCTTGGAGTGCCACTTCTCGATGACAACATCAAGAAGAAGAGTCTCCCCGCGTACTTTGGCGCCATCTCCTCGATTCGCGTCTTGGGTCCAATTTGTGGATATTTGATTGGAAGTGCTTGTAACAAGTTCTACTATACTTTGCATCGTAAGGGAAGTGACCAAGAACAATTTTAATTTGGGTTCATTCAGCGCCAAATGGTTTGACCCCGGCAGATCCCACCTGGATTGGAGCATGGTGGATTGGATTCTTGTTCATTGGAACTATCGCCCTTTTCCCGTCAATCCTCCTCTTCTGCTTTCCCCAAGGGAAGAAAGGAAGTCACTCAGCTGTTCAGCTATATGACACCCACAAAGAGAAACTGAAGAAAACCACCGAAGAAGACCGTTCTCTCTCCACAAAGCTGAAAGATTTCGCCAGATCCTGCAAAGCAGTGCTCAGCACTAAAATCTACATTGGAAGCGTTCTCGGACGTATTTGTGACATTCTGGCGTTCAAAGGATACATTGTCTTTTTGCCCAAATACTTGGAAAACCACTTTGGAATTCCCCAATACCTCGTTCACCGGTACATGGCAATGTTTGGAGTCTTCGGTTTCGGTTTGGGAACGGCGACCGGCGGTTTTATCACAAGGAAGTTGAAGCTGAACGGAAGACGAGCCGCCTTGTTTGTGATGCTCGTCTCCTTTGTGAATGTTTGTCTGTACACTACTAAAATCTTCATTGGCTGCGAATCTATTGTCAACTCAATTGGCCTTGTGAACAGGTCAGGGTTACCGTGGGAAACTAGTCAAACGATTTCAATTTCAGAGATAACAACTATAACTTCACACAAACATGCAATTCCGAATGCGCCTGTGAACACGCTCGGTTGTACCCAGTTTGCGATAAGAAAGGGTAACGGGACCATAGAGGAAGCGTTCCGAAAACCAGAATCCGTTCAGAAACCCCTACTTCTCCCCTTGTCATGCTGGATGTCGGGAGGCGATGCAATTCGGATCTGATCCTTTGCTAGACTTCACTTCCTGTGCCTGCGTTGAGGGTGGAGTTGTGAGCAAGAAGTTCTGCAGAAACACCTGCCAAACGTCCACTGTTCTCTTCTTTTTGACAGTTCTCCCCGGATCCTTTGTTGCTGGTTTAGGAGTGGTACCAGCGATGTTGATCTTGTTGAGGTAAAATTCATGGTGATGGTTAAAAGAACCGTTGTAATTCCAGATGTGTTCCACCTGAGAGTCGTTCTCTATCTCTTGGTCTTCAAGGAATGGCCGTCTCCCTATTCGGAACTTTGCCCTCTCCTATCATCTGGGGTTTCGTCATCGACGCCGCGTGCCTTGTCTGGGACAAAACTTGCACTGGTGCTCGCGGCGCTTGCTCCATCTATCACCCGGAGCGTTTGCGTGTGTGGATGCACTTGTTGTACGTCTGCATTCGTATCATCTCCCTTCTCACTGACATTTATGTTTGGAAACACAGCAAGCATTTGAATATAATGGAGGAGCCGGCGAATGAGGTTTGATAAGAGAATGAGCGTTGGTGATTACACATGGTGTTTACAGGAGAAGGACAACATTCGGAGGAACTCCATCAAAATGACCGCTGTTCAACCGGACCAGTGAAGATGGGAAGACATGAAAAACACACTGTCATATCGTTTTAATATAACATTATTGTTTTTTTCTGATTACTGGTATCAATGTTTTCTTATCCGATTTCCCAGGAGCCACTTTAGTCAGTTTTCTTTCTTTCATTTTCCAACTTTTTGTACATTTTTGCCAATGAACGATGTTTTGTCAAGATGGGGAACTGTAGAGAAAATTGTAGAGAAATTGGCAGAGATTACAAGAAAAACAGGACACGAACCATTTGAGTGACGAAATCGGTCACTTCCCTACAAAATTACGCACGGAAGGACGGGAAAATTAGCCCTACTTCGGTTTATATGGAGCGTAGGCATTTTTGTCGGTCGCAGGGTTTCTAATTGACACCTATTAAGCTCTGATCGAAAGAACACATCAGTATCATAGGAGAAAACAAAAACATGTTTCGAGCATCGGAACAAAAAAAAGATAGGTTCCACCGAGATTTGAACTCGGGTCGCAGGATTCAAAGTCCTGAGTGCTAACCGCTACACCATGGAACCGCACGACCACCCGTTGTCCATTTCGGGTGATGTTTGTTCCGTGAGTCATTCTCCGCGCACAAATGAGATGGAAGCTTGCTTGGTTTGACGAGCGCGGCGGTGAATAGAGGGAGCGGCGGGAGATAATCACTTGCGATGGACAGGTTGTGGTCGTGCGGTTCCATGGTGTAGCGGTTAGCACTCAGGACTCTGAATCCTGCGACCCGAGTTCAAATCTCGGTGGGACCTATCGTTTTTGCATTCCTTGTATGTATAAGCACACACAAGCCAGATTGTGGTCAGTGACGGCGCCCCGCTAGTGACCGGTAAGTTTCATCGCTCGTATAGAAAATTCACGTGAACTCCCGAGCTCCTATATCGGATCTGTGTGCGAAAAATGAGACTGATTGGGCGAGCACAAACTGTGAAAAGTCCACAAAATGAAAACCGCAAAAAAACACACAGATTCGCCAAATTTCAAATTCAAATTGCTAGTTTCAAAAGGGAAAACAAGAAAATGTTCCAAGAATGAGCACAAAAAACGATAGGTTCCACCGAGATTTGAACTCGGGTCGCAGGATTCAAAGTCCTGAGTGCTAACCGCTACACCATGGAACCGCACGAACAACGGCTGCCAATTCCAAGTGATGTGTGTTGCGCGAGTCGTTCCGCGTCTCAACAGGGGAGAAGCTTTGTTTGGTCGACGCATTGAAGCGGGTGCTGGTCAGAGCGAGATAATCACTTGAGATGGACAGGTTGTGGTCGTGCGGTTCCATGGTGTAGCGGTTAGCACTCAGGACTCTGAATCCTTCGACCCGAGTTCAAATCTCGGTGGGACCTATCGTTTTTGCGGATGTCTAGATTAAATCTAGAAGTTGAACGTGAATTTTGAGAAAAAGAGGTACTTCTGTCTGACCTAATGTGGTAATTAAACGTAATCACCCCTTTATTTGGTGTCCTTCAGTAGGTCACTTCTCCCCGATTCCAGTAAAACGTCCATCATCTTCTATAGGCTATTCCCAAGGCTAAATTACCTCTTTGAAGATGCGTTCTCTTCCGACTCTCTGCCGTCAATCGCCATCCTTTACAATGAGGGTGCGTCAGTCCAAATGACGAGAGCGCGGTGGTCTCTGCGTCTTAACACTAAATTCCGTCCCTCGCTTTTAACGCCCGACCACTCTCCTCGACCGCTCCGAGTTCAGTCTATCTCATTCTCCCTCCATGGGGCTGCCGATGTGGCCCAAATCTTACCTTCCACTTGGCTGCTGATATGCGGCCAAAACTGATTTTATTAAATTCCCATAAAAAAATTTTGATTTTTTGATTTTTTATATAACATGTATATAATGTATATATTGTTATTAAATCAAAATGGTAACAGTGCAGAGAAAAGAAAAAAAAGTGAGTGTTTGATTTTAGAAAAGCCCCTGATTCAATTATAATTTCAGATACTTTTTCGAAACTTCCGGAGGATAACAAGACCACCCTCAAAGCGATCACCACCATGAGTAAGTTCCCTTTTCCAATAATTTCTCTACTTTTTTCTCTCAGAGTTCTTCCTCATCTGATGGAAAAAACGAGACGGCGTCACTTGTAAGTTTTTTTTCAAAAAAAAGTAGCAAATTTACCGATTTTACGTTCAGAAGTGGAAAAATAACTTGGTGACTCCAAAAAGATTTTTGTGAAGAAAGAGGCAATGGTGAGCTAAATCCAATGAAAATTCTTTTTTTAAATTCAAAATGTCTTCCAGATATGGATCCTTCCGGAAACAATCAGGAGCGGAAGTGGTTAGAGGAGCAAGCGAATCCTTCAGGATACGATCACGCCAGGAAGAAGAAGATATTTAAATTTTTTTTAAAAACTCAATAAATAATTGTATAAGAAAACTGTGTTCTGTTCTGTGTTCCTTCTCCAAACGCTGTTAATACACAGTGGAATCATACTTTTATCCAGTTGATATGTCTCTCCGAAAATTGCAGGTGACTCTTCGGGTCTCACCGAGAAAACTTCTCATTGTACTCTGGAATCTGGAATTCCAGAACAAGGTCTTCTTCTTGGCTGTGGTCTTCCGTTTTCCAATAATGTTCGAACACCTCTTCACTGGAAACCGCTCTCTTGAAGACTTCTTCTCACTTTGACAGCCAATAACTTTTCACAAATCCACTCAATTATTAAAATTCCTCTTTCTGGACATCATGCCAATCAAATTCTATCCATTGGCACCCGATTCCATTTAGATCTTCAATTTTCCTTAAAAATACAGCTGAAACTTCACTGCAACCACCACCGTGCCACTGCTGTGACCGCGACGCGGCCGCGTCGCGCGCAACTGACAAGAGGACACTTCACAGCAAAACGGAGTTTTCCACGCGATACAGATAGGGGAATGATAAGCAGATTATCAAATGGGAATGGAAATGACATGCAGAACATGGAAATTAGGGGAAATGACGCGAATTCATTGGAAATAGGAGAAAAAGGGGAAGAGAACAAAAATGAGAGAACGGGGGAGATTATTTTCTAAACAATCGGGAAAGAAAACCACTGGAATAGCTATCTGAAAACGTTGAAAACCACTATAGGGACAGTTTTCCTGTTCCTTGTCGCAGAACGGCCCGGTTTTCTCATTCCCCTCAACGCTTCGTGTTCTGATTGACAATGCTTCACCGCCGGCGCCGCGGAAAGTTGACAGTCTCTCCGCAAGCAAGCTAATCACTCGGAATGGACAGGTTGTGTTCGTGCGGTTCCATGGTGTAGCGGTTAGCACTCAGGACTCTGAATCCTGCGACCCGAGTTCAAATCTCGGTGGGACCTATCGTTTTTGCAAGCTTTTTAGAGGTTTTGGCTGCTTTTCCGATGAAACTGTGCAAGGGGGAAAGTCTGAACTTTTTTCCAAGTGTTTATTGACATTGGGAAAAAATGCATCAAACAGTCACTTTTAGTTTAACTGTGATAAAAATTTCTGATTTGAAGGGACAAAACATATCAAAGCAACTGTAGTAGAAGATAATGCGTTAGGAAAAGACGAGCGGATGGGAACAAGTTACGTAAAACAATCACAAAATAGCAAAAACGATAGGTCCCACCGAGATTTGAACTCGGGTCGCAGGATTCAGAGTCCTGAGTGCTAACCGCTACACCATGGAACCGCATACCTGCAGCCTGTCAATTTGGCGTAATGTGAAGCGCAGTTCAAACAAAAAGCTTCCGTGTTGGCGAAGCGGAGCGAGATGCGGCAAGATAATCATTTGAGATGGACAGGTTGTGGTCGTGCGGTTCCATGGTGTAGCGGTTAGCACTCAGGACTCTGAATCCTGCGACCCGAGTTCAAATCTCGGTGGGACCTATCCTTTTTTCGAAAATACAGCGTGTGTTTTTCATGGTCCGGTGTTCATGAAAAAAGTTCTGTTTGAAGTAAAATGACACTTTCAAGGATAATAAACAAATAATTCACAGGAAACTTGAATATTCCATATGATCAAACCACACATAAAAATGGTAACAAGTAAGTTACCATTCAAATAAGGTATTTGCTCTCTTTTGTTGATATTTCGAACACCTCGTTCTATCTAAAAACCGTCCATTCCAGTAAAAGCAAAAGAAAGTCAGTTTGCAGGATCATCTGGCCTGTTACGCGATAGACCAACAAACAACTGACCCTCCGTGGGCGAGTGGGTCGGGAGGCTCGCTGGCCGGCCAGCCGCAGCGAGTATGCAAGGGCAATGAAAGCGAGAGTGTTCGTGCGGTTCCATGGTGTAGCGGTTAGCACTCAGGACTTTGAATCCTGCGACCCGAGTTCAAATCTCGGTGGAACCTATCGTTTTTGCATTTCTCAGTATTACAGCCTATTGGGTTCTGGAAATTTCTAACTATTCTTTTGATGAGAAAAGTGACTATTGGGACCTTGGAATTCAAATACTGTTCATGTCCCTCTGTGAACATGAAATCGGTGAAGAAGACTATTCAACTGAAAATCACCAAAAGCCCACCCAATAGGCCACCCAGTAGGCCACCCAGTAGGCCACCCAGTAGCCAAAATTTGTCTAGCAATTGACCGCAAAATAATCATCTTAGAAGAAGGCCTCCCCCGAGGTTCATTGAAGCAAGTAGCGTTCTCGGGAAAGCACCTAATATTGACCGACCGTTCAGCTTTTCTGCAACAAACCGTTTGTGCCTCCTGCTCTGCTGCTGCTACCACCGTCGTCCTCTCATCAACCACGACACGCACCCCCCGTATTCGCTCATTTGTTTGTTTGCTGCCAAGCGTGGCCGGGTACGGACCGATTTATCTGCTGCACTCTTACCTGTCCCCCGCTTCGTGCCCTCTCTTCTTCCCCTCCATTTGATTCGCCTAAAAACGGTCATTACAGGAAACCAATTGGCCATTCTTCAAACCGTTTGGTTTCATCAGCATATTCAACGGGAAAATACGTGAATTCGACAGCCGGCAGAGGAAAAATGCAACAATTCTGGAACTAGAGGTTTCAGGTGAGTGAACTTCTTCTTTCTGTTATTACACCCCCAAACTTTGTGGGAAAACGAGGTTTGTTGCACTAATTCCCATTGCCACCTTATCTCGTAAATCTCCGTTTCACGGGTCATATCTGCCTCTCAAAAGGGTTACTTCTGAGAAAACAGACCTCATTTCCATTTCCTCTCCTCATTCCGAGATGGCGTTTAGGATTTGTGAATGAACGATCCCATTCATCCAATTCGCGACTTTTCAAACTGTTATGAGTAGTATCCACAGTTTGCCTCCTCCTTCCCCGACGCGCCTCTTTCAATAGAAATCCCTCTTTAGAACTTGTCAAACTGTTGCAAACTTTTGACCGTGTTCCACCGCCTCGTACATCCCCCCTATTTCCTAAACCGATCAATCATTACTATAATTTGATATCTTTCCCAAAACACAAAGTATACGTCGGAACCGACTGTCAGTTTCTATTTGTTTTCACTTGCCTCCCTCCTTCCCATTCTCTCCTTCTCCTAATTCTCATCAGATTCCCGTCAAAATCCCGAAAATCAGTACGATAGATAGCAGCAAGCAATCATAATAGGGTAGCCGAATCAGCACCTTGAAAAATATTATGATTTCATGAAAATTCCCCCTTCTCCGAGAGAGAGAGAGAGAAAGAGATTGATTGCAATCTGTTGCCCAAATAAAAGCGTCTCGCCACCTTTCTTCAATAATCAGGAGGTCTCGGGAAAAGGGGAGGATGAATGTCAATAAACAAATTGATCATCATCTTTGACAGGTGGCGTTGACCGGAAAATCCGGGTAAGATAGACGGGGGAAAGAGTCGGAAAATACCTCTCCACATCTAAGTTTCACTCTCTAGAGGACACCACCCAAACTGATAATCCGTCACGTTTCCATTTCCACCCATATTCTTATCAGTTTCCACATCTGTAGTTCGTTACACTTTTACGAGTTCCTCGCTATTCTCTGTCGACGCACACCCTACCAATGATATATTCATATAATATATGATTGTACTTGAATCCTATTCTCGCGGTGATTCTACGTGATTCTACGTGATTCTACGTGATCCTCCGTGATCCTCCGTGTTTTTTTCTCTCATAGTCACCGTCTCACTGTCAAGTTAGCAGTAAAAATCTGAAAATCTGTGAAAAAGATAAGAGATAAAAGCAAAGCCCCTCCGGTGTGCGCAAGTGGTTTGCCTTATGTACTACCGCTACTACTTGGCGTGTTCGCTAGAACTCTCGAGCAAACACAACACTCTTCTTCGCGCTCCTCTTTCCTTTTCGCAGTACAAAAGAAATTGGCACATAATAGAAACCTGAGAGCTCGTCTCGTCGTCGTTTCCTTCTGAACAGTCCACTATTGTTTTTCGGAGACCGCGTTCATTCCCTCCATCGATTTGCATATTTCTTCGTGACTCACTCACTGCTTCCACCTTTTTATTCAACATTTCCCATATTGAGGCGGAGCGTTCGCTTTTGGTTACGGCATGAAGGACTTTTCTGTTTTTCTATTTTTCCTACTTTCAATTGCTATGTAGACCCCCTCCCCCAACTCTCCCCGTAGACACATGATATCCATGGATCCCATTTTTTCATTTTTTTTTCCCTATACCCCCCCCCCGACTTCCTGTTCAATGTCCCATTCATTTTAGAATTGTATGGACATAGAGAAACTACAATCGTCGAACAACAGGTCCTCGACGACTACACGTCCGCCGGACGGCTTTCACACCTTCCTGGCAACCGCCTTTTCGGCGTTAATTGTAAGTTTTCCTTTTTTAGGAATTCCATGGCTGGCGGGTAAATTTTTGTTGGAATTCTGGAGAATTCCTGAATTTTTCCCAATTTTTCCCAATTTTTTTCATTTTTTTTCCAAAAATTCTCCGAATCTGGGCCATTCACACTTCAATTCCTGAATTCTTCAAGATTCCGTGAGAGATACATAGATATTAATGAAAAACGTTCAAAATTATATGAGCCACTGTATCAAGAATTCGGATCTCCCTTGTCTCTCCAATTTTGTCTTCCTTGCTTCTCATTTCCATTCTCCCATTTTCAAAACGTGTCATCTTCTCTTTTCGTCTCCCCAATTAAAATTTGGTGGCGGGCGGAGAAAATGAGAAAAGGGTGTCAAGAGAAGCGTGGCGCCCTCCGTCCGGCCAGCCGTCCACTTTTTGCTAATAATCATTGCATTCGGATACTAATTGCATCTCGGCATCTCGTGGCCGCACACCGTCCCATTACATAAGGGGGGTCGGTGGCCGGTGGATAACTTTTTGCCGTCCGCCACAAAACCAGTCGGTTCCTCGAGGAGTATTGTCTCCGCGGGGGCACGGCAGACGACTTCCGAAATTTTTGAGTCAACCCCACCACCACCACCTAATTTCAGGCGTTTGTCGTCTCACTGCGCATAATTGTGTTCGCCAGCGTCCGGAAACGAATTACCACAACGGCGCAGAATCCGGATATCAAAGTGGAGGAGGCATCGTCTTCCTCTTCCTCCACCTCCTCCTCCTCCTCCTCCGACACCAACTCCGACACAGAAGTTCTCGAGGAGGGCGTTCTCGTTCAGGTATGTAGGCAGGCAGGCAGTCTCAAAAATTAGCCACCATTCATCGAAATCTCGACCTTTTCTTGTGCCCATTCGTACCTATTGAAAGAGACTGTTTTCAATTGTTCCGTATGTCAAGAGGACCGGGAAGAGACGCGGAGAGGTTTGCCCTTCCCTTCCATAACCTCCACACTCGTTTTTTCCTCTTCTTCCGAACCGTTATGCATCGTTCACATCTCCCCCTTTCGGCGTCTCTGTGCGGTGCAGTGCATCACCTTCAAAACATACGCATATTCGTACTGGTGGTACGTTCATAAAAGCTCATGTTTGTTCAGATGATTCACATGCACAAAAGCCATTTTGCCTTTTCACCTTTCCCTCTCTATTCCTCCCCTGTCCACCTCACCCCAGCCCCTCTCCGTAATCACTACGGGTAACTACTAATTAGTCATCATATCCGCCTCGTTCTCCACGCGTTCCGAAGAAGATTAATACGAACCGGCTGTCAATCAAAAGAGCCTGGTTTCATGCGGCATTGTACCTATTCTACGAACCGTTGGAGAAAGAGGATTTCTCTTCCATTATACCCCTCCCCACAGTTTTCAATGCCATCACACTCACACCTTCTGATTTATTAGGTAAAGGCGAAATGAATTGCGATTTGAAGGTTGAAACCCCAAAAACCTAAGGTCGAAAAATAAACAGAGCGGCGTCTGTCGCGTATGCATCGAAGGCTCTTTTGTGCAAATCTCGACATCCATTTGATTGTTTGCTCAATGTTTTTTTGGTAATATCCCCCCATCTTTGTCTCCCTGGCGGATTCTCGCTTCTTCCCATTTTGATGATACATATTGTCCATTTTCCACCAAACCCCACCCATCCGAAACTGCTGAACGGTTATAGTTATAAAACAACTGTCCGGAACGCGAGTATTGTTGACTTTACCAGTTGTCTTCACCAGTTTGTGCGATGCAAGCGACGATCAGCGCAAAATTTCTGTGATACGGGAAGAGAACAGAGAAGAACAAGCGGGGAGGAGAAGGAGGAGGAGGAAGAATAAAAACGTATTGTTTCCCGGGCCGTTCTTCCTTCTTCTCCTCCTCATCTACGCTCTTTTCTCTTTTTTTCTTCGTTTTCCCTGGTTTTCTTGTGTCTTTTTTTGATTTTTTCCCAATCATATTTATTGTTTTCATTTCAGACACCGGGAACCACAACCACTATGTCGGACAGAAAACCACCGCAAGGCATGCCTTCGGTGATGTCTTTGCTACAAACGGATGAGATTTTGTCGTCGTGTTCCGATGATGAGCCGTGAGTTTTTTTGAGTTTTAAATACGATTGGAAGAAGCTGAAAACATTTTAAAAAAGTGTTCTTGTTTTCTTGAATTTTAAAAATCAGTTTTTAAGGACAGATTTGGAAATATTAATATTTTGATACTAATTAGTTGGGACCATTCTCATTTCTTCAAAATTTTTGGACTTGTAACATCTACAACACGTATAACTTTGAAAATTTTCTACTATCCGTTGCCATCGGCCCGCAACCGTGGGGACCTCTGCCGGAGAATCGCTATATCTCGAGATTGATAAGAGATATCAGAAAGTTGCCAACGACAAAGTTGTAGTCCTAATTATGATCTACAAGTTTGCTCTTGACTATTTCTTGATGTCTCTTATCAGTCTTGAGATAAAATCGTTCTCCGGCAGAGCTCTCGGGCTATTCCGATGACCTCTGAAAGTTGAAAAGAGTTGGAAAAAGCTTTCAAAAAAGTCCCAAACTTCTCGAGAAGCTGTAAAAACCGCTATTTCAACAAAGAACGTCTGGATTTTTCAAGATAAACATTGTTCAAATTTCCAAAAGATTCAGTCATTTTCGCAATTCCCCCCCCCCCCCCCAGAAATCTGAAAGCCATTTTTCGATGCTTTTTTGTTCGAAATTGAAATTCGACACCAAATTTTCGTCCCACAACAAACTCCCACAATCCCAGACTACTAAGAGCTTGGGAAAGAAACTCGCCGATTCGTAATAATGGAGAAACGTTGGATAAGCGCCCCCCGAAGAAACTGATCTAAACAAGCCGAATGGAAAAATATGCAGTGAAAACATGAGAGTGGAGGGAGGCGGGTTTTGGTTTTAAACGTGGATTATCCACCACCTTGCCCGTCTCTTCCGTACTGAACTTCTCCAGTTACTCCTCCCCATCTCGCTTCCTCCTTTCCAAACTATTTAGTGAAATTCAAGAATCGCAGCACGAGAAATATATTGCAGCACAACTTCTGGCCTCATCCCACTGCCGTCGCTGCTTCAGTCGAACATGAGCGCTCTGCCAAACTTTCTTCACACAATTAACGAGGTATGAGTGTTTGATTCATCGGGTGATAATAGGGCCCCCCAGGACCGTCCTTGAGATGACCCTGAGATATGCGGCCGGTGAGTCATATAATCCCCCTCGCCGCCGGGACTTGATAAATCCCGACGTGTTCCGTGAGGCGTTATCCCTAAATTGGCCACCGCTTATAATAGACACTTCTAGGGATCTTTTAAAAGAAAATTTTACACTCACTACATCGGAAAACAAAAAAAAACGTTTTAGAAAACGAGTAAAAAACTTGCCTACCTCTCTTAAGAATCATCAAGATCTTTATCTTTCGGTGTATTTAGACATTCCCTTCGTTTCCCGTTTCTGTCAAATCGGATTACCCACCGTTCCCCCGCGTTCTCTCCATTCTCCTAATTACCCGGTAAACAGCCCCTCCCAGCCGGGCACCCTCCCGCAAAAGATCCATTGATACAGGCAGCAAGCACCGGACCACGCTCATTTTTCCTCGGGGTCCCTGACCTGACCCTTCTCCGAGGCATGGCCTTGTTGTATGCGTGGTCCCTACACACACACACACATTGTGCGCGCTTGCATTCTTCCGCGGAGAGTGTTCTCGACTTCTTTCCCTACTTTTTTCTCTTATTGGATTCCATCCTATTCAAAACTATCTTCCAGGAAGAATCCGACGAAGTTCGCTCGCTGACCGGAAGTAGTCTGGCGTCGCCGAGAACAGTTGTCGATCGTCGTTTGTCGAACATCTCGCTGCTTAGCCCGACCCCAGACGAGGATTTGCAGCAGTTTGAGGATTCTGAAGAGGTTGGTACCGTCGGTTAGCTTTCTCTCTTCCACATTAGCATTCTCTCCTTTCCTCCCAACCTTTCCCTCTGCCTTCTTCAAGAGGTTATAATTAGCAATCAGCCCAAAACAACGGTCATTAACAGGTGCTTGGCATAGAGGAGGCCACAATTGGCGAGCAACGGACAACGCGTCAAATCGAGATCACACAGTCTGCCTCGGAAGACGATCGACTCGATTTGCTGAAGGAGCTTGCCAAGATCGGAAAATCGAATACTTCTTCTAGTCAGGTGAGCAAGAAGGCATCTATTATTTATTTGCTAATCCTGAACAAACAAGAGGAAAAAACCAAGAGGTGGGTGTGTGACCCGAAACAGTTTGAAAACCGATAGGTCCTTTGAGACACCAAGAAAGATAGAAACCTTTATCTTGATATTCAATGTCCTCCACCCACGTCATTGTTTTCAAAACAAACTGTTTTAGAAGACAAATGAATGACATCATTCTGTATTTGCGAACACCTGAGCGCAAATCGCAAAGCGTATTCTAATTATGCATATAAACCCGCGTCTATCCGGGACGCCCAATCTCACGTTCCTGCTTCCCTCTTCACGCTTCATATCTCTTTCTTCCACCCGCCTCTCTATTTTAATTTACACTGACAAGGCTTCCGCGGGGTGCTTATCACCTGCTGACGCCTCGGAGAGAAACAGCGGTTCCATGGTGTAGCGGTTAGCACTCAGGACTCTGAATCCTGCGACCCGAGTTCAAATCTCGGTGGGACCTATCGTTTTTTGTCGGGTTCCGTTAAGCTATTGCTTTGAAAGTAATCATTTTGATATCATCCTGTGCGGAAAAATAAATGGGTCAGTGATATTAACCCTTGTCGATTAAATCTGGGATAACCTTTCGGGAGAGGCAGCGTGAACTGGAAAAATTCCACAGGGATCTGGTAGTCCCTTTTCTCCTAGAGTAAGTTGAATTTGGATAACACAAAAAAGATAGGTTCCACCGAGATTTGAACTCGGGTCGCAGGATTCAAAGTCCTGAGTGCTAACCGCTACACCATGGAACCGCACGACCACCACCTGTCCATCGCGAGTGATAATCTTGCCGCATCGCTCGCCGTCTGTCAATTTCGCGGTTTGTGATGCGTCTGTCAAACAAAAGCTTCCTCTTGGGAGAAGCGGAGAGCGATGCGGCAAGATTATCACTCGCGATGGACGGGTGGTGGTCGTGCGGTTCCATGGTGTAGCGGTTAGCACTCAGGACTCTGAATCCTGCGACCCGAGTTCAAATCTCGGTGGGACCTATCATTTTTTGAGCCTTTAGTTTGAGATTTTCACTATATCTTCGGAAAAGGTACAGCTGTTTCAAGTAGTTCTGCTCACTTTCGACTGTTTTCCAAGTGTAGATAACAAGGATTTGTTTCTGAACATCTTCTATATATCATGGTAAAAAAGCAAAAACGATAGGTTCCACCGAGATTTGAACTCGGGTCGCAGGATTCAAAGTCCTGAGTGCTAACCGCTACACCATGGAACCGCACGTCCACCCTACTCTCGCCGGGCAGTTACATAGCCGGCGGAGAAGCAGAGAAAAGAGAGTCGCCGGCGGCGGCCGGCCGTTGTGTGTGTGTGTGTGGGAGACGATTTCGTAATACTGCGTTTTCCCCCCTACACACCCGTTTTTCACGGCGAGCCCTCTTCTGATAGGATTGTGCTCAGTCTTGCTCAATTTGACGCGGAGCTGCGTAGTAACCATGGAAGTCGAGAGTTGGCCGTGAGATTTCGTGTCATTTCCCATAACATGAAACTTTATTATTTGCACATTCAAACATTCAAAAGAGCTCATTATTCTCGAAGAATGTGCGTGTTTCTCTGAACAGCCAAACAGCGGAGAAGGGAGGGCAAATTGAGAGACTGAGCACAACAGTCCGTCGACAGTCAAGTGTGCAGCCATCTCTCGGCATCTCAGGGCTGGTGGTTGCTCCAAAAATTGTCAAATACACATCGGAGGGGCAGGCAGCAGGAGCCTATCCTGTTTACTCTCGATATACACACACCCTTCCCCGTTACACCTACAAGCTTCTCCCCCAAGGTCACACACGTCTCACGTGGCTGTCTTGAACTGCTCTATTCTCTATCTCGTATTTCTGGAATCCGGGCGCTCGATTGTCATCATGAGCGATGAGATCCAACTGTTGGTCGCCGAGCTGGTCGACCAAGTGGAACATGAGAAACCGCTCATCGCAACTATTATTCAGATGAGTGCGGCGCCCGAGAAGAAATCCGACGAGGAGATCATGGACGCCACAGGCGCCGATGAGATTGTCGAGGAGGATGTGATCATTCCATCGGAGGAGAAGAAGCCTGAGATGGTGGAGAAGGAAGAGCCGGATTACGCGCAAGTTCCAGCAGAATCCGAGGACGAGGATGGCCAGAAGCTGGCGGAAACTGTAACAGCTGAAATTGAAGATATCGGGGAGCCACAGAAAGCTGAAATTGTCACGATCCCAATGACCCATAGCGAGCCGGAAGACAAGGTAAGCGACCGCCTGAAACTATGAAAAAAAAACCCCACTCGGAACGGGAGCAATTATCCCTCTCCTCTACTCCACTGACACCGTTTTTTTTCCCGACGCCAACCCATCAAACTCCTCTTTACTTTCACTTGTATCAATGTCGTCATACCACTACCAGTATGTACTTGATGCCTTTTTTGCGAACGAGTGGCTGGTGTTGTGGTGGTGCGCTCGCTGCGCCCGAATCGAACGGTGTGGTAAAAATTATATGAGCGCGTATAAGAATCACCTTTTGCGTTTTGCTTCCTCTCGCATATACATACACATGCAAATCGATCAAAAACGGTGATGATTATATTGTTTGGTCACGAACGGTTATGCAAATCGGCGAAGATGGTGGTTCCCACCATTCCCGGCCCGTCGTGTTGCCCTTCACTCACACTTTCGTCCTTTTCTAGAGCTAGGGCTAGAGAAACAAGTGTACAGCGGTTTTTTTCATCATCTGGCTCTAATCTTCTGCTTTCTCCTTTCTAATCAAATATTTGTGATACGAGGCTGAGAATGAGCTCGAGCTCCTGTTTGATTTCGCATGCTTCTGCCCCAGAATAGGAAAACGACAGTTTGAAAAAAGAGAAAAAAGCCTTTTGTCTCCATATTTTTTTGCCTTTCTTTCTCGCTCTCTTAAAATTTTTTCCCCCACATGCCTTTGTTTGTGGCAACACACACGCCTTCGGAAAACGATGAATCATCTCTCATCTCCTTTTACTGGTCATTCATCGTTCGTTTTATAAAATGCCTTCTACCCCTCATTCCACACCCGTCATTCGTGTGTTCATCGTGCCACTTGTAGAGAACCAGAAAAAAAATGATACCTTTCGATCCGTCGGACCCTGAAATTCACACTGAGAAGATGTCGTCCTTCATAGTGGTTTGTTTGCCTCCTCAACCGTCTATAGATAATGATCTACAGAAGATGTTGAAATCTAAGAAACGTATTTCTCTAGCAAAGTTGTGAAATTGAGTTGGTAGCATAGATCGAAACGAAATGAACCGCTCCCCACTTCCCTAATGCTCGTTTTTGCAGCTCGCCGACGCCGATCGTGACCAAGAGGAAGAACTGGTTTTCAACGAGGAGCGCCGCAAAACTGTGACCATGTGAGTAGCAAAATAGTTCGTTTTTTACCTCTCACTGACCATGATTCGAATCGAGTCAAGTTGGGAGCGGTCAACGCGAGGTCGTATAAATTTGTTGCCGATTTTTCGTTCGATTCCCCTCTGCTGGACCGACAAACAACCGGTTCCTCCCAAACATCCCCTCCTCCTCACGTCCATTTTGTCTTTTTCCCTGCCGCCTCGCACATTTTTCACAATCCTTCACCTAACTTCCTCCCCCCAAACACTAGTGCTCCATTTGGTTTGGATCTACTGATATTTGCCTTCCTCCTTCTGCCCCCCCCCCTGTGAAATTGCTTTTCCTCGTTTCGTTCCGTCTCATTTCCCACTTTCCCACTTGTAACTTGCACCCCTCAACAAACAGATATTGATATACGATTTGTGGTTACGCTGCCTTCTGATTTGTTCGACAAGTGCTGCTTGGATTGGTTCGGCAAACACGTACAGATATAGCAAAATTGGCATGTCGGACGCGAGAAACGAAAGGAAAAGGGGGGATTTTCGGGGGGTAACAGCGGGGTGCCCATGGTTTCTCGAGGGGGCGCCTAGTCGTTATAATTTTATGACACACACATGTACATGTACACCGGATTCATATTCACCCCGCTCATTGTTGTTTTATCCTCTAATCATGTCGCACTGCAACATCGACATTCTTGGTGATAACGACACTGGATTTGTGCGGGCTTCCCCTCCACTTCCCCCCCCCCCACTCTCTCCCCGTTTAATCACGATCAGTTTCTCTAACTGATAAGTCTTGATTGGTTTTCGTTCTATTTTTAGATGTAGAGAGTGTTTTGAAAGTGGTAACCGCACTCGAATAGTATCCACCCCTCTTCTTTCCAACTGTACACTTGTCAAGTCGTGAAAAGGTTCGAATAGGAGAATCATCACACATAGACATCAAAAAGGCGACAAACATTGCTCCACAACACAAACATTCCATCGCCTCCTCGTCGCCTCTCTTGGACAGAAACTGATAGCAAGTCGACGTATACACAATGCCGAGCATCTTGTCGTTTTTCTGTCCAATTGATAACAATGCACTTCCATCCACCACCCTTCCACACCACCCTCTAACCCTTTCTCTCCCTCCCCTCCTGCTCTCTCTTTCTCTCTCTTTTCCGGGGTCTCATATCAGAATTTAAAACAAACCACATCATTGACTGATTATCAATGAGTTACACTTCGCTGTATTTGCTTCGAAAGAGATTGTAAGCCTCAATGCATCAAATCATCGAAATTCCTCCAATTCCCAATCACCCCCACGTTGCAGGGACGACAACTCCTCGCTGCGGTCGGCGTCCATCACCTTCGAAGGAAAGGGTGACGAGCAAGACCTGCTGAACGAGTCATTCGCCTCCAATCCCACCGACGAGACGATTTTGATGCAAAAGTAAGCTGAAAAGAGCGAACATACATGACTCATTTTGTATATTCCTTTCCCCCCTCCCTTCCAGCCCTTCCAAGTTCCGATTGGTTAGTTTCGTACTGGAGGGTGGGGGGATGATTCAAAAAAGGACGTGTTGGTTTCTTCCCTCTGTTTCCGATTAGTCACTTGTCAAATATGGGCCGCTCTCCTTCTGCCAATGTTGCCGCATTTTTCGTTTTCTCCCCTTCCTCCCGGCCGCTTGGAATCTGAAAAGTATTAGAGAAATATAGAAGAAGCACCACTTCAAATAACACCAAATTTTCGCCTCATTAAGTCAGCCGTTCCCATCGCCTTGTCCTTAGCCCCCCGCGTCCATCTCCCCCTTGAAGAGGAGGTAAAAAACATCGAATGCAAATGTAAATTGTCTTACAGGACCAAGGACGAAATGGATGCGTCGGGCGGCCGACCAAGATCACCATTAGACCTCCCACCGCCACCGGCGTCAGTCATCCTTCATCCGACGGCTCCTCCGCCGCCGCCACCGCCAGTCAAATCGACAGAGGTTCTTGGGAACACCACCACCACCACAACCACTCATTACGCTTCTAAGAATTGGAGCGAGCCACCCGTCAGCACTGCGCCCAAGATTCCCGTCTCCTCGTTGTCGGGAGCCCAGCCACTGCCGTCGATCCTCACGCAGAAGACGGTCACTTCATCGTCTTCCTACGCGCCACCGTCCTATTCAGGTAAGCATCCTCAAGCCGTCTTCTTCTTCTCCCCGGTTTTCTCCATTCTCTATTTGTCACTTGAAACATTCCCCCCCCCCATCCCCCTTCCATCTCCTCATTGTGTATGTGGACAGCCAAACAAAGAAGATGGAAAAGGAGGATCGACCTTCATCCAAAACGATTTGACCGTTCGATAAGACGGTGTTGGGCCGACATGCGATACCTGAGAACATCCGCGTAGAGGGCGCTCATATCTCATGCCGGTTTTCGTTCCGATTAGTGCCGCTCCTCATAATTAGACGTCTTCCCAGAATGTGAGGAATTCCACCGAGTTCAACGAAACCTCTCCCTTCGACTAGACGTTCGCACTCTTGTGAAATTGATCTACCTCCCCCCCTTCTTTCTATGCCTTCCCGCTAGCTATTGTCAATTTCTAAATACACAAATATTAGGTTTTGAGGAAAAGCGAAGCGAGGTGAGGGGACAGCCGTCCGCGCTTGATATTTGGTTACTCCTCGCCGTTTTCCTCATTGGGTTACCTATTATTATTTCCGCTTTCTGGGTGTGGTGCGACCGTTAGACCGGTCCGGTCCAAAAGCATTTCCATTGAAGTACGTTTCTGATTTAGCCAATTTCTCTTCTTATTCGTTTCCCTGCTATTCACAACTTTTTCCTTCTTGCCGATTTCTAGTCCTTCTATTCCATACCATTTCGAAGAAGTTAACGTCTTCTGAGATGTTTTTTCCCAACTGAATTCCTGGCCACAACTGACCAGAACGAGCATTATCGAAAGTGTAACAATTTTCGGGACAAACCAATTACCATTGTCGTTTGATGGGTGGGGGAAGGAGTCTTCCCTCTCTTGGAAAAAGTTGCCTATTCAATCACGATTCAAATCCAATTTCAGCTTCTTCAATGAGTGGTGTTCCGAGTGAAGCGCCGCCTCCGCCGCCGCCGGTGCCCCATCAGTCGTCCTCCTCAACAGCCAGCTATCATCATCATCACACCTCCTCGATTCCAAAGGTAAGGCTGATGTCCAGCGACTGTATCTACCATATCATATGCAAAAAGCCGAGGAGAAGCCATTGAGTAGAACGTTTTCGCACTTGCGAGAGTGTTCGTTGTGGTCGCATCTCAAAATATTTGCATATTCGTCGCTCGCGATGCTCCAAAACTTTTGTCTGTGTGTACAGTCGGTGGGGGGAAGGGATCGACCTCTCTCTCGCTCTCAGTTCGCTTTTATTTGATTCCAACGCCCTACGGTCTATTCGACCGCTCACACACACGATCACACACCAATTTCTCATGTGTCTTCCATCCTTCCACCCGAATCTTCACAGAGAGGAAGCCGGTCAAGCTTTCCTTCCCCCACACACAAAAATTCCAATCACACTTCAAACACACACAGACACACACTGTGTTTCGAAGCAGCAGCGGGAAGGGAAAGCAAAAACACACAAGAAGAGAAAACGGCTCGTCCATAATATGTATTTATCAATTTGGCGGTGAAACAAGTGCGAGAGGAAATTCCGAGTGATTCAGAAAGAAGGCTTAATAATTCCCGCACAGGTGGGGGGAGGAGGGAGGCGCGGATAAACGCTTTGTTCATCATGAAAATGCCCCGCCGACGCGCGCACGCCAACTTTCCCTCCCGACAGTCATTGGCAACATTTTCGCGTTTTGAAATGGATTCTTTTTGATATGAAATTGAAACTATTAAGTGGCAGTTTCCCATGGGATTCAGGAATTAGAGGAAATTGAAGCTATTTCTCAGGATTTTCGAAAAAAAAATGGAAAAAAAATGGAAAAAAAACAAACAAACGAAAAGCAGCTTATTATTATTTTTTCCAAGCATCTCAATTTCCCCGCCTCTTTTGACCAACTCCAACTATACAAAACATCGTATACTACTAGTATAATACCTCCGGCGTACATTCATCTCCCCTCCATTTTCCCCTTTCTATTCCCATTCCCATTCCCATTTTCCGACTTTGAAGCCGTCCGAACCTTCTGCCTTTATGTGTGCTCAATTGACCCCCCCCCCCTTACCTTTGTTTGAAAGCCCCCGTGGGGACAGGAGACCACCTGCTCTCCGGAGAAAGGGGAATAGTTATTATGACGAAGAGGTTGTGGAAACAATATTAGAATATGAGAGACGACCGGATACAAGGTATTGAATGATGTAGTGGTCTTATCCGGTAGTGGGGAGGAGATTTCGGGATTTGAGCTTCTCTGAACAGAGTCCATTAGGCGGGCGGCTACCACGGACCAGTCTCCTCCGCCAACCTAACCCGCTAATCATAATCAAATGTAGTGACCACTATACCTCTCCATCCCTCTGTTTGCCCACCTTCTCCATCCACCCCAACCCAACAGCCGACCTCTTGTTTTCGCGCACTCTCCTACCAACGCCACCATCACCGTTCCGTTTCCAACCGCGCCTCTCTTACAATGCATGTATCTTGTGCATAATTGCATAGGTTAGTTAGTGCGCGCGCGCCCCCCTCTCGCGGACAGTCTGTCTCGCGTATTTGACCGCTCGGGGGGCAGTGTCCGCGCGGAATGTTTCCCTCATCTTTCCCTCTCTGAACAATAATAATAATAGTAGTAGTAGTAATACCCTCTACGCGAAGCCCGTTTTCTAGAGTTAGCGTGTTAGAGGCCGACCCCCGAACGTTCACCGGCGCGTCAAGGCCGGACCTCCCTCCAAAATCGTTACCTCTCAAGTGTACTTACTACCAAAATCTTTTGTATTCAGCCAGCCCAGCCCCTCCTCGCCTTTTATGACTTTTTAACTTCAAGTCACTCTTCCTCCCGATATAATCCGTTTCTTGACACATTTTCGATTGAAAATCTCCGCTCGAAGAGAGAAAGAAAGGGAAGACGCACCGAACTTCCACATAAAACAAGATCCGTTACATCGTGAGATACGGCAATCCGCGACACCACTGCTGAAAAAAAGTGGCTTGAAAAAACTAGTAATAGAGTGCGAGAGAGAGACGAGAGGAAGTGTCCAGTTTTGCCTTGGAATCCCCCCTCTGTTCTTCGCATTCTTCCTTCGGCCCCGCGTCTTCCTCTCCGTTTTCTATCTGCCTTGCTGCCCTGTTTACCTTTTGCTCATGCCCGTCGACACCTTGTTATTATCAGGACCGGACGAGAATGGACACACCGACTCGTCCGGCTTAACATTATTATCTCATTGTCGGGGGGGGGGGGGGGGGAGGTGGACTCGAAGTTGGCACAACACTCTTCTTTCTCTCTTGGCTTCCTCTTCCCCTCTTCCCCCTCTGATTCCTACGTCATGTCCTCCTTCTCCAAAGTGCAAAACCGGGTAATGTAATTAAAAGTTCATAGATGACGATATAAAGCGGTTTAATAGGCTTCTTAATTTCCCCTCTTTCCCATCTTCCACGCACAGACACCAGTTTCAATTTTGACTTCCAACTGAGTGATTATCAAATTCCTTTTCTTCCCCCAATGCGATACTTAATCCTTATCATTCTTTCAGTCGATCAGTTCGTCGCGTGAAGACCTTCTCTCCGAACACGCCACGTCGCGCTCCACGGTTCGCGAGATTCCGGTGCACCGCGCGCCGTCGACCGCACCATCGCACAGCAGCGTCTTCGACTACCGCATCATGCCAACCACCACCACCACCTATCACCATGTCGAGACCCCGTCGGTAAGTTGTGCATACATGTTGTTCTAATGCTGCGCAAATAGTCAAAGTTTATAGGAGCGTTGCGGGTTAGGTTCGTGGCAAAGCTTCTAGAGAAACAGTGTATGTACACTCACTACCCGCACTTTTTCACGATTGGTTTACTCTCAGGGCCCCCCTACCGAACTTTCGCATCCAGTTTGCCTAGTAAAACAAAGACCAGACCCCAACACCGCTAGTTCGCGTCATTTCTCAAGTCCCACCACTACTTCTCTGATTTATTTTTGATCATTCCCCATCGTGTAGTTCCCTCCGCGCCTAAATTCCCGTTTTTCGCGTAATTCCCCCATTTCTCATGAACAACACGCCGACCAAAGACTGTAAACCTTACAATGCCGAATAGTTCCCTCTCAACTCGCACATTCACAGCTTTTGTGTTCGTGTGAGCAAATGTGCGAGTGCGCACGCACACACCTCATGAAAAAATGGGGGAGGTGTTTGTTCTCTTTTTCCCACTGACTGTGTAATTGAAACTGTTTGCGGCCTATCATAAAAACTTGTGTACATCGACACCACTCCCTCGCCCGTCTTCCCCCCGCCACTCATTCCGTGTGTTTCAGGACGAGTATTACCGCCGTGAAGTGATGACCAGAACGATAATCACCAGAAGTACAGAGGCGTTGTCACAGGTGAGGGAAATATTCATCTTGTCTCGTATCATAGAAAACAAAACAGGAACTGGTTCTTTTTATTGTATAGTTTTATTGGCTTCGCAACACCGGCGTCAATAAAGAAAGCCATCTTCCTCACCGCTAGTCCATATTTTTCATCTCAGCACCTTTCTTCTCACTTCAGACGGCATTATCATATTGATTTTACCTAGTCTCTTACATCACTTGTTTCGCTGATTGTTTGCCGCTAGCTAGCTACAAATCCACACATGCTCTTTCCCTCTTTTCGTCTGTTTGTCAGAGTAGTCAGAGTAGTCGAAAACTATAGCTGCCGTCCGTTGTCTCACCTCAATTGTTGACTTTGAAAAACGCTTAACGCAACCAAACATCCGTTTCAGACGCCTCTTGGAAGACCAACATCACCACTGGACAGATATCTTCCGTACACCACAACGACCACCAGCGGCGACGGCAGAACTCGTGAGGAGAAGACCGTTGATTATAAGGTAAGATAGCCTTGATAAGGAGAGTCGTAAACGGCATTGGTTCAGGTCACGTATCATCGCGATATCGAGGAGGAGGAGCGTCGTGTCAGAGAGGAACAGGCCCGTCGTCAGCAAGAAGAACTCGACCGTCGTGCCCGTGAGGAGGAGAGCCGCCGACTTCTGGATCAGAGAACTCGTGAAGAAATGCAGCGCCTTCGTGACCATCAGAGCCTTTCCGAGAAAGTGCTCGCAGAGCGGGAGCGTGCTGAGAAGGACAGAATCGAGAAGGAGCGCCTTCACCGTCAACAGCAAGAGATGCAGCGTCGTGCAGAATGGGAGCGTCTGGAAGAGCAGCGTTTGAACGCCGAAGAAGCAGAACTCGCTCGTCGTCGTGCCCTAGAGAAGGAGCGCATCGAGCGAGAGAAGGCTGAAGAGGAACGTAAAGCGATGGAGAGACTCCAAAGAGAGCGCGAACGGCTCGAGAGAGAACGCGCAGAAGCTGAACGTCGCGAGAAGGAAAGAGTCGAGAAGGAGAGAATCGAACGTGAGAGGATCGAGCGGGAAAGAATCGAGATCGAGCGTATCGAGAGGATCAAGAGAGAACGTGTCGAGCGAGAGCGTCGTGAGCGCGAGAAGGAGAAGGAAGAGGAGGAGCGCCTCCGACGTGAGCGTGAAGAATTGGAACGAATCGAGCGCGAACGTCGCGAGCTGGAAATTCGAGAGCGTCAGGAGCTTGAGCTTCAACGTCGCGAAGCTGAAGACCGTGAACGTCAACGTCTCGAAGATGAGGCTCGCGAGATGCGCCGTCGTGAAGAGGAACGTCGTGAGGCGGAATTGATGGCCGATGTTCAACGTCAGGCCGAGGAGCGTGAACGCCTTCGTAAGCGTCAAGAGCGTGAAGAGCACGAGCGTCTGGAGAGAATCCGTCTCGAGCAGCAGAGAATTGATATGGAGAGAGCTGATGCGGAAAGAAGAGAGCGTGAAAGGTGAGTAGCATGGCAAAGTTTGCATTCCAAAGTTATTCGTTTTCAGAAAGGAGGAAGAGCGCAGAGAGCTGGAGCTCATCGAGGCTTCTAGAAGAAAGAAGGAGGCTCGTGATCGTGATAGACTCGAGGAGCTCGAGCGTGAAAGACTCCGCGAGGAGGAAGAGCGCAAGGAGCGTGAACGACGCGAACAGGAACGTCGTAATGCTGCGGAAAGAGAGCGTAGAAGACGGTAATACCTAAAACCAATTCATCTTTCATGTATGTTCTTCCAGACAAGAAGAGGAGGAAGAGATCGCTCGCCTGAATGAGCTCCAGAGAGCCGCCGCTGCTCGTGCTGCTCAGCGCAACGCTGAAGTTGAGCGTCAACGAGAGCGCGATGAGCTCGACCGCAGAGCTCGGGAGCTCTCGGAGATGGAACTCCGCGAGAAGGATCGTCGTGACCGTGAGCGTGCCAATGAAGAGGCGCAGCTTGCCGAGCTCCGCGACCGAGAGCGCCGCAATCAGGCTATCCGCGAGAACGAGCGCAGAGAGGCTGCTGAACGCGAAGCTAGTCGTCGTATTGATGACCGCAGATCTCGTGACAAGTTAGACATTTTGGTTCGTGAGAGATCTGAGAAGGAGAAGTTCGAGTCTGAGAAGCGACGACTGCTCGCCGAGAAGGAGGCGTTGAGCAAGAAGAAGCACCACCTTCTGAGCAGTGAGACTCTTGCGAAGCTCACTCAACCAATGTACTACACTACTCGCGAGCCGGAAGTTACCACTAAGGTCGAGAGACAAGTCATCGAGCGCATCGACAGAAACCTGTGGGTTGAGGACGTGCCATATGCGCCAAGCCAGAGTGCCATCGGTTATTTGGACAACGACGAGAACAGCCGTGACCGAATGTACAACCCGAACGATTTGAACCGCAACGGATCGAGCAGGTAGGAGGCGACCACCAGGAACTAACGAACCCGCATGTGACAACTTCCAGAAGCCGCTACCACCGCGCCAAGTTGGACAAGGCCCGCCGCGACTTCTACACTTCATCTCAGGATTCTGCAGGTCTGGCATGAAAAGCGCTAGCTCGCTAGACACCACCAAGAAAAAAAAACATAGTAGTCTGTGATGTCGTTACCGCTTACACCTTTTTTTCATAACGATCGATGGCAGAAAACATTTCGCTCTTCTTTTCCTTATGTGTCATTTCTCTACTTTTTTTTCTCTTTCTTTCGCGGCACATCCCATCTTTTGCTCCCTCCCTTTCCTTGACCATCCCCCAGTGTTCTGTTTCATGTTTTCGCTCTCCCTCCTGTTCCTTTCCGACTCCTTCTGCTCCCGAATTAACTATCTACTGACCAAACGAACCGCATGAAAATCTAAAATCTAAAACCTAAAGCTAGACATCTCTAAGTTCTTGGATATCCCGTTTGTTTTGCACAGTTTGGTTCCACGATTGTCGTCGCTGTTGTCTTGTCCGTCTCAACCACCCACCTTCAAAACCACGAGCACTCGAAAAACCCGGGGAAAAGTCGTTTCGAAAGCCCCCCTGCAAAAAACAATACAACACCACGTACACAAGAAACACACACACACACAACAGAGAAAACCCCCCTCGAAAAACCGTTGTGTTCATCCGTTTTTCTCTTCGATAATCAGGTGTCGTACAACAACCACAACAACAACAAACAAACAGAAACCAGCTTCTTTTCCATTAATCCTCACAACTCATAAGGCTTTCTTCGAAAAATCTCTACCCAGCCAGTACCCCTATAGAATCTTTGTACTTTTTAGTTGAGATTCCTTCCTTTTTTCCAACCTTCCTAGTTTCCTTTCCCCCTTTTAGAAGAGTGTGCGCTTGCCTGCGTGAGAGTGTGTGTGCCTTCTGTTCTTCTTCACTGCCTTCCTCCTTTTTCATTTCTTCAACTCGTTTCCCAAAACGATTCACTTATCCATCGCAACCTACGATATCAGAATATTCATCATCAAATGTCTCTTTCCATATTCTCGCTCCCTCATCTCTTTCTGATGATTTTTGACCTACACATTGGCTTTTATGTGTTTTGTATCGATAAAAATGTTTATTCTGGTTGTTCTGCTACCCAACGACACCTGAGATATTCGCAAACAGACACATACACACACAAATTCAAGAATTGTACGTACGTGGTGGAATTGTGATGTTGTGGGGCATTGGCAAATGACTTTTCAGGTTCTTCTTCGGGGGGAAAACAGACTATTTGCATGTTGCACACACTAAAGTTTCATTTTATAGATTAGAAAGGAAATCACTACTCTACAATGCTCAAGATAGCTCAGCAGAGCACCCATCCAATCATAACCTTATTTCAGATCCAGTCACCGATCGCTTCCGCAAGTCAACCGACGACCTGACCACGCGCTCCCGTCCGGATTACCGTGGACCACTTCTCCAAAAGTTCCATGATTCAGAATTCCGCACAACCGCTCTCAATGACACCGACGGCTTGCCATACCGTCGCATGGGTCCCAGTCCTTATGAGCAGGTTAGTGAGTCCCTCTCACAAGTCCCTACCTCACTACCTTTGTTCTAACCATCCCCCCTCTCCCCCTTATCCACTGCTTTTCGCTAAGTACCTCATGTTTTGTCAACTGTAGCCGTTCGCGAAACTTCTGGAGGAGACCGAAAGAAGATACGCGCAGTACACTAGTCGTGCCAGCAACCCGGCGATTTACCAGTCGAGCCGTTCTTATTATCAGGATAGTCATGGTCAGCCAAAGGTTGGTTTCACCGCTATTTGCTTGCTACTGGGTCCCTCTGTCCTTGAGAAAAGGGGTGTCCGTTGCCGGGGGTGAAACTCTGACGTACTCCCCCTTTCCTATTAATCATTTCTTTCAGCACACGGAAGTGAATACTCGTGCCGAGTCCGTCGTCGCTTATGAGCGTGAGAGCCGTAGAGAGTCCCCCGCAGAAGCTGCACATAGTCGCAGCCGCTCTGCAGATTATCTCATGGATAGAAGGTTGGTGTTTTCAGTATCTGACTTAACCTCGAACTCTTCTGTTTCAGAATCCGCGAAGAAACCGAGGTGCCGGAGAATCAGCTCCAAAAGACTCGCGTCGAGCCACAGGACATCTCTCCTCGTGAATCTCGCATCTCCGATTATGAAGCGAGATTCAGAAAGTCCACCGAGAAGCTCACCGTTCCTGACTGGTACCGCGAGAACAGACAACAAAGCTCTTCTTCCACTTACCGTTATACCAATGGTGGAGAGCCCATGACCACTACATCCACTACCACGACAACGATGGCTCAAGCTCCACTCCTAACGCACCAGCATCAACATCAGCATCAATCGCAGACCACCCATCAATCGGGAGGCTCCACCAACATCGACTTGCCACGTGGCATGTTCAACAGATACCGGGACGACATCGAAGAGCTGCGACGCTCCCGTTCGTCTCTCCATCATGTGGGTCAAGAGTCAACCAACCGGCAGGTTGTTGCACTTTGAATTGCATTTCAATCAAATTCATTTCATTTCTTCTCCCTCTCCCCCCTTCACGCAGCATTTCCCATTTCCCAAAGCCCTTCATATGTTTTTGTTTCTCTCGTCTCCCTCGTCTCCCAACCGTTCCCTCCCCTGCTCAAGACCCATCGTCTTGTCATTTATGCTTTTACCCCTTGCTTTTACCCGCATGTTACCCTATCCCTACCATACTTTCCCCTCTACGCATTCACTTTTTCTTTTGGTAATCCAGTTGTGATGTTATCTTGAATTCGGACCATCAATAAAACTTCAAAGTCGGCCAAGCTTCACACTTCCCATGCATGAAACCGTTTCCCTATTGTCGTTTGGATGGTGAGAGGTATGTTGCAATGACTATTCTCGGTTTTCTTTCGGTTGCTAAGCCCCCTGATTCCCGCCCGCAACCGTATTTGAAAGGTGTCTTTTCAGGGATCCATGTTGAGTGTCGCCGACCAAGGACGCGCTCTACCCGGCTACACAGTGTCGGAAGTGCCGAATGCGTGGAACTTGCAGACCAGCCGCACTTCTCGCGTCGTCGAGGTTGCCGATACGTTTGTCGGCACTTCTTCACACGAATACGGTGAGTGTTTGCGGATACACTTGTGATAAGTGCAAATAGCATCATTTTTTGATACTATTCTCCATTATGATTTTTCAGGCAACTTCACCAACCGATACGGCGGCCGTGTTACCATCGAAGAGGTCCTCGATTCCATTTTCCAAAAGGTTACCCCAACAGACCCAAGGAGAACCGTCGATAGAAGGTACGCAGCGGAATGATACGTATTCATTTTTAAATTTGAAAGTTTCAGCTATCCACAAGCCGACGAACTCTACCAGGGAAACTCTGATGGTCCTGGAATCTACACTAACAACTATAACGTAATGCGACAAGTTATCAAGTCGCCAGAAAGAGCTGAACATATTCTCCAGTACGTACCATCTACATAGTACTTCCTCATAGAACAAACGTTCAGAAATGAGGAGCTGTTCGTCCGCTGTACTCAATGCCACCGAACCCGTGAGCTGTCGGCCGCCAGACTCTTCTTCGTCTCCTGCAAGCACTGTTATACCTACTACTGCTCGAGAGAGTGCCGGTGAGATTTCCCCTCGACTTCCAGCTAAATATAGCATGTTCTTAGCGCGAACAACTGGCCAGCACACTCTGGAAGATGCTCGTTCGCCAGGATCAACACACTCTGCAAGGATGTCATTATGAAGGTCCGCGAGGACGAGGAAGCCCAGGCGTTCATGTCGAAGGTCGCTAGAACTGGATTCTCGAAAGACGGCAGAGGCAGTGTGAACATCCGCATGGCGTCCCCACAACTCGCGCAAGCCTATGTTAGCAATGGTTGGAAGGCGTTGGCAACAATCCCACAAACCCAACTGCTCTATTACTACAACGTGAACACTTTGATTCGCGAGCAGAAGGAACCTTCCCTGATCGCCCTGTGTGAACGATATGAGCCAAGGTAGCAGAAAACAACCTATTCTTAAATAAATTCCTTCTTTTCCAGAGAAAAATTCATCCTCTCCGTGTCCATCATCGCCGACATCGAGCACTGTCCAGAGACGCCACCACCAGAAACCCGCGAACTGTCCGCGGTTCAATTCTCCTCTCCTCGATCCCGCTACGAGGCGATCCAAAGTCAAACCCCCTACTTCTCAGAAGTCGCTCACAACGTCTAGACAATAATTTTTCCTATGCTCCAATGTTTTCTATGTTAACGCTTTCCCGTGATCTTTTCCCCTTTTTCTAGACCAACAATTCGCCTTCTTATCTTACACACTAATTCCCTTCATTTCGTTTCGCCTCGTTTTGTTTCTCTTCCCCAGGTTTCACCAAATAACAGCCATGGCAAACACGTCTTTTCTACTTTTATTGTATATTTCATAAACCTTGAAACTTGCGCAAACGCGCTCCGCTGGACTTAGTGATGGGTCTCGCCACGACTGACCACAATGACGCAGGCTTCAAGATTTATGAAATAATGTGACATTTTTATTTGGGAAATGCCATTCTACTCTTCCTCCCTGCTTTGCTTTCCTTTGCTTATTATTTTTTATGTGAAAATTTGAATAAATTCTGGTAGCTTTAACTAAACCCCTCACGTCGAAGAGCGCGTGTTTTAATTCAATTCCAAGAAGGTTCTTCTCCATTTGTTTTCCTCTCTAAAAAGAAATCGATAGGCGCGAAGCCCGCGGCTTCCTGGCTCCGCCGCTCTCAGCGGCCGGCAGCGCAGAGAGCAGTATGTGTATGTGAGTGTTTCTTTGAGCGATAAAACAGCGTTTGTGTGTGTGTGTCTTAGAGTGTGAGTGTAGCTTGTGAGCGCACACCGAGCGAGAGATACGCGGGCAGACAAAAACGCAGAACGCCATCAGGACAGCAGGCGAGCAAAGTCGGCCCCTCTCTCTCGAGCCATTTTCCCATTCGTCGCTTCCTCACGGGTGTGTAGGGGTGTGCATTGCGAGCCCGCATTCATCGATTTTTTAGGACGCATGACGTGTTCTCCCCCTCTTTCTTTCCAGAAACAAACGCCTGCCTTTCCTTACGAAATGTTCCTTTTTCTCCGGACAGTGTTTTCTTTCGATTTCTCTTCGATTTTCCCATCCATTTCCCGCAGAAAAAGTCAAAAGTGGAAAAGTGATGAAATCGTTTTCCCTTCTCGCTGGACTTATCCCGAACACCCTATCCGTTTCCTAAGAACAGATATGGGACACCGTCCTATTTTCTATCTCGCGATAATCTCCCAAACTGCCTCTGGTCGCTTAATGACACATTGCGCAGCCACCGGGGTCATCATTATATGTGGTCTTTTGTCTACACTGCCTATCGATTTTTTCCATGTGTCATCAATTCTCTAAACGCGGAACCTGTTTCTGTCCGTTTCCATCTGCCTATTTCTGCGTTTCGCCGGTGTTTCTTGAGGAGTTTTTGATTTTCAAAAGATTTTTTTTGAAACCAGCCTGTTCGCACCGACTAACTCCGGCAATCCGACTAGATGGGCCTCTGTGAAACGTGCCGGCGGAAAAAATGAATTAATGAACAAATGACTCCGCTAAAGACGGCTCCGTCAGATTTTTCATGAAATTTTGATATGCCGCCGCAAAAATTTTTTTTTCAAACAGAGACGGGCCATTCGGAATTTTTTTTGAGTTGGGGGTTTCGCAGATGTGTTCTTGTATTCAAACCCTAATTTTAAAGCGAACGAATATTGAGAGGCTGTTTGAAATGAATGGAAAAATTGTATTTTCCATTCCATGGTAACGGCGTCCTCACCAGTGCCAAGTCAAACGAAATTTCGCAATGTCAGCTTCTTTTTTTTGTCTTCTTACTTACCCCCACCCCCATTTCTCTGAATCACTTCGTTTTTGTTTTTCTTCGCCTCGCCTCGCCAATATTGTTTTAGCAAAAATAATTCTCAATAATTCGTTCATTTTTACAGGTAATTTGCAAGAAAACCATTCTTGCCAACCACACACACAACCGCATCGCACAAAAAGCAATTGATTTGCTGAACACCGTCAAGGAGCAAAAATGGACATGATGGTAAGCTCATGTTCAAAAACAGATTCCTAGAGCTTTGTCGTGTGACTTCAAGTTAAAATTGTTCTGTCCGTGGGCTCTGCGAGCTATTATCAGAACTAAGGCGCCAAAAATGATAACAGTTCGATCGTGATGTTATCGAAATTTGTGCGCTTTTTGATGCCATCATATTCCACGAATCACTGGGAATGTCTTTCATTGAAAATTGAGAAATGCACCTGGAAATCGAAAATCACTGCCTATTTCGTAACACCATGCAAATCCTGTCGGCGTAACCCATGACAACAAACGTAGGCTACAATTATACATATCGAGTGCTCTTGAAGAAAGAGAGCATCACTCTTCTCTCTCAGGCGCACACGTAAACAAAGTCGTTTTCGTATTCGGAAATGGCTCCAATTTGAGCCAAGGACGCGGCGGCCCGGCAAACTGACATAAGACGGAAACACTTACATAGATACAACGTTTTGCAAGGAGAAGAGGAGCGAATGGGAAAAAGCTGCCTGGCACTCCAGCTGGATGCGCTCTTAGAAGTGTGATTCCTTCTGGCGGACGAGCGTCGCTGATTCGCTGATAAACGACGTCGTCGTTCGGTTGGCGAACGGCTTCAGCGACTTGGTGGCGACCATCATTGGCGGTTGTCGAACTGACTCTGCCGTCGTCTATTTCTACAATCATGACAATCTTGTTGTTGTGGCAGTAATGGGGGTCTTACCTAACTGGTAGACTTGGTGATGGTCATCCTTTCCGCTCGTTTGGGTGGCACAGCACTTCCGTGGTGTCACTGTAATGATCTTTATTACTGATCTGGTTGAAGGAGTGACATGGGAAACAACAGATAGAGCTACAACGCCATAGCAACGGGTGGTGAACTAGCGCATGTGATTTCGCATGGCAGATGCAGGATAACACTACGCATGGCCGGGCATTAATAGCGAATGAGTGCGAAACGGCTTCCGTCAGGAATGAACTATTAGTGCGGATGCTGTCCGGAATGTTTTGTCGGTACAGCTATTATCCAAAATAGTACATCGGTACAGCCCCGTTGGGCACGGTTCATTAGTACGGGTGTGACGGAGCAGAGTGCTAGTGGGCTAGTCCTGCGGTTTTATGAAGGTGAAGCAGGTCGACCCAGCGGCCGGTCTGTCCAATCAGTCTGAAAAGCTTTGGGGGTGAAGAAAAAATAATTAAACGTGAGATTGAAATTAGTTTAGGAGCGTGTTTACGGTGCGTCGAGGTGTTTATTAGTGCACGTGCCGGGAGAGCGGAGTGTCGTAGTGACGAGCGGCGGCGGCTGCGACGAGAGAATTCTGACGGCAACGTGCGCAGACAGCGAGAGAGCGGCCCTCAGGGATAAAGAAGTAACGTGGGAACAGAATGAATAAATGAGTGAAAAACTGACTCTTATAGAAGAATATAGGAGAAATATGAGATGTTTCTTTGCAGAACTTCCGTCCAATCAACATGGACGAATTCTTCCGCCGTCCGGATCCGGCAGCGCCTGTCGAGCCCCCACCGAGACCCCAATACGAGCCGGGGTACCCGTTGAAGGTCGACTGCCTGGTCGACGCTCGTGTCCACAGCCAGAGCTCCAAGGAGTTCGTCCACAACGGCTTGAATTGGTCAGTTCGTCTCTTCGAAGTTTTGAAATGGAACATTCTATTCTAGGACCATCGTGTGGAAGATCTACTTGAAGGAGAAGTCACTATACAGCGCTTGCTTGACGGTTTCGTTGATGTGCCCTAAGGACAAGGCGTACTTCGTCAAGCTCATTGTCAAACCGGAGAACGTTCTTCTCGGCACCCTCGTGCAGCAAATAGACGCCACTCTCTTCGATTGCACACGAAGAAGCGTCACTGTCCGCGACGCCTTCACCTTTGCCGAGGCTCGGTTAGTTGCCCAAGAACGACAATCTGATCTAGAACAAAGCGATTTTCCAGAAACCCGTTGGCTGGAGACATCACCAACAACGACGATCCAATCAACCCGACAGTCTTCAATGTCAAGATCTCGATCGAGTCTGTCACCGAGATGGCGAACTTCAGCTACCACAACCAGATGTGGCCGGGAGGCACCACTTGGGTCAGCGCAGGACTGAATTGCGCCGTCCGTATGAAGCTGAAGGACTTGACAGACGCGAACCCGAAGTTTGCAAAGTTCCGCCAGGATCTGAGAGCCGAGCTGCTCTCGGAGAAGGAACGCAACGCGTTCTATGATTGGGCTGGCGCGTTCTTCAACAGATGGTTCTACGGAAGTGAGTTTCCTTATCCTGATTGTTTCCAACATGACGTGCCTTCTTACAGCCCCGGAGTACTCCAAGGCCATTCGGAACGGCATCAAGTTCGGGTTCACCAGAACCTATGACCGTCTGGACATCTCCGATACTGACTTGGACTTCGTCTCGAGAATGGGCCTTCCTCTCTACCAGCATTTCGGGCTTGAGGTGAGAAATAACTTCAAACTTCTCTATAATCTGTTTTACAGAAGAACCCAACTTTCGATTTGCGAAAGGGTTCGGCAATCCGAAGTGTCAACCAGAAGTCCCACTTCCGACTCGACATGGAGAACCCGTTCCGGAAATTCGCGGTATTCAACCCGCAGGACGTCAAAACCAAAATGTGGTGAGTGAAAAAAATTTGAGATTCAAGTTAAATGAGATTTTCAGCCAATTTTATTTGTATCTGGAGGAGACTCCATCGGGTGACGTCCTCATGATGGGAGGCGCCACCTTCGACATGAAGACCAACGAGGATGTGTATGACCAGTTTATCGCCATCTTGCACGTGCAGATAGTGATCGACAATCATGTGAAAATCCAGCATCACTGTACTCGGGTGATTCACCCGAGACAGCGCACCATCGCTATGGTTGTCGATCACATGGACGCGCAGTATATGGCGATCCTCCAGTCGGATCGGATTGCGTGTATGGTGCAAGTGACCCGGACGGACACCGACCTCTACCATGTCCCGAATTATTTTCATGAGTGCGTGGCAGTGAGGGAAGCGAAGAAGATCGCGGCGGACGAGAAGGTGGCAAGACGAGAGGAGCGACAAGGACGACGCGACGCGAGAGCCAAGAATCCGTCGTTGGACGAGGTTGAGGATGACTCGGAGGACGAGGAGGAGCCGCCCAAGCATCTCCTGATGCCAGGCCTTATCGACGGATGGCTCATCTGTCGAGATGACAAAAGAATCGGAGTCAACCGCACCTACCTCAGTGCACATGCCGCGTACTTCAACTCGAAGTTCTTCAGCACGCACTTCCGCGACACCGGATCGAACACGGTCGAGGTCGATGAGGAGGAGGAGATCGTCTGGGCGGCGCTCCAAATCATCTACCACCGCTCGTTCATGCTGGACCCGGAGAACTACGTCGACATCTTGGTGCTCGGTGATCGCTGGTTGTGCAAGATAATCATTGAGTTTGTGGAAATGGCTCTCTTGCACACCAACATCATCAGCGCCGCCGACAAGAGAGAACTGGCCACCGCCTTCCGTATGGACACGATCAATGTAAGTTTCATCTTTTGAGGACTAGTCAATCTAAATCATTGATTTTCAGTATATCCTTCGGCACCCGGAATATGCGGAGGATTGCGACCTCAAGTTCCCGCAAGGAGAAGCACGCACGGAGATTGAAGCCGCATCGGACGAGATCGATTCCGGAGACCGCGGACGCCAGTTGAGAAAGCGTGGCGCCGAGCAGATGGCTCAGCCATCGCCCACCCGTCGTGGAAGACCGGCGATTGAAGCGGCACGACGTGCATTGCCGATTCCGGAGCCACGCCACGTGCCGGCGCTTGCACCGTTCATCGGCCCACCTCGCCCGCAACCGGCTGCGGCACGACGTCGGTTCAATGCGGCACCGATCCCGGAAATCAACCTCAACCGCGCTCGCGGAGCCCTCCGTCGCATGCAAATGGAGTTTGGCATTTTCGCCCGCGACATTCGCATTCCGGTGTTCCAGCCAAGAATGCGCCGCGTAAGAGGAGCCGATGAGGACGACGAGGAGATCATTGTCATTGACTGAGATATTCGCTTTTGTCGAATTTTCTGATTTTCCCCCTATTCACCTATTTATCCCATCATTTCCCAATGCGAACACTACATTTTTCTCCGAATCCCAGTATATCCCAGTGTGTCCTAATATTATGTCCCACTATGTCCCACTATGTCACACAATCTGTCCACTTCCCGTAGTATTTTTTTTGTCATTGGAATTTTCCAAAATTTTCCAAAATTTTCCAAAGTTTCACCGGATTACATTAGAGCCCTTTCACCATTCACCATTCCCAATAATTTAACGTACTTTTCCTTCTAAATATTTCTTAGTTTGTTCTCTCCTGATCCTTCCTAATCTGTCATTTCCATTTCTCTCGTAGCACTTTTCTTGTTTGTTGTTAGAACTTTGAGCAATCAAGTGACCCCTTCCATCATCCCCCGTCCTGTTCTTTTCCAAGCGTTCCCAGCTTTCCGAGTTCCTATTTTCTTAGTATATCTGTTCTGATCCATCCCCCCCCCATCCTCTCCTATCCCCTAAATCATCTGATCCATTTCTCTCGTAGTAATTCCCCCGAACACCTACGATCCCCACCGAACCCCTTTTTTTTGCTTAGTAGGCCGTCTCTCCTAGTTTCGCATTCTCATTTCGTTCTTCCCTCCAGCACCCCCTTCCTCCTTCTCCCGACTAAAAACACTACTCAAAAAGAGAGACGCAGGAAGCCAGCGGCCGCAATTCGGCCGCCGGCCTAACTTTCTCAACTGCGGTCACAAGTTTCTGATGGTGTGTTTAGCAAAACAAATTCATTTTCTCATTCAACGCAATTTGTGAAAATGATTGTGAATTGAAATTTGAATTTTGATGTTTCCCAAAAAAAATAAAACGAGAGCGGCAAAATCGGCGTTTTTTTTTGTTTTTCCCAAATTTCAGATTGTTCCAGATTCCAGAAAAAATGCCCCATAGTTATGATCCGAGAACTTCCAGAACTCTGTTGATCGTCTTAAACCGGGATTTTTCAAATTTCAGCTTGTGAAAGTTTTCCAGAATACGGAGAATCCTGTTCCTGGCTAATTTGACGAATATCAACAAGGAAATAAAATCTTGCATATCCATTCTCAGATTTGTTTCAGCTTACTCGGAACCGACGCCAAAACCATAAAAAAAAGGAAAAAAAATGATATCACTTGGTCAGTTGGCCTGCGGTTCCAATTATCAATCAAGGAGACATAGGGCCAGAAACAATGTTCCTAACGAACTACATCCTCATTCATTAGTTCGTCTTCTCCGTGAGCATCGGAACCAACGCTCACCAAACAGGAAGGACTATAAAAAGAGGAGTGCCAACCAACGGGCTGATTGCTTGGGAAAAAAAACGAAACATCCGGCGGCGCCACACCCCAACATTTTCATTATATCACGTAAAGCGCGTACAATCCTCTATTTGCCTGCTTTTCCCATTTCCTTTTCCCCCTGCACGTGATTTCCATATCCCCCTGAGCCACCCACACACACACAAGGTCAACCTCGAGTCAGCTCTCTCCAAAACACTTTGGAATTCCCAAGAAATCAGAATCAGACGCGGGGAGAGGGAGAGAAGTTCTTCTTCGAAAAACCCGAAACGTCGTCCTACTTCAAATTTATGATGACGAGTGTTGCATTCGGAAGTCGGGAAGGGGGAAAATGCCCGCGGGGCTCGTTTTTGTCGCTCATTTTCCACTCCTCCTCCTCATCCTCCTCCCACCGCAACGACGACAACGACAAACGTCCAAAATTCAGACATCGCTGTGTTATTGTTATGTGAACCATTCTCGCACTTTGGCAGTTCTTTCGCTCCTTTTTTCTCGGATGGCTCATTCGTTGTCCTTTACTTGATAAATGGGTCTGTCTAGTCAATCTGTCTGTTGGACCCTTCTGCCCGCCTGATTTTCAGTTTCCTTCCTATAACCGGAAATCTCCAAAAAATAAGCTCTCCTGTACTATCGGCTACCATCGAAGTCGCGCCGCAACCGAGAAAAGCTCTGCCGGAGAATCATTATATCTCGAGACTGATAAGATATATCAAAAAGTTGCCAACATCAATTCTGTAGATGATTGCTAGGACTACAATTGTGTTGTTGACAACTTGTTGATATCACTTATCAATCTCGTGATAAAATGATGTTCCGGCAGAGCTCTCCTCAGTTGCGGGGTCATTTTGATGGTATCCGATAGTAATTCGCACGCTGTAACAAACTATCAAAACAGAACAGGTGGGCCAATTTACCTGCCATCTTTGTGATAATAATTCCGGAAGAGGGGCGGGGCCCGTTGCATTCCTTCCCTGTTCCAACCGTCAGTTGTATGTAATTCTTGATATTCTTCCAGATTTCCTCTACAACCGGAAATCTTTTAAGTCACTTCTCCCGTAGTACCCTGACAATCAGAAAATGACAATTTCAGCTTCAATTGTTCCTGTTTACAGTGAAAGGTGTGGTGACGGCGGAATTCGTTAGTCTTCTAGCTTACCGCCTCAAATTTGTAATTGCAAATCAGCTGACCTTGTTTTCAAGAGAATCCATGATCTAGCGCTCTTCGAAGTCACCACTCTCTCCTATCGCATGATGTGAAACGGCGACTAATTCCCATCCCTCGTCGCGTCGGAAGACACTTTCCGGTGTGCACATTATGTTTCTTGACACTGGGAAGTCGAGAGAGACAGTCATGCGATAAATGTTCCTAGTTAGGCTCGTCGGGCGAGACAACACATTCGTCGCGGCGTTTTTTTCCGAGACTCGTCTCCTCCCGTCGGCTTTCCGTCAAAGTCAGAAGACTACTGTCGGTCACGCGAACTCAGATATTCCCGCCCGTCTGGCGTTCCCGATTGTTTCCGGTGCCAGTTGTTCTTTCGTATCCCCCACTCCCACTCAACCACTCTGCAAATCTAGATACTGACGCTGTGATACCAAGTAAGTGGAATCGGAATTGGAGCCGCACAATTTCGAACAGATTTCGTCATCATCGGTAACAAGGATTCTTGCTGCATGATAGTCGCTTTTCTTTATGTTAAGTGGTATCTCTTGGTTTTCCGCGCCTTCCGACAGAATTGGGAGGTCAGAGAGCTCAATAAGCCATTCAATCATTCTGCACGTTTCTATGAATTCGGGGCTCTCTTCGCGAGTGACCAGTGGCCAAGAAGGTTACAAATGTAGTCGTAGATTTGCGCGACGCCGCACGATTCACTAACATATGCAAATCGGTGCGCGAGAGCGGGGTGGGATAGGCAAAAGTTGCTTCTGGACGGCGAGGAGAGAAACAGCCACCTTGCTTCGATTAGAAGGCGTCGTGCATCACATCAAAAACCACGAAATAAGCATAAAGGTCTGCAAAATTCTTCCGCTTGCTTCCTCTTCGTGGGAGGCTGCACCTTACGTTCAATTGTAGTCTAAAAGGGGAAGATTTGAAATTGCAAGAATCTCATCTCATCAGTTTATTTTGCATGATTCCTTTTCATCTCCCTCCCCACCTTCTCCACCGCTTCCGTTTGCTCTCACACCCACGTCAGGAGCGAATCCAATAAAGAATTGCACATCAACTTCTTCTCATTTTGGCTGTCTTCAAAAAGTAGCGAAAAGTTTCAAGTTGACATCATTGCCACCGAAAAAAACTCAATAACCCGACGCCTATGTTCTTCTTTTTTTCCAAATTTTTTCTCGCCCTCCCCCCTTCTTTTGGTAATCTTTGAGAGATACACAAACATTCATACGTTTCAAAGTTTACCCTCCTCTTCTTCTTCTCATTTGCTCTCTTTTTCTCTTTTTTTTGTCAAGTATTCATTGGTCTTCAATGTCCATTTCGATCCAGAATCTAGAATCCTTCTCCTCCCATCTTTCCCTCCCCCCTCACAATGTTTCTGTCCGTCGGAATTCATAATTTGTTTTTGTTTCTCTCCTACCCCGTCTTTCCACTGATATCTTCATATTTTTAAGTGTTCTCTGTCGTGTGCGCGCTTCCGGAGGGAGTCCGTCAAACAGAAGTGGTTCTGGGGAAATATGGAATAGAAATTACTTGTCCTCTTCCTCGGTTTCTCAAGAAAAGTGGCCCACTGGGAAGATGTGCCAACTGGCACTCGGCCCCCGTTTTGCGGCCGTTTTAATGGATGTGACAGTTGGCGAGCCGTAATAACCTCAACGTTTGTTCTCAGTAATTTGTAACTGCATGTCAAAGAACATTCCAAACTTCATTTCCTGTATTTACCTCTTCCCCTGAGCCAAAAACTGCTCATTCTCTCTTTTCCCCTTGAAATTCCTGTACTTAGGACATTTCTCATTTTCATACCCCAATTAGCAAGTCCAAACAGTTGTTGAAACATTCAGGGCTTGCATTTTGCATATGTTCCTCCGGGGCGTTCTCGGCAATTATTCATTATTCTGCAACACGCGATAAAAAGAAAAAAGAGATCGGAAATGTTCAGATTTGAACTGAGGCATGTCTGATGATCTCGGTAGGTCTGTTTTCTTGAAATTGATGAATTTGAATCACCCTGAAGGCTTTAGGCCATCTTGACTGATTATCTAGCCATTTACACTGTCTACTATTGGATGCCATCGAAATGACCCTGTAACTGAAAAGAGCTCTGCCGGAGAACAATCATATCTCGAGATTGATACGAGATATTAAAAATATTTCAACAGCAAAGATGTAGTCCTAGTTATGATCTACAAGTTTGCTGTTGATAACGTTCTGATATCTCGTATCAATCTCGAGATATAATGGTCCTCCGGCAAAGCTCTCCTCAGTCGCGGGGCCATTTTGATGGCATCCGATAGAACTTGCGAAGTTTCCACTGTGATTTCTGAGCTTTGTGTCCAATGAAACCACTATGCCTTCAAATCCATCTATCCCTCTACAGCCTCCTCTTATCTTATCTCTTAACGATATCTTCCCAGCCGTCCATCCTTCCTCACCCGGAAGAAAAACATGATACGTACCGGAAACTCGATTAGCGTTCCATGACACCTCTAACACCCTATCACCTGACTCCCCACGTCTTTGAATTGAAATGGATGCTCTCTAAGGAATCTCAATCAGTCAGTTGACATTCTTGATTAGACCCTTAGGTCGAATAGGTGGCGTCTAGACCATTACAATCATGTTCTTTTCAAGACCGACCACCGAATAGGGTATAAAAGCCGCGAGGCTACCGCAATCGCATGTTCTTCGCGTTTTTCAGCTAATCCTCTCATGATTGTACATGTGTGCATCGGAATGCGCAAAGAATAGAAAAAAAAGAAGATGCAGTTCGCCTTCTAGGTGAGCTCTCCCGGCTGAAAAGAATCCAGGAAAGCTTGTGCACTTTCTCGTTAAATTTTATCCTTCCTCCCTTCCCGCTGTTCGGGTTCCGAAGGCATTTGCGTCTTTCGAGCACCTACCATAAATTTGCGGCACACACATACATACCCATCTTCCTCCTCTTCCTGCCGTCGTTTTGCTCAATTTTTCATCTTATTTCAATTTCTTCCCCTTTCTCCCCACTTTCATCTTTCAAATTTCACCCTCGGATCGCGTGTTTTTGCGGCGTCGGCGGCAGCGGCGACCGACGACGATGGCGACGAGCGGCCGGAGAGCGCGGCGAGTGAGATGGCGAAAAGTCGACCAGATTACTCATTTTGCTCATTCGGCGGCAGCACAAGACGGATGCCTAAAGTGGTCAATGTGTCTTTAGTAGTACACATGTTGACAAACCCCCCACGGCCGATATTCGCAGAGTGTTGACGTTTTGTTGGTGTTGAACAAAAACATCCGCCTCCTCGTTTCGCACATTCGTACAGTTTCACACTTTAATGGGCTCCCGGGGTTGGAGAGAGGGGGAGGGGGGCGTTTGTGATTTTGATGGGGTTTTGGGGAGACATTCCTATTTTTCAAACTGTTTCTTCGCTTGCCCACCACCTGATCATTGAACTTCATCTTTGGCTCTGGGTCATTTCTGAAATAGCCAGGTTTCTAGGTTTCTGACCACTCTTTTCCCTTAAAACGCGCACGCGAAAAATGATTGGTTATGTTCCGTAAATCATCTTGAAATATAGCCCGATGCACACACACCCCGCACACAGACAGTAAGCACTTTGATGAATGGGAGGAACTCGGCGAGTCCTATGATTTCTGCGCCCTGCTAGCGCTTTTCTAATCTGCATGCGGTGGGAGGTAGGATTACGATAATCCGGCAATGGTTGATCCAACTCCAACGGATGTCTGAAGGCTGTGATTGTGTTTGCAACACATCCTCCTCCGTCTTCTGGGCTTGTTGTGAACTATGTACATAAACATATCCTTGTGTCTTCAAATCCATCTCTCCGGAGCACCACCGATGTTCGGGCCAATAAACCCAACGAAATTACCCCCCGGCCGGTCCCTGCCACCACTTGAACGCTTTCCGAGAGTCGTTTCGGGTTTTGCCCGCCTGTTGTGTACTAATCACTAATGGATTTATTGCCGTTATACCGGAAATGAGTGAACTCATCGGTTTCCGGAGTAAATGGTTAAAATTAGAGCGCGCTCGTCGTCGTATCAATGTCAGTTGGGAAGGGAGGTATAAAAAATTTGTCACTTTCGCCGATGCCCCTCCCCCTCTCTTTCGCTTTCCGGACATTACCACTCCGGAAATTAGAAAAAGAAGACATTTCTCCAATCGGCAGGAATATCGGAATGCAATGGGTGTGTGCGTCCGCTCCCCCCGTCATATAAATCTTCCAAACACGGATATGCTTATGGCCTAATCCCTCCCGCTCTCACTCAACTCGGCCCGCTTGTGGTTTCGGTTTGCAAATACAAATATATTCTCTCCAGATTTGTTTCCTCCCCCTCCCGGTTTTTTGCAGGTACTTATGCACATAACTCTACTCCTCTTTCCGTTTTGTTTCTCCCGGAGGTTCATAATCCATCGCTTCTCCTCTTTTCTATTCTCGTAGATAGAGTTATTGTTCCGTCTCGTTTTCCCGAGAACGTTTTGTCTTTTCAATGTGATGAACTTTCACGGAGGATGGGGGAGCAGGAAAATGAAAAATTCCTCATTCCCCCCCCCCTGTTGTATAGAACGCTTGTAGGAGGGACGGGATAGGAAAAATGCAGCAGAAAAAAGAAAGAAAGATGATATACATAATGAAAATTTGTTTATTTTCATTGTTTCTCCGAAACTTTTCCTTTTTATCGTTTCCTCTTTCAAAAAGCTGATGGATGAGTGATCTCCTGCTCCTCCCCATCCCATCCCATCCCATCAAACATCAGTTTATCCCCATATCCCTCGAAAAATGAATGAACTCTGGGTCTCTTGCTTAAACTCTAACAAAGAAGAGAGCATAGGGGATAGAGAAAAAGCAATGTTATTTTTAATGGGTCGTTCGTTTCGACACGTCCCAATGTTCCCCACAACGCTGCTCCCCGGAGTTCCCCTCACTGTACGCCCCCCTCCCCCCACCTAATTAGCACTTTCCTCACCTCCTCGAGTCTTAAATTTGACCTCCTCATGGTTTCATAATCTCGGCGTCCTCTGACTCACACGTGCCTATATAATATGTTTCAGTTGCCCTCTTCTCTCCATTTTCTTCCTTTCCATTTTTTCCTTTCCTTAAACATGAAAGAAAGCCTAGAGACATTAATAATGCACTTGTTGAAACCCCCCCCCCCCCTGCGTTTCTCAAATTTTCAACAATTACCCGGAGGCTAATAAAGAAGAAGAGGAAGATATTTCATGGGGAGGTCTAGTGGCGGTCTGGTCTACTAGGAAATTCAAAAATTCTGACATTTCGGCTCGAACGCCTTCCGCGTTTTCGCCGTCCCTTGATGTCCATGGGATGTCTAAAAAACACTGAAATACTCCCTCTACACGCATCTTTGATTATTTTCCTTGAAGCCGTCTCCGATTGACTAGCGAATTACCGAAATTGTTCGAGTTCAAAGTCAAGTGAATACCTGAAAAGTTGTCTTCTTCTTCTCGATGCGTGTCTAATTCATTCGCACTTACGACCATTTGTGTTTGTGTGTTCCATGAGTCTCAATTTGACCCGCTTCCGGCAAAACACAATATTGCTTCTCTCTTTTTCATTTCTCAGTTTTTCTTCTCCTTCTCCCTCCGTTCCCAAACCAGGTCAACAACGAAAGGGTCCCTAATCTGTCGTCTCTCGGCTCTGTTTTCCACTTCCGTGTGGGGGTCCGAGAGCGCGCGAACATCCATCCCTCCTCCCCGTTTGTCATCTAAAGGACACTGACAGAACATGTCAAGATGTCAAACACTAGATGGTTCTCGACCCTTCTTCGTCGTTTTTCCGGTTCCAGTATCAGCATCGGCTTCAGCTTCCGTAAGGAAGTTCGATGTCTTCGTTTCTGTCGACAAGTTTGAAATGTGACAAGCGTCACAGCTTGACGTCGTGTTTGTCGAAGAGTCCGTTTTATATATAACATGCCCAAGGAGCATTCACTTCCAAACATTCCCCTCTCTCTGAATTTGTTGTATACAGCTGAAAATGAGGAACAAGAGGTACTGTAGTTTCGGAGAGAAACACTTCTCCGAAACGCTTTACTTTTTTGGGATTATGTCCGGATTTTAAACTAATGCATAGAAAATGAAAAAACCCGCATCTCTCGAACTGCACCTTCCTTTCCCCGCTCATTTGACACAAGTTCTCCAGTTTGTTGACAAAATTGATGAGGTATTCCTGATGGACAATGAAAATTTGTTATCGGCTTTCGGTTGAGCTATTGTTTGTATTTTACGCACTTTGAACTCCGGAGCGCATTGAGGATGTCAAATTGGCATCTATTTTTGCGAGAAAATCGCCTCGCCTCGAAGCGCGCTGTATCGTCAGTTCCCCCCGCAAGTTTCGCCCTCGAGGAACTCTTCTCTTCCAGAATGTTTTTGTTCATAGTCTCCCATCCTATTCATTTAAGCACCAATTCAACTGCACTTTGCGCATTGTGCGGTCTGCGGGACCACTAGAGAACAGATAAGTTGTTCAAAAACGCGCGCGGTTTCTCTTGTGCTCGACGAACCAAGACAACTGCCACATGTACACTTATGTATCATACTGACGGAATAAAGAGTAGCGGCGTGTCAGAAGGCAGGGAAGAGAGGGCGGGAGCCGCCTGACTTCTTCTTCTTCTCTTCTTTCACCTCTTATTATCCCCGAGAGCCGCGCCGCCGAAAAACGCCCCGACAATATTCCGAAAAGCGCGTGTGACACACTTCTCCGACTCATCTGCTGCTCTTTTATTCCGATAGCTCCCGAAGAATGTCGCTAAGCGGACAGTTATGGTGAGTTCCCTTTCTCTGTGTGTGTGTGAATGTTTGTTTGTGAGGGGCCATCGTCTGAACTCTCAGTCTATCATCTATACATCTCACTGAGTCACAAAAATGGGCCAATTTACACGACGTTTGTTTCAATATTGAAGGCAATTTGTGGAGGAGGAGCTTGGTAGGAAGGCGCGTCGTGTGCTCGAGACCTGGCACTGTCAGTCGTCCTCGGACACCCCGCGACAACCCCTTTTCTTTCCAATATAGGGAAAAAATATAGGGGGCCCCCCTAAGGCGTCTGGGTCAAAGAGATTCACTAACGAGCTGCCAAACGCAAGTTTCCTTCCGGTGATGCTCCGGCGCACGCTCGGTTTCTTTAAATGCCATTCGAAGATCTGAAAGCACGCTACATTTCCCCACAAACCAGTAAATGTTGCGTTTTTCGAGCGTTTTTCGAGCATTTTTCAAGCGTAGCCTACTACAGACTATAGATTTCTAGGTTTTCCATCAAAGTGTTTTCCCCCCTGCCATCCATCATTCCCCCCTTCTCTCTGCGGTTTGTGATAAACGAAAAAGAATTGCGCACATTAGGATAATCCAGATCTTATGCGAGCACTCGCTCACAGCCAGGCTTATCCTTAATGACTGTCTTTAGAATCGAATTTTGATGCGTTGCCCTCTTTCCCTCTTTTCTTTCTCCAAAATCCATTCATTTCTTCGTCTTCTCCACCCGTGTGCTTTGATTTTCAAAACTCGACACTCATTTTTGCAGGAAGATGAACAACTCATCTTCGCCAAACGCGGCGGCCACCGTGGGGAACATCGCCTACTGCTACGTGCTGCCGTGTATCTGTGCAATAGGTGGGTTGCTGACTGAGCCACGACGGCTCATTCATTATTCAGTTGGTTAATCTTGACTAAGTGCAAAGATCATCAAGAAACCATAAAATGCCACGGATACTCGTGTCCCTTCTCATTAAGCCCCACATGTTTCTAGCCTCCCTCCTTTCTCTCAATCTCTCCTTCTTTCTCTCAATCCGAGAGGAAGCGCCTTCTGACGCACAACGACGACGTCGACACATTAGACGAGAATTTACCACCCCGGGCGGGCACAAAGACACAATAGGCCCAATTAGAACATTTTGAACCCGACCTCGATGGTGTGTGAACTTGAAAATGGAATTTGAATCGGTTGCTTTCAACTGGCGCCATTTCTCAGAAAAAAAAAAACGGGAAGCGGAAATCTGCAAGGCAAGTCACGCTTGTTATGAGTAGCGGCAGGCAAAACCTCGCCGGTTCGTTTTTCCGAGAACCTCGACTCGCGACTAATTTGACCGGGTATGGTACCATCTCAAATTGCCCATACCCCGCCGTCGCATCACAACAACTATCGGGGGGAAAAACGAGAGCATAGTACGCGCGGCGCCGCGCACACAGGTCAATTTGAGAAGTGCGCGCCGGGGGAGGGAGGGTCACATATATATTTTTTGTTGATGGGTATCCTATTACGTCTGTGTGAACATGATAGAAAAGAAAATGAAGGAGGAGGGATAGAAGAATGTGTGCTGTTTTTCAGGAATTGTTGGGAATATCACGAACTTGATGGTTCTCGCGTCGCGCCGATTGCGAGCCGTGTCTTATATGTACCTGAGGGCGCTGGCAGTCGCCGATCTGCTCTGCATGCTGTTCGTCCTCATTTTCGTCTCAACTGAGATGCTCGCAAAGAACGGATCGACGATCAACCAATACAAACTCTACCAAATCTACCAATGCCATTTGATGCTGACCCTTATCAATTGGGCACTTGGAGCCGGGGTCTATGTAGTCGTCGCGCTATCTCTGGAAAGATACATCTCGATCGTGTTCCCAATGCATTTCCGCACTTGGAACAGCCCACAGAGAGCGACAAGGGCTATCATGCTGGCGTTCCTCATCCCCGCACTCTTCTATGTGCCATACGCAATCACCAGGTATAAGGGAAAGCAGCGGTTCGATGCAGTCCAGAATGTGACCATTTATTCGATGGATGATCATCCGGTCTACACTACGTTCTACTGGCAGGTTGGAATCCCTTGTTATTGGAACAAGTCTCATTTCGAAAATCGGCGCTTTTAGATCTACAAATGGACCAGAGAAGCGTTCCTGAGATTCCTGCCAATCATCATTTTGACGGTGCTCAATATTCAAATCATGGTTGCCTTCCGGAAGCGACAGAAGATGTTCCAACAGCTCACCAAGAGAAAGGAGCAGGGAACTCAGAAGGTACCCAACCCAGAGATTTAGAAAAGTTCCACGGAAACTTTAGGATGACACCTTGATGTATATGCTTGGAGGTACTGTATTGATGTCTTTGGTGTGTAACATCCCGGCGGCTATCAACCTGTTGCTCATTGATGAGGTATTAGGAATTCCCCTTCTGACAATGGGAAATTCATTTATTTCTCATTTAGACTCTGAAAAAGCGCCTCGACTACCAAATCTTCCGCGCTGTGGCCAATCTCCTGGAAATCACCAACCACGCGTCTCAGTTCTACGTCTTCTGCGCCTGCTCCACCGACTACCGTACCACGTTCCTCCAAAAGTTCCCGTGCTTCAAAACCGACTACGCCAACCGCGACCGCCTGCGCTCTTTCGTCCGACGGACTCAGTCGGTGATCCAGAAGCAAGGAAGTGTGGAGCATACGACCAACTCAAAGGTTTGGATTCTGTTGAAGAGCAAGGTTGGTGAGCAATCTGTAGGTGGCATGATAATTGGGGGGAAACCGAGCATGGTTGGTTTTGTTTTTCTCCGACGATAACAACAATGTCATGCCTATTCTCCGTTTTGACCTATCACTGGCTACAGATTGCTCACCTCACCACTCATTTCTAACAAATTACACTGACTTGTTCTCCCAACTTTCGGAAGATGTTACCCCATTCTCGTGGCTGTCAAAAGACCAAAAGACCAACTTCTCTTATCCAAACAACATTTTCAGTTCCAACGCGACTCCCTCTCTCACCACTCTCGCAAGTTCTCGCGGCACATGACAATCGAGCAGGACACGGTCGACATCCAGCTGGCATCCGGCGAGCAGAGCACCAGCGGCGAGGCTCGCGAGGCCGAGACCCTTATCAAGTATGGTGGATCGGCTCAGTTGTGCAATGACGAGAATAATACCACGTTTTTGTGATGATAGCTTATCACCTTTTACCAGATGATGTTGATGATGATGTCTTCCCCTCTTTTTTTTTCGTCCGGATTTGTACCTACTTTATCTATATATTTTTTGATTGCCTCTGTACGTGTTCTCCACCTCCCACACCACTTTTCCTTTGGGTATGTTCGCTCCTTTGCTGCACCCTTCACACTGAATTGCCACACTTACACCACACCACATTCTCTGCCAAACTTAGCTTTTGGAAAAAAAGAAGCGTTTTTTCCACCCATCACACCTTCCCGGCTTCTCTTAGTCACAGAACTTTCCACTTTTTTTCTGCCATGGATCTCGCTTGTAACGACTTATGTTAGTAGTTCTGTTGGTCGGTGAATGCCAAAAAATTATGGAATAAATTGGGTGTTTGAGCTGTTGCATGTCTTGAACGTGGGGAAGAAGAATGAACAGGCGATTTTTTACACAAATCGCCACCAAACGGGGGGTTTTTGTTCGAAACCGTCCACTTCCGTCCATTGTGTCGCAAAGAACAGAGACAAACGGCGGACGCACTTGTTGTTGTCATTGACACAATGGCGTCGTTGCCCCGTCCCCTTTCTATCAAACAGTGATGTTTCAACTCTCTCTCTCTCTCTTATCACGAGTCGAACGATTGCACTTTCACTAATTCCCCCCGTCTCCCTGAAACGTGAATAATTCTTTTTTCAGCACTGATACCCCGTGAAACCGAAGAAAATCGGAGAATGGGGAACAACAAGAGGATTATCGACATCATCATTTTCTACTAAATCTCTTGATACATTTGACACACACACAGACACCTTCGGACTTTTTCTTCTTTATCTTTGATTCTCGCTTTTTGTACGTCCCGCTTGTCAATCCATTGTGTGTCTGTTTGTATCTTTTCCTGCTGTATTCTTCCCCCTTCCTCACCGTTCCTCATTCTCCTTCTTCTCCCAGTTAAATCGAATAAATATTCCTTTTTGGTACACATGTCGTTTTCCTCCAATTCGCCCCGCAATCAGAGGTGCGGGAGGAGAAGGAGGTGTTTTCCATCTTCGCCTCCACTCCGTACTATATTGCCGATAAAACATACACGGACACATGCAGAATCGGAACAAATACAGTGTGAAAGATGGAAAAAGAAGAGGGGGGAGGAGAAAGCGAAAAAAAAACATCTGGGCGGGGATAGAGGAGGATGATTTGTCTTGTATCGAAAAAAACTAACGTCTGGCTATCTCTATCTCTCTCTATCAATTTTCCCTTCACTTCGGTTGCGTTCTACCCGCTAGTTAGTGTGTAATCAGTTCTGTGTTCTAGGTGTTGCCTGCGGATCTTCGTTATGAATCCGATGGTCTTCTACAACGACTACTACGACCGGAGAGCTTCCTCCGGCAAGGAGCTCTACATAGTGGGTTCTTCTTATAGTTCCCGGATGGTTCTGAAGTTGTGCTCTTTCAGGATCCAACCTCCTCTTCTAGTCAAATATCCAAAAGCCACTCGATGGACTACCTGGGAGAGAAAGCCTTCCAGATGAGAAACTCATCGGTTGAGTTCATACAGTAAGTCAAATCATCATCAGTGATCGTGATACGGATAGGAAAAGATAGTTTCTGAATGTAATAACGCGAGAATTGTGACAAACATGACTTAATTATGATGCAAAGTTGAACCGGGGCAAGAAAACGGGTAAACCGCAAGTTCGAGTAATGGACCACCCATAGCGTTAATGTGACCTCCCATACCACCCCCGCTGAAATTGGTCTTTCGCTGTCATGGTCACCCATATGACCCTTAATTTGTTACTTCTCGAAAGATAACCGCAATTTCGTGATTATCACGTAAATGTTGCATCCCAACCCTAACCTATCAACGCGTTATCAAAGTCATCAGTTCATGATCTTATCAAGAACCCTTCTCCTCGTCTCCAACGCCTATCATATCACACAAACAAACGGCATCCTCTTCTCAATTTCCTTTCAGATTCTCTAAGACGGCAAACTTCCGTTCTCGTCGCGACGCCGTCTTCGAACCACTTGGTAAGCGACATTCTATCTCTTTCTCCCCTCTTCATCTCCCTTTCGTTTCGCCTATCACATCAACGAAATCAAAAACCAAATTTGTCAGGTAATGCATCAAGAACACACCTTGATATCAGTTCCGACAGCGCAGGCCCCTCAACCTCCAGCGACAAGGTGACAGTGGCCACGAAAGGTGGGGTGATAGTAAACGGAACCTGTTTCGATTCGTTCCTGCAACTTCCACATAAATCATTGACTAACGCTATTTTTAGACATCTACCAAGTGACTGTCACAACGACGAATGTGCCGATCCAAATGAAGCGAAAAGCCGTGACGGCGATGGATGCGATGGAGATGGTGGAGGCGGCGAAGAAGCTGAAGCACGGATGAGAGGGGAATGAGGAATTGTCTGTACCGATGTTGTCACTATATACTGAATGTCACAAAAATTGCAACTATCTTTGATATACTCTATGTACTTGGTTTTTTTTTTTGAGAATAAAGTCAATATTACCAAAATACTAGGGATTTTGCTAATGGAGCCACAAGTATCGTGATTCCGCAATTTCGTTGAAATTAAAGAAGTTCTTCAGAACCCACAACCCGTCGGAACAGTTTTTCACTAACACCTCTCCTGTAATGTTCTAATTCCGTACATGTCAACAACAATGCCATTCTTCTCGAACATTTCTCAAGAAGGACTGTCGTCGTAATAGCTGTCAGTTTGACTTCTCTGTTTTCTGCATCTATCTTTCCCATCCGAGAAGGCGACGGCTAGTGTGTTTTGGACGAATCACGTGCATTTGAGAAGTGTTGAGAAGTGTTTTTCTAACAATTGGCTCCACTTTGAATAATCGTTTCAGAGCCGCTGGACTTTTGGTCTTGGCTCTCGTGACTGTTTGAGGAGTATGCAGTTCTCCGAGGGGAGCGAGGGACGAGGGACGGCGAGAATTCATCCAGTGCTTTTAACTACTGAGGACTTGATTTTTCAGTGTTTCTGGGTGCTCTAAAAAAGCTCTTTTTGTTTCTCAAAGCGTTCAGATATCGGGCAATGTAATCATTGTAAACAACTACTATCGGACGCCATCGAAATGGCCCCGCAACCGAGGAGAGCTCTGTGGGAGAATGATTATATCTGGAGATTGATAAGAGATATCAAAAAGTTGTCAACAGCAAACTTGTAGTCCTAGTTTTGATCTACAAGTTTGCAGTTGACCACTCTTTGATATCTCTTATCACTCTCGAGATATAATGATTCTCCTGGAGAGCTCTCCTCGGTTGCGGGGCCATTTTGATGGCATCCGATAGTATGTATACACAAAGTGAAGAAAACTGGACTATGTGTAATTTGGAAAACAGTTATCTATTGATCTTTCTGCACCTAAATCGAGACTCCAGCTCCTCTGCGCTTTATTTCCTGATCTCGTTCTCTGCAGTTAAAACTAAAACTCATGAAAACAAGGAAATAACGATTTTATGATACTTTGCTTTATGTCACATTTTATCGAGGTTTCCGGGCCGTTCCGAGGCTATAAAAGGAGCAGCGTTCGAACAGTTTATTCAGTTTCTCTCCGCTCTTCTCGCCTTTTCTCTTCAATCTTCGGGACCTCCTCTCCGACCAATGATGATGTTTTGGGAGCTTTGCGACGTAGTCGTCCTCCGCCAAAAAGAGTCTAGAAGAAATAAGAACCACTCCGGAACGCTCCGGAATCGGTGATCATAATCAGTTGATTGCTTTCAATCTCTAACAAAACCAGGTTGACAAACTCTTCACTCTCTGAGAAAAAAACGCTCCGTAAACATTGTATTCCTCCCGAGCAACCCTAAAATTACAGCGAATTTTGAGCATAAACAAGATAGTAGTTGGCAAGGAAACCACCCGAATTTCGCGCCCACGTAGCCCATACTTTCCTCGAAAAATACTGGCATTGGTTTCTCCAAGAATCAATCCACTTTTTCCTTTTTCGGCATCACCAACCGTTTTCTCAAGCATGCTCATTTCAGAAATCATCCTCAACAGCTTGAGCACACCATGATGCTTGGATACCCATCGTGTCACCTCCCGAATCCAATGGACGACATTATCTCACTTATCGGAAATCCGAGCTCCGATCCGACTGTTTTCCCGGCGAGAGCTGTGTGAAGGATGGGCATGCATGGCGGCAGACGACACACATCTTCAACATTTTTGTGTTCTGTTCCTTTTTTGGTTATGAATGTTCATTTTTTCCGTTTTCAGTTGAAAAATAATTAATGAAATTGAAAAAGCGTCAAAGAACTAGCGTCGACTATTTTTTATCAACACATGTCTCTGGATTACCAAGAAATTTGTTATCAAGCTGCTCTGAGGAACATTCTGAAGATGATATGCTCATCTGGCTGACTCGCGAAACTTTTCTGTGCGTGCGTCATTAGGCACAATTTCAAATTTCTTTCTTCATCCTCATTTGCACTTCTTAACCTCATATTTTTACTCGCAACCGAAGAAACCTTGTCCGGAGAACCAATATATCTCGAGATTGATAAGAGATATCAAAAACTTGTCAACAGCAATCTTGCAATCCTAGTTATGATCTACAAGTTTGCTGTTGGCAACTTTTTGATATCTCTTATCAATCTCGAGATATATTGGTTCTCCGGAAAAGCTCTCTTCGGTTGCGGGGCCAATTCGATGGCATCCGATAGTATGCAACTTTTTCTGTTAAACCTCATAATCAAAATTTCCTTGTTTTGCTCCAGATCGGAAAACCTAGAGAAAACGTGCTGTTTCGATAGTCAGAACGATGAATCAGAAGTGTTTTGCCAGTCAGAACTCAATATTCGTAGCGTACAACACATTCCTGGAATCTATCACCTGCTTGTCTCAGAATCCAATCAACTCTCTTCCGGTCATCTGACACGGCTAAACGATCGAAGATTTCTCGAATTTCGTAATAACAGCGTTTGTTTCCAATAGCAACCGACACTAATTAGAGACGCCGTTTCGAGCTGACGAAAAACATGTGGTTTTTTCATGTTAGCTCGTGAGAATGGTGTATCACATTCGTCTCCCTTTTCATTGTTCGTTGCGCATTTTCCTCCTTATTTGCGCGGTTTTTATGAATAACTAACTTTCAACCATCGGAAAGTCAGCAAATACCACTGACGTTTCACTGAACTCTCAGTTCACCCTACAAAGGCGATTTTGCAAGCTCTTTTTTTCTTTTATATTTCAACGGAATTCATTATCATGTGCTTTCTTCATAAATCACTTCAAAGAAACTGGTAATAAATTGCACTGACATTCCTGGAATTCTATTCGTTTCGGCCAAAACGAAACGTCACCTAGCAACGGACACATTCATTAGACACGCTCTCAGAAAGAAGTCAGAAACCTCGCTTTCCTGCTCACTTTTCCATTCAAACTTCTAGAATAACTGCTAGTGCTCAACCATTGTAAAGTGTCTGGGGAGTCGCGAGAAATATGTAAAGTAAATGTAAAGTGTATGTTGTGAGTGAGGATGCGACTTTTGCTCATCTCAACTGGCCATATAATTTGGTTTTTTTCCTCTAGTTTTTTGTCACTTTTCCTTGAAAAATCCTGTTCAAACTCCCCAAATACATGAGATTTCCTCCGAAAGTCGATAACGGCCACGTAGAGAACGATTGTGTCTCTGCGCTCAGCTGCTGGCAACCCGAATAAGAACCGCCTGCGTCTCTGCCCCAAAAGCGCTTCCTCGTTGTCTCTGTTTGCATTCTCACCGTCTTTCCCACGCTGTCTATCTTTCTCTCAATTATTTTCCCTCTTCAATGGTGAGACCGTTTCGTTTCAACATCGTTCGTCCCCTGTCGGGGGGCCGAATTCAGCTGACAGTTCAGTCTCTGGTCGTTTTTGTTTCACTTTTCTCTTTTTCTCTCTCTCCACCTCAACCTTTTCGTGTTTGTGTATCATCGATTTTGCAGCCGTCAAACTAACGAAGATGGCCGCTGTGAGCAGCCAATTTCGCGAGCCCGAGAGAGTAAGTCAATTATCGTGGTTTTCCTCAGAAAATGCCAATTTTCCAGGTGAATCTCCTCGCCGACACCGACGACAGCGACGATGACGTTAAAGTCGAGAGGTGAGAGGGAATTTCGCAATAATCCTCATTTTTAACTTCCTCGTTCTCCAGAAATCCTCAAATGTGGCCGTTGAACATCGCCAATTCTGCCCATGCGGAGGCTGGAATGATCGACGCCAGCGGATTTCTTCCAGGATGCGTCGGAAAAGCGAACCGAATGATTAGAATCGGTTAGTGGGGGTGAGAGAGAGAAGCCAGAAGAGACGGCAAAAAAACTGCGTTCCCAAAGCCAATTACGTCATCAGGGGGGTTCGGCGAAATAACCAATTAGGCAGGCTAAAGTTTGAAGGCTAAAAGTCATTGAAAAGCTCAACTTCAAAAAACTTGCAAAAAGAAGCCATTGGGAACTAACTGGCCGGCTCAAATGACTTTCTCCTTTTTCCACGTTGCCCCAAATTGCAAAGACACAGTGGCAACGTCATCGTGTGCTCTGGAAACGTCAACTTGTGCTCTCTTCCAGCGTTCCTGCGCAAGGTTCTCGGGATCGTCAGCTTCCAGTTGGTGTTCACCATCGCCATCTGCGCCGCCATCTACAACATCCCCAACTCGAACCAGATCCTTCAGAAGCAGTGAGTTTATTCATTTGACGAAAAAAACGAGACGGGGAGAAGATCAGAGGAACAAAGAGGGAATCGGACACATTGGAGGGTCGAGAGAACTACACACATGGTTTTAAATTCACATTTGAGGATGAGAAGGATGGGAGACAAAGAGAGAGGGGGTACTTATCATTATGGGCTTCTGATGACGTCATTGATCACTCTGGAACAGTGGAGAGATGATTCATCGGGCTGGCGCGGTCGTCACGACGATCGTCGTGCTTCTCGTCAGCTGACTCCTCGTTCTCGACGTCATGCTTGACGGGGTCGCTGAGCAAGTAGTCCTCGACGATGGTGGCGAACTGGAATGTTTATTTTGAGAAACCATCCAAACGGAGCAACTGACCTGATCCGCCGACAAGTGGCCGTTGGCCGAGACGTCCAATTCGCGGAAGACTTTCTCAGCGAGCTCATCGTCAAAGTCCCCGAACTCCTTGGCGATGTACTGTAAAGTATGGATGAGGAAAATGCTTCTGGGAGATACCTACCTTGAACTCGTTCTCGGTGATGATACCATTGCGGTCTTGGTCGAAGATTTCGAAGCACTCACGGATGAGCTCCTCATTAGTCGACTTGACGATGTTCTGCGACTTCTTCATGCAAGCGCAGAACTCCTCGAAGTCGATCTCTCCATTACCATCGGCATCCACCTGTTGGTACTTGTGAGTATGGGAGCAAGAGGAAGAGGTGGGCTTGCTCATGGTTGGAAGGAAAGAAGAAGAATGAATGAAAAATAAGAAGAAGATGAAGAAGAGGTGGGCAGAAGAGAGAGTCAAATGTAGTGTCACCAAAATCCAATTCGAGAGAGAAAAGATAATAGGTTTGGTTTCCACGAGAGAGAAAGAAAAAGAAGACGATTGACGTGGGGAATAGGGCGAGAAGGGGAGGAAGTCAGAAATCTCACCTCTTTGATGACGTTGTCGATTTCGGCTTTGTTCGCGTGCAACCCGATACTGATCATGGCCTGTTTGAGCTCCTCATTCCCAATGGCTCCGGAACCGTCAGTGTCAAACATGTTGAACAACTGACGGTACTCTTTCAGCTCTTTCCTATGAAGTTAGGGATAGGGCCTGAGCCAATGCTAAAGAACCAACCTCGTATACTTCATTTGAATATCCTCTGGTTGACTCTGCTGCGAGTGAATCGTTCCACGCGACGATGTGGATATTTTTCGGCCAGTTTGCGGCTTCTTTGTTTCCAACTGCCTCGCCACTCCAACTTTTGCCGATCGCATTTTTTTCCCTCTCTCTCTCTTCTTCTTCGTCCCTTTTGCCCCTTCGACTCTCTTTTCTCTCTTCTTCCGGAAGAACGATGGGGTGCACACCACACACCAGCTAGAAAAAAAAAACGAAGAAGAATCCGTTAAACTGTGTAACGAGGTTGGGTTCGGTCGAGCGGGTGGCCGAAAAACAATGCACAGAAGCATTTCACATTCAAAAACACATCGTTTAACATGAGGGGAAGAGCAGGGGAAGAGATGGAGGGATCGGCTTCTAGAGGGGGATAGGTGAACTTTTGCTTCCAAAAGAAACACTAATCCGGGAGGAAAGGGGGTGATTCTGAGAATGAGCACTTCAGAATTGATATCTGAGCCATAGACATCCAAATAGCAATTATGGAAGGATGAGATTAAGAAAAGTGATCTTTAAAGCCACAGTAACCGGTGTTTCTATTTTTGACCGCTTCTAAAGAGCGCAAAGTTCACGAAAGGCTCTTCAAGCCATTTGACAGGTAGCTCAACATCACCTTAGAAATCCCAAGAACCAATCAAAAATTCGCTTCAAAGTGCCACGGATAAGTCACGTAGACAGTGAACATTAAAACAGCCGGGCGAGATTCACTGCTCACAAGGCTCGACGGGCTCCGGAGGAAATGGGGTCCGGAGAAAGATCGCGTGTGAACACGACACCTCACATATTCAATATTATCCAAACTCGGCCAGAGCTCTCCTTCCCTTTCCCTTCCCTAACAGCAAAATAGTTGTGTTAACACATGATGGCTCTATGAATTAGTGATGGCCACTACCACCGCCACTACACCGGAAACAAAACGTCTCCGGAAATGTGTGTTAAGCACGTGATGAGCAACCAGAGTGAATATCTTAAGAGGGAGAAATTTCCAGAAGAATAGGCTGAGCGATAATAGTAGTATTTCACATGGGGGGATCACTCGAATGTTTACATGGTTCCTTGCACCAAATCAAACATATGGTCTGGAGCTTCTAAACTAAACCTTTGGCTTCTAAACTAAACTCCAAAAGTGAATTTCGGGTTTAAACGCAAAAAAGAGCTACTAGTGAGAAGAGGGCGAAACTCTTCTAGGCCTAAATTGGCTGCCGCCATTCTCAAATGGGTCACTGGCTCCTCGAAAGCCGAGTGCACACCATTTGATTAAGTTTCCCAATGGCAAAAAGAAGACGACAAGGAAAAGAGAATAGGAACCAGAACCTCGAACTAGAACCCGATTAAGTAAAGGACGACACCTCGTTTTTCAATGTAAACATACGGAGATAGGATTGATGGAGCCTTCGAGAAGAAGTGGGGTGTGTAGGAAAAATAGAAATGAGACGAAGAAGAGAAGAAGAAGCAGCTCAAAAGTCACGACGAGAAGTGGAAGTGTGACGGAAACACATATGGCACCAATCGTAGCAAATTAATTTGCCACAGAGAGCTGGAGAGGGGGGAAGGTGAAAGTGGCGTGTGAGGGGGAGGGCAATGTTTTTCGCCGAGAAGAAGACACGAGGAGGTCACTAATTCCGTGGAATTGCTCGTGCATTCTGAGCAATCCGTGACATTTGTGAGAAGGGAACTTTTTCCAACTTGGCGGCAAAATGGAAAAGGGGGAAGTCGTCACGAAATCTCTGCAAAACAGGCCTCATTTCCGGATGCTTACTCCTCCCTCCCCTCACTTACTCACTCTGTTTTTGCAAGAGAAGCACTCACAAACCGCCTAAACAGAATCCGCCCATAAACTCTCAATTATGCGACCCACCCCCAATTCTTTGCCAATTTCGCAATGCCCTTCGGCCTAGACGCAAAGTAAGGCTCCGCATTTGAAAAACAACTCTCTTTCGGGAGGACACTGTGTGAGACAGAACAAACAACAACTGGACAACAAGACCAGTCGAGAGTTTCAATTTCATGTTCCTCAATGGAATAATTCATGATGAGAGACGGCTTTTTTCAGCGCCTGGATCGTGTTCCCGAACCTTCTCGGATCAGTGGCTCTGATCATTGCTCTCCATGTCTACGCCAGAGAGGTCCCCCTCAACTACGTCCTCCTCGCCGCGTTCACGGCTGTTCAGGCGATCACCATGGGATGCGTCGGTGAGTGAAACAAGTGGGGAAACTGGGTGGATGCGCTTTGGCTCAGTTTTTCGGGACATAACAGTGATTTTGAAAATGAAAATGGAAGTGCCAACCCTCCTGATCCAATCCCTCATTTCAGTCACTCTCTTCGAGGCGAAGGTCGTCTTCGAGGCGGCCCTTATCACTGGACTCGTCGTCGCCTCGCTCTTCGCATTCACCCTTCAGAACAAGCGCGACTTCTCCGTCGGATACGCTAGCATGGGATCTTTCCTCTGCGTTCTCCTCTGGGCCGGAATCTTCCAGGTGAGCAAAAATTTGAAAGTGGGAAGAAGAATGTGTTATTTGTTCCTCAGTCTAATGGAGTTATAACCGCTTCTCCCATTTCATCTGGAAAACCAGAAGCACACAAAAAGAACCCAGTGAATCACTAAAACAAAGGTTTCCAGATGTTCTTCATGTCCCCTGCCATGAACTTCGTCATCAACGTCTTTGGTGCTGGCGTCTTCTGCGTGCTTCTGGTCATCGACCTGGACATGGTCATGTACAGATTCTCCCCAGAGGAGTACATCTGTGCCTGCGTCTCCCTCTACCTGGACATCCTCAACCTCTTCATCCGCATCCTCCAAATCGTCGCAGAGGCTAACAAGTAGATTCGAGGACCCCCCTGCTTCCTTCGATTTTCCGTGATATTTACTTCTTCCAAAAGCCTACACTTATACCCGTCCCAACGTTTATTCCAATCAAAATGTAAAAAAAAAAACATCCCAGTCCCTAAACGAAAGAACACATTTCGCTTCCAATAAACTTTTGTTAAACGAGAGAAAATCATCACTCAAGCATTGCGTTTTTGAATAACATGTCAATGATCCCACACCAGTAGTCTCACAACATTTCCCGTCGAGTTGATTGATCGGTTCGATTGTGGAGGAGCACATGTTGGAAGGAAGCAAAAGGAGAAGGCAAAAAAGCGGAAGCCGGGTCGGAGGTTGCCATCCGAATGGCATGCATCGTCGGAACAAAAAAACACGCGGACTGGAGCGGAGCCTTGTACTAAAGCCACCGGCCCAGCTATTATTGAGCTTGTGGGAAACCAGCTCTCTTTAATTTTTGCTCTACAGGTCCCCCTTGCTCCCAATATCCTCTGAGCCAATGTCAGATGATCAGGAAATGGCCCGATAGCCTCGTGAAAAGTTTGCACCTGTCACAATCAACACCCACGACCCGGAGATCCCGACAATCAAGAATATCTAGTAAGTGATCAAAATCTTTGATGCTCTTCTTCCCTCTCTCTCCCTCTTCCTCTCTCTCTCTCTTCATCTATTTATCACTGCTTCTCCTTCCCTCTTTTTACGTCCCCATCTCTCAACTCTTCCCTCCCTCTCATCGAAAACCCTTTCTGCCAGTGGCAAGAACGAGTTAACAACTGTTGTTACTCTCTGACTCGGCGATGATTCCGCGCGGCGTCTCTGCGTCGCGCGCGCTCACTCGTCTGTTCGGCTAGAGAGAAGACCACTAATTCCGAACCCACATCCTCTGTGTGCCCTCAGTTATCCGTTTCGCATAGTTGTGCGTCGTCTGCGTATGAGATCGTCTTCGCGGCTTCCCCCCACTCCCCCAATTTGATTTTCTCCAAATTCCATGGGCCTGCCCTCATTATTGCCAGCAGGAGATAGAATATGTACAAATCCATCTCTACAACTCCACTCCAGTTGCTCCCTACACTTTTGCTCTTCAACCGCTGGCCCCCTCTCTCTCTCTCAAAGTCCATAAATGTAGATCACCTTGAAACTCAACACCGGCGGGACCACGACGAGAACATGACCACGTTTTCAATTACATCCGAATTCACGCATCAGTTCGACAGAATTCCACGTCACCAGAAACGGCATTTCGGTCTTGATCTTATGCGTTTGAGCAAGAAGAAAAGGAGAGAGATAGGGAGAAAGCTAGCTTCTTGTGGTTTTTTGCTCTTGTACCTCCTCAAACTTCTTCGTTTTACACAAAACACACACACACACACACATACACAAAAAGCAATAAATATTGCTCTTTTATCTCTCCTGAACACCTGTTTCCACCCCTCCCCGCTTGTTCCTCAATTCTCACACACTTCGTTTCCTCTTTTTGATAACACATGTCAACCTTTTCCCTACGCCAATTCACTCTTCACTCAGGCTCTCCACCATGCCATTGAGCTGCACAGCGCGTGCCCTCAAATTCTCATTATTCATATTCAACTTGGTGTTTCTGGTGAGTGCAGCGCGGGTGTCTTTGATGTCGACAATTGCTCGTTGTTTTGTCGCCGTTCGCGCGGAATTGATAAATCGGTGTACATTGTTTGCCAACACCAATGGAACGGGGGGCCTATGCGCGCCTAATGGCACGCCAACTGTCTTAGAATTTATGATGATGGAGGCGAATGGCCCAAACCACTTAACCAAGAGGTTCTGAAGTTTTTCAAGGCGGAGCAGGGCAAAAATAAATCAGGGATATCAAGGGAGAATCTGGGTTTTCCCTTTGTAAAGCCACCTTTAAACTGGGCCTCGATGACATTTCCAATGAAATTTTAGTCGCAGAACAATGTGGGTTTAGTATGATGTGGGGTTTTGTAGCCTAGTGGAGGGCACGAATCATTCTTGAACGCTCAAGTGTATTTACAGCTTTGCGGACTGATTTGCCTTGGAATCGGGTTATGGCTAGTTCTCGACAAGTACGCCATTGACAACTTGGCCTTCGCCACCGCTAAAGTTCAGGGATACGACCAAGACGCAGGATTGAGAGATTTGGTATGTCCTTACGAATATTCTTTCTCTTTTCATATTTCTAATACTCAAGGCTACAAAACCCACAGCAGTGCGTCAATTCGGTTATCTTCTATTCTTCGGCGGCCTCATTGTCATCGTTGTCGCGTTTTTAGGATGTTGTGGAGCTGCCAAGGAGTGGAGACCTTTACTATGTTGTGTGAGTGGTTTTAGATCGACGACCTCCAAATCTGAAATTTCAGTATGCCTCGTGCCTGATGTTAATTCTCGCCATTCAAATAGCGGCCACAATCTACGCCTTCCTTCACAGTCACATGGTGAGTTCCAAAGTTCCAAAGTTCCAAAACAACACATCACATCCTTTTTCCTGTTTTTCATTCTTAAATCACATGTTTTTTCTTTCCCAGTTCGAGAACGACTTCCGAGACATTCTACATTCATCATTGAAAATGTACAATGGAACAGACACCATGAAAACAAGTGCGAAGGCACAAGATGGGCTATTGGTGAAAACCGCATGGGATAAGATTATGATAGAGGTGATTTTAAGTTCCCGGAGGCTTTCTAAGCTATTATTTCAGAAATCCTGCTGTGGAGTTGACTCGAAGCTCGGAGAGTTCAACAAATCCGGGTGGTACCACTTGAACAAGGGACGGTATCAGTTCCCACCCGCTTGCTGCCCATCCGATGAGCATGGTAGACTCCGACCCTACTGCAACACAATCATGAGACACTCCCATGTAAGTTTTCGATGCATGAGAACCACAAAGAATGCGAGAATGCGGGATCATATGGTTTTATGCTTATTCTGTCTTGTATCCGGTTCACGGCTGATAATCGACACTATCCGCTTTTCTCGACATCTAGTAAAAAACGTGCACGTTCTTGTTATTGTCACACCATCTTCAATCTCAGGGCTGCTACGCCAAAATCGCCGAATCATTCCAAGAGGTCACCTCGCACTTCAAAATCGTTTCCTGGACTGTAATCCTGTTTGCACTGATTCAAGTACGCATTTTGCTTGCCGCTATACTTGCATCGCTTCCTTGCATGTTTCAGGTGGTCGGTATTGTGGTTGGCTTCTGGCTCTGCGACTCGATCACTTCCGACGACGAGTTTTGATCTACTGTAATCCTAGACACCATGGCTCTCAGAACACCCGTTAATTATACTTATTTCAGGGCTGTATAACTCCCTTGTATCACGAAAATCAAATCCATTTCTCTGCTATCTTCTCCATCCTTGTCGTTCTGACTGTTTTCGATGTAAGTCACTCTTTCAATCCTAGAAACCTAAAATCCAATTTCAGATTGTGTTATTCATCATTGGCGTTCAATTATTCCGTCGCATACGAATTGAGATGCTCTACTACTTCTAGAGTCATTTCGGAGTGTCATCTGTGCCCAATCTAACTCATCATCTCCCCAAAACGATAATCTTCTAGAGTTTTTCAATCAACACCGTATTCCGGGTTCTTTTCTGAGAAGTCTATCAGAAAAATGGAGGAAGTGACAGTTCACAGTTCCATTTTTCTCTTCTCCTGTTCATTGTTTGCTTCTCTACTCAATCTACTTGTAATTCCATCAAACATAGACTATTTTTAGCTTGTTTCCTCAATTCACACAGCTCTTTCTTTCAATTTCAATGTTGAAACCACTTTCAGCTATCCAGTCCTTCCAGCATTTGGCTCAAGTATTATTCTGATCACAGCCAATTGAAAACCTTCCTCATTCATTCAAAAAACAATAAACTGTACATTAACTCAATATTAACAGAGATCTATTCGATATTGCAATCTTCCAGTTCCTTATGGCCAGGAGGTTCTGGCGACCCATAGGAACTTGGCGTTGTCGTCTCCGTGCCAGTAGTTACCCTTGGCGTCAGACTGAGCATCTCCCCAGATTGGATGACGACCCGAAGCGGCTGGAGCTGGTGCCTGCGTGGCTGGGGCTTGTTGGACCTGCTGCATGCGCTGTTGGTTGTACCACCTGAAGATTTGAAGAATTTCATGAGAATGACAGGTTCCGAGACCCACCAGTTATAGTATTGTTGACGATAAGCAGCCAATTGTTGGGGAGTCCATTGTTGAGCACTGACGGAGAGGAAGACGATTGAGAGGGCAGCGAGGATGGTCAAAGTGTTCATTGTTGTTGAGGAAACCGTTTGGTGATGTTGGATAGTCGGCGGGATATCCCTTTTATATGTAGTCGGTTCCTCGAAACACGTGTTGCAGAGAATAGGCGGCGTCACAGGTTGTAGGGTGTAGGAGGAATGTTCGACGAAGCACATGAGTGACACAAAGGGAAACGGAGATGATTTAGATGCTGTAAACTTATGGTATCACTTCCGGTGTTCGGTTTGGTCAAATCTCTATATATTGAGGATGAAGTTGAAAAATCAGTTTCCCAGGACTCTTTATGTGATCTATGATCTCTGATCTTGGTACCATTCAAATCATAATTCAATCTCAACCTGTCAATCTAGCAGAACATCTAGTAGTTTCGAAAATCCCTTGTTTTTCCGTCAACGTTCGAATTCCTGCACTTTTTTCCAATTAGACCTCGAAAAGATCAAAAACGCAACCAAAACCGGTAAGTTAAAAAACCAATTTGTCAGGATGAAATCATACTGTATTTTGTGTCCTTATATAAACATATCAGTATCAAGTATGTTTGATCTCCTCTCTCCGGAAATAGCAGATATCTGATACTTTTCTGATCTGCGTGACCATAGAAAACCATCTCTCTGTTTCCTTTCGTTCAATATCGTTGCCATCAACTTTCCATCGCGCGGGAAGTTATCAATGACCGGTGAGATGTTGGTCATCACGTCTCTTTCTTTTTTGTTATCAAGTGGCGGTTTGGCGATCACGCTTCCGCCGCCAACTTGGTCGTTCGATCAGAAAGTGATACAAACGAGCACATTTGAGAGGGTGGTAACGTTTGAAGGTCAATTTTGGGCGATTTCAGAGGAGTGGCGTCACAATGTTTCGCAGAATGACCGGGGACAACCAGTGATGGTTTTTATGGGCCTTATCAAGTGACAAACAGGTTGAGAGAGTGCAGCGGAAGGCGGCGAGAAGTGGTATAAAGGGAGAACCCCGAGGCAGGTAGAAGTCAGAAAATGAAGGTCCTCGCTTTCTTCGTCCTCTTCTTCCAACTCGCCTTCGTGTCTTCCCAATGGAACAATAATTGGTGAGTCAGCTCCAACCACTTGTATGCTTTCAACAATGTCCATTTCAGGTGGTTTCAACCTCAACCCCAACCACAAGCCCCTGCGCAAAACTTCAACTGGTTCGGAAGCACCGGCCATCAGAGTGATGACAAGGGGAACATGTGGCACGGAGATGACAATGCCAAACTCATGCTCTTCGCAAAATCGTCATGGCCATGAAGATACTCAAGAAATTATTACTTATTATTGTTTTAACTTTGACAAATACGTCATAAATTATTTGGCCAATGATTCGATTTTCTCATTGGAGGCGATGGCCGCTGTCTTGTACAATTCTAAGAAGCGTGTCTTCCTTTTCCAGGCACAACAATGACTCATCGGTATTTCCATCAAAATCTGGTGACTTCAAGTTAGCCTAGCCTAATTATCATGCGGATGTGTGTCTGAGTGTGAGTTTAATCATCAAGATCACCCAGAGCATATTAGTTCAGAGTCCAAAGTACCTCTGCCAGACAGGACAAACAATTATCTTCCGCTATCTCCCGCTTACTATGCTGCTTTCCAGCACCTTCTGTTTAATTAGGAATATAAAGCTCTTCAGACGTACTATGATTGAACCTTTTGGAACCGGGCAAAAGCGGCCAAGACAGCACATTTATACGAAGGATACACTGTAGTTGGATCTAGAAAACATAGACTTAAAGAATAATATACAAATACAAACCATACAGTTAAATACGATACGAATAATATACAATAGATTAGGCCAAAAATATCGAACACATTATATGCATACAAATGATATGGAGAAGCTGAGTCAGTTAAATTTGTACAAATATCTCCGGATGTTGAGTTTCCTGCCAGAGGCTTTGCCAGAACTCATGGAAAATGGGGATTCCGAAAACAGCCGCCGGCTGGAGTTTCGACTCTATAAGTTCTTGCGGTGTTAACCAAGTAAAGTTTGGGGGGAGGACAGGTTGTGGACGGATGATGTGAGGGGGTAGAGTGGCCCAAAATACATTTGCGGGAGGAGTTTGAGCTCGAGGAGCTGGAGCGGTTGAAATCGGAGCTCTGGGACGGTAAAACACGCAGTTTCGCCGATGGAGGGTTCCCAAGTGTTTGACCACGGTTTCTCGGAAGTCTGGGATGTCGAGTGGGCGGCTGCCAGTTGGAGTAATCTGAAGTTCTTGAATTTTCGAGCTCCAGGTATTTGAATTCCTACTATCTGTTCGCATCTGAGCATCCTCTTGAAATGCCTTATAAACTCTATCGCCAAATCCAGAATTACTTGCTTTGTTAAATATTCTAGTTCATCAGCCGAAATGCATGGTATCACCCTGAAACTGGAGAAAAATAGTGGGCAACAATAAAAGAAAATCACCTCGAAAGATCCTTGATAGCATCTGAGATAGCTTGAAGTCGCTTCTTATTCTGTCTGTTCATCCTCTCTCGTCTCGCATTTCGGATCTCTTCTAAGTTCTTTTCGGCTCCGAAGAGAGTATCCATTCTGATAAATGCACTGACGGGGAGGAGATGGCAAGTTAGTGAGAAGTGTTGATAACAACTGATTTGGGGGGTAGGAGAGGAAGAGGACTAATGAATTCGGGCGGTGGGTGGAGACGTGTTGTCACGTGCAGGTCTACGCCAATTATGGGATCATGCGGAGCTTACGTGAAGAGTCAGGTTGTATAGTTAATGATAATGGACTGGAATGAGTCAGCTGCGAATTGGAAGATATGATGGGAGCAACGGGATCACTAGCGTTATTGAATGAGCAAATCAGGATAACTAACTGAAAACAGAAGTAGAGTTCATGGAATTTGGGAAATGTGTTGTCTCGTTCAAGTTTGGTGCTGCCTGTCCTTGTTTCGCTGTTCCGTGCTGACTACACGCCGGGTCAATGTAAAACTGCGAGCGAAATTTTGGTAATTTTTAAGACGGAACATGCCATTAGAACACAAGCAGAGTTGGGCATACCTGATGAATTGGGAAGATGCTCAAAATGGAAAGGTTCCCATTCGAAACATTAGCCGGACCACTTCTTATCACTGTTCCGTCACCGACGAGTCTTCGCCATTCAAATTCTCCCTTTCCTCTCGAAAATTCTCATTTTTCACGTTTCTCCCCCAACTAGAATAATAGTTGACCAGTTGATCGGCCAGAAGTCCGCGGTCCCTCGGGAATGCTGGCAGCTGACATTTTCAGATTATCTCGTGATAATCAGTTCTAGAAGCAACAATGTCTGGTTGCCACCGAATACATTACTTTCGGTTTTCTCGTTTTTAGTTGTTTGCTCCTTTTATCAGTTGAATATTTCCAAGTGATTTTCAGTATTTCATATCTTTATCTTTACCGAACATTTCCTATCTGTCCAGCACAGAGGTTGCTTCTATTTGAACTCTTTTCTAGAGAAATCGGCGGAATCTTTGCAAAAATTCGGCAGAAAATGGGAAAGATTGTCAGCAAAAGCAGGCGGACTTGAGTGAAATAACATTTAAGTTAAATCCACATGTTCTTGAACGGCAACATTGCAAGGATACCATTTCTCTGTCCTTATCAGTCACAGCCTTATTTGGCAACGCTGCGCCAAGAAATCGGCTGAATCCCGGCATTCCGCGGCAATAGTTTCAATTTTCTGCCGATTTCTTGCGAAGATTTCGCCGAGAAAAAGGTTCCCGAACATAAGTTAGGGCGATGGGAACGCGGAAGGCATGTAGAAGCGATTTCTGAAAAGCACATCTTTACATCGCACCGTTCGCCATATTTCTTTCTGTGCCACTTTGCGATTGGAATTCCGATGGCACAATCGCCATTTTCTAAGTGTCACAATGTACATTTCTATTCTGACAATCGCAAAAAACCCCGTTCCTTGGTTCCTAGATGCCGATATCAAACTGTCTTTCTCAGATTGTTGTCCTTCTCTCTCCCAGAGGGCTCCAATTCGTGATTCCATAGTTGTTCCTCTCGGTAGCTTTTGGTGGTAGCGTGTCTCAACAAGTTTTATTCAAAGCATCACATTCTTTACAAGCTTAGGCCAGAGGTAATATGATCTTTCGGTTTCTTACGTGTCTGGTCATCCAATCACTTGACTGGTCATCTAATAACCAAGTTATAGTGTATTAATCTAAGAGCAATTATAAACCTATCACATGATATGAAGTTGTTTGTGATACTGAGTACGTCGAGTTGAAAAATCATCAAAACATCGCATCATCATCGAAACGGAATCTAGGACCGTGAAAGTTTCGAAACAATTCATAAACGATCCAAGCCACGAGAGTCGCAAATTTTGTTTACGCGCGGTAAAACGAAACAAATGGGCTTTCTGCGTTGCATAATAATGGGGAACGCGCTCTATTGGAGGAGGGTGTGCAGATGTTCCCGAAACATGCCTTGGGTACAGTCCGTTTTTCTTCACTTTCCTTATCTTGTCTCTTCTGGGGAAATAGCCTCAAACACGAACGGTCACTTCGAGTTCAAATAGATAAGCGTTTACACAGTGTCTCTCCCCCTTTGTATTCATTTTCTGAGTACTGTCAAGAATTTGTGCCTCTCTTCCCTACTCAATTTTCGATTATCGATAGAAGGAGGGAATTCAAACGACCAAAGTAACTGCTTCTCCTCCTCGTCAACCTCTGCATTGACTCCTCTCATCTTCTTTCCCTCATCACTTCTTCCCGGCGCCGCCGTGCTCCCCTCCTTCGCCCATTTGCTTGAACTATAATGTTTTCTTCTCCCGCTTTCCCCGATGGTTATATGGAATTGAGAATTTGACTCTCTATGCCACAGACGAGATCCAAGATTGATTGGGGCTGTGAACATGGCGTGAAACCTGAAAGTATGAAAGGTTACTGCTTAACTCTTCACAACAAACTGTATCCGAACTGATGGCATAAAAATTGTCGAAACCTATCGCAGGATAGTCTCCCCGTTCTTCGCAGATAGTCCGTTGTTCGTCACTTCCCTTATCTTGTCTTGTAAGACAAAAACGACCTCCTGAATAAACGGTCACATCGAGTTCGACGAGATAAGCGTATTCCACATCTGTTCACTCTTATCTTACCTCTACAGCACCCCCCCCCCCTTGCCTTCTCTTACGTACATCGACACGTGTGGGATTACTGTTGACAGACTGTTGGCTGCAGTATTTTCCATTCCAAATATCGAGCGAGTTCAACATCTTCCATGAGACAATCGCGCTAATTCAAACTCTCGGATAACTCCGCGTTTCCGGACTTTCTGTGCGCATCCGGTAGTTGACCCTTATAACATAAACAAATCACTGTTGCACCTGTGAGTGTGAGACGAGACGCGTTTACGGCGGGTGTCAGGTTACCATGCCATGTAAGCCACACCTCTTATCTAAGAATGCGTTCTCATTACCCATCCAAACAGGCATATCTCCGCTCTCCTCGCACTTTGTTTCTTGCTCACATCCCTTTCCCGCTTTCTCTTACAATAATGAGAACCATTTTCCAGAAACCACAACAACGATGTTCTTCAGCAAGTCCGGAAAGGAGTTCGAGATGACTCACGGCCGTATGGCAGTGTACTACGACCGCATGTCCGGAATGCACGGAAAGAGGATGGAATGCGTGAGTTTGAGCCGAAGAGTTCTTGACAATCCCTCTCTTTTTCCAGATCGCCATGTTCGAACTCACTGGGGAAGCCATCTATCAAGTGAGCCTCAAGACCATCGAGCAGGCCATCAAGAAGTTGGAGAAGGTCATCGAGCGGGGAGTTCGCTTGTACAAGAAGGTTTGTGGCAGAGGAATCGGGGACAATCCATGATTCGAAATGTTTTCAGAATGGTCGTACTCACCGCGCCATCCAGGAGCACGAGGCGTTCCAAGTCGCTTACGAGATGGCTGTCCTCCAGATGCAGCTGAAGAAGCACCCGAGCCGCGCCGAGTCGATCCTCGAGAAGATGCTCGCGCTGACCGTCGAAGGGGACCGCACCACCCTCCGTCTCCACATTGATTTCTAGTTGAGAACTCGATACCGGATTGTTTCTTCTTTTCCAAATAAGCTGCTAACTACCTATCCCCAATGTCCCTTTACTAACACATTACCTCGACTTCGCGTTCACTCATATTCTCTAACGTATCTCATTCCAATTCGACCGAGTTGTCGTTTTTCGGTTTCTCCCATATTAATAAACATTCTACTCAATGAGAATGTTGCTCAGTCGCTGTAAACTGTCATTCAAGCCTATTTACAGCATTTCAGAGTTAGTACAGTTTATTATGAGTACAATCAGTTATCTTGAGAAGACGAGGATGTCGATGGTCCTTGTTGGTGCGCCAATTGCTGCCAGAACTCGTCGACCGCTCCAACGTTAGCCGTTGTACCCAAGTAAGTGTCCGGTGATAGCTGCGGTGGCCCGCTACGGCCACGCGGATCTGCTACTGGAACAGCTCCAAGTTGCCCCGAATCAGGGTCCGACAACTCCGTAGTGATCGCGTGGCGATAGTCTTGAAGTGTCAACGGACGAGTTCCTGTGGGTGTGATCTAAAATTGCTAGATTCCTTGAGTTTTCTCTATTTTCCTAATTACCGCTTGTTCGCCAGTGTACATTTCCTTAAAATGTTTGATAAGGTCAGTCGTCAAATGGATAGTCCGTAGCCTATTCATATAGCTCTTTTCGTCGAGTGTAGCACACGGAATTTCGCTGTAATCGAAAGGCACTTGCTCGTAACATCATGAGACTTACTCTTTGAGCGTTTCCTCGGCTTGGCTGATTTCCGTGGTCCGCGCTCGCTGTCTATTGTTCTTTGCGTCTCTTTGACGATCAGCTAGAGAGTTTTCAATGACCTTGGCTTCTTCATTTTCGGGTGAATCCGCCATTTTCACGACTTTCAACTGGAAAGGGAAACATTTTAGAGAAGTGAGAAAGTTGTGGGGAGACTGCTGGTGAATGAATTCACGTAAACATGCGGCAGAGGCGGAGCGTTGTTAGGTTCGTCTGTGCGGTGCTGCCAATTATGAGATAAACCTCGTATCTGTCGGAGCTTCACGTTTGGAGTCAAGTCGTATAGTTAATGATAGGGTGAGCGTGTGAAATAGGAGTCGCTCAGTACGTGCGTTTCCATAGAGATTTCTCACAGAAGACTCCGGGATTTAGCAGAGAAAATCTTGACGAACTCGTCAAATTTAGGACGTTCCAGAATAGATTTATTGATTTCCATACAATTCCGAAAAAGTATCAACAAGAAACATAGCGAGAAACGGCCGTCCTAGTCGATCGATCGAGCGCCCGTCCCCCGAAAGAATTAGCTCCGCCCCCTCCTGTACAAAGTACATAGGGGTGCCACCAATTATGAGATAAACCTCTTATCTGTCGGAGCTTTGTCTCGGAGTCAAGTCGTATAATTAATGATAGGGTGTGCGTGTGAAATAGGAGTCGCCCAGTACGTGCGTTTCTATAGAGATTTATCACAGAAGACTCCGGGACTTACAAGAGAAGTGTGGGAAGTGCCTTTCGAAACGGGACCTATACCGACCGATAGATTTTGACACGGGGCGTCCGAATCTGTTCTACAATTTTGCGAAATGAGCTCCGGAGACGAGTTAGAAGCTCGCAAAGTTGCTCCGCGCGCGTAGGCGTCATATGTATGCACCTGTGACTGTGACCTGTGACGAAATCTATTTGTCGGCATAGGTTCCGTTTCGAAATCCTACGGACACTTCCCACACTTCCTTTGTTAGCAGAGAAAATCTTGATGAACTCGGCAAATTTAGGACGTTCCAGAATGGATTTATTGATTTCCATACAATTCCGAAAAAGTATCAATGGCGAGAAACGGCCGTCTGAGTCGGTCGATCGAGCGCCCGTCCCCCGAAAGAATTAGCTCCGCCCCCTCCTGTACAAAGTACATAGGGGCGCGGAACCCGCCAGCTGTCCGTACACACACTTGCATAACCCCGGCGCTGTGTTAGGTGCGGCATGTAGTTTTGTTTTTCAGAACGCAACCTTCTCCTTCCTCTTTTCGAATTTAATAAAATCAATTTTTGGGAACCCTTTTCTGCAGGAAAGGGTTAAAATAGAAAAAGGACTTTTCGGAAAAGATTCCGGTTTTAGTGGAGGAGGAGAAGTTTGTGAGCGCAAACGGAATATTTACGTGAAGTATCGAAAATAACGTTTCGAAAGTGTTCATCTGAACGGGGAAATTGGAAAAAAATGTGGAAAATGGAAAAATCTCAAGTTTCACAGATATTCCAGAAACCATCAAACTCAGAAATCAGATTTTGGAAGCGGGGCATTGTCCGATCAGCTCATGCGGTGCCACCAATTATGAGATAAACCTCTTATCTGTCGGAGCTTCACGTTTGGAGTCAAGTCGTATAGTTAATGATAGGGTGAGTGAGCGAAATAGGAGTCCCTTAGTGCGTCGTTGCTATAGAGATTCCTCAAAGACGACTCCGGGACTCAGCAAGCGTTTTTTGGCGCCGTGAAGATAGTGAACTATCTATTCAGAGTAATGTTTCCTTTTCGAAAAAGAATCTCCAATATCTGCTGCCTGAAATCAATCATAGAACATATTCACTCGTTTCATCTGATTCTAACCGCAGAAATCTCAACACACAGCGAGAAACACAACAACCTCCGTCGATCGATCCGGCTCCCGTCCCTCGAAGGAATAAGGTCCGCAGCCTCCCCCGCTACTCGTGCTTATGGGCGTCGGAACGGGCAAAAACCGTTTTCGGATTCAGACCCTCACCTCCCCATCTCCGCCGGTCTCCTATTTTTCATAGAAGGAGCAAATTCAAATTGCCAAAGGAACCACTCCTCGGCGGTCTGCGTCATTGACTCATCGCATCGAGCCGCCTCTTCCCCGTCACTCCTTCTCGGTGCCGCCTCTCACTTTTGGCGTCCATCATTTGAATTCGAACCGCCTCTTTGCCGCTGGTCCACCGGAGTTGGTTTTTTCAAGTCCCTCCTCTTCTTCTCTCATCTTGTCTCCATTTCAACACGTAGTAGAAACTACCTCCTGTTCGAACGGTCATTTTGAGTTTGAATAGATAAGCGTATTCCCCCCTCTCTTTAGCACACATTCCCCGTTACGTACCTCATTATACGTGGGCAATAAAGGCCGAGATATAGCTGCGAATGTTACCCAAAATGTTCCTTGGTGGGGAATAGAATGACGTATATGAGCTCTTCAAAATGCGTTTATCAATTAGAATTCCCAGTACTGTGCATTTTCCGGTCCTGGACACGACATGTACGCGGCGGTTGCCAGCCAAACCCGTGAAAACCACACTGCTTATACCAAAAAGCGCACGTATCATCCGAACACAGCGATTCCCGTTCTCACGGCTCGCCTCCCTCTCTCTTTTTGTTTTCCCTCCCCATGTCTTCCTTCTACAAACCACTGTTATCATTCCAGAAATTCGCCCAACAATGTTCTTCTCTAGAGGTAGAAAGGAGTTCAAGCTCACCCACGACCAGATGATTGTTTACTGTGACCGTATGATCAGCATGCACGGAAAGAGATGCGAATGTGTGAGTTGAAACGGGAAACATTCATAAAAATTGTTATTTTCTTTCAGAACGCCATGCTCGAGATCACCGGCGAGGCAATCTTCGCCATCTCTCTCAAGACCATTGAGGAGGCAATTAGGAAGCTGCGGAAGGTTATCGACCGTGGAATTCGCGCGTACAAGAAGGTATAATAGACATTCACGTCAACAGAAATGAATTTTTTTTCGTTCAGGACGGCAAAACTCACCGCGCCATCCTCAAGCACGAGGCCTTCGACTTCACATACAAATTGGCCGTGCTTCAGATGCAATTGAAAATGATTCCCAGCCGTGGCGAGTACATCCTGGAAGAAATGCTCGATCTCGCTCCCGGGGACAGCAACGCCGCTCTTCGTTCGGCTATCAACGTCTAATTACGAAACCACAATTACGCCTTTTTCTGGATTTTCACGTTCTTAATAAACGCAGTATTCGGTCAAAAGCTCAGAGAATGTGCTGGTGATTAGGAAGTGTACAGTACCGGCGTTGGAACTATTCAATCCGAGGTTCTATGTCCAGTCCATTTCGAAATCTGATAGCGTCAACAATCAATTCCCGACTCGAAATGTCGACCTCGTTCGCTCATCACAAACACCCGCTCTCTTTCCCGACGACCGCGCGTCGCTCAACCCTCCAAATGTGTTTTTTTGTCTACAACCATCCTTTCGGTTCCCCTGTTTTCAAATATCGATAGGAGGAGCAAATTCAAACGACCAAAAGAACCGCTCCTTGCCGTCAGCGGCGTGAGTCACTGACTCATCTCACCGCGCCGCCTCTTCCCCGTCACTCCTTCTCAGTGCCGCCTCTCTCGTCCATCATTTGAATTCAAATCTTTCCACAATCAGCGTAGTAGGGTGAATGCTCTCGTGTACAGTCTCGGAAGTTGGCCTCTATGACATAAACACATCGCCAATCACTGTGACACCTGTTGCGACACGCTTAGACACGCTCAGACACGCGGGTGTCGGGTTACCGAGCCATAGAGGCCCCTCCCCTTATCTGCGGATGCGCACTTGTCATTCAATAACATGAACAGTATCTTTTGCTCACGCCACCTTATTCTATTCTCTCATTCTCACTTTCCCCCTCTACAATAAGCATTTTGCAGAAACCACCAAAACAATGCCCTTCATGAAAAGCAGAAAGCAGTTCGAGACCACCCATGGTCGCATGGCGGTGTATTACGACCGCATGTCCGGAATGCACGGAAAGAGGATGGAATGCGTGAGTTTAAGCTGAAGAGTTATCGACAATCCCTCTCATTTTTCAGATCGCCATGCTTGCACTCACCGGAGAAACCGTCTACCAAGTGAGCCTCAAGACCATCGAGCAGGCCATCAAGAAGTTGGAGAAGGTCATCGAGCGAGGAGTTCGCATGTACAAGAAGGTTTGTAGCAGAGGAATAGGGGACAATCCATGATTGGAAATGTTTTCAGAATGGTCGTACTCACCGCGCCATCCAGGAGCACGAGGCCTTCCAAGTCGCCTACGAGATGGCTGTCCTCCAGATGCAGCTGAAGAAGCACCCGAGCCGCGCCGAGTCGATCCTCGAGGAGATGCTGGCGCTGACTGCCGACGGGGACCACATCACCCTCCGCCTTCACATTGACTGTTAGTCGAAGTTCTGTTCGATGTCTTTCTCTCATCTGCGAAATGTTATTCGCATTTTGTTTAACCTCTTCGTCCTTTCAAATGACCCCCCCCCTCTCTTATTTCCTTCGACCATGTTCTCTCACCTACAAAGCTGATTCCGTTGTATCATCTCTTTTTGGATGCATCCCTTCAATAAACTGTAATATCAACAACACGGTCAAATACTCCGAAACCAAATACAGTATTCGTAGAGAAAAGAGGAAAACAGTTATCTTTCCATTCAGGTTGAAGATCAGAATTATCAAGAAAAATCCGTCATTCAAAGAGCGATTCAGAAAGTGTCGGAGCATCGTTCTGTCCGGAATTTTCAAGATCGCAAATCGTCTCATTTTCATGGTGGCGTGGCGTGATTCATCGTTTTAGTCTGAAAATGAGATGACTTGACGGCTGATTAAGTGCCGACATATTTTGCGGATAAGGTCACAGACAAGATGATCTATCAGTGATGCCAATCTCTCTTCGTTCTTCAAATGCTAAAACGTTCCATTACCACACCTCATAACGTTCTTTCTTTCTCTTTCTCTCTCTCCTTTTCCTCTTCTATCAACCCGCTGTTCAAAACGTTCATCATCTCATTATGCTCTGCTCAAATGGCGTGAATAGCGGGGTCGCTATGATTCTAACCGTCACTCGTCAATTCGAACCGCAAATTTACGTTTTTCCCCTGAACCCCCTCTCAAAAAGTAGCGTATTTCTATCGATACGAGCGGGACAAAGACTCTCCGAATTTCAATGCAAACACTGACAATGTTCGCGTTTTTTTTTGGGAAAACACACCGCCATTTGTTTCGAATTTTGCCGCCCCCGCTCCCCTCCTCAAGAAAAAGGGAGAACGTGTGTCTTGAGGCTGAAGGGGAGAGGAAAAAGATTGAAGCTAATCATAAAAATGGCTCGTTTGCACTATTATTTGTTTCACCCCCCCCCAATTGTTTCGTCCCCCATTGCTAGGCACATTCCCTTCCGATTGGAATTTCGAATATTCTCCCTAGCCCTAGACAACACCTGCCTTCGAGTTTTGTTTTCAAAATAAAGTGCAGGTGTCTAAAACTGAAGGCTGTTCCCAATACGGTCCAGAACTCCTCACCAATTGGTGTTTGATTCTTCCCTCTCCCCCAATCCAAATTATCATTCGTCGGCCCTCTACACTTGTCTGTTTGTACATTGTCGCTTTTTTCCCACACGTTTCCTGTATTTCATTACACACGTCTCCACGTACGACAGTTACTCTCTGTTGCTTTTTCAAACCACCCGTTATCGCCCTATATCACATTTTGTGTATCATTTTCGGCGGCGGCCAGGGGAAGAGAGAAGTAATATGCGTTCTCTACTCCTTATTCCACCTCCATAGTTAGGGTGTCTGGCCGTTTGTTGGGTGGTCTGCTCGGCCGATTTGCCCACTAGTCACACGTATACAGTGACAAGCGAGCCACACCTGTGACGAGCGGGTGTCCGATTACCCCCCGATGATGTCGATTGCGCAATAAACCCAAAGCGGGGGAGGACCACCCGCGAGGGAGCAATCGGGGGACTTTCCGCAACGCTCTGAGACACTTACGGGATGATTTTCGACGCTATCGCCCTCATTTTACAGACTATCAAATCTCCCTTGACACTGAAAATGACAACGGGCTGCTTCCCAGTATCAAAACAGCAAAAAATCAGCGCCGCCGAAATGAAGGAATACGAAATGGCGCTGGCCACTATGAAGCGGCGACAGATGAACTGCGTGAGTATTCCCAGCTAGTTACTCTCGAAAATATTCCATTTCCCAGATCGCCATGATGCACCTCACTCAGGAGACCATCTACAAAGTCTCGCTGGTGACATTCAGCGAGGCAGTGAAGAAATTGAAAAAAATCGTCTCTCAAGGAGTAAGCGTTGCTATTTTGATTCTGTTAAGCGCCTCCTTTCTTCAGAATAGTGTGACACCGAGAATGCTGGCAGATTATGAGGCGTCCAAGGGAAAGTACGAGTTCGCCGCTCTACAAGTGGACTTGAAGATGCACCCGAGCAAGGCGAGCTCTATCATCGCCATGATGCACAAGAAGATGGCTCTGGGTGTCGTGGAGAAGAAGGACTCAGTCGTCCGCACAGCGAAGAAGGAAAGCAAAGAATGGCCAATGGGAAATGGAAAAGTGGTGGTTTCGAAGGAAATCTTCGTCTGAATTCTCTTCTCTGGTACTCATTCCCTGCCTATATGTCATAAACAGTCCCGCGTTTGCTTTTTTGTATCCCTGAGAATCCCCATCTACCTGGAGCGCACTCCTTTTCCTTTTAAACTTTTTATACATGAGAAAGGCTCACTTAGACCACGTACACTGTTCTTGGAAAGTTAACAAGTTTTATTAGCAGCCAATGGCAGTGAATAGTGAATAAGTGAATAAGGCAAGGATCAACCGTTGTGTTGAGATCACAGAAAAAACAACAACAAATTAATATTCACCTCGAGCTTTTGCGAGGCGTTCCGCTTCTCTTGCCTCCTCTTGGAACTTCTTCTTCTCCTTTCCGTTGAACTTGAGGTAGGCGTGCACCCACCATTCGTCCGGGAACGGGATGTCGATCGCCGGGGAGGGGCTGGTGACCCACTGCTTGGCGATCGGATGCACGAAGAGCTCCTGCTCATCCTCGTCCGACGGCGTGCGGATACGGGGGACCTGAACGGTGAAGTTAGTGATGCTCTCAAGTACCGACGGATTACCTTCTTCTTCTCCCTGTGGACAGGTTCCTCGACCTCCGGCAACTCCCAATCATCATACTCATCTTTCATGGCCTCCGCGAGGACTGCACGAAATTTGTCCCAGATGTTCTTCAACCACTTCATGGTTGGTTGATTCCTATAAATGTAATTTGTCAGGTTGAAAAGGTCGAGTGAATAAAGCAATGCTCGAGATTGAGAGTGGTCATATGAAATGAGTGCTGGGAGGGTGGCTAACTGTGAGATGCAACTTTTGGTGTATTACCCCCGCCGCAGACAGCAGACAGATGGGTAATTCAGAAGCCAGACGAGCGAGCCAGACAGTCACTTTCACTTGTCCAGACAGTGTGTTAAGGGCGCGCGAAGCAACTGTTGTCTGGCGATAATCCGCGTGTGAATAATGTCTGTCTAGAAGGAGATGAAGGGAGAAGACGCAATGCTCTATGCCAAAATAATGGAACGGTATATGGGGACAGCGTAAACAACACAGTTCCTCTGTCCCTCGTGGTGTACTTCTCGACATCGTGGGAGCTAATAAGTCGAGTCAGTCGACTGTCAGCAAGATGTTTTCCTCTTTTATTCGGAGAAAAACTCTCGGGAAACTATCGGAAAATACGTGGTATAGTATGGAAGAAGAATAAGAAATATGGAGAACATCGAGTGTGAATTCAGTGTTTCAGCGGTGATTTCTCATGGAAGGGGAGTTTAGAGTAAACATTGATTGTTTTGTAGTTTTCCATTCCAACAGTTTGATCTTCCGATCTCGGGTATACCTTATGCTGTACTATTATCAAAATGAGCGGATGCGGCGAAGGGTCTCGCCACGAAAACATTGAACTTTTTTTAAAATCTACATGCGCCTTTAAGAAAACTATGGTAGAAAGTAATTCAAAACATGAAATCCACAGAATTCGCCACATCCGCTGATTTTGAAAATTTCTACAGATACTGTACCATTCCCATGGCTTCTTTATTTCCCAACCAGCTGTCAGCTGTGCCAATCTGATGTAAGATAACGTTCTATCATTTATCAAATAATCAGTATTACAGCTCATCCTTCCCATCGGCCGCTCTCTGTGCCCCATCCATCTCCTCCCTTCCCTCTCTCTCTCAATCTCCACGGCGCGGCGGTCCACCAACAGCATTAACGCATTTGACGAGAAGCCGGCCGCCCGCGGGTGGTGGCGACGGCGCCCAACACACAATAAAAGAGAGGCGCGAGGGATAAGACCAGCGACATGGCGAGCGCGAGAGACGGCGACGAAAAAACTCGCACGTTTTCTCCAGATGAGAGGAGCGACTCGCCCTGCGTCTCCTCACACTAGAGCCTCTTTTTCTATCGGTGGTTGCCCTTAGCTTATTTTAAACGGCCGCAACATCTCTCGTTCTCACACTTCACGCTGTTTTCCCTTCGGTTTCAAATAGGAGACTGGCGCGTAGAGCGTTCAAAAACAGCGGGTAAATGCCGAAGTTCCGCTTATTTGCATTCCCAGGTATCTTAGCAAGATGGCTGTTTTCTTATTCTCAATCTCAGAGGCCAAGTACCTCATGTTTTTTCCCCAAAAATCTCCACCACATAGACAACGTCCATCTCTATTTCCACTTCCTTCCTATCCTTTTTTCATAGGTCCTACTTTACTTTCATCTGGTGAACCAAGCTTCCTCAAGACTCTCTCTGACATGTTAGTTTTCGAGAAACCACCTGCGCCTTTATGCTGTCTGCCTCCTCGCTTCTCCCTCTCTCACGTATCTCTCACCCCCAGCGCCTCTTTTCTTCGATTGACCTCCTCCTAACCACTTAATGAAAACAACGCAGAGTGTTCCTCAACGATGGTTCACCCGAATTTCGAAGCGATCCAAGGAGAGTCCTACAACCACCTCTTCGCCGAGGACTCCATTCTCCGGCGCCAAGTCGACGAGACCACCGTCGAGAAACTGCTCACTAAGCAGGATTTGGTAGGGATCACCCTACTCACCTATGTACAACCAAACATCTAACATCCTTTCAGTCGTGCTTAAAACGTCTCGTTGTCAAGTTTCGCCTTCACTTGAAGGAAAGTGTGAGTACTTGGGGAGCTAGAGGTGCAGAAGAAATCAGCAAAGTTACAGAAGGAGAACATCGAGTCCAACGGGAAGAGCGACATTCTGCTCGATCACGCCGTCTTCATTAGCGAGCTGATGATCAAGCGTACCGAAGCTCTTCAGGCGTCCGCCAAGCATGAGAAGAACAAGGTTAGTCCCTTTTTTTGTAAAATTGGGGGTCTCCCTTAACTCACGTGTAGATGGACCTGAGAGCCGAGGCGGGTGGTTCCAATAAATGGGACATATTGAGAATTAAACTAGATCGGAATGGAAACAAAATGACAAATGACTAGAAGCTAGGTGATCGGTTGGTTCTGTAGCTGCTAAATTTGCACGCTTCTCTGGTCAATTTTAGACGAACTCGGGGTAAAAACGCTCAAACTCATTTGAAAAGAACATCCCAGACACCTAACGAAAAGTTACAAATCAAGACCGCATGATTCTATTCATCGGTCTTTACTAATCCCTATATCACCTAGAGAATATATGTAGTGATGAGTACTCCTCCCACTTTAGGCTCACGTACAAATCTTGATGGGAATGGGAAGAGAGGGAGGCGTATTCCTGGCAGTGCGGGCGCCGCGATTTTCCAGCGTAACTATAATAGCAGCGGTCACACAGAGAGATGGTTTACCGGAAGGGAAATTTGGAGAAGAGGGTGAGGAAAACAGAAATGGTTTTACTGATCGCAGAGTTGACAAACACGTGATGTGATTATCATACAAAAAGCAAGCATCTATTTATCATTGGCATTTTGATATTATGATTATGGAAATGTGATCACCTTGATTAGTGATACAGCTGAGGGCTGTTCAACTATGTGTCAACTGCATAAAGGTGGCTCTGGCTAGCGGAATGGCATACGAGGCTTTCACGAGGAACGAGAACAATGAGGAACTAGAAATGCCTCTGCACACGCGGATGTGCGGAAACGGTAGAGGAAAGCGGAATTACTGGAAATGAATAGAGAACGGGGAAAATTGGGGACAATTGATGTCACCTGTAGAGGGTTCGGATGAGAAGAAGACACGAAGAAAGTGCAAAAAAGTGAAAGGTTTTCAAAAGAGAATGTTCTCACGCACTTACGTACGATAGGATCGTCCTAGTAAAGTGCAAGTTAAGGAATGGTAGACAGTGGGGAGAAAGTTCTGGAGGAGCAATGAGCGCTTAGTGCCGAGAGCGTCGCGTCGCAGAGGATGGCAGCTGCGTATGGGAGTTGCGTCTCAGCTCGTCTCGTACTGTCTGCGACTGATTTGGTTGAGACAATGTGTGTGTGCATAGACGAAGGGGTCGCTTTCTGGCACGGGGGAGGGAGGGAACCGGGAACGAGAGACAGTGAGTGTGGAAAACTGTGGCGGAGAAGAGATCGCGGGGGAAAAGGTGTCGATTCCGACGAGGTGAGCCTTCAATATAATATCTGTTACGGCGCACAGAAGGTGGGACACAAATGCGATGAACGAGGAGAGTTCCCCTCTTGGAGAACGAGTTCCTTATTCTCAGGAAGACAGGCGCTGAGAAGTTCGGTTCTATGTGGAACAAGAACTCCGAGCGAAATAGCGGGGAGAATCAAAAGGCATATTCGGCAGGAGGAGTATTATCACCTGAAGATATACGCTGGGATCCAATCAGGCCCTCGCCGGGATGCATGTGTGCTTGAAGAAGAATCGCTTTTTAACGCGGGAGAGACCGGGTACTAGAGACATCGCGCTGCCGATAGGACGGCGACGAACTCAGGCGAAGCAGTCGAGAGCGGCAGAGTATCGGAGTTGCGTCTCGTACTAATTCTCGGACTGTCTGCGGCAGCAACTGATTTGGTTGAGACTATATGTGTGTGTCTAGGCGAAGGTGTCGTTTTCGGACACATGATGAGGAAACAGATTAGAGACAGTAAGTGCGAGTTGATGCTGAGAAAGACAAGGAAAATGGGGGAACCAGTGGAGATGGCAGAGACGATGGTGTCGATTTGGACAAGGTGAACCTCCACTGTCGAATGATATAACTGCTACCGAGCCGAGTGGGAAGAATCAGAGGAACTGTCCGATAGGAAGGGGAAAAAGTAGAGCAGCATCCGAGAAATAAGAGAATGCGACGTAGTGAGGCGCCCGTCGGTTGGTATGCGTGTGTGCCTAGAAGAAGAGTCGCTCCCAGGCACGAGACACAGAAAGGGTTCAAAAGACAGTAAGTGCAAGATGATGAGAGGAGGAAAGTGAGAAAAATAATGGGACGGAAGGGGAAGGACCAAAAGAAGAATAGGGCAGCAATCCGGCTATTTGGATGTGTGTATGTATGTCTGCGGTAGCAACTGATTTGGCTGAACTTATAGGCGTGTGTGCATAGAGGAGAAGTCGCTTCGCGGGGCACGGGAGAGGGGGGGGGGGGGGGCACGAGAGACAGTAAGTGAGGGGTGGTGACGAGAGAGAACAAAAACAAGGAAGGGAGCCTCGACGCCCATGGTATTCCCACAAGAACAGCTTCATTACCGTACCACAACATGAAGAGAACTGTTCTTATAGCGAGCCTATCGGGGCGCGGCTGCGTCGGAGCGGTAGCAGAGAATCAGTAGATGTAGAGGAGTACATCCGGTGTCCAAAAATTGTGTCTATGTTTCGATAGAAAGCAACACATCCGCACGACAGACCAGAGAGAGTTCTTGCCGTTCTTGTCGGACGTTTAAGGAATCGAAAATGATCGAGAGAAAAGGTCCCCTCACTCACACGCAGCAACGGAATACGCAGCTGCACTATTCGTCTGTATGTATGAGCGGAGTCGCGGGGCAGATGCCACACAGGCAAACTCTTGCGAAGGCGAGGGTTGGCGGTGTGTGTGCGTGTGCTGGTGGAAGAGTCCGGCACGCCCAGACACGGAGAGGATGGGGGGGGGGGCAGACAGTAAGTGCAAGGGAGCTGATGAGAGTAGTGTGTTCCTGGCGCAGGTTCTGTGCTAGATGGCAGTCGTCTTGTTTCTTTGAAAAAGTGGGATGATTGTTGAGAAACATTGTGGTTCTACTCAATCCAGGCGCGTATAATGACAGAAAGTAGGGTGCCTGGCGGAGAAGGATAACTCGGCGTCTCCGAAAATTTCAGATTCTGTTCTTCTTGCTATGTAGAACACCGGCGCTGAACCTATGCATCTACATGTGGTGTTTATATAAGAGGGCCAAAGACATCAGAAGACATAATTGGAGAGAAATGGAATTAACACGTAGACACGCAAAAAAGAACGGCAGCGCCGCAAAGTGAAGAGTAACAGAATGGAAGCTAGCGAGGCGGCCACAGGTCGGGATGCGTGTGTGTGCATTGATGAGAAGTCGCTCCTGGCCCGGGAGAGACGGGGTACGAGAGACAGTAAGTGCAAGAAAGAAATAATGAGGAAAATGAAGAAACGGGGGTCCTTGCGGAAGGGGAGGGGGTCTAGAGACAGTAAGTGCAAGAATTTGACTAGAAAAAATGCAAAAAGAGAGAGAGAGAGAAATGAGGGAACGAGGGAACGAGATTTCGATGGAATGGTAAGAGTTCAGAAAGTACAGCCTAAAAAACGCGGACGAGAGCGTTTCGTGTCAAAAATTGTGGCTGGTATTGCGATGTGACCGTCGTGATGGCAAATTCGGGTTCTGTGCAAGACCGAGAATATAATAAATATGATCTAAACTGAACTATGAGAAAAGTGTTAATAGGCGCTCAGTAGTAGAAGATGATCGAGAGCAGAAGTCCACTCAACGACTGAATATGCAGCTGCACTATCCGTCTCTATGTGTGTAGGAAATAGGATGATCGAATGAGAAAGAGAGGAGAAAAGTACAATAGTGCAAGCTCACGATGATCGGGAGTAGAATTTTCTTATCACTGCCACGAACCTGAAAAGAAGAAAATGCGATGAAAAAAGTGTCAATGCGCGCTCAGCAGTAGAAGATGATCGAGAGTAGAGGTCCACTCAGCGACTGAATATGCAGCTGCACTATCCGTCTCAGTGTGTGTAGGAGGAGTGGAGATGCAGATAGAGCGACAAAAACAACTCACAGGACACGAGGGCGACACAGTCAGAATAGGAAGGCGGGCGCTGGTGGGGGTGAGACTACGGTGTGTGTGTGTCTGTGTGTCCGGACGGAAGAGTCTGGCACTTCCAGGCACGAGGAGAAGGGGGGGGGGGGCAGGGGAGCAGACAGTAAGTGCGAGGGGGGGGGGGCTGATGAGAAAAGTAATCGTGTGTGCGTATTACGAAACAGGGGGTTGGACGACGTGAGCATGGTTTCGATGTCACTCCCGGCACCAGAAATTATGAATACAGTACCATAAAGGATCCCGGGAAGTCGTTCCCATAGTCAAATACGTTCAATGATTCACAAACGCATTGGGAATTAAAAATGGGAGGATTTTTATAGTGTTAGAGTAGTAGGAAAGTGTTAAGGCAAAGTAGGAACATCGGGTGACGGAGCAGCTTTCCCTATACCACTAATCTAACAATGATTGCAGAACGCGAGATCTGAGCACTTCATGGATATTGTGAGCCTTTTCAAGAAGGGCCTCATTGCGTTCGAAAACCAACAAGCGCAACTGAGACGTCACCTCGCTCGTCTGGAGTACTCGAAATCGGATGAAGGGGCCGAGTACTTCAAGCAAAAGGCGAAGGAAGAGCTTTCGGTTCTGGTGAAGGAGCGCATTGAGGAGTACAAGAAACGTGAGGCCGAATTGGAGAAGGAAAAGGAAGAGAACAGCAAGAAACCTGCAATTGAGCAGTGCCCGGAGCCGGCGAGCAACGAGAACGCGTCGCAACCGGTTTAACGACCGGACCGCGTTCGCACCATATCAGATACTCGCCCTCTATAATTATCTAAAGCTCAATAACCAGAAGGCCCGTTTTTTTCCCCATTGGATTTTACTATTTTTTGGCTGAGATTTCTGAAATGAAATATAATATTTGATTAAAAAGTGAAAAGAGAATGAGACACCGGGAGGAACAATGGCGCGATGACTTGCCAACACATAGTACGCGAGGAAGGTTCCCGTCAAAACATACGGCGGAACGGCCAGATATACGTCATCCTCCTTTGGAATTGAGCGGCGAGAAATCGAGGAGAGAGCGAGGGTGAGAGGGGCTGGAAGGGCAACAGCAACATCAACAAGTGGAAAACAAATGGACGAGTGAACTCATCGGAATAAACAATATCTATCATGTCTAGAGGAAAAGAATGCACGGCAAAAAAAGAGAGGGTTGCCGCCGTTCGTTGATGGGAGTATCAGGTTTAGGCGGACGGGGAAGGGAGGGCTTTTGATCAGAGAAACAGAGAGAAACATTGATGAATCATTGGTTTATTTTCCGGAGAATATCGACGTTTTGGTGACTAACAATAAGCAGAGTGTTCGGAATTGACAATACAAAGGGACGTTTGCTGGAAATTAGTCGACTTTGAGATAGGAAGAACAACAGATGATGGAAACATTGCTCAGGGTTGTTCGAGTAGTGATTGTTATCTGAGGAACTCTGGAAGGTCAATTTGTGACAACAATATCTTCATTTGTTCACGGGTTTTGGACATTTTTTGCGTTTCGAGATTCCTGGAGTAAGAATGGAATGGAAGCATGTGACTGCGGCCCAGTGAACACCTTATTGAGTCATTCCGTTGATCTTTCTTTCATCACAACAACTTCCTTCTCGTCTGCCAGTGTTTCAAAAGTTCTCGACACTGATATGCCGAAAAATCGTGAGCTGTTGAAGATGCATGCGTTATTTTTACATTCCGCAGGTTCCCGCCGTCTATGCTCTTTGTCTCCCCAATTTCAGCTTCCTCTCCCCAAAATGGGTGAACCGGTATTTCAAAACCATCCCTCGATGCTTCCAGTTTACCATATCCTTATTGAGTTTCATTCTGCTCTGGAAGTTCTACAGCAGATGCAGATAATCCTACGCAAACAAACCGTCTATTCCCCTTTTTTCAGTTTTGACTCTGTTTGTGTCAGTTTTGGTGAACAATGTTTTCTAGTATTTCCCGAATACCGTAACCTAATTGAGACGGTATTTCTTGCCTACCGTAATGATATTGAGATGGTGGTTTCAAACAACTTACCGTACCCGATTCGAAATGGTCGTTCCTGACTACCGTACCCGATTCGAAATGGTCATTCCTGACTACCGTAACCTTATCAATACCGTGGTTCCCAACTACCGTAACCTATCTGAAATGATATTTCCCAATTACAGTAACCTTATTGAGACGGCAGATCAGAACTACCGTAATTTAACTGAGATGATGTTTTCCAATTACAGTAACCTTATTGAAACGGTACCTCCAAACTACCGTAACATATCTAAAACGCAATTTTCCAATTACAGTAACTTTATTGAAGCGGTACCTCCAAACTACCGTAAACCTTACTGAGACGGTATTTCGAAATTGCCATCGCCGCGAACACCGTTTTTCTCCACACGCGCGCAGCTGCGTTGCGGTTGGCACAGAGGTTACAACTTTTCTAGGACAGATAATACCGTTGTATTATTTCTGCGTGTTTCCTTCACTCTCTGTCATTTTTATCAGTTTTCCGAATTCAGATCAGTGAACAAAACCCCTCTTTGTACTCCAGTAGTGAAGAATCCCCATTCCCTCTTGTTCACCATGACTATAACATAGTCTTCCGAGTCCCCATTCTCCCTCTCATCGGAAAATCGTCAAGGAAAAATGAGAAAAAAAGCGGAAAATGGCGTCACTCTTTCCGAGAGGGCAGGGATAAATCTTCCGTTCTCGGTCGCCACGTAGCAACCCGGATGAGAGGCTCTCGAGCGTTCACTTGTCGCATTCGCTATAGCATCGGCTGCTGCTGTCTGGCTCAAAGTGTGTCCGATTTCCCGAAATGCACGCTCAACTTTACATCGAACTAGTGCTACAGAAGTGTGGCGTTCCGAACCCTGAACTCGTCTGTCAGCGATATTTTCAAAAAGATAGGAGCCCCATTGAGAAACTGCTAAAGTTATCCCTCTCGGTATACCTGGAGAAGTTCGGGAAAATCAGCAACATCTCAGAGGAAGAACGACAGTTTGTCGATTCTTGGTCTAGTAAGAACCCCTTCATTACCTAATCCCCGTAACTGTTTTAGAAGTCGATTTCCCGGAAATCGACAAGCTACCCGAGTTTGTACTCTTCCGCTTGTTCCGAGTTGTTCAGCAGCTTGGTCTCCGAGTGGCGTGCGTCTTCTACGGAATGCACACAATGTTCACTATCTGCCACAAGTTCACTCAAGAACGGAATACACTTATCTCTCACAAGGAGTATGTCCCTTCATTCTGGCATGTGCTTGACAAGTACACAAGACGCAGTCAAATAAGACAACCGATGATGGTGACTATATCAGGTACCGTATTATCCCCAAACTCCAGAGTTTATGTTCCATTTCCTCAGCTAACCTCAACCAACGATTAACAATCTCACGGAGTCGATTGAGATTCTTCGCCGACCACTCAGAATGGCTTATCACCATTTGCAACTCGGAGATTCTTCTCGATGACATAGATGGTTATGTGCTTTTTGCGAAAAACATCACTTTCGACACCTGCTTCTTCAAAACCGGAAAGATCTTGAAACACTTCCGTCGCGTTGGAAACTGCCGCTTCTGTGACGTCATTGGTTCCCATGAACACGTGGAATGGCTATTGGCGAGAGAAGAGAACTGTGAACTTTGATGAGTTTTTTCTTATGAAAATGCCAATAAAACAGTTCTAAACAGTTATTGTTGCATACTCAACTGATCTACATATTTATAAGACTTTTTTTGGGACTTTTGAAAAGACAAACACATAGGGATTAAAGTGCTCACCTCGAGATAATACTTGGACAATTTCAAAAATCCATCTATGTTTGAAAAATACAACCGGATCACCTCATTACTGCAGCCAGAAACGGAAAATGTCGGGCAAACTTACAAGACGGCACCTGCACATTCTTACAGTAATTACAGGAAGGGTGACCAGACGCGTTCCGAAATTGCCACGTGGAAATTGGACAGGTGATATCTACACATTCAGATGATATCTACAGTCTCACAAGATGTCTAATTGTCTTCAGGTCAGGTCCGCCCCCAGGTCAGGTCTCCGAACGATTCAAATCAGTTGCTCCTCTCATTCTTCTTTCCATTCATTCTTTTTCGATTTCCTTCTTTTGTATAAATGCTCGAGTATGTCGAAGAGATCACGTACCGTTTTCTTCATATTCAAGTTAGTAACCGATTTGAAAAGTAATTTTCAGGCTCTTACTGTTTCCAAAGCAGCCAGATCCACAGGGATTGGATCCAGACGAGGAATTAAGGAGCTCTCCTTACACGACACAAGGAGGTAAGTTGAAGAGATTTGATGGTTCAACGTTCACTTCACTGTGATTGTTACCATTGAAAAGAAATGTATACTCGAAATACTGATAACTATGTTTCAGGGCTCCTATTATTTCGAAGGAAATCATTACATGATGGCAAGAGGACATGGACGTTCGACTATAAAATGGATTCCACTGGTAGGTTTAAGATTTCAAGCTTCAAATTTCACTTAACTGTAATTCCTATCGTAAAAAGTCATTTTCAGAAAGATGAAAACTGATATGGCGTCATCGATGGTAAACACGCAAAAAGCGTCAAGAAAGTGAGGATAGAAAGTGAGGATACGAGGGACTGGTCGCGAAAGAGGAGGCTGCAGTTTTTTCTCAAAACGCTTTCATTTTTCTGTTGTGCTAATAAAAAAATCAACATTATGCAAAATTGTTTTTGTTTTCCACAATATAATGGTGCTTACCGTCCGGGCGGTACTTCTGCCTGTGATCCACAGAACGCTCACCACTGAGATAGCGAACAATGATGACACAAGCAAACCAAACTATTCCGATTCATCAATTTTTTGGTCTAGTTGACTCAAAGCGACTCAGAGCGTTTGGGAACAATATTGAAATGCAATTACAACTTCATTTGTGGAAGAAAAGTTGTGTTTCCTAAAATAAAAATTACCTTTATCTTTTATGGAGTTTGATGACGTCACAGAAGCGGCAGTTTCCTAGTCGACAGAAATGTTCCAAAATCTTTACTGTTACGATGAAGTGGAGGTGTCAAAGGTGATCGACAGAGACAGCATAGACTACTCGAGGAATTTGTCGAATGAAATAGTTAAGGCGATGAGTAACTCTTCTTCACTGTGCACAAAAATTGCTCTGTTCTTGCTCCTGAACTTGTTCCTTTAACGTATTGTTTTCCTTTTTCTTTGGCAAAATCAAAAAGTCAACTGTATTGGGTCACGACCGCAGCGCCAAAGAAGAGCGAAAATACAGAAGCCAAGAAAGAGACGTGTCAAGTGACTGAAATTATGCTGTGAATTGTGATTGTTTACCTTGTTACTGTGTTCTACAAAAACAGGCGCATTGTTCGAGAAAACACCTTCCTGCTTTTACATCTGAATGGAATGATTAGGCTGAAATTTACCAGTGGTGTCGGTGATAGGTTCAGAAAAGTTATTCTGGAATGATGTTTCCAAAAACTGAAAACTCCTGATTCTCAGTTTGTTCATGCAAAAAACATATAGTTTTTTTTCACATCACTCAACGATCTATGAACGCGAACTTGCGCCTCGGCCGACACGCCGATCTATGCGCCCGGCTCGCACTGGAATCTCTTCCAGGAGCCCCCCGTTCACCGCACAGAACGCGTTCGGTTATATAGGGGAGGGTTGCCAATGTACCGACATCTCGCGGGTTCCGACCACCGCTATGGTTTGTGTGCGAGGGGAGGAGGCCACACCGGTCTCTTTTGCTCATCTGGCAAGTTATGCAACGCCGAGTGCAGTGAGTGGCGTTTTCTTGCACACCTGTCTCTTTTGCCCATCTGGCAAGTTATGCAACATCGAGAACAGTGAGTTTTCTCTTGTTTTTCTCCTTTCCTTGTGGTTTGTGTGCGAGGGGCGGTGGGACAGTGTCTCTTGCACGGGGGAGTCTCTTTTCCGCCTCTCCTTTTTCTGTATTTCTGTACTTGATTTCTGGATTACACCCAAAATCGACAATGTTTCCTGATGAATTTTGAGATCTTCCATGCATTTCTCACTTCGAAAACGTCAAATGAGAAAACCTGAACGTTTTTTGATAATTATTCGGGGAAATAACACTTTTTTTCTGGAAAAATAACGATTTTCATTTCAACTTCATTGGTAGGCCTCTTGAATCTCCGGAACGTCCTGAATGACTTCTCCGCGCTTTATCACCCTTTTCATACCCCTTCCCCCGTCGTTAGTTCATGTTGTTTACGTGAAAACCTTCATTTTTGCAACAAATGCAGTTACTTTGGAAAATTGCACTTAAAAATTGTCTACGCACGAAACTGAGAAAACTCAAAGTTGATGAATCTAAACACCTTCATCCGATTTCACCGGCAGAAGCACTGTCCAGATGGTGAGCATCATTATATTGTAAACTTGAAAAAAAATTGAAATAATCATGATTTATTTATTGGTACATTTATAAAAAATTAGAATAACAGGGTAAATTTCCACAAAGAAAGGAGAAAAACAATAGAAAACTCACTGCACTCGGCGTTGCATAACTTGCCAGATGAGCAAAAGACCGGTGTGGCCTCCTCCCCTCGCACACAAACCATAGCGGCGGTCGGAACCCGTGAGATGCCGGTACATTGGCAACCCTCCCCTATATAACCGAACGCGTTCTGTGCGGTGAACGGGGGGCTCCTGGAAGAGATTCCAGTGCGAGCCGGGTGCAGTGTGCGGCGTGTCGGCCGAGGCATCCAAGATAGAGCTCAACAACGTCGAGTGATGTGGAAAAAAAAACTATATGTTTTTTGCATGAACAAACTGGAAATCGGAAGTTTTCAGTTTTTGGAAACATCATTCCAGAATCACTTTTCTGAACCTATCACCGACACCACTGGTAAATTTCAGCGCAATCATTCCAATCAGATGGAGAAGCAGAGCCTAGACATACTACATGTGTCTAGAAGTGGTTCCTATGTTAGATATAGTACCAGAACCATCCCAGACATACTACATGTGTCTAGAAGTGGTTCCTATGTTAGATATAGTACCAGAACCATCCCAGACATACTACATGTGTCTAGAAGTGGTTCCTATGTTAGATATAGTACCAGAACCATCTCAGACATACTACATGTATCTAGAAGTGGTTCCTATGTTAGATATAGTACCAGAACCATCCTAAACATACTACATGTATCTAGAAGTGGTTCCTATGTTAGATATAGTACCAGAACATACTACATGTGTCTAGAAGTGGTTCCTATGTTAGATATAGTACCAGAACCATCCTAGACATACTTCATCTGTCTAGAAGTGGTTCCTATGTTAGATATAGTACCAGAACCATCCCAGACATACTTCATGTGTCTAGAAGTGGTCCCTATGTTAGATATAGTACCAGAACCATCCTAGGCATACTAAATGTGTCTAGAAGTGGTTCCTATGTTAGATATAGTACCAGAACCATCCCAGACATACTAAATGTGTCTAGAAGTGGTTCCTATGTTGAATAGAGTACCAGAACCAACCCAGACATAGTTCATGTGTCTAGAAGTGGTTCCTAAGTTAGATGTATGTCTAGGATGGATTTGGTACTATATCTAACATAGGAACCACTTCTAGACACATGAAGTATGTCTGGGATGGTTCTGGTACTATATCTAACATAGGAATCACTTCTAGACACATGAAGTATGTCTGGGATGGTTCTGGTACTATATCAAACATAGGAACCACTTCTAGACACATGAAGTATGTCTGGGATGGTTCTGGTACTATATCAAACATAGGAACCACTTCTAGATACATGTAGTATGTTCTGGTACTATATCTAACACAGGAACCACTTCTAGATACATGTAGTATGTCTGGGATGGTTTTGAAATGTGTCTAGAAGTGGTTCCTATGTTGAATAGAGTACCAGAACCAACCCAGACATAGTTCATGTGTCTAGAAGTGGTTCCTAAGTTAGATGTATGTCTAGGATGGATTTGGTACTATATCTAACATAGGAACCACTTCTAGACACATGTAGTATGTTCTGGTACTATATCTAACATACTAACCACTTCTAGACACATGAAGTATGTCTGGGATGGTTCTGGTACTATATCTAACATAGGAATCACTTCTAGACACATGAAGTATGTCTGGGATGGTTCTGGTACTATATCAAACATAGGAACCACTTCTAGACACATGAAGTATGTCTGGGATGGTTCTGGTACTATATCAAACATAGGAACCACTTCTAGATACATGTAGTATGTTCTGGTACTATATCTAACACAGGAACCACTTCTAGATACATGTAGTATGTCTGGGATGGTTTTGGTACTATATCTAACACAGTAACCACTTCTAGACACATGAAGTATGTCTGGGATGGTTCTGGTACTATATCTAACATAGGAATCACTTCTAGACACATGAAGTATGTCTGGGATGGTTCTGGTACTATATCTAACATAGGAACCACTTCTAGACACATGTAGTATGTCTGGGATGGTTCTGGTACTATATCTAACATAGGAACCACTTCTAGACACATGTAGTATGTCTGGGATGGTTCTGGTACTATATCTAACATAGGAACCACTTCTAAACACATGTAGTATGTCTGGGATGGTTCTGGTACTATATCTAACATAGGAACCACTTCTAGACACATGAAGTATGTCTGGGATGGTTCTGGTACTATATCTAACATAGGAACCACTTCTCGACACATGAAGTATGTCTGGGATGGTTCTGGTACTATATCTAACATAGGAACCACTTCTAGACACATGTAGTATGTCTGGGATGGTTCTGGTACTATGTCTAACATAGGAACCACTTCTAGACACATGAAGTATGTCTGGGATGGTTCTGGTACTATATCTAACATAGGAACCACTTCTAGACACATGTAGTATGTCTGGGATGGTTCTGGTACTATATCTAACATAGGAACCACTTCTAGACACATGTAGTATGTCTGGGATGGTTCTGGTACTATATCTAACATAGGAACCACTTCTAAACACATGTAGTATGTCTGGGATGGTTCTGGTACTATATCAAACATAGGAACCACTTCTAGACACATGAAGTATGTCTGGGATGGTTCTGGTACTATATCAAACATAGGAACCACTTCTAGATACATGTAGTATGTTCTGGTACTATATCTAACACAGGAACCACTTCTAGATACATGTAGTATGTCTGGGATGGTTTTGGTACTATATCTAACATAGTAACCACTTCTAGACACATGAAGTATGTCTGGGATGGTTCTGGTACTATATCTAACATAGGAATCACTTCTAGACACATGAAGTATGTCTGGGATGGTTCTGGTACTATATCTAACATAGGAACCACTTCTAGACACATGTAGTATGTCTGGGATGGTTCTGGTACTATATCTAACATAGGAACCACTTCTAGACACATGTAGTATGTCTGGGATGGTTCTGGTACTATATCTAACATAGGAACCACTTCTAAACACATGTAGTATGTCTGGGATGGTTCTGGTACTATATCTAACATAGGAACCACTTCTAGACACATGAAGTATGTCTGGGATGGTTTTGGTACTATATCTAACATAGGAACCACTTCTCGACACATGAAGTATGTCTGGGATGGTTCTGGTACTATATCTAACATAGGAACCACTTCTAGACACATGTAGTATGTCTGGGATGGTTCTGGTACTATGTCTAACATAGGAACCACTTCTAGACACATGAAGTATGTCTGGGATGGTTCTGGTACTATATCTAACATAGGAACCACTTCTAGACACATGTAGTATGTCTGGGATGGTTCTGGTACTATATCTAACATAGGAACCACTTCTAGACACATGTAGTATGTCTGGGATGGTTCTGGTACTATATCTAACATAGGAACCACTTCTAAACACATGTAGTATGTCTGGGATGGTTCTGGTACTATATCTAACATAGGAACCACTTCTCGACACATGAAGTATGTCTGGGATGGTTCTGGTACTATATCTAACATAGGAACCACTTCTAGACACATGTAGTATGTCTGGGATGGTTCTGGTACTATGTCTAACATAGGAACCACTTCTAGACACATGTAGTATGTCTGGGATGGTTCTGGTACTATATCTAACATAGGAACCACTTCTAGACACATGTAGTATGTCTGGGATGGTTCTGGTACTATATCTAACATAGGAACCACTTCTAGACACATGTAGTATGTCTGGGATGGTTCTGGTACTATATCTAACACAGGAACCACTTCTAGACACATGTAGTATGTCTGGGATGGTTCTGGTACTATATCTAACATAGGAACCACTTCTCGACACATGAAGTATGTCTGGGATGGTTCTGGTACTATATCTAACATAGGAACCACTTCTAGACACATGTAGTATGTCTGGGATGGTTCTGGTACTATATCTAACATAGGAACCACTTCTAGACACATGTAGTATGTCTGGGATGGTTCTGGTACTATATCTAACATAGGAACCACTTCTAAACACATGTAGTATGTCTGGGATGGTTCTGGTACTATATCTAACATAGGAACCACTTCTAGACACATGTAGTATGTCTGGGATGGTTCTGGTACTATATCTAACATAGGAACCACTTCTAGACACATGTAGTATGTCTGGGATGGTTCTGGTACTATATCTAACATAGGAACCACTTCTAGACACATGTAGTATGTCTGGGATGGTTCTGGTACTATATCTAACACAGGAACCACTTCTAGACACATGTAGTATGTCTGGGATGGTTCTGGTACTATATCTAACATAGGAACCACTTCTAGACAAATGTAGTATGTCTGGTATGGTTCTGGTACTATGTCTAACATAGGAACCACTTCTAGACACATGTAGTATGTCTGGGATGGTTCTGGTACTATATCTAACACAGGAACCACTTCTAGACACATGTAGTATGTCTGGGATGGTTCTGGTACTATATCTAACATAGGAACCACTTCTAGACACATGTAGTATGTCTGGGATGGTTCTGGTACTATATCTAACATAGGAACCACTTCTAAACACATGTAGTATGTCTGGGATGGTTCTGGTACTATATCTAACATAGGAACCACTTCTAGACACATGTAGTATGTCTGGGATGGTTCTGGTACTATATCTAACATAGGAACCACTTCTAAACACATGTAGTATGTCTGGGATGGTTCTGGTACTATATCTAACATAGGAACCACTTCTAGACACATGTAGTATGTCTGAGATGGTTCTGGTACTATGTCTAACATAGGAACCACTTCTAGACACATGAAGTATGTCTGGGATGGTTCTGGTACTATATCTAACACAGGAACCACTTCTAGACACATGTAGTATGTCTGGGATGGTTTTGGTACTATATCTAACATAGGAACCACTTCTAGATACATGTAGTATGTCTGGGATGGTTCTGGTACTATATCTAACACAGGAACCACTTCTAGATACATGTAGTATGTCTGAGATGGTTCTGGTACTATATCTAACATAGGAACCACTTCTAGACACATGTAGTATGTCTGAGATGGTTCTGGTACTATATCTAACACAGGAACCACTTCTAGACACATGTAGTATGTCTGGGATGGTTCTGGTACTATGTCTAACATAGGAACCACTTCTAGACATATGTAGTATGTCTGGGATGGTTCTGGTACTATGTCTAACATAGGAACCACTTCTAGATACATGTAGTATGTCTGAGATGGTTCTGGTACTATATCTAACATAGGAACCACTTCTAGACACATGTAGTATGTCTGAGATGGTTCTGGTACTATATCTAACATAGGAACCACTTCTAGACACATGTAGTATGTCTGGGATGGTTCTGGTACTATATCTAACATAGGAACCACTTCTAGACACATGTAGTATGTCTGAGATGGTTCTGGTACTATATCTAACATAGGAACCACTTCTAGACACATGTAGTATGTCTGGGATGGTTCTGGTACTATATCTAACATAGGAACCACTTCTAGACACATGTAGTATGTCTGGGATGGTTCTGGTACTATGTCTAACATAGGAACCACTTCTAGACACATGTAGTATGTCTGGGATGGTTCTGGTACTATATCTAACATAGGAACCACTTCTAGACACATGTAGTATGTCTGGGATGGTTCTGGTACTATATCTAACATAGGAACCACTTCTAGATACATGTAGTATGTCTGGGATGGTTCTGGTACTATGTCTAACATAGGAACCACTTCTAGACACATGAAGTATGTCTGGGATGGTTCTGATACTATGTCTAACATAGGAACCACTTCTAGATACATGTAGTATGTCTGGGATGGTTCTGGTACTATATCTAACACAGGAACCACTTCTAGACACATGTAGTATGTCTGAGATGGTTCTGGTACTATATCTAACACAGGAACCACTTCTAGACACATGTAGTATGTCTGAGATGGTTCTGGTACTATATCTAACACAGGAACCACTTCTAGACACATGTAGTATGTCTGGGATGGTTCTGGTACTATGTCTAACATAGGAACCACTTCTAGATACATGAAGTATGTCTGAGATGGTTCTGGTACTATATCTAACACAGGAACCACTTCTAGACACATGTAGTATGTCTGGGATGGTTCTGGTACTATGTCTAACATAGGAACCACTTCTAGATACATGTAGTATGTCTGAGATGGTTCTGGTACTATATCTAACATAGGAACCACTTCTAGACACATGTAGTATGTCTGGGATGGTTCTGGTACTATATCTAACACAGGAACCACTTCTAGTCACATGTAGTATGTCTGGGATGGTTCTGGTACTATATCTAACATAGGAACCACTTCTAGATACATGTAGTATGTCTGGGATGGTTCTGGTACTATATCTAACACAGGAACCACTTCTAGATACATGTAGTATGTCTGAGATGGTTCTGGTACTATATCTAACATAGGAACCACTTCTAGACACATGTAGTATGTCTGAGATGGTTCTGGTACTATATCTAACACAGGAACCACTTCTAGACACATGTAGTATGTCTGGGATGGTTCTGGTACTATGTCTAACATAGGAACCACTTCTAGACACATGTAGTATGTCTGGGATGGTTCTGGTACTATGTCTAACATAGGAACCACTTCTAGATACATGTAGTATGTCTGGGATGGTTCTGGTACTATATCTAACATAGGAACCACTTCTAGACACATGTAGTATGTCTGAGATGGTTCTGGTACTATATCTAACATAGGAACCACTTCTAGACACATGTAGTATGTCTGGGATGGTTCTGGTACTATATCTAACATAGGAACCACTTCTAGACACATGTAGTATGTCTGAGATGGTTCTGGTACTATATCTAACATAGGAACCACTTCTAGACACATGTAGTATGTCTGGGATGGTTCTGGTACTATATCTAACATAGGAACCACTTCTAGACACATGTAGTATGTCTGGGATGGTTCTGGTACTATATCTAACATAGGAACCACTTCTAGACACATGAAGTATGTCTGGGATGGTTCTGGTACTATATCTAACATAGGAACCACTTCTAGACACATGTAGTATGTCTGGGATGGTTCTGGTACTATATCTAACATAGGAACCACTTCTAGACACATGAAGTATGTCTGGGATGGTTCTGGTACTATATCTAACATAGGAACCACTTCTAGACACATGAAGTATGTCTGGGATGGTTCTGGTACTATATCTAACATAGGAACCACTTCTAGACACATGTAGTATGTCTGGGATGGTTCTGGTACTATATCTAACATAGGAACCACTTCTAGACACATGAAGTATGTCTGGGATGGTTCTGGTACTATATCTAACATAGGAACCACTTCTAGACACATGTAGTATGTCTGGGATGGTTCTGGTACTATATCTAACATAGGAACCACTTCTAAACACATGTAGTATGTCTGGGATGGTTCTGGTACTATATCTAACATAGGAATCACTTCTAGACACATGTAGTATGTCTAGGCTCTGTTTCTCCATCTGATTGGAATGATTGCGCTGAAATTTACCAGTGGTGTCGGTGATAGGTTCAGAAAAGTTATTCTGGAATGATGTTTCCAAAAACTGAAAACTCCTGATTCTCAGTTTGTTCATGCAAAAAACATATAGTTTTTTTTTCACAACACTCATCGTGGTTTCTTCTCAAACTTGGCGCCTCGGCAGACGCGCCGCACACTGCACCCGGCTCGCACTGGAATCTCTTCCAGGAGCCCCCCGTTAACCGCACAGAACGCGTTCGGTTATATAGGGGAGGGTTGCCAATGTACCGGCATCTCACGGGTTCCGACCACCGCTATGGTTTGTGTGCGAGGGGAGGAGACCACACCGGTCTCTTTTGCTCATCTGGCAAGTTATGCAACGCCGAGTGCAGTGAGTGGCGTTTTCTTGCACACCTGTCTCTTTTGCTCATCTGGCAAGTTAGGCAACATCGAGAACAGTGAGTTTTCTCTTGTTGTTCTCCTTTCTTTGTGGTTTGTGTGCGAGCGGCGGTGGGACAGTGTCTCTTGCACGGTGGCCCGCTCTTTTCCACCTCTTCTTTTTTTGTATTTCTGTACTTGATTTCTGGATTATATTCAAAATTTACAATGTTTCCTGGTCAATTTTGAGATCTTTCATGCATTTCTCACTCCGATCATGTCAAATGAGAAAACCTGAACGTTTTTTGATAATTATTCGGGGAAATAACACTTTTTCTTCTGGAAAAATAACGATTTTCATTTCAACTCCATTGGTAGGCCTCTTGAATCTCCGGAACGTCCTGAATGACTTCTTCGCGCTTTATCCCCCTTTTCATACCCCTTCCCCTGTCGTTAATTCATGTCATTTACGTGAAAACCTTCTTTTGTTTTAAATAAATGCAGTTACTTTGGAAAATTGCACTTAAAAATTGTCTACGCACGAAATAAGTGAGAAAACTCAAAGTTGATGAATCTAAACACCTTCATCCGATTTCACCGGCAGAAGCACTGTCCAGATGGTGAGCATCATTATATTGTAAACTTGAAAAACAATTTGAAATAATCATGATTTATTTATTGGTACATTTATAAAAAATTAGAATTACAAAAATTAGAAAGTTTAAAAACAACAACTTCTCTCTTCGTCGACGGCGCTACGTCCATTTCTTCTTCTTACGAACACACCACGCTGACCATCCCTTTTAATCTCGAGATTGTTCGTGCACCTCCTTCACTAATCTTGACGCTTTTTGCGTATTTTGACCCATTTAAGGTCTGAACGGCAGTCTTCATCCATCTGAAAATGACTTCTTTTACGATAGGAATTACAGTTAAGTGAAAGTTGAAGCTTGAAATCTTACCTACCAGTGGAATCCATTTTATAGTCGAACGTCCATGTCCTCATGCCAAACATGTAATGATTTCCTTCGAAATCATAGGAGCCCTGAAACATAGTTATCAGTATTTCGAGTATACATTTCTTTTCAATGGTAACAATCACAGTGAAGTGAACGTTGAACCATTAAATCTCTTCAACTCACCTCCTTGTCGTGTAAGGAGAGCTTCTTAATTCTACATCTGGATCCAATATCGAGAGAAGCGAACGAGATCTTCTCGCTCATCCGCTCCTCTCCTCTCCGAACTCCTTTGGGGTGCTCCGTGTAACAAGTCGGGAGGATCTCGTGAAGCCCTTCCTTCATCCACCATCGGAGCGCTGAAACTTAATTTTCAATGTTTATTTTGATGATGAATACTTTGAAAAGCACGAGGTAAAAATGAGATACTACATTTCTCTGGTAAATAACTCACTTTTTCAACGCTCCCATCAAACGGGAAGAAAATTCCATTTCCATCTTCTTGCCATCATGTAATGATTTCCCTCGAAACCATCGGTTCCGAGGGGAATCATATTGCTTGTCCTGCTCCATTTCCGTTCTAGAAGCAGAGATCTGCCGTGTGATGATATTCTGAAAAAAAAAACTTCAAAATTTCCGTAGGAAAGTTCACGACGAGGATAAACGAGAGAAACGGGTTTTCTTATCACTAAACATAACTAAATAACTCGAAAAACGGTATGGGGAAAAGGGACACATTCAAGTATGTATACAAGAGAAGGAAATCAAGAGAGAATGATTGAAATGGAGAAGGTATGGGAAGAGCAACTTATGCGCATCTTTCGGAAAAGGGGCGGTCCTGACCTGGACAATTAGACATCTGGTGAGACTGTAGATATCATCTGAATGTGTAGATATCACCTATTCAATTGTCACCTGCCATTTTCTGTATCTGAATATAGTAATTAGATAAATCTTTAATTGGATGACAGTTCCGTATGAGAAGATTATGAGAATTACTGATAATTGGGTTGTGTGAAAATTAAACGATTTCGAGCACTTTCAAAGGTCTTTGAGCAAGAGCGGATGATCACTCCTGATATCTGCAGCTTCTCGTGGGAGAAAAGAGCGGTTCACTCAAGAAAGTCTGATGAATTCGCAGATATATTGTTTGTGTGTTTTCTCAGCACCTACATCACTTTCCCTGGTGAAGCTCAAAGTCTGAGTTGGTAAAGATATGCAGAAGTAGTCCCTGCGAATCGAATTCCATCGAAATGACCCCGCAACCGAGAAGAGCTCTGCCGGAAAATCATCATATCTCGAGATTGACGATAAGTTCCGGCTTGAAGTGGTTTTCAGAAACATGACAATTTCACGACCACTGGAAGACATCTCATCTCCTGTCACTTCCTAAAATCACTGCATTATCACCAATCACCAATAAGTGATCCAATTCTTAAATTCATGTTTCTTTCAGAATGGAGCTTTTTTTGTTTCTAATGAAATTTTCAAAGCCTGTTTTGTTAATCGACTATGACGATTAGAAGAAAAACATGCATATTTGTTTTGAATCAGTTGTAAAGTTCGGGACGTCAATTGTGTGGGTGAGAACCAGAGAGCCACCAGTGTACACAAAACACATTGAGCTTCTCCGGCCGCCAACAGCCGCGGGATCAAATAGAAATCTTCCTTTCTCTCTTTCTTTTCTCTCTCTCTCTCCCCTCTCTAACCAGAAAGCTCTCGTTATTTAACGAAGATTCGTCTCGTTTTCTATTTTCTATTTTCCCAATAAGAAATGCTCTCCTATGAATGCCAATCTTCGGTTTTACGAAACTTATCGTTTGTCAAAAGGTATTTGAGATTTCGATTCTCTCCACTCATCCGTTTTTTTCAAAATTCAGGAAACAACTAGCCCAAATCGCTCCGAACGTGCGGAAGTTTGATAAACATTTCGGATCCAACATCGGCGTTGTCCTTATGGAACGTGTAGGCTGCAACTATGTGGTTCAAGTGGATTCGGTGAATTTGGAGATAATCGAACGTCGAGGGGACCAAGCTTGCGAAATTCAATATGGAGCTCTTGGTGAGAGACGAGTGATTGTTCAGCCGGACAAGAGCCTTCGATTCCGGCCAAGTGTGAATAGGACCGTAGTGATCCAGGCCCCCGGATTTTCGGCTCGAGAAGCCCTCGAACATTGGATCGATTATCACATTAATCGACCTGGAACTTGCATTGATGTTTTTGCAATTCGAGTGAGTTAAAACTGCTGGAAGCGTTTTATCAGAGCTTTTTCTAGTGGGTAGGACCAGTTCCTATTGACCGCGTTTCAAAAGTGAACATCTTGGACATCAAATACACCCCTCCATACTTGTTCCCGACTCCATTACTCGCGAATACAACTGAATTGCAAATGGTTAGAACCTCATCTGCTGGACTATTAACGAATGAAACCGTAGGTTCATTGTTTTATTTGCTATTAGTGGATTCTGAATTTCAGATGAAAAACGTCAAAACGTTGGTGTTTGAGGGACATGATGAAGTGGAATTGGAGAATGTGATGAATTTAAAAGCACTTAGCTTGAAATTTCAAGACCAGCTCCTCGAGCCACAAGTTGCTGTGGCTTACTGTAAGAACGTCATGCAAGATGGAAGACCCCTTGGTTTCAATTGTACTTCAAGAACTCCGAGATACCAAGAGTTTATGGATTTGGATTGGCTCGCTGATCAGTTGGGAGCCAGGAAAACTGAACAAATGGGACGGTCAGTCTGAAAATTCAACCCCCCCCCCCTAAATAGTGGTTACTTTCAGGAAATGCATCACAGCTGAAATACAAATGAGGCCAGACGTCGAGTTCAACGTCAGAAGCCATCCGGATAACCATCGAGATCTTCTGATGGAAGTGACACTCAGAGGAACAGCAATTGAGAGGACGCCTCAGTGCGAAGATCCCCCTCGTCAACCATACATTGGTTTTGATCTACAACATCTTTTCCCTGATTAGTTTCGGTTACAGTGATACCCAAAATGTGTAACTTTTCGGAAACTGCTTTGAATGAAAATTTCTCCAATTCGTTTCATTCTTGAATGGAGAGTCCGCGAGTTATTAGTAATTTGATTTGATATCCACGTCCCTGTCGTCGCATTCGGCTTCTGGTTTCTGTCGGCCCGCATGATAGTGGTGCCGGTGACAATACAGAAAACGTGCTGCCTGCGTCAGCTGCGTGAAATATCTAGAAAGCCAATTTCATCGTGAATCTACAGTTAGTCGTGAAACGACAAGACATAAGTGCTTAAAGACACAAATTCATCCGCTCAGCAATCAAAACATTTATCAGACTTCCATCACTACATAGAGTCGCTCTTTTCCACGATGAGAAGCTGGTGATATCAAGAGTAATCATCCGAGAAAACTTTCTCGACTTCATATCATATATCTTGCTGAGGAATCTTTTGAAACAGACCGAAATTGTTCAAACACCAAGTTATCTTCCATTGACTCAGTTATCACTAATACGCTTAATTTGCTTATACGGAACTGTTATCCAATTAAAGATTTATCTAATTACTATATTCAAATACAGAAAATGGCAGGTGACAATTGAATAGGTGATATCTACACATTCAGATGATATCTACAGTCTCACCAGATGTCTAATTGTCCAGGTCAGGACCGCCCCTTTTCCGAACGATACGCATAAGTTGCTCCTCCCATACCTTCACCATTCCAATCATTCCCTCTTGATTTCCTTCTCTTGTATGCATTCTCGAATGTGTCCCTTTTCCCCGTACCGTTTTTCGAGTTATTTAGTTCCTTGTGTTTAGTAATAAGAAAACCCGTTTCTCTCATTTATCCTCGTCGTGAACTTTCCTACGGAAATTTTGAAGTTTTTTTTTTCAGAATATCATCATACTGCAGATCTCTGCTTCTAGAACGGAAATGGAGCAGGACAAGCAATATGATTCCCCTCGGAACCGATGGTTTCGAGGGAAATCATTACATGATGGCAAGAAGATGGGGAAGCATGTTCATTCCATTTGATGGGAGCGTTGAAAAAGTGAGTTATTTACCAAAGAAGTGTAATATCTCATTGTTACCTCCTGCTTTTCAAAATGGTCATCATCAAAAAACATTGAAAACGAAGTTTCAGCGCTCCGATGGCTTGAAGAGGCATGGACATTCCGAACCAGTGGATAAAATGATGTACACGTTCGAAATGGGGAAATGGTTGATGGAAGGGCACCCCAAAGGAGCTCAGATCGGAGAGGAGCGGATGAGCGAGAAGATCTCGTTCGCTTCTCTCAAAATTACACACATTCCAGATGAGACGAATCCAGGTAAGTGAGATGGGAGATGTTCATTTCTTAACCAAAATCACTAAGATTTGGTTTCCCGTTTGGTTTCAAGGCAAACCACTACATGATGTCAAGTAGGAAATGGAGAGCGAATAGTGTTCCGTTTGATGGGAGCGTTGAAAAAGTGAGTTATTTATACAAGAAATTTAACATTTCATTTTACCTCCTGCTTTTCAAAGTATTTATCATAAGAAAAACACTATGTTTTAGCGCTCCGATGGTTTCCAGGGAAACCACTACATGATGTCAAGAAAGGAGTTTATGAGAGGATCGGGAGCTCCGTTGATGGGAGCGTTGAAAAAGTGAGTTATTTATCAGAGCAATTTAACATCTTATTTTTTCCTTTTTGAACTATTAATCCTCGAAACACTGATAACTATGTTTCAGCGCTCCCTGGCCCTCGGCAAGTGCAGAATAAACGTTCAGTGAGTGGATCGGTGAGTTATATTTCATTTCTGACTAGTCGTTACTAGAAGACTTATGACTTATTTTCAGATGTCGTCGAAGGAAGCCACAGTACGAGCAACGAATGAGGAGTATGTTCTTGTATAAATTTCTGTATTTTCAAATTCACTGTTATTCAATTTTTCTGTTACTTGTTATTTTTAATTATTAATAAATTCTGAAAATTGAAACTTGTCTGTAGATTCATGAATTTGATTTAAAAAACGCACATTTTCACAAACAAGGGTATCTGAATCCCCGTCACGCAGCATTTGTTGGTTTCCCTGAACATTCTCGGTTTTTCGGTTATTCCCAGAAAATCGAGGTTGTGACACGCGTTTCTTTTATTATAATAGAAGCTCTGGTCTCTGGTGACGGATGAGATTAGCATTTGACACCTCTGTGCTTTGACCAGCTACCTCTCACTGAGGTTCTCCCCTCTTTCTTTTCACTATGCTATTCATCGCAGCTCTAGACATTGCTTGCTCGCACTCTACTCATCTTCTGGTTGCCAAGGTTACCGACAACAACATTGAATTGCTTATCTTCACTCATCCAACAATCCACAAACCTAGGAGAAGCTTACTATGCCCAATTTTTATAGCTCTTCTCTCTTCCTCCACTTAAAATGAGAAAAATTGAAGCATTTCCTGATTCACACGCATTCTCCTGTTCTTTCGCTTTCGGGTGAAATTCTTTGACTCGGTCGTTCACAACTCCACAATCTCCCTATCTTTAACCGCACTCAAAACCAGTATCACCCCTTTTGTTCTACTCTCCGCAACTGGCAAAAGCAATAATGTCTTGTTTTGGGTTCGTCTGTACTCTGGCTCTCCGATCAATAATCTATTCAATAATACGTATGTGTGCCTTGTGGCAGCTGCGCTTCTGAGCGGATATTAGCGCTTGTGGACCACCGTCATTATCCGGATTAATTCTAGTTCATCAGAAAGCCCTGTCTACTGCAACCCGCACTAATCTTTCTTCTCCATGTTCTTGTTATTCCCTATTTGAATTTGTTCCGTTTTGTCGCTTACAACTGGTTTGCAGACCTCATTCAAAATGGCCAGAGTTTCATATCTATGCCAAAAGGAAATTATCAAAAACCTTCCATATTTCAAAAGGTAATGTACACATGTTTAGGGAATTTTTTTACAATACTTGGAGAGACTAATGTCAAACAATCATCTGTTACTTGTACTATGAAATTGCAGACAACAGCTTGCCAGAGTTGATCTGGGAGCCTGCAGACTCGATAAGACAGTGGCCTACTCCTTCACCTTTGTGGAACTGCACGTCGTGCCCGAAAGGTTCATTATTCAAGTTGATGACGTTAGGATGGTCATGATAAGGAACGTACAGGACGATTCTACCACTATCAGCTACCAGAAGATGTTTATTTTAAACGGAAACTTCCGAGTAATACCGGGACAGAACTACGAAGAACATGTCAAGGTTGTTCCGGGACTATCAGCGAAAGAAGCATTTGATAAATGGATAGAAAGCAATATAAACCGAGAAGGAACATGCATAATGAGGCTTTCCCAAATTGTGAGTTCTGGTCATTGAAATAACAAGCGTTACTTAAGTTCTCTTATTTTCAGGACGGGTACCCAATCCCAAACTGCAAAATTTACTTTGTAGAATCATACATAGTGAATATGGCGAACGTTCCGGCGACTCCTCTTCTACCCGAAAGAATGAATGTTCGTCGAGTGCAAGTTGATCACCAGGCAGCTTTTACTAACAGTACCGTACGTTCTTTAACTCCCGAAAATCTAGGGGATAAAGATTCAATTTCAGATCCGAACCGCTCCTGTTGTGGAATGCGACTGGGAAACAAGATGGACGGCTGAAGAGTTGATAAATCTGAACTGTATCAAACTGACTGTCACAAACGACTTCGGCCGCACCAGACCACTGATTGAATACTGCAGGAAGTTGCAAGAGAGAGGCAGACCCGTTGGGTTCTGGTGTTATGTGTGGTTTAATATTGGGCCAATCACCCCATGGGATCGTCTGAAATCAGCTTTAGAGGGAAGAAGTGCGCGAATGAATTTGAAGTAGGAATGAGTATTGTTTGCTTGAGATCCAATTGTTATCTGCAGACGAGCCTTCACTCTGGACATTGACGGAATGCCTGAAGCTGAGATGATTTTCACCGTTCATCATACGCGTTCTGGTGAATATTTGCGTATTGAGGTGGCTCCAAGTGGAACGGCTGTCCCATCTCGGGAGAGACTTCAGTAAATTCCCCAACTACTTCTCTTTCTTATATATATTTTTTATTATTTCTTCTCTTGGTCCGCTCTCTTCACCTTTCCGGCCACGCTCTTTCTCCCTCCTACATCAATTTCAATTTCCTTTCTTGTTTCCTCTTTGTTTCCCCTTTCCTTTCCGTTCCTCCTCTTTTTTTTCCTTCTCATCTCTCTCGGTCCTCTGAACGCCTACGTAATCATCTATATTTCTTCTCTTTCTCAAATATTAAAGTATCAAGTTGAAAATATCATTTGAATAAATTGCACGTCTCTCAGTTGCCAAGACAAGAAAGACATGTCGGTGGAAGCGAGAAATCGATGTGAGTAGGGCAAGTACGTGATTAAACAAGGGATTAATGGCATCGGAAGTGATCAAATCCTTGAAGGCATTGACAATTCTTCTCGTGTCAGTTGTTCATGGAAAACAATGATTGTTATGCAAACATTTTTTAAAAAACTATGAACAGTAGAGTAAAAAATAAAAGGTTCAAGGTATTGGCAAGAACTGTTCTCAAGGTGGTGGACGAAGGCAAATTGTCAGAGAAAGGACATGTCAGTTCATATTCTGGGTAGGATTTTCATTGAGGTACAAAAACACGGCTCCTTATTTTGCTTTTCTAGAAAAAAGTTTCCGTTTTCCGACAGAAATTTGATGCTTCTATTATCTATTTCAAAAATCTTGGAACCTGCGCAAACGCGCTCCGCTAGACCCGTGTTGGTCTCGCCACGACTCTTGTCTGCGTCTCTCATGGAACACACGAGACAGAGACAAGAGTCGTGGCGAGACCAACACGGGTCTAGCGGAGCGCGTTTGCGCAGGTTCCAAGATTTTTGAAATAGATAATATGTCCGGGTCCGTTTTCCGCTTCAAGGCGTTCTGTTTTCGTTTTCCATTTCCAGCTTGGTTTTGATTTCGATCGAACTTTGGAGGATGACATCTCTGATGAGTGTGAATAAACCAGAACCAGCTTTCATGGATCCGGCAGCATGCGCGATGAACGGCGGACACGCAACGGGTTCGACAGCTGGCCGGGTTCGCAACGTGCGTTCGACGGCCCAACAGCGATTCCGCAAGCAGATACGCTGCGGGTCCGCAGACAACTAACCAGTGTGCATAGTCCTTGAGAGCGAAAAGAACCGGGTTCTCGCATAAAAAACGCACGCAGACAACGACAGTGTTCCTACCTACACAAACGCACACGAAGACCCACGATTATCGACGAAACCTGCAGTGGGGTCACGTCCAAAGCCTTTTTTTTATTCTCTGTTCTCTTCTATCGTTATCATTTATCATTTATCATTATGTTTCCGTTACCACCAATAGGATGCTATATTGTAGAAGCCAACTTGCCGTTTTTGAAAAACTTCAGTTTTCTGTCAGGTACATAGTTTTTGATTGGAAAACTAGAAAAAAAAACGGAAAATTTCTGCATATCCTTAAAGAAACCATTCTGGGTTCATTTTTATCTTTACTTAAGGAATTAGGTTTTGCTTCGTTCGGTTCTTTCCGCACATTTCCCTGAGGCAATGAACTGAGGGGAGAACCCTTTGGTCACCGATTCCATAGTTCTTTTTCCTGCTTAAAGTTTCCCATGCTGAAATGCTTAACCTGCAATGAAAATAGCGGCTGGTGGTTGAAATCCAAAAAACAATCTGTAAAAAAAAGAATTGAAAAAAATTTTTTTTTTTTTGGAATTTTTCCTTTCCAAATTTTATGACTTTGATTTTCTGATGAAATCTGAAATCTCGCTGGTGATAGGGTGCAGAAAAAATTATCAGAAACAGGAAAAACATTTGTGGAGTATTAGGCTGGTTCTCTCAGCAGTGATTACAATATTCGCCGTCCCGGAAATGGCTGATAAAAATCCTGTCACAAATATCCAAAAATACCTGCAGGATACGCAAAAATGTTAAGGAAATATCCTCGTACCACAGCCGGAAACACCGGACCATATTTCTCGGAGTTCTCGGGAATATTGCCGAATACAGTAGCGGGTGAAAGTTTGCACCCCTAATCTGCAGTCGTTTTTCACGTGTTTCATTTCGACCAAGTTCAATTTCTCGTAGCCAGAGTTTGTGTACAGACAATAAGCGGGCTTTTCAGTTCGTGGAACCCTCGAAGATTCAATTGATTATCACATTAATCGACCTGAAACTTGCATTGATGTTATGCAATTGAAGTGACTTCTTTCTTCTAGAGATTTTCCATCAATCATTTTCTACTGTCCGATTGTCAAAAGTTAACATTCTACACTCTCTACTGCCCTCCTGAAAAGGGCGTTGTGGGATATTCTTCAATAATGGACCTAAGCTGGTCGGAAAAAAAAGTTTTTTTCTGTTTTTTTCTCATTGTTTTTCGAAGCTTTGACAGCAAAAAAATAGAAAAAACTATTTTTTGTCGATTTGAGCTTAGTGCTCCGTCTGACTGCTGGGCTGCTTCTAAGCGGATTGTGATCCTTGCCTGCTGATCACCGTAACTGCTTGGATTAATTCTATTTCATCAGAAAGCCCCGTCTACTTCAACTCGCACTATTTTTTTTTCTCCATATTCTTGTCATTCCCTATTTGAATTTTGGTACCGTTCTCTCATTTTTAAAAGCAAGTACAACTGGTTTGCAGATCTCAATAAAAATGGACAAAGCTTTCTCATATCCATGTCAAAAGGAAATTATAAGAAGACTATCTTTTCTTAAAAGGTAATCCATACATTTTCATAGAAACTATTTACAATACTTGGAGAGTCTCATTTCAAGGAACCAACTCTCAATTGTACAAAAAATTTTGCAGAAAAGAGCTAGCCAGAATGGTTCCGAAAATCCGCAAAATCGAGAACCAAATGGCTTATTCGTTCAAAAAAGTGGAGCTACACGGCGAGTATTTTGATCGCGATAGGCCGCTAATTCCCATGCTCCTCACAAATTTCGTTATTCGAGTCGATGGCAGCACGATAGTGCTTATCCGAAGGAGCGCGACGATCAATTCGACAGTGATTCGCTACAGGAGACGGTTCACTGACGAGCACAATGTGAGGCGGATGTCTCGGTGGTCACGCAAAATAGAACTTCCGAAGCTATCTCTACAAGAGGCGTTTGAAAAGTGGATAGATATCAACATAAACCGAGAAGGAACGCGTATAGGATGCCTTACCCAAATCGTGAGTTCTGTTCATCGGGAAAACAAACTTGAGTCCTTCAACTTCCAGCGATCCCCGTTCCCGAACTGTAAAATTGAGTATGTGAGAACGTACAAAGTACGTAATATCGTTGATGAGCTTCTTCCGGGGATTCCTCTTCTACCGGAGCGGACGAAGATTCGTAAAGTGAGAGTCGGTGACAAGGCAGCATTGAAAAACAGTACGGTACGTTTTTCAACTCCCGAAAAACTAGGAAAAAGGCCCAATTCCAGATCCAAAACGCTCCTGTTGTGGAATGTGAGGCGATTCGAAAATGGAAAGTTAAACATTTGCTGAACTTGAAATGCATGCAACTCACCATTTCGAGATACAACAGCCCGTTTGGAAAAATAGTGAAATACGTGAAGAAACTGCAGGAGATAGGAAGACCAGTTGGGTTCTTGTTTCGTGTGTGGGATCCCGTGTCTTCTATATCACTGGATCGTCTGAAATTAGCATTGGAAGGAAGAAGTGCGCAAATGGATTCGAGGTAAAAATGAACGTTGATTGCTTGAGATCTGATTGTTATCTACAGACAAGCCCTTATTCTGGAATTCGCCGGAACACCTACTCTGGAGATGATTGTCAGCGTTGAAGAAGAACAAGACACTGAACTGCGGACTCTGTTATTTGAGGTGGCTCCAAGAGGAACAGCTGTCCCATCTTGAAACAGAGCGTTACTAAATTCATTGTTTCTCTTTCTTCTCTGTTTCATTTTTCCTTTTCCACCATAAAAGTATAATATTCAAAGTGTTATTTGACTAACCTCTGCTTCATTTAGTTGCCGAGCCATTGGGGCAGGTTGATCGCACCGTTGATTACTTGTATTCAAGGTGTGAATAGACCAGAACGAGCTGGCAGAGACCCGGCAGCGAGCGCGATGAACGGCGGACACGCAACGGGTTCGCAGCGTGTGCGCAACGGCCCGACAGCGGCTACGCAAGCGTATGCGCTGCGGGTCCACAGATCCACCAGTGTGGATAGTCCTCGAGAGACACAAGGGCAGGGGTCATCGCATAAAAAACGCACGCAGACAACGACAGTGTTCCTACCTACACAAACGCGCACGAAGACGCACTATTATCGACGTAACCCACTGCGGGGTCACTTCCACAGCCTTTTTTTATTCTCTAGTCTCTATTATCGGTATCATTACGATTTCAGAAAAAGGATGTTATCGTATGGAAGCCAACTTGCTGTTTTCGAAAAACTTCCGTTTTTTGTCAGGTACATTTGTAATTTTTGATTGAAAATTTAGAAAAAAACCGAAAATGTCCTCATTTTCTCATGGAAACTGATTAGGGTTATCTGTTATCTATCATTTTTTTAGAAGTCAGTTTTTTTTTTCGTTCCGCCCGAACGTTTCCCATGGGCAATGTGCTGTGGGGAGACCCCTTTGGTTACCCAAACGTGCTGGTTATTGATTTTCCACTCGCACCGGTTAGCCGGCAGTCCGGAGACGTGCGGACGGAACAATTAAAAAACGTCAAATACGTAGACAAACCTAAACCCGAGGGGGCCTAGGCTTCAGGCTTCCGGCATTCGGAGTTGAAAGAATCACAGATACTGAGGAATTCAAAATCACGTAGCTAAAGTTCTAGCGTGAACCTTTGTGCAGACAAACAGATAAACAAACACACAGACTGCTGTTTTATAGAATAAGAAATATACGGAAGATCAGACCAGGCTTTATCGGGAATGACCAGTCGGAAATTTCCGATCATTCCAAAAATTGTACTTTATTTCGAAAAAAAACGGCCAAGAATGAATTGCTTTCGTTGAAAAAACAAACTTGAAATCGGAACAAAGAAACTATCCACATGTACTGGGCAATTTGAACTGCTTTATTCAGAAGAAAGTTTGAGAGCACCTTCCATTCATGCAGTGTTGAAACAATCTTTTTGCAGACAAGCAATTGCAAAAATGTACCCAAAACTTCGGAATCAGGAGAAGAAATTGGGCCACAATTTCAATCTTCTGCTGATTGAGCGACTGAAGCGTAACTATTTAATTCAAGCAGATTCCATTAATTTGGAGATAACTGATAATGGAGAAAATGGAAGTTGTGAAGTTCGATACGGGACTCCGGACCAGCGGAGAGCTACAGTTGCGGCAGACAATAGCATTGAATTTCACGACAATGTGCAGAGAAGTTATGTCAGACAAGTTCCCGGACTGTCTGCGTATGAAGCCTTGGAGGCATGGCTTCATCACCACGTAAATCGAAAAGGCACTGGCATTGCTATTTTCGTTGTTCGAGTTAATAACCACATGTAAGAATGTTTGTGATACATGATTTATTTGCAGGGGGTGAAACCTGTCGAACTCAATTGCATAAAAAAGATCAACATCTTGGACATAAAATACGAACCAGATTTTGATTTTGTTCAACCTTTCGTTTCGAATGGAACGACTTTGCATTCGGTCCACATTCGGTCCATTAGCAAGGCACTATTCAAAAATCCTACGGTATTTTTTATTAAGAAACTTGATCAATCCTAATGATTAACTTTAGATACAAAATGTCGTCAATCTGTTTTTCTACGGATTCACAATAATAGATAATGAGGACCTTGTCATGTTGAAATGCAAACGTATTGTATTTTCTAAGACGTCTCTTCAGTTGCCAACTATAATCGAGATCTGTCGAACGATTACTCGCGATGGAAGACCTATGGGATTCATCTTCAGCTCATCTACTTCTGGAAACATGGATTTTGCTAATTTGGATTGGCTTGGACAACAAATGGGTGCTAGGAAAACTGAAATAATGGGAAGGTGAGTCAGAAGTTTTATGTCGCAGTTTAATCAACTTTTTTGTTAAGAAAATCAATTACTATGGATATTGAAGTGAACTCTAAAGCAGAGTTGAATCTTCGCTGCAATCCCGAAAAGTACAGAGAGCTCTGGATAGAAGTACTACCCAGAAATACTGCAACTCCACGATCCGCTCTTGTCGATAATATTTCTTGCGATCCACGGATTTACGATTCCTAATCATTTCTGATAGTTCATTTCTTCTATTATATGTGCAACTTTCTCTCAAACCAAAACGTCGAATCACTCTCTTAGTTGAGGTGGCTCCGAGAGGAACTGCTCCACAACAGCGACACGTTCGTGCACACTTCACTTGAATTCCGATTTGTTATTTTTACTGCACAACTGGAACTGATATGGTGGTTTACGCTGAACAATTGTTCTTTTGCTTTGTTTATATATAATTGTTCACTGATATTCCATCGAATACAACGATTGTGGATAAACCACCCCTGGGACACCTTATGTCTACGAATCCGGTCCCGGAATTTTCTGTACGTACTCTACGGAAGACAACTGGAGTTCCATGTGCATCCGTGGTTTCTCTCATTTGTGCTTGTGACGTGCGCGTTCCCCTTTGGTGAAAACTCAATTTCGGTGGAACCTCTGATGATCTGTAGGGTGTAAGTAAACCAGAACGACCTAGCAAGGATCCGGCAGAAAACGCGATGAACGGCGGACTTCGGACACAACTAGCGTGTGCTCGACGGCCCGATCGTGGTTTCGGAAGCGTATGTGTCCGCTGCGAATAACTCGTGTGTTACATTCTCTGTATTATGTCTTCTTTTCCATCATTAAAGTATAATTTTCAAAGTGTTATTTGACTAACCTGTATTTCACTTAGTTGCCGAGCCATTGAGGGCAATTTGATCGCACCTCTGTTGACGTGTATCCAAGTTGTGGATAGACCAAAACGAACTGGCAGAGACCCGGTAGCGAGCGCGATGAACGGCGGACACGCAACGGGTTCCACCGCTGGCCGGATACGCAACGGCCCGGCAGCGGCTACGCAATCGTATACGCTGCGGGTCCGCAGATCCACCAGTGTGGATAGTCCTCGAGAGAGACAAGGGCAAGGGTTATTGCATAAAAAACGCACGCAGACAACGACAGTGTCTCCTACCTACACAAACGCACACAGAGAGGCACTATTATCGACATAACCCACTGCGGGGTCACTTCCACAGCCTTTTTTTATTCTCTAGTCTCTATTATGAACACACAGGAAGCTGTTTTATGAAATAAGAATGATATGGAAGACCAGACCAAGCTTAATCGGGAATTTCACAAATGCAAGGACGCGTTCTCGTGATGGGCACAAGTGAAACTGATATTGTGGTTAACTCTAAATAAGTTTTCTTTTGTTTTGTTTATATATAATTGTTCACTTTCTGTCGATATTCCATCGAATACAACGATTGGAATTTTCTGTGCGAACTCTACGGAAGACAACTGGGGTTCCACGTGCATCCGTGGTTTCTTTCATTCGTGCTTGTGAGGTGCGCGTTCCCTTTTGGTGAGAATTTAATTTTGGTGAAACTTCTGATGAACTGTATCCAAGGTAGGGTGTAAGTGAACCAGAACGACCTAGCAAGGACCCGGCAGAAAACGCGATGAACGGCGGACACGCAGTGGGTTCGACGGGGTCCTTCGGAGACAACTAGCGTGTGCTCGACGGCCGACCGTGGTTTCGCAAGCGTATATGCTGTGTGTCCGCTGCGAATAACTCGTGTGAATAATCATTAAGCAAGACAGAGCACCACTTCTCGCACAAAAAGCGCACGCAGACAACGATAGTGCAAAAAAAAAGCAAATAGGCATACGAGTCACGTCCACATCCTTTTCTTATTCTCTTTTTTCGCTATCATTATTTTCCGACTTCAGCGATAGGATGTTATTTCATGGTAGCGAAATTGCCGTTTTTGAAGGACTTCAATTTTATACAAACTTTTTTTCTACGAAAATCATATTAACCGTCCTGAAACTTGCATTGCTCATTCTTCTCCATATTCTTGTCATTCTCTCTTTGAATTTTGGTACCGTTCTCTCATTTTTGAATGTCAATACAACTGATTTGCAGGTCTCATTCAAAATGGACAGAATTCTTTCATACCCATGCCAAAAAGATATTATAAGAAGACTATCTTTTCTTAAAAGGTAACATTTTCAAAGAAACTATTTACAATACTTGGATAGACTGATTTCCAGAAACTTACTATTATTTTTGCAATCATTTTCCAGAAATCAGCTAGCCAGAATGGTTCCGAGAGTCCGCAGACTCGAAAATCAATTGGCGTACTCATTCGAGCTAGTGGAGCTGTGCGGCAATATGTTTAATGACGACTCGATGCCAGATAACGATGATAGAAGAACGTTCACGATTCGAGTTGATTGCGTTAAAGTGTTCTTCAAAAAGAGCGAACAGGATAATTCGACGGTGATTTGCTATCAGAGATGGTTCACTGACCCGCGAAACGGAAGACGGATTTTGGTGTCACGTAGCATAGCTGTCCCGGGACTATCTCTGAAAGAAGCGTACGATAAATGGATCGATTACAATATCAACCGAAAAGGAACGTTCATCAGAAACCTTTTTCAAAGGGTAAGTTCTGTTATTCGGAAAACAAACGTTACTTAAATTCTCTCACTTTCAGTTCGGACATCCGATTCCGAACTGCAACATCGAGTATGTGGAAACATACGAAGTGGATATGCCGGCACTTGGGAACTCAACCCCTCTTCTACCAGAATCGACAAAAGTTGGTCGAGTGATAGTTTATAACGAGGAAGCACTGACCAACATAACGGTACGTTTATTAATTCCCGAAAAACTTGGGGATGAAGATTCAATTTCAGATTCAAAACGCTCCTGTTGTGGAATGCGAGACGGATTATTTCGTTGAAGAATTGTTCAACTTGAAATGCAAGAAACTAGTCATTTTCAATGGCATTCGCCCTGTCACAGAAATAGTTGCATATTGCAAGAAACTGCAAGAAGTAGGCAGACCTGTCGGGTTCTTGCTTTGTGTGCTGCAGTTTGCGCAGTACCTGAATCAGCTGGAATTAGCTTTGGAAGGACAAAAAGGACGAATGAATTTGAGGTAAGAATGAGCGTCGTTTGTTTGGATTACTGATTGTTATTTTCAGATACGCCTTCATTCTCGAAATCGCCGGAAATCCTGATCTTGAGATAGTCATCACCGTTGAACCAGAGATGGGATACGATTTGTTATTTGAGGTGGTTCCAAGAGGAACGGCTGTCCCATCGCGGAAAAGACGTATTGTTCAACGTTCTTAATTTTTAAAATTCCTTCTCTTTCTCACATTTTTTGTATTGCCTCTTTTATTTCTCAAAAACTGGCAAATTGTGGATGTTTTTAAAACATGTGATGTCCACTTGATTACCGCTTCCCTTATCTCCCTCATTGAGTTTCTCCTCTCCTATCGGTGTATTATTTCTCAAAGCTCTAAAATCTAACTTCTCGCACTCGTAATTATCATGTGCTGGTTTCCAAGGATACCGATGATAACCTTGAGTAGCTCGTCTTCACTCATCCAACAATCCTTCAGTTTCTCATTTTCGGCCGATGGTTTCACACGCTTCAACGAAGCTTTCTTCGCATATTTTGTAGCTTTTTCCGTTCTTCTTCCATCCTCAATATGAATAATTCGAGACACTTCTGATTCTTACGTTATCTCCCGTTATCTCACTTTCAGTTTGAATTATATCACTATATCTTCACAATCCTTCAATATGCCGTTGATTTTGATTAAATGCGGGCATTGCCATTTGACAGGAACAATGAAAATCAGGGAGTATGTTCCGATTGGTTCCGAACTTTCTCTTCATTCTGAATCCATGAAATTCTCCGAAGAAGCGTAATTCAATTGGAACTTGGGATCGCTCTGACGGCACAAACTACTGGTTCAAGGCAGCAGTTGCAGTTTTGGAAGCAACATCTTTTGATGGGGTTGCAGCTTCTCCTACGGCAAGCTGGAGTTGTCCTGCGGATGTTCTCGGCTGTCATTTTCATTCTAGTTGTCATCCTTTTTGATTCTGTCCCCGAGGAGAACGATAGACTTGGAAAGCGATTCCATCCGTAATCCTTCTAATGGATTGCCACTTTTTCGAAAAACGGCATCATGCCTGGTGATGGTTTCGTAATTTTCGAAGCAGAGAAGGAAAATCACACAGAATTGGAGAACGCTTCTGTCGTATCCCAATCCATAGTCGTTTCTCCCGAAATTAGCTATCCATCGTGCCGTTCGCAACTCGGTCATGTCTTCGAAACGCATGTCTATCGTGTTTGTTTCAACTTTTTCTAGATGGTAGTCCGTTATATTCCTATGCTGATAACCGGAAAGGCGTGTGTTTTTCTCATGTATAACTGAAATTTGCAACATGAGTGATAAGGAGACTGCTATGAACAGACGGAATGCGATGAGGGAAGGGCAGAGAGCGTGATAGCCGACCGGATGGAAAGGGGACAACGACGACACTGAGATGACACGTGTGTCTATGTATTGTGCGTCCGCTCACCGCACTCACTGCACTCATCTCTACTCACAACACACGCTCACGAAGTCCCAGACGGGAGAATGATAGCGTAATGGATAATTGCACGTACGAATGCTAAAAACGGGATGGAAGTTCGGGATGGATAACACAGTCAGATGTTATGCGTTGGTGTTGGTTAAACACTGTTCCAAAGGGGACGCGAAATCGGCTGTTTGTACATGTTTTCTGAAACCCGGAACACTTTTACTTTTACCAGTTAACACGTGCACTGGAAGGCCAATCGAGTTATGAATTAGTCTTCTCAGCTCACAGAAAAGCTGGATGAATCATCAGAGACTACTGAAGTTGACTAAAGACTGAGGTTTTTGGTGTTCCACGGCTGAATCGTACCATAGCTCGAAATCGCTTTGTTCCATTCAATTGGACGCAGCGGCTTGTGGTCTGGATCTTAGCATGGATCGCATCGGATTGCACAAAATCCTGATTTGAAATTTTTGCTTTGGCGAGTGATGCTCACGTCTAGATAATTGGATACTGAATAAGCAGAAGGAAGCCCTCGAAAAAAAACGTAGCACGTCTCTGTGCCGTCTATTCTCACTAGAAAAATTCTTCATTTCGGGTTTCTATCATGGCCCGCGCGCGGAGCAGATTGACCACCAGATCTTCAGAAGAGTCATCCGGGTTGTTGTCGGCTATTCTCTGAAGAGTACACCTTGTGGCCGCTGGGTTTCTAAGCGGATAACGATACCTTTTTGTTGACCACCATGACTGCGGGTATTAATTTTACCAGAGCTGCCGAGTCCTATCTGCACACCAATTACCGGATTAATTCTACTCCAGCCCCTCCTACTCTTTCTTCTCCATATTCTCATTATCCTCTATTCGAATTTTTATCCTTCTTTCATTTCCAAATTCAAATAAATTGCAGGTCTCATTCAAAATGGAGAAATTCTCATATCCATGCCAGAAGGCCATTATAGAGAGACTCCCATTTTTCCAAAGGTATTATAGTTCAAAAGTTTCACAGGAACTTGCAGAAACTCAGAAACTCATTCTGAGCAATTTTACAGAAAAATGCTAGCCAGAATGGCTCCCGAAGTCCGCAGCATCGACAACCGGAGTGCTTATTCTTTCAAGGTAGTACATCTGGCTGGCTGGCACCCGGAATACCTTGCTCGCTTCCCTCGCGGTGCAAAGTTCCATATCGACATCGACGATGAGACTTTCGTTGTGATAAAGAAGAGCGAGCGAGACGATTCGACCGTGATTTGCTACGAGAGAAGAACCCCAGAACCGGGAAAGAAATTCAAAACCAAAGTCATCACTGTTCCTGGGCTGTCCTTGCAAGAAGCATTCAATAAGTGGATAGATTGTAATATCAACAGAGCGGGAACGGCCATTGATCATTTATGTCAAGAAGTGAGCTATATTAACAAACATTACATGAATTTTCTTGTTTTCAGGACGGATACGAGATTCCAAACTCCAGAATCGAGTGTATAAATGTATTCACTATCTTAATGTTTAATCATTTCTACGAAGACACATCACCGTATTTGCCAGAAACCATAAAGGTTAATAACGTGATACTTGATCACGAGTGCCTACTCCCGAATAGTACGGTACGTTTTTCATTTCTAGAAATTTTCAATTCTGCCTTCAATTTCAGATTCGGAACGTTCCTACTCTAATCCTCGACTCTACTGTAGACTATACAGTCGATGACTTGCTGAATTTGAACTGCGAGCAGATATTGATTCAGAGCATCTCCAACACGTTTGTGAAAGTAATCGAATACTGCAAGAGATTGCAAGAGATAGGCAAACCCGACGGGTTCGAATGCACTTTTTCATTCTATAACAAGAAAATCGAACTGAATCTTCTGAGACCCGCCTTGAGTGGAAAGAACGCGCGATTGGGTTTACGGTAAGAAGGAATATCCTTTGTTCGAATCCCAATCATTACGTTCAGACAAGCCTTCACTATGGACATTGTCGGAATGCCAGAAGCTGAGATGATTCTCACCGTGAACCCTAAAAAGGACCACAGATTGGTCATCAAGGTGGAAGCAAGAGGAACGGCTGTCCCCACGCCAAACCGACGTCAAAGCATTTAATTTTGAAAAACCAACCCTCTTGTGAACTTTGTACTATCGGATGACATCGAAATGGTCTTGAATTTGAGGAGATTTGACAAGAGATGTCAAAAAGTTGTCAATAGCAAACTTGTAGTCCGAATTATGATCTACAAGTTTGCTGTTAACAACTTTCTGATAGTTCTTCTCAATCTCGAGATATGACGATTTTCCGGCAGAGATTTCCTCAGTTGCGAGCCATTTCGATGGAATTCGATAGTATTCCTTGTATTATCTCTACCCATCCTGTATCAGTATCAGAAAAATAGTATGCAAATAACCCTCAGAACTAACCTTTTCAACCTCTGAATCTTTGATTTTGTCTCCAACTGATGTGACACTTAACTCCTTGTTCTCGCTGAAAATGAGAACTTCCCTCTTTTGCTTTGGCGAGGTTCACTCCCTTTAACCGAATTCAACTTCACAGAAACCCCTGCGTCTTTATCAGTTGTAAACTTACTTCCCGCAAACATATTCTACCAACGATTTCCCTCTATTCTCGATTGCCAACGTATCTTCTACTCTTTCCACTTCTCGAACTCCTGCTTCTATTATATATCAAGCAATTCAACTCGTTCATCCCTTCATGTGTTGTGTTTCGTGTACCCCCTCTTTACAAAAAAGTTCCAATACCCTCTCCGCTACCCGCTACATGCTACTACTCCAGAACTGTTGTCCAACCCTATAATATCCCTTTCTCATCTCAAAACGAGCGGCTGGCAATTATGAACTACACCACGGCCACCACCAAATCGTCGCATCTTTTTATTTCTGTTTTTACATATATATACCATTCTAATATCACCCACAAGTCCAACTTTCTATCTGCAGCTCGCTTTCATTCAATCCCGCTTTCTCCCTCTTACTCGACCACTAGTGATGGTACTATATTCATTTTCCTCTCCATCCAAATGATTGTCTGCTCTTATTTCGTACCTCTTCATCAATAAAGTGTATTCTACAGAAAAAGAAGACGTTAACTGTAAAATTTGAACATTTCCAAGCCCCCAACCAAACACTATGTAAACATGAAATGACTGACCTGTGTTTTTCAACGAGCCAACAAACGATGAGAATTGAACGTCTCGATGGATGGACATTTATTTTTACCTTGCAGAGCCAGCGTCACTGTCTTGTTCCTGAGCAGTCGGAGTTGATGGACGGTAAGAAACAGCGTAGTTTGTTTGAGGTTCAACCTTTCAATGTTTTTAACAAGTCAAACTCGGAAATCTGGAGTTTTCTTTGTTCTTTGGTATGAATAAAGGATAAAGTCAATCCGTATTTAAAGCCCTAGGAGCTGCGGATCTCGGGTTTCAGGTTCCGAAGACACCCGGTGGTGATCCGAAGTTGGCCTAGGTTAAGTCACATCCGGGCCGGAGAGTGTGACCGATTACCCTTCGTAGACGAAGCTACTACCCAATTGAGGCTGGGTGAACCCGGGGGCTGAGGTAAGGACTCGAACTCGGGACCTCTCGACTGCCAGCGGCCACCACTGCCTACTGAGCTATTGACCTCCCTCCCCTAATAAATCAAAACAAAAAACATTCTGTCTACCCAGCTTATGGATAAATAAACATGAAAAAGCGGGTCGGATTTGTTCCAACAAGCTCCTGAAGGATTCGTCTAGTTCGACACCTGTCGCCAAATATCCTCTTCCTCCGTGGTCTCCCAGTGCATCGGAAAACTCTCATTCGACTTCGTGCTCCAATAGATGTTCTCTTTTTTTGATTAAAAGAAGAGAATATGAGGTAGGATCTCAGAATAGGATTCAAAAATAGCATGCCAAATATCGAAACCGTGATCAACAGATGAGCGACGACGGAGTTTACTTCCACTGAGCTTCGACTACTAAGCTGATAAGAATGGTGATAAACGTATTTATCATGGGTTATAGTGATAAATTATCCCGTGAAAAACTTTTTGATATCTCTTATCAATCACGAGATATAATGATTGTCCGGGAGAGCTCTCCTCGATTGCAGGACCATTTTGATGGCATCCGATAGTATCTGAGTTAGACAGAATACCGTAATCAAACACCGTAATCCGGAAAAAACACGGTTCCGCTCAATGAGGCATCCAGAATCTGAAAATCGGAATACTCAAAATGGCCTGAAACCAAATTCCGTCGTTGTTCAAATTGCCCGTCTGAAACGTTCCGAATATTCGTTTCCCATGTAAAAACAATATATATGCTACATCTCATTCCACATCCATTTAAGGTCACTCCGATTCCCATTCCGCCGGTGGTCTCCCTCCAACTACGGGGGGCCAACGCCACGACCGCCTCGCCCCCTGCTCGCCCCCCGCCTGTACTCTACACCATCTCACTTTCGTGTGAACTATCGACGAGACCGACCCACGACCCGTGTCCGACCCCAAAACAGGTGCATAAGTTTCGAATATTCCAATTCACTCACTCTCTCTTCTACATCGATCGATCGCGATGGATTTCAATTCCAAGACTCAGAAGGCTCTTCTTGGGACTGTTATCAGCATTCTTCTGAACAAGAACAAGTTCCCCCAGCCGCCTATGGAGATCTTGAAGTGAGTTGTTATCGATTTATTCTAGATTGTTCGATTTAAAAATAGCAAGTGTTGTTTTGAAGTGACTCCTACTCCCACACTAATTCTACGCCGCGCATTTCGACTCACTGTACACAAATTTTGTACAGCTCATATTTTGAGGCTCTATGACGCCATTTGGGTGCCAACTCTTCTCATTCTCCAGTTTTGCTTTCAGACACATGCTTCCCAAGGAGTTCACCGATCACCCGACCTTTTTCACGCAATACAACTGTTACGATGCTAATCGTAAATAATAAAATACAATAATTTATCTAAAATAATAAAGGAAAATGAAGTACAACTAAGTGGGGAAAAGAAACAGGACAACGAGATTCTCACTTAGAAAAAGGATGATTTAAAAGTCCGCAATCTTGCGTCACGGTGTACGCACAGGCGCGTCATAACATACGACATTACTACAGTATCCAACACCTCCCTTGTTTGGATAGGAACAAGGAGACAGAAGCAAGAGACCATGAGGGGGGAGCTCGGTTGACTTGTGAACTCAATAGAAGCATGATGGTCGGATGAGGTGTACGAGGGGTGTCCGGTTGACTTGTGGACAGAGGAACGAAGAAGGTTCGGGTGACGTGTGAACCACGGTTCGGGATAGATGACGGCTGTGTGTGGGACCAATAGCAGAATACGCATTGGCGGAACGAACAATAAAATTAGAACTACGGGGATCTAAAAACTTGACAAGATAACTAAATCTCAGAACATAGGGAACCTACTAACCTAGACTACAAAATCAATAATTTACAACGAGAGAACAACAACGAAATTACAACGAAAATAAAGAAGAATTACAACGACGATCGAATCCAAGGACGACGGCGGCGGCAGCAGTAGACGATTGAACTTGACGACGACGGTTACTTCCGATTGTTTCTCCTCGTAGATGCAGTGTGCGAGGGATCAAAGCGAACGATTGGCTTTGGAACACGAGTTGATCTTCGAAGCGGTGGAGCAGCAGCGACGGAGACGGGAGTTGTGGATGCAGCAACGAGTGGCGTGGAGGTAGGTGGTGTTGCGACGACAACGGCACGAGGCGGATTGGAGACGACAACAGGAACGGGAATGAGCGACGGTTTCGGCTTTGACGGCGGTTGCTGCTCGGCTGGTTGATGATCACTGGCACCTGCAACGATCTTCTTGAGAGGAACAGCGAAAATATCGCTGAGCAGCGACAAGGGAATAACCCGCGACGTCTTGGAAACTTCCCGGCTCAACAATTGATTCGCATGGAATCGTTTTTCCTTACCGTTGACTTCCACTTCGTACATTACCTGACCTAGGGCTCTTTTGACTACACCATCGGCCCAGCTCCACGAATTTCTCTTGAACACTTTCGCGGAGACTTGCTCTCCAACAGAGAAACTTCTGGCGACGGCTCCGTGCTTGCGATCGAAGTGCTCCTTCATGGAGACTTCTCGGAGATCCTTCTCCAACGCCTCGGAACCATCCGACGGCTTCATCAACGTCAGTCGCGTCCGCAACTGTCTACCAACGTGTACTTCGGCGGGAGACTTCCCGTCGAGAACTTCCATCGGTGTCGAGCGATAGTACATCAGGAACTCGTCCAGAATCGATTGCGACACCGGTCCCTCCCCTTTTAACTTTCTCAATCCTCGTTTCAGCGTGTCGACGAAACGTTCAGCGAGTCCGTTGGACTGTGGATGGTACGCGGGAGAACGGATATGGCGAATTCCTCGCTCGCGGCACATCTCGGCGAAAGCCTCCGATGCGAATTGAGTTCCATTATCCGACACGATTGTCTCTGGAAAACCGTTGCGAGCAAATATACCTTGCAGCGCGGCGATCGTCCGCGACGTGGTTGTAGATGACATTGTGACAACTTCCGGCCACTTCGAGGACGCGTCGACGACGACCAGGTACCACACTCCGTGATCGGGTCCAGCGAAATCGATGTGCACGCGTTGCCACGGCTCCGACGGTCTAGTCCACGGCTCGAGTGGCACTTTTGTCGGCGATTTCCGGCAGCTTTGACAACTCCGGCACTTGCGCACGAATTCCTCGATGTCATGATCGAGTCCTCTCCAGTATACGAATGAGCGTGCAAACTGCTTCATTCGTTCGATTCCCGGATGGTTTCTGTGAAGTTCCTGCAAGACTTCGTACCTGAGTGACTCCGGAATCACGACACGATCAAGCCAGAGCACACATCCATCCATCACGACTAGAGCATCGCGCTTTTGGAACAACGCCTTGAGATCGTCCTTCAACGATCCAATTTTTGGCCATTTTCCTTCCTTGATGCACTTGGCGGCTTCAGCGAGACTCACATCCCGAGCGGTTGCAGCGGCGATGTCCTTGCTGAACACGGGAAGACGACGGACGGCGGCCTGTAAAAGATTCACCTCTACCTCAGCCACGACGACTTCGTCATCTTCGCTCGGCGTCTTCTGCATCATCCGAGACAATGCGTCGGCGTGTCCGAACTTCTCCGTGGTGACGTGCTCGATGGCGAAATCGTATCCCATCAGCGTTGTCGCCCATCGCACGAGTCGATTCTGCGAGTGCACCGGCAACGTCTTCTTCTCTCCGAAAATGGCGAGTAGTGGCTTGTGATCCGTCTTCAAGCGAAAGCGGCGGCCGTACACGTACTTGTGAAACCGTTTGACGGTCCAGACGAGCGCGAGAGCCTCCTTTTCGATCTGCGAGTAGTTCTTCTCTGCAGCATTCAACGATCGAGCCACGTGAGCGATTGGACGCTCCTTTCCGTCCGTGCACTGGTGCGACAGTACTCCTCCGATTCCATATTCACACGCGTCAGCTGCAATCAGCAATGGTAATCGAGGATCATAGTTGACTAAGTTCAAATCAGAAACAATTACCGACTTTAACTCCTCAAACTTAGCCTGCTCGTGCTGCGTCCAGTTCCAGTCGACGTCTTGATGCAGTAGACGATCCAACGGTCCTCTCATAGACTTGAGCTCCGGAACGAACTTGCCGTAGTAGGATATCATTCCTAAGAAACTCATCAGCTGTTTCTTGTCTTGCGGCGGCATCATGTTCTGAATCGGTAAGATTCCTTTCTGAGTCGGTCTTCTTCCTTCTTTATCCAGCCGAAATCCGAGGAATTCGATGCTCGCCGTTGCGAACGAACACTTTGCCAGCTTGACACGCAATCCATACTCTCGAATCCGATCGAAGACCATCCTCAAACGCTCCCGATGCTCCGCGATCGACTTTCCGACGACAAGAATATCATCCAAGTAGGCCGCCACTCCTGGGATTCCAGCGAGCATTTTGTCCATGAGCCTTTGGAATATCATGGTCGCGGTCTTCACGCCGAAAGGCAGTCGTTGGAATTGGAAGAGACCCAAATGCGTGTTGATCGTGCAGAACGATCTTGACTCCTCGTCGAGCTCGATTTGCAAATATGCGTCCGCGAGGTCGATTTGTGAAAAAATCGATCCTCCATCGAGCGATGCGAAGATGTCCTCGGGCACCGGCAGCGGATGAACTTCTCCTTCTAGAGCGGCGTTTAGTCCAGTCTTGAAATCGACGCACATCCGCAACTTTCCAGTCCGTTTGTGACGCACGACTACAACGGGCGCAGCCCAATCGCTGTGAATGACCTTCTTGAGGACGCCCAGATCCAGCATCCGATTGACCTCGTTCTCGACGATTTCGATCGATCCGTACGGCACCGGCCGCGCTTTCACGAAAACCGGCTTCTCTCCATCCTTGACGCGCAGCGACGCCTTCTCTTTGGTGCACCGTCCGAGACCTTCAGCGAAAACCTCTGGAAAATCGTTGAGCAACTCACTTTTGATCTGCTCGGCAGTGTCCTTCACGGCTGCCACGACTTCTGTGCGGTTTACCAACTGATCCATGTGGTATCGCATCTTCGGAGATTGCGCGATCCAGTCGAGTCCGAGTAGAGTACCCTCTTCGCGGACATACACGAATCCTTTTCCGGTGACGTCTTTCAGCTGGAATCCGACGGCGCAACGTCCTCGAATCTCCATCTCCTCGCCGTTGGCGCATCTCACGACCACTGGCGACTGCTCAAGAGGCGGGCAACCAATCGATTCCCACTCCTTCGTTCCGATCAGCGTGATGTCCGATCCGGTATCGAGTTGGAACTCGACGTTCTTTCCGTTGACGCCGACCGTCATGTATTGACGCGTCGCTTGCACGGCACACGACGAGGTGACTTGCTTCACCTTCGCCGCCTTCTTCTGCTTCAACGCCCGGCACTCCGCCATGGTGTGTCCCGGTTTGTCGCAGAACCAGCAAACTCTCTTGCTGTCATCACGCCTCTTGCTGGAAGATTCGGAAACTCGTTTCTTGCGAAACTCCTTCTTCTCGTCCTTCGGGTTCTTGAAACCCTTGCTTCCTTTTCCTCCACTCTTCTTCTTTGAGTCCTTTTCTGTCAAAACTCGGTTCACTTGTCTCGCTCCGGATTCAACTTCCGCGACGTCCATCTGGAGACTTTGCAACTGCTTTTCTTCTTCGAGAAGATCCGCCAGCGTCGTCTTGATCCTCGGTGTCTGCCGGTAGCGCAGTTCGACGAACTGCATCAAATGGCGCCTGAGCTCCATATAGCTTGGGTGCTCCAGGCCCTTGACGAAGCAGAATACCTTCCAGTCGTCGGGAGTGAGTCCGTCGATGAGTGCTCGTTCGACTCGCACATTCACTCCGTTTGCGTACTCAATCGATCCTTCCGCGACGCCTCGTGCGGTCGTCACGCTTGCGTATCGTGCGGCGAAGACGCTGCGCTGCACCGTGAACAAACTCTTGAGCTGTTCGACGATGTCCTCGAGCTTCAAGTCGGAGACCTTCTTCGGCGCGATGGCGGTGACCAGTTGATCGTAGCATCTTTCCGACAATCTCTCCGCGACAACTTGTCTTCTCGACTCATCCGACAAGCGGTCTTCTTTCTCCACCAGCTCTCCGTAACGGGCCCACCATTTGTCGAAAGTGAGGTCCTCCTCCAGATCGAAATCGAACTTCGGGATCCGAGTCGCGACGGCGTTCATCAGAGCGGTCTGAGATTGCTGTCCAGTCGATGGTTTCGATGTCGACTCGTCGTTTCCGGCGACAGCTGCGGTTGCAGGCGCCATCTGCTTCGCGAACACTTCGATCAGCCTCTCCATCTGCGCTCGATGTGCTTCACGCTCCGCTTGCAGCTCCTGCTGAAGCGTTTTTGCCAACTCGTCCATAATTCACCTGAACTACGTTAGAGACGGAACGAGGGAGAGAGAGAGTGAATAGATGCGAATGCGAATGCAAAAGCGAGTTGATGCGGTGACAAGTAACAGCAGTAATCCGAAAATTCAGAGAATTTTTTGGAATTAGTTGCGATTTGTAAAGAAAACAATTTTCACAAAATGTACGCGCAATTTCGACAGAAATTAAAAAATACTGATCGCCACTGTTACGATGCTAATCGTAAATAATAAAATACAATAATTTATCTAAAATAATAAAGGAAAATGAAGTACAACTAAGTGGGGAAAAGAAACAGGACAACGAGATTCTCACTTAGAAAAAGGATGATTTAAAAGTCCGCAATCTTGCGTCACGGTGTACGCACAGGCGCGTCATAACATACGACATTACTACAGTATCCAACAACAACGAACTCGTGAGGATGAACTTGGCGTATTTCAACTTCGTGAGTAGATTAATAGCACTTGACTTGATAGTGGTGTTCTAGGGCGGCGCAGCATCGCTCACACTCACCTTGGACCATCGCAACCATGCGCAGATTGCCGAGATCCTCGAACAATACCACAACTTCTACGCCGCGTCGATGACCACCACTAACGAGAACTTTGGTGAGTTTGCGGGTTTAGGACTTTCTCACTCTTTCTGGGCCTCCCCCTTCTTCTTAATATCCACTAGTTGTCTCTATTGACTTATGTTTTCAGAGTTTCTCGACCAAGTAAAGAACGCCGTCGCCGTCGCCAAATACTGCCGCGATGTGGGCACTGCTACGGCGAGCTACTGCGAACAGTACAATATCACGGTTGCCGCACTCGGAGTGAGATTGTTTTTTATTTTCTTGAATGGGTTTCTATGTGCCGTTTTTTTAGAAAATGGTTACCTCGACCGGACTACCGCGTGAAGTTTTGGTCCCGCCGAAACCGAAGACGGAGGAGGTAAAGATGAAGCTCCTGAACTTCGGTGGTGTTCTCCCAAGACCATGCTGGGAGCCAAAAAACCGTATTCTGGCAACCGCCCTGCCAATGTCCACGCTCCTCGCGCCGCTCAACAAGAAGAAGAACGTTGCGTATGAGCACGTCAATGTTGGATTCTTCGAGTGAAATTTATGTTATTCCCATCTCGCTCCTCAAGTTTGTCTCTCTTCTACTTCTCTAAGTTCGTTTCTCACCCCATTTCCTCTTTATTTTTTTGGTAACAATAAAAACGTGAAAAGAAGTGAACCTCTTGATTGCTGGTTTCGGAAATTGGACTGGGGAGGCGAGACAGGGCTGCGAAAATTATGCAACGCGTCTGAGGGGAAATGAAGAATACTCATTTTTGTTTACGCGTTAGGAGGCACACCAAATTTTTATTGGACTATCCTGCAGAAACATTGCGCATTTCGAAAGTGCGAAAGTACGATTTTTTCTCTGCTTGCAGCCAAAAAGCTAGCTGGGTAATGAGACGTCCATTTCTCAATGACAGGGTTGGTGGACGACTTAGATGGATGAGTGCATTTCAATTTCGAGGAGCTCGCCTAAAAAAGACAATTACTCTGACGGTTTTGGGCTTAACGACTGGACGCCATGATTCGAAGGAGCATTTCGAGAGAAATTGAAGCCCTGACTAATGTGCACTGACACTCCGAGTCATCCTTTTCGTGCTCGGCTCCGTGAGCAAGAAAACGTTCTGTCAGTCTTCACGAGTACACTGGGACAAGTAAAATGCAGTGGTTTCTCATATTCTTCAAGATTGAACACTTTTTTCGTTTGTCTCACAACCGCTCATTTTCCTCCCCTTCTCTCGACGCTTCCTTGGTGGAAGACTCTGGTGCAAACACAGGATAGTGAAAGTGTTGTTGCTCGCCGTCCGCCTCTTACACACTCTTTTCAAAATGGTTTTTTGTTGATAATTGATTTCACACATTTTGCTGGTCTGCCGGCCGGCTTCCTCGTTTTCTTCATCTACCAATGCAACTTGAGCCTTCTCCACTTTTCTTGTTGAAGAACATAATGCCCCGGAAAAAGAGAGTGACTGTGAAGGAAGAGTTGGAAGCAGCTGAGACACTGGCCAGTCTGGCAATGCCGAGGATGAACATGCCGGAGGACATGTTGGTGAGTGACCTTTCTCTCCCCTCCTTTCGCAGTTTCAAAGTCTTCCAGACCTTCTTCAAAAAAACATTCTACAACATGCTCGAACTATTGGTTACTGAAAAAGGAAAGGATTTCATGGTGAGTCAGAAAATCTGCAGATTCTGTGACTATTTGTTGGATTCCAGACCAAATTCTCACTGGAGCTCCGAGTGCAAGTTGGTCAGCATTTCATCGACCTCGCCACGATCATCGACAGAATGATTGCAATTGGAGGATTGCCCTGGTCAGAGGAGCATCAGAACGAGCTGACTATCAAATGGACGGAGTTAGCAAAGAAAGTGGTGTCGGCTTGAAAATTTCAAGTGTGTATGTGAAAATTGGCAATTGGTTTATGTTATAACTGTTCTCCTTCTCCATCTCCGTTTCCTATTTCTAAATGGACGTTTCCTTTAAACTAATAAACTTTCACTACACACACTGACACCTGATGTTTATCTTTTCTCTTTCTCTATCCTTTTCTCGTCAGTTGCGATGATGTCCAAGTCGGGAACGCTCTTGAAAAACGGAAGATGTTTGGTATCACGGGGGAATGGGAGAATGGGGAAAACAAGTGGAGGCGACTCTTGAAACGATTGGGGAAAGCTTCAGATAACCTATCTGCGGCTAAACATGATGATAAACGTCTTATCGGGTGATATGATACTGTGATAAAAGCCTCGGTGTTCTTGAAGCGATATCAGCGAACCTTGTGTAATTTTAGCGGTGATAACGATATGAACTGCCTCAAAAAACTATGATTGTTTGATGTGGTGTAGAACACGTAACCAGCAAAAAGAATCCGAAATCCTTTTACTTTTCATGTTGCTTAAGCGTCCCCTTATATTGATATTTTGTTAACCTTAAATATACATATCCAAGTCCCCGCTTCAACCTTGTACTTTTCATTCGGAAGACTTTTGCGCGTTCTCCTCTTCCTTTTTCTTTTTGAATAAAGCGCGAATATTCCCAATTTCCAATTCCCCTCATCCGAAACTCTCCCAGCACTAGGTAATGGAAAACAGTGTTGGTCGCCTGTTGATGCAAATGTGCAGCGAGAAGAAAAAAGGAAGGGGGAAAAAGGAAAGAGGGGGAAACGCGCAGGAGGCAAATGTCAATTCGCGTTCTTCCCCTACAAAACTGCCGGTTTCTTTTTGTTCTAATCATCGCCGTTTGTTCCAGAGATGGCGTATAATCTCCTTTTCGGCGGCGATTTTATCGGCACCCCGGGAGCACCGTACCGTCGTAGATGTAATCTTACAAACGACGAAATGGTAAGTGTACTTGTGCGCTGGTTTTCTTAATTTTCGCATATGTTTCAGGCCGATGTTCTCCAGCAATACATGCGCAGCTTCTGCGCCGTTAAGAGAGTGAGTTGCTTTGTTTTACCAAGTGCTCAGTTCCTCAAAACCGAAGGAAATTCCAGTATCGCAATCCTAAGGTGTACCGCCTGGCGCTCGACAAGGAGCAAACGGTTTTGGACAAGTTGACCAGCATCATCCGCCTCGCGACAAACCCATGGAATCCAGACGACCAACGAAAGATCAGCCAGCTTCGTGCCATTATTGCCCGCATCCGTCAGGACATGGCGGTGATTCCCGAACGAGATTACGGATCGTTCAGACTTGCGAACGAGTGATTGGAAGTGGTGGCAACCTTGTGTAACTTCTCAGCGCACGTGTACCCCAGCGATGATACTCCCCGTTTCTCTTTCTCTCTCTCTCATTCTATCCGTCATTTCTCGCTGCCCCGTTTTCCCTTTCTCCCCGTTGTAAAAGTCTATTTCCACTTTCCACAAGACCGTATGGCTCTAGGACATTGATTCTTAACGAGTTCTATTTCTGGTAACATACTTTTCAATTCAATTCACCAAAATCTACCTATAACATTTGAAGTATAATAGTTCGGAAAACTTCTCCTGTAGCTCTTCATGTGTTTTCTCATCATAATATTTTGCAATTCCTTCAAGTTGTTTTTCATTGAACGGTGCTTATGCAGTTTGTAGTTCAAATAAAATACGAACCAAGAGTTCCATGTGCACTATCTATTCCCCTCCATTGTCCGCCCATGAGTCACTCTTCCAAAACATTCAAACAAACGTCTCCGTTTGTCAGCTGAAACTTTCTTCTTCTTCTTCTCCTTGTCTCCTCGTGTTTCATGTCGAAACGGTGAACACATCGACCAAAGTGTCCAAGTCTCTATGGTTAAGTTTTGTGTCTATCTTATCATTCGGCGATGAAGGAAGGCAGTTGTAAATCGCAAGATGATGATACGCGCGGCAACTTTGCGCCGTCTTCGTCTCTCTCCACTTACTTGTACCCTTTTTGTATACGTTGGCAACGCGTTTGTTGCAATAGCAATTGACACGACATGTTCGTTGTCTATAAAGAGAAGCTGAGTTTTCAAAGTTCATCATCGATCGCTTGTTTCATCTTCCCAAACGCAGACAGGAAAGGAGGTCATTAGCGTGATGGATTGTTCTCCCTTCCGATTTCTTCCCGTCTTGTCCTTTTCCTCTCTCCTTGCAACTGACATGGCATTTCAGAACCATGTCTGATATGATAACGGCGCGCATGTTTCTCGCTGGCCTTCTCCTCAGAATAGAGGGCCACGAGCTGGATTTCGAAAGTCTCTATAACTACTTCTGGTGAGTAGCTAAAAGCGTCCATTTGACATCCCTTTATCATTACAGTATAGAGTACTCCTCGCATTCGACGGAGGTAATTTCTGCTAAAGAAATATACAAGGAGCTCGGGAAAAACGACGACCAGTGGTTTGAATTCGTAAGTTCCACGCTGAAAAGGTCAAATTGAAAACCTGAATGTTCCAGAAACCAAGCCCGGATGCAGTTCCGAAAACCGTCGACATGAAGTGCGAGGTGCGCTTGGTAAGTGATCTGAGGATCCTCGACGCCATGCGGTTCAAGTTCGAACAGCTGTTCTGGGTGTGCGACAACAAAATCAGCAGAGGTGAGTGTCTTGGACGCTATGGTTCTAGGCAAGTGTTCATCGATGAAAAACGGCTGTTGGACCGAAAAACAAATAAACGCTTCCAGATGTTGTGTACTTCCTGTGCGAGGCCAAGTGCACCCTCGCTGAGATGACGGCTTCTCTCCGTCTTCCCAAGTTCCAGGACGCCTTCCGGTTCATCATCAGTCGTGATCTGGAGCCAAAAATGAATATGTTTGCTTCCTCATCCGAAAGTTCCGAAAGTTCCGAGTAGAGAAGATGAACCATTCCCATCAAATTGTGTGACAGTTTTCTGTGGCCCCTTCATATGTTGTAATACTCCGTTGGCCATCAGTTTTCTGTTTACTTTGCCACAATTGTGTTCCGATTTTGCCCATTTTCTAAAGTGAAAAAGTTGTGAATTATGATATGAATAAAATTCTGCGGCCTTCTCTGTAGCAGCTGGTTGCCCCGTCAGCTGTTCTTTCTTGCTCCGGTTTAATCGAAAACTGAGATATGGATTGGTGCAAAGCCTCTTGTGCTCGGACTGGAGCTTGACGGATTTCACTCTTCTTTCCGTTTTTCATCACAGAAATTGTGTGCTGTTCCACAAAACACGATTTGTTTCGATATTTCCCACGCAAAACAAACATGGTTTTTCAAAAAAGCCACGACGATTTACATTGAATTCTCAGTTTTTGGATACGTTTCGAGCGATGGACAGATGAAAAAAAAATGTATTTTTTCAAAAGAAATATAATTGTATTCCGTTTTATGAATGGGAGGATTGTATTTTTTGCGGAAAAGTATCGTACCCCGTGGTTTGCTTCCATGAGGCCATATCTCGAAGTTACCATTCTGGACAACTCTGCGTCGCAGATCAACTATATCTTATCGAATTCAAACAGTGTTTCCACAAAAGAAGTGCTAAGGTGACTTTCCATGGGATTTTGAAACGGACCTATCCCATCGGATACGGTATCCGGCTCACCTGTTTGGTGGATGCGGAATACAGGATGCGGGCGCCCTAACCTGTTCTACAGTTTTGTGGAACGCCCTCGAGAACTGAGTTAGACGTTTGAAGTGTTGTTTACGTGAATTGTATGAAACTGTGACTGAGAAAAACATTACTGGGCTCGAGGAACTCATAAATGAGTGGGAACCCCTGTGTCCATGACAAACACAGTATCCGGCTCGTGTGACCGCTAGATGACCATTGAACTTTGATGTTTTCTGGCGTTATACGGCCGTTCCCTCAGGTTTCCATGAGGAGAACTGGAACATATATTCAGACTAACACTAATGTCTTAAGATCTCAGAACATAGCTTATTCGGGGATGAATGTAAATGGGAATAAAACATAAGGAATAAGAATTAACAGAGAATAAGAGAGAGGATCCTGACCATAATGACTAATCTCCATCTCGTCTGCTTTCCTGCGCACAAAGGGGCGGGGCTAGATAACCTTGAGCCGCCTGCAACACTGGAAAACTGATAGTACTGTATCGTCATTGCTCCGCCTCTCCCCCTGGTTCGTTTCTTTGTCTGCGTGATGTTTGCGCTTTTCCCGCCCCTTCCCCGCCTCTTCCCAGACTATATCGTTCCAGCGGCCTTCATTCTATCATTCTTCTCTTCTCCAAATCGACCGTTTCCCTCGTCCTCCCTTCCTTCTTTCACTCTCTACCCACTTCTCCGCTTCTAACTCATAGTCTTCCAGGATGCTCGTCACTTCATCTCACAATATGAGGATCTTCTGCATCTTACTTGCCTGCATGGGAGACATGGGTCTTACCGCGTTTTTCACCCAAGATTCGCTTAACAAACTCATCAAAGCCGGTGTTGACGACCCGATGGACCTACTCGAGGAGAACAAGATTCTCCTCTGTGCCTTTCTCTTGTACGCGATGAGAATTGTCTTCATTGGAGTGTGCGAGTCCAAGTACAACGACACCCTTCCTTCAACCAACGTTTTATCACACCGACGATTCTTCTATGCAGTCATCTGCGCTGTGACAACATGGTATGCGGTGACCATTGCAATTTGGTTGACGGAAGACACTGGAAATGGACCACTCGTGACGTACACGGTCGCCGCAGTCATGACTCTTGTCCAACTCTTGATCATCTACACCGCCATCTTCTGGAGAGAATGCGGACTTGTCCCACCGATGTACTACAAGTTTGCACTCGAAGATGCCTGAATTGAGTAAGTTCCAAACGGCGTGGAATGTTTCAAACAGTCTGGTTTCTTACAGAATCTTGAGAGGACTCCTATTCCCGATTCTGGACCTACAGCTTTACTGAATAACCTTCTTTGTATACGTTTTTGAATGGTATTACTTTATTTAGGAATAGTTTTAAAAACCATATTTTTTAAAATAAAGAAGTAGAACGATAGCTCTATGAAGTACGCCTCTCCAAAATTTCGTAGAAATGAATGGCTTTAATCTCACCACAGTTGTGCAGAGTCCGTTTTCGGTTCCCCGAGGTGCTGTATGCAGGTCTTTCAGGTCTTCACATAAAGCGAAACACGATTTGTTTCGATTTTTCCCACGCAAAGCAAACATCGTTTTCCAAAAAGCCACGACGATTTACATAGAATTCTCCTTTTTTTTTGGAGAAATTTTGAGCGAAAGATAGATCGAAAAAACCGTTCTTCTCTTTTGAGGAAATATAATGTCTTTCAGTATTCGTCGAGGATTCTGGTCGTGCTTCGAAAAATATCCTCTCTACGAGTGGCTCGTTATTTCCACAGCTAGTACGAAACGCGCAACATACTTTTTTTAAGTTACGGACCGCTTGAGTGATTTAAAAACAAGCGTGGATTTCCGAAATCTTCTGATTGAGAGATACAGTAACCCATTCACTAGCCCACTTGTCAGAAAGCTGACATCTACTACATGTGCCCGTTAGACAACCAGTGTTCTTTGATTCTTCGTGGAATACTGATCGTGCTGATATTTCCACGTATCGTCATGGCGCCGCCCCTCTCCCGATTCGCCTCTTTCTCTGTGTTCTGTATGCTTTTCGCCCCACCCCCTCCACCCGACCATTTCGTTCCAGCGGCCTCCATTTTATCATTCTTCCATTCTCTCCTCTCCCTTTCCCGCTTCCCTTCCGTCCAAACCACATATTTTCAGGATGGTCGCCCATGGAATTCCTGGCTACATGATAGCAATGATGATCGTCGCAGCTATCGTCTTAGACATACAGCTCTCACTGATCATCAAAAATGTATCGTTTACGGATGTCAACGAATTCTATTCCAATGGCCAATTCGAATCGCTTGTCGACATTCTATGTTTCGCTGTCATCCTGTTTTCGATGCGGATACTGTTCATCGGAGTGTGCTGCTTTGTCTTCAGTTTCATCCCGTACTACCACGAATGGCCAAACACGGGCTATGAAGGTCCCATCATCTTCTCGGGGGGATTCATGCAGTCGGTTATCTTCTGTTTGCTCTTGAAATTCAACATTGGTAACGGATTCCACACGACGTTCGCTATTGCCGGGCTCATTACTTTTGTCCAACTCGTAATTCACTTTGTCATCAAGTACGTATCCGAATTTGGATGGGTTCTGCCGAAGTACCGCACAGTGGCGCTCGTAGATGTTTGAGTGAGTTTCAACCGCCGGGAAGTGCTTTGAACAGTCTAATTTCTTGCAGATCATTTGACGGACTCCTTTGACGGACTATGGGCCTACATATTCTGCAATTCACGAAAAAACGTTCTACTTCTTTCACGACTCCCATTTCACAAAATAATCTTTTTTGATTGTTTCTTATCTTATTTTTCATTCTTCTACAGTTTTATAACCTTTTGGGAGCTTTTTGGGTTCGATATTTATCCGATAAAGAAGTAGAACGACAAATCTCTGAAACATTCGCTCGTCTCTCCAAAAACTAATGCAATCGTCGTCGCTCTTTTCTCTCTGCTCGTAGTGTTCGCCAGGGCCATTGGTTCAAACGAGCGGACACAATGTGTGTGCTTGAGTGCACCGCAGTCGTCTTTTTATGTCCATATTAGTCGCCGTCAATGTGCACTTTTTCGTGAGGACAAATTTGCATGTTATCGTTATAAGAGCACGTGATCTTCTACCATCATCGGACCCAGTTGTTTGCTCTGTTTGCTCTTTCCCTCCGCCCTCTGCTCCCACCATTCTTCGGCCAGCGGTCCCCATTTTGTCAGTCTCCCTCCTTTCCCTCCTCCTGTCTACCTCCTCTCAACCTATAGGTTTTCAGAATGCCGTCCGGTCTTACTCGCTACGTGAAACTCTTCTGTCTCCTCGTCGGGATAAACGCCGATCTACTCCTCGCGGTGCTTCTTCATAGCGAGAAAATAGTGCGGCTGTTCATCGCCGACACTTTCAACCAAAAGGACTTCCTCGAGATCCCACATCTAGAGTTGGCGCTCATCATGTGCTTCTTCCGGATTCTTCTGATAGCTCTTTGCCTCCACGCATCCCAAATCTCCCCACTCGACTACAAGGCGATTGAGCATGTCATCACCGAAATCGTGTTCGTTCTTCCATTCAGCTATCCATGCTCGATGGCGTTGGAAACGGAGTATGTGGCTATCATCCAGACGATCCTCTTCGCAACCGGAATTCTCTACGCCAAATTCTGGTGGTTCAAGAATGAAGAAATCGTGAGTTTCAGAAGTCGTTTCATATTTCGAACAGTTCAGTTTTTCAGAAGAACCGATTATTGGAGGCCATCTACTGAAAAAAAGATATTCCACTCCCCGGCGTCTACTTCCGAATAACTTACTACTTATCGGTAATTCATTGGTATTTCTTCAATAAAGTGAGACAAAAATCAAGTTCTCTAGTTTCTCCGAAAAGTGATGAAATCGCCATGTCGTCTCCTGACTGCGCGCCCCTCGTGGTGTTCGCCGCGCGTATACTTAAACAAGGGGACACAATGTTTGTGCTGGAGGGGCACCACCGCCCTCTTGGCGCCTGTAAAGGGTGTTTTAGTGAGCGCGCATTCAAATTTTATTATCATGAGATCGCATTTAGTAGATGATTGGAGGTATGCTCGATTGAGAGGAGATGGAGGGTCGTTTGATGTCCTCTTCTTTTTGAAGAGCTGAAATTGACTGAAAGTAGGTCACTATTCTGGAAACTTCTATCACAGGGATACTGTAGCTTCGCTCACACGATTACGGATGCGCATATTGATGAACACCGCTATCAGAAGCACTACATTTCTCATCTGCATATCATTTACTATCCACGAGGGTATCTATTGACTTTCCGCCCTCGTTCGCTTCCATCGCATCCCCCCACTATTGACGTGGCTTCACATCAAAATGGGGTGTATGGTGACCGTTCGCATGTTCCTCGCAGGGATCCTTCTCAAATGTAAGGATCATACTCTGGACTACGCGACACTTTACAGGCTGTTTTGGTGAGTTCCAGAAATGATTTTCCTCAGAATAATTCACTGTTTTAGCGCCGAGTTCAGCTTACACACTACGAAAACCTACAACCCTCGAGAAGTCGCTCTAGATCTCGTCACGAACCAGGAGGGTTGGTTCCAATTTGTGAGTTCATGAAACGGCCTCCCCCGCGCACGCAACGACCACTTGTTTCCAGAAAACCCACTCAAAGAACGGACCAAATGTCTTCGACGTGTCGTGTCGCGTGAAACTTGTCAGTGACCTCAAGATACTCGACACACTCCGTTTACGCATCGAACAGGTGTACTGGACTTGTAAGGGGAAAGTCGGCCGACGTGAGTGATCAAAGTGGATTGCTACTCCAAACGGAGGAGTTCCAGACATTACCAAGTTCCTCTACGAAGCAATGTGCACGCTCAAGGAGAAAACCAGACCGATTCGCTTGCCGAGCTTTGAGGAGGCCTTCGGACACCTTCGCAGCAACCCACAGTGAAAGTTACAACTTTCTTTTCGATGTTCAAGGTCAATAAAAATGTTAATATGAAGCGCTCAGTTTATTTCTGGGCCTGTGCAAGGGCAAGAGCGTTATTAGTAACATCGATATTGATGGAAACCGCATTGAATGCCTTCTGCGACTCGGCTATCACGACCCACGCATCCTTGAGTTCCTCCTGATCCTCCTCGCACCACTGTCTCTCTCCGATCTTGACAATCCTGCGGAGCTGGAATAGGTATTGCAGAATGTATCCGTAGATTCTGCTGAACGTGTACTTCTCGTGTTTGTGCTGAAAAAAGGTTCATTAGAGAAGAAGCTCGTGATCCGGAACCACCTTCTCTGCGATCCATGCTTCGATAAAGTTAGAAATGTTGGTGATTGCTGCTTCCATTGAGTTCTGAAATGACGTGGTAATCAGTCGATTCGGACGGCGCCACTCACCTTGACGTTCTCGTCAACGTTCATCACCTTCGGGCGAGCCTCGGCAGAGAGCTCGACAAGTCCGAGTGCGGCCTCATACTCATCGGCCGTTGGGTTCACAGTTGGATCATCAAGCTGGTTCATATCTGATCGGAATAAATTTGAGGAGGGGGGGGGCGAGAAGTCAATAGAAAAAAGAGAGAAAGTTGGAAGGAAAAGCGAGAAAAGACAGTGGCGGTTTGGGAAACTTGGAAAACAATCCGTTTTATCACCTTATCAGAAACAGCACGAGTGCGCAGGCAGAAGGCCAAAAAAAGAGCAATTTTCACCCGAATCGCGTGAAACCACAAGAAAATGGCAATTCGTGCGATACAATGGCCATACTTATCGTTATGTATCTCGTTTCGAAAGAAAATTGAATGTGAATTATTGATAGGTTATTAGAGCAGCAAATGGGTGCAGCTAGAAAAGCGAAACGCGAAGGCGCCCTCTTGCACGTGGTATTAACCACACTGGGTGTTAATAAGCCAGCGAAAATAGAGTGAACGTGTGCTGGGTGGGAAAATGGAGAAATTCGGAAGGCAGTTGGGTGTGGTCATTTTGAGCGCAATCCGAGCAATGATACGTTACATTTTATTCTATAAAAAGGTAGAGGAGATCAACTGGATTATGCCCTTTAAGTTAATTGGACCTCTCCGTGGGAATTCGAACGTTTCGAAAGGTTGCACCCATGGAAACCAAAAAAAGCAAGAGTTCCTCTAAGCTTTAGAACATTTCAGTGAGAAAATGGAGCAAACCGTTTTCTCTAAAAAAAGGCAAAAAATTGCAGTCAATTATCGACAAATTTGCTCTTTTTGCCTTTTCTCTCGGTCGGGAAAACTTCTAGAACAAAAAAAACGTGTTCAATGTAAACTGAAAGGGAGAGCCGATCCATTGCCATTCGCGTTTGATGCCCATAAAATACACACTTGTTCGTGAAACACACCTCGCGATACATACCATCATCTGCCCCCTCACTTTCACGTCCAAAAGTGGAGAAGGAACGGTGGAAACGAAACGAAGAAAATGTGCTAGAAACAGTCATCGATTTGATGTGCACGGGGGTCCAAACGCGACGTGGAATAATAAAATTTGAATTTCCCGCGGTGAAATTTCGTCGAATTTCGCTGCGTAGCAACTCGGATACGGAGCGAAATCGGCGGTTCACAATAGAATTCGCTGCGTAGCGACTCGAGAGATACGGAGCGAAATCGGCGATTCTCAATAGAGCACGTTTGCACGCGCGTCGGCGTTGCCCCCCTCCCCCCTCCCCCCGTGGATGTTTTCGTTGAAGAGAGCAGGTTCCGCACATCTCAAAATGGCCTCTAGGCCCTGAATAAACAAAGAACCACACAAGGTGCCAATTCTTATGCGATGAGAAATCAACCAGTAGAATGCGCTCATAGGTTAACATGGTTTATTTCGAAAAAAAAACATTTAACGAATTGTCGATGCTTGGGCGGGAGTTATCAAGTATCCACGTACCGCCAAAAATAAGCATTTATCGAAGACTTCATCAAACTTGGCACGGAACTTCTTTGTGGATCTAATCTGGGATCTGATGAATGATTGCTGGTGCCTGTTGAAGGCCTGAGTGCCAAGGTAGTAAACGATCTTTCCAAATGAATGCATTCTGGTGTAGTACGCATAGAGGAAACTCTCTTCACCACCAGCAAAGCGTTTCTAAAAATTAAGATTAATCGTCTCCTCGGACTGTTGACACTGGGAAAACGAACCAGATAACGAAGACTGCTCCAAGCATTGTGACGAATACGCATGGCACGGATCTGCAACAACTTGGTTGATTGGGAAAAGTTCGCGAGTTCTTACACATGTGTCATCGGGAAGGTTGAACCTTATGCCACGTGGCGGACGTGGGGTTCTTCTGGGGCGAGGACGACGACAGAAACGCAGATGGAAAGGGACCATACCTGGAGAAAAAATGAACAAGAATGCGGGAAAGATTGTTTGAAAAGGCGAGAAAAAGAATACGAATGGAATGAATCAGCACTATCTCTCTCTATATTGTGAAATAGGATGCGGAAAAGTCTAGAACAGGAGTGTGGTCTGGCCACCCAGCGGCTCTTAGAACGACTGTGTGTTCCCGAGAATGATAGTTTATGGCTGATGAAATCGTTGAGTCACCGATCGATCACATGCAACAAAACAAGGTGCGGAGTCTCGTTGAGTCAGAAACACATTATTCGAGAAAGAAAGAGATTTTGAAAAGCTGACATATATTGCAGCAGCACGACGAAAGGGGGGGAGGTGCGTCGAACAATTTCTTTCGAAGACGAAATTTGTGCCGGGCGGCGATTTTGTGCACACACTCATGAAAATACGGAATGATAGGTAATCGGTCATGTGGAATCGAATGGAATCATCAACTTTATCAGAAATCTTCAAGCTGTTCTTGAAAATTGAGAAAAATCAAAAATGGAGCTTAGAAATTAGCATTTCAAACATGGATAAGCGCAAAATTCGCTACTTTTGCAACTGATTCCGGGACTTTCTGATACGTAGAATCCGAATTTGAAGTCAATTTTGAGATGCGATGAAGCGAAAAATGCGATTACAGCCCCAAACTTTGACTGAAATTCCTGAAAAATTTTCAGTGACGACCCCCGATTTTTATGATCGGATATCAACAAAGAGGTCTCTGACTAATGGTATGCAAATTTTCAGAACTCTGGGACTTCATTAAACACGTTTATGGTCCCTTCGAAACGACCACGTCTTGTCCAAATTACACTTTTTCTCGATTTTGAGGGAAAAATAGGCCGAATTTCTAATTTTGGACATCGGATTCGGATTCTGCGTTAAATTTGCGACTAGGTGTCTTCGAATAATGTTACTTATCCATATGGCTCTGTCATTCTTCGTATGGAAACTGCGACGAAGCACGTTCGACGCACGGTGTGGTGTGGCGGCAGAACGCCCGGCCGTTAATCGGTCAACTGGGGGGGGGGGGGGTTCAGCGCCAAATTCTCAGAAAAACGTTGTGGCGTCTAGGAATACGGTGTCTACAAATCATGTGCACATATTGTCTGGAAAGTGGTTCATGAGATTGTGACGGAGATTTCCTACAACTGGAAGACGACCGGTCCTTCCTGAATAGAATCGATAACGTCCGCGAAGTAATCTCCAAGAGGCTGAACACAGCCGGAAATCCTATAATAGTCTGGAATGTCGGAGGAATTTAGTGGTTTCTCGTTTGTGGTGTGTTCCGAAGGTCGTGAGCTCCTCAATTTCCGTGGCGTGGTCCCTATGTTTCCAAAATACGGATCGATTCCTGTCAATTATCGTGACACCGAAGTAATGTTTTGATTCCCAGCACGAGGCCGCGCTCATTTTCCCATTGCACTCTCTCTCTCTTTCTCTTTCTGCACTCAAAAACAAAAATACCATTGGCACTTTTTCTCTGCGCCTTCGTAAGTCCCCGCGGTGTTCGCACACAGCCCACCCGTTTATAGTCATTCCTCTGTTCTAAACCTCCGCTCAACTCTTTCCTCTACAACCTTTTTTCTTTCAGAATGGATTTTGATTCGTCTCTGACCATCTTCTTCTCGATTTTTATAATCATCGCGGATGTTTTCGCAACGCTGGTCTCCATCGCTTCAGTAGACGGCAAGGCTCTAACTGTCAAACTCACGATGCCCTATGACATAACCACGTCACCCATCGATATTGCCATCATGATTGGAATCCGCGCCCTCTTCACCTCCCTCAATGGCTTCAGATTCGTATGCGGATCGGTTTTCCTTCGAACCAAACAAGTCATGCTCGCGAGTTCGATCTTCTGGGCCATGATGCTCATTGCCTCTATCACGAAGGTCGCCGTTCTGATCTTGGCGGGAAATGCGGATTCCGGAACTATCGTCAGCAGCGTCCTCGGTTTCCTTTGGACAATAGTGCACTCGGTGACTTCCACTTGCATTTGGGCGACGGAAAACGAGATAATTCAACGACGGCGCCGCGTACATCCAATTCAAGGCCCTGCTCCTCGATTTTTCGAAGTTTGAGTGTGGTTAGTGAGCATAGACACTGACAATCGTGTATACAACGTTCTGTTTCAGACTGAAACCCCCGTAACTACCTCTACACCGGTCAAAACCCATTTTTCTGCTCAACGCATCACAATCTCCCTTTGTTTACCTTCCCGTTGTTATTCCCCCTCTTCCTCAACACTTTATCTCTATTTAATCAGCAATAAATCGACAAAAATGAACGAATGTTCTTATTTTCCACCTTGTGGCTAGCTGTGCAATGTGTCTCTTCTTTGGATCGACTGGTGGTTTCCGATGGGTTACTGTTTGCGTAGAAATAGCATGGGCGAGGAAAAACATGGGTTGGAGGTCATGTGAATCACCTGCGGTTGTTTGGCGCGCGCTTAGAAATCGATCGATAGAATAGTCTCAGGTTAACATGATTTATTCACAAAGAAAACTCGTTGGATAGCATTTACTCGTTAAGACGGGCAAGGTTGTCGTGAATGGCGCGAAGGTAGGCTCTGATGCTCGTTTGTCCGATGGGATCGTACTCCTCTTTTCCGATTTCGATGACTGTGCGAAGGGTGACAACGGTGTCCACGTGAAAGTAGTAAAAGCGGTCTCTACGCAAGTTGAAGCGAACCTGAAAGAAGATTTTTCAAAGGGGAAATCAATTTAAACGAGAACTAACCGTGCGACGGATATGGGCACGACAATCGCGGCACCAGTTCTCGTAGAATTCCTGGAAAGTTTGGATAAAAAACAGGTTGAAGATGAAGAAAACTAACCAGTTGCTCGGGGGAGAGGTTACGACGGATGTTCTCCTGCGGCATTGCTCGATTTAGGCTGGAAATTCGAAGTGATAAGGATTGATTGAAGGAGCGAACAAAACGCTTCGAGAGAGGAACACAGAGAGAATGGAAAATGAGTCAGATTGTCTCCCTGCACGTTGCGAAATAGCACGAGATGTATGCAGACAATCAGTGATAGGAATTTCTTGTGTTTTCGTGAGGGGGGGGGTTCCTTTCCTCCAGACCACCCAGCATCTCGCGGGACTGTGTGCCGAGGAAAATGCTGATGACATAATTGAGTCACCGGTCGACCTCCGGGGTTGCAAATCTGCGGAAATCGGAGAGACCACACAGAGCGGCGAGTACATTCGTTTGCGGCGGAGATGTCCCGCAATTGCTGTGTTCCCGGCTCTTCCGAGATTTATACTGTTCGTTGAGTCCGCTCTTGGGTGGCTTCCTATTATCGGTCCTGCAAAAGTTGAAACTTCTGCGACAACCGCGACGCGGGCGAATATGCGTTCTCTCGCCACGAAAAATGTTTTTCGACAAAAAGTACGGTAGAAGAGAGAGAAAGGCGCGTTGCGGCTGCGTCGCGGTCGGCGCAGAAGTTTCAACTTTTGCAGGACGGATAATATCTGAAAATTTGTCCAGGGATCCCATTGAATACTTGGACTTCTTGGTTCACTGTTTTGGTGATGACTGAGTGCTCCTGTGTTGGGAGTGCAGAAAACGACACCAATCAGAAACGCTCCCTCTTTTCGCGTCCCTGTTCCCTTCTCCTTTTGTAACGCGAGTATGGCGTCTGGTCATAGACCATGCACGTGACTTTCTGTCACATAATTGAACACTGAGAGCTCTCCCATACTCTCTGATAACGGCTTCTCTGCTCCGCGCATCTTAATCACCCTCTTTCTCCCCCGGTCGCAATCTCTTTTACCCTGAACATCTATTTATTCCCCTCCGCTCCATGTAGCCCCACTAAGTCCCTCCACCCACAGTCCACCTCTCTTCGGTCCCCCTCCTTTTACACTCTTCCCCACACCAATCATCTCCGAATTTTCTTCGCACCTTCCGCTCGCAACGTCATGCTTTCTCTCTTTGTCTCTTTTCAGAAGTCTCAGAAATTTCATCTCTGGATCCGTCTGAAGGACGCAAAGGTCCCTCATGCAACCTTGAAATGAGAAGACTCATGACAGACGACGCTATGTGTATTCTGGCTGACCAAAATACTTTTCTTTGGGAAGCATTTCACTTTCAAGGTTACGTGGAAGACAACGTGCTTTTTATACATACTTTATTGATAAATCAACGAAAAAAACTTAGCGGTACAGCTCGGCCAAGTTGTTGTAGAGAGTCAGACGCAAAATGCTGAGACGCGTCTGTCCAGTAACGGTGTACTCCTCTCGCCCGATGTTCATCATCTGAGTGAGGATGTGCTCGGCTCGAATGTGAACCGCGTAGGAGCGGTCACGATCCAAATCGTACTGTTCCTGAAAGAGTGTGTTGAATATTTAGGAGGGACACTTATAAACCAACCGTTCTGCGGACCAAAGCACGGCTTTCGGCGCACCAGCGACGATAAAACTCCTGAAAAACACCAAATGAAGCCGATGAATGGAAGAGAAATAGAGGAAACTTACCATAGTCTCCGGGGGAAGGTTATAACGGACGTTTTCCTCCGCCATTGCGCAGGTTCACTGGAAGATCAAAACTGCTTATCACGACTCCACGACACTATTTCTATTCGAATATCTACTCTTGCTAGTACAGAAAAGAGGGCTATACAGAGGTCGAGCGGCAAATGGGAAGAGAGCGCGACTCCGAACTTTCACTTTTATTCGGAAATTGAGTAAGAATTGGGCACGCCAAGTCAAACAAAGTGAACATAAAAACAGTCGAATTCGACGTCTGGTGTCTCTCTTGTGGGGACGGGCGGACGGACGGGCGGGCCAAAATTTTTTAAATGTGAAAGTGGAGAGGGAAGGGGTGGAGGGAAACGATGTGGGCGATGTTTTGAGGGCTGTCGCCTCCCCATAAATTGGAGGAATAGCTCGATTTGATTGATATCAATGCAGATTTTTATTCATATTTGCAATACATGGAATTATTCAAATTGGTTAGGTGGGGCGAGACAGTGACTCTAGTCCGAGCTTCCCTTGAACCACGAGAAGACTTTCTTCCAGAAGAGCGACTAGAGCTGAAATATAGGGATATATGTGGCTCTATGTTGAGAACTCACGATCGCTGACACCTTTTTTCTGCTCGCCGATCGTTTGCTGGAACATACACTCGACGATAATCAACACAGACGGATCGTTGGTCACTCGGATCATATTTGTGCTGTACTGCTCCCCACGTCGAACATTCCGAGAGTAGCTCTGGAACACAGAGATCTTCTTAGTGATAACAGTTGTCACAAGTAATTACTACATCCAGCCAATCCGAGTTGGTGATCTCATCGTGAATCTCTGATCCCGAGTACATCTTCGACAAATATAGAGTGTACGCGCTAAAGCGAAAAAATAAAGAAACTCGCAGAGAAAAAACAACTCACATCAGTTTATTGTAAACCTGCATGAACGACAGCTCGCCGTACTGCAAAAGGATTGCAGTGATGATAATACATGGGTTCACACAACGGGAGTCTTCGTTCATGTCGAAAAACCACCTAAAACGAGAAAATGATTCGGTGAACGGAGAGAGATGATAAAGAAGAGAGAAGACCGAAGAAAGGGAAAGGCAACTTGCACTGGGTAGGCAAGCGAGTGCGCTAACGAAAAGACGAATCGCGTACGAACTATCGGCATGGTTTGGGAAGATTAGTGTAATAAAGAGAGAAGAAAAAAGAAGAGAATGGTGGGCGTGACAAACGTTCTCGATCGAATACTGTTTAGTCGACTTCGGGAAGGTCTTCGTTGTAGGTTTCTCCGCCGAAGAACAGAAGAACACGTCAAAAACCACGTGTATCACGTCATCGATTCAAGGTGATTCCCCGATTTTCAAACTTCAGCGAGAGATTAAGAAATTTTGATTCATATCAAAAGTGAAAAAAAGATTGAGAATCATAAAGAAAACATATTTTCAGAAAAAATACAACACACGGTTCATGAAATGAATTAATTTTCAGCGTGCGCCTGCTGAATGACGTAGCCGACGGTCTCCACGTAGGCGATCTGAGCGCGGATGGCGGTGACCTTGTTCTCCAATCTCTGGAGGCGTTCTTGACCTTGCAGCGACCATGGTTGCTGCGCGATGGGGATCATCTTCTTGATGATCTTCAGGATGTGCTTCTCGCAGACCACGCGAAACACATCCTCCCTATCGGCGCTCTGAAAAAAGGACATGTTTAAAATGAAAAAGAGAGAAAAAACTAACCCGAGCCACAAACATCGTCGACTGCGCGTGCTTGGAGAGGAGCACGTTCTGTAACATTTGAGTTTTCGTAGATACCAAGGTCACTTTAATCATTTTTAATGACCCGTCTGCTTTTTGTAAGTCACTCCGCCTGTTCTTATCTCCTTATCAGTCAAAAATAAAAAGAAGGACAGGCGGCGCTCTCTTTCGCATTGAAATGCGAACAAACGGGAAGGTTGCTTCCGCTTATAATCTAGAAAAACGCTCACCAGCTCATTGTTGCTCTTGTTCTTCACGCGGTAGTACGGTGCGTGCCAGTTGATGGACGTCATAGCTGGAAAACGAGCAGTTAGAGGATATAGTAGCGCTATTTTCCCAATGAAAAGAGATGAACAAGAAGGAGGGTAGAACACAAATCTCCAGAAGTTTCTGTTTTTGTTTTTTTGAAAACAACGCGAAACTGCGGCCAATCAGGAGTGAAACTCCTTCTCTCTAGGTAAATATCACAAAATTGGCGAAAGAGGAAGGAGGAGCGCAGTGGAAGAAAGGGAAAGGAGGCGACGGAGGGCGCCTCCTTGTCTGTCTCAATTCACGACTCCGAGGACACGAGAGTGCACCTATAAATTTGAAAAAAGCCCTTTCGCAGGCCAATTTGGAATTCAATAAGACACGGAAAATCACGGAGTGGAAAAGGAAACGTGGATGTTTTTCAATTAGAGTCAGTTTCGTTTCCGGCGGGTGGAAGAGCTAAATGCGCATCTCCGTGAGGCTCGCAAATGTGACAGCGTTCAGGGGGTGGCTCCCCTCGCGAGTGAAATTGCCGTGAGGTGGACCACCGCGACTGATGGTAATGACCTTTTTAGATTCGATTCTGACGTCGATGACGATGCAGTGTTCAAATGGAGAGCCGCCGAGCGGCATACGCTCTTTTGTAACTCATTCGAATCGCGTGTTGCGCGCCGGTATTTGATGGGTTTTTGAACGTGGGAAACCGTCATTCTTTTAGGGGCTCAACTCAAAAATGATGTCAGAGTCTCTTTCTACACCTATCGGGGATGAAGACCAAGGGAGATTCCTGGGGATCGGGGAGAGATGACGTCAGTTCTCCTTCAGAAAAAGACGAGATGTGTTGCACAACCAAAAGGGTGCCAAAAAGAGGTGGAAGCACATCAAACGCGTTGCTGAAGATTGAGGAAGAAGGGCTATTCATCATGAAGGCTCACTGCGCGGGATATTGTTTTATTCACGTAAAAAATGAGAATTGGAAACTGAGAATCATTTGCATAAAAAAGACGGGAAATTGTGGAATTAGAAAATGGAAAATAGTTGCGCGATGTATGGTGTGTGGAGGCGATCCGAGGCTTCATTTAGTCCTCCAAAACAAGGGCATTTTGAGTGTTGACTTCCTCGGCCTGCAAGATCATTGATACGCGTTGTTCTGATTGGCGAGGACGCTTACCAGACACACGGCATTGTAGAGCATCATGAACTCATCGAATACGTCGAACTCCCCGTCTTCGAGTTTGATGTAGGGCAGCTCGAAGTCATCTTCATCGAAACTGGTGTCGGGGGTCGGCAAGGTGACGAGAGACGAGTTCAACGAGACGCTGCGGCGGAGTTCTTCCGGAAAGTTCTCGGTGCGGTGTGCCGCGTCGACGAAGCGGCGGCGTTCCGCGTCGTAGTCCGAGTCCCAATGGATTGCTTCCGGTGGCACTTGGTAGCCGTTCTCCGTCACAACGATCTGACGAGCAAGCCACGCGGGCCCGTTTTGTTGCTGAACCGGAACAGGCACTTCGACGGTGTAATCGCTGAAAGACACACTGTTTGGAGAGCATTAGGCTAAACTACTCACGCGTCCTGTTCGAGCATCTGGTGCGCGTTCTCGTAGTGAGGGTCCAGAAGATGCTGACCGATGCAGAAGAGGTCCATGAAATCGTCATGATGCGAGTTTCCCGAGTTGTTCGGGACTTCCCGACTGAAGCTGATGTCGGTGGCATGCTCGCCAGCAGCAGCTTCGTCCCAACGGAAGTACATATCCTTGAGGTTTCCATAACTGAATCCTCCGTCTTTGATACACTCGTTGGCGATGCGGCCCTGGAACACCATGGTCACAAATAGGTCCCTCTCTCCCCGCCAACTAACCAATTCCTTGTACTGGTTGTTCTCGATCTCGATGATTTTTCTTCCCGAAGCCAGAATTTCCTTGCTCAGCTCAGCCGGCTGAAAAGAAAGAATGGTTTTCTCGCAAGTCTGTGTGATCTCACATCTTCGTCAAACTTGGCGACGATCTGAGCGCACAGCTGTTTCATTTGGAGGCAGAGATTGTACGGGAAGAAGAAGATGCGGCGTTCGTACTGCAGGCAGAATTTGTCCTGAAAAAGAGAGAAAATCGGTGGAACACTACGAAAGAGGGGGGGGGGAAGCCTACCCAGTCCTCGGTTCTCGTCTTGAGGAATTCCAGGAGAGTTTGGTAGTGGTTCTTGAGAATCGCCAGTTTCTCATCACTGTATTTGAAGTTGAGCGTGACTAGCGACATTCTGAAGAGCAGATGAGAAATCGATCGTTCAGAGCGGAGCCAGGAAGGTAAAGAGGGGGCGCAATGACACAATGGAATAAATTTGGCACGGTGCCAAAGAATAGGCGGCATATATTCGAAATGAGAAACAACTGCGAACCCGTGCTGCGGTAAAAGCAAACATATGCGGATGGTGCAAACGGGAAAAACAAGGTCTGTGTTGAGGAAGCGATTGAGAGAGCGATTGAGAAATAGGAGGAAATTGGACAGCAACTGGATGAAGAAGACAGAACCATTGCCCTTGTCAGAAAGACAGAACGACTCTCGGGTACAACAATTCTGCTCTCTTCATCTCGTTTCTAACGCTTTTTTCCGTATCTATACATTTCTTGGATATAGGGATTTTGAAGACAAAATTGTGCGCATGCGCTGATAGCGGAATTCGGTAGACGGATTAGTGTAATGTACGGAATATGGGTATGAAACGGAAAGCTTCCATTTTGAAGACGGGGGGAGGGCTAAAGGTTTCTTGTTGTTTTTGCGGAAAAGTGAAAAGTTGTAGACATATCCTCGTGTCAATTTCACGGTGTCGAGGACACGAGCACGGGGTGGTTGGTACTAATTTTGTCCTTTTTTACGCGGGGGGATCATGAAGAAAAAAGGAGTATATGCGGGGAGTTGGACTGTTGAATGCCGCCCAAGTAGCGACACGGGCCCCACACACAGCCGTCGCTTGCGGCACCACCTGTCACGGGCGCGTTAGAAGAAAAGCGGCTGGCACTCAACTTTCGAGCGCGCCAGGATACGAAGAACATCCGTTTTAGACTCGGAGAGAGAGAGAGTTTCGAATCATTTCGTACTTAAGAAAGCGTGACGTCATCTTTCACGCACAGGAGATGGACTACAACAAGATGTCATCTGGTTCTGATTCTTCGCAGTTGTTGAGAGGAGGGTTCTCTTTATTTCTATCTCTCCCGCTACCCTCCCCCGTCATGTGTCATTTTGCTCGGATCGCTTGGACGCAGTGTTTTCCGAAAAATTGTTCCCTCGACATGCAGATAATTTATTTCAATCACAAACACAAATTTATTTGCAGTGCTAGAACGCAGAGAACCGCTAAAAAAATCACATGGTGATCGGGACTAAATTTTGGATTTTCTGCCAATCTATTGCATGTCAAAGTGGTAGTCGTAGACACTGGTGCCATCCTCCATCTCGTAAATCTGAAAACAGGCGGCCTAAATTGAAATCAACGCTTCTCCAACTCACTCCGTTCTCCAAGAGTTCTCCGCAGCGACAGAAGAAGACGTGTTCGAAACGACGGAAATCCCCGTCGCTGAACGGCACATACTCCTGGCGTTGAGCCTCCACCTCGTCTCCCGAATCATCGTCAGTTCCACTTTCACCGTCCACGTTTCTTGCGCGATTTCTCTCCCGTGCCAACAACTGCTCGACAACTGTTCCCGGGTTGCTTCCGAGAGCCGCTCCGACGTTGTTGGTGGTGTTGATGTGGCCAACGATGGGGTACGTGATTGGGGAGAAGCTGCGAACCATGAGAATGTCGCTTGGGTAGATGTCATCAGCGCGCAAAGTCTCCGCTCGAGAATAGCGTCCGTCATCCTCCTCTTCAGGTTCCTCGTCATCGAATGACTCGTTTTCTCCATATAGAACTTTCCGAGGGTCGAGAACGACGCGATGAGAGAGTTCGTCCAGTACCGATGGTGGGTCGGCTTCCGCTACTTCTTGATTCGCCAATTGCTGCGCAACGAGCTTCTTGGCAAGCTCCATGACAGAGTCCGCTGCGGAATCCGCTGGAAGCTCGTTCTGCGGGGAGCTGCTTCTCTCGGGAACAGGAAGAACGTCGACGGGCGCAGTAACATGCTCCTCCGGGTGCTCGGCTTGGTGATCTGCTGCGGGCTCTGCGGCAGGCTCTGCTACGGACTCTGTGCCCGGCTCCATCGGCTCCAACGGGTTTTGTGCAGTCGCGGACTCAGGTCCACTGTTGTCTTGCAGAGCTTGAGCTTCTTCCAAGCGGATCTCCTCGTCGAGACGGGCGATTTCCTCAGCGCACAAATCCTCGACAGACACCCTTAAAACTCAAGAATTGCCTTTTCCTGAAGAAATTCTCTGTTCACTCACACTTCTGGGGTGACCATGTCCGTAAAGTTTCTGTAGCTCGGATCGGCGACCAAGTTGTTCAAAAGGAACAGCGACATGAATCTCTGATGACGCGTGTCCGCATTCAACGCGACCACATCAGCCTGCCCGAACTCGATTTCGGTGATTGTCGAGCTATGCGCCTCGCGGAACCACCACTCATGACAGCTCTCGATGTTGTCGAAGGTGAACCCGCCCTCGTGGAAGATGCGATTTGCGATGACACCCTGGAGGAAATTGATGAGAAGTAGAGAAGAAGGGTTCCGAAGTCAACTCACGAGCGACAGGTATCTTCCGTAGTAGTACTGGTTGAAAGCCACAGCAATGCGCTCGATGTGTTCATGTGGGTTGACCTGGAAAGAAGTTTGTGATAATCCGAAAGCTCCTCGTCATCCTTACAGTGTGTTCCAAGTGGAAGGCAGCACGGAGGCAGAGGTGTTCCAACTCTCGACAATAACCGGCAGGGTAACGGAACAAGTGCTCGCTTTCCTTGAAGCACAACTCATTCTGAAAAATTATATCAAACCTAGAAACACGTTAACTGGCTCACCCAGAGTTCATAAAGACGTTCGAAGAGTTTCTGAAGTCGCTGGAAATGCTGCAACAGAAACTCGCGCTGTTCCTCGGGATAGTGGGTTGGGAGAGGTTGAGAGAAAACCACAGTCATCCTGAAAAGAGGATATAATGAAACGTATCGCGTGCGAATAAAGGGAGGAAGGGGGAAAAGGTGAGAAGCTCTCTGTTTAATGATGGGTTGTGTCGTCTTGTTGGTGGCTCTAAGAACAGCCTTCGTCGAATGAGATCCGGTTTGGCACGAACGAGCGCACCGGGGGCTGCGGGGCGTGCATTCGCCCAATGCGCCTCTTTTCGTTTCCTTCACATCTCATTTTCGATGCCACCAAAAAAGGGGGCCGCTGTGAAATCAGTTTCAAACGGCAATTACATCGGATGGAGTGAGCCGAAAGGCGGCTCAGTACATGGATGTGGAATGGGCTCAAATTGGCCGGAAAAGTGGAACTGTAAAATGCCATTCTACTTAAGAGAAAATGGATTCGAAAATTGGAGAGAAGCGAGCTCGCGCCTTTCGAACTTTCACTCACTCGCTCCAAATAAGACATTTGAACTTGAACTTATCAAGTGCACTGAATGCTATTGAGCTGGAAACGGATTTAAATAGGACAAAAAACCAATGCGACTGCTTCGCATGATCAGTTGGCGAAGAGCTCCTCATTAACGTAGCCATGGCTCCGGCGGAATGAGAAGAATCACATGGGTGTGTGCTACGTCTCGAATCATTGGGGAGACGATAATGAGCATTTGTCGACGAGCCTAATCGTTGGTTAGACAGTGTGTATTATTCGAGGGGACACGGCAAGATAACAAGCAAACAAACAAGGAATTCGGACATGGTTTTTTGAATTTGAGGTGTTCATTGAGTACTTGTGGGTGGAAGTGGGATGAGAGCTGGGAAAGAGCTGGACGGGACAGAACACAAACTTGAATATACCTCAGATGATGTCAGTCGACGTTCCCCTGAGGTTTTTCATGAAGCATCGAAACATGGAGATTCATAGCATTCTAGCAACACAAAAACGGGCTAGAACTTCGATGTCTTCGTCCCATCCGAAATTAGCTCCGTGAGGCTATAATGAGCATGCGACATTCCAGACACGGTGATTAACGTCACTGTGATCGAGTTGAACTGAACTTCCTCATGTGCCAAGAAGCTTTCAAAACAAACAACGACCTTTGAATGGCAATGCGCCAGGACAGATAACTTGTTCACACTCGAATGCCAGAGTTTGCGAATGGATGACTGTGTCATGCTCAACCAGCCACCACAAGAACAGACAATGGCAATGAGCATGAAGATGTCGTATTTTTAACGAGCATGGTTGGAGAAGAAAACTGATGTTGTTCAGCACGATGGGTCTTTCCTTCGATTCTAGCCGTCATTGTAATTGTGGCAGTGTAGAAGAACCGTGGCTCAACTTCGATGCAAAGTTAGTTTCTTTCACATGCAACAAATCAGTTCGTTTTTTGTCGACTCGTGCTGATTAGTATATAATGCAAAAATTGGAAATGCAATAAACTAGATGTTTGAAGATACTTCTGACAATGCCATTTTTCCTGCGTTGAGTTGACTAAAAAGGGCTTCACGATCAAATTGGCAAGTCTCCTCGGCACTGAGATAAGCGAAACCCATTGGCGTACATTCGTCTCCACGCCAGCCGTCCGCGATGCGCTCTGTAACATTGAACGATGAGCATGGTTCTATTAAAATTAGAAATGCTTCTGTGGAATGTTTCGCCGAGTAGAAGTTTCTAAGACTTCGTGAGTCTTTGAATATTTCAATATCAAATGTCGCGACGACAAACTGTCGTGGCACGAAGAAAAATTGGCGATTTTCCACAACTAATTTTCGGTTTGAACAAAAAAAAACTCACTAAACCATGTAGCCGCTAGTGTTTTGCGTTCAACTTTTTCGAAACCGTCCTTTTCTCCAACTCGTATGCATTCGAAATTTGCTTCGATTGGCTGTTCATCGGAACCATTGAAAATTCAGCTTCCGTGGTTGAATACCGGTTGCTAATAAAATGCATTATTTGCCTCCAATGGGCAGATCAACACGGGCATCTGAGTTTCTTCAAGAGTGACGTGAATTATGCGATTTCGTTTCTTTTTGGGAGAGAAACTGATCGCAACCCTTTCTTCGTCTTCGAGCACCGTCGAGTCGATACAATGTTTGGTGTTTTTTGGCAAAATGTGTGTTCACGACGAAGAGCACTGCCTTTCCAGATTGGTTTTGATGACTGTCGAACCGAATGAAATGCAGCTTCCCAATTACTCAATTGACTGGGGAGACGAACAACGAACAGTTTGAGCTGTTCCAGGATGGCGACATCGTAGTCGACATGGCACATTCCGTACTTGTGGTCTTGAACTCGAGATTGGTTCGGTCAGGATCTTGGTAGAAACGACAAGCGTTCCTGTTGAATGCGTTGACGTTTTTCGTGTCTTCTTGCTCCGCGACGCGAATCTGCCAAATTTGGAATGATATTAGATAGAAGAGTATCACAATCTTACTTCACGGGACGGATCGCATACACTTTCTCCTCTGATGCAACGCGAAGGCAAATCGAGGAAGTGGAACCGAAGGTGACGAACGACCATTGGGAGTCGAAACATCTTAATCGATGTGAAACTCTTCGTTTCTTCCTTGTGATCTTTCAAATCGAGGTTGATTACGAAAATATATTGCCGTCGAAAGCATTTACTGTTCCCGTGTTGCAGTGGTTTACTCCTTGTTAACAGGCGAAAAGCTGGAAAGTTTAGAAAAATAGGTAGCAGTGCATAACATTCTCACCTCAACTAGAACTTCACTTCCGGGGCGTGACGTTCCGTATAAGGACATCGTATGGATGTCCTCAAGTCGTTCGGATAACAAAACCGGTAGACGTTCCGGTGCAACGGACGGTTAGCGGCAAAATAATGCTTTCACGATCGGCAAACTTGATGGTAAGAGTCGTGAGAACGTTGACCATCTTTATCAGTATCATTTGCAAATGATACTTTACTCCGAAGTTCTCACGAGCAGCTCACTCGGATGATATCGGAGACCTCGGCTCTAACAATGAGATTTCCGACTCTTTTCACAATGACGAAACGTTTTCTTAGTTTTGATAAGCAGCGATGACCTCCGTCGTGAAGATTGACGACACATAGTTTTTTTTGATTTTTGCTGGCGCACTCCAAGTTCTTGTCGCATCAATTATTATTGGCAATTTTATTGTATCAGAGATTGCACTCCTGCTGGGTGATCGGAACCGAAGTGAAGTCATCCTATTGGTGAGCTCGGTTCTGCAAATAAGATATTTGAGAAATCGCTTTCGAATATTTCTGTAGCTGTTCCTTTACCATTATGAGAAGTTGAAACGGTGAACTTCCAATGTCGTTTTCTCCAAACTTTGTAATCCTTGTCGCGGATCGCATAAACGTTTGTCTCCGTTGCGCTGGTCGTACAGAATTGGAGCCCGGTCGATGACGACATAGTTTCCACTCCATGACGAACTTCTCAGGATTGATTAATAGTCTTGGAAAGTATTCCCGGTGAAGTTAGTGAACGTTCGTGTGTCTTTGTGGATGATGACGCAAACACTGATGGCCATGCAGACGACCAAGTTGTTTTCTGAAAAATTCAATTCAAAAGTGACAATTTTAGCGCGACACTCACCTTTTCTTCTTGGATCTTGTTTCATATGTATTCGCCGGCCGCATGGTGATCACCGAAAGCTTGATAATCATTTGACTTGCAATTTCTTGGTACGAATGGAGTCTGTTGAATTATCTTGAAAATGACGAGCCGTTTTCGAACTACTTCTTCGCCAACTTTTTTGAATCCGCGCTTCTCCAACTTGTTCACATTCAGAATGCACTTGGGCGGGTTTTTTGTATGAACCGTCAAGATATCATCGGTATCTTGTCAAGGATGAGACGAACGGCTTGAGCAACACATCGGGTCTTGGTAGCTACGATGTACTTTGTTATAGTTGTGACTTTGTAATCGACGTAGCACTTTCCGTCTTCGTCAACACTTCTCGTAGTACTTTGACTGTTTATAGAACTGTTCCGTTGTCTCAGTGGATAACTCTTTGTTCAGCTGCATGAATCTGGAGAAAAGGAGATAAATTAGATAGAAAAGCATTGCTGTCTTACCAAATGGGTTTGAGAGAAGGTTTAGACCGTGAAATACGCCTAACGGCAATATCAGGAATGATCTTAGGTCGATAAACGGTCGATTTCCTCAAGCATAAATCAGTGTGGTGTGTCCATGGGGACTCTTCCAGCACCCATCTTATTTTTTATATGACATATTCCAGACGTTCCGATGCACAGGATGATGAATGACGAGACGTTGACTTTGTAATTGGCAAACTTGACGGCGAGTGTGTGTACTCCGGGCTTGGTCGGAAGGTTGACAATCTTGATCAGGCCGACTTCATCTTCATCATTTTGCATATGACGTTCCCAAGGTTCAGCGAGCAGCTTTTTCGAATGACATCGGCGTCCTCGACCTCTGCAGTTTCTCCAACTTGAACAATCAGATTTCCGTCTCTTTTGATAAGCAGATATGCTCTCCGTCGTGAAGACTAACGACACAGAGCTCCTCGAGTAATGACGGTGTTTTCCGAAATCACATGTCGTCAATTGTGGCTGGCCACTTGATTGAATTATTACATTGTGCTCCTGCTAGGTCATCAGAATGGCGACGGAAAATGGAGCCGTTCAAGAAATTGATTCTGTAAAATGCATGTTTGAGAAATGGCTCCACGAATACTTCATTACCTGTTCCTGTACCATTCCAACGTCCTTTCTTCCAAACTTCCTAGGCCCTGCCATAGATCTTATTGATGTTTGCATCCGTCATGCAAGCGATACAGCGTTGGAGCCTCACAAAGGGTTATATGGTTTCTATTCCACGACGGACTTCATAATTTGTGTGACTTGTGTGCGAGCGCCGTCGCAGTATCCCCAACACAGAAGATTAAGAAAGAAATCGTCAGTTGCTCGACAATAAATGGACGTTTTCGGACCTCCGCCAAAAAAAAACCGGGCGCTGATTTTCAACTTCTGTTGGCGCTCTTCGAATTGGTATCGCTTCATCTGACTCCTCAGCAAGCTCGACGTCACCTGATCGGCTTGTGGTTCCTTGATGCTGACAAAATTGGCGTTTCAGCTTTCTGACGACATCGTATCTGCTAGCCACGTACTCATCGACGTACAACTTGAGTTCTCCGGTGTCGGGCTGTAGAACGGACAGCTTTTGCACCCCATACAACGACAATACCTGGAAATTTAAAAATCAACTCGGCACTTTGTTCATCGAATGCTTACTGATTGTCGACAGTTTCGGCATTTTTTTCTCTCCTCTCTTGCTTCTGCTCTAGTGGTACGGCGACGGCGCTCACACCTTCCGTATCGTATCTGTTCGGCATGGCGCCGACTGGAAACCGACTATCCAACGCGTTTGCGAGCCTTCGGCCTTCGTCTTGAACGGGAGCTTCAGCATAAGCTCTTCGTTGATCGTGTACGGCGAACGACGGCGTTTCGAAGTCACGGCCCAGTCATTACCATAACGTTGCTGCCAGACGTAGAAAGTGATTCGTGCATCTTCGGCGCGGACTTCACGGGAATGGTTCCTGAAAATACGGCAATGGACTGGGAGGTTTCTTTATGAAATGCGTACTATCATGATCGTCGACGATTTCGGCATCTTTCCCTTCGTGCGCTTCACCACGTCATGACATCGTCTTTAAAGTCCTTAATTTTGCCGATGAGGTCGCAAATGTCGAACTGAAAATTGAAAAATGAGCGATATGGTCAAGCGAAGAGCATCGTCGCCCAGGTTTTTATGCGGAAATCATGTCAATGGCTCGTTTTCATTGTTGACAAAATTGACAGACTATTTTATAAATCCGAAATTGAAATTTCGTTTATTTTTCGTATCAAGGGATTTTCGGACTAGTATCATTTTAAATCGTTTTTTCTTTAAAAAAGGAAACAACTCACCGGAAATCATCCATCCGTCGCATTGAGAAGGAGTGTTGCCGCGTTCGAGTATAATGCGCAACGGAGACCACGGCAACGCGTTTCGATCGATAAGGCAGGCATAATGGTGGCGCGCGTGGTGAGGAGAAAGCGAGGAAAGAACAGACGACACAGGCTACGCGTGTTGCGACTGTTGCGACCTTGACCGAAGCACGGATATCTGCCGATTGTAGTGTTTTGAGGGCTGTGCTCCGTCAGACGGATCAGATAACATCGTGAGCAATAGAGGCCGCACATCTGGCGGGCATTGCGTGTGGTACCTATCCACAATGGCAGCATACCACTTACCTACATTTTCTTTCTTTTTTCAGATTTTCTCTCCGATTTCCCATTATTTTCACTAATTTTCCTTCTCGCTTCTCGATTTTTACGCATTTCACCCCCATTTTCAGTTAGTACCGCCCCTGGCCGAGTGTAGGTTTTCTAGGCCACCGCGACGTTCTCTCTTCCATTTGCTGTTTTTTATTTCATTTTCGCATTTTTTTTCATCTTTCCATTCGTTTTTTGACGAAATGACAGCAAATTTTCGAGAAAATTTGTTCATAAAAAATAAAACAAAAAATTAGCTTTCGTCTGAAATCCAACAAGACGCCATTTTGAGGTGACAAGTGTCTCCTTCGAGAACGTTCCGTTTTTCACTGTTCGTTGATGAATTTTTGTTTGTATTCCTCACTTCTTCATTCGAAAATCAAATACAATGATTTATTCTGAATTGAATTAGTTTTTTTTTCAGGAATAGATGCTCACACCACCCAATTCAACACTCACCGTTGGGATACGACGAAAAATGGAACCATATGCCGACTCCTGCCTATTTTCAACGAGAAATCGATTGGAAAGCTTCGGACTAGTGAGTTCTTCCTTTGGAAAGACAGGACCGTTCCAAACGTATGAAAATTCAGAATTCTCTCGGAAATCTGAAGGAGTGAGGTTGACACGCGGTTACTGCGACAAAAGAGAAAACAATTTTCTGATTTTCCTCGAATGGCCAACGTCATCAGGAACGTTTTCACCAACTTCAGTGCCGTGCCAACAAAGCTGAAACCAAGTCTCTGTTGAATCGGTGTTGCCACTCAATGTGCCGTATATCTCTTTTCCGTGCTCAAACGATGTATGATAGGCGGCAAGAATGTTGCCAAGCCTTGTCGGGATTCGAATGTTTTCTGAAAGTATCAGCAGTTGTCGGATACCCAAAGAAAGACTGTTGCATCGCTGGTCAGCCAAGATTGTCCGGGACACCAATTTGCCGAAATTTGCAAACCAACACAATATTATCGACCAGATAAAATTTGATACCACTGGAAACGACTGTCCGGAGACGAAACAGCGCGCTCAATTCCGATCACGCTGTTCGAGGAATTGGATCAACTGCCGACTCCCGCCCATGGTCAATGGGAATTGGTCTAAAAAGTTTCGAACCAGTGAGTTCCTGCTTTTGAAAGAAACCGTTAAAGAAGTATCAAAATTCAGGATTCCGTCAGAAATCTGACACGGAAGAGTGATATTGACACGCGGTTGCTGTAAAAAAGAGGAGATGGCCTTTCCCTGCCAAGGAAAGAGACACACTGTTTCTTCTGCCGCCCTCCTCCACGTTTGCCGCCTACACCTATTTCAAAGCAAAACGGTACGACAAGAAGGAGATTCATTAGAAAAGTGCAAGTTCGATTTCTATGCTGTCAAATTTCAGGTGTCGATCAGAAACAGATGAAGAACAATTGAAATTGCCGAACATTCGCTCAAGGAAAAGTTATTGAGATCGAGAGATTATTTGCTCTGCGTTGGTGTTCGCGACTTTCGAGAGTGCTGATTAAAACGATACTTACTTAGGATACAATATTGCCCAAACGTCCGAAAAAAACAGTTATTGTGGTCGAACACCCAAAAAAGGATAGCAGCAACTGGTCTCAGCGCTGCTCAGCCAATATCACATTAAATTTGCCAGAGTTTGTCCGAAAAGCGAGAACGTTACAAAAAAGGGTGATAACTGATTATTATGTGTGCTCAAAAAGTTGAAACTTCTGCGCCGACCGCGAAGCAGCCGCCCACGTGTGTTCTAGCCGCAAACGCGCGAAGAAAAAACTTTTTCTTCCGTACTTTTTGTCGAAAAACCGTTTTCGCGGCAAGAACACGCGTGGGCGGCTGCGTCGCGGTCAGCGCAGAAGTTTCAATGTTTGCAGGACGAATAATATACAAGATTCCTCATAAATTATCTCATTTTCAGGTGTTGTTGACGTCGCGTTGGATTCTTGACAGTCTGCAACCAAAAGAGTGATGTGAAAAAGCCAATTACTGACTTCCGAAATTCGCCAAATCACAAGTGGTTTACCAAGTTTGGCTGATTTGAACAATTAGGTGTGTTCATAGCAGATCGCTTCTTTTTAGATTGCCTAATACATTTTTACAGACGTTCCAACCACCAAGAATAATCTTGGAAAGCAACAAAACATGCAGTTCGGGGCAATCATTTAAGAGGAATCTGCAAATGTTGTTTGTGTTCTGTGTGGCACAACAAATAGAACAATGGCATGAAAAACGCGTCGATCTCAAACTGCTACTTCCATCAATGCACTGGTTGATATCTATGCTGCTCAATTTTGGAAACACATCAGTTATCACTGCAATCTGGATTCAACAGGGATATGGCGACCGTCTCGCCCACAACCTCGCTGTTATCAGAGTCAGGAATGCAATGGTGTTCAACGAAGTGATGACATGGAGTACAACAAGACGGACGGGAGGGTTTCGCGAAGAATGCGAGTCGGATAGTCTTCCAGCTTTTTTCCGACGATTTTTATAAAAATGGTCGAGATTCTCAACGGATGGCTCAACGGATGGTGTGCCACTGGTTGTCAACGGCAAGGATAACATTAGTAAGCTGATAGATTACCAAAGAATTTGGAAGAACTCGCGCGGAAGACTCTCATAACCGAGGCAACGTTTTGCGGAACAACTAATCTGAAGGTCAGTGAATACAGCGCATTTACTAAAACCTCTGGCCATTCTCTTATCGCCAGTGTCTGTTCCTGTGATGACTGGCTGAATATGTCGCAGTCATCCAGTCGCAGATTTTGGCGTTGTAGAGTTGAGGAGACACGGCGCGTAACGAATAGAAGTTCAGGTTATGCAGATCAGTACTAAGATGCCGACACCGGCGAGCACTTCCAATTGGAATCGCTGGCAACGCAACAAGATTGTTCGGAGTCAAACTATTCTGAGTAGAAAAAACAATCATTTTTTCTGTGTTCACTCTATGAATGAAATATTGACAGGAATTTCGATGGACTATTTGATTCAACCCTGGTGATAATTGAGAAGAGTCCTTTCAAGCAAGAAGCGGTTTGATCAGAGCGGATGATTTTTTCTCTAAATATCGAGAGTAGAACAAATATAACAGCTGAATAAGTTTGTTGAGGGTCAATATGCAGGGTATCTGGTGCTTCTGTACGTGAACGTGTCCACGATGGAGAGAAGACTGTTCAGTTTCTGTTGTGAGGCGGTCGCTTCTCTGAAGTTGAACGGCTTCTGTCCGATGAAAAGGAGCTGTTCGCACACGCGAATGGCATCTCGAATTTGAACCTCGGAGATGTTACGATCCTAAATGACAAGAAACATTATGTTGGGCAGCTATTGAAGGCTTACTATGTTCAATGCATAAACTTTGAGAAAATCCATCCGGCATTTGATTTCGATCTAAAAATTAAACGTTCTCGAAGAAAAATAATTGCTAACAATTTGCCCTGGCGTCAAGTTGCAAAGAAACGTTCTCGGTGGCGGAATCAGGACGTTCATAGCTTCTGCTTCCACTTGGAATCTGATAAAATATCACTGATATCGATTGTGCCGTTTAAAGGCACACGCATTTTTTCCGAGCGCGGAGTCCCGCCGCGATGGACGCGTGGACGGGAACAACGCGGCGTTGCATTTTTATCACCCTGCCGCCGACAATCTCGATCAGTTTTCCAAACGCCGTTCGCCCCGAGCGGTCGCTCTCCTCAGCTCTCTCTCTGGAATCGCCTCTTCGCACTTCTTCCATCACATTGGCACCGAAAGTGACAGACGTGGTAATGACTGCTGTAGTCAGTAGTAGTAGGATAATGCCACGCATGCATATTTTGAGTCGTCCGCGCGCCACGTCACGATGGAAGCTGCGTATTACTTTCGTAGGCCCCTTTCTTTCTTCGCAGGGTATAATTAGTTTGTCGCAGTGTGCTGGGCCACGTCACTATTGGCGACGCCTTTTTCTGGCACCCTCGCGCCTTTTTTCCGGAGCCACGTGTACCTGAAGTCAGCTAAGTACACGTGGCACTCTCTTTTTTCCTCTTATTCTCTGAGCCCTCTCTAGTACAGTATGTTAATGCCACTCTGGCGTGTGCGCTTTTTTGACGGCGCTCCATTCACTTAGAGCTAACGAGCTGTCATTTACGGTATTTGAAAGGGGTCATTGCGTTGCTCCCTCGTTTTCGCTTGTTGACGTGGCAAAGTGAAAGATGAGTCAGATGGCATGAATTGTTTTTCGAAGCGACCACAATGACCTCAAAACGTCGCTCGTTATCCAAGGAATACGGTATCTAACTGCCGTGCTTTGTTGTTGACTCTTCTCCGAGTTTTCTCTATCTGTGTGTACTCTCCCAGCTTGCTCTGAATTTCCTTTTTTCCGTCTTTTTCCCAGTCACACGGTAACGCAGCTGTTGACAGTTTTGCAATCATCTCCTTCTTCTGCATTGTGACCCCTTTCGAGGCAACAAAACGTTCCCGAACTTCCATTTTCAGAATCGTCTTCGAGTATGGATCCCCCGATTGCTTTCACAGACCGTTGCCCGTGCGGCGACCATGGGAAAGTAATTCCAGTGGGCGAACTAGGGCTCTCGCGGAAGGATATCATCACGCAGAGAGTCTACTTTCGTGGTTGCATGCTCGATTGTGACGTCGAAAACTGGGTGAGGGACATGTTTAACTTAGGAACCCATTTCATCTTCTTATTTTCAGACGCTTCACAACAACGGACATCTCCTTGGCTTCTTCGCGTTGCCGCTGAGCATGGCTTTCGAGCTGCTGAACATCACGTTCGAGATGACCGAGGCCATCCAGGTAGAATTACAGCGATGGCTACATAGAAACAAAGATTCTTTCAGGAGAATAACACCGTTCAGTTGAAGAAGCTCGCGGAAAAGCAAGAAAAGCTGTTTCACGAGAAGTACTTACCAATGAAGTACGCAGCCGCCAGGGTCCTCGAGAAGGAGGGATTCACCAAGGAAAACATCAAGTACCTGACCTTGTGGTGGCACGTCATCACAAACACCGACATCCGCCCGGCACCATACGTCGCGGTGAAGCCACATGAGGACCTCAAGAATCTGTTGGACACCTTCACATTCTACGGGTGAGACCTCAATCTTAAAATTCCCTAGTGAATTTCATTGTTTTAGAAAGCCGGCCGAGGACAACATGCGCGCGGACATGTTCGACCCCGAATATAAATTCAAAGTGTAAGTACTGAAGAAACAACATGTTGTTTTCCATAGGATGATTTTCAGCAACATGGAGACGCAAGTCAACGCCGTCCAACTTCTCCAGAAAACGGACACCGCCGATCAAGTAGAAAAACCATCTGGCCCGAATCTCGCTATCGAAATCCCGCAAGAAGGTGTCGAGGAACACGAGTACCTGCATGCCGATAGAACCGGCATGCACGAGATGGCGTGCAGTGCGGACTTCCCGGAGCCATTGAAGGTCGTCAATCTGCAGATCGACGTTCATCGGTTGGCGAACAACTACCGCGCGGAAAACTACGCTCGAGAAAGATACCCGTCGATGTCGTCGTCGCTCTGCAGCGACAACTTCGACGACATCGACGAGGGCGACTTTTTGCCCCTGGCCCTCACTCCGCGTTGGTGGTGGTCATAGGCAAATTGTCAAAACTTTTTTGGATCCGGTAACGCTTTTCCCAATGACCCGCCTTTTATCCCTCCATCTCAATGTCAGCTGCCCCCCCCCTAACTCGACTTGCTCCCATCTCCCACGGAAAACCTCCATATTTTTATAAGTGGGAGATCGGGGACGATTCCTGTGATGAATCTCTTAATCCAACCGACATTTTAACTTCCTCCAATTTTCCCACTCCTGGCATCATTCATCCCATGCCAGCAGACTTCACCATCACTTTTAATCACCCGTCCTTCCCCTCACCTTACACCCCTCCCCTTCCCCGTCTTCTACCCGAATCGCTCCCATTTCCCACAGAAATCCCCCTAAATTTCAAAAGTGGGAAATAGGGAACAATTCTGGTTTCATCATTCTTGTGAAAACGTCTCCTGTTTTTTTTATCGTCATCGACAGCATTGCAACTGGCCACCTTTTTCGTAATTTCTTCTCGTGGTAGAGTACCAGAGATTCCCCCCTCCCCCTCTTTTTCTCCCTTTGTCCCCGCCCCCCCCCCCCCCCCACGTCATCAACCTTCGCGCAGCCTCACAACTCTTCTCATGAATTGTAATTCTCTTGGTTAAGTACCTAAGATTCCCCCCCCCCCCTCGTTTCTTCGTCCCGCTATTTCCCCTACCAAAAAGCATTCTCTGTATTTCTAAGCACCCCCCGCCCCATAGGTACGCCCCCTCCCCCGTCTTCTACCCGAATCGCTCCCATTTCCCACAGAAATCCCCCTAAATTTCAAAAGTGGGAAATAGGGAACAATTCTGGCTTCATCATTCCTGTGAAAACGTTTCCTGTTTTTTTATCGTCATCAACAACCTCGGCCACGTGTCCCTTCTTGGTAATCACTTCTCATGGTCAGTACCGGAGATTCCCTCTTCCCCCTTCTCGCTATTCCCCCCCCCCCCCACCAGAAAACTTTCTCCACATTTCTAAACACCCCCTTCTCCGTCCCCCTTATCTCCCGTCCCCATCTTTCTCCAGTCATCCTTTCCCCTTGATAAGTACTCCCTCTCCTCTCTCCTACCCGAATCGCTCCCATTTCCCATAGAAATTCTATCATTTCAAAAATGGGAAATCGGGAACGATTCTGGCCTCATCATTCCCGTGACAACATCTTCTAATGTCTCTCCGACTATTTATCAAAAAAGAATCACCCTCTTTCCACTTTTTTCGTAACTTTTTCTCATGGTTGAGTACCAGAGATAAAATTTCCCTCTCACTCCTTCTACTTCTGTCCTCCTTGTCACCTATCCCATTATTTTTTTATTGGTATCTCGGGGATATGTCCCCTTTTTCCTCGTTCTCTTTTCTATATCGCCTGTCTCAATAACTATAACTGATTTTGGTGTTTTTCAAGGACATTTATTTTACTCAATAAAGAACGCATCTAATAACATCGGTCAATTAGCATTGCCGCACGCCTCGGAAGGATCAGAAGCAGTCGAAGATGGCCATGAAGACCTCGACGCAGCAGGCGCAGCACTGGAGACAAATGCAGCACGGCAGGCACACCTTGCAGCATGGCTCCGGCTCTGGTGGAGCCTCGAGAAGCGGTTGTTGGACACTGAAACATTCCCTGGTGAATTACTCTCCAGAAATCGCTCACATGACTGGTTGTGGCTCCGGATTGACCGTGTACATGGTTGGTTGGACGGTAGATTGCAACGGGGTGGAAGCCGAACGAGTGAGGGGCATCGCGCGAATTCAGAAAGAAACAAAATGGAAGAATGGCGTTGGGATGTGTGCATTCTGTGAAGTGGCCTCGTGTGTCACCAGGCAACTGTCTCGTAGTGCTGCTGTGGATAGAAACGAAACTACCAGAAATCATAAAATGACGTCTGGAGAGGGGACACATGACAATTCAAGCACTTGATTGAAATGCGCCACTCAACATTGCTCGACGTACTTTGGGACACACGCGCAAAGTTTTTACGGGAGAGTGCGGGGCCCAGTAGCGCCCAGCGACTCCGCAGTGAAAGCGGATACGTAAGGAACAAAAGACATCAATACACTTTTTTGATAGTAATTCATCCGCAAATTGACAGGGAAAACAATTAACTCGATGAACCATCCCTCATGCTTTCGTAATATCTGTTCTTCAACTCGCCAAGAGTTGGAATCGACGTGGATGCTTGGCAGAGGTCCTGATAGCATTTATCCACTCTTCGAATGCTCACATCGGTGCTCTGAACATTCCGACATCACTTGGTTTTCACTTTTTCAAAAACTCACTCTCAACACTGAAGAAAACAGCTCACATTTGGCCGCCACTAGCTCCACGGCCTTTTTGATATCGAGAAGGAAAGGTTTTCCAGTTTCACTGTACATACGGTCCATTTCCCGAGACTCCTTCTCCATCAATTGCTGCTCACTTTTCACAGCCGCCAAAAAACTTTGCAAGTGTGCTCCAAGGAGTTGGCGATTAGTCGAATGGTCCTTCACCTTCAAACTCTTATAAACAATTGAAACGTGTTGGTTTGCAGCTCTCAATGCGTTCAGTCGTCTTGTCCAGTTATTCTCAATGATTTCATTCCACGCTTTGTTCCTGAGATTTCTATATATCTCCCGCAACTGGTGCTCCATCTCGGCTCTTCGCTGCGCATCTCGTCGATGCATTTCTTCCAGATTTTTCGCCAATTGCTCTTGGAGCTCTTCAAGCCGTTTCTCAATCCGCTCGTTCTCCCATTTTATCTCCATCTCTTGTCTAGCCTCTTCCTCTCGGAATTCTCCCCGTTTCCTCTCAATTTCTTCATTGAGGTCCCCAATCTTCTTCTCGTTTTTCCGGCGTAACTCTCGAAGTCGATTCTCACTCTGCTCCTGTTCTGCTCGTCGTTTTGCCTCTTTCAAGTCCATTTCCAATTGTGACAACTGAAGAATCGATAATTTCTGGGATTTTTGGTATGTAACCGCACCTTATCTTTAAACATATTCGACACTTGATACTCATTCCTCATTTTCTCAAACTTCATGTCGCTTTCTGGAATTTTCAATTCTAGATAAGAGGAACGGAACATTCCCAACCTTGTCGGTCCATTTCGCTTCGTTTATCGACAAGCAACGTTTCCTCGTCCATCTGTGACACCGTCAATTCCAGTTCCATTCTAGCCTTCTCCCGTCTTGCTTTACGCCGTCTCTCGGCTTCTTCCTCTTCTCGCCTGAGTCCGATCAAACCGTTTAGCTAAAAGAAAAACAGAACTCACTGCTCTTCCAATTGCATTTCCCTCAATTGATCTTCGAATTCCGAACTTCTCAGCGCATCGTAAACTCCTGACTCGATAGTAGCTTGAGTCACATTCTCCACCGAATTGGACTGATTTTTGTTGAAGTAGAGGAAGAAGATGAAAGAACTCAGAACTGTAACGGCCGCCCAAACAATCCTCCCGGAGTTACCCTGAAAAAATTTGAAATTTTGAAGAAGGTGATTTGAACTGACTGACTCGAGAGTGTGCCAAAATCGGGCGAAGTTGAAAATTGTGGTTACCAAAATCGGGGAAAAATGACCAAAATCTTTTTTCGTTGGAATTTAATTTTTCATTAAATTTCATATCAGTACTGACGTCCGGACATGAATAGCGCATAAACCGTCACGTCAAAGTGCACAGAAGCAACCGAATTTTTAGATATGTCGTCAAATCGGGTGCTTCCGTGCACTTTGACGTGACGGTTTATGCGCTATTCATGTCCGGGCGTCAGTACTAATATGAAAATTAATGAAAAATTAAATTCCATCGGAAAAAGATTTTGGAAATTTTCGCCCGATTTTGGTAACGCCCAATTTTGGTAACCACATTTTTCAATTCCGCCCGATTTTGGCACACTCCCGACTGACTCACAGTGAAAGATACAAAATATTCTTTGAATTGGGTTAGGTAGTGCTTAACGACCTCCAGGATGAACAATCGGATGGGCTGACCCGCAACCATTTCGAAGTCATCAGATGTCACGGCTTCTGAAATCATGATCATGAAATACGACAACCAGAATGTAGAAACGAACCTTGGCTAGAAGGGACTACGTTCGGTCCCTGTTGATCATCATCGCTTTTTTTTCTCTGGAAATCATTGAAAAGTGGGACTTCTCTTACTCCGTCCGCAAACCTTAACCTCCACTGGTTCCCCACCATCCTCGGTGTCCGGTGGCAAATTTGGAAGCATATCTTAAAAAACAAAAAAAAAGCGTTAAGCGATGTCTCGATGGCGAGTTTTCAACATCTTTCCCAAAAAACATTCCAGAAACCGGTAAATTTCATCAGAAACACCGAGAAAAATTGGAAAATATAAACAGAAACGGTTCGGAAGAAACAGAAAAAAGAACTTAAGAGTGAGGAAGACACACATGAAGTTGTCAACAAGTGGAGGTACACACTGGACGATAAGAGAAATACTGCCGCCGAGAGATAGTGACCGAGAGGTGGAGGAGAGGAATGAAGGCTGAGCAAGCGGAATTAGAGTGAGGAAATGGTCGTTGGGAGTTATTTTGAAATGGAGGAAGGGGTTTCGAATGTTCCCGAAAAATGGTCTCGCAACGAAATCCAAACGGGGCTGATGGAATTCAATGTTTCGCGGATATGTTTTCTTCCGTGTTCAATGATGTCTACGAGAAAAAAACCGTATTTCTCGTCCACTGGAGTGGAGGTGCCGGACAAATTTTGGAATTTTCCTCAGAATGCGAGTGAGGGGAAAAACCGTTGGTTTCATGTGGAGACATGTTTTATATATATTTAAAAGCCAGGAAACAGAGTTTTTCTTGAATTGAACATAAAACTATTTGAATCGGGGCACAGTTTTCATGGTCCACTGCAGTTTTTGGTCTCGCCACGAACTCGAGGTTCTGTTGAGGAAGTTCAATTTTTCAGTACTTCACGGATTGTTTGCGATGATTTTCCGTCTATGGGTCTCATGCCCTACCCACCGGCAACAACGAAGAAATACTAGAGCACATTTCTGAGATTTTCCTCTCGTAAGTAAATCAGAGAAGATACCATCTGCTTTTTTCGGAACCTTTCTGTTGGGATTTAGTCATATTTTCTCTGTTCTTTTTTTTGCCGGAATATCTTGTAATTAACGATTCTCACGCAGTTTTCCGGAATTCTTCATATTTGACAAGAAGCTATGCGAATCGTAAAGATTACTCGGGGAGGGCCTGGGCAAAGGCTAGTCGACTGCTCGGCGTCGAGGAAATCGATCCATTGAATATCAAAAGGCCCAAAATATCCTCGATTTTCCGAAATGTTTCCAGAGTAGCTGATCCAACGACATTCACTCCCGCGTTCTGAAATTCCACCATAATTTTTTTTTTAAATTTGTTTGATCCTTACATGGCTGTTGATGGCCTCCGTGATGACCAGTAGTTTGGCCTGAAGCATTTCCTAAAAAAAATTACATTTGGCTCTCAAATCTAATCAAAAAACTGACTAGCTTTCCATCGGCAACTGTCTTAGCATATGTCGACTCTCCCATGATTTAAAAATGAAAATTCTGGCCAATAAGTGCCCTGAGAATAATTTTAAAAAAAATAGATTAAAATATGCAAGATAACTTTTCCGGATCACTTAAGACCGTTTTAATACAAAAATCACAATAATATTTAAAAATCAATCCATATTTATTGGCAAATTAATAGAACGGGTACTTGTTTCTCTTGTTGCCATGCTCGAGGATGGCCTTCTCCTTCAAGGTGTGCTCCAGGACATCGTCGATCTCCACCATCGCTTTGCGCACGTCCTTGATCATCTCGCGCGTGTCCCAGCACTCCGCCAGCGACGACGCCTTGTTGCTCAGCTCGATGGCCTTGTGGCACTTGGCGATGCACACGTAGAGCTGGTTGTCGACGACGCCGGGAGGCTGAAAACGTTTATTTCATTGCCAGAGCAGCAGAAATGGTTCTCACGTTGTACGCCAGAATGCTCATGAAGTGCTCCAGCGTGCCCTGCAGACCTTCCTAAACAAGTCAATGTTTCCAGTCGAGTCTCAGTTGGAAAACTTACCGAGCTCTTCCCAGAAAGTTTGCGCAGCACGTCGGTGGACACCTGCGAAACGAGCTTCTGAAGCTCTTGGACCCTGGAAAGTAACGGGAATTGCGCGAAACTAACGGGAGAAGTGTTTTTAGACAACCTTTCAAATTTTGCTATAATTTTGGAGAATGACACCTTTTCATATTTGTGATGGATCCCGCATAATGTCTAACTGTGCAAACTTCTAGTTTTCGAGATATTTGGTGTCAAAGTGCTCGAAAACGCCCGATTTCTTCAAAAAAAACGCAATTTTAAGCACTTTGAGACAAAATTTCTCGAGAAATAGGTAGAAGATTGCGCAGTTAGCCGCTATACGGGAATGCCTTCCTGTATGAAAAAGTGTCAATCGGCACGGCAATCTGCGTTTGAAATACATACCCTAGAAGTGCGCCGACTGGGTCAGTGGAAGCGCGATTCTCAATTTTCTCTGCGACAGGCCGAAATCTCAAAAAATACAGTAAATCCGGTGGGCGGTTTCCGGATGGTTTCGAACAGGAATAAATATTTCTGAGAGAAAAAGTAAAGAAAACAGATTTATCGACCTTTTTCGATGACAATTTTTGAAAAAATATTTTTTTTTCGCAAATTTTTCCCCTCTCAATTTTCGACATTTTTGCTCGTTTTTGTGCTCAAAATGTGAGCAATAAAATTCTGCACCGGAAATGGGTTCGAGAAGTCACATCAATGGTCTCGCTTCTCCTTAAAATACGGGAAACTCCAAAAAAGCGCAATTCCTGCTGAAATTTCAAAATGCATCTCTGCCGTGGAAAATGGACGAATTCAGTGGCCAATAGTGTCAAAATATTTCAAATGTTCTTCTTCATACATTTAAAGTACGGAAACTCCGAAAAATATGTTTTCCTCGCTGAAAACAGTGGTATTACCGTTTTCTCTTTCGCTAGGGTGCAGTGTTCTGCGAATGTGTAGCGAAATCGGAAAGGTCGTCTGACAACTTTTCCCTTGAAGGACAATTGTTGTCTGCCCTATCGTTTCTCACGGAAAAATAATGAAATGAACTCACGAGACTTGCTTCGGGTCGGCAGATTTCGGGTAGCTCATTGTACGCCTGGAACGGTAATGACAGTCGAAAATTCAGAGAAGACGTCGAAAAGTGAGAAAAAGAAAAAGACCGCAGAGACACGAAGCGGCAGATTTGGCGGAAACGACGGGCCAAGTGCTCCTCGTCTAGGTTTATGGTTACAATGTGCCGCGCGCAAGATCGGGAGGCGAGGTGGGCGGAGTGACCGTCACCGTTCGATGGGTGTTATGAATAGGCTGGCGCGGGGGACAGGTGCAAGAAAAAAGACACTAGGGGTGGACGGCTCGATTCAAATTATCCACCATTAGGACGACCACCATTAGGGTGTCGAAATAGACGGCCACTACGCGTAGTGCGCGTCGATGAGAACATGTACGATTTGTGTGAACACCAGACGCAAGTGTTGCACTATTACCGGCCAAAAACATGGGAAGAGAAAAGGTGGACAGCACGCGATGGACTGAAGTGAAGAGACGAGGGCGTGCGGCAGGAGGCACGTTTACTCAGGGAGCAGAGGGAAGGCGGTGGAGCCTGCAGGTGGCATGGCGCGAGAATAAGGGGACGGCAGAACGCTCCATGTATATAATTGTACATGGCGATCATCTTTTGTTGTCAACGTTGACATCTTCTTCGCGAAATTTGTATATTGAACAACAGCAAGAAGGCAAAGGCGAGAAAAAGCGACTGCGAGTACTTAATGCGGCAACTTGCGGCAACAGATGGCATTTATGGTTATGGTCCGTCACCGCCGCCGCTTTTGCGCGTAAACGATACGGACCGACGAGCCGCCCTTATGAGCGAGGAAGGAGGAGGCAGATGTATCACATAACCAATGACTCCGAAGCACCGGCGAGAAAGAACAAGACGGGACGAGGAAGAGCCCATTAGAAGGGGTTAGGCTGCGAGACAAAGTGAGAGGCGAAACGAACAATTCCGAAAATATTGGGTCGGCGGCGCCTCTTCTGGGGGGAGTAACGCGTGAAACTGACGGTAGTGGTTGACGCAAATATCGGTTTTTTAGGAGAAAAACTCATTTTATTCATTCAATCAGAAAGCAAGCGAGAGAGAAAGAAATAACTTGCATGTGCTCTACAACTGAGAGGTGTGGAGGATGAAGGGATAAAGGATACAAAACGGGAAATTCATGATAGGTTAAACGTGACACAAGCCAATTTTTTGGGGAGGGAGATTTCAAAGAATTTCGAGAACAATAGCAAAATAGCATATTTTTGTGATAACGTTGTTTGGCAATCAAGTTAATCAATGTATAGCAATGAACATCGCTTGGGAGAGATTGTTAATCAGATGGTTCACGAGCAAAACCTCCTCTCGGTTCCATTGGCGCTGCCCGATACTAATTACGCAGAAGGCCAGAACGCTGAATAGGAACGAATAATCCACGTTTGGACCGTGATCCTGAAATATAAACTGGATTGTCGGTTAGTGATATTATATACTTCACGAATCTTGAAACCTGCGCAAACGCGCTCCGCTGGACGCATGTAGGTCTCGCCACGACTATCGTCGCTGTCTCATGTATTCCGCGAGAGACGCAGACGAGAGTCGTGGCGAGACCAACAAGAGTCCAGCGGAGGGCGTTTGCGCAGGTTTCAAGATTTTCGAAACATATAACATTTTACTAACCACTGCGTAGTAGTATGTGAAGATGCGCATCATCAACTCCTGAAAAATGAGAGTTTGAAATGTGGAAGAAACTATGGACGACGAACCAGTTGTTCTGGATCCAGGTTCAATCTCCTTTGAACCAGTTGCGGACGCAAGAGCGGATGAGCAGGCGGAACATCCACAGGCTGGTGATGGGCAACACGGGGTTCAGCCCGGCGTCCAGCTGGGCGCTCACGTGCATCGCGCAACCACTCCCCGAGGCGACGATCACGCTGGTGTTCTGATCGGCGCCGGTCTCGGCGCCGGTCTCGGCGCCGGTCTCGGCGCGGCATCGAACGACGATCATCGCGACGGTTGTTCATTGTCGGCAAAAATGATATTCGGAAGAGCGTCTGAAATTACAAAAGGAAAAAGCGCGCGTAGAAAGAGTGAGAAGAGTAGAAAAGAGGTGAAGCGCGTTGTCATGCGAAGTGTTATCCCAGGAGATGTACCTTTCGTCGGGCGGAGAGGAGTCAGCTTGCGCACGGAAAACTAATGCTCAGAGTTTGGGGGGAGGGTCTAATTGACGTGTGCTCTGAGCTGCTGAGTCATGTGTCTGTTGTATATTGAAACGGGGAATTGGAGTTACGGAATGATCTTGAACGGTCGGAGATGGTTAAACGTCAGACTGGAAGATAACTGTGAGAAGGAGGGTGTATAATATGACTTTTGACGAACAGAACCACTGGGAATAACTTTTTTTTGGTTTCGAAATGAGTTGGAGAGAAAAAGAGAAAGAGAACATTGTCACTAGACGACGTGGGAGCAGGTGACGAGAGAAAAGGGAACGGCGGACGGCAAATACCGATGAAGCTCTCTTCTGACGGTTACAAGCGGTGGGAAATGAGGAAAACTCACCAACAACTTCTACTTTTGCGGGTTTGAGCCGTGTGGAGCCGAGCGCTGGGCAGTCAACTCGTGAGCGCATGGAGAGGATCAGGTGAGCCTCTAATCTGATAATTACCGCACAAACAAGAGTCCAGACGAAACGCAAAGTAATCAGCGCGTGGTTTGTGCGAGTTTCGTAGGTTGAAGTGCGCATGGGAAGAACAAAACTGAGGACGTCATCGTGAGAAGAATGATACTTGACTAAGATCCTGAAAAAGAGGGAATGGGAACATATTATTAATCAGGACACTTCGAAGCACAATGTCAAAGTAAAAAGAAGCAAGCTCATTTCATTAGGAGTCCCATTACAGTGAATGTCGGAAGGAAGGAGTGACACAATAGATGAGGGGGGAACAGTGGTACGCTCAATTCCGAATTGCTTGCCTTCTTTGTGAAAGTGACGGTATGCTTTCATTTTCTGGAAGCTTCCACGTCCACAATATGTGCGATTTTCTGTGGCCCCGGGGGAACCAGCCACATTTTGATGATGAGAACCGCACATGCGAAAGCAGAGCAGCGCTCACCGTTCTCCAACGCATCCTTCCCATTGGTCTTTGGCCCAACAACAGCATGGTCTTTGGCCCAACTCTGTCATGAGTACTCTTATTTATGTATCGCCTGTTTATCTGACACCTCATTGGGAGTTTCACGAGCTATCAGGAAATCATTCAAAAAAGTGTGAATCCATTGTGTTCTCATTTTCCGTTCACTCCCATTTCACAATACCCCCCCCCAGCTAGCATTTTGATACATGCCTCAACCATGCTTACCCCCCCCCCCCCCCTCCTCGAATGACCGATTCGAGAAACACATGCAGATGTTCCCGCAGCACAACACCCTGTATTGTTCACGCGCGATGCAAAGAAGAACGATTCACTTAAAGTCAGGGATTGTTTGTGAATATTTCGGCAATTAGTAAACTGTGGGAAAAATATAATTATAGACGCTCCCGGGGGGACATGTGTCGCAACAATATCGCAAAGCCCATAGTGTTCTTAATAGAGCGTGAGACACAAGAAACTGTATTTTTCCTCGATCCTTCTCTCCCCGTCGACCCCTCGTTTCTTATTGACCCCTATCACTGCTCCCTACAGGGGAGAAGGGGGAGGAGCGAGACGCCAATGTTGGCCCCACCCTGCTCCCCTCCCAGGATGAATAAGCTTGCTCGTCGACCGTGGTCGTTGACTGTCATCTCGTCAGTTCCCCTTGGCACTATCTCCTCAACAGACTCGATGAATACTAATTCGCTCGCCCCTCTGTTCCTCACTCTCGCTACCGGTATGTTCTCCCCCCATTTCGCACTTGCGGGCTCCTAGTTGGGTCTCGAAACGATTTCTCTGGTTCCTCCGCATTTCTCACATTCTTAATTGTTCTAGAAATGGATAACGTTCGCAACGGAATTCCGATGGTCATGGATCCTCGAGTCCCTGAAAACGGAAAGAACCTTAGCAAGAACAATCTGGTGAGTCTTTAGACACGTTTTTTGGAGATTTTTGTCACAAATCATCGATTTTTCAGGCTTACATGATTATTCTTCGCTCAGTCTACCAGTTTGAGCGGGTGAGCCTGAAACAAAAGCCAATCCAATAATCTGAGTTTCTCTTTAGGACAAGCAGACTTGCGTTGTTCGTAAGAATTTTATAAACGTCCTGGTGACTCTCGCGAACTCCACCATCGCCTACGGCAAGCTCCCCTACTCTGCGGATGGCCAGCGCCATGTAAACGGCCTCATCGGGAATATGGTGCAAATCGTGCAAACAAATGGCATCCGTCTGTTCCCCTAAGTCTGTTTTTTTGATCACCGTGCGCCTATTAATGTTCTTCTCAATAAAATTATCTTTTGTTTGTTAGATTTGCTATTATAACTTGTCAGATCGGTTGTTCTATCCGTATTCATTCCTTGACACAATAGACTGTATGGGCGGCCACACATACTTCGTACATACATATGTTTAGAAATGGACGACGCCGAATTGCCGGACGTCATCGAACACCCCATCGCTCGTCCAATTCCACTTCCAAATTATCCGCCGCTTCCTGATTGGAATGAGCCGCCAACCAACTTGAAAGTGGAAGATCTGGTGCGTTTTTAAAAACAGGTGTTCCACTATTCATCGCCATCGTTTCAGGAATTCATCCAAATGTGCATGCGCCTTTTGTGCGAAACCATTGAAGTGAGTTTCGAGTTTTTTTTTTTCGATGTTCATATTAACGACTTTAGGAACAAGCTCGCGTGGGACAAGTTCGCGTTGCTCACGTGGCTGTTTACATCCTGGCCTTGGAGTCTCGCAAATTCGGACTCCTCCCGTACTCGTTGCAGGGAGAACTCGTAGCCACTCGCATGTTGGCGAGATTGGCGGCCAAGATGGCCTACGGAGTCGACTACGAGCCACCACAGAATTCCTAACTTCTCGACGTTGTCTCGAAAAAACTGTTAATGTTTCGTTTATGTTGATCATGAAACCACTATCCTCGAAAACAATGTTGATTCAGGCGCAGTGACCTCCCTGTGCCAATCGGCCGCCCAGTAGCCACCTTCTTTCTTCTCCTCGTCTTCTACCACTTCGTGTTTGCCAAGTTCTCACGCTGCCGCTTTACAAATTGACATTCAGCGCGCTACAGTAGTTCTGGCGTTGGAAACGGTGGACAATTTGAAGACTTTTCCGACGTTTGACTCGTGGGAATTGCGCGCGACAAAAATGTCATTAATGTCATTATAAATTCGAAAGCCAATTTTGTTAACAAGATTTATTATCTTCTATAAGCATTTAAGAAAGAAAAACTTCCTTAACAGCCGAGAAAATGTCGTACATGCGGCGCAATTCGGCGCGTCGGAACGGCGTCTCCAGCAGTGGTCCCAGACGGATGCACGTGCTCAACACATCTTTCATAATGGCCAGGCAGTGAAACTCGAACGAGTTGAACTGGTTTTGGGCAACCAGTAGGGCCATTTTCTGCTGGACAACTCTCAATTCCAGCTCGAACGAGGTCTGAAATGCATGAAGAATTTGAACGCGATTCTCGTAATTGAACGCCTCACCACTTGCCAAACCGGCAGTAGCGACTGAAAGTTCTCGTTTAGGACCGACATATGTTCTGAAAAGACAATGAGTGTAGGGAGGAGAGGCAAGCGGAGGAAAAAGGTCGGTGAGAGATCGCCCGCCCTTTTGGGGGAAAGAGAGGGAAGAAAAACTAGGGGAAACGGGCGGGGTGTCTTTTGTTGTTTTTCGGATCGGCTAGCGTTTTCGACTGTTTCGCAATAGTTGCGTTCCGCAGAAAAAAACAACACGTGCGTATGACTCAATTTCGAGAGTCGCTACATTGATTCCTTCTCTCTAAACCAAGCGGGAGTCTGAAAGGGGCGGGGCTAGCGCTCGCTCTGGGCGCCGCGCTAGTTGTTTACCCTCTCTCGTTCCACCGTTCTCTCTCCTCTCTCTTTGCGCTCTGGGGGGCGCCACACACAAACAATTCTCCGGGCGCTACGGTAGTTCCTGTGATTGGATAGCAGATACAGTAACGACACGGAGAAAGAAGCGTTCTCAACGTCTGTGCGAATAGCTGAGTTGTAGTTCGGAAAAAAAACACATTGAGAAACAACAAATGACATTCATATAGAGTCAAAATTAAGAGATGAGTGGCTTAATGGCATTCCACAGTCTTGCGTCGTCGAGCAGCACCTCGTACATCAAGCGATGAGCCGGCTCATAATACGGCATACATCCGAGGGTGTACACGTAGAAGAGCGTCATCCAGTGGAAGTTGAGGAAGGCCGAGAGGAGACTGTCCCCGTTTCCGCGGATGATCTGAAAAGAGAATGTTACGTAGCATGCATTTAAGTGCGACTCACCTCGAACTGAATGCAATGGATTACGAACATGCACTCGTTTGCCACTCTGGTCTGAAAACGTGAAAACGTTATCAAATGGTATATTCCAAATTCAATAATGATACCTTCTGCGTGTTTGACAGGTTCCAGACGCTGCTGTTAGCCACGGGGTGGATAGTGAACGGCCGAAATCCGTCCATGTTCAGAATTAGAATCGGCGAGCGTCCGAGAAAATTCATCTGGAAAATGACAATTCTGAGATGCCTGAGGAAAATGAAGAGAGCGAAAGAAAGAGAAAGTGTGTGTTGGGTAGGACACTGCGTCTCCACCCCGTGACTGCGTAGGGCGCCGCGATGGGCTTGTTTACTGGACGAGAGGTGTTCCACCGATCGCGCGCCCGTAGATAAATGCAGTGGAGCGCGCTTGGCGCGCGGACGAAGGAAAGCTAGTCCTCCCGGGAACAAATTACTGTAACACGGCTCAAAATTATCCGATTTTTCTCAAACGTGGACAGAAAGGAGCGAAATATTGGAAGTACAATCTGATTTGTTTCACCACGCTGAAAGTCTGATTTTTTTGATGGACGATCATCGGAACATTTTGGAGGTACTGGAACAGGTGTGGAAAGTCCCTTCGTGCTAGAAAAAACTCTTCCAACAAAATCGTGTTTTACAGATAATAAAGATCTGAAAATGACAATTTCGCATGTTTTTTTTTAAATCTGAAAATCAAATTTCAGTTGCTTGGGTGGAATGCCAGAAGTGTCGCAAATTCAAGGAAATAATTAGATCAAACCCACTGAACCGCTTTGCGCGACAAGGATTACTGGGGGGACAAGCTCCAGATGTTCTTTTCTACTTCTTGTTCAAGTCCCAGCCCAAACGAACAATTCTCCGCCCAGTTACCGTATCCTGCAAACGACCAATCACTGATGCTGAGGAGAAAATGATGCAATGGATGGGTGAGAAGGCAATGTAGATGACTGTCGACGAGAGAGTGTGCAGAGCGAGGAGACGAAAAAGTTGAATCATCCTGCACGACGAGCAAAGTGCGTAAACAATGGCGTCTCCTCCCCCCTCCCCCTTCTACTCCTGTATAGGAGGGAGGGATGGAGGGGTCGACGGAAAACGAGGGGTCGACACACTGAACGTGTCTAACACGAGGAACGAGAACAGCTTGCAAAACCTATATAAAATGGAAAAGTATTTATTGGGATTGTCGAACCCATCGAATTAATCGACGCATTCAAGCAATTTTACAAAGGCATTTGACAGTAATTACTGGAGATTGCAAACTTGGAGAGACATCTCGAACATTTCCTCCACCAGCCAAGCCACTCGTTCTGAACCACGGGCGGTGCGTCGGACGCGGCCGACTTGCAGAGCGGATTCAGCGAAGATGGTCAGAGTCCCGTAGAGGTTACGGCAAAACGGGCACTGCTCATTCGCCTGAAAACGGTTATGATTGAAGAGCAATTGGGTTCGCAGGCTCACCAACGCAAATCGGAAGTGGAGCTTGAGCATCTCCAAGCAGAACTGAAGCAGAGCAATTGTGGAGGTCGGTGCAGTTAATAACTCACCAGATCGTTGTCGGTGAGGTTCAGGCCGTTGCCACGGGCCTCCGGATTGCCAGCGATCGGAAGTGGAAGTTCGTTGCCGTTGTCAGCCATTTCTGAAAAAGACAAGACAATCAATTGGAATTGACTGAAATCAGTGATGAATCACCCGGGGGACTAGAAAAATCGATTCAAAAGAGTACTAGACACTACTAGAACCGTGTTCTAGAAGGTGACTACTCGGTAGGGTACCCTATTGGTCGAGCAGTACAAGAAAAATGGTCCTTTTTCGAAAAACTGCGGAGAACCGATCGATCCAACGCACGAGCGCCCAACGAGAATGATTATTCACCAGCCCTCACACGAAAATTCGAGAGGGATAGAGAAAAGAGAAAAACAAGCGGTGAACGAAGGAACAAGGACAGTTGCGAAATCAGTTCGCTTCGAGACCCACTTTTTTATAGCGACCTAAGCTCGACCGGCAAAATAATATTTTTTCTATTTTTTTCTACTTCATCTACTGGTTTCCTCAAGCTCTGGCGGCAAAAAATAGATTTTAAAAAACGGAATGAAATTTTTTTTTTCGTGGATTGCGCTTAGTCGAACAGAAGCAGAAATGTGTCTTTTTTGAAGGAATCACTGTCTGGAGACCGCGGGAGTGTGTTGTTGGCCAATGACCTTCACGAAGGAGACGTGAAAAAGTAAACATCTGCAAATTTGAAGCAAAATCTGAAATTCCGTCTGAAAGCACTTTTCTTGTCTCTCCGACCCGCCTCGCCATCTTTTTTTCTAACTTTTGTTATTTCCCATTCACACCTCGTCATCACTGAGGCATCGACGACAGTGAACATTCCGTCTTCTCGACTTTGACGTAGTCCATTCGTTTTCAGCCAAATTATGTCTGACCATGTACAACATCGCTCGAATATGACAGTGTTCAGTTCATTTCTAGGATACACTCGTTTTTTGATATTTGGAGGAACGGTCCCCAGCTGGTCAATGTTTCCTACATTTCTATGATCGTTCCGACAATTTTCAAATTAATGAACTTCGAAAACAAAGAAAACTTGTGATAGCAATGCTTTATTTGCCCTGGCACATCGCTGTTAAAGTGTTTCACGGGAATGGGTAGAAACGATTGTCTAATAACCACGCTTACAAGAAAAACGCGGACTAGATGAAAAACATTGACGGCACATTTTCAGATTTTAAGAAAACCTTTTTTCTGTCCGTCCAATGGTTCAACTCTGTACAGTTAGCTGAACTTCTGCAGAATATCACTTTCGTTTTTTTTTCTAAAATTATCGAAATGTGAACCCAACTCGACACCAACTGCTCGGAGACGGATGACTGCCGGTAGTGGATCAGCCATCACGATCTCCAGCATCAAGTGTCAAGTTGTCGTTCATTCAAATACTCACCAGTGTTTCTTCATTGTTGGCCCAGCCAAGAACTGTCAAGTTTTTGTCGGCGAGGCATAATGGGTATTTTTTGGTGAGTGAGGTCAAATCGAATTTTTTGACGAGCCAGGTGCATTTTTTTTTGGGACTGTCCAAACCGCAATCACCTATGCGTTCCAGTTGAGCGACGTTGGTTGTATAATCGGAAAAACAAGAAAACTTGTCGACTTTGAATCCCACTTTTTTCGTGTTCTCCAATGTCGACAATGGCCAATGATTCAGCTGCGCAGGATTAATTTCGTTCTTGTCGTCGTTTTTATCTCAGTGTAAATCGTTTTTCACTCGTAGCAAATGTTTTTTTTTTCTGTTGAGACAGTAAAGTCTTCGGTAATTTTCGGAGCCATTTCCGAAAATCAAGTCGGGAAATATTCCGACAGAAATGATTTTCGAAAAATGAGTTTGGTAAAAATTTCCGACAAAAAACAGTTCCGAAATGACAAGTCGGAACAATTTCCGTCGAAAATTATTTCGGAAAATGGTCGGAAATTTCGGATTCATAGTTCACCAGCAGTATCCATCTGATTTTGATGAATCAGATCTGCAGAAAATGCATAACTCTGTCTTTCATCGGCAACCGAGAAATCCCTCGCGTCTACGTTTTTTCCTGTCGATTACGGAATAGCGAATTCCCACCAATTCCCAATTCCAACCTCCATCAACCAGCAGTCAGCAGCAGCATCGATCGCACGTTCTCCTCGTAGCTCTCTTTTTTTTTGCTCGATATTTTCCGTCGATTACTTCAGAAAACTTGAAAACGTGCGAGTCGAACCCCCGATGTTGACAGCAATGACAACCGTCTTGATCCATTACGCTCCGTTCCATCCGGTGGACAATCGGTTCCGCATTCGACAAGACAGTGTTCGCAGCGGATCAAAAATATCGTTTGAGGTGCTGAAAATCAATCGTTGGATTGTAAAAAAATACAAATTGGATCATGTCTCGCGAGTTGAAAAAAACGAACATTCTCAAGCAGATGCGGATGCATTCCGATGGGTCAGTTCTCAGATGTCGGCAGAAACTCAGTTTGTCGCTTTATTCGCATCGTACATCAAAAAATGTGCAGTTTGTATGCCGACAGAATCCCGGAAACAATGGAAACGGTCCCATTGCACATTTCGAATTCAGCTTGCGACTTCCACGAAACCTAGCTTCGTTTCGAATTCAATCTGCCGACGACTCCCAACACGTCAAACTCCATATTGACGATTTTGTCGAAGTAATAGCAAAATCCACCAATTTCTGTTGACCATGAGTCGTCGAGGACGTTATTCATGATGGCGTCCTTATCGTTGTCTTCTTTGACTGCTCGCCAGATATATTGAATCCGTTGTTGTGTTATTTTGACATCTTCTTTTTGGATCACTGGAAATTTCCGTGCATACTTGTAGTTCCCATTCAAAATTGTTTGTCACGTGGCTGACTTCCGTTTTTGTTCCTGATCGCATGATTTTTTTTGCCGTGGACAATCGGTTTTGTATCCAGGTTTTCGAATTGCATTGGAAACGCGTTGATCGAGACGCTGAAAAGAATTCCGAAAATTAGGCAAGAATAAGTTACACGACAAACCTGTGAGTGAGAATTGAACATCCGCATCTCAGAAAAAAACAGCGTTGACCCAGTGTCATTCCCATAAAATCTGCAGTCTTCGGTTGTATTCCATGAGTGAATGTGCTGATTGTATGGAGACTGGTTTCTTGGTAGTGTACACTCCGTTGAATTGGTCGATTAGCGTTCAGAGAGACGATGGATAAATGTCTTGTGTCGGTTTCAAATTTCGTTCGTTTTTTCGGAAAACTCTTGTTCCCGGTTGTATCAGGACGCAGTTCCTCGCGTGCTACCTGAAAAATGCTCCACGATATATAAGAAATTGAGCTACGAGATAAACCCTGAGCAAAATTCGGGCAGCAGAATGTGAAAATGGTGTATCGAATCACATTGTGTGATGACGTCTCCGGAATTGCCAACGCGTAGATGTCACCAGAACTTTCGGTTTCCGTTTTGTTTGCATATGCAACGTTGATTTTCTGAAGAGACCATAGGATTCGTCATTTTTGGGCTCGTTCCTCCAGGAAAATCTCTTTGAAAATTGGAGTTGGTGATAAGTTCCAGAGCTAGTTGTACTCCAGATCAACGCTTTGAAGGGGACTGTCACCAAAAACCAATTTTGCTTCAAAAGATGGCTCTGGCAAAGTCCCAGATTCTTAAAAAAAATCCCGAATTTTTGGTGATTTTTTGAGTAAAAGCTATCTGCATTGGCCGCGGCGTCGTGCGAGTTTTTAGTGGATTTGTGAATATTTGGTGTTTTTTTGAATCATTTTGCGAGCAATTGAGAGCGTTTTCTGGAAAGGATAAAAACTAGAAGGCAGACAAAAAAGAAATCAGAATATAACTGCAGCCGGACTCCGCCGCGACGTAGCCTCGCCGCCGTGGCCGAGTCTCACTGATACCGGGAAAAATTAAGCCAATGTTTCACTTTTCTTCTGTTTTTCTCCCTTCTCTATCCCTCCCGCTCAGATAGCTTTCCCATTAAAAATCACCAAAAATTTAGGATTTTTTTTAGAATCTGGTATTTTGCAGGTGTGCGGCAAAGTTGTTTTTATGTTACAGTCCCCCTTTAATATAAGTTGTCGCTGAATCCTTTCTCGTCGACCATCATCCATGAACAACTGATTTTTTTTATCCTGGCGTCCTTATCAATTTATTTCGAAACTGTTCGCCAGCAGTCTTGATTCTGTGTAGAGACTTTGCGGTTTTGCAGGCACACGAGCTCACGATCGCAATAAATTCCAGTGAAGCGGATCTGAAGAATGCTTTTTTTTTCCTTTGTTCAAAAAAATTTCGTTGTTTTCAAACCGAAGAGTTGTGAAAATTAATGTAATGTCTCGAAAAAAAAAGCTCACTTTTTGCGGATTTCGCCTGCATTTATAAATGCAACATCGGAAATTCCGAGTGAATTCTTGTTTTTTATTGAACCGTCGACAACCAGAAATCCGCACATCGTCCCTCGAGCACCATTTCCCGTCTCGTTTTCTGAAAAAAAAACAACAAATTAATTTAAAAGAATTGAAGTTGACAAAGCATGGAAATTTGTTAGTATGAGCTTGAAAAATTTCAGTTTTTGAGGAGAAAATGTTGATGAAAAGACGAGAAACACTAACGATCAATTAATGGCACGTTGTCAGAGTGCACGAAAGAGCGTTGCGCGGAGAGAGGGGCAGAGATACACCGGAGACTACGCGAAATTGCGTCCTGGTATTCTGAACAATAAATGAAGGGAGAGAATACGTGGAACACAGAAATGCTCGATTCTGAAGATCTTCAAAGACAAAAACACACGGAATCGGATTCTCAACTAGAAACATTGGCTGATGGTTCATCCAGACAGAGGAAGTTTCTCTATAATTGAACCAAACTCTGACGGAAGATGCAATCGCAAAACTGGCAGTGATCGAAAAGAAACTGACAAAAACCGTCCCAACATTTAACGCGGGTATTTTTATAAAAGTAGAAGGGATCGGTACTACTATGAGAGGTATGCACACCAATAATTGCTGCGTTGTGCTTTTTTGGGAGTTAATAGAGGCAAAATACAAATTTTCAAAGTTTCCTCTACTTCAACTTAACCTAATTTTTTTTTGCTCGTTTCTTTCGGTGATTTTTAATGGAAAGCCTGGAACCTGCTTTCTCAATTTTTTTCGCTTATTTTTAATGCTGACAGATTTTTTGTTCTGGAGAAAAAACAAAAGTTCCGTTCCTCGCTTCTGAATTGCGCCCGTTGCTTTTGGAAAAATCTGGTAATTTTCAATTTTTCAAATCGGAATTCGGGATAAGCTCCAGCTGGAAAAAAAATGGGTTAGCACTTGAGTAGCTCAGTTGACTATCATTAACCAGTCCGTTCCGAAGAGATCACTGATCACTGATTCTCAATCTTCCGCCCACACACATGAAATCATTGTTCGTGGGGTGCTCATAAAACACATTTGTACCCTCATCAAAATGCTCAACGATCGAACAGTCCCGCGGGTATAAAAGAAATTCAGAGTGGACAGTTCTCCATCATTCTCCAACGGAATGCGCTCTCCACTCCTCCTCGCCCTCCTGGTACGCCGATCGTCGAAATCTTCTCCATCTCATCGAACCTTTTGCAGGTCACCATCCTGGCCGCCACTGTCTCCTGCTGGCAAGAATCGGATGATCATCACGACGTCATCACCGTCCGTTCCGAGAAGCCCATGAAACTTGGTGAATGCCAAGCTAGCCGTGAATGCCCTGGAAACTCCCTTTGCAAGAACGGTCGCTGTGCCAGAGCGAGAAAGTTCGCGGAACACGATGACAAAGTCATCTCCGTCCGTTCCGAGAAGCCGATGAAACTTGGTGAATGCAAATCTAGCCGTGAATGCCCAGGAAACTCCCTCTGCAAAAATGGTAGCTGTGCCAGAGCGAGAAAGTTCGCGGAACACGATGACTTTGACAACGATGACAACAACGATGTGCCGAGCTACAAGAAATTGACCTACGTCTGCGTTGGAAAGGGAATTTGCTTCTGAATGTTTTCGACAATTGTGACGAAATAAATACTTGCTTTCACTAAATACTTGCTTTTGACACGGTTTCTGAAATGATTACTTCCGAAGATATAGAGTAGATTAACGACTCACCAAACTTGATGGGAATCTTCTTTCCTCGTATCGGGAGCAAACCTTCGTGCGTTTTCTACCATTTCCACATGGGAAAGGCCTTTGAGTTTCTTCTGGGACCGCGACGGGTGCTGCAGCAGCGAGTCGCACTCATGAGCCAAGATGCATATAAGGAATTGGCAGTCGTTTCATGGCCATCTCAAAGAGTCTTGACAGCAAGTGGAACTCGGAAACAAACGTTCCCGTCGTAGTGAACGTGAGTGTCACAGTATCTGACGCAAATGTATTCACTGAAAAAAAAGGAAAATAGAAAACGTCAGAAGCGAAGAAAACTCACTAGCTGTGCGTCTTTTTCACGAACGCGGTGCACGTCTCGATCGGCTGATTTCCGCGAACTTCTTTCGGTTTTTGTGCATATAGTTGCACACGAACACTTGCGACAATCCGGGTCTTGACTTCCTCGACTGCGTGAAAGATTTGTGCAGATCTCTTTTCCAAGCGATTTTCTCTCTATTTTGAACAGAAAGTTTTCGGAATTGCGGACGTTGAAAAACTCGACGTCTCCAACATGCGCATGACAGTCGTGGTTTGTTCTAATCGTCGCACTCGTTGCACTTGAAGCGAACGACCAGATCATCCGCGTCTGGTGGGACGATTTGGCTCGAGGAGATGGGATTCGTGCGCTGGCCGACGGTCTAGGCGCACTCGGAGCACCATCCCGCTCGTCTTGCCAATGCGGTTGTCTCGTAAATTCTTTCTTGGTCGTCTTCTTCGTCACTCACATAAACCTGGAAAATTTGGTTTTTATACTTCTTCACTGTATTTAACTCACTGGCTATCCATTTCTTTCGCTTCGGAATTTCCCACATTGCTTAGCACTAATAATATTTGAAAGTTTTGAAAAGAACGTACAAATTCAACGTTCACGTATTAATTTCTTATATTCGAATTTGTTTTGAACGAAAAAATTTCGAATAGAAATCGAAATTCAATTTTCGATGATAAATTTGCAATTGTTGATTAGATTTTTAACTAAAAATTTCTTAATTTATTTTATAAAAGAAACACCGAACAATTTTGAATAAAATCGCGCAAAAAAAAAAGGAAAATTGATATTTTAGGTTTCGCGCAAAACGTCACACCGCAAACACGCCCTCACTGCATTTGTGTCAACAACAACAACAGAGGCGTTTTTTTCGATACGCCCTTGCCGGCAATTGTGCCGCTCATAGAACACTGACATTGTGAGAAAAGGGAACGAGTTGAAAATTTCTCAGATTCATGAGCAAGCTCCGCCCTTTTTCCCGGCAATCGTGCCAAAAAGCTATCTGCATTGGCCTAACTTTCCTGGGATCGGTGAACCTCGGCCATGGCGGCGAGACTACGCCGCGCGCGGCAGAGTCCGGCCGCAGTGGTTCTTCGGAGAGATTGATTACTTTCGTTTAGTATTTGTCCTTCCCAGTATGCGATCTCGATTGCTCGCAAAATGATTCAAAAAAACACCAAATATTCACAAATTTTCCAAAAAAACATGCGGGACGCCGCGCCGTAGTCTCGCTGCAAAAGAGAGAGAGTTAGGCCAATACAGATAGCTTTTACTCAAAAAATCACCGAAAGTCCAGGAATTTTTTTTAGAATCTGGGACTTTGCCAGCGCCAGCAATTATCAATGGTGATGTGAAAAGTCGGCAAAGTGGCTTTGACAATTTTTCAACGATCTGCGGCCACTGTTGTTCATGTTGCAACGACCGCCAGATTAAATGCGCTCCGTGGTGGCTTGTCAATTTTTGCCAGTTTCATCTTTTCCGCTCTCAAAAGGAAAACTTCGGCAACGTTCTAATGAGGCTCGGTTTGTTTTCAGACCTGTTATCTGTTAGACCGCACAAAACTGCTTGAGAAAAATGACATCCCGAAAACATTTCAAACACCAGAACTTTGTTCGTGCTATGAGGATGAAAATCAAACACAGGATATCCCATGTCCCACGAAACAGTAACCTCTTCAAAATTCTGGTTTGATCGTGATGCTGTTAATGTCTTTAACATTTCGATGACCTCACCCGAGTAATTCATTAGCTACAGACACTTTTTCAAATGAAATGATTTATTTGGACAGAACTGTTGGAGATATTCAGAAGCAAAATTGCCACCAAACGCAGAATTCGTTCAATTTCTTGTTGCTCGGCACATCGCTGTCAGGACGTTCGAAGTGCTTGACAGGGGTGGAGGGGTAACAGCGATGGTCAGTTCCACAGTAGAATCCCCAGGGGCAGTCAAGGAAGGACACGCATTCCTCAATTTTCGTTGGCTTCTCGGAATGGACGGTGATGGCGTTGTCAGCGTTGTGAAAGTGTCTCAAAGGGGTTGTAGGCCAAGCGATCGCGAAACATGTATGGTCGTCCAGGCATGGGATGAAAAGGGGGCAATCCCAAAAGGTATCGCATTCCCAACCTTTCATTGCCTTCTCGGAACGGACGGCGATGACGTTGCGATGCTCATCCGGTTCTTGCAAGCAGGAGACAGTGACGGCCAGGATGGTGACCTGCAAAAGGTTCGATGAGGTGGAGAAGATTTCGACGATCGGCGTACCAGGAGGGCGAGGAGGAGTGGAGAGCGCATTCCGCTGGAGAATGATGGAGAACTGTCCACTCTGCATTTCTTTTATACCCGCGGGACTGTTCGATCGTTGAGCATTTTGATGCGGGGAAATGTGTTTTATGAGCACCACTGGAACGATGATTCGCAGGTGCGTGGGTGGAAGAGGGAGAATCAGTGATCTGTGATCTTTTCAGAACAGAATTGGCTTCTGTTATCGGGTTTTCCAATGTTGCGTCATTTGTCAAACTGTCCTGGTGTCGCATTGACGTAATTGTCACGGAATCGAGGAGGCGGGGGGGGGGGCAAATTGTCTCCGCGCGAAGTGTTATTTTGGTCCGATAAGAATACTGATCACTGATTCGAACAGACATGATTACCAGAAGTGGTATCTCTTCAAGAACTGGCATGAAAGAATGAACGCGGCATCAACGATACTATGGAGAAGAATATTCAAAGGAATCCCAAGAGCTGTATTGGAAAACAGTTTTAGTTTCTACAAATATACTATTTCTTTCGAAATCCTGACAGTGCTCTGTGGACTTGTTTGTTCGTCAGAAGCCACCTTTCCGTGGCGTTCTCATTCAAAAATTCGATTATTTTTCAAAAATTTGTTCCCAGAAGACAATTCCGTTCCGAAGAGATCATTGATCACTGATTCTCCCTCTTCCGCCCACACACCGGTGAATCATCGTTCCAGTGAAGCTCATAAAACACATTTCCCCGCATCAAAATGCTCAACGATCGAACAGTCCCGCGGGTATAAAAGAAATTCAGAGTGGACAGTTCTCCATCATTCTCCAACGGAATGCGCTCTCCACTCCTCCTCGCCCTCCTGGTACGCCGATCGTCGAAATCTTCTCCATCTCATCGAACCTTTTGCAGGTCACCATCCTGGCCGTCACTGTCTCCTGCTGGCAAGAATCGGATGAGCATCGCAACGTCATCTCCGTCCAATCCGCCAAGCCCAAGGTATCTCGTAGATGCGACTATTTCTATGAGTGCCACATCTTCCACTTCTGCGGGATCGACCATTGCTGTCACCCATTCGATTTTTTCCGTCGTTTCAAAGCCTCTCCCAGCGACGACTTCTGCATTTGGTAGGGAGTTTGCTTCTGAATGCCTCGAACAGTTCTATCTAAATAAATAATTGCATTAACAAGTGTTGCCTGTGTTTGAGACACCACCCGCGGGACTGTTCGATCGTTGAGCATTTTGATGCGGGGAAATGTGTTTTATGAGCACCATAGGAACGATGATTCACCGGTGTGTGGGCGGAAGAGGGAGAATCAGTGATCACTGATCTTTCTAGGAACAAATTCTTGAAAAATCGTCGAAATTGTGAATGAATAAGTACGCCGCGGAAGGGTCCACATATCAAAACTATCATTTCAATTGATTTGTCTCTCCTGACATCGCACAAAATTTGGCGTTTTTTTTTCAAATTGAAAATTACAATTTGTCATTGGAACTTTTCTAGTTCTCACCAGATTCAAGTTAAATTTGACTTAACTTCTCAAAAGTCAAACTATGAATTGTGGCAATAAAATATTGCACGTTTGGTGCTGCTGGAACGTTCTTCTCTTTCCACTTTTTGCCCATCATTAACAGTCAATTAGAAATAATTGGATTGGTCCGATTGAATTTTCCAGAATGACAAGTGTTGGATACTGTACAACTGTCGTAATCTGGCGCGCCCTGTGTGGCGGCACCACATGTGACGCAACATTGCGGATTATGCAGTCATCCCTTTTCTGAGTAAATGTGGTCCAATTGGAGAGCATGTGGTCGTCCTGCGGTGGTACGAATATCTCTGCGCATCTACACCACAGCCTCCCCCCCTCCCCTCAACACCCTTCTCCACGTCTCATTCATTATGTTCCTCCCCCCGCACGCAACCTACTCTCATTTATCCTTCCAACTCACTTCTATTGATTTATTTCATTTCCTTCCAGATGTCAATCAGTGCAGCTCAAAAGTGTTTCGGGAGTCCGCTCATCGTCGAGAGCATTCTGAAGCACACCGACCATCCTGTTCAACGTCTTGACTTGCGTGTAAGTTTTTTAATTCATTTTTCAACAAAAATCCAGCGTTTTCAGCTCGTCAACAAACGGTTTAACGCGGAATGTCTGCGTCGGATTCAGAGGAGTCATCGGAAAATCGATCTCCGGAGAAATAGATTTGTGTGCTCGACTGACAGTCCTGAAGGACCTCACTCGTACATGATAGTGGTGAATGACCATGTCATAAGAGTTCCTCAACTGAGAAAGTATTTCGAGTGAGTTGTTAGCATTGGTTTACTGAAATATGAGTTCCAACAGGTTTCTGGTAAACGTGGCAAACGTGAAAGTGTCCGAACTTCGAGGAACAAGGATTTGGCATCTAAACGGACACGATGAGTGGCAGCTTCATCAATTAATTCACAACGCCGTTATGCAAGTGCTTATCAGAAACCGTAAGTGTTTACTTTTGTTGCTGCTAGAAACCATACGGTTTTCAGGAAAGCTGAAAGTAATGACTGGAATGCAGGAAGTGTGCAAGGAAGGGTGCGACGAGTGCGAAAGACACGCCGACGGCTGCCGGGAGTACGGTCCTCTTCAATTCGAAGTTCTCACCAAATGGATCTCTGGTCCGAAACGCCACTTCGAAAAACTTATCGTCTGGGAATCGTAAGTTTTTTGAGGAACTAGAAACTCTCAAATCGGATATATTGGTTTCAGACTCTTCTGGAGAATTGCCAATCAATGTGTCAAAGAGTCAACGTCAACGAAGGAGTGTCTGGAGATGATGAAGACGTTGGTCACCCCGAACATCACTTGCGATCACCTCCGACTCCAAGTACTTGAAAATCCGGAAAGGACCAGTTGTTCCGGCCGCTATGGAAACTTCCCGACAACACCCAACCAGGCGTTTCCTCGAGAAGTTATCGAGCACATGTGTCGAGTTTGGAAGGTGAAAACTATCGAAATCGAAATGAACCATGAACCGAGAGAGCACATATGCTCTTCTACCTGGTCCACCAAAAAGTTCTTCACCGAATTCCGATTCGACGCTGCCCACCACGAGACAAGAACCTCCACAGGAATCCGTTTGGACAACGTGACAATTGATCTGAGTTCCGCTCAAATTGCTGCTCGCGGAGTCTTCGGAATCAAGGATCCCAAATATCCGAACGACGACTGCCTAATTTTCAACGCAAGGCGACTGCTGCCGACAAAGCACATGTTTGTGAATCGGCACGTAAACTTGAGTCGGTTAGTTTTGTTTTCGAAATATCCCGAGAAACATAGAAATGATTGCAGACGAATTGGAAGACGAGAATACTACGGATACTCGGGAGAGCTTAGCACGGATCATTTGGAAAATATTGTAACCGCCGTATTCATGGGAAATCCAGATGGAAAGAACGATGAACGCCATACGACACTTCGTTTATTGATTGAACTGACACCGATGTCACTTCCCTTCGAGTTTCCACCCGTCCTCAAGCTCAGCGGAAAGGTCTACACGATCTCTTTCCCGTCTTCTGCTGCCACTCAAGATTACCAGTGGGAGCGTGTCCAGGACGATGAATTCCACTCGTTCTACTCGGAAGAACGTCTCCTAAGGACCATTTGCATCTCAGAAGCGACTACGAATCGAGTGCTCCATCTAGAGCTCTACAAAGAGAAACGGCTTCTGGATATGTGCAAAGAAAGCATTTACTATAAGGATTCGCCGCTTTTGAATCTTTTTTATTAATTTGGTTGCATAGTTGTGAAATATAAAGTCTATTGAATGTCTGAAATCTTTTGCTTCGTATGCCACTCTCATTCAAATTCTTAGAAACTCTGCATCCAAACCAGTAGGTTTCTGTCTTTCTTCCAAACAGCTCCATAATTTTCCACTACAGAAACTTTTCGAAAACGAGCAGGATGTGATTCCAAGAGCTTCTGTGGAGGATACCACCTCAAAAATTAGGCCATAAAATTGATCTCCGTCTTTGTGCTGCAACTTTTTTTTTGAGCTGAACGAACAATGCCGTTATTGGTCAGGTCTGCTGTGCACCCTTTTAACTCCAACAAAGTCCGGAGTAATCCCTAGGGATTGGCTTATGATCTCGAATGGCTTATTTTTCTTGGAACAATTGTTCATCATAAGTTCCAGAGGAAAACTTCGGAAGTGTTGAAGAAAACACTTTCTCTACGATCCAATGTCACTCAATTCATTCTCAGCTCTAACAAGGAAAGTGTGTCACCTTGCCGTGGGATTTTAGAATGAGACCTAGTCCATCCGATAGAGTTTGCCATGGCGCTTTCGACCCTGTCTTTCGATTTTGCAGAACGACCTCGAGAGCCGAGTTAGAAGCTCGGAAAGTTGCTCCGTAAGTTGTTAGATGTGTGAGGATGCATAGAATCGTTTGAGAATAATGGTTTTTGGATACTTGTGACAATTTATGAATCCTTGTGTCTCAAACACAGGCAACACTTGTTAATGCAATTATTTATTTGGATATAACTTTTCGAGGTATTCAGAAGCAAGCTCCCTACCAAATGCAGAAGTCGTCGCTGGGAGAGGCTTTAAAACGACGGAAAAAATCGAATGGGTGACAGCAATGGTCGATCCCGCAGAAGTGGAAGATGTGGCACTCATAGAAATAGTCGCATCTACGAGATACCTTGGGCTTGGCCGATTGGACGGAGATGACGTTGCGATGCTCATCCGATTCTTGCCAGCAGGAGACAGTGACGGCCAGGATGGTGACCTGCAAAAGGTTCGATGAGATGGAGAAGATTTCGACGATCGGCGTACCAGGAGGGCGAGGAGGAGTGGAGAGCGCATTCTGCTGGAGAATGATGGAGAACTGTCCACTCTGAATTTCTTTTATACCCGCGGGACTGTTCGATCGTTGAGCATTTTGATGCGGGGAAATGTGTTTTATGAGCACCACTGGAACGATGATTCGCCGGTGTGTGGGCGGAAGAGGGAGAATCAGTGATCAGTGATCTCTTCGGAACGGAATCGTCTTCTGGGAACAAATTTTTACAAATCGAATTGTTGAATGAGAACGCCACGGAAGGGTGGTTTCTGCCGGAACAAACAAGTCCACAGAGCACTGTCAGGATTTCGAAAGAAACAGTATATTTGTAGAAACTAAAACTGTTTTCCAATACTGTTCTTGAGATTTCTTTGAATATTCTTTTCCACAGTATCGTTGATGCCGCCTTCATTCTTTCATGCCAGTTCTTGAAGATATACCACTTCTGGTAATCTTGTCTGTTCTAATCAGTGATCAGTATTCTTATCGGACCAAAATAGTGGCTCCGAAACACTTCGCGCGGAGAAAATTTGTCCCCTTGCCTCGTCGTCTCCGTGACAATTACGCCAATGCGACAATCCACCACCAGGACAGTTTGACAAGTGACGCAACATTGGAAAATCCGATAACAGAAGCCAATTCTGTTCTGAAAAGATCACAGATCACTGATTCTCCATCTTCCACCCACACACCGGCGAATTATCGTTCCAGTGGTGCTCATAAAACACATTTCCCCGCATCAAAATGCTCAACGATCGAACAGTCCCGCGGGTATAAAAGAAATTCAAAGTGGACAGTTCTCCATCATTCTCCAGCAGAATGCGCTCTCCACTCCTCCTTGCCCTCCTGGTACGCCGATCGTCGAAATCTTCTCCACCTCATCGAACCTTTTGCAGGTCACCATCCTGGCCGTCACTGTCTCCTGCTCGCAAGAACCGGATGAGCATCGCAACGTCATCGCCGTCCGTTCCGAGAAGGCAATGAAAGGTTGGGAATGCGATACCTTTTGGGATTGCCCCCTTTTCATCCCATGCCTGGACGACCATACATGTTTCGCGATCGCTTGGCCTACAACCCCTTTGAGACACTTTCACAACGCTGACAACGCCATCACCGTCCATTCCGAGAAGCCAACGAAACTTATTGAATGCAAGGACTGGCGTGACTGCCCCTGGGGCTTCTTCTGCGCGGACGGTCACTGTGTCCCAATCAACTCTCTCAAACACTCTGACGACGATGACAGCAATGTGCCGAGCAGCAAGAAGTTTAACGAAATCTGCATTTGGAAGGACGTTTGCTTCTAAATGTCTGTGACAGTTCGGTCCGAATAAAGCATTGCAATCACATGTGTTCTCTGTTTTTTGGACATCAATTTTGGAACTGCCAGAAATTTCGAAGACGTCATGACAGCGCGAGAAATAAAAAGACGTTCCGTTTTTGCTATTCATCCAAATCTCTCGAATGGCGTGCTGATGTCTCAATAGTTTACAAAATACCCCATTTCCCCGCATAATCAACGCAGTATTCCAAAGTTAGAACGTTTCATTATCTTTATTCATTGTAGAGAATTAAAGCTGGATGCGATTCAACGTCAATGAGATCAGTTCAGTCATGCACGGAGCCATGTCATGACAAACGATACGGGAATCACCCGCAACTGCATCCGAGATCTCATGGACGTTAAACCGCATTGCATCCAAATCATCGTGTTCCTTGCCGAATGTTGACGGGGATCCTTTTTTGGCGCCCAGTTTAGAGTGGTTTAATCCGCTGGGAACATTTGGAACATCATTTTGTTCACTCTCGAATAGTTTCTGTAATAGAAAATTTCCGTTTTTCCATCTTTGGAAAATGACCGAGAACTCACAGTTGTATTCCATTCGATTTGACTCTTGCTCATTGGTTCTCTGAGCAACTATTCGTCAAGCCCAAGGATAATCCTCAGGCTTCCAGGAGACATAATAGTTCGGACTCCTTTTGTAGAATGTGCCCATTTCCGAGACATCATCGTCGTCGCTTTTCAGGAATTTTGGTCCACTAGGCCGGTCTATTGGTAGGCGAAACTGTTGCACAAGACGACAGTATGAACGTCTTTTTTGAGGTCGAGGACTCCGCATAGTAGATCAACTTCAGGACGCATCATATTAATCGTATCGGCTTCCGTCGCACAACGCGTTGGACAGAATCTTGGCGTTTGGGTTAATTTAGGTCTAGATGTAGTTTGAGTGCACGGGTTTTTGCGATGGTTGGTCGTAAAATGCAGTTGGTGTTGCTCAATGTACGCTGGAGTTGATGTCTTGGGATTGTAATACACAACTCGTCTTGATAAACTAAAAAAATGTGTTTCTTGGAAATGAGCAAACGTATGCTGACCATGTCATGGGAATTGCATCTTTGTTTGTCTTCCATTATAGTTCACAAAGATCCTTATTTATTGTTGTGCTGAAAACAACTTTGTGAAGAAATGGACACAACCATCTAAGGGCGCAACAGGAAAACTCAATGAGAGGACAGAGGACAGAGGATGGCCACAACCTCTGTCCACGGCTGGAATGAATGGTGGCATTGACGTGGCCGTTCAACACAGTTTTATTGATCTTGGGTCTCGAGTGGACAGCGTGTCTCGTCAATAAAACATCACCCAAAGGTGTACATAATGAGCCGAGGAACAAAAGGAAGGGCTGGAGAGGCCTATTGACGTGGTCAGGTCTTCCACCTTCACTTCCCTTTATATGTGCGCGTTATGTGCTTTTTCGGTGTTCCCAGAATTCTTCGTCATGTTTAACCCAATTAACCAGCCGTTCTCTTCGATGGGACAGAAAGGCAAGCCTGAAAACCGATATCAATAATCCAATTGTTCCTTTCGCTCATAGCGTACTCCTCCTAAAAAATCAATTGGCTTATCGTGTTGGCTCGAAATTTGTGGTCTCCCAAGCTCAGATGATTCTATGCTCTGAACCCTCGCTGCTTTTCTCCTTTTCAAAACTCTAGGAGCTTGCTCAGAACGGCACTTGATACGAATTTCCGTAAACCCTAATTGATACAAATTTCCGTAAACCTCGACCGCTCTTGATCACTCTTACAACTCGCATTTTCCGCTTTTTCGCCGTGTCCACTCGTTTTAATATTTCCCGTTTTCAGCCAATGAGATCCAAAGATCACACCAATTAAGTGCTGGGTGTGTTTGGAAAACGTGGAAAATACTGGACGTACAGTGCTGGTACCACAAGCTGTTCGTCACGATACAGACACCGACCGAAAGGATTCGAAACCGCCCGCTGCGCATGTCGCAGCGCATCTCCCGGATGCCGCGCAAAAATGCTGTTAACATCGAGCACATCGAGCAGGAGCCGACCCCACTGGGAACTGTTGGACGTGCAGTGCTGGTACCATAAGTTGTTCGTCACGAAAAAGAGTGCCGGCCGAAAGGGTTCGAGACGGGCCGCCCGCTGCGCCTGTGGATGCGCATCTCCCAGATGCCACGCGAAGGTGCTGTAAACATCGAGCACATCGAGCAGGAGCCGAACACTTCCCGACTGGGAATTCTTGGACATCATAATGATGGTATCACAAGCTGTTCGTCACGATAGAGAAGCCGGCCTGTGCAGTTGTGTTGTGGCCGATGGCCGATGGCTGCTTAAAGAAAGACGCGGAGGATCTTCGTGTCGAATTTGGGAACGGACCGCTCGCTGGGCATGTGCCCAGCGCATCTCCTGGACGGCGTATTAATGGTGGTGACAATGCGCTTTCTGAACACCAAGGACACCGAACAGGAGCCGAACCAAGAAGCCATCGAGAAGAAGCCGTCGAGACGGCGACGGCGAGAAGAAGCCGTCGAGACTGTGACGACGAGAAGAAGCCGTCGAGACGGTGACGACGAGAAGAAGCCGTCGAGAAGATTTAAATCTCTTCAAAAGTTTGTCTTCTCATTAATAAACGTTTTTCGTATTTACCCTGAGATGGTTTTTGAGACATTATAAATGTTAATTCACGTGCCAACACGTTTAGTTTCGGTAAACACTTCCATCATCCCCGAAACTTATCGGACACGTCAGTCGGGAAAAAAAACGTAAACATTGTCAAAAACACACTGAAAAGCGTGGTTTCTATCTTTGGCTTGTCGGCATAAAATGATAACTTTCCTTCCATTCCGCTCTCGTTTCCTGGTGCCCATTATTCAGTGGTTTCCTCCAGTTCCTCAGTTCCCCGAGGACATTGTTTATTTGTTCAGTACTCCACAGTCAAAGAACCGTGACGACGAGGGAGAGGTAGTTCCTTGTTGCGTTCGCCGACCCTCCTTCTGCGGTACCAATTAATCGCACACTCTACTGACCTCGTTCGTTGCGTCGGATCGCTCTACTTTCCTCACAACACGCCGTCTCTCCTCTCACCTCGGTGTCTCGCCGCCAAACACACGTGTGTTGTTTGCTTAGCGACTCGCACAAACATCGATTATCAATTTCTTCCCGTCTCCCGCAAGTTCAAAGGCTTCCCTCATTCTCACATGTCCATTTGGCACTCTCCCTATCTGCCACTTGCACTTTTCGCTGCCGCAAAGTTCATTTCCTCAATCTATCTCTCCTTCCGCGTATCTCTTCCGAAGTCCGTATTTTTTCCAGATGCGTGAGTTGGTCATTCAAATGTCATGGCTGATGATTCTCAGCGCCGTCGTAGTGTTCTTAATCCTGAAATTTGGAATGGTGGCTGGATACGGAAGATACACAAACACCTCCCGAATGGGTCTTCCTCCGTTCCTCGCGTGGTTCCTCCAAGAGGCCCCATCATTCTTCATCCCATTCTACTACATCTTCTCGAGTAGCAACTACTGCGGATTGTTCCTCAACCTCCTCTTCATCATCCATTACTTCAACAGGTAATTGCGCTCACTCAAGACATCTTTCAATTAAAAACCTTCAGAGCGTTCATCTTCCCATTGCGTCTTCGTTCGAACACAGTGTCTCCGTGGTACATCATGCTCTCCGCAATCGCCTTCTGCTGCTATAACGGATTCATTCAAGGAGCGTGGAATGCGCGCTATCAGTCATGCGATGATTCTCCGTTTTATTACATTATCGGTGAGTTTTTCGATTTCACAAAAAGACGAACGGAAGTGGGAAACGGCGAGTTGCAATTTCACCAAAGCGGGTGAAACAGAGGAAATCGCTGAATTGTGAAACCGCAAACGCTGACAAAGCCGGAAATAGCGGAAATTAGTGTTTTGGAAAATAAAAAAGATCAGATGTTGATATGACTTCTGAAATGATCTTCTAAACTGCCGTCCGACCCCAAATAAGTTGTTTCGACGAAAACTTGACACAAGGCTCTTGTTTCTCGAAAAGATTCCTAAGAAGCTGTTAAAGACGGTTCTTGTCAAACTCAATTTTGTGACGGACAGTTTTTCTAGAAAGTTGTGGAACTGCACCTCTCCAATCATTGCCCGGTATTCTTATATTTGGTGATTTCGCAAAAAAAACGAAGGATCTTTATTTTCTTGAAACGAAGCGTTATTCTGCTACATTCCCAAGTCATAGTTGCTCTACCAAAACATTTGTCACCCTCACTAACATTTCACCAACCTGCACAAATATTTGCTCAAACGGATTTGTTTCCAGGAGGCGCGATATTCTTCGCGGGAATGCACATCAACAAGCGTTCGGATGATATTCTGTTCAACTTGAGAAAGCCAGGAGAGACGGGCTACAAGATCCCCAATGGCTTCCTCTACGAGTACATCTCCTGCCCGAACTATTTCGGAGAGATCATCGAGTGGACTGGCTACGCAATTGCTGCTCGCAGTGTTCCCGCCGTCGCATTCGCCATCTTCACTATGTCGAACATCGGACCGAGAGCGTTTAGCCATCATGCGTGAGTCGTTTTGAGTTCTGTTCCTATCAATATCCGTCGGATTTCAGTTGGTACCAAGAGAAGTTCCCCGAGTACCCGAAAACCCGCAAGGCTCTCATTCCATTCGTCCTCTGAACAGGCTGATTTAAAAATTATCCGAAATGTATCCATCCCTGTAAAATGTACACACGCGTTTCTCTTCACCCCTAATCCCGTTCTTCCCACATTCCGATGATATTATTCTTATTATTAGCTTTTCATACACATTCATATCAATTTCTACTCCACTTCTTTGTCCCATCAGGTGACAGCTCCTTGTGATAAATTGCTCTTTGGATTCTAGCGACTACTTGTCGACGAAACGGTTTCACAATAGTCACCGTGGTTTATGACTGAATTTCAAGATGATAAGGCGACTTTACGAGCGCACTTTTTTGCACTTTTTGCCAATTTTGCATTTCGTTGAAAAGGAAGTTTATCTTTATTGGAATGATCACAAATTGAGCACAACAGAAGTCATCACGCAGAAATAGTGTCCAAGTACTGTTGTCTGATCGGTTGAGCGTCACCGTCGACCTTTCGGTTGAACGCCGTCCATTTCGGGTTGCTGCGGAACAAGCGAAGAGCGATCACGTCTTCCTGAAAGGATTCTAATGAGACGGGGGGAGTTTGAGAGAGAAACTCACCGAACGATCGGTTGTGAAGCGATGATAGATTCCTGCCGGGAGGAAGACAAAGTCTCCACGATGAACTGGGATTCTGATCCATTTTTCCTGAAAAACAGGGTCTTTCACTGGCTACGTCATGGCTACAAACTCACATCTTGCCCGCGGACATCGAAGTACCCGACGCCTTGCTTGACGATACGAAGCTCCGCGTCATCGTGGAGGTGCTCCTCGAAGAACATATCCAACTAAAAACCCTTTTTTTTTGGAATTTTACTAAATTTTTTCGCTCCTAACCTTTCCATCAAAATCCGGCATGTTCGCGCGACAGATATGAATCTCATCGTGGAAGTTCATGTCGTATTTTGCGATGAGACGGTCCAAATCCTCCTGGACGTTCTTGTCATCGAAGTTGACCTAATAAGCTGTCTGATAAGTTTCAATCCCTCCCCCAATGACTCACTTTGGTGCATTCGACTCCGATTTTGAGCAGATCCTCCGTAGTCGCCTCTCGGTTCGGCTCGAATCTACATTCATCCTGACGATTCTCCTTCGTCGCGTCGGTCATGAAATAGGCCATTTCTGAAACAGTTTGGTTACTACTAACGAATCAATCGATGAAAACGGTTCGACAGTTAGTTCCCCCGAGTGTGTTGATGGTGGGCGAGAGATAAGGCAAAACGAAGACAGTCGACGTCTCTCTTATCGTCAATAGCATTCGGTCATAACGCATTTTGGTTCGGAAAGTAATACACAACGGTTTTTTTCTTCTTTCCTTCCATTGACGACAGAGATCAAGTAGCGAAAAAGAAAAGGAAAATTGAACGGAAAGCGAAAGAGATATAAAAAATCGATGGAACAGCACAGGGGGAGACAGTGGGAGAGATAGCGAGAGAGAGAACGGGCTGTGGACTGGCGGGTCAGCAGTGGTCCGCAGTTGTCCGTAGTGACGTTGCTTGCAGAAAATAAGAAGATAGGTAATACCAAGGGGTTATTAGATGAAAGGGAAAGTGATTCTCCTCGAAGAATGAACGTTTTTTGAATTTCTCATGAAAGATATGAGGGAGTTCATGTGAATCGAGAAAACTCCTTCAAAATAGGCAATATTCGGCTATCCGTCGAATTCCTCAGTTTTTCTCCGTTCCTCTGAGGAAACCGCTGAAAATGCCCCCCCCCCCGAGTCACTGAAAAACAACAGAAACAACGGGCCAAGAAACAAAAACAGTTCCTCTTCGCCTGCAATGGGATCCTGTCTATGCTCGCAAAGTCTATCCAAACATTCTTCTTGTTTTCGCTCTTTCCCCTCAACACCCCAGTTACTATCAGCAGAATGTCAATCTGCTGAACTGACAATTTCTATTCCGACGGCGGTTAAGAGCCTACAACTCTGGTGGGCGCTGGGTTTTCGGGAGGTCGGAGAATGCTCAGTGTCCATTGGAATCCGGTGTTCGGTGTCCTGAAAGGTACTGCAAAGGGTTAACGATGGTGTTTCCGGGAGTGTAGTCATGTGTCCGAATCGTCGAAAACCTTCCAATTGCAATTTCCGAGTGATTGTCTTCTTCCAAAAGACGAAGAAGAAGAACCCGATCATCGCCATCGTTAGAACATCCATCAAAAAATCTAATCACCTCTCATCAAAATCCACCCAACCCATCCCATCGTCCTCTACCATACCTTCTGTGTCTTTTGTTCTCCTCTCACGTGATTTATCGTAAAACGTCTTCTCATTTGTCTCCCGTTCACAACTCATTCTTGGCCCGGCCCCTTGGCACCACCCATTTCGTCTCCGTTTGAGTCCGCCCCTCCGTCTCTCGCTCCCTCGTTCTTTGTCTATTTTGATATCAGCCATTCTTCATCGAATTCGAGTCAGATAGCGCTCGCGTCCTGTCCTGCGATGGTGAGTTCAGCAGTGCGTCTAGGGCACAGGTGTATAGTACTACTATTGCAGTCTTCCCAAACCCCTGCTCAAGTTCCCGAACCGATCCCGGATGCCCCGATCCCCCCAGGCGTGGAGATCACCCAGAGTGCGGTGCGGAATCGCCTGCGCATCGTGCCTCCAGTGCTCGTCCCGGTCAACTACGACCTTCGGGCGACTGTCAACATCGAACCTCCAAGAATCAGAAGTCTCGTCAACGTCGGTGTTGGACGCGGCGGCGAACGCATTGTAAGAGCGACACAGAATGAGTGATGCTAGGTTCCAATCTCAGAAGTATTCCAGCGTTCTGGCATCATTGTCCAAAAGTCCATCGCTACCAAACGTAATGTTCCGGCCACCCGCCGTGCCACGACTAAGATCAGATCCCATCGTATCAAATCCAGCCCCAGTAGCATCAAGAAGAGCCTCAAGCTTCTGAAGATCTCTCCTGCCAAGCCAAAGACGAATTCCCGAGCCGCCTCCCCAGCTGTTTCCGAGTCAGACTTCCAGATGCCACTTCTCCTACCGTTTAACGCACCGCCTTCCCAATACTCGCCCGAACAATTCTACCCCCAAGACCCGTCGCCGCCAGTGCTTGAAACCGCCGATGGAAAGATTCTCACCGAACTTTGAGCTGCTGTCCTACGTGATAGAAGAGACAATTTCCTATCGAACTTCTCTAATTTTCCGATAAATTTTCAAACTGCAGTGTACTGCGTACGTCTCGTCGTTTTTTCCAGCGGGGCAGACCCTCTAATCGCCCGGGTGATTGATAAGAAGTTCGGTGGAAACGCGGTCGTTAACGTTTGAAAGTCGTCGTTTTTGGCTAGAACTGTCATTCAGAGACGGCTCAATTTCATCACCAGCGTCGCAAATGGCGTGATTTCGAAACGGATGATATCAGGAGTCGTAAAATATGCGGCTGTCAAACTGGCATACCAGCCGCTTCTCACATGATGGAGAATTCCTTCTGTAAAGGATAACAGGGATTTTTCATACGGTATTATCGACTTGTCCCATCTGAAAACCTTTTCTAGAAATCCCTCCGTAACCGCGAACCGCTTCCTAATACCACAGTACCGTAAGACGGCAGAACAGAGTAGAGAGAACTTGCAGAACTTCAAGGAAACCGGTTCAAACCTTTCCATCGTTGAAAACGTCTCTCAGTATCACCTAATAGAGGTGATTTGTAGTTATGGGTTATCAGTGTCGTCCAACAGTCTTTCTCCCCCAAGTTGCATCACATTTGAGTGAGTGTACGTGGCATTCTCTTATCAGAACGCACGTCCAAAAAATCAGCCGATTCGGAAAACGAGAACAGGGTATAATATAGTATCATGTGAACTTTTATTGCATCCCATTTTAAGACGAAGATGTAGATGGGCGAGACGAAGATGTAGATGGTCGAGACGAAGATGTAGATGGTCGAGACGAAGATGTAGATGGTCGGGAAGTTCTAGCCGCTTGGCTGCTCACAAACGCTTCGACGTCCTTTCTCAACTTCTAAAAGAGTACAATCAGTGATAAAGAAATGCGAAAGTCAGCATCATACCTCCAGGTAGGCAATTTCGGCAGCCTTTGGGAAACGTCCTCTAGCAGCTGCTTGGTAATTTCTCCGTTTTTCTGCGGAGTTCAGGTGGTTTGCTCCTGACCATGGAATCGCTCTGTTCACCAGTTGTCTGTTCCGGTTGTTGTGGGATGGCTGTCCTGGGAATGGAGGCTGAAAAAGTGTTCTGGGCAGTCAGTAAACGAATTTTTTTCTAACCGCCATCAGTGGAACCGCAGGTCGACGTTGAGGGACAACGGCGAGAGGCCGAGCGATCAAATAGCTTGTGTCCACTTGATCAGGCGGGAGGAAGGCTATCTCGTTGGGTTGGGGGTAGGACTTCTGGAATGGTACAGGATTAGTGTTACCCTCAACGGATCGTTACCCGGAAGCCATTCTTCATAAGCGTCTCTATTGCGAGCTCAGTGATGACCGGATACTTGACAAGTTGTCCATCCGACAAGAGTCTTTCCATCCACGTGGCATATGGTTCAATTGGAATTGGAGTGGCGAGCAGAGGGACATAAACTATGCCTTCCTTCTCTTGCTGAAAAAAGAAATCATCTGAAACTTTATTACGGTTTTTTTTCTGCTCACGCTGTGTTGCTGGGAGTCGCCCATTCTAGACCGCAGGTGGAATGGAGTGATCCGAAGTTTGCCTGCTGTGCGTGTGTTATCAGGACCGACGCGCTAATGTGTAGGGTGGACAAAAACTTCGTCTTACCAAGATATGGAAATCACGGGTGGAAAGAAAGTGAAAGGAAGATTGAGCGATCTTTGTGCTTGTGGTATGATCTGGGAAGCAAAGTTCCGGGATTGCAGCGAGTTGGAAAATTGATTGATAAAAAATGATAAATTTTGTGAAAATGATTGGTTTTAGTGCTGCCCGCGGACTGATACGCTATCAGGAGGGGTTTGAACAAAAGTTCTAATGCTCCGTTACTTCAACACTATTACTATTACACACAATAGTACGTTAGGAGTTGCGTGCAAAGAACGGTTCATTTCCCACATTAATAACAAAAACATCATCTAGGCAGTTTTGGGTAGAAGATCAATATCGTGGAGAATGTCTTCATACTTGTCAGTGGCTTCATTAAACGACAAAATGGCTTTGTGGACGTCATCCATCTGAAAATTAGAAAAAACCATGAAATCTTTCCTACTGGATGTGTTACCCATTCAAAGTCACAAGGACCAAATGAAATTAGAATCTCTAACTTTCCAATGACAGCATGTAATATTTGCTTGGCGTTTTTGTATATTTCAAGATCCGTCTCGTTATATTTTTGTGTCTGCAAAGATAGAAACAGTGCAATGATCTGAAAGTGGCTTACAAACTCATCCAGCTTCGCGACAAGTCTCCTGTTATGGGTTTGGTACCTATTCTGAAGATTAGCATACTGTAAGCAATAGATTCTAACTTACAATGAGAAATGAACTTAGGTGGAATTTCGGGGAGGGTGTTGGCTCCATGGGGAGAAAGGTTGAGTGCCATCCTTGGCGGTTGAACTAGAAGGTGGTAAAGTTTTACGATTTGGAAGAGTCGATGCATTAGTCAAAATGACTTCGGCTTTTGGACGTTTCTAGAACATCACTCCCTTTCGGCCCCTCAATTCCTAGGGGTTTGCAGATTTTCAGATTCTGAGATTTCCAGACAAGCATCAGAGCTCACGTGAGAAGAGCCGCGACGTGTTTACTCAACCTGAAAGTGCAAGGGGTTCAGTCTGTTCGTATGTATTAATCTGATCATTCTTGTTCTGTTTTGGAGAAGAAGAGGAATATTCATATCAGAATCAAAGATCAGTTACTTGATAATTTAGCAGACAGGGAACAAAAAGAGAAGAAAAGAAGGGGGGGGGGTGTTCAAAGGAAGAAAAGAGCTCGTTGAGATTTAGGAAGTTCACAGATTCGGGGGGTTCAGATGCGGGTGCAGATGCAGATGCAGATTCAGATTCAGTCCAAGTTCAAACAGGAATTATGTTAAAAATATGTGAAAATGATTGAGAGTAGCGCGAGAGAGATATCATCGGGTTGAAAAAGCGAAAAAGCACAGTTCATGGAACTGAGATATAGAAGCAGACTAGCTTGTGATAAGTACCGAAATCACTAGAAGACGGGAAAAGCGGAAAAGGAGAGGAAATGATATGAAAAAACGAGAAGAAACTGGATAAAATTAGTGGACAGATGGGGCGTATGGGGAGACGGATCTACGGGCCCGGTTAGTGCTGAATCCCTGGCCGTTGTAGCTGTACAGCTTCTTCTTTCCGTTCTCCTCGTCGAATCCACGTCGCATGAAGGAGATTATGCAGGAGATCTAAAAATGCTTTGAACTCCGGGGTTTTCTAAAAGTGCCTTACCAGGTTTCTCCAGGCGCCGAGGGTCGGTCTCTGGCGGTTGGCCTCCCATTCCACAGCCGCTTGGGTCATGCACTCGGCGAACGTCTCCCAGTATCCTGGCTCGAACCCTCTTCCTTGCATTGCCACGTGGCGTTTTCCAAGGTTCTAAAACTTCAACTATTCCCTAAAGCCACCTTCCAAGTAAAGTACCTCAAAGTAGACTTCAAGCTTTCCGGGATAATCCAAGTTCCGGATGACAAAGTCCAAAGTTTTTGTGTAGACTGAAACAAAAAGAAAACAATTTCTTTGTTTCAGGATACCCCCTTGTTCACTCACCAAGTGCGTGCTGACGGAATCGCGGATCATATTTCAGACGTCCGGTAGGGATTTTCTCGAGGCCAAAGATCGCCTTGATGTCTGGTTGCGCGGTGAGAACCATGAAGAAGATTTTCGAGCCAATATGGTCCGCCCCCGTCTGAAAGTCTCAATTCGAGAAATGGGAGGTGAGTCGATAGGCTACTTTTCTAGTCTTCCGCCAGCTTTGTTCCAAAAGAACACGTTCTCTTCGGGTGAGGAAGTGCTTGCATTTGGATTTCGGTCCACCAGCGGCAGCAGCCTGATTGCTCAACGTCGTCGCCTCCTCCTCATTTGGCTCGCAGCTGAAATCGCAAGATCAGAATTGCTGAACGGGTTCAACAAGGTCGTGTAAGCCGTGTCCGCCCAGAATTGTTCATGTGATTTGATGAATTGCCATTTCATCAACTATGCACACGGCATGTTTGTGTTTTGTTTGTGCCCGGTTGGTTCCACTCGGTCATTTGATTTTGGGCAGCGAGAGAGAGAGAGAGAGAGAGAGAGCAAAGCCGACAACGCCACAAAAGTTGTCGCGAAATGAGGATGTTTTATTGGATTTGATATTGTGGTCAACCATGTTCAACACGTACGCCCACGGGGTATCACGTTTGCACCGCACCGGTGCACTTTTAAGAACAATAGCTACGTGGCTCCGATTACCTAATTTGTCATTCATCAATTCTAACCGAAAAGGTTTGCTGAGTGGCAGGAGGAGAGGTTTGCAGGAAAGATGGATTGAAAACAAAGAACAGTGCAGAACAGAAAACACACCCAGAGCAAATGGAATGGGAAAGCAACTAACACTGAGAGCTTCCGGATCTCGGGGATGTCGTCGCTTGTCGAGTCGGTGTTCACGTCGCCGCTGGATACCGTAAGACGGAGAGAGCTGGATTTCTCATCTGACTGCGAGGCTGGGCTTCGGTCGGTTGCACTTCCGGAAGAGACTGCAGAAAGAAAAATTGAGTTGGTGGTGATGATCGGTTGTGATGGAAAACGGGGTGCAGAAGAAAGAGACGATCCCCGGAACATTTTTATCTCGCTTATTTCGATCCCCATGGGAATTGCGAGTTGCAAGTGGGCGGATAGATGTTCGATCATCTCAGTGACACGGAGAGATAAGTGATCGACCCCGCGGACTACTGCTTTCGTCATCTGTTCACCCCGCGGAACCAACTCTAACCAACCTTTCTTCGTTTTCGGTCTCTCAACTTTGTAGCGCTTCTCGGCGAGCGTTTGATGCGGGCATTTGCTGTTTTCCTGTCCCATTGTCAAAGTGAGGTTGGTTGGAGATTGGATGGAGATTTCTCTGAAAATCCTCTACGTGCAGATGAGCAAGATGATAATCACAAAGAGACGGGTAAAAAGGGAAAGAATGACGCGGTTCAGAAGAAAACGAGAGGAGGAGGATCCTCCCCCTTTTCGTTTGTCTAGAACTCAAATTCGAATTCGATCCCATTGTTTGAATTCGTCGAATTCAAATTTAGAGTGGTGGAATGGAATTCAATTAAAGGTTGGAAGGTACGAAGGGAAAATGAATTCTTGGTGCAAGACCAAAGTGCCCTACACATTCCCATGTAGGAGAGGGGTGTGGGAAGGCTGGGAGTCGCTCAAGTGCAGTCTGGTATTCATGTAAACGTGATGTCAACTTCTAAGCCTTCTCCCATTCTCCACAGCGTTTTTCTAAGAAGCTGAGGTAACACAATGCCAGAATGTCTGAGAGAGGAGGAGAGGGGATGTCTTCTTAATAAATTCGCAATGTTTGGATTGGCCGTGGTTTCGTGTGGTTCGTCTTGCAAGATACTCTCCTCGCTTTTTTTTCTGCAAGATATGAGGAAGAGGTGATGCGCGACAAGTAAATGCAGTCGAGCGAGCATTTTATTAAGAGACCACCGACTCTTGGTCATTATGAGTGAGCCTTTAGAAGTTGCGCCTCTAGGGGATTGAGCTGGAATTTGACTAGGTCTGGGAAGGGAGGAGAAGCGGAGAGGCACAATAAATGAAGAGACAAGACAGGAGAGGCGGGGTTTGGGCGGTGGTGAGGAGGCGAGCCGCCGAAAAATTTCAGCGTCCACCTCCACCGCTTCTTTTATACTGATTCCGCTGTGGGCGGAGTCTGTTACAGCCTTTTGGAGTTTTGGACTCGGTTTTTGGAGCACAAAACGGATTCGGGGTGGAATAGACAAATTAGAGGCGGACATGTGTGGAGAAATGATAAATGAGCGAGCATCATGCATCATCAAAGACTCCTTTACACAAAACACACTTCAAGTGCAGTTATTCTAAATGAATACGTCAAAAAAGAAGTTGGTTGCAGAAAGAGGGAGGGAGAGATAGAAATGGGGGGAAAAGGGAGGTCGAGAACAAGGAAGTTGCAAGCGAAGAGAGTCAGATGTTTGTATTAACCTACGAGGCGAGAGGATGCACAAAACAATAATAGACAACACGCTGCGCGTGGATTATGATGCCTTAATGGCTTTTTAAAGGTTGGAAATGAAAACGTGGAGGATTGCAAGTCTAGCCGAGAAGCGAAAGTATGAGAGGATGGAGGAATTGAGAGAGAAATTGAAACCGCAAGAAATGACAAAAAATGACAAAAAATCAAGTTACTCACGCCTTCCTTGCAAAAAAAGAAGCGGTCCTTCACACACACACAAACAGAAACTCGATTATCGCCGAGAGATCACAGAACGGCTCAGACACCTACGGTTGACCCGTTTGAATGGGTTCCTGCAGATTTTAGAGCCCATTAGCCGAGTTACCTATTGCAGCAGCTGCTATAGGGGCAGGGGGAGAGGAACTGAAGCTTGTCACGTTTTGAGGACATGGTTTGGAAATGACGACATCAAAAATTAGGTACTAGGAATAATTAGAGGTTCTTCTTCTCTAAAAGGCTCCAATTTCTCAATTCCTCAATAATGAATCAACACAACGGAACAGGGATTTGGAGAGCTTCAGGAAGTGAATTAGGTTTTCAATTTTCATATCTGCCATGCCCTTCAATGCTTTTTTTCAATTTCCGGAGAAAACCGGAACCGAACAACACTCGAAATGGCAGAGAATGCGAACGCGATGAAATCTCAAATTTTTAGGGAAAATGGGGGGAACAGTGGTTTGAAACGCTTGTGGGAGCCGTGAAAGATATAGGAATGGCTCAGGTTTCAACAAAAGTCAAATATTCATTCCGGCTTTGGGGAGGGGTGTAAAATTCGATTCCCTAGTTAGAAGGGTCCCGTTGTTTCTCATTTCTCACGTTTTCGAGCGTTTTTGAGTTAGAGAGTTGGCTTCGGAGCTGCAGAAATTGAGAAACTTCGATTCAAGAGATTCTAGAGTTACAGTACCCCCTTGAAAGTTGCTAATTGGGAGGGTGGGGGGGGAAGGGGGAGCTTCCCAGATGCTTATTCCAAGTGGTACCCACTCAAATACTCACTTAGAAACTAGCAGCAGGAGGATTCCAAAAGCAACGAAACTCCGCGGGAACGTTTTGCGTTGTTCCCCCGTTTCCTCCGCGTTGCCCAGATGTATGTCATGTTTTTGATGAATGAATAAGAGACGAGGACATCATTTGTCTTTGCTCTCTGGAAAGAAACCGAAACAGACGCAGAAACATTGCCAGCGGGTTTCAAGTTTCTTGTGACAAGGGAGGCATGTTTCTGTTATCCATTCCGTCATAGTCGTCATTCTCAGAATGTCCTAGAGTGTTCTAGAATGTTCAAGAGCGGAAAAGTCGCGGCAGACTTTCTCACGGGCTACGTAGGCGCCTGATTTCCGAGTACTAGATGAGCAGGATGCATGACTGATTTTCAGAGTTTCTGATCTGTCAGATCAGCTGATCAGCTTCAGATGTCGTCAGAGTTCAGTTGCAGTTTCGAAGATCTGAAAGGAAAGGGGTTGTTTGAACGCTTGTCTCATTCTCGTGAAATCGTGTGTGTGTTATTCCAGAAGGCTCATAAAACGGAGGGGAAAAAGACGAGGCGCCTCACACTTGCACTTTATCCCTTTTCCGCTCGTCTCGTCTCGCCATAGACGTAAAATGAGAAATAATAGGTCTAGAAGAGCGTTTGCAAACGTTTTCATGGTTTGAACCGCAAAAGTCCTAATTAGTGATTTTGTATAACATCAAGAGCGTTGGTTTCTGTGAATCGTGCAGAAATAGAAGTCCGGAAGAGGCGCGTTGCGTGGGAAATAATTGGGGACAACTTTCTTCATGATTCATTGCCAATTGGGATAATTGGCAAGGATCAGAATTCACAAGAATTTGTGTTTTAGCACAATTTCGCCCAATTTAGAAGCGACAAGGTTCAAAACTGGAATATTCAATGGAAGGCGAGATCAAGCGGAGGGATCCGCTGTGCTGTTCAATAAATCATATTATGGTGTCATACTAGATCAGATTCCAGACGATTAATGTGCCATGTCATTGGAATTGACTAATGTTTCGGTGGATGTGTTGTGTGGGATGGGGGATGAGGCGTTTTTTTCCGTTCAAATGGATGACACGATTAAAAGGGAAGGGGTGGATGATCAGAGAGGAGCGGAAGTGATAAGGATGGTTTCTCTTATCACTTTTAAAGATGATTAGGAAATCTGATAGGTGGAAGACTATAGACTATATCGGTTTGCGAGAAGCTCGATAAATGGCTTCTAGAAGAGAAACCAACTGAATTGGTAAACATTCAACAGGAAATCTAGCGGGGGGAGAGTAAAAGTAACTGAGTAACCGAGGTCAAGCCAAAAAAGATGCGTGGAAAAGATAAGTTATGTTATAATATGCATGACGGATAGAAGGAGCAACTCCTTCCCCTCAATAACATTCTCCGCCCGTATAAAGTTTATAACCAAGTTCAGAGGCTAAACTACACCCATTTGTGGTCTTGGCTCCAAGAGCAAAGGTTTCTATGTGTTCCTTAATAATAAATGTATGGTTCTTTGACGTATCACCCTCAAATTCTGATCTTTAGCATGACGGGAGGACTGAGGACTTTTTGTCGATTACCACTCGTCCAAATGTATGTTTTGGTCAAAACAGCGTTGTAGGAAAGCAAAGAAAAGCAATCTATCAAATTCATTCCTCCCTATCCGCCTTTTCTCATTTGCTCGCCGTGTAATAAATCAAATCCAATTTTCTTCGACAAGGTCACGTCATATGAGAGGCTCGGAGAAACCCATGAATTCAGACGCGCTAGCTTCTCCGTTTTTTCTCAGCTGGATTGAGTGAATGGGAAGAAAACAGAAAAGGAGACAATTTGGGGGTGATGTGGATATTGAGAGACACACATCTAGCTCAAGATTCAATGAGATATGGGGATGAAATGGATTACGAATTTGAGTCGGAAATAGAGTCAGAATAGGGTTCGATGTGCGGATTTGATAGGTGCGAGTGCTCCCGGACGATGCGGAAGCAGACATGAGATAATGGGTGGGAAGGGGAGATTAGAGGAAGTTACGCATTTCGAGGACATGGAAATAGAATGGATCCCGGAACGGGATGATTACGGGGAGGAACATCAAATAACAATTTCTGAGAATTGGTGGTCTGGGAAAGGCGAGAAAACAAACTTTAGGTGGTTTTCAAAAATAAAACATTCTCTTTTTGAAATATTTTTTCCGAGTATCGGGATTTTATATGATGGAAAGCTAATTTTTCATAGTTTCTAATGGAATATGTTGTTTCAAAGAACCACTGAAAAATTAACTGGAGAAAAAATTTTCCGAAAAAAAAAAAAAAAAAAGTTCCATTATTTTTGAAAATTCAGCAAAAAATGGAAAAAAAAGGTTCGAAAAATCGGAAAAAATTAACAAAAAATAAGGACATTTTAACAAATGCCTTTTCGACAATTCACAGCTATTTGCGAATTTTCAGGCCCTTTTAAAAATTTTTGAAAAAAAAATTATTTTTTTTTCAAAATTTTCAGAATTTTTTTTGCTTCAAAAATTCGGAGAACTGTCTGTTTTTGACCTGGGTCCAATTTTTCCTTTTTTTTTGGAAAAGCAAACGGTCAAATGCGCCAATTTTCAATTTTCACGCAAGGCTGACCGGAATTTCAAGGGTTCCGAGAACTTGAAAAAAAAGAATTTGATCTCTCTCCACTCAAAAAACCAAACCAATAAAACTAAAAATCCACAAGAACACGGACGCCCGCAGGGGGTAGGAGGGAGGAAGTCTATCGTAAACATAATTATCGCATAATTTTATTCTCCCCTCAGTGTTTTCCATGCTCCTCCCACTGGTTTGTTTTCCATTTTCTAAGCCTCACTGAAACTTCTTCTCCAGACCACCAAGGGGGTGGATGATGAGGGGAAAAATGAATGAATGGGGGGAGGGGTTGGGGGAGGGGATGTAAGCGTTTTTATGTAATGTCTCACGAGTTTAATTAGCCTTCTCGTCGTTTTCCATTAATTCCATCCAATGTTGCAAGGAGTTTAGATTCTCCTTTTTCTTTCTTTTTCTTTTTTTTTCAAAAACAAGGATCACTATTTTCAGGATGTTTATGGTCTGTGTGACTGCAAAAACAGCTGCGAGTGGTGCTATTTTCAGTGACTTTCCAGAAAACGGAAAGAACAGCGGTTTCAGAAGAAGAGGGGAGGAACATTCCTTGATCATAAGGGGGAATATTTCATTAGAGCGGAAGGTCAGTCTAGACGTGTCTAGACGTTTTCAATAACATTGCAAAAGTTCTCAGGAGCAGCAGCAGAAGGGGATTCGGTGCATTCGAGTTGACTGGGAGGGCACGTGTAAACGAGATGCACATTCCCTTCCTCCTACCTGCACGGGGAGGAAGGGAAATTGGATGAGAGATAGATAGGTTGAGTGAGAAATGAGCACCTACGTACATACGTCAGTGGCCGCAAATGCGTGACTTTCGAAAATGTGTACAGAGATAACTGTGGCTTTTAGACTTTTCAAGTGGACAGACGGTTCCGATGGTTTTGGATCGGTTGCACGTGCCGTTCGAAGGTTTTTTTCGGGGGGAAAGTTCGAGAAGTGCTGGGTGCGTCTGTCGGCGAAAGAACAGAGGGGAACACTTGTGTTTTTCAGGGTCGGTCGGCTCTTCGAGGTTTCGTATGTTTACAGAGAAGAGTACAAGTTCAGAATATGATTGACAGGTTTAGATGGATGAACAACATTTTCTTTTCAAAAATGTACTTAAAATTGAATTGAACTGAATGGATCAAAGAACACGATCGAAATTCACTGTTCCTCCTCGTGAGAATGGGAATTGTGGCTATAATTACAGCGGGGACTATGTACCTACTAATTCTAGACAACAAGTTGATTACGATGATGTGAATGTTCTCACAAGTTCTCACGGAGAACGTGAAAAACAAGAAGAACGATTGGCAGAAAGGACGTGCTCACTTGCCAAAGTTGACACACAAAAACACATTTGGATGTGTTTTGAGATCTAGGAACCCGACAGGGAGCACATTTGACAGTGGGTTAAACGGGGTCTTGTCGTTTTTCTCAGATTTTGCTGTTCATGCTCAAAGGTACAGTTTCCCATAGTGGTGATGGAGCCCATATGGTGATTACCTGCGCAAACTTCTAGATTTCTAGATATGCCGTCTTGAAGTGCTGAAATTTGCAATTTTACAGAATATTTGGGATTTTCGAATATCTTGAAACGGAATATCCAGGGAAACCAGATATTTGCGCAGGTAGCCACTAAGCGGGATCAATTACCAATACGAGAAAATGTACCTGTGCAAATTTTTAGAAAAATCTGTCCGAAAACACGTTCCCTGACAAATAATACCTACAAAGTGATTCATAACTGTATTAAAAATCTATTTTCGAACATCAAATCACAGACGCTTTTTCGTAATTTTCCAAGAAAATAATCGAATGAATAATGTACCAAAAAACAAAAAACAAAAAACAATATCACCTGCAGATTCGTGGTGTTTTTATTTTCCATTCGATCTGTGTTTTCTTGGCTGATTAGTAATATTCTAATCTATGAGGCAATTGTCACGAGATTACAGGGGTTTCATTAAAATTTCAGCTTTTCTTTCGGGGTTCAGGGATTTGGGGGATTGTAGTTTAGATTTCTGGTTTGGTTTCAATTGTGATCTCGGGTTTTGGGAGGCTTAGTAGATGTCAGAGAGTTTTGAAGTGGAGAAATCTAGAGGATTATCACACAATGTCAAGAAACCCGTGAAATGTCGGAGAAACACAAAGATGCACTATTCTAATAAATCTAACATCAGGAGAGGTCTGATTGTGAGACAGTGAAGTTTTCCCAATGAGACCCATTCATGGATTTTTCCCTGTTACTGAAGCAACTAAGAGCCCAGAACTGTTGAGCTCTAAACGTCACTTATAAGAGCTCCACTGCTCAGTGTCCGTTTTCAAAAATGCATCCCACACTCACTCCTACGTACTTCAAGCCCCAAGACCTCCTACGGCATCATCAACGACTTTTCCACGAGGATTCCCTCCGGATTGTTTCGTTTTTCACTTCAAACCCCGCTCTCCTCCTCCTCCACTGAACTTTGTTCACAATTTCGAAAGCGATGAAGGAAAACGGATAACAAAACGAAGAAGGGGAAGAAGAGAAAGTGTCAGGTCTCTGAAAACATTCAAACTCCACACACAAACACGCATACACTTCTAAAATTGGGTTACAGCCATAAAACGTGAGCGGGAAGATGGGACGGAAGGAAAACATGTGATGGTTATTTTTGTGTCTGGTTCCGGGAACTTTATGAAAGATGGAAGGTGCTGCAAGAGGTGTCTCAAGGGGAAATTGAAAACTTGCTGAAAATCCTTACAGTTTTCGCGAAGTCAGATACTGGGAGCCCTGAATAATTGAAATTCTGGATGTCCCAAGTGTTCTTACACACTCGAACTTCTGGGAAATCAAAGAGATTGGCCTGTCACAAATCGTTTGCGCGGGTGTGTAAACAATGTGTATACAACGCATTTCATTTGCCAATGTTTTCAATAAACTGCTGTTTTCGGGTGGGGAGGGCTTTTCGGGGTCTTATTGAGAAAGTCAGGGAGGGGTTTTGAGAATGAGCTTTCCGGGAGAGAGAAGTTAGGTCATTAGGAGAAAATGATTCGTGATGGGAATGGAAAGTGGTTGCGGGATCGGTTCCAAGGCCTGAGGACTGAAAATAGTATGGCTCGGAGGGTTGTTGATAGTGGTTATCAGTCACCTCCAGAAAAATACCATTTCCATCTATTCTTTGCACGCTCGTTGCCCGAAATGCTCATCTTCTGCAGAACTTGTCGAAAAACACACATTCTCCACTGAAAACGAGCAAAAACAATAGTGGGACCTTTTTCAGCCTTTTCCAGACTGGTTGCACGCACGAAATTGGGGCGGAAAGGGAAGAAAGACAAAACAAATTCGGAGGATTTGTTTTGTTTCTTTGGTTCCTTGAAAAACAAAGTAAAACACACACTGAGACAATTGGCGAGTTAAAGGTGCTCGGAATTTTAAACCAGTGTCCATTAGTACTTTGTTCACATCGGAAAAGGAAGTGGAAACCAAAAGTACGTGCGTTCTGCGGTATTTCTCTTATCTTCAAATCGAAACAACACCCTCCTCTCGTCTCCATTCCATTCCAGGAAGATGGATGGGTTTTAGTAGGGAGGAAGCGAATGGAAACTCATTCAGTTTCGTTTCGGTCAGGCAATCTTTTGAATAGGCAAAAAGTCGTGAGAAATGGCCCCCGGAATTGGGATGGATTGCACAGATGGCTCTGACGGAAACATTTCCCCCTCTCTTTTTGCTGTTTCTATTTCTATTTTTATTTCCAGGGAGCAAATGGAACTTGGTGAGAAAAGAGCGCGCGATGATCACAAAATGAGGTTCTTTTGGTATTTTTTTCTAAAAAAACACTAAAATTGCCAACTTCTATAGAAAAACATTCGAATAACAAGCGTCTGGAAGGGGGAAATTATGCATTTTCACGATGGTCCATTTCCATTTCCGTTTCTATTTCTCAGAACAATTTAGTCTTTGTTCCAAACAATGAAGCAAAAAACGCGTGACTCGAATCGAAAATATTCCTCCAATTTGAGACGAAAAAACCGAAAAAGCAAGCGGGAAGGGTTCAAATGTGACACTTGGGACGGGGAACTTAACTTGCAGAAGGAGACGAACAAACTTCTTCTCCTCATTCTCCCGAAGAGCCAGGAAGTTTGCCAAGACGCACTTTAGAGGGAACTCAAGGGTATTCCACTTTTTTTCCCGAACTCCGGATTGGAACGAAGAAGAAGAACACCTAACAATGGTTATTTCAAATCGGAGAGTTTCATAGATCAAATGTGGGTGGGAACCGAAGACCAGGTTCTCCGGAAAACGTACCGATGGAAAGAAGAAAACATTTCCGTTCGTCGCGCCTTGTTGTTCAGTTGACAATTGCAGTTTCAAGGGGAATTCCGAAAATATCAAATCCACCATAAACCATAAGAAAATTTCCGAGAAAAATCACATGCGTCAATGAGCGAATGAGTGGTGTTGATCAAAAGACACTGGTCTAGACGGCTGAACGAGAAGCAATGAAGAGTAATACAGTACGGTCAATGCTCCAAAGCCATTTCTCCAAATACCGCCTACAGCTTCAACACGGACGCTTTGAATTGGAGTTTGAACGCGGAACAAAGGCAATAACTTCCGGTAGGTTTTCACAAGCCGCCTTGTTCAAAAGTGTCGGAAAACAATAGAGAACTCTTCAAGGAACCACGGCATTTGAGAAAAAAGGAAAAAACAGGTTCAAAGGTTGAGTTTAGTGAGTCCAGGGCTTGGGGGATCTGAAGAGAACAGGGAGATCTTCTAATTTGAAATTCTCTGAACACCCCATTTCTCTTCGGTACTCAACTCTTTAAACGGAACTGACTTTTACTGAGCACTAACTCGAAAACCTCTGAAATTCTCAATGGACTCTTTCAGCTGCAGACAGAAGCGTTTTGCTTTTTGGTGTGCAAGGAGTAGGAACTGGAATAGCGGAACTTTTTTCTACGACAAAAACACAATTATGCATGATGGATAGTGAAAAGAAGCACTCTGGGACAGGGGACACAAAAATAGAAGAACAGCTATCACGAATTGTCAGGGGGGACATCACAGACAGATAGGAAAACATCGGGAGAGAAGCGTCGAATCAAATTCAGAAGGATTGCGGTTGAGGAGTTGAACGATCTCCGGACGGCGAGTAGTGGTTGTTCATGTGCTCAGCGACCTTAAAACGCACCTCATTTTTTCATCCGTTCAAGAAATAACAAGTAGAACACTTACTTCAAGAACCTCATTAGTTTCTGGTCTTTTAGAAGCTTCCGGCAGAATGCATCGCGAGACGAGGTCTCGTAGCTGGAATGAAGCACTTGGTTCGTCGAAAAACACGATTATCATCTCATTAGAACTCACTTGAGTCGAATAAATATCAGCTGGAAGTGGCGGGTACTCGCAGTTCTCAATTTTCTTACACAACGAGTACAGATTCATCTTGTCACCGTAGAATGGCGATTGGAGAGCGGCCATTTCGTAGAGAAGACATCCGGTCGACCAGAGATCCGATTTGAAGTTGTATCCAGACTCTTGGATGCGTTCCGGAGACTGCAATGAATGCACAAATTGAGAGCCAAGAAGAGAGAAAACAAGAGGAAACGAACTAATTGGAACCGGAGGGAAAATTTGATGACTAATGCAAAAATAGAGTCTACGAGGGGCCAGGGGTGTCTAGGGAAGATTCGAAGGGAAAAACGAGTTATACTAGAAAAAAGAAAGCTGGGAAACCTCAGAGTATATCCACTCAACCTGAAACCCGCATATTTCAAGGAGTATGACTTTTGGTTTAGACCAAGTTGCTAGCTCTGGCTTATTTCTGGGAGTTTTGCTTCTAGGTGACCCGGATATTATCCGATAGCTTTTAATTGCCTCTTGGCTCTAGATCCTTAGCAATACCACTCACTTACCATGTAATACGGAGTTCCCACCAACGAATGCGCTGCAGTTGTCTTCGATGAGAAAAATCTGCCCAATCCCAAATCGCCAAGCTTCACAATGCCACTGGCTGTGATAAAGACGTTAGCCGGTTTGATATCTCTATGCATGATTCGTTTAGAATGCATGTGAGCCAACGCTCTGGCCAGCTGGACAAAATACTTCCAAATTGTCTTCTCAGGGATCAATCTTCCACTTTTTTTGAAGTGCTGGAAATAAAAAGTGTGAGTTTTTGGGAAATCTGTGGGAAGCCTTAAAAACAGACTGCTAATACCCACCTTTATCATACGGCTCATGTCCCCGGCTTCGGCTAATTCGAGAACAATGTTCAGTTGGTTGTTATCAATGAATGACGCGTAGTATCTAAAGGTAGACCTAGAAAAAAGACACTGGTTCCCTTCTCTCACCTGATTACGTTCACATGATTAAGCTGCTTCAAAAGGTCAATCTCCTTTAGACAGTCCTGACGAGCCTTTTGGTCTACCATTTCAAACACCTGAAACAGAGAAATCGGATGAGAGATATCCAGGAAAACTTGTGAACATCAACCTGGATTTTTTTCAAAGCCACGTCGAGGTTGTTGGCCCAGAGGCATTTGGCACGGAAGACTTCACTAAATTGTCCTTTTCCGATTTTCTTGTCAATGTGGAACAGCTCCAAGCTGAGCTTCTCCGGTGGAGCGTCATCAAAGTTATACATGGTAGAGATATGTTGATTCATTGCCTGGAAAGACAAAAAATTAAGGAGAGTTTGAATATTATTAAGAAATATTGATAGACAGGTGAAAACGCAATGGGATTTTCAAAAAACAGCAAAAGCAAATCATCCGGAAAGTCTACGCTTTTCCGGACTAACCACCTTTCAATTTCCTGCGTTTGTCCGATTAGCCTATCGAAATTGATCCAAATCTGATAGAAATTGGTTATTGACCTTATTACGTAGCCAGAAAGCGACTTCTAGACGCTCCAATGGAATGCGCCAAAATGCGAGGGGAAACCAAAAAAAAATGGAGGAGACTAGGCATGCACATGAAGTAGAACCATAGAGCAGCAGCGCATGTGTCGCAATTCAGCGGTGGAGTTGTCAAGGAGACTTTCTCTCTCACATACTTCTCCTTCTCTTGCAGGTGTTTTTCGGGGGGTGCCGAGCGCTCAAGCATTCCTAATAACAGAGTATGCGAAAGTTTCCGGTTTCTCGGGCAATGAAATCTCATTGGATTTCGCAATATCCACTGGTGGGGAAGGAATATCTGATATGAATATGAATACCAAGATAAGACGCATGACTACAAAAGGTAAGGGGTGAAACACAAAGTTAACAGAAGGAGGGTAAAAATAGAGACGAATCAGTGATACACATGTCAAACACACTTGTACACAATTGATCTGCTTCGGCCGCCGTCGTCGATATCGTCTCATCAATGTGGGCCGTATGATGATGATCAAGTTTTTTAGTGATTCGGTCTCTCCCGTTTTGCGTTTTGCGTCTCTCTGATCTTTGATTTGGTAGAAATCAGTGGAACAGCCAAGAGAATTCCATATCCGTTTGTTTTTTACCTTCTAATATCCCTTGAATTCCCCCGTTCCGTCGTTTTCCGCATTCTTCCGCGCATAAATCGTCGTATTCCGCCAGCGTGCGCTATTATACACACATTACACTGTTGCGGGGGGTCTAGTCGGAGAGGAGGCTCGCGAAACGCGTCAACACACACTCGATGGGTCGCGGGAACACAAGGAACCGATTCCGAGCCGCCGCACGTGTTTTTCACTCGTTGTTTCATGTGATCGCAGGATTTTGAGTTGAAGAATGAGAAAATAAATAATTTCAATTAATACTCGTGTTTTTTTCGCGAAAACCGCCCGAAAAAGCGCATTTTCTGTGCTGTAGACGGGAAACCGAGTGAAATCAATAGTGCTGACGTGTTTTTCAGGCTGTTGTCGTTTCAAACTATTAACAATACTTGCTCAATTAGGATTTTTCAATGTTCAACATCGATTACACATGGTTACGGATTGAAAGTTCGTTTTTACCTATTCCCCTTGGGAAATTCAATTAATTTGTTCAGGATGAGCGTAACAGTCGAAGCACGGACAGTACAAACAGATATAAAGCTGGATAATAAAAAAGGTAAGGTTTTCTTTGAAAATTGTGGAAAAAACGGCAAGAAAATGAGGAAATCCAAAAAATTCCGGTTCTACTCGCTAAGAGAGGGATTTATAAATTTTAGTATAAAAATGATCCGTCTATTGCATTTTTTAAGCGGAAAAAAATATAAAAAATATACAATGAACGCAGATAAATTTATCGTTATCTTGATAGAAACTGTCAAACTTGAAAAAAATAACATTTTCTTAAAAAAATTTTTTTTAGAATTTTTTCAATTTTTAATTAAATTGTTACAATTTGAAATTTTGAATTTGAAATGACAACAAATTAAAAATTTCAAAATTAAAATTTGTTAAAAATGTATTAATCTAATGGAAATTAAAAAAACAACTGAAAACATCCAAATTACCAGAAACTGTTATGGACTTATTCAAGTTGCATTTCGATGCTATTTCGCGACGTTTCGCGACGTATTTTTCCAATTCAAACGACGTCGCGAAACGACGCGAAACGACGCGAAACTCGAGTTTCACGACGTTTCGCGACGTTTCACAACAGTGCAAAAACGCCTTTGGGTAGATTTACGAGCGATCGCTGCGAGACCCACAGTCGCAAAACTATTTAGCACTGTTGTGAAACGTCGTGAAACTCGAGTTTCGCGTCGTTTCGCGTCGTGTCGCGACGTCGTTTGAATTGGAAAAATACGTCGCGAAACGTCGCGAAATAGCATCGAAATGCAACTTGAATAAGTCCATTAAACTTGGAAAAAAATGCGATAGACGGATCATTTCGACGTTCTGAAAATCGTTTTTTTCTAATTACCTCTTTTAGCTGGAAGAACCGAAATTGCTCGTTTTTCCATGGACCCATGAGTTTTTCCCTGGTATCTTATCATAAACAGCTAATTTTGCAGATTTTATTGATCTCAAAAACATCGGAGAACATGCCAAGAACATCACGCCGTTCAAGGCTTCAAAACACCAACCACTCATCCAGGTATTTCTAATTTTCATTCGATTTCCACCGAAATCTTCCATTTTTCCAGGGTTCGGTGTCGAAAGAAGCTGCAATTGCCACCCATGCGGCCCTCCACATCGATTTGACAGCGGAAAAAGAGAAAAAGTGTGTGATTAACAATCTCTACGCACTAAGACTTTGGTTTTCTAGAATCCGTGAGATGTACGACCGCTTGGACACGGATAACAATGGAACCATCGACATTCGGGATCTCACACAGGCACTCGCCCTCCAGACACCTCATATCCCGGCAAATTTGGCTCCAGTGAGTTTTCAAAAGATTTGCACGTGAAACGTGAGAGAAAAGCCCAATCGAATAGGGGGGATTGAGACTTATTCGTCATTCGAGGTGGGATTAGGTGTCGGATTGACATGTAGCAGAAACCAAAGTGTATCGAGAGTCTGTTCATACAAACACAGTCCACATTTCGTTTATCGATGTGCAATAAAAAAACGGCACACTGAAACGGGGGGATCCACCAAAATCGCTAAAAAATCGATATTCCTTTTACTCTCCTTTTTTTCAGAAACTCCTGAACCGAATGAAATCCGGAGACAGCGACACGGTCACAATCGCCGACTTCACCAACTACGTGCTGGCACATGAAGCCCGCCTCGCAGAAGTTTTCCATCAAATCGACTCGAATCGGGACGGTGAGAATTGAAATGTTAGTGGTCAAACTAAACGGTGATACTTTAAAGGAGAAGTCGACATGTCGGAGATTAAGAAGTACTGCAATGAGCTCGGAGTTCAGCTCGACGACCAGAAAGCCATGAGCATTGTCAGACAGTGAGTTTTTGAAGAAATTACCAACCGTGAAGTTTTTCATGGATAACTTTGACATATAGGGAAACATGAGAACAACAGAGCTAAACAGCCATTTTCCAGAATGGACCAAACAGGATCGTCTTCGGTCAATCTGAACGAGTTCCAGGACTTCATGTTGCTCTACCCGTCGTCCGACATGCGAGAAATGGTCGATTTTTGGAGGCATAATCTGGTTTGTTCCCTCCAATTAACTACTATATATGACCAATCGGCGATATTCAGATCATTGATATCGGAGAAGACGGTCAAGTCCCCGAAGACTTCACACCGCAAGAACTGCAATCTGGAGTGTGGTGGAGGCACTTGGTCGCTGGAGGAGTCGCTGGAGCCATGTCCCGCACATGCACAGCTCCATTCGATCGGATCAAGGTGTATCTACAGGTATGTGAACTTCCGGCTGAGAATTTCGAAAAAAATTGTTGTGGTTTTCTAGGTGAACTCCACAAAAACTAACAAGCTCGGCGTGGTAAGCTGTGTCCACTTGCTTCATGCCGAGGGAGGAATCAAATCCTTTTGGAGGGGCAACGGAATCAATGTGGTCAAGATTGCACCGGAGTCAGCCATGAAGTTCATGAGCTACGATCAAATCAAAAGGTGGATTCAGGAGTATAAAGGAGGGGCGGAGCTGACCACCATTGAGAGATTGCTGGCCGGATCTTCAGGTAAACTCAAATCAGGTCGCCTGCAGTCAACAAATGCGTCTTTTTCCAGCTGGAGCGATCTCCCAGACGGCCATCTACCCAATGGAGGTGATGAAGACGAGGCTGGCCCTGAGAAGGACGGGACAACTTGACAAGGGCATGTTCCACTTCGCGCACAAGATGTACACGAAGGAAGGGATCAAATGCTTCTACAAAGTATGTTCCAAGTTCTGGCTCAAAAACACCATTCTCTTTAGGGATACGTGCCGAACCTTCTGGGCATCATCCCATACGCTGGCATCGACTTGACAGTGTATGAAACACTCAAGTCGATGTACACCAACTACTACACGGAACATGCAGAGCCTGGAGTCCTGGCTCTTCTTGCCTGTGGAACATGTAGCAGTACCTGCGGACAACTGGCTAGTTATCCGCTCGCACTGGTCAGGACGAGGTTGCAAGCGAGAGGTGAGGAAAATGAAAGAGAACTAGGAATTGATAAGGAGTTTGCAGCAATTTCGCCGAAGAACTCTAATCAGCCGGATACGATGGTGGGACAATTCCAGCATATCCTAAAGAACGAAGGATTCACGGGGTTGTATAGAGGGATCACACCGAACTTTATGAAAGTGAGTATTTCGCAACAAAACGTATAATGGAATACACCGTAAAAACTATTTTTTAATTGTTCAATTTTTTGTTCAACCTCATTTTTTAAAATGCCGCGTACTATTTGTTCGACTGATTTTTTCGCTGTCACTGGACATTTTCCCCGGAAAATTAGTAAATCTTTGAAAAAAACTGTCAAAATTCCAAATGCAAAATGTGACGAAATTTTATTTTTTTATTTTTAAATGAGAAACGAAAATATGGAAGGTGCGGTTCACAATTCCATCCATCAAAAGGAATTCCAAAAAAAAAACCATCAAAATAGTACGCCATCAAAAAAAAACCATCAAAATCAAAATTCCAACAAAATTTCATCAAAACATTAAAAACAAAACAATTCTATCATAATCCATCAAAATCACAAATCACAATTGGTCGTTTTGCAATTTCAAGTGACCGCAAATATTGTCTGTACCCACAAGTTGAAAAAAAAACTGAGAAAATCTCCGACTGGACCCTTCTAATCAATGATTTTTCAGGTGATCCCCGCAGTGAGCATCTCCTACGTTGTGTACGAGAAAGTGAGAAAACAACTCGGAGCAAGTATGTCATAAGCTTCTTCCCATGTCTTTTATACCTGGTACCTTTTCTTCGGACAATAGAAGTAATTTTTCACGAACGTTCAGATTTTTTGTTGGATTCGAGTGAACAAGCAAAAAATCAGAAAATCCATGAAAAAATACCTTTCTTGTTCAAAAAAAATGTTTTTCAATATCAGCCGTACCGTTTTCCCCCTAGCTCTCTTCCTTTCGTTGTGATCGTGATCAGCCAGTTTTTATTTCTAGATTTCTATTCCATTTTTTCAAAAGTATTGTATTTGTTTGTTTTCGGTACGTTTTTCTGCTGTCGTTTTCCCGGGAATCTCGATAAGACTTGCCTCGTGTCTTGCATAGTCTTTTTTACTCTTTCATCCTCTTTCAAACAACCTCCACAGTCGAGAAGTAGTCAGAAGTCTCAGTTTTTCTCCCGCTACTTCTTTCTTTTTCGAATTTCTTACAACCCACGGGAACAGATCTTTTTTTTCTCTCTCTCTCTCTCTCCTCAAAACCTCTATTTTCTGCCCCTCCTCATTTTTCGTCTTTGAAAAAACTCAATAAAAAATAATTCAGTTTCATTATTGCAATATCACAAAAGAACATGGAACGTGATGAGCATACAAAAATCGCCATTACCGTATTGAACTGTTTTTTTCAGAATTTTCAGAATTTTTTTCAAAAGAAGAGTTGGCAAATAGATGAAACTAGGAAAAGGCCTATTTTCCAGAAAATCAACCCAAAAATCAGGAAATTAAAATTGAGAACGCTGAAAAATTATAACTGAAAAATTGAAAAATTTATGAGATCGTAAAAACTAAATTTTGAAAAATTCAATGGAGAAAATTGAAATAGTTTTTACCAACTGAAATCGTCGAAGTAGTTCAAACTGAAGTTATTCAGGCATAGGCCAAGTAAGGAAATACCCATCACCGGTAACTGAATCAGGGTGAAGAAAAGAACGGGAACTGAACAATCGGAAGGATTTTGGGGAAGGAGAACGAGAATGTCTGTCAAAATATTGCTAGAAAAGGTTGGGGAAAGGTGAGAGGGATTGAGATCAATAGACCCATGTGACGGGCAGCCATTGCGGGTATGCGGGAAGTTTCTCGACTAATCGCTCCAGCTGAGCAATCGTGTCGTCGATGTCGCTATTGGTGATTATAAAGTCGAAGAGATGGCCGAACGCTTGACGCAGCACATCCGACTCGTTCAGCAGCTTCTCCAACGAACCATCCGGCTGGAAAACCATAATTTCTTTTGGTTGTCTACACTGAATTCCTTACATCTTGCATTCCTTGGAGATTCGGAGCGGCGATGAAAACCACGAACGGTGAGTATTCGGCTGTTCGGAGGACCTTCAACGCCTGCGGCTCCACATCGAGAATGGCAATCTTCCCACTCTTATGGATGTTCCGGATGGTTTCAAGCTTCGTGCCATACATACCTAAACAAGTTGTGGTTTCTCTAGAACCTCAACAATCCAACTCACTCTCTTCATGAGTGCCATACTCCAAATACTCATTGTTCTGAATATCCGCCATCATTTGCTCATTGGTCACAAAGTAGTAGTGTTTTCCATCAACCTCGTCTTTCCGCGGCGGGCGGGTGGTGTCTAAAAAAGTTTTCTTTATTGAAATGGAAAAAAAGCAAAGTTCTCACGTGGAATTGGATAAGCGAATCTATTCGGGTGCCTATGAATTAGGGTATTCTTGATGTGTCGTCTTCCAACTCCGTGAGCTCCCAAGAGCACCAGAGTTTTCCGACGGTACTGGGATAACCTCATCACCTGAAAACACTTCATTTAAAACAAAAAACTTAAGGTTTTCTAACCTCCTCATAAGTGACCAGATCCAACTGATCAAAGAGTGCTGAATGCTTCTGGAGGTACTTTGTGGTGTAGTACTTCTTTTTCTTGTTGAACCACATGCAGTGAGCTGAAATTTGGATGGATGAGATGCCAGGGAACATCCGGGTTAGTAGTATTACTATTACAAGAGTTCTTCGATCTCTCCATCGCCAAACAAGCGGTCCGCCACTCTTGAAGCTCTGGTGAGGGAATCAAGCCGGCGACTTGTTGCTGGTTGCTTCGTTGGGCTGAAATTCAACAGTACGCTTATAATCCAGTGATTACAGGACGTACCATTTGATGAATTTCCGATTGAGGGGAATGCAGACACAAATCTCGCTTGCCACCAGTTATGGTCATCTTTGGAGATAACCTGAAGGATATCTCCAGTCTTGAAAGGAATTCCCGCCTGTGGGCATGGAATAAGATCGTCTTGAATCGGTTCATAGTCAAACTGCGCGCGGACGAAGATTTCGCACGCTGGCGGCGCGGATCGGTAGGATGGGATGATTTTGAAGGTGACTTGTCCACGAGCGTTCCGCAGCATCTCTTGAAGGGATTCCACGCTTCTGTTGGCGACGCTCATTCCGTTGATCTCACGGATCTCATCGCCAACGTGGAGGGTGGCTGGAATTCAGAGAGCCTTAAAACCAGAATCATTGAAAATCCACTCACCTTGTCTGTGAATCATGCCTCCGTGCATGATCCTCGCAACAAAACACCTTCCGTCCTCATTGACCTTCAGTGTGATGCCCATTGGCTCTTGGGTGTCTTTTTGGAATTGGACAAGCCTCAACCGCGACATACAGTCGTACAATTCGTCTTCTTCTTCGTCGTCTGGAAAATGCACAACTTGAAAGGAGGGAAGCTTATAAAAAGCAATGATTCCCGAAACTCTCTCGGGATAGAATCTCAATATCCCGAGATTCCCGAGTCCCTCAGTCAATCACTCTGTCAAATCGCATAATCAAAAACTGACATGATGTGTGGACAGCCGAGTGATTGAAATGCTCGTAGGACGTTCCGGCCCGTTGGGAGCCAAGTGGCAGGACTCCTCCGTTTAAGTATGCCGGCGCGGCTTCACTGGAGACACACTGAAAAACGGAGAAAGTTGAGAAAAGAAGGATTGGCGTTGAGGGGAAGATGATGAGGCGGAAAAAAACTCACATTAGGATCTTTTTCTGCCGAACCGCCAGCTTCATTTCTTGGGGTATCACGAATTTCACAAACGACGACGTCTAGTGCTTGTACGCAGCTCTGAAGAAATAAATATTTCATTTTTGATAGGTTTTGCCCATTTTGAATAGATTTTCAGTTTTAAAACTATTCAGGGGTGATTTTCAACAAGAGGTTAGGACACTTTTTGGCTTGGTACAGTCTGGACAAACTTTTAGTGTTAAAATGAGCTTAAAGGCTTATCTCCACTACTATTTTACTTTATTGGTTTGAAAAATGATCACAAACTGACTCATTTGCTCTGGGCAGTTTTTTCAGCAGTTTTTTGCAATTCCCACTAGAAAACAGTTTCTCTCTGTATTCTGAAAGTTTCCCAGCCTTCTAGATCTCCCATCTTTCCCCGCGTCGCAAAAATAAAGAGATAGGTACCACACAAACAGTTTACAAGTGCTTCTCATTATCTCCTCTTCAAGTTGTTTGTTTTTCACTTCTGCCCTCTTCTTCTCTTATTTTCGACTTTTTTCTTGCCAGAATTTCGAATTTCTCTCATGCCACTTTAACTTAAAAGATCAAAAGTACACTGGAAATGTCCCTTTTCTTCCTTTATGGGTTTCAAAGGGTTGTTAACGTCAATGAACCCTCTCTCAAACTCCTCGAGGACTGCCCATCTGGTGTGGCTCTTCAAAGCCGCCAATTACCCGAAAGGAAAGGGAAGATGAACTCTTGGTAATTCGGGCGATTATCTTCCGGCTCTTACCCCACTGTCTATGTGTGCGAGGAACAAAAGAGCATCTCGCGGACTCTCGCGAGTTTCATCCTACATTCATACAAACACGTTTTCCCCTCTCTCTCTCTTCCACTTTTTTTCCCGCTTCGCACTGATTTTTCTCGAAAAATCAGGCAGAAAGAGGGAGAGAGGAAGAGGGAGAGATGGGTTGAGGTGAAGCGGAGGGGGAGAGACCGAGACAGCAGATGTCGTGTAATTAATCACAATTTTTCGCCGCCATCGGACATTTCTGCCTCCCCAACGTATTTCTCGATGGAACTGATCCGTCAACTCGTCGCAGACCTCGGGAAAAGTACGAAACTTGAGTCAAGTAGAAGTAGGACGTTTTTTGAACCCTCGGGGAAAATTCCTGGGGCTCAGTGTACATCGAGGAGAGAACTTTTTTGTGCATTTTAATCCTTGAACTTAGCTTTCAACTAATACTAATCCTTCTGCAGAAACCGGAGAAAACGATGAGGAAAAGAAGAAGCAAGGAAAGGCAAAAAACATGAGAAAAAACGGAGCAGGGTATCGGTGGATTATAGCCCCATAATGTTTCGATTGCTTGCCGGCCGCGGCGTTTATGCATAACTACTATGCATGTGTACATCCGGCACGGAACAACCAACTTACAGCTAAATGGGGAGAGTTGAGGAGTTGACGTAGTTCCAGAGCTTCGGGGCTCGGTCCAAGAAGGCCGTCGATTTGGGAGACTGTCTGAAAATACAGGTTGAATTCTTCAGTCTTTCCCCAATTTTGTCTCTTTTTCAAAACGTGTCAATCACTTTATGCTGGCGTCTCAATTCCCTCAATTCCCAGTAGAAAACGGGAGCAATTCACTCTCAACTTTTGCCAGCTTTTCGTGGGGGTCAATTTATCAACTTCGGGCTCTTCTCGAGGAGCGAAACGCGTTGTTCTTCTTGTTCTTCCGCCGCTTTGCGTCAATTTTATCGCATATTCCGACGCGTTAACAGGCCACAAGCGAAAAACGTGCGCGGCGGCACAACTAGACGTATGGAAACTGATTGGTCCTTGGGGACCGGCGGATGCCGACATTTCAGCACTTTTGATCTGCGGTTCTGATAGCTGGGGGGGTTGGAAAAACACTAGAAGAAACTGGAAACCGCAAACGAGAGTGTTTACGAGGCGCAGGGATTTACAAGCTGTCATCTTAATGATTGTCTCTCTTACCTCTTTTCGAAGAGTTGACGTGTCGACCTCCGTAATCACCGGCTCGCACGGCAGCGCGTTGATCTTGTCATACAACTGAAAATGAGTGAAAGGTTAGTGCAAAGGTCGACAATTGCTTTCAATTTTTGCCCTAGATCTCTCAAAATCCCACAAGTCTTCTTCCCCTTTAGAAGTACCAGTATTAAACTGCTCTCCGTAATATCCGCTACTGGACTCGTCGGGCTGGATGCTCGGGGGGTCATCTTCTGGAACGACACACTTGTCGCCGCCGCATTCACATCTAGGCATGACGAGGACGACTGGTAGGGCGTCTGAAACGGCGCCGTCGTGCTGTCTTCGGACGACGTGTGCTCCATTGGTGGCGGCGTGTGAGGAGACGACATGCGACACGAACGACGTGTCGTGGCAGCACAGACCGCGATCACTGAGCGCTCCGATCACTAGAACGCAGACGAAGAAGATCAGAAAGGAGCCGATGAGGATCGCCAGCAGTGAGTTGTGGAACAGCGTCGAATCCATACAGTGGCGGTAAGTGGGAATATGATAACGCGGAAGTATGCGATGGATTGGGAAGGGAGGGGCGGAGAAGGCGAGACGAGAGCCGATGGGAGGGACCGGGGGACCGACGAGAAGGCGAGAGATAGATGGGTAGAGAGTGTGAAGAATGGCTTGGCGGGACCGCTGTGCGAATATTACCGCCGTCTGATTTCGAGGCGGGATTGGGGTGGGACCGGGGGCACCCGAGGAAGAACCGAAACGACGCAAAAGAGATACGGGTCAGAGAAAAATGGGAGGAGAGGCGCCCCCGACCGAAGGGCTTTTTTGAGACAAGCCCGCCGCCGCCGCCGCCGCCGCTGCCGTCACTCTTCTATTTCTTCAGAGATTCTTCCTCCCCTTCTTCTCCCCCCCCCCTCTCCCGATTGCCTGCCGCCGCCGCCATCACCCAAACAGCAGTAGCAACACAGCGGGAGCATTGCGAAAATTTACTGACAACACTGTGACACGAGTATGTCGCGGAAGACGCCGCGATGTCACTTCTCTCTCACCTGATCGAGCGGTTTTACAGAGTCGAACGTAAAGGACATGTCCATTAGATGCAGTTCCTATCCAGTCATTGCTTGCGTAGGAGTAGGGTGGAAGTTGAGGGGGGAAAAAAGGGAATTCCACAGAGAATTCGGAATAATTGGCGAAACGGTCACAGTTGGCTGATCTTGTAATGATAGAGCATAAGCAAATGAGTGTATGTGTGTATGTGTGTGCGGGTCCGGTGGCTCCTGCCCGCGGGCCTCTTGCTCTGTTGAGTGTTGTGTGTATGTGCGTTGAAAATGAAATTATGGGGAAGGGGTGGAGGAGGAGAAGGCAGGCGGGGCCTTCATAGGGACGAAGCAAGCGGAGGGAGGATGTCCATTAGAAGGCTATTCAAGTTGCGTTGGAGAGCGGTTCTCGTAATTAAATCGCCGCGCCGCCGTCCCGGTGCTCCCCCGACTTCAGAAGGAAGGCAGCAAAAAGAAGCGAGAGGAGACGAGAAGGCCACTCCGGGAAAGGAGTGTCAACTTCAGATGACGGAAGAAGACTTGACTTGTCAGAACTTTTGCATGTCAAATATCTCTCACTCACCCGAAGCAGAGATCGTACACTCCCGTCGTCGTGGATCTTCTGGAACGTCGTGCTTCCCGGCTTATAGGAGCCCGGATCCAAGAGACTGTTGATAGCGTCCAATGAGCCGAGCACCTGAAATCATTGTTCATCCGTTTTCGCTGTATACATTATGCAATCCGCAAGCAGAGTGAGAGTGAGAAGAAAAGAAAAGAAAAGAAAAGAGATCGGAAATTACACCTCATGGAAATTTAATGTGGCTGGCTGGAGGGGAGGGTGTTGCAATTGATCCCATTTAATGTAATGAGAGTGAGTGCCCGAGGGGGTCAGTAATCACTCGTTGATGAGCAAAGACTAGCATTGAGACTGACAATAGTAGAGTTGAACTGTTCCTCTATTTGTTTAGCTTTTACACGAGGGGGGTATAAGTGCCTGATAACTGTTGGATATGCACTTGTAGTTTAGTCTAAAGCTATCAGGAGAAAAACGAGAGGAAAAGAGTCACCAACCTTGTAAGCACCGGAAAGGTCCTTGTTCGCCGGCTGCTCGGCGGTCTCATTGGTCGCCGGTGGCTCTCCGCGTTGGCACACGTCTCCACCTGTGAATTGGAGAATTTCAGAGGAATACTCATCGTAGAAATAGATGCCGGAGTGGTGTTTCATTGTTACCTGGCGAGGATCCGTCAACGAATGCGGTTTGCGGAGTGCCGAGCCGGGGAGTCGTCTCGTCAAACCTGCCACTATTGACGGCCGACAACACATTGCTCTGAAAGAATTTCGTCGAGGAAAAGGTGTCGACACTTCGGAAGCCTATCAGCTGATCAAGTTTCTCTGTCTGAATCGCGCCAAACGAAATTGTATAGAAAATTCAAAGACGCCGACACTTTTGCGCCTATTTTCATCAGGTAACCCGAGAGGCGTCGAAAATGAACCCTGTTCAGTACCTTGAGCCTTCTCGACTCGTTGTATCGTCTCATATGCTCAATGACGTCGTTCATATGCTTACGGCTCGCCATGTGCTCTTTGTCTCTGATCCATTCATGGCTCAGCGCCTGCAAAAAAGTTCTTCTTTTGTTTACATCACCCCCTTTCCCCGCTCTTTCTCTTTCTCTCCCTGTTGTTTCTATGCTGTGAAACGGGAACGGCTCTGGAGATTAAGGAGAGCGTCGTCGTCGTACCAAATAAATACAATTGCCTTTCGGCGCTAGAAAACTCGACTTTGCATTCATTAGAGCCGCTCCCTTTCTCACCCCCCTCTATACCCCCCAACTAGGTTTGTTTTGCAAAAACAATCATTTCGATTTGCGAACCCAATCAAGTTGAGTAAAACGGATGCGTTTCTGACGGCGGGGACCCACACGTCAGAGATGCCGGAAACTGATTAGTTTTTGGAGATCTCTCCCCCGCCGCCTCTCCTTGAAATAACAAACCAAGTGGTGTGATTACAACATGTGGGGGGAGCAGGGGAACGAGTGTGTGTGTGAGAAATGACACTCTCACCTCTTTCGCACTGATCCGCTTGTTCGAGTCCGGGGACAACATCTTTCGCACCAGGTTTCGAGCACTCTCGGAGATATTTGGCATATAGCAGTCAATCTGAAAATAAGAAAAGTGAAGCTACGAATACTCAAAAGAGGCGTCTGACGTCAACGTCGCCCTCTGTGATTCTGGCGTAGATGTCGGCTGTAGAGCCGGTGAAAGGTAATCGGCCGGCCAAGAGCAGGAAGAGGACGACGCCGGAAGACCAGATATCCGACGAGCATGACACTCGATCCTTTCTCACTATCTCTGGAGCCATGAATTGCGGCACTCCGACGCGACCTTAAGCATGGGGTGGAAGGATCAAAAGATGAATAAAGACATACCACATGACAAGGAGCCTCCGGTTTCAGAGAGATCTATGGCCACACTGAATCCACAAAGCTTCAAGGGAGCAGACGTGTCTTTTCTGGAAATAACCTGGTAAAAATAGGAGACCACAAGCAAAAATTACGTTGCTAAGACCAAATTGTGCGGTCGGACATCCCGATGGACCAATTTCTTACTATGACAGTATTCTAAAGCGTCTAGAAGTTGTCTGGTGTAATGACTGTAAAAAGATGTGTAAATCCTTCCACTTCCAACTTTCCAAACCTCACTACATATTCTGAGAACACAAATCCATTGCTGGCCCTTTGAACGATTTCAAAACATATGTCGCTTCCCTCCACATTCTCAAAAATCATATGTCGATAGTTGATACTGTTAATCGTCCTCTCCAATCGACAAATGTACGGGTGTTGCAGGTTCTGACATATTCTGATCTCCTCGTCAATCTCTGAAAATGTGGATGCTCAAAGTCCAGGATGGCACGTGAGGGCTTGACGAGGGAGTGATTGATGAATTGGCACCGATCACATCACGTAGCTGCGATTAGAACTTTGCGGACATTCTCTGTCGTCACACGCAAAGAACAAGATAGTCCAGCGGGCAATTCTCACCTTCGGGACCTAACCCAGTATGCTGTTTGAACAAATTCAAGTTGATCGACCGCAAAATGAACTTTCTATTCGATCCTCCGTGCAGTATTCGGTACACGTTTGAGAATGGTCCTCTGGAAAAGTTCACACTGAAATGGTACCGTTTCGGGGCTACTCACTGTTCTATAACATCCCGTATAGACAACTGATTATCAAAAAGAAGGTCCGCCTCTCCTGGGTCTAGCTCCTTCATTGAGCTGGAATTATAGCGATTTCGGTTCCAAATAATTCGAAAGAATAGGAATAAAGAGCATAGGAATAAAAGAACACAAAGATCGCAACGGATATGACATGAAAATTAACAAATGGATAATCAAAGAGAGAGAGAGTGTATCGGGGTGGGGGATTTTTTGTCTCTTCTCTCCTCGCGCACTTCGGCTCCGCTCAACACATTTTCTCTCGGCGATTCGATTCGATTCGAGGATATAATGTCAATAGAATTGCAAGAGAGACTCATGTTTTATCAGGCAACATTCCAAAGTGCACAAGAGTTGAGATGTTCTAGGTACTTGTCTAGAGGCTTTCAGGAAATGTTGCGGATATTGACGTGGGCGGGGGAGGGGGTGTTTAGAGAGGGCGGAATGGCCAGTATCCAGGTGGAAAATCAACACTAACCTAATAACAAAGTTGGCATGGCAATCAAAGGCTACTCGGAGATAGTTAGTCATTCTCGATATGCTCGTCAACGCGTCATTAACGCAGAGCTTCCTACGCGTTATTAGCGGAGCGTCGTATTTCTGGGTAGGCCAAATTACAGGAAGAACGCTTGAAGAAGAGTCGAAGGAAGAAGTTGAAGGAGAAAGATAGCGATTGGCGCGGAACGGAACGGAATGGGGAATAGATGGGAAGGAATGCGAGGAATGGACGATCGATGGGAAAAAGGTTGATTGCGGCACAGGGAAATCAAGACAAATATGGAATAACGCCTTTCATTCCATGTGTATGCGTCTCTGTATGTATGTGTCTGTATGTTTGCCGTTTAGCAAACATTTCCTAATGTGGCGACAGGAGTATTAGAGTTGGACAGCCAACGACACGGACGTGATAAAGAAATTATAATGTTGATGGTGTTTTGAAGACTGACCTTGTAAAGAATAGGGGGGGGGGGGGGTTAGGAGACTAGATATAGCTAAATCCATAAGAAAAAAAAAGGAAAAAAAGAGGGAGAGAGAAAAGGAGAACTGAATTTAATTAGAGATGAAGACTTAAATGAAGACATGAAGAGAGGGAGAAGCGAGTGGATACATGTTATTACATCCTTTTTCTAAGATTTGCGCCTTTGGAGAGCAAGCACAGTTTTACGAGGAAAAGAAGGGTGGTTGGTGAGTAGAGTAGGCGGAAGATAAACACGCCGGAACACCTGTTTCGATGATGAGAACGATGATGAAGCCACAACACAAACCAGACAGCAAAACAATTCTAGGCGACAGATTTTTAAAAGAAGAAAGAGAGAAGGAAAGTTTGGAGGCTCCGGGAGCATCTTCACGCAAAAAAAAGAAGAGGGGGGGGGAGGAAAAACGACGAAACGAGTGGCGAGGGAGGAGGGGAAGAAGAAGATGAAGGCGTGAGAATATTCGGGGGGCAAATCTCGGGAGAAGAAGCGACAAAACGGAGATAATAGGTCACGGACTGCGAGCCCGTTGACTATCGAAATAGAAGAGGCACAGGAGGGGAGGGGGGAGGACCAAGACAAAACACGCGAATTATGCTTATGTATTTTTCCATGTCCCTGACACTTTTTCCCCCCGAAAAAAGGGTGCCGGAGGCTCTAGACAACCCGACGCCTGCATTTTTGTGTGGAAGAAGGGGGGGGGGATTCCGGAAAACATACACATATTGGTTTGGTTCCCTACCAAAAGAGGTGAGCTTTTTTTTTTGGTTGAATGACAAACTTTCGCTCGCCTTGTTTTGTTTTGTTTTCAGAGTTTTTACCAGCTTTTGCTGAATCTCATCGCATCTAGATGAAGAATGTTGATCTTTAAAGGAAAGCTCTACGAAAATGAAATCAAGTGAAACGTTTTTGTTCTTGTTTCGAACCCTTAGTTAGCGAGCAAGTCGGTGAGCATGTCGACGAGCAAAAAAAAGACGGAAGCCAACTCATTTCCGATGCTAAATAGAGAAGAATGACCGACAGAGGAGGACTTTTGAAGAGGGGGGAGAAGGAGGGAAGGGGAGAAACCTGGAAGTTAGTTCGTCTTTTCACACATCTTCCTTCCTCTCGTAATCCGTTGAGCCGTCGGTGGAGCCGCCGCCCCGTGCCCCATTCAATTGTACATCCGAGACGGGAGGGAGCACACGGAAGGATGTGCGTTCTGCATATGTGTATGTGAGTATGGGTATTTATCACCTTCTCGTCGCCTTTTTTTCCGACTGAGAAGAAAGAGGAGAGAGAAGGAAAAGGATGAGCATTTTGTTCGACAAGAAAGTTATGGCAGCAGTTGGGAAATCAATGCTTTTTTTCGTTCCACCTGCTCTCTGCTCTCAATTCACCTGGGTTATTCTCCCGGACTAACCTGCAGACGTTCTTTTTTTAGGAAAACTCACGGATCACAGAAGATTGGCGGGAAATTGGACTGAATCTCCCCAGAAAAACCCCCGGTTTAAATACCCCTTGGTATCTCTGATTTGAGGCAATTGTCAGTTGGAAAATAAGAAAATAAGGGGTGCTCACTGAGCAAACAAACCGTACTGGTGATTTGAGGCAATTAGGGATGGGAAACCTTGTGATGCTCCCTCTCAACGTTACGATATGAATTTCAGGCAATTTGAAAGACTGTAAGGGGTTGTTGAGCTCTATTTCTCCGGTTTTTCTAAAAAATAAGGATTCGACTATATTCTCACTGAAAAAAAACAGACTGAATTAAGAACTAACCGAAAAACGCCACTTCCACAGTCCAGGAATGAAGGACCATAGCGAAAAACAGACGCACGTCACCATTAAGCCGCAAATAACAGTAGCTCTTTCAATTTTTCCAATTTCAGCCAAGACCTTTTCAGATTGACGTAGAAAAGGGCTCGGAAACGCATCGTAACAATGAAAACGTCACTCTGAACCAAAACGAGCGAATTTCAAAATAAAACGTCGATTGGGTTGGAACCTAGGGCGAGAGGGGTTCAAAATCAAATTGGGCCTCCAAAACCAAAATGGGTGGTTTTTGCCGACTGGCCAGCCACGTCGCCTCTTCCTCTTCCCCTTGTTTTCAGCGATCCCTCACTCTTTGTCTATTCTCGCACCGAATGGGTAATGAGCGGGAATTAGATGTAGCCGTAGGGGGAGGGTGGAGAAGGAGGAGAAGGAGGAAGAAGAAGAAGTCGACAATGAATTAGGTGAAACTTGAATTTTAAATTAGGAAAGTGAAGTGAAAGGGAGGATCATACTAATTTTTGGTAATTTTGGCGGCGAAAGAGGCAAGAAATGGAAGGGCTTGCGAGAGGAGGAAGTCAGGAACAGAATGTTGCTGTTCGCCGAAAAAGGGGAGCAAATAGAAGAAGGAGGATGAGAAGCTCATTTATTTCCCCCCGCTCTTCATAGCCATATTTTTTCGCTTTTTTTGACATTGTCCCTCCGTTTCTCCCTCTCTCATCTGTCACTTCCATCCGGCGCTCTCTCGGAAACAATTTGCACGTACATATCATTTGCAAAAAGAAAACAAAACAAAGCTGCGGCGCGGGAGGAAAAAAAGCGCGCGCGCGGGGGCTCATCTCTCAGTCTCCCTGCAGGACGGCCACGGACCACCAGAAGATATCTCGCCACATTTGCTTCCGATCGATCAGTCCGTCGTATTGACAAGAAAAACAGAGGTCCATTGGGCCGAGAGATGAAGAGTGGCGAACGAGAGATTCATGAATTACACACTGGAATTCGAATCGGAGGCGATGGGTGGATGGATGGATTGAGAGGGAGAGATGGGAGAGATGGGCGAAGTGGGAGAGGGGTGAGAATTGAAAGAATAACAATCAAACTGATTTTGTAACATTTCAAACTGGAGAGCAGGAGCAGGAGCAGGAGCAGCTTCCGCTGGGCGGAAATTGGAAAGAAATTAGTGTCGATATTACTAGTGGTAGATTGGAAATGAAATGTATACACTTGCATACCAAAACGGGTAATAACCTCGTCGGAAGGCTGCACAAATCGGGAAGCAGCCTTCGCGCGCGAGCCGCGGTACAACCAGAGCCACCACCAACAAGTGCATAAATAATGGTCATAAAACAAAAAGTGAGAGTCATAAGCAAGCTCCGGATGCGAATGGAGATGCGGTCCACCCGCTTCTCCTTCTCCTCCCATCCCTACAAAGGGCTGAGGGGGGAGAATCGTAACGACGACGAAATAGGGGCTGATTGACGGATGACGGGCCTGGAAAAGAGGGTGGAAGGCGGATGAGCCGGGTGTGGCTCCTGAGAAAATTGGTAGGAGATGAACAAGTCGGTGAGAAAACCCATAAATCAGGATGAATTGAACCGGATGGGAAATTGAGGGGAAAGAAGGAGAGAAGGAGCTAAACGGGACTGAGGGATGGATTGGGATGGGAAGACTGAGCTGGAATCTTTCAGAGCAGCTTCGGTGGTCATTTCTCCCTATTGTAGCCCTGATTGTAGTGATCTACATTCACTACAAAGTGTCAATGATCACCAGATGAACTTAGAGATCCAGAAGAATAAATAAGCATATCATTTTTTTTACCCTGACCCCTCTATCTGGAAATGTTTCTCTGTTTCTCAACACTGTTCAACACGCGGTCACTACAATGATCTCATGATAGTTTGATGTGTGATCTACGGCAGTTATCTTTGAAAAATCAGCCCATAACCTTTCTTATTGTTTTTTGTGTCAATCAGACTAGATATCCGTCACGTTCTCGTCCTCGTCATCCCGTTTTGAATCAACACGGGCGAGAAGGATGCAGGAGAGTGGAAGGGGATGTAATTTGATAACGAGGAAACGAAAATGAAATGCAATTACGCTTCTAATCTCGGTTTCATCAAAGTTCATTTCTCTCGGAGCTATCTATCTATCCATTCATCAAGTCGGTGCAAATCAAAGGGGGGAGAAGAAAAAGCTGCCGAGAACTGACTTGGAAGCGATAAACGAAAGCAATGCGATTGGCTGCCATGGCATCACTGCCCCCTTCAGTTCATATTACACCCGCGGGGCTCCCGGGCACGTTCGGTTCGCAAAATCCAATAAGAAATCGACCACTCGGCCGTCGTTTCTTTTCCCCCTTTCCCCCTCTTGCAGTGCACCAGAGTACTAGAAGAAGGGACCGATGAAATATGATAGGTCGTGTCGAAACTTGCCGGCGGCCCGTTTTCTCACAACCTGCGCCAGGGCTCCACTTCCACTCTGTCATGTTACTACATCATGAGACCACTGATAAGATCTTTTCCGCCTCGCTGTTGTTGGGGTGCCCACCGACAAACAAGTTATTGGGTTGTTAAGCGAGCCAATGGGAAAATGGGACAAGAGGAATGTTAATAAAGGTTCAAGACGCCGAAGAACTACGAGGAATCTCGCAAACGAATCTTCAGCCGCCCTGCTGTGAATAAAGTGAAATAAAGTGAAAAATGAATTGCGGATGACCTCAGACGCTCGGAGAATAGGAGAATAGGGAAGCTGTCAAGAATCGCCGCCAAACAAAAGGACATTAATGGGGAGAGCAGTTGATTGATGGCACAAGCGGAGAACACCGACAAGAACGAACGTAGGTTGGAAATAAGCAGGGAACATAGTTTTTCCGGAGGAGAGTAAGTTGGCAGAAATAGTCGTTCGAGGAATTAATAATGCGAAATGAGTGGTCCTGCGTGTCCCCCCGGTGGTCAAGAACTTCTCAAGGAGGCCAAAATATTCCCGAACCTCTGAAATCCACATTTGCCATGTTCTAGTTTGATCCGCAGTGGGGAAAACCTGAAAATGTGTCTGCCAGGAAGTAGGATGATTTCTGATGCTATCAGATGTCCATTAGGTTCAGGTTCAGGTTCACTGACGATTCGCAAGCCATAAATTTGAAAAACGATGACTTTCATTCCATCTCTGTCTCCTTCTCTTCTATGTTCCGTTTTTATTACCATGATTCGTCGGATATGACCGCGCACATCAGAATCATATCGTTTTTCATTGAAAGAGCGATCGGCGAGAGATGCGGAAAAAGGAGGAGAGATGGTCAAAAGTGTGAAACAAAACCACGGTCGATGGGTATAAAAACGCGATCATTTTATCTGACTTCTCGCCTTGTTTTGGGAAAAAAGGAGAAGGAGACGGAACGGTGAGTGATGACGATTGTGTATGGGGGCAAAACATGATTCGTACCTGTTTCTTGTCCCTGCAACTTGCTTCCTTTCCCCCCTTTCCACCATTTAGTCTCATTGTCTTTTTTCCAGTGTTCCATTCTACAATCACTCTTATGGCGTCTTACTTCAAGATTCTCAATGTCACGGTGAGCGTTCCCTTCTTTTCCTTCTAACCGTTCTCTTATTCCAGTACAACTGCGAAAAAGAGTGCCCCTGCCGTCCAGAAAACAAGATCATCACCAGCGGCCTATCAACTGCCAAAGATCAAGATTTCTCCCTACTTCCCGCTCCAAAAAAAGTTCGATTCACCGTAGTCCCAGTCACCGAGTCCGCCAGCTTTGCAGATCAACCACGTTCCGGGTGGTTTTGAATTGAATATTGCATGTAAATATTATTGTTTTCTTCATGGTGTTGATGTCGAATAAATCATATGACCCACCGGTGGCCCGGGATTGAGTTCAGTTCAATTCGATTGTCAGCAAAGTCACGTACTGTTTTTTTTTTTGGGAAGATGAGGAGGGTGACGAAAAAGTGGGAATTAGCAGCGATTTCAGAGTGGTTCAATGGGAAAACAGTGACTCTAGAGAAAATAGAAAATATGAGCTACTTTAAAGTGTGCCTTTTCCCTTCCTTGGGGTCACCTGAACCAGGCTTTCTCACAATGATTCTAAACGCAAAAACCTCTGATTTAGAAGTGGGTTATCACCATCAACCTCTTTGGAAGACGTGAATCTCATCACATTCCAAAATCCAGGCTATTCTCCGATTTTCCTGTTCTCCTAAGCTTGGGAACACTTAGAACGCGTTTAGTGGGATTGGGGCTTTACGTGAACTTCACGTGAGTTGGTATTCTGTTTTTCTGACCCTGACTCTAAAAACACGTGAAGTAGTGGTTATCTCCACGTGAAAGCGTTCTGTAATCGGTTGCGTAGAGCGAGAGCATGATCAAAACATTGCTCATCTCCCATTTTCAGATGATTGCATTCCAAGAGCCGTTCTAACACCACATCCATGAAAAATGATGGGAAAAAAACCAAACCCATCGGGGTTGCAACAAGAAGCCACGCAAAAAGAAGCAACGCGCACACTTTGCTTCCTTCCAAAAAAGTCTAGTTCCGTTTGCTCTCCAACACGCTCCTTGTTGTTTTATTCGTTCTCTCGTTCGTTTCAAATTCTGCGTTCTATGCGCGCCGCGCTCTCACACTCTCCTCCGTGCCCGCTAGCTTAGCTCTCTCCGGATTTGGCCCAATGGAACCATCTGTTCTCCGGTTATAGTTCATGTTTCTAGTTTTGAAGTTGAAGTTGTCGTTTCAACCTGAAAACCCTTGTGTTTCCCACCCCCTCCCCCCAAAATAGAACTATAATACGTTTGTTGCGGAACTCGATCTGTACTCGTCATCGAACTGAATCATCATGTCTCCCGCTCCCCCTTCGGCCACAAATTCTCAAAGAACGTGAAGTGTGACAGTGAGCTCAATTATTCATCAGCCTCTCTCTCTCTCTCTCTTCCCTTCTCCTCGTGTTTTTTTGAGTCTTCAGGAAAGAAAAAGTGCGTCTTCTACTCCTAGATGGGAAGTTGTTAGAAAAAGTGGAAAAATGTAGAGCTCGAGTTCAGATCCTTCCTCCAATTCCATCGATCTCTTTTCCCTCTTTTTTTCCTCCTAATTTCATTCCTCCGCGTTCTTTCGGAGGACACCCTCTGGGAATTCCTTGTCTACTCATTTCCCCCCGCTATTCATCACATGCTCCGTTTAGACTTTCGGTCCCTCTTCTCATTTTTCTTAATTACATCTGTGAAACGAGACGAGATGAGAAGCGAGGCAATGAAACACAAGTTTTTGTTGGTTTTGATGAGAAACGATGAAAAAGATGGCAAAGATCCTCCAAATTTCGCAATTTTTCTAGGTTCCCAGGTTTCCAGGCGCCTCGGGGGCTTCACGCATTTCAAAGCGATCCATTTGGATTTCGAACAAAAGAACGCCAATGACATTTCCTCCTTCTTTTTCCGGTTCCTCGCCTCCGAACCATCTGCCCCTGAAAGCCTGAAGATTACTGCCTAGACCACATTTTCATCGGGGCGAGACATAGAGAGAGGGAAAAGGAGCCGCGTCTTTTTTCCTTGGATTATGTACACTTGGGCGTGTTCCATCCCGTTCTAAACAGCAAGCAAACAGGATATTCGTTTATTTTTATTCATCGGCACATGTGCGATGAGCATTATTTATGTAACAACCCCCTCACCGAGTTTCTCTCATTTTTCACATCTTCTCCTCTTTCTTTCCAGTCTTTGGTGGCCAAACTCACTCGTTCTTTTTATTTCCAGGGTTAAACTTCCACCGTCCCACAGCATCAAACAACATGTTCATCTTTGCGGCGGTAAGTCAATTTGGTTGTCTGAAACGCTCTGTGCACATGACTCGATCCGGCTGATCAAACAATCCGCCTCCCCTATGACCTCCAAAAAAATGGCGCTTCTCCTAGTGCTTTTGTTTATCCGCCCTTTCCCATGTGGTTCAGAGGATTTTGCACTTCACATGACATATGATTCGCCGACTGGCATCGTGTTGCGTTCCTCTCCTGTTCTCACTTTTTGGTATCACCGCGTCACATCAATATGACACCGATTTGCATGAATAATCGGTTGCGATGGGCTGGCCCCCCGACAGACTTGACTGTTTCATACAGTTGTTGTCCACTACGCTTTCGGTACACTTGTTGCCAATTCTCACTGCACATGAATCGACGGTAGTAAGTCAATCCAGATGTGTAACGATGTTTTATCTAGATATATCCTCCCTTTTTAATATGGACACGTTATCAAAGATACCTCATTCCGCGGTTCACGAACGACCACTCTGGATGAATCATAGTGTTTCGCATCTCTGATTAGAAGAAGATTTACGAAAATCGTCTAATTTCTCATCTATGCATTCGGAGAAAGAACCGGATTCGGGAAGTCGTGATTTTTGGATATGAAATTTTTTCGCGAAACATTCGCATTTGATCTTAGAAAATCAGGTAGCTGCTGGCTTATGTTAATATTTGTGTGACTGTTATTTTTGAAAAAATGGAGGAATCATTAAAAAAGGTGAAAATTTTATAAATAAATATTTACTACCCTAAAACGAAAAAAAATATTTTTCAAATTTTTTGCAAAATATATCATTTTCGATTTTTTTTTCAAATCAGTTAAAAATCTATTATTACATTGAAATATTTATATACAATTTCCAGAAAAAAAAGACTTTGAATTGGAAAAAATTCAAAAAAAAAATTTTTTTTTTCGAATTTTTAGAAAATTTTTCTGAAACGATTCAGTTTTTCCAAATTGTTATTTCCCATCAACAAAAAAACAAAACAAAAACATTCTCATATTCCAAAAGTGTTTATCTTCCGTCTCAATGCATTCTCCCATATCATACTCTTCCAATATCAACACCAAACTGAAAAAAGCCGTCCGAATGTTTGAACTCCCCGAACTCAATTCAAATACCTCTGACTCCAGTGTCTCCGCCGCAACCCGTTTAAGTGCGGCCGACATTTCGTTATCATGCTCTCCACGTCGCTCTATTATTCTATTAGGTTGCACTTTCAACCCCATTCTCCCCAACTCGTTTCCCCCCTATTTCCCCCCGATCAAAAGTTGCAATCAATCTTTTTTCGGTGTCCCCCCCCTCCCTCCTCTTTCCCGACCTCTGTTTGCATTCGAAAAAATACCTCTGCTGCTTCCGCCAGCTTTCTGTGATTTGGTCTGGGTCTGGGTCTGCACACACTTTCGATTGTTGCAAATCAAACTTTTCTCATTGCATATTGATAGAGCAACTTGGTCACATTCCCTTCTTCTCCTCTTCGTCTTCCTCCTCCAAAAAACAAAGCTGTCCATCTATCTCGAACCTTGGCAAGCGGGGGACAGAAAAAGAGGGAAAGATGAAAAGAAGAACCATCATCTCAAAAGGCGCCAAAAAACCCATCAAAGCAGCCGTCCCCCTTCCCAATGTTGCATCCTCTCTGTTGACTCTCCGCTTATCACACTCAATCGTCGAGCAAGTACAGCTGTTCGCAAGCGCTTTTTTGAGTGTTGCGAGCGTGTCATTTCCTGTTCTTTCTCCCTCTTGTCAAGTTCATCAATCACTGAAGCAAAGGTTACGTGAGTTATCATCTCTCCTTGAGAATTGGGTGTGGTGTTCTTTCTATTTTGGGATCCTGATAGTCACCTCGTCCCAATTCCCCTTGTGACCTTCCCTTTAGAACCTCAAGGGAACTTCTTTATCAGCCTCTTTCTTCTTTCCGCACCAAAAGATCATCTCCAGATTAGTCTTGTCTAGGTTTTCTTCTCCACCTCCTCTTTCTCCACATTCGTCTCCTTTTTCTTTTTCTCTGATATATTCGTTGTATGTTTCATTCATTCATTCTCCCCCGTCTCTTTCCGTTGCTATCCATTTTTCTCTCACCCTTCCGATGCCGATTCCTCTATTCTCCCCTCCCTTATTCTCCAAATTTGGCCGTGTTCTGCTGAATCACCGAGAAATCTTCTTTCTCGATTTTGAAACTTTTCTCTCGAGTGCTGCCTCGAAACCATTGATTCCTCCTAGTTCGCACGTGTCTTAAGCTCACAAAAACCTCTCCGCTCCGCTAGATTTTCCAGTATAGATAACCAACCCAATTCCTTAAAGAAAAACAACTCATGACTGAGCAAAACAGCGTTTAGTAAGTCAAAAGGAGAAGTGACCGACCCTCTGACACTCTTTCAATAAAAGAACTGATGTGCCAGTGTAAAAAGGCTTGCTCTTCGCGTCGTGACTAACCCCACAACCATGATTATTTTCTCCACTTTACGACCGTAATGGTATGATTCTTCTATCTGTACAACACGCTACAGTGTAGAAGGAGGAGAAAACGAAAAAAAAACGCCTCGCGTCGATTTCTTTCTAATCAAATCACTTCTCCTTCTCCCCTTGTTCCCCTCCTCTCCGTTTCCCCACACCTATTGTTCCGTTTCTAGGCATTTCAACAAGACACAGTCACCATGTGTCCACCGGCTGGCGATGCTGCAGCCGTCGCAGCTCCACCGACGCCGACGTCGAGTGACAAGCCGAAGAAGAAGTTCCAAGTGGTACCGGTGCCCGGCGAATTCACACGTGGACGGTGGAAAGTTATCGATACCAGATTCGGGTCTGCTATGGGAGGTGAGACCTGGTTACTATGTAGGGGACTGTTCTTTTCACACCGTATTTTCAGAATTCGGAAATTACCCTCCAGATGACGAGTACAAAATGGTAGTGACAGTGAAGAATAATGTGATAACCGTCCGCAAGAAGTTCCAACGCCCCACACCCCCAGAACCCGCTCCAGCGCCTGCTCCCGTCGCTGTAGTGGACGGAGCCGATAGCAGCATTCGGGTGCTCGAGAAGAGCCAGCCTCGGTGAGTGCAGCCATAATCCGTGTGTTAGGGAGGGAAGGGGGGAAGAAAAACGGATAGCACATGCCCAAAAATGGGAACGAAACGCCTCTGGAGAATTGACGAGGAGATGAAAAGCGGGGCGGCAAACGGATAAAAAAAGTGATGGCCGGCGTAAGGCGCCCTTCCCAAAACGTTTTGGTTTCCAGTTGTTTCGCCCGTTTTCTCACCAGTTTCTCGTTTTCTTCTCGTTTTGGAGCTTCAGTGCCACACGTTTGCCTATTTCATTAAAAAGGAGCTCAAGGAGCTTAGGGATAAGCTCAATGGGTAACAATAGTCGGTGGAATTGAAATCCCAGAAATTGGCTTTTTCCCGATTTGCATAAAACGGCCGGATTCAAAAAGATTTGCATTTGAAAAGAAAAGAGATTGTTTGGATTGGGATTTGGATTTGGATTTGGATTACCTAACTGAAAAACACCATTCCCCCCCCCTCCCAGCGCCAGCGCTTTCCCAGAACCTCTTTGTATTGTTTTCTCTTTGCTTCCGCTCCCACGTCTCCCAATTTTTGATCTATTCAGCGTGTTTGCCCAAAATTAAGACCACTGGTGCATGAATGACGAAAAATTGAGGTATAAGCAAATAAAAGTGAAAAATGATACATACTAGCGTCCAAGGACCACTGGGACAGACTAGATAGAAGGCGTTAACTCGAAGACGACGTCATGTTGCACATGACATCGCTGACCGTAGTGGGTGTGCTGACTTTCGCTGCTTTTCCTAACCTTTCAATCTGTCCAATGCACCCGAATTGGTTTCCTTACTAATCAAGTCTCGCCAGGTTTTCTCATTTTCAATGTTAATCTCCAATTCCTTTTTACATAAGCCACCGCGACCAAAGGGTGTCTTTTCAAAAAGCAAAACAAAAGATGTCTTATGCAATCATCCTTATATGTATGATGATCCGTTACGGAACACACGTCCAGACGGATCATGCCACTTTCCATCGCGTTTTCTCTGTCCTTCCGCCGGAATACCCCCACGACCAGAAACGCATGCTTCCTGAACACGTCATGCCGATATATGCATATCCCATTTGGCAAGAAGGCAGTTCTTCTCGTGACGGACAGACTCCTCCTCCTCCGAGTTTGTTCTCTCTTTTCGTCCCATTCGTTTTCCATCTGATTCCGAGCACATCCTAGTAGGTTGCATTTGAAAAAAAGAGGCAAAGACGCGAAAAATTTTATTTTGGCGCGAGACGACAGACATGGTGGTCGCCTGCCGTCCCACAGAAGAGCAGCGCTTTTTTCTCTCCCTCCGCTCATTTCTTCACGTTTCTTCCTGGAAATTGTTCAATTTGTGAGCCCTCCACTCTGATTTGGATTGTATCTTGATACCTCTTCTCTCCGCCAAAAAAACAGCATTCACTCTTAGAATTCGCTTCCTTATTGTGTGTTTTCGTGTTCTCGAGTGTTGCCCATTCCTGGCAGCAGCTGTCTTCTTCAGGGGCTGTTCGGCTGCTATAGCATTGCTATGCCACCATGTTTCGTGCTTCCCGGCGACGCCGCCGCCTAGCAATTTTTTTTTGTTTATTCTCCATTTCCATTTGCCATCCCATCCAGCGGAGAAAGTAACTGGCCAAATAGGGATTATATCCTTCCCTTTCTCTTCTCCCTTTCGTTTCCGCGTTTTATTAGGCGTAAATGGGAAGTGAAAGCAGCACGCCAGCGAAAAAAACGAATATTCGTTGAATCTGAAGACCACCGCGCCAAATGCATTATTCTATAATGGCTTTTACTGGTAGATAGTGAACGAGAAAATAGTAGACGGGTGGGCACAGAAAGTCAATATTGGTGAGGGGGCTCTCGTAGAGGAGCGGGCGGGGAGAGGGGGCCTCATCCCCGAGAGCAGCCGTTTTCTGCGGCTCCCTCCCTGGCCGTCAATTCTCACGTTGCGTCGCCGAGGGAGAAGAAGAGACACTGCGGGTGGGGGGCAGTGTGGCGCGAAATAATCAATTTTCCCCCCGATTCCTTGTGCTCAAGTGAGTGTGAAAAAGTCCCTCAAATTGTGTCATCTTCCAGATTCGAGCAGTCATCTGTTCTGCCAACTAACCAAATCTCGATTGTCATTATGGACCCCGAAACGACTGCTTCCATTGCCGAAAGTGGACGAACCAGCGTCGCGGAGACAGTGCCTACTGAGGTGAGTGTTGTTTTTCGAGAACTTCAGTTTCAAAACCCATTCCCACTTGGCCTCCCTTGCCGCGCTGCTCTTCAGCTAAGCGCTAATGATCGTCAAACAACATGGTGTACAACGTGTCTAGTGGAAGCTCTAATGCGATATTCTCGTGTTAGCTAGCTAACCTGAGAGATGTTTAGAGACAGGCGGGTTATTGATGGCTCCCAGCGGGAAGAGTCGAAGACGGACGTCGTAGAATCATGAAATCTCCTTTTGGGATCTCAAAGGGAAAGAGACACTGAATAATGGTCCTCTGATTTGCAACAAAAGCTGAAAACAACCGCATACTCTTTCTCACGAAGGTCTCAGTACCCAACATCTGAAAAACCAGCCTAATCACGGAATCTTATTGAAACACAGTTTGGATTCATTTTTCATTTTCCAGGGGCTATGAAACTGTAAAACTATATCTGATGATCCAAATTCGTCTGAAAGGCTTTCTTCTTGTTTTGACAGTATGGAACCTTTCCGAACTTCATTTCCATTTATCCTTTTGTCCTCGGACCCAAATTGGTTCCCAGAAGGGTAGAGAACCTGAGAATCGCCAGAAAAATGTTATGTTTTTGTCGCAACATTCAAAAACGCCGAGCCCATTGCAACAACTATCATCTCGTCATAGTGGCCTCCAATCGGACTTTTCTTCCACCTCCTGACACCCCGAAACAAAATTACACCGATCGTGTTGCGAAACGGGAGGGAAGCCTGGGGGAGGATTCGTCGACTGAATAAAAAGCGCATGTCGAGAGGGATGCCATTAGTTGTGACATTGGTGTGCTCCCACATGATGTAATGATGTCTGCATCATCTTCCATCCGCTTTTCTTCTCATTTCAACCTCTCACACTCACACTCATCCATTACTTTTTTCTTCCTCTTTCCAGATTGTTGTTAACACTAACGACGAGCTGTCAACTATGACCAACCCATCATCTCGCTCCGGCTCCACTGTAGCGATCGCCACTGCTGGAACGGATGCGACGAAGCTCGAGGATCCGGCAAAGTTGGCGACGGCGACTAGCAACACTGTGGTGGCCATTGACAACAAGATCGTTCAAGCGATGGATCTGGTGAAGACCCACTTGACATTCGCCGTTCGCGAGGAAGTGGAGACTCTCCGCACTACGATAACGGATTTGGAAGCAAGAGTAAGTGAATACCGGAGGGAAGGGGGAACATTGAAGGATTTCCAGCTGAATGCTCTGCGCGAGGAGAACAAACTGCTCCGGGAGAACGTCGCTCCGGATGTCTTGGCGTTCATCACAGCCAACAAGCAGATCTGTGATTAAGGTTGGTATAGTGGGAGTTCTGGGAGCCAGGTCAAACAGATTCCATTCAAATTCAACACACATGTCCCTTCTTTCGTTTCAAAACAAATGTCACTCAATTCTTTGTTTCCAAGAGACAAAGGATCACATGAGTGTCTGATCTTCTCCAGACCCTCGAGGGGGGGGGGGGACATTTGAAAATCGAACTCTGGGGATTCAGGGGCTCTTGGTAAAAACAAAGCATATCATTTCAATCTGACTTCCAGAAGATCAACGTCACAGTGTCCCACGATCGCTTCTCGGAAACTTGGAAAACTCGAAATCTCTCACTTTCTCGCCATTTCTCGATTTTGTGTACATTTAAGATATTCCCTCTTCTTCCCCCCTTCTTGTGTTGTTTCCTTTTCGATTTTCTCACTCTCACGCTATTTTGCTCGCTGAGAAAAGAGGAAAAAAGGAAACAAAGTATATAAACTTCCCCTTTCTCCCTTCCCAGTTGTTTTGCACCACCCTTCTCCCCCCAAATCCCCTTTCCTCCGAAACCGACATGAAACTTCGCATACGTTTCTGTTTCCTGCTCCAGAGGTTGCCAAAGTGTGCCGTTCTATTTCCCCGCTCTCGCCCTCCTCTCCTATGTCCCTCTCAGCTCTTCCCTCACCCCCCGGCTCCCCTTCCCCCCACCCAGCCGCTTCTCTCCGTTTGCGCCCACCCTATTCTCCGCATAGCACGGCTGACCGCTTCGCTTGCGCGTTTTCCCTCCAACCAGTACGCGTACCCTCTTGTCTCCGTCGTTATTTCCCTCTTTTGATCCCCCCACCCACCCTTCCTTTGTTTCATTTCTTACTTCTTCCGAATCATTTAACTTCCCTCTTCTCTTTAATTATCATTTTTTCTTCAATAGTCAATCCCCCCCCTTTTTTTACCCTTCCCCTGTGCTTAAATTCGTTGAGCTCAACGTGTCACAACTTCCCTTCTAAAAACAAGTAGATTCAAGCCGAAAAGCTCGAATAGTAGTCCCTCCTTGCCATCTCCAAGGCGATCCAATCTAAGTAAGCTATAGATTTGAATGTTTCTCGAAACCATTCCGTTTCTCGATTTTCTCAAATACCGTTGCCCTTTCCAATGAACAATTAAACGATTCTCGGTTATTTTCGTAATTTCGTCTTCGTCAGCTTCCATTGAATCGCGGGAGTGTTTATAATTGCAGCTGGGCGATGATATGCCATATGAATGCTATTCATCTATGCTGTCACTCTTCCTCTTTCTCTCTCTCTCTCTCGGAAGAGGATGAGAGAATAGATCAATATTCGCCGAGGAGGATCCTTGACAACCTCCACATCCTATTCATCCCCGCAAACTCAATGCTACGAACGAAGCCCCTCTTCTATGCTTCTAAGCTTCTAAAACCAATCGAAGAGCGAAACGAGCGCATTTTGCAAGCGGATTGAGGACACTTAGGCTCATCGGCTCTTGGTTTCGACACGAGTGGAGAGATTGATGTGGAATGGGCGAATGTGCGGATGCAGGGTGCCAAAGAAGAATTTTGCTCTGACAGCAAAGTTCAGTTCTTCTTTTTCGCATCCCTCTCTTGGAAATAATCACCTGTTTCTGTTTCTGCTTCCCTCAAAAACAAATCCCTTTGTTTTCAGAAGTATTAGCATTCACTTTGAACTAGCCACTAGCGCAATTCTAGAATGTCACAATTCCAAGTGACATTTCACATTTCACGCGAGAATTATAAATTCAGCGCCCCGCAGAATATGAAATACATCAAGTGCAGCTATTTGTGTGTACTCGGAGGACTAGAAGGACTAGAACTAAAGTCAACATGCAATTACATCGATTCTTTCCTGGAAAATCCAATTTCCTACCCTCCCTGCCCCTTTTAATCACGCGAAAGTTTCGAGGTGCACAACAACAGCGTTTGCAAAATATTCCTAAAGAATCAAATCTCTGGAAACCCTCGCGGCATATTCCCCATATTCCCATAATTTTCATTGGCGTGTGGAGGGCGAAAATTGGAATAATTGTCAGTTTCCCCGCCTCTCGCGCGAGGCATTCGATGTCATGCCCCAACTTTGCCCCGTTTATTTGCCGACTGGCTGTTTTGCAAAAAGTAATAGCACGCCCCAAAATGGAGCGAGGAAACAACAAAGTTCTCCCTTCTCGCCACTTTTAAAACACATGTTTCCCCCATTTCACTGATAAGGCAATCATGATGATGATAGCACTACTCCAGCTCCCATTTGCTTGCAATGCAGTCTTTCAAGCGCTTCAATGCTTCTCACAGGCGGAGCTTTTCGGAGAAAGCTCTAACAAGCTCATTGCCTTCCCTCCTACCTCATTTTCACACTACTACATGTCCCGCCGAAAAAAGTCGCATAAATATTGTTTTCAATCAAAATATACATAATGTAGGCAATCTGCCGACACTAGAGAGCATTGAAGCCGGAGGCGCAGGCGATGCTGAGAATCGAAAGAAAAAGGAGAGTATCTACGGCCGGGGCAACGCAGAACAGACCGGCGCGGCAAACCTCCCCTGTCGCCGCCGCCTCGACTGTCCGTCCGTCTTTCGCTGTGTTCACTCACCTCTTTTGCCTACCACCACTCCCTCCCCTTCCTCCCCTCTACCCCGTTTTCTTTCCTCGCAAACACTTTCTTTCTACGGTTAACAATTCTGTCATAGGCCCTCCCTCCCCACCAGGCCAGTGTCTCTTCTTCTCTCGCTTTCTCAACCGGCCGCCCTTTCTCTTTGCCCCGTTGCTTCAAAGCATCATCTCTCGCTTCAGTTTAAACTATCAGTCTGTCCTCACGGCTGTGTCTTGCGGAAGAAAAGAAAGCCCCCCCCCTTCTCCCACCAATCGTCGAGAAATTCTCGCCACATGATCAGTAACATTTCAACTTGCGTCCCGTTGTCTTATCTTATCGTTATCTCTCCATTCGCATGTTCTGATCCACATTTTTGCAGTCAGTCCGGGTCATAGTGTAGATGGCAGATCCACCACCATCTCCGCCTGCGGACGACATGCCACCGGAAGATGTTGCTCCGCGGCCGCCGTCACCACCCCGTCGTCCAGCATACTTGGAGAATCCGAACGACGTCGACGCATTCGAAGCAGCTGTCGAGCGAGTTGTCAATCACCAATTGGTGCAACGCCATCAATTCCTTATGGGAGGCGATCGCTACGTTCCAGGAGCCCTTGAGGCAAATCCAGACGACTTGGAGAACGTTCTCTCGCCACAGAATAGCGATGACGAGGAAGAGGCGCAAAATCGACAGCATCGAGAAAGAGTGCTAGAATTCCGTCGCAACGTTGGCAACTTCCTCGATGTTAACCAGATACGCAGAGAGGCGAGGCAGATATTAAGAGAAGTTCAAGAGAGGGACATCGAGGCGCGCCGCGAACAACAACAGCAGCAACAGCGCGGAGGGCAGGAACCAGAAGAGATCAACAACAACGGTGACTTTCGAGACTTCAATGGCATCCTCTCGCCTTCCCCGTCGCCATCTCCATCTGCGTCGCCGGTCCCAATGGATGATGATGAGGGAGAAGACCAAGACCCTCGGGAGCAAGCAAGACCTGACGACGACGAAGTCAACATGCTGAACGACCAGATGTTCGGAATGCAACCACACTTGTCCAGACCGCGCAAGAGACACAATTCGGCTGATGCCGATGCCATCCAGAGAAAGCGAGTCACCTTCAAAATGGATTCTTCTGATGATGAGGTATATCACCATGTATCCGCAACAAGCAAATGATTTTCTCATTTTCCAGGCTGTCAACTCTATCGACGACGATCTCCCAGATTTTTCAGCCGAGCGACGATTGTTCCGCAAAGGTACCTGAAATTTGGAATGAGAAACCTTGTACTGTTGAATTTCAGGATACGACGACGATGACGAGGGCTTCTACGGCGGCCCACCAGCCAGACACAACTCCTTCTCGACATAATCACCTCTTCCCCCACGCCCAGTACAACGACCCTAACAATGTCACAGTTCTACCCAATCAATTTTTCTTCATTGTAGCTCCTCGTTTCCTTTTCCAAACCGCCCAGTTGCTTCTGAAAACTGACCGGTTTTCAGTCGGGCCAAAACTGATCATTGTGAGAAAAAAGCCCATGTGTTCCTCCCCACAACCGAATCTGTGAATTTCCGCACCTCCAAACCGCTTGCCATCAGTCCCTCTTCTTCCCGTCCACGTAGAATTAACGAACCGCAGTGCTCTCAAGTCCCTTTGTTCACGATCTCCTACGAGATTCATGACCCATCTGTCTCTATTTTCCTTCTAACGTTGTCCCCTCGTTTTCGCCGCCCATCTGTCAGGGGTTCCCCATTACAATTTTCTTCATCCAATTCAAAATTATCTGCTTCTCCGTATGCTCGTTTCTCTCTGATTTTAATCTGATCATTTATCAACGTATATAACCAATATCTGTTCGTCTCCTAAAAAGTGAATGAGTTGATTGAAAGTACGATACGAAAATGGAATGTGAACGGAATATGAAATCCTAATAAAATCCTAATAAAACTGCTCGATATGGTCGATTGGCTTCTGTGTGCTGTAGGAGAGGTAGCAATTCCAGAAGAAGGCGACTACCTGGAAAAAGCAGGTGTTAATTGGGTAAAAATTACACCTGGCTGTATTTTTCCGAGATTCCGGAAGGTTCGGAAGAGCCTTTACCTGGTTCACAATCATTCTATAGTTCAGTGGTACGTAGCAGAAATTGAACAATTGCACGGCCGGCCAAACCTGAAAGACGCCATCCAATTCATTCAATTCCACGCACTTCCTCATCCCCGCACTCTTTCGCTCGCCTTCTTTCCAGTGTCTCGCGATGCTCCCCGACGCGAGCCCCCCACGCTTATAGCGACGACGCGGCGAAACCGAAACTCGCACTGGCGACTAGTCAAATTCGCACGAGCGAGTCATGGCGACGTGCCGCGACGGCGAGTTTCGCTCCAGCGATAATGAAGACGCGTCGGGATTCGCCGGTGCGACGATGCAGCGACGATGTGCGACGATAGTGTCGCGTTGGCGATTCGGGCGTCACACCGACGTCGGCTCGCAACGTCGCGCTTCGTGCCCGCGAAAGGCGACACACGCTGGCTGCTCGCCGCCCGACGACCGCGAAACGCTCACGTTTCTCGGCCGTCTCCTACTCGCGACTCGTCTCGCTCCCCGTCGCGAGGAGGACGGGCAGCGACGGCCAAAGCCGGCCGACCGCCGCCGCCGCTCGTCGCTCTGTTTTAGGCGGTGAGAAGGAGAGCGAAGTGCATTGGAGCTCGCTCAAACGACTGCCTCGCGCCTGCAACAGAGCACAGCGCCGCCGCCCGGCACGACTCACACGTAAGCTCGACGAATAGATGTTGAACCAATCTTCTTTCAATAGTTCTAGCGACCTCTCGGCGGATTGATGTTGTAGAAAGCGCAAATTGAATAGGATTGCCGCGTTGAAACACGGACTGAAGCACAGCTGAAAAACATCTCTGTTTTTTTTTTGCTTTCCACCTGTTTTTCTTCTAAGAAACCTGATCGATAGCGAGCTTTTTGGCAAGCAGGCTGTATTTTGTGCCTCCGGAAACCCGCTCGAGCACTCGAAACCAAACAAAAATCGTAGGAGCCTTAAAGGAAATTTGCTGTTTTTCGTGATCATCATTTGAATCAAACCATGAAGCAACTTGATAACAGCCCGAATCTCGCTGTCCTCCACTTGTCCCATTCGTGATTATTAGACAAGTATTGCGCTAAACCATCTCCAGAACTGCTTATTGTTCCTGGAAATTGAAAATGGTCTAATTTATCCGTCGTTGTCCAATTGCTTGTCTCATTCCGTTTTTTTGCATCATTCCTATATCTAATGCTCTCTTTCCAATCTTCTTTATACATTTCTGTTTCAAGCCCCTCATCCGTTGACGCACAGCTCTCTTTCATACATACTCTCTCTTCAGCTTAGGATTCACGCTCAACCATCCCCATCTTCCTAATTACATGCTTCCGTGACATTTCGATCCGGTTGCGTCACCCACCTGCTATACACATCTGTGTTGTGAGTGGGTTGGTAGCTAGGCGACGTTGTAGAAATTGTAAAATTCTAGTCATTGTGCACTGAAGTTTCCGCTCTCGTTGAACTACATGAACTTCCGTATATATGTACGTGAGAAACGCCATTTCTTCTGCCCTTCCCTCCAATGTTGGCAGTGGAGCGCGCCTGCGCTGCCCGTGGGTGTGCGAGCGACTGCGAGCGACTGCGAGCGAGAGAGAAGGGGCTGTGTGCGGGGCCGTGGCCGCGTGGCCGAACAGCGGAGGACTAACTACCCAAACAGCGGTGGCCTAGAATCTGACAGCGTTACACGGCGGGCCATATCCTCCATTCCTCCTCCGTCATTCCCCGTCCCTCCCATCCCGCTAATGACCCAGTTTTTGCGTTGCCTCTCCCTCCCTCCTCCTCTCCGCTCTCTGCTAGTGGCCTTATTGATTTTTTACCGCAGCATATTTCTGCCGAGTCCTCGGCGTTCTCCTTTTATTTTCAACCGAATTCCTTATTATCCCAACTAAATTCCACATTTTCTAGAAGGCCGTCATCATGGTGATCAAGGTTGATCTGAGCTCCAACGCTTCAGTCAAGTTGGTGTGCGTCGACGAGGAGAACACCGCCGCCGCGTACCTCGCCAACCTCTACATCCCAATCTTCTCTCTCGACTCGGGCAAACTCCTCCGGAAATATGAGGTTTCGAACCAGATCGTCGGCCTCTCGTTCAACCCGAACAAGAAAAGTGAGCAATTCGTCTGCAATTTCTCCCAAGCAATCCCTCGTTTTCCAGAGATCTTGTACGCGATCGACGACTCGTTCGGACTTCATGTGTTCGACGTCCGCTCGGACTCCAAGAAGAAGTTCCGTCTGAACCCTGACGTCGAGAACCACAATGTGGTTTGCACCGCGTTGTCGGCGGAGAACGTTCTCGCCGTGTCGAGCTCTGAGTTTGGAGGAGGCATCCTCGACGTCCGCGGATCTCGCCGTCGTGAGCATCACCCGCACGTCATCTCTCTGTTCGACGTGAGAAACCCGGGAGAGCCGATCACCACCTACAACGTGAGTTTGTCGAATCCTCGAGTCTATTTATAGTCAGGCGGAGCTCAGACGCTGCAGCTGACATCTGATCATCAAGAAACACAAATAGATGTAGCTCTTTTAGCTCGCCGTTTTAATTAAAGTGAAATGAGCACAAGTTTGTGGCATCTATTCTTGAATCCTTCCTAGAACATCAAAGACCACTAACTCTAAAAACCAACTTGATTGGAAATTGTCTTCAGCGTCGCCACAAGGCGGAGATCACCAGCATGGAGTTCTACCGCAACGGACACGATCTCCTCACTGGCGACAGAGACGGAGCCGTCAAATCGTTCAACTGCCAACTCCGCGACGAGGACAATGCGCTGCGCTGGGAGCGTTGGGCCAAGGGACCCATCACCAAGGTCGGCGTCATCAACAAACGCATCGTCTACTCGATCAGCGACCGTTCGGAGGCCACCGTCATCGTCGACTCGAAGGGAAACGTTGAGACGCTCTACGGAGTCGTCAACGACAATGCGGACGCCCCGATTGCCAAGACATCTATGTGAGTTTCACAGGAATATGTTGATGGCAATCGAAGTTTCGTTTTCAGGGCTTTCTATAAGAAACCGGAGTTTGTCGTCGGACTGATCAAGGGAGTCAACGATGGAATACCGCTCGTCGCTGTGCATGGCGTGGAGAGTAAAGAATTTGTAAGTTGGCAGCACAATTGACAAGTTCCAAGTTCATTCTTCAGATTGCACTCACGGCTATGGACCAGAAGGGAGTCCGTCAGGACAAGCCAATGTTGACATATCCAGGACATGTTGGCGAGGTCAAGTGCATGACCGCCACCCCTGAACTCCTGCTCACCGGCGGAGAAGACGGCAAAGTTCTCATCCAATGGTCAAACTTCAAGTGAGTTCAAACATGAAGATCTGCTAGGGATGAACAACTTCTCATTTCAGAAATCCGAAATTCGGTGAGGACTCCATCGACCACCACCGTCTCACCCTCAACCGTCAAAACCTTGCCGTGGAACACGACGCTAAAGCGGACTCGTCGGACGAAGACGACGATGACAAGGAGGATGAGGACTCTTCGGAGTCTTCCTCGGATTCGAGTGAATCGTCGTCGGATTCGGACGAGAGTGACGGTCCAAGCACTTCCACCGCCAAGTCGTCGAAGTCCAAGTCCAAGTCGAAGAAAGACAAGGAGAAGTCCAAGAAGAGGGCCGAGGAGGAAAAGGCCAAGAAGAAGGCCGACGAAGAGAAGGCCAAGAAGAAGGCCGACGAAGAGAAGGCCAAGAAGAAGGCCGACGAAGAGAAAAAGGCCAAGGAGGAGCGCGCCAAGAGAAAGGCCGAGGAAGAGAAGGCCAAGAGAAAAGCCGAGGAGGCCAAGGCTGCTAAGAAGAAGGCTGAGGAAGAGAAGGAGCGAGCCAGAGAGAAGGCCAGAAAGGAGGCCAAGGCTGCTTCCTCTTCATCGTCGTCGTCCTCCTCGAAGAAGCGCGACTCGAGCCCGTCTACCTCTTCAAAGAAGCGTGACTCCAGCCCGCCGACTTCTCCGAAGCCATCTACCTCGGCTTCCTCGTTGTCTTCGTCGTCCAGAAAAGAGACAAAGGAGGAGCGTCAAGCTCGCAAGGAGAAAGAAGCCAGAAAGGCCAAGAAGGAGGAAGCCAGAAAGGCGGCCGAACGCGAGGAGCGTCGCAAGATGAAGGAGGCCGAGACCAAGGAGGAGAGAGCTCTGAGAAAGGAGAAGGAACGCCGCGAGCGTGCCGAGTTGGAGAGGAAGGAGAAGGAGCGTGCTGAGAGGAAGAAGAAGCACGACGGCCAAGGATCCTCGTCGGACGCCAAGAAGGCAAAGAAAGACTAGGCTGCAAGTCATACTAACCCCTATTATTTTTTATTTAGTCTCCCAATTTTACTTTCTTTCCAACCGCACTTTCATTATTTTTTCCACACAATTCCCTCTCTTTTTCGTGGATCTCTTTAATTGATTTTTTTCCAACTTTCCAAAACTCCCCTTCTCTACCCCGCATGCCCTATCCCAGTCTGTTTTATTTTGTTCTCACCCAACATGTTCTACTCACCTACTAACCTTACACTGAATTCTGTTTACTCACTTTATTCGAAACACAAGTTATGCATTATCCACAAAATAAAGTAACCAAAGTGGAAATCGTTTTTTCAATTGGGTTTTTGTGGAGGGGAGAGGTAAAGAGATCAATTTGAAGGTATATGACGAGGATCAGTGGGTGGCATCGGGATTTGGGGATTTTGGAGCATTTGGCCTTGAGATGATGGGAATGGTGGGTAGAAACCGTTGAAAAACGAGTCGAAGGTTGACTTGCGAGGGGGAGGAGGGGGAGTGATAGAGTCGCGACGGTTCCTCTTGTGTTGAACATCTGCAATGACACAGTTGCAGGGAACAAACTTTCAGAAAAGGGGCTCACTTTCAGGAAGCATTCCAATCTCCAAACAACGCTTCATTCTGCAACTCCGGCAAATTTTCCGATAGCCCGTCCCATCGCGGCTCGCATTTGTACATCTCTGATTTCTCTTGCAAACGTAGCGCTTGTCATCACTGATAGTACGGCTAGAATGAATAATTCGAACAATAACTGTAGCTGTTCAATTTTTTGTTAAGTTACCGGAAAAACGCGGCACATGCGGCACAAGTGCGTGCTCCAAAATGAAGCCCATTCGCGTGAGTAGACAGACAAACTTGGCAATCATGAAGAGGAGGTTGCTGGAAATCCGGGCGCTTTGCATTCGTGTTGTACTTTTCGAAATCCGATGGGAGATGGGCGTCCAAGAGCGGTGGCTGGAAAAAAAAATCACTGTAGGAATTTGATAATCGTCAAGTTACAGTTGACATCTCCTGCTTGAAATTTGAATTGACTCCCATATCAATGGGAGAATGGTAGAATTGATGGTTGAAGGCCATCATGTCTTCGCGAGTTCTGGAATTTCCGTTTTTTGACAGGATACCTGTTATCTTGCATACCTGGACGGATCAAAGTGCTTATTCATGGCGAGTTGTTGCTGAAGATTGAAAGGATGACCATCCTTCTTCTTGTTTAGAATCTCCCTAGCTGTCGCCTCATCCATTGGCTCCTCCTTCGGAATGACCGGATCAAACTTCATGTCCTCTTCCTGTTTTATAGGATACTCGGCTGAGAGAACAGGCGGTTTGTCAGAGAGATCTTCCGGCATTTCCTCCGATTTGGATTTTGTTGAATGTGAGGATTGTTGTAGCGGATGCTGCATGAGAGGGTGTGAATGATGACCGAAATTGAAACTATCCATCATTGGCATTTGCCCGGGCACCGAGTTTAAAGGGAAGGTGTGCGCGAAGGATGTGTTTGGGAGATGGGCGCCAAAGGAGCCGGTGAGAAATGCGTTGCGTTGGAAGCCGTTGAAACGTTGGTAATCGGTGAAGTCAGGGAACGGGAGTCCTGAGAGAGGAAGGATGAAAAAAATCCGCAGACTGGAACACGAAAGGTTATGGATTTTTGCTGGGAAACACTGCGTTTTCTCACACCCAAAAAGTTGTCTGATAGGTCACGGATTGGAAGTCAAAGAAATCTAGCAAACCCTACCGATTCTGGGTAGAAAGTGTTGCATGAAGGGAGCCGCGGATTGTCGTGAAGTATCACTGTCGAAGTCTTGCTGTGAATTGTCCATCGCTCGACTTTGTTCTTCATAATTGAACGGGTGCTCTGCGACACCGCCACGGAACCCCGATTGGAACGCCCATGGGTTGTTCTGTTGCTGCAGCTTATCACCCATGCTCTTCAGTATCGAACCGCCCGAGGTGACGTCTGGAGAAAACGCCGGGTAGCATTGTAGATGGGGGAGTGACATGCGACATGGCACACAACGGCTATCGAACACGAGTCCGCGTGGATACAACACCAAACCATTCGAGAGTCCGCTGGTAGTCATTATCATTTTTGGATTGTCGTTCTGTAGGCATCAAGAATGAACGGAAAATTTGAAAAAAAAAGAAAATTCAGAGTCCATTCAAATGAGAAAAAAAAGATATACTGAGTCAGTGTCTTGACAAATGCGAAAAGGACACTTCTGACTGGTAATCCTCAGTTTGGATTCTTACTGTAGGAAGAGAAAGAACGAGAGTTAAGCGATCGGATTACTGCAAAATATAGCCACCGTAGTGGCTCTCTCGTGACAAACAAAATTGGGTTCGGTTTGTAGTCGGTTGATACAAATTCTCGTTTCGCTATCATTCGGTGTTATAGGAATTAGTCAGTGTTCTGCTATCAAAATACACCAGAAGCAATGGACAGAAGACGAAAGTGCAAAGACGTCTGGATCAGAGGGCCTTGAGAGGTGATGACGTAAGAAGGTAAAAGGACTAGGAGGAGAATCTTCACAGTATGGAGGTGATGAAGTGAAGTTTTGGTTTTTAACTGGAATACGGCAAAAATGTCAAGCTCAGGCAGAAGCTACCTAAAGACGTTAAGCTATCAAGATGAATCTCATGAGGTTAATTCTACGTTTTGCATTCTGAAGGTGATCTACCTAAAGCTCCTCATGTCTCACAGCTTCACTTTCAATAACAGAGCTATCTAACCATGGATTTGTAAACTTGAATAGCCTAATCGACAACTGGAATAGCACTCTGAAACTAGTTGCTGGAAGGAATAGCTGTATAACTGAACCTGGTTCATTTGTTGTCACTATCACTATAGGATCCTTCAAGATTCGGATAACGATGGCTTAGAATGAGGACCGCTCGGAATTCTGAGAGATTCTGAAACCAATCCCCTCTCGACAGAGTGACCAATCCTCCCAAAACGTCAACCTTTGATTCACAAGTCCCGCCTTCAAAATGATTCTGACAAACAGTTTGTGGTCGATGGCTTCGTGCGAAATGTGCGGAAGCAGTACATTTTCTTGTACCCTTCATCCTCCTCCTCCTCCCCCTCCGTACACAAATCGGGACGTCGTCGTTTGTGCGTTACGTAAACTTCAATCGACATAGTTATAGTCACAAATGCCACGGGACACAACAATATCACAATCCATGCGCACAAACAAAAAGATGACCAGATGCCTCGAAACTGACCTGCGATCAGAACTGTCAACAAAAAAAGTCGCGGAATTGTGGGTGATGGGAATAAAGGAAAATAACTGCTTTGAAGAGAGGAATATTTTTTATTGAAGTCGTCGCAAAACAGAAGACGAAGCGTGTGTAGAGGCGGAGCACGTAGGTTACCGTAGTCAGAAGCCGAGGAAGCCGCGCTGAAGGCGTGGATGACAGCCAATCACCGGTGTTCCATGTGACTCCTCATCGCTTCGAGTCCAGTTCTGATTCGCTTTTTTTTGGCTGTCGAGTTTATTCCCAAATACGAAGAATCTGTTCAACACCCCCAAGTGAGGGGTGTAAGAAAAATGGGTGTCCTTTGAAACTTGGAATCCTAAACTTCCGAAGAACAATAAACGATGTGGGGGGAAAACAAACCTCAGCGGAATGTTTGGAAGAAACGTCAAAACGGCGCGAGGAGTCAAACGCAGGGCTCGTTCACTTTGCCCCCGAAATGCGCCGACCTCTCACCTGCCTTTGTATCTTTCTAATCTCCCAAATCGCCAACGCCCAAACCCAACACCCACCCAGGTAGATAATCCGATTCTCAATTCGAACTTCAACATTCACATTCGTTTCCAGAGAAAATGAAGCATCGCGGGACAACTCGGATGTCTGGCTCGTTGTCATAATGTGTCTTCTCTTCTGCTTTGCTTTGCGTCATATGAACGACTTCTATGTTGGTGAATCGGTGTGTCCCTCCTATTTGCGGGTAATTTATCACTTTGTATTCTGCTTTCAGGTCACTCTAGTAGCCGAGGGTGAATTCACGCATCGGTTTAGCCGAAAACAGACGAATAAGCATTTGGAGAGGGTCGAGAAGGATTTCAACGACATGTTCCAGAAACTTTGCGAGAATTACGAACGGGATCTTGACTCGGATGGTTGCTGTGGCTATTATGAAGAGACAAAGCCGGTAGAGGAGAATTGAAGCGACTCTATTTGAAACTCCTTTATTAACCATTTCGAAATCACAAATCTCAAGAGAAGAATGAAAGTCAAATAAAACAATTAGTAGGTCTTTTTGGTCCACGTGTAGGGAGGGGGACGCTCGTCTCGTCTCTAGCTTATTTACACAACGCACAACGTTTTCACTTTGACGGAACATCACACTTATCACAATCGGTTCTGTCCGCGCCGAATTCCTCGATTTGGATTGTAATCTCGTGCACGTTGTACGTCTGCTTTAACATTCGGCGCGTCTCGCGCAGAATCGTTTGTGATTGGCTGTGAGTGTCAATCTCCAGATGGACGGAGAGCGCAATCTGGAAAACAATCAGAGTTAATCCTCTTTTCCGCGCGAGTTTCTATTGTCGCTATCACCTTATCCATAGTGAGACTCCAGATTCGGAGGTCGTGCACTTTCTTGACGCCTTCAATGTCTTCAAGGGAGTTGAACACTTTGGCGAAGTCTATGTTGCTGGGTCTTCCTGGAAAAACATGACTGGAGCAGTAATTCATGAAATTCTCCCGCCAATTACTGATAAAATAAGCTCAACTGTGTCCTAAACGTTCCTATTCCTAGCCCAGTCTCAAAATCTCCCACTTGCAAATCTCATGGAAAAAAGTCGCAAACCTTCGAGTAAAACAATCATGGCATCTCGGAGAATGTAAATAGTCGTGCAAAGAACGATAACCGAAAAAACCAGCGTACAGATCGGATCGATAATCACCCATGTTGGCTGGAAAGATAAGACACATCGATAATAAGATTTATCACCCAGACAGCTTACTTGGAAGTAGATAAAAAGTGCTGCGACCAGAACGCCAAGACTCTGAAGAAGATCTCCCAGTACATGGATAAAAGCTGCACGGACGTTGATGTTGTCACCATTTCCCCCGTGGGAATGGCCATGCGAATGAGAGCTTCCACCATGAGAATGGGAATGGCCTCCGAAATAGAGAAGACCCAGCATCCTGAAAACAAGAAATTAGGGATTACCTCAAAATCATCGGCGGGCTTACACCAAATTCACGACCACTCCTAGACCAGCTGTTATTGCCATGATTCCACCTTCCACTTCGTAGTCCCCGCTTATTATTCGCATTATGGCGAGCACCACGAGCACTCCAGTAACAATCCAGATAAGGAACACCGAGAAGAACGCTCCGAGGACTTCTGAACCCATTATTTTGTCTAGTGTTCAGTATTCCTCAGTTTACCAGCTCTATGGAATCCGAAGCTCATTGTTTGTGACGGAGGCCGTCTTGCAATGTACAGGGAAAACAGGGAGATGAGAACGGACGCGAAGTCCGTGAGCAAGTGTGCCGCATCCGTGACGATTGCAAGTGAGCCGGCGAGAATGCCTCCGATAACCTCGCAAACCATGAAAAACAGACAAAGTATGACTGTGAGCCATAAAATTCGCGTTGCTGAAACAAACAGTTTCCGAGTTGCTTTCCTCTCGTTCTGCTCCTCACCTCGTTTATTACTATCATGGGAGGAATCTGTGGAATCTGCTTCATCGTGGCAGTGGAAGTTGTCATAGGTTACTGTCGTTTTGCGTGGATCATCGGTATGATAGGTTTGTAACCTGGAAACTACGTCATCGCTGAGTGTCACATCAACACAAAAACACACACACAAACAAACAGCAAACTCACCCATTCTCAAGTAGTGGTGCTCGCTCAGAACTCATGATTTGAGTGGGAGTTCTTTAGAGTGGGAAGATGATTGAAGTTCAGACAATTCCCAATTGTCCTAATGAGCGAGGAATAGGTGTTGTGTACAAGTGGAATGGGGCAACTTGTATATGTGCAGTGTTATCATTTGGGGTGTGTGGGAGAGTCGTGAAATAGCGTACGCTGACCCGGAGAACGCAGACAACGGTGTTATCAATCAGAAACTAGAAAAGGCTCCCCCCAGCCGATTCTCCTAGTTGATTCTACTAGCGTGACCAATCAGGCTCAAAAATGTTGCGTTGACGTGAGCACTTTGAATTGTACATTGTGTTTTTACATTGTGATTTGGACTTTCTCCTTTCATAGGTACTCAATCATTTCTCCCATCATTCCAGGCATTATCGATGTGGGAGGTCTTCGGCAGGAATCCTGAACTTTACACCCGAACACTTGGGTTCTTGAGGAATGTGAGTGCTTCCTGTAATCTCGATCACTGGGCCCTTTCCTCTTTTTCCTTCAGTTTTTCTGCGCAGTCGGGCGATAGAAAGAAAGCAGATCGAGAGAGCGAGAGAAGGGATGCGTCTCAAGATAGGTTGGTAATCGCTAAAGTGGTTGTGTGGATAAGAGTAGCAAAATGGCAGGAAGAGCACTTTGCGCGCGCACACTGTACTCATTGTTCTGGATAGAAGAAGAAGAAGAAGGAGAAGACCCTTTCTCTCTGCGCCCCCGATGTTTGCCGTCGGATGTGCGATTCTCCGCACTTGGCGGGCTCTCTGCCGTTTCTGTCTCTCTCTAACCGTTATCCCAATATCCTTCCCGCGCCGCCGCCGTAGAATCTCCCCCGCTCCCCGGGGGCGCCCTGCGGTGAGCGCGCAGAGAAACACGGCGGAGGAGAAGAAGATTTTTGCTATTTGCACTTGAGAAAGAGACTTTTGCGTCGATTGGTTGAAGAATAGAGCACTAAGCAGACACTTTCTTGTTACCTAGAATCACCAATTGGATGTCCCCGCCCTCCTCGGATCATCGCCCACCCACCCCGACGAGCGGGCTCGCCGAAAATCAAAGTTATCTCCAGGCTCGCGCATCCCACCGAGCGGTTGACTTCTCTCCACCACTTTTCATTTTTACCCTCGATCGCCAGACACAGCAATGGATTACGAAAACGACCCAGGATGGAAGTACCTTCGCCGCACTCGCGAGCAGATGCTCGAGGTACTACTCTTTCTCCCTTATCAGTTGTTGCCTAGACTATTGATCAATTAGACCATACCATCATTTATGCCCTGTTTCTAGGACCAATCCCGTCCGTATGATTCCAAGAAGAACGTTTGGATTCCGGATGCGGAAGAAGGATACATTGAGGGTGTCATCACCAAAACCGCTGGAGACAATGTGACGGTGTCGCTTGGACAGGGAGCCGAGGTTAGCTATCGTTTTATCTAGTCCATCGTTCTCATGTTCGTTTTTCTTGTAGAAGACTGTCAAAAAGGATGTCATCCAAGAGATGAACCCACCAAAATTCGAAAAAACCGAAGACATGTCTAACTTGACTTTCCTCAATGACGCCTCCGTCTTGTACAATTTGAGAGCTCGTTACGCTTCCATGCTTATCTACGTGAGTGAATTCACGTGTTACGCCCTCATCTTCATCGTTTCCTCTATTCTAGACTTATTCGGGTCTTTTCTGTGTCGTGATCAATCCATACAAACGCCTTCCGATCTACACCGACTCTGTCGCCCGCATGTTCATGGGCAAGCGTCGTACCGAAATGCCGCCACATTTGTTCGCCGTCTCCGATGAGGCCTACAGAAACATGCTCCAGAACCACGAGAATCAGTCTATGCTGATTACCGGAGAATCCGGAGCCGGAAAGACCGAGAACACCAAGAAGGTTATCTCGTACTTCGCCGCCGTCGGAGCCGCCCAACAAGAGACCTTCGGAAAGAAGGCCGAGGAGGCGTCTGACAAGAAGAAGGTCACTCTCGAGGACCAGATCGTCCAGACCAACCCTGTGCTCGAGGCGTTCGGTAACGCCAAGACCGTCCGTAACAACAACTCTTCCCGTTTCGGAAAGTTCATCCGTATCCACTTCTCCAAACAGGGACGTGTCGCGTCTTGCGATATCGAGCATTGTAAGCCGATCCCCATTCATTGAACACCCTTAACAACCGACCCTTTCCAGACCTTCTCGAGAAATCCCGTGTCATCCGTCAAGCTCCAGGAGAGCGTTGCTACCACATCTTCTACCAAGTCTTCTCGGACTTCGTGCCAACCCTCAAGAAGGATCTCCTTCTCACCAAGCCAGTCAAGGACTACTGGTTCATCGCTCAAGCCGAGTTGGTCATTGACGGTATCAATGACAAGGAAGAGCATCAGTTGACCGATGAGGCCTTCGACATTCTCAAGTTCTCGCCGACTGAGAAGATGGAGTGCTACCGTTTGGTCGCCGCCATGATGCACATGGGTAACATGAAGTTCAAGCAACGCCCACGTGAAGAGCAGGCCGAGACTGACGGCACTGAAGGTGAGTAAGAGCGAGAGGGAGAGAGGGGGGATTTTTCGATTCTTAGAAACTTTTCGCCATTGTTTGCCCAAGATCTCATGAGAGCGTGGGATGTGCGGGAGAAGGCATATAGAGTGGATTTGGCGGCCCGCGGTTTAAAGTTTACCTACTCCTTCCGACGAGTCTCCACTTTTTTGCCTATGACACTGATTTTCTGTCGCGGCGCGGAAATGGGATTCGGTGAAAGAACAAGCACATTTTTTCAGATGCCGAGAGAGCCGCCAAGTGCTTCGGAATCGACTCCGAGGAGTTCCTGAAGGCGTTGACTCGTCCACGCGTCAAGGTCGGAAACGAATGGGTCAACAAGGGACAGAACATGGAGCAGGTCAACTGGGCCGTCGGAGCCATGGCCAAGGGTCTCTACTCGAGAATCTTCAACTGGCTCGTCAAGAAGTGTAACCAGACTCTTGATCAGAAGGGAATCTCCCGTGATCACTTCATCGGTGTGCTCGATATCGCCGGATTCGAAATCTTCGACTTCAACTCCTTCGAGCAGCTCTGGATCAACTTCGTCAACGAGAAGCTCCAACAGTTCTTCAACCATCACATGTTCGTTCTTGAGCAGGAAGAGTACGCTCGTGAAGGAATCCAATGGGTGTTCATCGATTTCGGACTTGACTTGCAAGCCTGTATCGAGCTCATTGAGAAGCCACTTGGTATCATCGCTATGCTCGATGAAGAGTGTATCGTGCCAAAGGCTACCGACTTGACGCTGTCCCAGAAGCTCATCGACCAGCACTTGGGCAAGCACCCGAACTTCGAGAAGCCAAAACCGCCAAAGGGAAAGCAGGCCGAGGCCCACTTCGCCATGCGGCACTACGCCGGAACTGTGCGTTACAACGTCATGAACTGGCTCGAGAAGAACAAGGACCCCCTCAACGACACCGTTGTCACCGTCATGAAGGCGTCGAAGGAGAACGCGCTCCTCGTCGAGGTCTGGCAAGACTACACCACCCAGGAGGAGGCTGCCGCCGCTTCCAAGACTGCTGCCGGAGGAAAGAAGAAGGGAAAGTCGGGATCGTTCATGACTGTCTCTATGCTGTACAGAGAGTCTCTCAACAAGCTGATGACTATGCTCAACTCGACCCACCCACACTTCATCCGTTGCATCATCCCCAACGAGAAGAAGGCTTCCGGAGTCATCGACGCCGCTCTTGTGCTCAACCAGCTCACCTGCAACGGAGTGTTGGAAGGAATCAGAATTTGCCGCAAGGGATTCCCGAACAGAACCCTTCACCCCGACTTTGTCCAGCGTTACGCTCTGCTCGCTGCCGATGAGTCGCTCATCGGAAAGACCGACGCCAAGAAGGGATCCGCTGCTATGCTCGCCCGTTTGGTGAAGGAGAAGAAGCTCGAGGAGGACAACTTCAGAGTTGGTCTCACCAAGGTCTTCTTCAAGGCCGGAATCGTCGCCCACTTGGAAGACTTGCGTGACACCAGACTTGCTCAACTCGTCAGTGGACTTCAAGCCCAGATCAGATGGTACTACCAATTGGTGAGTAACTGTCTCCCTTCTCTAATTATCACTGTTCACACCTATTTTCCAGATCGAGCGCAAGCGTCGTGTCGAGAAGATCCAAGCTCTCAAGGTCATCCAAAGAAACGTCCGCAGCTGGGCCGAACTCCGTACCTGGGTGTGGTTCAAGCTCTACGGCAAGGTCAAGCCACTCGTTAACTCTGGAAAGATCGAGGCTCAATACGAGAAGCTTCAAGAGACCGTCACGACCCTCAAGGACACGTTGGTGCAGGAGGAGGAGAAGAAACGCCAACTCCAAGAGGGTGCTGAACGTCTCAACAAGGAGACGGCTGAACTCTTGGCGCAATTGGAGGCTAGCAAGGGAAGCACCCGTGAAGTTGAGGAGCGTATGACCGCGATGAACGAGCAGAAGGTTGCTCTTGAGGGCAAACTCGCCGACGCCAACAAGAAGCTCGAAACCGAAGAGGCTCGCGCTCTTGAGATCAACAAGCAGAAGAAGCTTGTCGAGGCCGAGTGCGCTGAGCTCAAGAAGAACTGCCAGGACGTTGATCTTTCGCTGAGAAAGGTTGAGGCCGAGAAGAACGCCAAGGAGCACCAGATCCGCGCTCTCCAGGATGAAATGAGACAGCAGGACGAGAACATCTCCAAGCTTAACAAGGAGAGAAAGAACCAGGACGAGCAGAACAAGAAGCTCACCGAGGACCTGCAAGCCGCTGAGGAGCAGAACTTGGCCGCCAACAAGCTCAAGGCCAAGCTCATGCAATCCCTTGAGGACTCCGAGCAGACCATGGAGCGTGAGAAGAGAAACCGCGCTGATATGGACAAGAACAAGAGAAAGGCCGAGGGAGAACTCAAGATTGCTCAGGAGACCCTGGAGGAGCTGAACAAGGCTAAGAGCGACGCTGAGAACGCGTTGAGACGCAAGGAGACCGAGTTGCACAACTTGGGAATGAAGCTCGAGGACGAGCAGGCCGCTGTTGCCAAGCTCCAGAAGGGAATCCAGCAGGATGAGGCCAGAGTCAAGGATCTCCATGATCAACTCGCCGACGAGAAGGACGCCCGTCAACGTGCCGACCGCTCCAGAGCCGAGCAGCAGGCTGAGTACGACGAGCTCACCGAGCAACTCGAGGACCAATCCCGTGCCACCGCCGCTCAGGTCGAACTCGGAAAGAAGAAGGACGCTGAGCTCACCAAGCTCCGTCGTGACCTCGAAGAGTCTGGACTCAAGTTTGGAGAGCAGCTCACCGTTCTCAAGAAGAAGGGAGCCGACGCCATCCAAGAGCTTTCCGACCAGGTCGAGCAGCTCCAGAAGCAGAAGGGAAGAATCGAGAAGGAGAAGGGACACATGCAACGCGAGTTCGATGAGTCCTCTGCTGCTCTCGACCAGGAGGCCAAGCTTCGTGCTGACCAGGAGAGAATCGCCAAGGGACACGAAGTCAGACTCCTCGAGCTCCGTCTCAAGGCTGACGAACAATCCCGCCAGCTCCAAGACTTTGTCTCCTCCAAGGGACGCCTCAACTCCGAGAACTCCGATTTGGCCCGCCAGGTCGAAGAGTTGGAGGCCAAGATCCAGGCCGCCAACCGTCTCAAGCTCCAGTTCTCCAACGAATTGGACCACGCCAAGAGACAAGCCGAGGAGGAATCCCGCGAGCGTCAGAACCTCTCCAACCTCTCGAAGAACTTGGCCCGCGAGCTCGAGCAGCTCAAGGAGTCGATCGAAGACGAGGTCGCCGGAAAGAACGAGGCTGCCCGCCAGCTCTCCAAGGCTTCCGTCGAACTCGACCAATGGAGAACCAAGTTCGAGACCGAGGGACTTATTGGAGCCGACGAGTTCGATGAGGTCAAGAAGCGTCAGAACCAGAAGACTTCCGAGATCCAAGATGCTCTCGATGCCTGCAACGCCAAGATTGTCGCCCTTGAGAATGCCCGCAGCCGGTGAGTTTTGCTTTTTATTTCTTGTTCAATCATTAACCCACTTTTTCCTAGCTTGACCGCTGAAGCCGATGCCAACCGCCTCGAGGCTGAGCACCACGCTCAGGCTGTTTCCTCTTTGGAGAAGAAGCAGAAGGCCTTCGACAAGGTCATCGACGAGTGGAAGAAGAAGGTCGACGACCTCTACCTCGAGTTGGACGGAGCTCAACGCGACGCCCGTCAGCTCTCCGGAGAGGCCCACAAGCTCCGTGGACAGCACGATACCCTGGCCGATCAAGTCGAGGGACTCCGCCGTGAGAACAAGTCTCTCAGCGACGAAACCCGCGACCTTACCGAACAACTTTCCGAGGGAGGACGTGCCACGCACGCCCTTTCCAAGAACCTCCGCCGTCTCGAGATGGAGAAGGAGGAGCTTCAACGTGGATTGGACGAGGCCGAGGCCGCCCTCGAGTCGGAGGAGAGCAAGGCTCTCCGCTGCCAGATCGAAGTCTCGCAGATCCGTGCCGAGATCGAGAAGAGAATCGCCGAGAAGGAGGAGGAGTTCGAGAATCACCGCAAGGTCCACCAACAGACCATCGACAGCATCCAAGCCACTTTGGACTCGGAGACCAAGGCCAAGTCGGAGCTGTTCCGCGTCAAGAAGAAGTTGGAGGCCGACATCAACGAGCTGGAGATCGCTCTCGATCATGCGAACAAAGCGAACGAAGATGCGCAGAAGAACATCAGGTGTGTCCTTTTCTAACTCTTTCACTCTATATTCCATTGTGTTTCAGACGCTACTTGGACCAGATCCGCGAGCTTCAACAAACCGTGGATGAGGAGCAGAAGCGTCGTGAGGAGTTCCGTGAGCACTTGTTGGCCGCCGAGAGAAAGCTCGCTGTTGCCAAACAAGAGCAGGAAGAGCTTATTGTCAAGCTCGAGGCTGTAAGTTACCCTGGAAGCCGTCCCATGTTCATAATATGAGTTTCAGATCGAGCGCGCTCGCCGCGTCGTCGAGAGCTCGGTGAAGGAGCACCAGGAGCACAACAACGAGCTCAACTCGCAGAACGTTGCCCTCGCTGCCGCCAAGAGCCAGCTCGACAACGAGATCGCCCTTCTCAAGAGCGACATCGCCGAGGCTCACACCGAGTTGTCCGCTTCCGAAGACCGTGGACGCCGTGCCGCCAGCGACGCCGCCAAGCTTGCTGAGGACCTCCGCCACGAGCAAGAGCAGTCCCAACAGCTCGAGAGATTCAAGAAGCAGCTCGAAAGCGCCGTCAAGGTTTGTGGTTGTTCAAACAGTAAGCCGCCGCTCGGCGCAAATCTGATCTGATCTTATCGCATCCGATCTGCCCGCGCGCGATAAGAATCAACACACCATTGTCTGAGCGCAGTTTAAAGTAGGCCACTTATCTTTGTCTTCTTGCGTCACAAATTTTAAGCAAATACAAACAATGAGAGAGTAGCAAAAATCGCTGGTTTGCAGGATCTTCAAGAGCGTGCCGACGCCGCCGAGGCTGCCGTCATGAAGGGAGGAGCCAAGGCCATCCAGAAGGCCGAGCAGCGTCTGAAGGCTCTCCAGACCGATTTGGAGACCGAGACCCGCCGCGCCGGAGAGGCCACCAAGACCCTCGGACGTGCCGACCGCAAGGTCCGCGAGTTCGAGTTCCAGGTTGCCGAGGACAAGAAGAACTACGACAAGCTCCAGGAGCTCGTCGAGAAGCTCACCGCTAAGCTCAAGCTCCAGAAGAAACAACTTGATGAAGCCGTAAGTGCATAGCTTCACCTATCAGTGAGCAACTGTGGTTTTCAGGAGGAGCAAGCCAACAACCACCTGAGCAAGTACAGAACCGTCCAATTGTCGCTGGAGACCGCTGAGGAGAGAGCCGATTCCGCCGAGCAGTGCCTTGTCAGAATCCGAAGCCGAACGCGCGCCAACGCCGAGCAGAAGTAGATCATTTGCTCTTTCTCTCCCCATTTTTCTCGCCCTCTCTCATCTCTTCCCGTCCCCCATCCCAATTCTGCACAGTAATACCTAAAAACACATTCAACGTGTCGATCAACCGCATAAACCCATAACATCAGCAACTTCTCTGTTGTTTTGTTTTTTTCGCAATTCTTATTCAAAACTACACTTCTTTCTAATAATTTTCGCATCGGATTGTAGGATAGTGGACATTTGTCAGTCAATTTGTCACTCGCAATTGATTAGACGCTTCTCAATTGTTTATCAAAAAATAAAACGTTGGTTTTCTGACTCTCTGCTGAGAAAGGAATGAAGATCATTGTAAATATCGCGGTTCCCGCTGACCGCTTCTCTTTTTCACATAGAATAAACAATTTCAAGACAAAAAATGCTCTAAAGAAAAAGTTTTACGATGTTGAGATGCACAGTTCAAAATACAAGACCGGTGAACAAAAATCAGCACAGTGGCGCTCCTTAGAAGATGTGATAAGCAGGAAAGTGCACCAAAGTGGTATCTGCAAAACTGGAAAAGATAAGAAACCGAATGCTTCCACCTCATTCTTAATTGCTCCCACTTGCAAGTCGGCTTCTTCTCCTTCTTCTCTCCCTTCCTCCAGTTCCCAATGACTTCTGACTACCCCGCGTACCTCCTCCCAGGAGACAAGTTGGGCGCCAGAGGAGTGTTCTATGAAGCTGAGGTGCAGGAAGTCGAGCGGAAAGTGTTCTGCAAGGTGCTCATCGAAGGAAAGAGCAAGGTAGTGCCAATGACTCAACTAGCTGCGCCTTCTCTGCAAGCCGGAAAGGTAAGCCACAAGCGAAGGAAACCCCAGGTGATGTGTTTTTGCAGAAAGCCAAGTTTCTCCCGGTTTTCGGACTTTTCAAAGATTGCCAAGTTCTCTCCGTCACCGACAAGAGTATCTACACCGTAGCATTTGAAGACGGCGTCACTATAAAGGTTCCGAGAAGTCGTCTAGCTAAGACAGTCGTCAATCGTGATGTGTCTGCGAGAGGAAACTCCAGTGTCACAGTGTAAGTGACTAGTTTCCCATTTTACTCCTGGAGACAGTTTAAGATATAAAAAATGGGATAACGAGGAGGAGGAGAGTAAGCAGTGATGGCAAGAACCCGTTCTTATTAACAATACTTTATTTGGCATTAACGTTTTTTTTCAATTATGTATGGTTTTCTTTGTGTGTCATCCCTTCTTCAAAATCTGACAGGCGTCACGACCATACTAACCGCATTCGACGTCTCGTTCGGCGTTCGTTCGGCAGTGTACAGTTCACCACGCCCGAGGCGGTCTTCCCATTGACAAGTGAGAATGGAGGCGACGATTCGACGTTTGGCACAACTTCCCATGATAAGGAAGAATGGCGTGATGAAGGACATGACGAAAGCGGTGAAGCTACGGAAGATGGGCAGTGTGACGACTGTCTGATCGCTTCTCATCACGTAGAAGTCGGCCATCGTGAACATCTGATAATTTGATTTTTGTTCGTCTTTGATTTTTCAGGCTGTCAAGGTTTTCAGACGGGTATATAGAGGAACTAGCTATATTTGGCTCTTTCAATTACTGCGACTGAAGATCGATTTGCAGCTGTTCCGGGTTATCGAGTAAAGATTTCCACTCACCGACATAAAGAGAGCCAGGGGGACAGTTTGAGCGAGAACTGTGACATGGGCGGTGACAATCATCCGACGCTCGATGTGTTGAACCATGAAAGTGCAAAACAGAAATGTCAGAATTGTCAGTATAAGGGTTATGATCTCCAGCTGAAAAAAACGCTATCTCTTATTGTCAGTTTCTATCAAAGTTTGATTACCCATGGGGTCTTCTTTGGATCCACTATTTTGTTGATTGCAGAGATAATGGCAAGGATGTAGAGTAGAGTGATTTTCAGTCTCAAGCGTCGTCTAAAACGTCATTAATTAGCTTGCTAGCGCTATCTTCAACTGCTACCCAGTCAGGAGTCGCATTCCTAACTTTGCTCTTGCAATCAGGACGGCTCGTTGGAAAGCAGAGAGGAAGAGCAGGTAGTAGAACGCGGTGGCGACTATTGAAGGTCCTGTGACGAGGAGATTCAGGGAACCTTAAAGAAAGATACGAGAGCTGAGAGAGGAATCGTTGCGCCTTACTTTTATAGAAAAACTGAGTGATTCCTTTGAAGATAGTCTCACTGAACACTGGCTGGGTAGAATGCAGAGCCAAAGTGCACACCGCTAATATCATCGATCCAAACACGCAAATAGAGCTCAGCCCGATCAAACTATGCTGGATAGGACTTTGTGGTTGCTGAAAGAGAAAGAGCTTTGAAAATCAACCGCAGTTTCTGCTCACTCTGTTATCGGTCTTTCTAGCCATGAAATAGAGCACCAGGAGGAGCACAAATGGGACGAAGGCGACAAACACTGTCGTGAGAATGAAGGCGATTGCTCGGGACTCGTTGGAGTTCCGGTCAGCGAAGACGGACGCCATTGGTGTGGTATTCATTCTTAGGGATAAGAAAAGGAATAAGCGTTGGGGAAAGTGTGCAATAGAGCCTTCTGATTGAGAAATGAAGCAGAGTGTGACGTCCTCCGGCCACTGATTGCCAGCGTCTCAAGACAGCCTCTTAAATTCACCTGGTTGAGCCGGAGCCTGACTGTGACGCGTCGGCGAGCGCTTGCATGTATCAGAGTGAGGCAAATATCAGAGTAACAAAGAATTCAAGTCCATTGGGAGTGATCTGAGAATAATAATGAGGTGTATAATGGATAATGGTAGAGGCACGCTCAAAAAGGACATTGACTAGAAGGGGTAACATTTCAATGGCTCGTTGTCGATTCCGTGGGCGCTAAGAGGAATTATGATGGTGTGAATGTCAGTTTCCTCTAAAAACTTTCCAAGACCTTTTCGCGTCTTTTATTTTTTCGAAGCAGTGTCATTTCGCTAATTGAAAACATGAAAACATGGTTTTACAAAGGTTCAAAGCGTTTTGATTCCAGTTTTTTGATTTCAGGGTAGACTTCCGGATTCCAAAATTATCAGATAAAATACAGATGAGTTTCTGAAGTTTCATCTATTCAAACACTTCAGGTTCCAAAAAGCAGCAGTCTGCTTGAATCCATCAACTTCCGCGTTTCATCTGAACCTCCTTATCGGGGATTTTGTCCTATCTAATCGAGAATGATGTCCTAAAATGATATGTAGGTGAAATGAGGGGAATCTCGACAGACTGGCAGATTCATTTTTCATTCATCTCTTTTTCAAACATCACTGTGAAAAAGACTGAGCAAATGGACATTTGGTGTTCATCTCCGGTGTTAGGAAGTGTTTAAGTAATTATAAAGCACAAAATACTGCATTCGTGATACAGTTAACTTCTAGTGATGTATGCTGTCAGAAAAAATCCATCTCATTGGAAAATTCATATTTAATTTTCAAAAGGGCATACTTCAAGATACAGACGTCATTATGTTTTATCATTCTGATGCAATTGCTTAATTCTCACTGATCTTTTGACCTTTCTCTTCCCAGAACATCTGCTTTGTATCTTGATGAACCAGTTGAACTTTCAGTCTTTTGGAGTTTCTGAGCTGCCCCATACTGAGCATTCACTTATGCAAGAAATCAACAATCGAGCTACCCTATTATTTTGTTAAAATTCCAAACCAGAACAACAAACACACACACTATAAATCATGGCATTGCCAGTGGTCAAAAACCGACGAAATTTTCATAACATTTGAATAACAATGCTCCACATATTGCAGTTCGATCCCAATCCGCCCGTTTTTGAAACCAGATTCCTATCCGATATAGTGTAACAAAACTGAAATTGAAAAAAGTGGAATCAAGCACCAGGAATCATGACCCTTGTCGTGTTTTCCTCACCTCTAGGTGCATGACGCGGGAGAAGAGAGCGGAAGGTGATGAGAGATATAAAAGTGCTCACATGAGACAGATAGACAGCCCAGCGATTTCTATCCGTGGGAAATGAAGTAGCTTTACTCTACTATCATAATCACCAGGTTCTCCACTCTTCTGAGCATTTTCACTAAAATCCCGTCCCCCAATGTTTCCAGCGTTTTTCCCCGCTATCCATACCCTCAACAAGCGGCAGTCCAACAAGAACGCCAAAATAATCCAAATTGGCCTCATCCTTTTTTTAATTGCCTGTAATTGGTTTCTCTCTTCTTTTCAAATGCCGTACATATTCTATGGAAAATATGAATGGGAACGCATGAGAAATTGCTTTTTAGTGTGTGTGTCAGTGATGGTTTTGAATGGTTTCTCAAAAGTTTAGAACCGGAAACATGTAATTTAGCGGTTATTTTCTTTGATAAACCTTTGCTTCAGGTTTGCAGCTTATTTTCAAGTTCTACCACCTCGCCGAAACATCGTCTCACTTTCACCTAACCAGTTGCAAAATCCGCTAAGCAAAACAATATTTCTACTCATACCGTCCCCCTTTTTCTCTTTCTCTCGTCTCGCTCAAATAACATTCGTACAACCATACTTGTATATTGTGAATATTCTCCCTCCAATCTTCAATTATTCAACTGAAACCATCTTGTCGATAGCAAAAGGAGTGTACTCCCGAGTCGACGACAGTGATAACAAGTGCCTCACAGTATCAGTGTCCTCGTGTTTGTGTGCACAGGTCACTTTTAGTTAGCCTCTCTTCTCCCTAAGATTAGCGAACGTCATGGTAACTCACTTAGCCAATGCACTCTCGTCCATTTCCTGCCCGTCTGTCCATTTCCCAAATGCGCACTAAGCTTTCCGAAAAGTGCACATTCATATTCCGGGCGGGGATGACAGCTGGGGAGCGTAAATCCAACACTTATGCAGTTTTCAATTTGGAAACCGCAAGCTATAAACTAAGCTGTATACCCTTCCCGACGAATTGTTTGTTTTTCTTCACCTTTCGCTTCGAATTTCTTGTTTATGATGGCTATTTAGCTGTTTGGCTATTCGACCCCTTCTTCTCTTTTTTTGCAATGTTTGTAAACAAAATGTAGATGTAGATGTATAGAAATGTAGAAATCGTTGGCTGGGAAAGAAACCAAATCACACGCTCCCATGATCATTATGAGAGATATCATTAGCGCTTGCCCTATTTGAACCCACTTCACCTCTCCTCCTATTTGTTTTTTGTCTCCCTCTACACCGACCCAATTTACTTGTTCTTCTTCTCCCTCTCGATTCCATTCTCCTTTTTCCGTACGGAATACTCGTCTCGGAAAACCAGCGAGCGTGCGGACGGCGGGCGAACAAACACAGCACGCGTCGCGTGGCCGACGTCGCACTCGCCTCTTTTCCTCCTTCCCATCCTCCCCGCTGCTGTCCCCCCGTCTCGTTCAATTGTGCGGCGGGGGGTCGGTCGGTCGGTCTCTCGCTGGCAGTGTGCCTGCCCAAGTGCGCTCTATTGGAGTACGGCGGGTTGAGATGCTACCCCCAACGGCCAACCCAAGACACACACAAATCGTCTTGGCCTCCTTTTTTCGCGGTCACTTGTCCATTGGGGGTGTCTTCTTCTATCATTACCTTTCTTTTTTTATTTCATACCGTTATCAACTAGTTACTGTCGTAGTTATTAGGAGAAACACGTTTTTTTTTTAAATTTCTTCCAATTGTAAATCGTTTGCTCTTTTGACAGTCTTCATTTGTTTCTTTTTCGTTAAATCTTCAAAATTCACCTAATATTCTTTTTTTCAGGGTAAACCATGGATTTTGACGACGACAATTTCCAGTCTCTATGCAACAACCCTGGATTTCCGCCTCATTACGACCAACTGGAATTAGACGTGAGTGACCGCGAGAGTCCTGTTCACCTAAAAAATCGATAAATTCAGAGCCTGCTATTCGAAAATGACGACTCACCAGACTCTAACGCATCCTTCGCTTTCGGGGATGCTGATCCGGGATATCGTTCAAGGGATAGCGGCAGCATGGGAAACTCCTCCACCGACAGCTCTCCACCACTAAGCTGCGGAAATCACAATGAAGATGAAGAAATGTGGAATTTCGGGTTCCAAGTGAGTATTTCCAGTCATCACAGTGGAGTTTGTATCAGCAGCTTAGCTCATTTGAGTGTGCCACAAATTTGACGCCTGGTGCTCCTAAAATGGTTTCGCATATTTCCGAAAGCTCAAAAAAAAATTTTTTTTAATTTTCTCGGAACACAACAGTGTCTTACAACTATTCAGCATGTTTTAGGCAATTTTTGCATTTAACAAAAATATTTTTAAAAAATTCCAATTTTCACTTCAATCCTCGAATTGGCTGCCTGCAAAATTGTTCCTAAAAAACAGAAAAGTATCAAATAAGCTTCCAGACCGTACAAATCATAAAACTCACTCATTTTCAGAACCCTACCCCATTCCAACCAAACGGACCGCAATTCCAGTACCAAGACGAACAGGTGGCCTACGAAGAACAAGTTGAAACCTTCTCTGACGATCACCTCATGGATCATTTCTACGAGAATGAGGAAACCGTTGAAATGGAACCGGAGCCAGTTGTCGAGGAGGAAGTGATCCAAATGCCACGGAAACAATACATTGCGATCATGCCGAAAGCCAACAACTTCCATCCAGTGAAACGTGTGACCACTGCTCCGATTCAAAAAGTCTATCGCATCAAAGAGGCTCCGCCAGTCACTAATCGTGTGCAGACGTATAGAATTGTTCAACAAGTGAGTTCTAAGACAAAAATGCAGAAAAGAACTCATTATTTCAGAGCACTCACCAACCGAAACAACAGCAGCCAAGACAGCAGCAACAACCCAGACAACAACAGCAATCCAGACCACAGCAGCAACAAAGGCCTATCGTCATGCAATCGAGAATTGAGAATCGCGTCCAGAGCGGTCCTCTGGTTCGTCAAACGTCCAACGCCAGAACTCAAGACTCACAAAGATACGTGCCGATTGCTCCAACGTCCCATATCGAGCCGGAAGTGCAGGTGAGATTATTTCTGTTTGAAAAATCAGGGCTCAGGCGGAAAAAGTTAAAAACACCTTTGCAAAAGCGTAGCAGCATAATTGCAAAAACACATTTTGCAGTGTTTCACCCAAGAGCAAAACCGAAAGATCAGAAATCGAATGTACGCTCAAGCTTCGCGGATTCGAAAGAAGGAGGCTGATGAGACGATGCGCATAAGGTTGGACGAGCTCACCGATGAAAATGAGGCTCTGAGAGCCGAGAACGCCAACCTAAAACAGCGTCTGGCTTACTATGAGGTTCGTGTGAAAATCTTCCATAAACTATCAAAACGTCTCATTTCAGTCGGAAGACTCACCGCTTCACGTACCAAGACAAATGAACAATCAGATGAATTTCAAAAAGCGCAAAATGATTGCTGCAGGAACTGCACTGATGATGTTCGGACTGTTTGCCGTGATCTCCCCATTCCACCTAGTGTAAGAATATAGTCACTAGACGAATTGAAGCTAACTCACTGATTTTCAGGTCGACAGACAACTCAATGGGAATCAACTCTCAAGTTCTTGCGATCACCAACCAAACCACTGCCTTGACCCACCATGGACGAGTACTCAGCAATGATGATGTTGCAGCGAAGCCGGGAATTGGCGTTCGGACCCCTGTAAATGTGCATTTACACCATGCTAACAACCAAACACACGACTGTGAGAACCTAACGAAGTTAAACGCCACTGAAACTCGACGGTGAGAAATTCAAATATCAAATGCCGATGAAAAGGTGATTTTCAGTGTGAACAACGACATTGATCGTTGGGTGCAAGTTCACTCATTCGAAGAGGTTCCGGTTCGATTTGCCGGCGGATTGCTCAACAAGGAAGCCATGAAAGAGTTCAATGCAGCACGGAAAGCTCAGAAGGCGGCATCGCAAGGTTCGTCGAAACAGTCGGCGCAACGAAAGTCCGACGAAGCCGCTATCCGCTCGAGAGAAAGAACGTGGAAGCAGCTGGATCTATTGAAATCGTGAGTTGTCCGATTGGCTTGTCAAAACCCAATGTTTTGTTTTTTAGCGGAAACGGATTGGCTCCGGCAGACAGTGAAAAGCTACAACGAAAACGGCAAAACATCAAGCAGATCGCTTCTGTGGTTCGCCAGAAAGGAGACACTCTGTATATTGTCACTCTTCAGGTACACAGTTCAATTTTTCACCTGTCTTTCTGCGAAAAAAAAAAGTTTAGGACTACCTTCTCCTACCATCACTTACGAAAGGCGCCAACTCAATCCCAAAGCTTTCACTACTCCTTCCAAGTGTTCCCATGAATGGGACGCTTATGGACCAAGTGAGTCACCAGTCTTATGATTCAGAAATAGACCTGGTCCGCAAATACAACATCGAGAAAGTGCAGAAATTAATAATGACTGTTCGATGGGCTAAACGTACATGGCCAGTTGAGAGTGTCCTCCCGACAAAAACGCATTGAACTATCGGCAATTAATTATGCATGAATGCCAACAGGTTTCCCACAATTCGCAGTGTCAGAGAAATCAAGAATTGGCCTGCGTCGATCGCGCGGCTTTATTGATTTTTTGCGTGTTGCGTGAGGCTGCAGATGTTCCAATTTGATAACAAACCCATTAATTCCACGTTTTCAGTATTCCCTATTACGCGTGGATTGCGAAGTCACTGGCACTGGTCAGTTGACACTGTCGAGCAAGCAGTTGTCTTATTTGATGCCATGATTTGTTGTTCTACGCGGTTTCTAAACCTTCTCAAATCTATTTTTAAAAAATAATCAAAACCCTTCCAAATCAAACCAAATCACAATCTCTCCAAAAACCATTTACTCCATCCCGAGTTATTCTACCCTGAAATCTCTATTTTTTATAATCACTATTTTTATTTATTTCATTCACCTGGTTAATCATTTTTGACTAACTCCCTGAATATTTAAATGTCTAATTAATTAACTTTTCCCTCTCTATTTTTCCCCAGGTTATCTCTTATTCACGGGGATTTTCTCTTATTTTTTGTTTAACTATTTAAGAGGTGCATTAACCTTCCAAAATGCCAATTATCTGGCATTTGAGCAATTGTTAACTTTACGTCCACATCTAAGTCTGGGATTACCCTCCATAGCAGTTCTTGTCAAAAATTCAATAAATAAAGGGTTCGACTGGTTTTCTTTGTTGATTTTTTTTAAAATATTCGCTATTTTACTAGTATTCGTACTAGCTTTGTTATCTCTTATATATAATGCCTTCATTTTGCTAATCCCCTTATTCAGATGTCAGCTCGGTATATGGAACGGTTGGCGAAGATTGAAGAGGTTCTTCTGATCGCTAATAAAAAGATTGACATCGCCGAATTGCGCACTGGGTGCAGCTATGGAGTGCCGGAAGCGTTGCGTCCGCTTGTTTGGCGCCTTCTGCTGAACTATCTCCCATTGGAGCGTCAAAAGTGGCAGTCTTACTTGGCGGTATAAGCTATCAAATGGTCAAAGTCAACTGCTAGATTTCCAGGAACAGCGCAACACCTACGACCAGCTGATAGAACAGATAATCGTGGAGCCAGGAACGGCGTCTCTGAGTCAGCAGCAGAATTGCGACAATGATCATGTAAGCCCCTTGTCCCTCCCAACTCACGGTGCTTTCCAACCGAGACCCATCAATGTTGATGCGGAGGCGTTTCTTTTAATAGGAATGTATATGTAGCGAGAATAACATGATCACTGGCTAGGTGGCGTTTCTCTCTCTGACAATACATTTTTCGTACAACGAAAATGTTATTGAAGGAGATAAGAAAACGATGTAGTATACTGGGAACAAGGCGTTTTTGCGTGGAAAATGACGGGTGGATTGAGGAAGAGTGAATAACTAATGAGAAAAGGCATAACAAGGGCGATGCGCGGGCAGAAACTCGAGCCACCGCCGAATTGGCTCAATATTCTTTTCTACGGCTGTTGTGAGAAGAGTCACACACACAATTGATGGGAATGAGAAAAAAGAGGATGTATCTCCGCTTCGGGCGGATATGAATTTCACAGCGGCGAGTTATGTGCCGCTATCGCGAGCAATAACAATTTTGGAGCAATTGTGAGCATTGCGATTGGCAACGTTGTATTTCGCAATACCTATTGACCCCCCGTTTTGGTCGTTTTGCTCTGTACCATCTGCAAAAAAAGACACGAAATGTCTGCCTCATGACGCGCGAACGAATGTGCCCGCTGGTGTCTGATAGTACAAGTATATGCATAGGCTTTTGGATACAATGACGACACAGAAACGTCAGGGTTCATCACACGGTTTTTTTCGTTTTTTCAGCCTCTCTCGGATCACCCGAAAAGCGACTGGCAGGCGTTCTTCCAGGACAACAAGGTGTTGTCGCAGATTGACAAGGACGTTCGCAGACTCTACCCGGACATACAGTTCTTCCAGCTGCTCTCCAAGTTCCCACATCCGTAAGGACTTGGGAAGTAATCAATTGGCAATTTCGTTTCAGGCACGGAATGAAGTACCCGCTGTCTCGTCGCGTCATCAATCATCAGGAGCTTCACTCGCAGGAGTTTGGCGCCAATCGCGACGGGATCGTCGAGGTTAGTCCCCCCTTGTTCGCCAAGACATGCTCACGTACGAGATGTGAAAGTGTCTCGCAACGTCAGGAAGAAAAACGGCGAGCGCGCTCTCTTGTCGCCGTAAACCGGATTATCACGTCGCACCTGCGACCAATCCGTATTAATTGAGCTCTCTGAGTAGGCGATCTAAAAGTGTGCCCGGGCACCGGGAGCACACTTGATAAGTCTTTGATCTACCAAAGATACACGCATCCGCAGAGGAGAGCATCAATGATCTGTTTTTTTCAGTGCGTGAAAGTCAACCACGTGAAGGCCAATCAGGATGAGAACCAGGCGCCCAACTCAGAGTTCCATTGGCATGTAAGAAGGACGAGCTTGCCATCCCAGTCTTCAATATCCCATTGTTCCAGATCGTCGAACGCATCCTCTTCATATACGCCAAACTCAACCCCGGTGTTCAGTACGTGCAGGGAATGAACGAGCTCGTGGCGCCAATCTATTACGTCTTCGCGAATGACGCCGACGATGAGTGGGCCGCGTACGCCGAAGCCGATACATTTTTCTGCTTCCAGGTATGTAGTTTGGCTATGATTTGCTTGCAGAGGTTGTAGATCATCGGTGTCTGGAGGCTTGCGAATGCTTTGAGATTTTGATCTTGTCCGCTTGGAAAGTGCGTGATCAAGCTCTAATTGGTTTTGCTTAGCCCCAGGGGCTTCGTGTAGTTTGATCGAATGGGAACTTTGACGAGTGGAAGTGAATGACTAATCTTTCAGCAACTGATGAGTGAGGTGAAGGACAACTTTATCAAAACACTGGATGACAGCATGTGTGGAATTGGTACTTTCGGAAACGCCTAATCATTGAGATTCATGAGTTCTTCCAGAATACACCATGTCCGCCTTCCACAACCTCCTCTCATCGTTCGACATCGAGCTGCACAAGCACCTGACCGTCTCCCTCGAAATCAAACCACAGGTGGGTGTGTTGGCTCATCGGCCGCTAATTAGCCGCCGGTCTAGATAGCTGAATGGTGATGTTTTTTGTGGTTTTTTTCTTTCTAACATGAAACACAGTTGAACTAAAATAGAATTGTGCGAAAGGAGACGAACGAAGACATAGATTTCAGTTTCAAAAACATTGTTTTTTTCTGTCTTCTCCCCCCGTTCTTGTGTTTTAATCTGAAGGCTGCATCATTAAAATGGAATGACTAACTTGATGTGTCGTGAACGTAACGGCGTGAACGAACGAACAAGCTTAGAACGTAATCGTGGATTTTGCAGTTCTACGCGTTTCGTTGGTTGTCACTGCTGCTGAGTCAGGAGTTCCCGCTGCCTGACGTCATCACCCTCTGGGACGCGCTTTTCTCGGACGGCCACAGGTAAACAGTGCCAGAAAGGGACTTCGAGGAAATGTCCAGTTCCAGATTCTCGCTCCTCCCGTACGTGTGCCTCTCTATGATGGAGCTCCAGAGAGAAGCTCTCCTCCAGGGCGACTTCTCGTTTTGTGTCCGGCTGCTTCAGGTACGTCAAAACACATCTCGATCCCTGTATTGTTTGTTGCGGGGGATGGATGTTGGGCTACTAATCATAGAAGCCACCGCCGCATCATTATTTACTGATTGGCAGCAGAATTCAGAAGATACTGCTTTACTCGGAAATTTCGTAGAAACGAATGTTTTTGATAATGTGATTTTTTCTCATCACATCATCATTATCATCGAACTGCGCTTTCTGTCTCGAACAGACAGACCTGGGCCAAAATGCGAAAGTGTGCGATCTCCGACCACACCAAGGCATTTCCAGTTCTGCTCGGCCGAGTGAAAGGGATAAATGAGAGTGCATGAGAACAGCTTAAAAACGAGCGAGACCAACCGAGCCCAGCAGCAAAGTTCGCAGTTCATTGATACACTTCGTGTTTTGTGCTGAGATATCTCCATGATATGACATATGATACGGGGCGAAATTGGGAACAAGATCTGGTTTCAAAGCACAAAATTGACAAGACAATGTTGCAGAACTACCCGGACCCCGACGTCGCGAAGATCGTAGCGTTCGCTCATGACATTCGAGACGGAAAAGCCAACCGTCCGCAAGTGAAGGAGGTGTCGAAAGGGAGCAAAATCGCAAGACACGCTCGCCAACTCTCGGACACCCTCCGTAATTTGTCCCTTATCAAGAAATAGACAGTCTTCTTTACTGCTTCCTATCCTTTGTCCCCCCACCTCTCATTTCATCTCACTTCCATTCAATACTTCGCTTCCCACCGCACTTATGCTTTTACTTATTTTTAAACTTTCTAGTTAACTTTCCCCCCAACCGCTCGTGCCTTAACTTCCAGATGCCACACCTCCCTTTGCTCTTACCATAATACTTTGTTTTTGCCAAACCGACAATAAACCAACCGCATTTGTCTTGCAAAGTTCAACCTGCTTCAAGTGACTCATCCCTCTCCCCCCCCCCCCCCCCCCTTCAGCTTCCAAATGACACCTTTGATGGAAGCAACCGTCATCATCATCAGGTCGCTTTTGTGTTTTGAACCAGGCCTTTTTCCGGATGCAACCTAATGAGAGTACTCCGGAAGCGGGCTCATTGTGAACGAAAATCGTCGTCAGTGCCGGACATCATAAATGTATGGCGGAGAAAGAGGGGGGACCCATGAGGGCCCGCAATGACGTAGTCCTCAATGTCAGCAATTATCATGACCGGCGCCTGATTGTCGTTCCGGTGGCTTTCCAAAGAGTGTGGGAATCGGAAAGAATCAAAGTTACAGCATAATGTATTAGGGCTTCTTTAGAGTGACTCCTCCAACGTTTGTGCTCATAACACTCTAATTTTTGTGCGTACGTGTGTCAAAATGAGAATCTGCATTCTCCATCGATACAATAAACGTGTTGATCACTTGCAAATTGTGCATTACTCCCTCGATTCAGACACAACCCACTTCACAGGAAATAGGGGTGCTACGTAAGCGGTCCCATGTCTTCGGACTTTTGAGCTATTGCAGGGACCAGGAAGTAGAGGAATGTGCCGCTCGGTTCCTACCACGTCATTCAGTGAGCCGCAGGAGGGGAGGAAAGTGCAAAGGTAGCCGGGTTACTCCAGGAAGGAAAGGAACTGTCACTTTGAAACGTCAAGATAACAAACTTTACTGTTCATGATCATTCGTCGACCCTCGTCCTTCCGTTTCAAAGCGCCTCTTCGTCGTGTCACTTGAAAAAGTCACCTTTTGCAAGGGAGAAGGAGCGCCACTTGAGCTAATCGGACCTTTGATTCCAAGTGATTCTACGATCTTTGCCCATCGACCGACTTCACACCGTCCCAAACCACTTGTACAGTGCGCGTGGTCGTCGTCGTCGTCGTGGTCGTCTCCGTCATCTACGTCATCCTCTTTCCGTTTATCCGTCCAGCAACTTTGTATTTTGCGTCGGTTAATCGAATCTACAGTGTGGCTCTCGTTTCGCAGGCCTCTCTTGCCTCTCTCGCGCCTCTCCGGCTACTTTCGCCAAGACGAGGTGGCGGGTGGGGGGCGTTCCTGATGTGTCAGGGCGGCGGCGGCGTCGACGACGACGACTGAGACGCCAGCCCCCAGTGTGTTTAGCTCTCGGTGGAGTTTTAAGAACAGAGAGCATATTTAAGCGAGCTGCAAGTTTTTGGTTTGCTACTGACCGCCGCCTGGCCCTGCCCACTTCTTCGTCTTCTAGTTTGCTCGACGCTCTTCAGCTCACTCCCGGCCGCTCCTCTCTTCTTCTCCCCCCTTCCCACTCTTCTCTGCCAGCATCTCCCCGACTACGGTAGATATCAATCATGATCTACAACTTGGTGTTCCTGGCTGCGATCTTCTGTACTGGAATCATGGCGGATATCTTCGGACCGCTCTCCGACCACTTCATTCATCACCTCAACAAGTAAGTCTAGACTCTATCCTCTCATTTAAACCGATGACATCTTCTGTGTTCTATTTTCATATCAGCTGCTAATCCATCTATACTTATCAGTGGATTTCGGAGTTTCCGAAATCCTCAGAATCATCCAGTTCACTGGACGCCCACATGTTCTAGACAGCTACCGTATACCTTGTGCTCGTTCGTGTTCACTTCCTCCGCAGTACTGATCATCCTCTAGCCCATCAAAACACACATCTTTCATTTTTTCTACTTCAACGAATTATTTTGAATAACAAACCTCTTGAACAGTTTCATCAAAGTCTCTTATTAGCCGCCATCTAGACACACATCCATTTCGTTTCTAGGTAGAAGGGGGGAAACCGAAGGACACTGACCATTCAGAATTGGTGGTGTGAACTTCTGTCTTCGTTCAAACTCGTTTCCGCTGAGCGCCTTGCTCTGGGTGCCACTACCCTTTGATGTTTGTTTGTTGACTTGCCACCTACAAGCGCGGAAGCGAGCAAGGGCGCAGCGATCAGAACACACACTAGAACGAGAAAGAGCGGGGAGATTCCGATGAGCTCTCGTTGAGCAAAGCCAATAGATTTAACAACTGAAATCCGTCTGTTTTTCAGACGACCCAAGAGGAACGACAACGTGCTCCGCCAAGTCTCGATGTTCGGTGAGACCGGATCGTTCGGCGGCAAGGTGTTCTCAGAGGAAAAGGTTGGTTGGCGAGTCGCTACTAATGTCACCTAATCACTATACGAATTCGATCCCGATTAGTCACTTACTCGCGTCGATTCCTTGAGGCGTTTACGTCGACCACTACAAAAAACCGTGTTGTGTTTTGGTCAGACCGCCCAGAAGCGACTGTTCCGTTGCTTTTTGTAGAATTCCACGGATGACGTACCCAGAACGCGTACGTCAGTGAAGCGCGGAGGTGGGGGTGGGTAATCAGGTCAAATCCGGAAGACCAGTCCTAGAAGTTTAAGTGGTCTTGGGACGCGTGGGAACCCGCAAAAAAGAGACACCCACACTACTAGAACCTTCTTGTTCTTTTTCTTCTCTTCTCCCCAACTTATGACGACATCCTGTGTCAAACGCAGTCCCCACGCAATTTGCTCTTCACTTTCCGATTGAGCGGAGATTGAGTGATGATGGTGGTGGTAAAGGGGGGACCACGAAAGCAGCTCTTTTTTTGTTTCACTCTCTGATACAATCGGAAAAGGTCATGAAGAAATGACATACATTTCCTTCCTATTACGCACTTCCCACATATGTACGTTGCTCGGAGCAGCGGAGCGGGGGGAGCAGGGACCTAGAATAGAAAACGTGAGCCATGCGATCTTTGCCATGCAGACCCGTCAATCATTATCATCATCGTCGTCGGCACTGCGGTGGCGGATGATGTTCGGCTTGATCGCGCTTTATAAGATCAGAAACTTTTTGACGCGGGGGAGCCAAGACGGAAACAAGTTTTGAGACAGATGTCTGAAATTGGCGGGGGAGAAGGAAGGCTAATAAAGCCGCGATCGGTGTGTTTTGATTCTGACTGACTCTTGCGGTTGAAAAAAGAATGGAAATGATGTCTAGCTTGGTCGTAACATCGGCACGGAGATCAAGAAATCAACGTTTTTAGCTGACGAACACCCCGATTGTCTTCATTCATGGAAACTCGGACTCGGCCCTGAAATTCGGCGACAACCCGTTCCAATCCGGATGGGATGAAGTGATAAAGTTCTTCCTCTCCAAGGAGTACACCCTCGCCGAGCTCTATGGTATCACTTATGGCGACCGGAACATCTCTTCTTCTTACACAAGGTTTCCGGAAATTGGGATAATCAGCTTATCAGCGGTATTCCAGGCAGTTCAACTGTGAAGTGCTGCAGCTGCATCGGCGGTTCATTGAGTTCGTCCTCCACTACACAAAGGCCGGAAGGGTCAACATCATTGCTCACTCAATGGGTGTGAGCATTGCCCGCAAAGTCATTCAGGGTGGCGAGGTACCAAAAACGCGTCACATCCGCTATATATATCGTTGTGCTTCAGTTTGCGACCAAAACCGAGACCTGCGACATCGGACCCGACCTATCCCATAGAATTGGCACTTTCATTGCGCTTGCGTCAGCCAACTACGGAATGTGCCCTTGTCAGCATGCATTCGCCTTCCCGGCGTGCGGAATGGAAGTGAGTATGAGATCATCTAACGGTGTCTCGAATGTGATCTGACTCGTCATCTTTGAATTGTTAATTCGCTATGTTTTAGACGGGCTTCTACCCGGGCTCATGCTCGGCTGTCGAGTGTTCTTCGCAAGACTACAACATCTCCGATAGCTGCGCTGATGTAAGATTCATGAAGTACTTGACACCCTCACAAACGACCCACTTTCCAGATACCGTATTCCAGCTACTTGATGGACCTCAATAAGAGTGCAAAGAAAGAGGCCGACTTTGTTGCAAGCTTGTGGAGCGATGGTGAGTGGTGGAAACCAATTTCAAATGGGATTAGACTTCTAATATAGCAAACGTGTTATCAGAAAAGGTCACAAGATCATAAGCTGAAAGCAACACTAACACCTACACTTATCCATGTGCTAATGTTTGCTTTTCAGACGATGAAATTCTCGGAAAGGGAAACATGGTTTGGGGACGACATACTTCGCTAGTTCCGCATTCCGACCTGCGCAAGGTGAGTCACACTTTCCGAACTGAATCTCTGAACATTAAACTTTGAATTCAGGTCTATCGGAGTCTAAAACACAACGATGTGAAGTCGCTGACAGCTTCTGATCAGTACAACATCATCCACATGAATGACCAGAAGTTCCAAGCGGTCGAAATGGAAGAGCAGCTGTGACTCACTTCCTCATATCGCCATCTCGGACTAGAATCCGCACTATTTAACATGTGATACTCACTCTGTATCTTCCGGTTGTATTCTCATTCTTCCCAACGGGTGCCATCTATTCTCGATGATTATCCATGTTTTTCAGCTTTCCGTGTTTCCATTTCACTAGTCTTGTCTTTGTTGATTAGATTCTTTTTTTGAGTAATAAAGAAGTTTATCTGTGATTGTGATCAGATTATCTTGGAGACATCCTGAACACAATTAGAACACAATCCGGAAACACGATTTGTTCCTGCCAAGGTCTGCCGGGATCATCGGAACATTACTTTCAGAGAGTCCAGAGGTTTCAAAGTTCATTGCACGCTCTTCGGGACGAAAGATCTTGAACTCTTTGGTCCACCAAGTCTAATATCATCAGTGTACTAGACTGGAGGGCGAATGAATATGAGGGACACTTCGTCTTGGAAGACTACTGTAGTTTTAATGTTGGCTTCTTCCCGGGATTTGACATTTCTCCGAAAAAGGAGATTCCAAGCAACTTCTTGCCGTTGAGCTGTTTGCATACACATCTTCAAAAACTTTGGAACACTTCTTTCGAATATTGACGATTTCGGTTATTTGGGAAGATTGTGTAAGTGGTTTAGATGATAAACCACTTTCATGAGCAGTAAGCGGTTTTTCTAGAGATTTGAACGTAATCTAACACAATCTCGTCTTGTTCAGCTCAGATGCTATGGAAAAAATACAGAAAACACAGATTGGAACGGGTAAGCAGAAGTTTTAGGGAAATTGTTTTTTTTTTTGAAGATGGGATTTTCCAAGAAGGGAAGTTTGCAAAATGATCCAAGGAAGCAAAAAATCAGAGGGACTTGATAATTTTATTTCTAGATCCTGTCCACTAGTTTTCCGATTACGTGCGTTTTCCAACTCTGGCAGGATTCCTTTGTTCTGAAAACGCCTACGCGTCTGTTTCCAAACAAAACCTCAAATTCTATGAATTTTTGTTCAGCTAGAACAATCTGAAAATAAGACTTTCTCGTACTTTTGTTTCTCATGAATTTTTCTCGAAATCTCGAAACCCCTTGAACAAACAATTATTGACTTTGTCTAAGCACGTTTCAATTCAATTCTGAAACTTTTTGAAGCTAGTTCAGACACTCAGAAAAACATGTTTTCAACTTGTCATGTCAGACATCGCTTCCATCTGTGTCATCTTGGTATTTTTTGACAGCTCCGATCTACGCACGCTGATCTGGGATTTTAGGATGATCCAAACCACAACTGCTGTAACATCCAAATGGTGATTTGGTGATCGCCACTTTTGCAGCTTCCCATAAACCTCTATACCAAGAATCAGAAAAAGCGATGTGTGCTCATGCTCGCCTTGCTTCGCCCCCTGATCGGTTTTGTTTGACTTTCTGATTTTTCGTGTTCAATCTCATGATGATATAGGGGAGCAAAGAGGAGGAGGGGGGCAGGAGTGACATTGACAAGCAGCGCAACCTTCAAAGATCTATCGCAGAGTGTAGAATGCGAAACCGTATCTGATGATGAAATGACATTTGCGATTCGTCGGTGCGGTGCGTCAAGGCCATCGGGTTGTCTGGACAAAGATCTTGACATCAGAGAACAAGGAAACGCTGTTCTCATTTTATTTCTTCTCCTTCGCATCATTCTGCAGATATATGAGATAACAAAGGTTCAAGAGAAATCGTGGTGATAAGAGCGGCGCCGACCACGTTGTAGTTGCAACAACTGCCGTGTGACGTATTGATCTATTATAAGACCATCGCTTCTTTGTGTCCTCTGTGAACGTTTCTTGATGATGATTGATAGATGGAAGAACTGTTTTCACCAAAGACTTTATTTTAGAGAAGCGAAATAAGAACGATGCAAATAGTAAAAGCGATATTTAAGGATAGAGAAACGAGACATTGCAAATTTTGAGTGGGAGGGAAAGAATGGGGAAACACACACACTAGGGACAGGTTGATCAGACACAAGGTGCATTCAGAGGAATTCGCCACAATTCCGAGCTGAAAACGATATGCGCAGAACTAGAGGAATGGCAAGACGCAATTTCACGAAATACATCGAAGCCAGAGGAAAGCAGCACGTTGAGGAAAGCGAGAAGGTAAACGGATGGATGGATGGTTACACAAGAACTTTTGGTGGGGAAATTTAACAGGAATGAGGTGGATTTTGTGGATGGTAAATGGGTTTTTGGGGTAGATTGGGTTGAGTTTAAAGCGGGACACATTTAATGATTTAGGGGGTAAATGAATAAATGATTACAAGATACGAGTTATGATGGGGGCATTTTTGGTGAGGAAGATATTAGAGTACATTTATAGAGTGAACACTGGAAGTCTAGATTTCTCTCTTTTTGTTAGTGACACTAGAAAAGGGGGAACACGAAAAACACGGGAAACACAAGAACGCAGTTGGTTCTGGAAATGAAATGGACGGTGAAGATGGATGGGAAATGAAATGAAATGACAGGAAAGATTTTCGGAGAATCACAATTGAGAAATAGCTGGAACAATTTGGATAACTAAAGGGAGAAGCACAAAAAATGTCCTGAGCTATTAGTCAGGTTATGTGGATTTTTTTGAAAAATAGGGATAGATAGGTGAAGAAGCGATTCGCTCGAATGTAATTGTCATCTGACAATGATGAATGGGTAAATCGAATAAATAACGTCTAATAGGAATGGGGACGAGCACAACAAACGGGATTTTTCAATTGGAGCAATGAAAGGATATCGAAAGGATATAATGATGATAGGTGACAGATTTTTTTGGGTTTTTCGAAATTTTTTTTTGAATTTTCGGAATATATTATGAATTGAGGGAGAGGTATCGGGTGAAATGCGGATGGATTCTTGATTTTTGAATCTTTGTTTGGGAAATATTGGAAAGGTTTCGGTGGATTTGAAATGATCTACTCTTCATCAGTAGCAATGCGAAGGCGCTTGGCACCATCGTCCTCGGAATCGTCTTCTGGAGACTTCTCCTCCTCGTCCAACTTCTCGGCCTTCTCGATTTTTGGTTGATAAGTCGAAACGGCGTCCGGGATCTGAAAGAGCGGAAATGAATAATTCGCGCGTTTGCGAGGGTGATGGCAAGAAACAAAACGTTTAGTCACAACAAAGAGCGACTAGAGGAATTTTCAACTAGGAAAAGAAGTGCACCGACCGAAAATCATCTATTTTTTTGCTGCTTCTTTTCTTTCTGGGGATAGTTTTTTTCAGCGAGGGGTCTAAAGGAAAACCTACCGATCTGTTGATTCCCAATGGGTTGTGTCTCAGTGGGGATGGAGCTTGTGGAGATTGTCCGTCTGAAAGAATAGTGATTGAATGATTGTTCTCGCTACCCTATCAACATACTGATTCTCGGCGGAGACTGACTCTTCTTGACGACACGAACGGCGGTCGTACTGGTGTAGGATCTCTTGACGGCGTGCTCGAGGTTGCGCACGTCCTTTGCCTTCATGTCCTCACGAGCTTCCTTGAAAATGGGATCGATGGGGCGAGAGGAGAAGTCAATCTGAAGCGAGAAATTCTCGTGAGAGTGATGTGTGCACGGTGCTTGCATAAAGTGACAACAGTGTTACGAATCGCAATCATTCCAGACAATCACTTTCACGAGTATGTTCTCTACTTCTATGGTTTAATTAAAAGTCGAATAGATTTACAGAAAATGATCACCCAAAAAGTGTTAGTGCTGTTTGAGAGATGAGTGTGCTTAACTATCTGTCTGTGCGTTTTCCGAAAGAGGATAGAAGTTTGCTATAGATACCGACCACAGGGGAACGACATTAACGAAACACAAGAGGGGGGAATATTGAAAAATGAAAAAAAAAACCAAAGAAAAAAGAAAGGAAAAAAGGTTCGTAGTCACCACAAAACGTACAAGTTGGCCGTTGTCATCGACTCCAACATGAACTCCGTTAGCGTTTAAATGTGTCTTTGCGTGACTCATGCAATTGTTCAAATACGACATCATCAAAATTGGTGCCAACTGAAAATATCATTGGTCAAGTCAGAGGCGACACGAGGAGGATCGGGGCGGAGGGGAATGGGGGATGGGGTGGATTGGAGGGGGCGTAGGGGGGCTCGGGAAGGGGGGAACACAGGTACTTACCGCCGGGGGACGTTCCTCGGGGCTTCCGCTCGCTTCCGTCTTTGGCGATGCGCTAGCTTGTCCGCCGTTTGGAGTGGTGCCTTGTTGGCGTCTGAAATTGGATTTACAAAGTGCGAAACGACCAAGGGACGTGGCTGAGACCAAAATAACCCTCTGAATAACTCACCTTTGCTCGGACTTCCGGAACGTGTCAGTGAAGTGATCTTCGGACATTTGGATTATCGAAAGAACAGGGGTCGCACCAGACGACCCCGGATTTCCGTTTCCCGATCCGGCTGTGCTCGTTGGTTTGGCGTTGGGAAACCCCACCGACCCTGCGTTGAGGGGATTGGCGATTCCGATCGGATTCGATGAGTGCTGGGCGGACGAGGTGCTGGCCGAGGAGCTTGACGAAGGTTTGTCGCCGTCCGGCGTGTTACGGGTCTCCTAAAAGGCGCAATTCGAGAGGGAGTTCACATGACAAAGACAATGCACAAAGACACCACACAGTTCTTTTAGAAGCATCATTCGAAAAGCGAGGAAATGGACACGAAAGCCGTTTGGTGGTAGTGGTGAGAAAACGTGGGGGAGATTGGTGGTTTTTTGAGAGGTGGAGGGTTTCATAACAAATCTCAATGAAAACAGTACCTTCGGCTCAGCAGCTGCAGCGACGGCGGAAGCACCGCCGCTCGTCGCACGTGGCGGACTCGGGTCCACCGGGATCGGACGTGGCGAAATGGTTGGCTCGCCGCCGTTCGCGGCAGCCGCTTGTCGTGCGGCCTGTAAATTTGTCTTCCGTGAGAAAGAAAACTGACTTTTGTTTTTTCAAAAAACATTATTACATATCTGGAATAAGCAGAGTGCTTGGAGACAGCCAAAAAAAGAATCAGAGAGGATTCAAATAGAACAGAGTTTAGCTACGTCAAGCGATGCAAAAAGGTCATTCTGAGCAGGCACGTCTTGCAGAAAACAACTCAAATCATACCTCAGTTGGACGGATGAATGGATGAAGGCCGGATGGTCCAGCGCCGGAGGAGGCCACTTGCTGTTGTTGCTGTTGCTGTTGGGCCATCACTTGGAAGCGCACGTCGTGGAGAGTAGCCTTGTTTCCGACAGAGGAGGCTTCAAAAAACATAGATTTTGATATGGATGAGTGTGAATTCCAAACTACTATCGAAAAAGTCTGATTTCGGAATATATTTGCTCACCTGTGTTAGCATGCTGAAGAAGGGCCTGCTGGAGAAGCAGGGTCTGCCCGTCAAAGTGCTTCTGAATCTGTTGCTGCTGGGAGTTCGGGGTGGCCGCAGGTGGAACCGGAGTGGTCGCCTGCTGCTGGGCCATCGAGCTGGCCACTTGGAAACCCTGACCACCACCCACGATACCAACGACGGGCTGACCGGACGCGTTGACAAGCTCTGTATGGGGAACCTTGCGCTCCTGATTATTCTGGACAGTACCGGCTGCCGCTGCGTTCGCAGCTGCGGCGATCTGGGCATTCTGCACGCTCTGCTGCTGCTGCTGACGTTGTTGCTCTTGCATAAGCATGGTGGCGAGGTGCTGCTGAAGCTGTTGGTTCTGCATGACCTGAGCCTGAGGCTGCATTTGCTGTTGCAACTGTTGTTGCTGCTGTTGCTGCTGCTGGTTCCTCTGTTGATTAGTCAGCGCCTGAATCTGCTGCTGAAGGAGCTGGTTCTGCATGTTGATCTGAGCCTGAGCTTGCGGCGTCTGAAGCTGCTGGGCTTGTTGAGCTTGGCGCAGGAGGTTGTGTTGCCCGATAAGAGCGTTCAACTGCTCGAGGGTGTTATTCTGAACATTTCCTCCTTGATTGGTTGCGTTCGCGATCGCAAGAAGATTGGCGTTTCCTCCTGCTCCCGAGAGAGCAGCAGCGAGATTCTCGTTCAGCCCTGGCGTCGGCTGAGGTGGAGGGTGCGGATGTGCTTGTTGCTGCTGCTGGATTTGTGCTTGTAGTCCTTGGGCTGCCTGTGCGGCCTGTGGGTGTCCTTGATGGGCTTGTTGTTGTCTCTGGTTGATCATGTTTCTCGACTGCTGAACTCCAAGGTTGAAGTAGAACCTGAAAACAACAAGTGTACTTTTGAAACTTCCTATATCAAAGTGTACCTCAAAGTTGTGATGTCAGTGAGCGGGAGGTCCATTCCGGAAACATCGTGGCTTGGCGGTGTCTCGATGTTCACTTGTCGGTATTGGATCATGTCGAAGTAGGGAATGTGGACGATCGGCGCGGTGATTGGCCATGGCATAGACTGAATTCCCGGTGGCGGTGGCGGGCACGGACCTCCACTGAGCTGTGCGTGCATCATCTGGGCTTGCTGGATTTGTTGAACGAGTTGCAACTGTTGCTGAGTGGCCTGAGCTTGCTGCATCGCTTGGATTTGCTGGAGGATTTGGCCGGCCTGGTTGTTCTGCTGCTGCTGTCCCGGTTGGCCTTGTTGTTGAGCCGCAGCTTGAGCAGCTTGTGCTTGGGCTTGAGCCTGTGCTTGGGCTTGAGCCTGCGCTTGAGCCTGAGCCTGCGCATGAGCTTGAGCCTGAGCTTGCGCCTGAGCCTGCGCATGAGCCTGGGCTTGCGCTTGAGCCTGCTGCTGGGCTTGAGCCTGTTGCTGCGCATGTTGTTGGGCTTGTTGGTGGGCCTGTGCGTGCTGAACCTGCTGCTGAGCCTGCTGTTGAGCCTGCTGTTGAGCCTGTTGCTGAGCGGCCGCTTGTAACTGTTGCTGCGCTTGTTGCTGGAGCAAGTGTTGTTGCGGCTGTGGAACCGGCGGATGACCCATTATCTGAGCTTGGGCATTGACAGCCTGAGCTCCGGAGACAGCGGTCGGGTTATGGTTCGCCGTGGTAAGTTGCGGCTGTTGAAGTTGTCCGTTTTGTTGGAGCATCATTGCCAGTTGCGCAGGATTGATTCCGTTGAGACCAAGGGACTGCAAAATGTTCGATGTTTTTGAAGGAGCTCTGACTCATGATCCATGATTCATGCCTTCTGTCTGCTGCCGCCAGCCCACCGATCACCATCAAACATTTGTCTTACAGGTTTTGCAAATAAATTTGTCATTGCCTTACGCTCTCCTCCCAACATACATACATACTCAAGTAGAAATGCAAATATAGTTTTCTGAACATAATGAGACACCGGTGGGAGGTCGCACTTGTCTCGGTGGGTGGCGGGAGGCTGTGCGGGGACAGCAGTGTGTTTTGATTCGATTCGAAACTAACCTGTAGCTGTTGCGGCGTGAAGTTTACCCCCGGATTGATGCCGTTACCCACGTTCATCTCTGAAAAAAAAACAAATAAAAATCGACAAAATCGCATTAGCAGGTGGTGATGGGAAGCGTTGTGTGGGGAGGATGTGTTGTGGAAATCGGAAACTCGTGTGATTTTTGATTTTCAAAGCCGAGAGATCCTCGAGAGCGAGAAAGAGCAAAACGCCACAGCTGTGAAGTGACTAGGGCAGTTTTGGGACAGGTGATAAGAAGAGTCGAGGAAAAAGAGGATGGCAGCAGGAGTAGGAGGAGAAGGAGGAGAAGGACGAGAAGACAAGTGTACAAAGTGTAACAGGGGGGAAGAGATTGGGGCAGTTGGTAATAGAAACATTTGATGCAATTTGATAGTCATGATTGTCGTGCCCGAGGTTGATAAGATCATAATGAGAACGTAAGAAAGTGAGGAGACAGAGAGAAAACGAGAAAGGTTGCCTTGATAAGAGGTTTGCACTGTTTGTTTTTGATCCCCTCTAATGTCTACAAAATACGTGTCTACTACAACGTTCAACGCTTTCATTTAGTGACTAACACACGTGAGATTGCAATAGACAACGTGACTATATCGAGGATGCGATGCAACTTGCCGAATTCGTGAGTAGATGATGATGATGGAAAATATGGGTAGCACAAGAAGTAGTAGAAAGAGGAAAACGAGAAAATGAAGATAAAAGGGAAAAGGAAAAGAGGAGGATGAGGAAAATAACGTAGCAAAACGAATAAGAAATGTGATGGATGGATGTGCAAAGGTTAGCGGTTTTCAGGCAGCGGAACAAACAGGGTGACGTGCGCGCGCCGGTTGGTGGCCCAATGAGAAAATGAGACGAGACGACGAGACAGGGCGGGGTGGTGAGATGGTCGGGATGTATTGTTAGTTGCGCATACACCGTTCCACCCGTCCCACGCGGCCCCTCGACGTTCCGAGTGATATTGTCTATGTTTGACCTGTCCACTCCGTCTCTCCCCTCTTTTCCACCCGTCTGGCCCGCCTCGACCAACAAACTACACACACACACACCCACCGCCACCACCACGCATTTCACCCTCCGAGACAAGGCCGCCATGGTGTAGCGGGACGGAGAGGAGGCACGGGAAGAGCGGAGGCACCAGGAGGAAAAGAGATAGAGCTTGCGAGGAATGTTACATTCTGAGACTACCCCTTCGTCTCTTCTTTGATGATCGTTGGTGTTGAGTGTACTGGACGGACGGCGAGGACGCGGGGCGGCTGACGAAACGCATGTGCAGAGCACAAGAGATAGATCTTTGTAGGTGTGTGTGTGTGTGTGCTGGTGGAAAAGTGAAGAAGAGAGCGGAAGCCGCGACTTTAGTTTGGTTGCTCATTGAGCCAGGGTCAGAGTGTGCGCGGCCCCACTTTGTTGCTTCGTGTTGCACGCTATAGTTTAGCCCCTTTTTGCACGTAGTTGCAAACGACAACGCATTTTTGTACTTGCTGACGTTTTTTTTCCCGACCACCAATGAATGAATAAATCTAGGCCGCATTAGGAAAGGGGGGGGGGAACTCAATTATGCTGCTGCGCTGGGAATATGGAAATGGGAGTGACATGCACGAGACTACGAAAACTGATCGTCTCTTATCGGTGTCTCGCCCTTTTCCGGGAACAGAAATCAGAAAGTCTATCAATTGTTCTACTTCGCAACCCGTTTTCTGGTTCATGCTCTCCTTTTACTATCTCTCGCTGACTTCTCTCGTTTCCACTCGCTCTAAATCTCAATGTCCTTCTGTCCAAAAGTGACAACGCAATGCATAAAACAGAAAATCTCGTCTAGTCCGCGCGCCCCGCGAGAGCTTTTAGTTCCGTGTCTCAACTAGTGGTTCGCTAGAGGAGAGGGGACTAAAGTGTACTTGGCGAGCATCAGACACTCGTAAAGAGATCATCTTTTAATCCCTACACTACTGGGAAGAGCGGCAGAACATGAATGATTATGATAATGGAAACCAGATTGGAAGAAACTGATCTCGATGGCATTTTCTTGGTTTCTACGCGCGCAGAGGATATGGATAAACAAGTAGAGGGAAAATACTATGTTCTGAAAACTCTATCTAATCCCTGTTTCTTTGGTGGTGAAACAGACCAGAAACGTAATCGAAAGTACACTCTTGTCTCCTAAAGACAGAATGCGAATGAGGGAATGTTATTGTGTGTTGGTCTGAAATTGAAATTCGAGCCTTTTCCAGAAATAAGGGCGGGGGGAGCGAAAGAGGGGTGGAAGAGAGTTTGTTTATTCGGTCGAAGAGAGAAAGGGAAGATGAAGATGATGGTGCACTATTTCGGACACTCGTTTTTCATCTTTGTGCTTTCCTCCCCGCCATCATCATTTTTGTGCATCCCACCGTCAATTGTGCCAATGTCTGGCCAAATTGCGGCTATTTTCCCGCAATTCATCTCGAACTTTTGCCCAAAAGACCGGGTGTCTGAGGTGGGAGGGAAACCAAAGGAGGAGAAATGCCAGGAATGGCAGGAGGCGGATCGGAATGGAATTCGGAAAAACAGGAGACAGAACAACAGAGAATTCAATTCGTTTTTTCTCTTTCTCTGTATCTCACATGGGAAAGTGGAGAAAGTGGTCTCTGGCACAGACACGTCTTTCAGCGTTTTTCTCTTTCCTCCAGATTATTTTCAGTCTGCGCCACACACACACACACCATTCCTAGAGATGGGAGGATAAACACACCGAGGGATTCGTATTTTGTTGCCCGCCCGGTGGAGGAATAGGAAAATGGCGGGGGGAGAAACGGATAGGTAAGAAATTCCAAAGTGGCAAAGAACCGCTACAGAAGAGGAGAGGCCATCGGGTTTTATCGCGATAAGCATCGTCAATCGCCTTCCTCCTTCCTCTCCTCTCAACTCCTCCCAACGGCCCGAACACAAAAGTACGTGGGCGCGTTTATCTCGAGAAATGATCGCCTGTAGGAGGCCCCGCGATAATCGCACCAATTCATCGGATCGTTCAAGGACAGGCAAAGGTCGCTAAGAAAGGAGAAAGAAGGCGAGGGGAGGGGGGAGATAACCCGGAGGAGTGATGGCGATGAAATTGAGAAAACGATGGGATTAGGAGAAAAGGAGGAGGTCCTAGGATTCCGCGAATTCGACGCGGATGGCGCAGATGCAGAATGTGCTCGATTCCTAGTACACTTTACGCTGCAAAGCGCTTGATCTTCAATTCCGGTCGTATAAACCGAGCATTACTCGGCCTAACGTCTGAGAAATCGCCAGACACGATGGATTCTATTCTTCACAACTAGAGCCTAGTGATTAGGATTGTGATTTGATACTTCTATTGAGAGAGTGGAGTCTCAATGTTCAAAACTCTCAGATCTCTGAAACAAGATAGCGAAGATAAGCATTCAAAAACTAAGCAGTTGGAAAGAATAAGGATCGATACTACAATGTTCCCCGATTGGGAAAAGACTCGATATGAGGAGTAGGCGGAGGATAACATCTTGCTGAATAGCACAGGTCGATCCTATCTCCGGTGTTTTTCAGGCCTCGTTTTCAATCCGATGAGATTTGATTTTCGTTTCTCCCTTCTACAGCAACCACAGAAGGAATGGAGGGCTTGCCACTTGTGTTGTCTGTCTTCTGTTATGGAGCCGTCGGAGTCGGGAGTTGGGGGAAAAAAAGGAGTTGGGGGGGGGGGGGGAAAGGAGTCGAAGAAGGAGCCGAAGAAGGAGCCGAAGAAGAAGAACGAGAAGGATGAGGAGACGAAGAGGGGAAAATTCGAAGAAAAACAACACTACTACGAGGAAGCAATCCAGACGGGAGACGTTGTGGGGGGTAGGAGAGCACCGTGGCGCGGACGATAAACACGTAAAAAGTGCAGACCACACACATGCACATACACAGCTTGACCAGAGACCGAAATTCGTGTAGTGTACGAATACTGAGAACTAATAAGCTCGTCGCATGCCCTTCGTGTGCAGGCAAAACAGGCGGCGAACAAGAGGCCGGCTGGCCGGCCTGTCGGCCAAAGTGAGGAATTCAGGCTCACTAATTGGTCGGGATTATTAGTAATTCGCTTTGGTGGAGGTGCGCCCCCGGAGGTGGGGGTAGAAATGCGATTAGAGGGAGGGAGACCCCGGGATTCTCCTCCGGCTATGAGAATGTCTGGGTGAACACTCCGGTTTGGTAATGGACGTGATGTCTGTTGTAATTCGAGGTTTTCTGGTTTTCAGAATCTCTCTGCCTCAAAAAACACAAATCGTTCTCTTTTTTGCAGAAAAAGAGAGCAGAGAGTATCCAAAAAGCACGTTGTGTGTGTGTTTATGTGTGGTGGGATATTTGGATTGGACGTCACAATATCGTTTTTCCAATTCGATTCTTCTCCCCCTTTTCGATTCTCCTCTCCCCCTTTTAGTTATTTTAGTACATGGGTCACGGGAAGATGCGACAAACTTTGACCGGTTGACCGAGAAAAAGCGAATTGAGGAGGTTGAGGAGGCCCGAAAACGAGAGGAGGAGGAGGATGAACGAAATGGAAAGAAGCGCGCGGCGTGGTTTTTTCTCCTACACCACACAGAAGACCAGAAGATCATTGAATCTATCTATTTTTCGATGAAAGAGCGACTAGAAGAAGACTAGAAAATTCCGTGTACGACAGCTACATATTGATGAAGAAGCCCATGGATAGAGGGAAATAGAGAGAGAGAGAGAGAGAGAGAGAGAGAGAGAGAGAGAGAGAGAGAGAGAGAGAGAGAGAGAGAGAGAGAGAGTGGAAAAGGTTTTCGAGAGAATCTCTCACAATTTCTGACGAAATTGAATGAAAATGAGATTAGAAAGAGAAGTAATAGAAGGAGTAGGAGGGGGGGGGGGGGGAATTGAAAATACGGGAATACGTAATTCCAAGCGTGCGGGGACGGGAGGGGGGGGGGGACATAAACGAACCTTCTGGCCGCTTCTGCGGTGCTGCTTTCGATGGCTTTCTTTGCTTCTTAGCCTTGTCGTCTACAGCCAAAGTCGCGTTCGGAGCTTCTGCTGCAAAAAAACCGATGGGATGGTGGGGATGAAGAAGGCTAGGATAGATAGAGAGAAAGAGATATAGGACAGGTGATGGTGAGTCGAGTTTAATGTTTCGTGGTTTGGGAGGAAGAGGAGGAGGCTAATAGGAGATTCATGAGGGCCCACGCTAGACGACGATTGCAACAAGTGCCCCCCTTCCATCCTCTTCCGCTTCATCCGGCTTTTGAAAAGTTTCGCGGCGATCTTTAGTCTACATACCAAGGTTGAAATGAGAAGGGGACTGTGTGTATAAGGGGGTGGAGATCGAAAAGTTGCATATTTGCAAACTTGAAGCAAAAGCCGGAACAGCTTCCTGTTGACCTCCGCGGAATGGTGTTCCCCCTTTTGCGATTTCCCAGCAGCCACATTTCATTCCCGTCTCTCCCTCCCACTCGGCCTGGGCTTGATCTTCTACGAAGTGTTGCTGATCAGCCCGATCCGCTAGCGCGGCATGCGGCGTTTTGCTGTTTCTATGGATGTTTCCATGATGGCTATTCTCGGAATGAATGAATGGATGGATGCGAGAATGAGAGTGAAAGAGGGATGTTTTGCAGGAATAGTAGCAATAATAATAAAAATAGCTTTCACCTCTTCTTTCCATTTTTCCTTGTTTTCTAAATTGGCGAGACGAGAGGGTCAAAGTTCTTCTTAGTATTGGGAGAAAGTACAGGAGCCGGAAACGTTTTTGAGTGTACTGTACGATGTTTTGAAGAGGGAGAGGAGAGAGGAAAGATGAATCAGCGTCTCACAATGGATGGTTTTTGGTGGTTTTGTGATCGAAAGAAAACATAGGCAGCATGACAGAGCCATGGGTTTTCGGCTTGAGAGTGGAGAGAGAGAGCTCAACAAAAAAAAAGTGTGGTAGGATCGATTTTTGTGACTCATTGCCTTCTCTTTCACCGGTGCCTTGTTGACCCAGGTATGTATGCGCAGCTTGTTTGAACATTTTGTGTATTGTTTGGTGGATTTTGGGTAGAGCTACCCTTTCTGTGCCGCCACACCAATGATGATGATGATGGTGGTGGCGGGAGATGAGAATCTGATCGGGATCGGATAACATCGTGTGATTTGTATCTACTCTCAAAACAGGGAGGCGGGATTTGCAAGAGGGGATTTGATCGTCGCCCGCCTCGACTGAAACCGATGTTTCAGCTTTTTCTTCGAAGCGGCGAGTTTTGAGAATTACGGGAGATATTAGTACGACCGCCCGCTTTGACCGCTGTGCCGTGACGTTGGATAAAAGACGTGCCAGACAAAACACAAATTGTTTGTGTCATGTGTCGCTCCGAAAACAAAACGAGAATAAGAAACGAGGTGAGGTGAGCGCTCTGGAAGAGCTCGAGACCCTAGTTAGCTGACCAGAGGCTCGGAATGCGAAAAGACACTTTCGAAATGGAATTCGCTCTGCAATTGGTGCTGAACTTTCGCGTGTATTCATACCAAAGTGGCCTGACGGGAGGCGTCGAGAACATGAAAAACAGATGACGTGAGGTGTCTAGGGGGGAAGGTCAGAACGCGAATACAGGAATGCGATGCGATGGTGGAGAGATACACGCTGTGGCGAGTTTTTGAGCTTGATGTGATGCTTGTCGCGTTCTGCCAGAAATGAACATTCCGCGCGGGCTCCGAGACGGGAAAGAGGGGGAGAGGGAAAAAAAGGAGCCCAAGTGTTTTTGATACTGAACCGAGGAATTCCGAGAGCCGCGCCAACTCAGACAACACGAAAAACCGGCTTTGTTTTGGTATATTCGGCAACGCAAGTGTCTCTCTCTCTCGTTCTATTAGCTCACAGATCAAAAAATGAAGCATCAAGAACATTCTCTCCCCAAAGCACAAAGTTTCTGCCGAGTGAGAAGAGAATGAGCCGGTTGGAACAGAACAGAACAGAATGGAGCAGAGATCAATGTATCGCGGCTGTTACTTGTTTTTTTACTTCTGTTCTAAAAAGGAAAGAGAGAATAGGGAACATGGTGGTGTGTGGGAAAAAAAAGGAACGAGAGAGAGAGCCACAAGAAGAAGAAGAAGGAGACAACTTTTCCTTCTAACCACATTCTTCTCCCCCCGAGAAAAAGACCCCCCTATTCGAAAACACGTACGAGTATGTTCTCTGAACAAGCAGAGAACACCCATTCGACTCTCAACACGATCAACAACCTAGTTGGCCACGAGAGATGGGCACGTCGTTGTCGTTTTGTTCTTTTGATCATTCAGTCTTCCGGCCAACCACTAATTATACATTCCCTTTTTGGGCGAGTCACCAGAGTTCTTGTTTATCTAATACGTCTGCAAGTTCAGACGGCTAAGTACTACAAATCTTTGCGGTCATACGGAGATGTCTGGACTATCCGATCAAAGAAGCCATTTGGATGTTTGGTGCTACGTCAGAAAAGTTATTACTCCACTTTCGCTCACGAAAAGTTCAATTCCACTTTTATTTGCCGTTTGCTGACTAATTAGAAGAGCGCCTCGAAAGTTCCGCGGAGGGTCTAGAACGTGGCTGATTTGTGGCCATTCAATGTATTAAAAGATTACACTTTCCCCTATACGGGAGGTCAATGAGACAGACTACGAGTGGTTTTGTGTGGGGAGAGCGGAAAAAAGGGAGGATTCGGAATCGGATTCAACATTCCCGCGCGGCCTGGTGTCTCCGGTTTCCGGTTCAAAGTGCGTCTGTTTCTTTGTAGTCTGATCTTATTGGACTGATTGAACAAGGGGGGGGGAACCTCTTGAGATGAAATTTTCGAAGAGACGGAAGGCGGCGGGAGTGTCAATATTTGATATTTGATTAGATTGGGGCGAGAGATTCAAAGTCAAACTCACATGATTTCATCTTTTGTGTTTCGGAAACTATGAGTGAGTGGTGAATACGGATTCCTCTCAGGTGGACTACTAAACGGAATTCTGCAGATTCTGAAGCGCTCGACGGGGGCGGTAAAGAGCGAAAGTGGTCGCGTGTAGCCGAATGATGGCGAATGATCAAATACAGTCCAAAACCTGATGCCTAGTGTGACTGCGCGTCAATGTGTGATTTGTGGTCGGCGATGAGAGAGAAGAGAGGAGTTGTTCTAGATTATCGAAACAGAAAAGCAGACGACCAGGAACAGATGAGAGAGGAACAATGGTTTGGAAAGTATCGATCGTGGCATTAGAGCGAAGTGGTAGGGGACAATACGGCACAGCAAACATAACATGACCGGTTGATGCAAAGATCGTTGTGGTGTGTAGCGAAGGGTGTTTGTGTGCAGAAATAGAGAAAAGGTCTGTCTTATCGATAAGCATGCATACTGGAAACGTGTTGCGACAGTGTTATCGCAAGATTGATCCGGCCGCGTGAACCTTTGTCGCACCGCGGGGGGATGATAAAAATTGGCGGGAAGGAAGAAGAACTTGCGGTTCAGACATCACGCTACACGCTTCTTTCTAGCTGGAGAGAGAATGGAATTTGCGAGCAGCTGCATATCAGCTCCTGATTCCGCGAGATCAGAGAGACAGACTGATCTTGTTAAGACATGCATGGCAGATTCCAGCTTCTCAGAATACGCGTATGAAGCCTCTCGTCGAAATTGGATCAGCGATCCAAATCAAAAGATTAGTCGTCGTCTTTGTCGTCGTTGGGGCAGATATCCATTCTGTCTAGTTTAGTCAGGTCTTGTTTTCCAACACACCATTTGCCCAATCTATCACACTACATCAAATCCGTTCGGAAACACGTATTGCACGCGGTAATTGGGAGAGAAACAGATAGATAGATAGGATAGAAGATAGGAAAAACGGGGAAGTGGAGGTGCGGAGAGGTGAAAGATTGAAGTACTGACACTAAAAGAGCAGGAGATGACGGGTATTGGCAGGACAGTGTCATCGCTTCTTATCAGTGCATGGTTTCCGCTTTTCGCAACAAAAGCGCTGACTAGACTGTGGGCAGATGGTTCTAAAGGTGAGAGCGGTAGCGGTTATCGGTGAACATTCCAAAAACCGATGAGAGAGGAGGGAAAGGAAACGACGCAAATATTTGCTACTGTTTTTTTCCAAATCTCTCCCCCGTCTCACATTACTCTCTTTTTGGTTTTTCCTAAGAGTGTGAAAAAAGTGCGAAAGAGTCTCCTCACTCCACTTTAGAAGTTCTTTGATCGGCGAGCAGTTTATGAGTATGGTTTGGTAAAAGAGCATGAAAAAGAGTGAAAGGAGACGGTGGGGGTTGAGGAAACAGTGCAATGTTTGAGCTGATCAAATAGACAACGTCGCAAACGGGAGGGAAGGGAATGCAGAGGGAAAGACCACTCTGCTTCTCTAGCCCCCCGCTAACAGTACGAAGTGGAGAAGACTCTATTTATGTCGGGAGAGAGAGCGGTGAGGGATCAATAAAACACGATAGGGACGTGGAACTAAAGGCGGACTGATTTGCATATCAATCAGCCGCTGATAAGGGGTCTATTCAGCTCAAAACCATGTAGCTATTGAAGGAATCTTTTGACAGACACACTTTTCCCACGTTCACCAAAACATGATAACAATAGGTTTTCCTCCCACCCTGTTCTCTTCCACGTTTTCCTCGCGTCTAGAACAAGGAAGTGAAGGGGGTTTTTCAGGTTTCCCCGATTCAATCTCTAGCTGGACTTTCAGAATCGGGAGAATAGAACATGGGATGGTGAAAAAACAGACGGGAAGAGAGACGAGAAAAAACGAAGGCAAATTTACCTTTGGCCGTTTTTCTCTTCTCTCCTCCGTCTCAAAAGTGACACTGATTGCAAGGCAGTGTGTAACACTACAAAGTTCGCCCCCCCCCCCTCTTTTTCGAATCACATGGCGACTCCTACCTACCTTCTAGTGTCAGATGGTTGTAAGATGTGTCTTGCGACCAAGGTCAGTGTGTTGATAGTGTTCGATTGGTAACAATTCGTGCGTTGCGGCACTGTGGACGAAAATCGAAGGGAGGGGGGGGTGATAAGTGATAAGAAGTCCAAAGTACCCAAGGGACTTTGATGTCCGATGACGATGAGAGAAGGAGAATGATTGATTATGAAGATCGGATTGGAGAATTCGTTGACAAAATCGTTGTAGAACACGTTTTCTTTTTGTGATGTGGAGGGGAGGAAGAGAAAGATTGAAAGACTCTGTGTTCGTTTGTTCCTTCATCATTTTTTGATCAGAGAACGGATTGGAGACTACGTGGAACTGGTTATGCCCCCCTTTCTCTTGCAGCTTCACATGGCTTCTCCCACATTTCTGATCTCAACGACCAGCATATGGCAGACACCACATGGTTCCAAGACTATGATTATAGAGTGCGTTATGACTAAAGAATGGGGAAGTAGATCAGAATTTGGCGAAATTACACGTGTGTTGGGGAAATTGGGGGTTCAATTACAGGTTTTGTTTTGCATACACCATTATCGTGGACCGGCAAGGAGTATAATCTTGAGCTCTAAGGGCGCGTTGACATATGTGCCGGTGTCTGGGGGCTACACCCCCGCCGCGGAGCAAATTCATTTTCCATCTGGCGCACAGGTGCGAAATTGTGCAAAAGCTGCGTTAGTGGATAATCACTATATTGCGTCTACGCTAGAGTTTGCGTGAATATGCTGCTCGCAGCAAAAATAAACTCTCGTAGGGATCAGAAGAGCAGTGTAGGAGAAATTTGCAACCTTTTTCCCGTTTTTCCTGCGCGGTTTCCGTTTACGGATGCAGATAGATGGAGAGAGGGCGTCATAAAGAAGAACGTAGGGTTGATGGTTCCGGCGAGGGCTAGAGCAGAGAAACAGTGCGGGAGATCAAAAGTTGGAGAGAACGGACGCAAAGTTCCTGTTCGAAACGGTGTGTGGAGTGGTTTGTTGAGGGCACTCGGAAAAGGGAATCTTTTTAATGGTTCAAGTGCCTTTCAGATTCCTTGTCTAGCCCGGATTACTGTAACTCCCACTTCCTCCCCCTCTACTCCCCCCGCACTTATGTTTTGCTCTTTCTCTCTCCACTTTCGATGTCATAAGGAACTTCACTTCTCGTAATCCGTGGAAAAATCGCACGGGTTCTCACGCATAAAGTTCAGAGCGCAAAGCAAATCGTGAGAAACATCACACCAAAGCGGATTCTTCCCAAAATAAATCTATTTACTTTGAACCGGGGTATTAGAGGTATTCGGGTGTGTTCCAAAAGTTCAGGGCGTCCCCACCGACTACGCTTCGCAGAACTTATGCAACTCTCGGAATAGGCACCACCCGGAACTTTATAATTAGACCTTCTTTTCTCAGGCTCTCTCTTGCAAACAGAATGCGACGTGCTTGATCTGACATTCTTCTTCACGCATGAGAAACGCTAGAGAACGCGTTTCTGGAACTCTCTCTCCTCACATTGAAATGCGCATTATCATGCTCAAATGAAACTCAAAAACAAGAAAGAAAATGAGCAATGATCTCTTGGAATCTCTAGGAAGCGGCAAAGATCAAATCACTACGTACCTTTCTGTGGAGCACGTCCTCGGGGCGCCTGTTGCTGCGGGGGCATTGGTCCCGGGTGTCCCGGATGTCCTGGATGGCCCGGGTGTCCCGGCGGTATTGGATGTCCTGGGTGTCCCGGTGGTCCTGGATGGCCTGGATGGCCTGGATGGCCTGGATGCCCCGGGTGTCCTGGCAGCCCTGGATGTCCCGGAAGGCCTGGATGACCTGGATGTCCCGGGTGTCCTGGATGTCCGTTCGGTCCCGCTTGCGCCATTTGAGCCATTGCCAACATTTGCGCTTGAGATGGTTGTGCATTTGGTGCGACTTGAATGATCGTTCCCAGTGGTGCATGAAGTGGATGTCCGGGTGGGTACGCTGGGTGTGGAAGGCCGTGCAATGGGTGTCCTGGTTGAGGTGGAATGTTTCCAGGTCCTGTACCACCTCCACTGAACCACATCACGTGTGGTCGTTGAATGATTGCAATTGCGTTATCACAGCGAATTGATTATGGTTGTTAGTTGAACCACGCGCTTTTCGAAATTACCTGAAAATAAAAGGGGTTTGAGAAGTCAACGTGCAAAACATCACGGTGTACGTATGAAAAGAGTGAAAACGGAGAAGAGGAGAGAGCTGTCAAAGTGCCATTCTGCCGTAGAGATCTTCAGAGGAGGGTCTAATTTTGTTTTCAACTTTGGACTTTGGAACTCGGAACTTGGTACTAGGGCTGAAAACTGAAGAGGAGGGAACGCCTCGGCTTCTGGAGAGATGTGATGAATAGTATTTTCGAAACGTGAGAGACATCTGGATCCGGTTTGAAAGGGGGGGGCACGGCTCTCTCGTCGAGTTTGGGATCAATCTTCAAGATTAAGCGCGTCGCGCTTGACCGCTGCTCTCGAGTGATGAATCGTGATTTTCGCTTAATTCGAAAAGGTGTCAGTCGCGGAAGAGTTATGGTGATGTATGGAAGTGCCATAAATCTACAAAAACGGGACAGCGAAAGCGCGAGAGCGGCGGAAGAGGGCGTGGAGGGGAACAATAAAAAGGTCCACCGCACATTATTTCCTTTCCTTCATTCCTTCCTTCCTTCCTTCTTTCCTTCCTTCTTTCCTTCCAGCTGCAATCAAAACCAAAAGGAAAATAGAAAGAAAGGAGGAGTGTAACGAGAGAGAAGAGCAAGTGGAAATCCGGGTCAGGGACCTCCAGATCTCTTCTTTCACCCCAGGCGAAGTTGGGGGAAGTGGCAATCGCAGCGGATGGATTCAATCTCGCGTCTCTGCCGATTAATCATGGCACCTGACATGTTGGGACTGGTGCGCTTTTTGAAGAGAAAAATAAACGGAGAGCGAACTCTCTCACGGAGCGTTGGGAGGTTTTCATCAAGGATCTTTTGCAAACTGATCTTTCGTACTACCTACTAGATAAAAGATCTTATAACAACCGAGACGAGATCTCAGACTGATTACATATCATCTAGATGATGATAGACGTTGATACTCATTCAGACGTAGTAATAGTTCAACAGAACAGAAACCACGCTAACCACGTCAAGAAAGGTCTAGCAGTCTAGCAGTCTAGCAGCCCCCAGGGGAATTATAATGACGTTGTTGACCTTATCAAACTGTCTAGGACCACAATTCAGACCACTTCTGACGCTCTAAAGTTAAGCTTGAAGCCAGAGCACAAGATGTTCTTACAACTGGAGCAAGGCGATATGCCAGGCGCTCGGGAAGATGGGGAATGAGTGAGGAAAAAAAGTGCGGTCGTGATCGGCACTGATAGGTCTGAGAGAAAAGAGATATCTGTGAACCAAGTCTACATGAAGGCCTGATTAGCCTGACGGACGGGAGGAAAGACGAACCGAAAAACGAGAGAAACACTCGCCGCACGTACTCGGGGCCACTGGCACCTGCTCGAGGCCCCAAGGCCCCCGAAGGCGGAGCCATGCTCCCCTTCAGCTGTACAGCGAATTAAGCGCGTGGCGCCGCCGGGTGACACTATCTAAGATGGCTCGAGTAAATACAATAACACGCCGCCGTCTTTGGTGCCGGGTGTGTACCATCTGGTTGGAGGGAGGCACCGGCTGATGGGAATCTGGCGAGTCTATTTTTGCACAATTTCAGTCAAGGGACAGACTGAAGTGGGTAAATATGTGGGAGGGGGACTGTACTTTACGTTGGCTTTCGAAATTTGGGGCTCACAACGAAACAAATTCTTGCCAATTTGAACTGAATAGGAGAGGGAGAGAGGGAGAGGTGGGAGTGAAAGGTTGGCCTATTAAGGTCTGCCCGCCCATAATGGGGCTTGAAAAGTCACTTTGAACGGCTGAATGGAGTCGGCCTCACCTCTCTTTCTCTCTTATGAGCTCTTTTTTTGAGCCATTGGTCGTTCGGTCAATGTCGTTTAGCACTCATTGTACTTTGTGACCATATTGGCTCTATTCATATCCTATTCAAAATGAATGATCAATGATCCCTATCCATTCATCCCAGGAAGTGTGGAAATTCGAAATTAGCAAGTGGAGGGGAGGAGAAACTGGCAACTAGATGAACAACATCCCCCCCCCTTCACCCGTCACAGCGGCTTGAATACGTACTCTCCTCCCGGCTCGTCTGAGCCCGCTTCTCTCATCCTCATGGGGTACGTTTTGCAGTAATTAGCCGTCTATTCACAGAACCACGTCGCGGCGGGTACCGGTGTAGATCGAAGAATATTAAGAAGGCGGGAGCTGGAGCCAGAGCTCAGGGGACGCGTTTCAAAGATGGGGGTTTGGGGAAAAACAATCTCTTCTCGATCATTGTTTTGGTGGTTTTACCGTCCCGCGGGGAGTTGCAAGTTATAGTACCGGTTATGCAATAAAGATATTGGCTCTAAAAGATGGAAAAGGGAATACGAATTTGGAGGGAAAGATCAAAGGAAGACTCTCCGAGCAGAATGGACTGCGTCAAATTCGAAATTGCACACCGAGCCAAGTGTAATAAAAAAGTTATGGTTTTTATGGTTTAATGCCCAGGGTTGGTGCTCTCGGAGATTCGAGATTGGATCGGGGGGCTTATGATGTGGGTGGACAAGCATCGGTGAGATTTGTTTTTTACGATTACGACATCTTATGGACTTTAATGGGGCACTGGGGCGGATGAGAAGCGATTCAGCGAAAATAGAGATGTTGGATGCAAATTATCCTTTTCTTGAGCCGAGCTTTAGATGTATTTTGAAGACCGTTAAACCGCGCGGATTTTGGCGTTTCGTTTCCGAAACGAGTTGAGAAGGTGTTATAATGGGCTGATCCGCTGTCTCTAACGCATCAGCAGATTGGCTGCGCTGACACAATCAGCCCGGGGGTGTTTGTCAGTGGAGCAGTTACGTATCATTGGCCACGCCCCCAGAAACCCCCCACGCAAGGGAACAGTCTAGTGAGCTCTGGGAAAAACAGACAGAGAACACGGAGAAAGAGGTGGATGACCAGTAAGGGCTACGGGACTACTTGTGCGGTCAAGCGTGAACATCGAAGGAAACCTAACTTTTGCTCGGTCTCTCCAGAGCCCCCCCGAGTGCTCTTATAGGGAGGGGAGGGCGGTAGTTCAAAAACTACGCGCATTCGTCGCCGGAAACACGAATCGGATGTTGAATCTACATGACTTTCGAAAAGCCGGAAACATTAAAATTCATCAATGATGGTGATTAGGATGTTGGTTGGTTAAGAGGTGGATGATGATGATTAGGGGGATGACGGAAGAGCATAAACGTAACGCTCAATTTTCGAAGGAATCCGAAGGTAAAAGGCGCGGAGGAAGCGATCATTGGAGGCGAGAGGAGGGCGTATGAAATAAACATGAGTGTCTCTCATTCATTTTGCGTCTTATGTTTTCTCGGATAAATAAATGCTGATGTGGCTAATAAATAATGTCCAGAAGAGGGTCCCTTGGTTAATAAATCATCAAGGGTGTAGGTACAAATAAGCAAGAGCGAGAGGAGTGTAGGTGGAACCTTTCTTTCTTTTTCGAAATTCCTGGAGGACGTTTTGCAGGAGGAGGGGTCCTGCGTCTTCTTGGAGAGCCCGAAGAAGTGCGTAAACTAGCTTTGCGCGGAAAAACATGCACGTCTGGTCCTTTCTTCCTTTTACATGCACTTGACGAGGGATCAAAATACGCCTCTCCAATTTTGTTGACACTTTTTCCTCCTGAGAAGACGTCAACTTTGAGTGAACCGGAAGTCCGTGGTGAGGGGACGATGAAAGTGAAAGGTCCCCCGAAACGGACGTTCGTGGGGTGCTTTTGAAGAAAAACGACGGGGGGAAGGAAGGAGAGCAAACATTCTGGGTAAGGCAGCTTTTAGCGAGACCCGCCACACGGCCCAAGACGGGCGTTCCAAGACATCTGGAAAAGTGCTAAGGAGTTCCAGCCCTAACAAACAGCTGATGGGTGAAAACGGAAAATATGAAGGGCAGGCTCTCGAAAAACGGATAAAAACAGTTTTCTTTCTCTAACTGCACTTGCCATATGTTGAAAAGGGAGGTAAGAACGAATGACGTGTAACATCGAGATAGATGGGCTTTTTCTCTCGTTTTCTGGCTATTTCTGGCTCCGGACCTCCGGGGCGGCGCGTGAGGGTGCTAGGCAACACCGAATCGTTCCGGTCAGGCAAATGAGAAATGAGAGGGAGAGAGAGAGGGAATTGAGGTGGGGAGGGGATGGAATCGAGATGGGAATAGGAAATGAGGCGAGCAACACTTCGTTTCCGCTCGCTCTTCTTTTCCGGAATATTTTCGACGATATTTTCGATTGTTTTGATCATTTTGTTTCGCTTTGTTTCCAATGCGCTGAATCATATCATCTCTTTGGGGAGAGATGGCTATGATTCAGAGGAAAACATTCAGAGAAAGCAGGAAGTTTCGGGACACTGTTCTTGATTGAACTGAACTTCGGGGGGAGGGAGGGAAAAGGAACTAATAAATGTCGAGAATTAGCGGCCAAAAAATCATCGTCCATCACTTCTGATTAGATAATAGAAGCGGCGAAAGAGAAGAGAGAACAAGTGCGGTCTTCCCTCCTCTTGTCGCCTTCTCGGCCCCCGACACTTTCAATGAATCATTTCCATTACAAAAATCGGCAGACAGTGTGAGAGATGGCGGCACACGCAACTTTTCTGCACAATCTATCAATTGAATGTGATTGAATTCCTCTCCTCACTCTCTCTCTTGCTGTCTCTTCCCCCTCCCCATTTTCCTTTCAGTATTGTATGAACCACCCCCAAAGCTCCGCCCCAAAATATTTTTGATATTTCAATGGAAGCATTGAGCATTGTTGAGAGAGAAGTGAACTGTGAGATTGGATTGGATAGGAATGAAAATTGGAAAAAGATGGGAATATATGAACGAAACCAAAGATCGCTTCCAAAATCGGATGTTCGGGCTCTAGGGACGTTTTCCGGGTCTCCACCGGCAACTAACTCTTTCGGGGGGTCTGGCCCGCTGATCCCTAGTCCGTGGCTCACTGGAGCTTGCAAAGGAAGTGCGGTGGGTCGGCGCGTCACTTAAAAAACCTCATGTCAAATTTATGAACCTCTACTTCCTGATCTTTGAGGCAAATTTTTGAGCTCGCTTCGTTTTTGCATATTTCCAGTGTCTGGGGGAGAGGAGAACAATGGGAAGGGTGTGGTGTGGGAATGTGTTTTAAAAGTCAAATTTTGGTTTTTAGCTTTTACCAAAGCACACCAAAGGCATCGCGAAACGCACAAAAGCAGGGGAAGAGGTTTGAGCGGGGGAGGCTTCAAAACTGTCTCTTCTCCACAGTGTAAAAGTGCAAGGGAGGAAAGAAAGAGCATTTCTGATGGACAGTGTAAAATTGCTTGTGTACTGTAGAAACGAAGCTTTTACATTCGCTTTCACATGAATCAACAGTACGAATGCCAAACTTTACACAGAAATTCGAATGGGTATTGGGAGCCAAGGAAAGCTAACGGGAAGAAGGGGAACTTCTTTTTGAATTTCCGGTTTTCCAAGAGGGCCTAACAAGTTCAGAAGAAGTGAGCGAAAGAAAGCATACTACATCCGCTCATTTTTAGTCGGTTTTCGGGTTAGCTTCGAAAAAAATGGGGCAAATGTCACACGGAATATATTTCTGGATCGCAAGACATGACGACAAGTGAAGGTGACTGTTTTACGAAAAATTTTCGAAATTTCTTTCCCATTCTTCGAAACGGATGCTATTGTCACTGGAGTGGTCCAAAGTCTAATTTTTGTTTCAGAGCAGAGCATTACAGCCAGTTTAAAATCAAAGAACCAGATTCAGAGTCAGTAGATCACTAGGCTCAGATATTCACCAGTATTCTTTCTTCTGCATTTTATACCAATTTTTGCAAGAATATCTGATGATCACTAGACGCGGAGGGAGTGGGTCATCTCTTCCAAAACACTCGTAGAAAATGACGTTTTCTTATGTTTTGTGCTCTACCTTGGTTTACTGTTCAATACTTCAATGCCACCGGGGGGTTCCCCTCCATCGGGAGCCATTGTTTTGCTCCACTGCATAACAGACACATCATATTCAGAACACGGATTGTGCAAGAAAAAATGAGAAGGCTGATCATTCGTATTATTTCGAAATTTTAATAAGAAGAAAGTTCAGACTTTGGTGTCTTTCCGTGGTTTGTAGGTTGCCCCGGTGGTCATGTGATTTCTGTTTTACAGGTGTCCCGAATAGCCGAGCCAAAATGGGGTGCTTGGCTCAGAACATAAAAAAGAGGGGAAATGACCATCTGGCTGACCGATAGGTCGACTCAATGCGGAAAGAATACGAAATGCTCCCCGCGACGTCATCATCTTTTGGTCGACACTAAAGACGGATGAAGAAACAAAATTGTCCTGGATGAGTGAGTGCGAGACCTTTCAATTCCAAGACGTCAAAATTATCGAATATGGAAATAAGGGAGGGAAAATAAGGAAGGCGAATGGCGCTGTAATGGTGAGATGAGATGGCGTGCATGGGGACGGACGGGGGGACGGAAAATGAGAGGGTGGGGGTGGGTCGACGACGACGACGAAAAGTTAATTGAAAAATGGTTGAGATGGAATTGGATGGGATGACGGGGGGAGAAAAATTGGCAGTTGGATGAAGACGGAAGGTCCGGCAAAATTGGAACATGTTCTGAAAACGTCTAGAGAAGGTTTCTGGGAAAAAGTTCTGAAAAGAGCGTACTTCATTTTTAATGTTTGTTAGCACACATGGGAACACGAGAAAAAGCCAGAAAGGAGAACGGCGAAGCAATCATAGTGGCGGAGATGATGGGATGGGGGGAAGAATAGACGGTTTTTGGAGGGGTCATCGGTAATAAATACATAAAACCAGTTGTTGGAAAACGGCTGTTCGGAGAAGGAAAATGAAAAAGAAAATGAAAACGGGAGATAGAATTACGATAGTACATAGTAGTCGTTGATGTTTGTCTGGGTTTGGGGTGTGTGGAAGTTGGGGGAGGGGGGGCGGGTACAGAATTTACAGTTAATTAGTTATGTCTACCGGTGGAATTGGAAAGCGAGCCACACCAAGAACTGATGTGTAATTGATCACTAGGGGAATGGTTGGGAAGGAATTTGTCGACGAGGAATCGCGGAAGAGGTGGAAAACAGAAAAATAGATATGCGGCGAACAAATAAGCTTAGTATAGTGGGGAGCAGTCAGGGGACTGTCTAGACAGACAATTTTCAGAAAATAGGGGAGGTAGGGGAGTTCCCACTCTAAAAAGAGGTCTTTCTCGGGAGCACAACTTTATCATTTGTGGCCCGTGGCTGCGCACTCTTGCGGCGGGGGATTATGGGTGCCGCACACAGAGTGTCCATTCGAATTTCGGGCGGCGACGGTGATTCTTTGATGATTAGTTGCTCCTCCTCCTCTGCCTTCTTTTTCTGGACCAGTATGCGCATGACTGACGACTTTTTGCGAGTTGAGCCATTGCTTAACATTTCCCACAGATTAATGGCTAATTGAGGTGTGTCGCTTACAATATGAAACTAGACGCTTCTTGTTGCACTTTCCCCACTAGAGTTGTTGACACGTATGGCTGTCCGTTGCTGGTATTAACGTATGTTGCCTTGATTGCCTAAAAACTGGCCAATAAATAAGGAATGTTTGGCCCCAGTTAAAGTTGAAGGGTAGAAGGTCACCAAGACGAAAAGAAAGAGTACTTCGGTGAAATAGGGTGTAGGTGTCGGAAAGGAGAGTGTTCAGAAGAGAGATATTACAACATGGTCACTGAGAGAATGAATGTCGGGTTTTATCATCACCTCCCGTGATAGGAAACGCGTTCTTTCTTCGTCGCTGTAACATGCAAAAGGGTGAGAGAGGGGTTGAGAGAAACACGACCCCATTTAGAGTGATGATGATAAATGTGAGCATTCATTCGTGAGAGAAGGTTTGTGAGAGAAAGAAAGAACAAAACGGTTCTCCAACATGCTACTCTTTCCTTTGTTTGACGCCTTCTTACCCTTCGCATCTTTGATTGCCCTAGATTCAGAGTTCCGAAGACTTTGATCCGCATTCCCTCTTGGAATTACCTTTTAGAGATATTGTAGCGCCTCATCTACGCCAGTAAACTTGTAGATTCCGCCTCAAAAGTTTCAGATCAATTTCAGGTTTCCAGGCAAGAATCGTCGAGACAATAATGTTCACTACGTCTATTCATAGCATCAGAACGTCTACGCGACAGGGAAGAGGGGAGAATAGAGATACCATCTATGCGGAGGTTTCAAGGATTCACTTCCGTGCACTCACACCGTTATTCCAGGGGTCAATCGGGTATCAAAATCTTCAGAACTCACATGGGGTTTGAGGAGAGCTGCTCACTTAGAGAGAGAGGGTTCTACACGGGTTTTGAAGCTTCTATCAAATTCACAATCACTCACTAAAAAACCTCGAGAAAAGTGTTGCAAAAGCGTTGAGAAGAAGAAGCCGCAAAAACAGTGGGGGGCGAAACCAACCAACTCTAGTCAACGGCTACTACCACAATCAAAGAGACTACTGTAGTTTTGGCAGGTAAAACCCGTCTCAACAAACATCATGCACACCCATCAGTATTTCGCAATCATCGTGAACTTCCTGCACCATCAGCCATCATGCGTCTTGGAACTCTTCAGCCTCTCTGTGTTCAATCGGTTTCTATTCAACTCACGTGGGAGGAAGCCTCAATGCTTCCTTCGGCAAGGAATTTCAATTTCCTTCGGTTTTTTTTACAACGAGCTCACGAATAAAAACCTCTTCAAACTGTGCGCTATCACACATGCGGATAGAACTGTTTGCTTTTTGTGGAGACGAAAAGTTGAATGCGTGTATGTGTTGGTGGGGGGTGAGAAAGAGGAAGAGAGATATGGCGACCACCAGCGTAAATCACCACAAGTGCAAGAGAAAAAGCTTCTCTCTCATCTAAAGGGGAGACAGTTTCGAAATGGCTCCTTCTTCCGTGTGGAGGAAGAGAAGAAGAGAAGAACAATGTTGCGAAAACACGTGCACCATGTTGCCGAACGGGCGTTTACCTGTGTCGCTGTGGATCCATACTTGTTCGTGATGGTCATTGTAGGGTGGTTGAGCAGCGGAGAGCTGTTGTCCCCGTCCAGGTTGAGCCGCCGGCGGAGCCAATGTGGCATGAGGTCGATGAACGCCGCACGCAGTTGCAAGTTGAGAACAGCGTACAGTAGAGGGTTCCACACCTAAAAGCCCTCCTTTTTTGATCTTCCCATCTTGAGTTCGAAAAATCATTTTTGTTTTTACTTCTCTTCACTCAATTACATTATCCCTTTGCTATTGCCCCCCCCCCCAAATTCTCATTGTTCCTGTCAACATTAAGCATTCACTTGGAGATCAAAACATTCGTCTCATTGGCATTCCTAATCCTTGTTCTTACCGTGGAAGTCATTGCAATACAATGGGTGGCAATTCCGAAGATGTATTCTTGGTTCTTGATCAGATCCGGTAGGTAGTCATAGTCACGGAGGATGTTGAAGGTTACGGACCATATCCAACTGGAATGTTTCTTTTAGAGATGCTCCCTTTCTGTGGAAAACCTGCACGCAAACGCGACAACCATGCCGATGAGCATCCGATTTGTCCTTTGTCTCCGCTTCACCGCAATCCTTTGTTGATCGCTTAATTCCATCTCCCAGTTGTCGGCTTTCTGCTTCTTGGCGCCTTTCAGAATCATGCTTTGTCCGATTTTCAGCGAAATCGCTGTGTACGAGATGATGATGATAGTGAGAGGAATGACGAGCTGCAGGAACATAAGGGCAGCTCCATAGATCTTGCGTTGGCTCTCATTGGCTCCCCAGTTCTCCGTGCAGTACAATCCGCAAAAGTTCTCAAATTCCCCGAGTCTCTGCTTGAGCATAATTGGAGAAGTGATAGTGGCTGCGAACGCGCAGATAAGCTGAAAATCCCATATTCAAAGAGGGCGGGAAAATGAGCGACTCACAGCAATGACACCACACGCCTGATAATGCGAAATTGGTTTCCGCATCGGGAATCGGATTAGAATGTATCTATCAATTGAAATGGCCGTCAACGTGAATGTTGAAAAGCAAAGGCTTATTCCCTGAATTTGTCATTTCATTTATTATCCGATGCAGCAGGAAGTTCGAATTATGACGCCGACTTACCGCGATGAAGGGGGCGATACGACACAGCGCTTCTCCGAAGATCCACTCCTTTTTGAAGGCGGTTATAGGGGTGATAGTCGCCGAGGTGCAACATACAACAATGTCAGAACAGGATAGAGAGAGGATAAACAGATTGGGAACAGTTTGAAGGGATCTGGAATGGATGGTATTAAGCGATAGTAGAATGACCTTCTGAAACTCACTTGTTCCTAGTGATCGCAAGAATAACACATGTGTTACCGATGATCCCGGCGGCGATGATAATGAGGTAGAGGAACGCGAAAATCACCATTATCCACCACTAAACACAAGATTTTAATGAGAACAGCCCAAAACAAAAGTTACCCTCGATGATAAGTCCTCTCGAAATAGCCATAGTTCGGAGTTGAGATTCAGACAGTCTGTGCTGTTTGACATTCTGAAACATGGGAACTAAAAAAAGAAAGGAAAAGGTTCCTTCTCTAGAAGTGCGCACTTGCAAAACGAATGAGGGTGGGAGGGAGGGAGAGAGGGAAGGTAATTGGTTTAAGGGAGGATCCTAGCCAGGAAGAATGAAAGAAAGAGATGACTCCAATATTTTTCGCTTCCGTTTTCTTTCTCTCGAGGTTCCTTCTCTTCTCTTTCTCTCGCTTTTTTTTATTATTTGAAAGAGAAGGATGGGCAAAACAAATGTGAAATAATTAGTAGTAGATGGGGGATGGATGCTTGACGAAGATCCGATGGTGTGGAGGAAAGATGAGGGACTGACTAATGGATGAAGCTGACAATTAGCTCGTTTCGAGGGCGGTTGTGAAAGGCTGTCGTTTTCTGACAACGTCTGAGAAAGAGGGGGAGAGGAGATGATTTGATAACAGCTAACTAACCAGGTAACCTATTTTTTGTTGCAAATGTCATGTTTCAATACTCAAGAACCCGTAGGTAGACTGCACATTTGATTTTTCTAGCTACAATCGAAGATTGTACACCACACACCTGTGACGGAGTAAAAACTCAATCACAGTTCATTCCGACCGATAGGGTAGGCGAATAAGGAAAATAAAAGACCGCGCTATTATTGTCAAGCTCCTGGGGATTCAGGTTGAGTGTAGTTTTCTTACACAATCTTTCCCCTTTCCCAGGAATAATAATTCTTCACTTAATTATTGGTGTACTATGCGGGTATTTCTATATTTTGACGGGATGCGCGTGAAAATAAGAGTTTTGATTCACAATGCGACACACAGGCGGCGCCTGGTACGGAAGTGGTGTCTGAAAGGTTCTGTGACTCAAATTGGATCTTGAACCTTCTCTTTGGAGGTTAGCTTGCTGGGAAAACACTGTTGACGGTTGGAGAAGTGTGGGCGATAGTAGAAAAGAGTTTGTGTTTTCTAACCGCCTATTAGAGGGCTATCCAATCCTGGCAACTAGCCACAACAACTATCACATCATTTTTAACTGACTCAGCCTGCTCAAAAAAAGTTATCAGAGACATGATAAACACTATCCAGTGCTGCAGCTGCAGAAAACTTTGAGGGGTGTTACGTAGGACGACAACGAACGCGAATATTAATTTCTACATCTTCCGGAGCGCGGAAAAGCATAAAAACACGATGAATAATGTATTCCGAATCACTTGTCACACACTTTCGCTAATAAATGGAACGGAGGAGACGGAGAGGAGCAGGGGGAACGGGAGAGACCATCAATTTCTGTGTATTGCTCAATTATTTAATTATTACGCAGACATCTCCTCGTTTCCCCTTTCTACCTCTCCACGTCACATTCTCATTTTCAATTCGACCTTTTTCATGCCCGCCTACATTTTCTAAAACGAGACAATCGGTCATGAGACTAAAAGTGGATATGTTCATTTGTGCCGGATACCTAGAACAAGAACACAACTCAATTAGTGTCTACGCTACCAAAGTGTACTATTCGAGCTGGAAATGGGGGGAGGAAAACAACAAGTGGTTGGTGCTTCTGGTATTCTGAATCCTGAAGTGGTTGAGTAGAGTAGAACATCCACAATTATTAGATTTGAGAAAGAAAGAACCAGAAGTGGATAATCACAAGATTCAGTGGTCCCTTTTTGATCTACCGTATTTCTGCTGGTTCCCTTGACCTCGATTTTTAACCACATTGAAGACCTTGAAAAACTGACCAATCTCTGATCCAACTAATTAGATTTGTAGAGCTTTCCAGAGACATGAATGTCTCTGGAAACTGGTGTCATATCTCATTCATTGCCACGTGGCACTTGAGACTCAAAAGGAGGGGTGAAAGGTCGTCACGGACAAATACCCTCTAGGCCCTCAAAACACATAAACTCGGAAGTGAAGCTTCTCGGCTATTGATGAAATTGCCCTCCCGTTTGGTCTATTTCAAATGAGTTCAAACTCATTAATGATTTATAACAAACATGTTATGTACATGCCAAGATGGGCACAAAAATAAAACATCTCGAGTTGAGAAGCCTACGTGAGGAAAGTGTCTCTTACTTGGGATCAGGAGTAATCGAGTGATCAAGACTGATACAATTATAAGTGAGGGGTTCACAAATCTCCCACCTCTCTGCTCTTTACCTAGCAGAAATCATTGTCTAGCCAGTCAGTGAGTAATCAGTGCGAGCCACAAAAAAAGAGAAATGATTTGAAAAACTGCAACTAATCTGGCCGCCGACGTGATATCTTACAAGTGCGACGATGTTTGAGCGGGTGGGGAGGGACACCACGTCAAAAATAGCGGAGACAATGACGATGTTTGTGTGGGAAACAGTGGAGAAAGGGGAGCAGGAGGGGTAATCAAGAGGGAAGAAACAATTTGAAGGTCTTACTTCGTACCTCTTGCGCGTGAATCTCTCGAGAATTGAGGCGGCGGCACCGCGCAGGATTGCTATCTGCGTTCGACTGGCGAAGATGCAAAAATAATTTCCACCTAGTAAGAGCCGCCTTGTGACTATTCTTAGTTGTGTAGTGTTTCCGGACGCGTAGGCAAAATTGTATGTTTTGACCTCGATCTTCCGAGATTTTCAATCCACTAAATGCACGGAGCCGCTGCCTGTCTGTCATCTCATAAGGTTTTTCTTTTCTCATTTCTCCCGCTACTCAATCAAACTCAAACTCAAACTAGAGAGAAAAGGGGGGGGGGGAGGGAAGAAACGATAAATAAAGATGAATAATATTCGGTCTTGATATACGGCTCACTAGGGGAGCAAGCAAAGAAAACAGAAAATAGCTGTACCGTGGTGCGCTGAGCCAGCTCAGAGCTTCCTTCTTGTTCGGATTAGAATCGCGAGGGCGAGAGCGCGAGCGATCAATGTTGAACAAAGACCATGCGGGGACACTGACACCAAGGATGTGCACATTTTTAGTGTTTTTTGTGAAAACTCGGTGTCAGGTTTCTAGTGGACGACGACCATGCGCAGAGTCAATTTTCCAGGAAATGTTGAATTTTACGCATCACCGCTTAGGAACGCGATCGGGAAGAGAGAAGAGGAGCGGGTAAGAGGGAAAAGGAGTTAAATGACCATTGAATGGCCATAACAGAACAGAACCTTCTCCGCGTGCGGTCTCGAAAATTCGATTTGTTGTAGAGGAAGGTGAGGGGAAGGAAAAGAGGAAAAAGAGGGAGGGAGAGTCATAAAATGAATTATGACGATTTTCGGATTGGATTAGTGAAAATGAGGAAAGGGGGGGCATAGTGACTTGAAGAGATGAGAGGCAAGGTGTAAGAAGTGAGTGGGGGGAGAGTGACGTGGAGGATTAAAGGGTCAGGGTTTCTGGTTACACGTGGTTCCCACGCCGAAAGTGGTTAGAGACGCGATTCATTCATCATTTGTTTATGGGACAAGTGGCGGGAGGAGGACGTTTTTCAAAATCCACGAACAATAGCCGAATCTGTTGGTTTTTGACGCCTGTACCCGAGTTTGGCCATTCCAAGTTTGTCTAGAGGACTAGAATAGAGAAGATTAGCTTTCGGGGTACTATTAATCCAATGGACACCCATTTCGAACTGAATTCGCAAAGATTGACGTTATTTGATTGTTGCCTTTTTTAGAGTGGATTGAGATTTATAGGGCAATTCCACTTCTCCAAAGGTCGGTCGCATTTCAATGTTGCAAAATGTTTGTGTTTGCGGGAAAAAGGGCTGCGAAAATGCAAACAAGAGGAAAATGAAGTTTTCGTGGTTTTCGGTGGTTCACCATTTGAAATTGAACATTTGAAATTGAAATGAGAAGGTTTAGTTTGATTTCGAGCGATTTGCATATCAATGGAGTTCAGAGTGCGGTACACACCTTGTCCAGTAATGGAGAGAGAGAGAAAGATAGAGTTCACAAAATCAGCAGATATGTTTCTATTGAAAATCGAATTTGTAAAGAGTTGGGGGCTCTTTTCCAAGAAATACACGTTCTGTGCTGTGAGTGGGTGCAAGGTGCAACTTTGAGGAAATCAGTGAAATTGAGCTTGAAAGACTTAAAGACATGATTTAGGTGAACCATATGCGGATTTTTGGGGAAATTGGGCTTGTTTCTGATTTGTGGTTTTCCAATAGATCTTCGAAACAACTTGGAGGCACTTTTGAATGTGTGAAAAATAAGAGATCAGTCGAAAATTGAAGAGAATTTGTTTACAGTCAGTCTGGAAAACCAGGCCGCACCCAGCCAGACAGACATAGTGGGAGGATGCGTGCATATGAAAATTGTCCGGGGCGAAAGATTACACTTTCACTCATTCCTCCCCATGATAGATGGAATAGAATAATTAAAACGGCCCGAGGATTGAGTCATTCATTTATTTTCCGAATAACTGCCCCACAAACAATCAGATTAAGAAGCTATTTTGAGGAGGAGTGGCTGTGAACTGAACTCTTTGAAACCTACAACCAACTGGATTATCTCCCCCGCGGCCGAGTAGGAGAGAAAGAATCCGTCTTATTTATGGCTCTACTAATGGCTCAACCAGCTATTTTTTCTGTGCTACGGGTCGAAAGCATGGAAAAGGGAAGACGGGGAGGTGGGGAAGAAATAAATTGCAGGTTTCGAATGGGTTTTACGGGAAGAAGACAGACGGCGAATGAGAAAAAAAAATGAAAAACAACCTTTTTGTGAAAATGATACTCGGAACATGCGTGATTTCTTCAAAAATTGCGCCTTCCTGTCTGATTATCTAGAGGAAATTATGAGATCATCGGAAAAAAATGTTTCCGGGGGGAGAAAGAGGGGGAAATTCATATTTACGTGAGGAAACTGATAATATGATTCACGTTCTTCCCGCGTGAATAATACGAGACCAGAATACATGAATACGTTTTGAATTAGGGTTACATTCATGAATAAGTGGTTATTGTGGGAGAGACGAAAGCCGAGATGATCCGGGTACGTTCCTAAATGCGTTTCAGCCAGGATTCCCGCATTTCAAGAGGAAGTGGCCTGTGAACGATTTGCGAAGGTTGCGGAGGCATTTGAACGAAGCCAATTAAGGGTTCTTCGTCACAGAAAGATGTATAATGAAAATTGGCTCAATTGGTCGACAACTCAACGTTTCCACTGACGCAGAGGCGGAAAACAACGTACACAAAGAAAAAAGACAGAGTTTTGTTGTATGGAAATTCAGTTCCTTCCGATGATTCTCGCGCATGTTTCAGATGACGACACGTTGCGTTTACTGGGGGGAAAACGGATAAAACGGGTATCGAGTGAACTTTAAGAAATTGAAAGTCAAGTTAAGTATCTTCTTTTTCCGGGCGGCAGAGGGGGGAAATGTGCAATTTATCCGCTTCGTAAAGAGTTTGTGTGTTTATTTCGAGGAACTCAACATAAAATAGTCTTCGCGCATTCGAAAAGCTCCTACGACTACCAGAGAAATCTCTAGGCGGGGAAGGCATTGTTCTTCCTCCTCTAAAAGGTCCCGTGATTCGACTTCTCTCATATTTGCTCTATTTTCTCTATTTTTCAATTGTTTTCAATCTTTGGTTCTTTGCATCCTCGCGTTCTCCGCTTTGCCGAGAAAATCTTGAAAAATCGGAGCTCATCAAAAGTCAGACTGTCTCTTCTTTCCTATAAACGCTTATTTGCGTTCTCTCAGTCTCTCTTTTCTCTTTCCCAGTAAAAATGAGAAAAATAGAAGCGAGAGTGAGGAAAGATCAACAAATTAAGCGTCATCAAGTTGTTTGGACGTGTCTTCGAGATAAATTGGTACTTGGAATCTTTATGTAAATCTCTGTGTGGAAAATGGGATGCACTTTGTGTCCGCCTCTATTTCCGAATAACAGGATGCCGAGGGTTCTCGTTGCAATTTCATTTGTCCCCGGCCGTCAATAAATTAGAGCGAAAGAAGGGCGGAAGGAAGATGGGGATAGGGTGTCTGGCAGAAAATCCAGACATGACCTATACCGCTTCCTTACCAGGTCAACCCCCCAGCTTCCACGTTCATCGAACCATTCAACCCACGTAGATCTCAAAAATCAGTGAACGAGGCGAGAAATAGAAAACAACGCAGTCCATATAATAAATGGAATCAACCTTGCAGCTTTAGTTACTCGTGGCACAAAACGCGCGTCAATCATGAAATATTCAGCATTTTGCACTCACGGTACAGATCTAATCTCGTCAACAACACGGCTGGTGGAGGAGTTGTGCCGCTAGCGGTACAGTATAGATGAATTGGAAAACTGGAGCAGTTTTCGAGAAACTTGGTCTCCGAGATGTTGTCGAGTGCAATTTCAGACAATTAGCTTCAATCTAGGCGGTCTCTTCTTCTTCTTGGGTGCATGATTGTTGAGCATTGGAAGTGTCTCAAAACAGTCTCAAAACAACATCGATGTGACCTCTACCCTTGAAAAACAAGAAAAAGGGGAAAAAAGTTCGGAAAGAACATTGCCCATCGTCTCTCGTCGCCCATCGTCACCCTTCGAAACGCCGGCACAAATTCAATTTCTGGGGCAACGAGACTGATTTCAACTCTCGTCATAAACGAGAGACAGAGAGAGAGAGAGAAAAAGGGAAAGTTTTGGATTAGGCTCTCAAAATGAAACCGAAACGGGGAGTTGACGTTCCTCCCAAAATGGAGCCAGAACCGATGAGTGATGGGTGACAAGTGCAATACATTTTTGGCGGCGTGGCTGTTTTCGGTTTTTGGAAAACAGTGCTAGACGCCCAAAGTGAAAATGATTTGAAATTCACAAGTGTTTCGAAGGAGCTTATTCTCGAGGATTTCTCAACGGTTACTTACTTCTCGCCAAACTTCCGGGCTCTGGTGATGTTTCCGACGACTACTGTCCCGATTTCCATGTTGGCTAGCGAAGTGTTGCCCGAGACAATCTCCAATTGATATCTGGAAAAGGGCACGTTACAGTATGCCAAGACTTTCATGCTTACCGTGACCCAATGTGGTGTTTGGTGCCAAGCTAGACGTGCCTCAAATCGCGACAAGGCAGGCTGAAATGGAATGAAATTGGATTTGAATGGTCCGCGGTTGGGGCGGGAAACGGACAACGGAAAACGGAAAACAATACGTGAGACGTCAAGAAAATCGCAGATTAGTGCTCCCGCGGACATCTGGTGACTTAGTCCACCAGTTGACGGGCAAACGGGATTGGTGTTTATTTCAGAATTGGCCGAGAAACGTCTTCTTCTTTTCCTCGATCCGTTTCGTTTTATTTCGCGAAAGAAAAAGAGCGACTAAAACAATAAACGACGAGTCTAAAGAATGTGTCTCTATTTGTATTCGAAAAGGATTGCAGTGGAATTCGGAACATCCGGGTATCCGGTTTGGGATCTTTTTGGGAACAGAACACCACAACAGGGCTAGAAATAGAGTGGAGATCACTTGTGATGGGCACATGATATCAGGTCAGTGTGTAAACAAAGTTTCCGGTGGGTTTTGATCGTGAGAACACCACTTTTCAACCAAGAAAACAAGTATCCTTTCATTTATCAAGCACTAAGGTCAATTTGAGTCGACAAAGGTGTTCTTTCCACCCATGCAACCCTAGGAACTCACTTTTTTGAGAAAAACCTAAAGTTAGTGAAATAAGAAGTTCTGGAATAAAGGAAACAAGCGCATAGGCAATGAGGAACACACGTAGGAGTGCGCCTACAATGTCCCGTGCTATTCATGGACTTTGTGTAGCTGGAATGACGGCTTTCAGACGGCGAATACTCACATTTCTGAGAGGAATTCACTGGAAGGAATCTTCAAAGGTTCCGAACTCGCTTTCTAGCACTATAAGGGCTTTTTGGGGGTTCTGATTGCTCTCTGAAAGCATTGAAGTTTGGGGATCTTCCGTTTACAAGAGTAACGCGAAATGAGACAGCGGAACGCAGCAAGCTTTAAAAGACGGCTGCAGATTGGCCTCCTCCTAAAATGAAATGGGTTTCCAATTGTCTTCAAGAGTGGCCAGAAGAGAAGAGCGGAATGGAGAACAAATTTGGTGGTGAATGACTAAATGGGGAAGAACGATCGGACATCCCGACTAAGGACACTTGCAAATCAAGTGATGACTCCGTCTCATTGGAAATCAGCGTCACGGGAGAGAGTTGAAGATTCGAAGATCAGCGATGTCTAGGTAGAGATTCCAGGAGCTTCCAAAGTTCCCAGAGCTCTTGCTGACGCTTCTTTTATGGCGGGTATGCTAATGAAGTTATAGCTTCTCGGAGGGACCGCCCACTACTTGAAACTTGAAATTGGGATTTCGAGCTGCTTTGAATCATAAACCACAAACTCTGAGTTCTGCGAATTGGCAAGCGCACTACAAGCAACGCTACACTTTTTCGTCAGAAACAATTTCACCGGAAAAGCTGCAATTGAGCAGTAGTGAAATTGCAGGGTTTAAGGAATCAAGCGAACTCGAACTTGAGTGGGAAAGGTTTGATTCTTAGAAACCACAAGTTTGTGTCTAATAAGTTTAGCAGACTACGGTAGACTCAAGAATCTCAGAAAACTCGAAATCAGCGGTTCGTCAAGTCCACAAGTAGTCCTACGGTACTCTTACTTTGCCAAAGTGGTTGGTTACTCGAGCCAGGAAAGAAGAGGAATGACGAAGTCAGGGGCGGAGCCAGGTGGCCCGGAAAACTCTGGGCTATGGTAAATTAAGAAATTGGAGGCTTTCGGAGAAAATCCTAAAGTTTTAGTGGTCCATAACACCATAAAACCCGAAGAAATATCGTGGAGAAACTGGAGACGCCGACGGCACTATAAAAATAATTTCATGCACATTAACTTCATCGCCATCCACTTTTCCTCCCGAGGTTTTCGTGTGCCTCCTCCCCTCTCGCTCATAAGATCTCAGAGAGTTTATTACCTCAATCAAGCCTACGCCTCACCAGGAGTGGTGGGCCAATCAGAGAATGAACCATCGATGAGGAAAAGGTGATCAAAACTGACCGACTAGACTGTTTTCTTGTTTTTTTCTATCTGAGATTCCCTATACACACTTGAATAGACAAATAAACACATCGAAATTGGGGGGAGAAGAGGATGAAAACAATTGTATCAAGGCATCCAAGAGTTGTGCGCTTCTTGTGTTCGGTAAACAGGAAGATTGCAAGTTTTGTACCCGGGTGAAGGAAATGACAGTCATGTGGACTAAGGGGTGTACTGAAAGCTCCAGAGGAGCAATGAGTGATGCGTGTTGTCTAGAACTCGCCACTGATTGCGTAGTGAGTGCCCCGGAGGTATTAAGGTTAGATGACTAGACTAGAATAATAAGAAATGGACGGGAAGACAGAAACCAACAGGATGGAAAGTTTTTGGACCTCCCAGTCAAATTCTCAGATTCAAAGATTCACTTGGTTGCGGATTTTTGGCTATTAGTGAGTTGCTGAGATTTCTGGATTTTCGAAGGGTTTTTCGGACGGGATACTGTAGTTCAGGCCAAGTTTCGAAAATCAAGAAAAGATAAAACGTATTAAACACTCGAAAGGAATTTCGGAATTCGCTTTGAACCATTTTCCACTGGGTTTTCGAACGCCTAATGAACTACTACCTAACCTATTTGTTCTTAATGTCAGACATTGTCAGATCTCAGAGTTAATGTCAGATGAGAGAACAAAACGGCAGCCGAGTGAATGTGTCATGGCGAGTGCAGGGGGAGGTGTCTGGGCGACAATATTCCCCCCCCCCCCTTGTGGGCTTCATGCCGAACCAAAGTTTATTAGGCGCCGAGGAAAAAGGGAAGACGAGATTGTCATAAAGCCTCCTCCTTTCTTCCGTTTTGCTTTCGTGCTGTGATGGTGGCTCGGGAAAAGTTCCAAATTCAATTTCGGGCTCAGCTCCATTTCACTTGCCGACTCGTCTTCTTCTCCTTCTTCGCCGTCTCCTTCTTATTTTTGGTATGTTGTGATGAGTCACAGGAGACAAAATCCTAGAGAATCCTAGAGAATGGACAAAGAAACGCAGCATTTTTTGCAAATTCAGGAGGAAGCAAAAGTTTCGGTGACAACGGCCGAAGCAACACCAAAACTCATTCATGTCGGCTTTGATTGACACAGAGTGTGAAGAATGTTCTTGAAATAAGACTCTGAATAAAAAAGTATGTGGATCTTGGGAAAACTCGGCCAAAACTTGGACCACTGCCAAGATCTCAAGTGAGAAGGGCTCAGGGCTCAGAGAGGATTCGATTCAAAAGTCGGCGACAAAAAAGCAAAACAATGAATAGTCGCGGAAGGGGGAGGGGGGATGAGAAGAGCAAACAAACAGAAGAATGCGTAAAACAAAGAGAGCATGTCATCTGAAAGTTGCGCATTTGGCCCCGGATAAGCAACTGAGATTGCGGGTGGCTCAAGGTCAACAACAATTCGACAAAAGGACCGAATCGGCTCAGAGATCAAGAATGAGAATTTCTCATCGAAAACTTTGCAATAAAACCGCTCACAACACCCAACACCCACATCCGCAGAGAGGACGTGATTTTCCAGCGATGTTCTGCTTCCGGACACCCCTTCCGCGAGAGTCTCATTTGAAAGTGACATCAATTCACATAGAAGAAAAAAGCACTGGGAAGCGAGAAGTTGGAGGCAGAAAAAAAAGAAGGAATAAGAAAAAGTGAAGGAGAAAAACCAAATTTGGTTCCTCATTTTCGAGAAAAAAAGGGAAGAAAGAAGGTCCGCCTATATTTTGGACTAACTCATTAGCGAGTAAACTTGTCTCTAATAGAGCCCCTTCTTTTCCCAGTTTCTCTTGATCACCCCTAAAAACAGTCAGAAGGTCCAGAAGACGTCAACGTTCATCAGAATCACAAAGGACCCAAAACCAAATTCATTAGCCGCCCAAATGTTTTTCTCATTTTTGTTTTAGCCTTAACACAGTGGATGAGTGTTTCTGGACTAGAGAACTACATACAGGACTACATTTGGATTATAACCCCATTTCGGAGGAAATGAGAAAGGAGGAAAAACAAAGAAACGACATTTTGAAAATTGAGGAGGGAGGAAAGAAAAATAACAACAAAGTATTTTTCTGACATCTGTAATTGCCAAGTTAAAGACGGACGTGATGAGAGGAGAACGTGTTATTGTTTTGTTCGAATTGGAGAACTTTTCCCGCAGCCATCCCGACCAGGAAGGTCAAATGTATCACTTTTGGGCTTTAACAGCCGGGTTGTTTTTGCTGAGGGGGAGGATAAGAAAGGAAGCGGCTCATAAATTTTGTGCAATAGGGCATGGAAAGAGGAAGAAAACAGATAAGAACGCATGACGAATTCTTCGGAAAGAATCATTCTTTTGAAATCCAACGGTTTAATGACCCGAGGCAAGAGGGGTAGATCAACTGAATAGATACACAAAGTGTTCCCTGCGCGTAAGCATTACTACAAACACATACGGTATTTCCCGTCGCCCTTATAGCTCAGTGGCAGAGCGTTGGTCTTGTAAACCAAAGGTCCGTAGTTCAATCCTGCGTGGGGGCAATTCCTTTTTGCAGAAGCGATTGTTCTGATATTTCGAGAAAATTGTCAGTTTGAAATGATTTTTTAGAAAATGATATAATTATGAAAGTTTGAAGGAAAATTAGGGAAACTTTCCAATCTCACATGCTCAAATGGAATTTGCGGATTTGTCACGGGATTTTCTGCATATAAGTTATCAAAGGTGAAGATGGAAAAGTGCAAACTTCCGTGAAAACCAATAAGAACCAAAAACCGTAGACACATGCAAAATTTCGTCTCTGGATCTATCTATCTAGGGAAACTTGAATAGTGAAACTCCATCATCTCCCCAATTCTCCCCAATTCTTGGAAGTGCAAAAAATACTGAGAATCTCTGCTCAATATTAAAAAAAGCGATCCTCATCTATGGAATGATACCTCTTAATAGCCTCTGGCGAAAAAATGCTTTTTTTGTGAAGATTCAAATTTGAATGTGCCCCTGCGGAGAAGAAAAACGCGACGTTTTCTGTTGTTTTCCGATTATCCGGTGCCTACATAGAATAATGGAATTATCGGTTCGGGGCGGGGCGGAGCGGGACGGCATCTAACAAGATCAAGGAATCTGTTGTGGAGGAATGATTCTTGAAGAAGAAGGAAACACAAAGAGAGTGGAAATGGAGAGAAGATTCGGATTGACTGGTGACTGGGAAGGGAATGGATAACTAGGTTAGCTCAATTTGCCGGTGATCATTCTGGTGTTGCTTTCCCCGGAAAAGCCGCGTTTGCATGGATTCCGCATCTCGGATCGCGTCGTGAAAACACAGGAAGAAATGGGAAGGAGAAGGAGAAGAAGGCGGTGGAAAACAAAGAGGAATCAAGCGGAAAAGCATCGAAATCGTCTTGGAAAACGGAACGCTTTAAGGCGGGGAGAAAAAAGGGATTCTCCAGAGCCTTCTTCGGTGCGAGAAGAACCTCCATGACAAACAGGGGGGGAGGAGAAGAAATTGAGAGATTGAGTGGAATATTCTTGGAAGATTTCCGGCCAAAAATGCAAATGAGATATGGATATAGATGAGAGAAGAGTGAATGACGTAGATCGAAAATGGGGTGGAATCAAGAAATCAATTGCACTCTTCTCAGATGGGGGGGGGGGAACAAGGAAAACAGAAGGAGGTAGATTAGAGGGAGTAATTGACATCAGGCAACCCGGAGGAAGTGGGAAAAGAAGCCGTGTGTGTGTGTGTGTGTGTGCATACAGAATTTTTTCGCGAAACGAAACTCACCTCGGAATACATATTTGAAAAGGTCGAAGGCTTCAAAAATGACCATTATCGCGTGAGGTGGAACAAGTGGAGGGATGTTTCGAGCAGAGGGAGGGGGGGGGGGAATTGGGTAAATTGGATGTATAAATAAGGTATGATGTCATCACGGGAGGTTTTCTGGGATGCTGCAAAAACACGGAACCTCTGGAGAAGAGTTTCTTGGAATCTTTCCCTTGCAAAGTTCTACCTTTCTTTGTGTAGATCAAACAAGAATGTCTGGACCGGAAACTTGATACTAAGGGGGGAAGTGTCTGAGAGGACTGAAGGAGAAGAGGAGAAGATCATCAGAATCAGAGGGAAACCTACGCAAAAAAGGGTAAGAACCCTTTGGACAATGGTTGAATAAAACATGAAACTCTTGCTTTTCTCCTCATTCAAACAGAGCGAGAGAGGCGGGAGAAAAGGATTCCGTAGGAGGGGAAAAGAAACAACACCTCCTCCTCCTCCTCCTACTCCTCCTTTCTCTGATTTGTTAGAGAAAGGCGCGGGACACTTAGGACATGGGACACAAGATGAACTCCTTTTTTCTTTTCAAGTTAGCGGTCAGAAGTTGACACTCTTTTTTTGTCAAGGGGGGGAGTAGGAACTAGAAGTTGACAAAGAGAGATACCTAGGAGATCACTAACCAAGAATGGAGAGGGAAAGATGAGCAAATGTTCCCAGAAGGCAAACTAAATCAATTTGGATCAATTTGGTTTGCTTGCACTCCCTGATGAGGCGGGTGAAAGAGATCTTATTCATTTTTGATCTCCAGGTCAGGTTGGAGAATGGAGAATACCATTGAAACAATCTTTTGCAAAAATGTCGTCAGAATCCGGAAAACGTTTTCGTTGTCGTTGCCGTTGTCTTTGACGCTTTCTTTGGAAAGTGCAAAAAGCCATGTCTTCAAGAAGGACTGGACTACGGACCTTGATCTACATGACCAAGGGGTGTTATTCTTCTAATCTGACCGTCATAACTTCCTCTCTCAAAGCTCACCAATAACCGTACATCTGCCCTCTACTTCTAGAATATGCACACAAGGCCAAGAACAACAGAGAAAAAGAGGATTCACCCACTAAAAGAATCACGTCACTTTCTTCCCCTCTCTCTGTTTTCTCAGTCAAAGGTAACTCACTTGAAAACCCACTCCACCTCCACGATCGTCAAGATACATAGAATATTCCAAATTTTGAAGAAACGCAGTGTAGGCAAAAAAAACCTCTAACTCAACTCGACTCGACTCATTCATTCACTCTTTGTGAAAAACGTCGGAGGGGAGAGCAAATTTTGTGTGGCTTTCTTGGAAGTCATTGTTGAGCGGCTCGTGAAGCGTGAAAGCCTAAACCAAGACGGATCTTTTGATAGAAGTGCAGGACCTCATGATTGCTGTCTACCAGGCATAAATTTATTGGTTTCAAGAGAGATATCTCAAGCAATCTCAATCAATTTTCAAATCCCTAAAACCTAGACCTTTTCCAGAACCAAGCACTTTTCGTTCCGTTCTCAGGTTGCCGAAAACGATTTCCCTCCGCGTCCTTGGTTCCCGCGCTCTTTGCCTTACTAGTAACACAAAACCAAACACCACGCGACCTTCCCCCCTTATTTCACCGCATCAAATCGCGTCTCTCCTATCGCCCCTATAGCTCAGTGGCAGAGCGTTGGTCTTGTAAACCAAAGGTCCGTAGTTCAATCCTGCGTGGGGGCAACTTTTTTTTGCTTGGAAGAAAAGTGCTTAGCATTCGTTCTCCGAGCGATACTTTTGCTATTCTTCTCCTAACACCCACCTTCCTCCGCGGAACAGAACACGAACCTCATCAGTAACCTATTCTGACAGTTGAATCGGAAATAGGAAAGAGAGCGCGAATAAATGATGATGATGACTATCTATTCTTCCTTTTCTTTGCAAAATGCACGTTGGGTCAGGGAAATGTAATGGATGAGAGGGAATGGTCGATGAGACTCGGCGATTAGGTTGATTTTTGAAAAGCGAATAGTGTTATTTCTAGAAGAAAACGAAAAAGATAAGTTATCAAGAAGCCAGGAATAGTTATAGGAGAGAGAAAAAAACGTTGCAGAAGTTGTATCTAAAGCGTCAGAAAAGCCGTCGAAATCTGCTAAGACGGTATTCCCAACGTGGAATTCTAAGAAAGTTTTATGTCGAGGTTAGGATAAACACGTACACGGTTCGCATGCTCAGAAAACATGGTGAACAGTGAGAACTGTGAACTGTGTACTACACGGAAACATGTAAAATGGGAGTTACGTGCATATCCAGCAATTTCAAACTCCCTCGTGACTTGCCAAATCGGGTAAGTAGCTCTGAACTTCTTATAGGGCGTTATGGCTACAATGAGCTTGTAAACATGACGATGTTCTAGAAGTTTAGTGATTACAGTGACCCCGAAACTCGGAATTTTTCTGGATGAGGTAGACACACCTAGGTACGTCAAAAAAAAAACGCACAACCAGCTGTCCCTAAAGAGAGGTTATTTTAACGCTTTTCGCAAAAGAAAACAATCGAAAACCACCCGTCAGACACGTTTTTTTCGGTTCTCTGAGGGATAGAGAAATCACAAATTTGGTTTATTGAAATAAGCGACACCTAACAATACCGGTGGAATTTGAATACACATTCTATTTTCACCTGTCACTCACCCACACCGGAGTTTATCACTTCTACGTAGGCACCGACCAAACACCTGGTTGGATAGACAATCAGGGATGTCTTTTTTTTAGAAATCAGATTTCGAAGTGATCATGACGATGACGATGGCTTTAGGGTCTCAAAAAATAATATATTCTCAAGTTCGGAAGGCGGCCGGCAGGAATTCAAAAATCTGACGAAGCATGAACAAACTCCGGAACGAGCACTATTTGAGGACAGGACAGGACAGGACAAAACAGATAAAACGTGTCTTATAATAGAAAATTTTGGGATGAAATGAATAAAAGGAAAAGGTGAATTAGAGGAGGAAAACAAAAATCCGCTACACATATACACAAGCGAATAAATTAGTCGTCGATCATTAGGTATTCTAACTTTTTCCTCTTTTCTTATTTTCCCATTTCCTTTCCGCTTTTCGTTTTTCATTTTCCACTTGTCTTGTTCGCCTCGAAGCATCCTGGGGATATGCTAATTTTTGTGTTATTCCCTCTATATTTCACAGTTTGTGTTCAATTTCTCAATGAAATGTGACGAATGAGTAAGCTCATCGGATAGACAGCCCATGCTACCGTATCAAATTTCAACGAGATATGATGAAAAGGGAAAGGAGAAATGAGGGAACAAAGGGTTATTAGTGACAGGTACTGTGATCTACAGGAAGCCAGGGACCGTTGGAAGGGATCAAATTTGGAAAAAAAATGGGACAGAAAGGGGAGCGGGGGGAGGGGGAGGGTATGGAAAAGAAAAGAAGCAAAAAGCGGGGAATATGGCCATTAATTTCGTCTCGATTTACGCTTGCCTTCAGAAGGCGCACATACACATACACACCGCTCCCGCCGCCGCCGCAGCATTCAGTCAGTCAGTCAGTCCAGGGGACAGATGGTGACGGAAGGAAGGCGTGAAGAATGAAGAAGGAAGACGAAAAACTCGTAAATACATACAACATATATATATCTCGGCGAGTCGAGAGTGTCTCGGGGACTACTCACTCCTGAATTTGGTCACTCTTGCGAGAGAAAAACGAATGATGGAGGCGACAGGAAATGAGAGCGAATCTGGGGCCCCCCGACGACTTTTCTCTGTCCCAATTATGGTTATTGACCAATCTTTTCTTCTCACTCCTGTTGCTATTTTTGGAAGGAGGAGTTGGGATAAAGTAGTGATTAGGAGGGGTTGCCACTTTTTGAGCTCGAATTTTGAACTTTTTTAGGCCAAGCTCAAGTCTAGACACCTTTACACTGATTTCTCTGGCTTATTGCCAAGTGTCACAGACTGACAACAAGGCCTAATCTACACGAGAAGGGGTAGATCAAGAAATATAATGTACGCTACACTTTTCCCCTTACTGTTCCCCTTACTGTTATGTTATACCTTTGAATCTCACCCGAAAGAGAAAAAGAAGCGGGTATAGGAAAAAAGCTCGCATCACCGGGGGCCATAATTCGACGATCGTTTGAAATCCAATTAATATTTCATCATCTAGTGACTCTCTTTCTCTCTTTAGGTATCTCAATCCGTGCCACAACCGCCCTCTCATTCAGCATAAAAACTTCGTGTGTGAGAGGGGACTAGGTGCCAAAACACCACGCGCCCCGCAATGACGAATTTGACATCTCTTTAACGATGGGCAGGAGGGGCATGCAACTTCCTCGTGCATCGACAACGAAAACATAAATGAAAATACGAGTAATCATAAAGAGACTTTCACTATGATCTTCTATTTTCGCTCTTCTCAATGAATAGCGATGTTTCAGTGCGGAACTTTAATTGGCTCCTTTTCTTTCTTTCTTTCTTCTTCTTCTTTTCCGAGGCACGCGTGTATATTCACAAAGTGTCTCGATGCGTCCTTCACTAGAATCATGTGCTCGTCATTAGTGTATTCAGAAGGACGGGAAGTGGGAAAAGGGCGAAAGTCTTTGAACTATGAATAAAAGCCCTAAAATTGGAACTTACACTAACTCTTCGAGCTAACAACATTGTAAGGCAATTACTTTTTTCGCTGAGCGCGACGTCGGAAAAAGAGCGCGGAGGCAGTGATTTCAAGCGCGAAATTCGGAGAATAACGCGCCGCCGAGGACTAATGTCAAGAACAGGAAGCATGACTCCCACGAGTATACCTCATACGGTGTCTCCTTCTCTGTGATCGCCACTCTTTGACGTTTGGAGGGGAGAGTCGAAAAATAGGGAAAGAATGCGGGAACATTTCAACAAGATCATTTGGAGGAAGAATGGGAGAGGAATGAAACAGAGAAAAGACGGATTCAAAGCAACAATGATGAATGGGCTGCTTTTGGATGTCGTCTGGAAGATTGTCTGGTCGAGGAAAAGATTAATTGAAGATTGAACATGTTTGTGGAGATTCGCAGTTCAAAGTTCCCTCGGAACACAAAAGGAAGATCATTGGAAAATGACAAAAAGCAGAGTTATTCTACAAAATCCTGGAGCTTCAACCCTCTATCTTCAGTTCAATTCGAAACTTTCTAATCACTTAAGGACTTCAACAGTGGCTACCTGACTTCTCCATATTCTCAGCTCCATCAGGAATCACAAAAAGGGGGGGCATGGGTCAAAGAGAAATAGGAAGAAAATAGGGTATGGTATCGACAGAAGAACGGCCGTTATGAATGTTCGCGAGGCGGAGTTTAGGGACAGGGCGGGATCACTACAGTCGATGTGGCGAAGGATCTATGTGACAAGTTGAAACGATAATTACGCGATGTGGTGAAAAGGAACCACCTGAAATTAGTCAGTGCTGGTCTGGCCAACTTCTGAATGAATACAAGTTTTTTTTCCAGAAACGCGGAACTGATTCGAGAGCCTCCTTCCGCACTCGTAAGTTTGATCCGACTAAGCCGCACTAAACATACCAAAAACATTATATGATGTTACTTAATCACGCATTATTCACACACGGAACTTTGTTCAATCATTCGACTGATTTTCCAACATAATTGTTCGAAATTGAGTGTCTGCAATCTGTCCACCCCTGTAAAGTATTAACAAAGTTTGATGAGCACTTTCTATTCGATTTAAGACAAAATCGCGAAGTTCAACGAAACATTGTGAAATCTGCGTATTTTATTTATTAAAATCAATTTTCTAAAAGCTTAAACTCACTGGTTATATTACAAAGGAATCATAGAATTTAGGAGAAAGTTTACGGGGGGGAAAAGATGCATAATTCTACATGTAAAGAGGACCGGTCAAATGAAACCGACGGAAAAGTGAACCTGGGGTGCGGAGTGAATCAAACAAATGAGTATCATTTTTGGAAGGGATGGAATGATCTTTTGATACTGGAAACACAAAAATAGATGATCAGGATAATGTATTATAGGGAGAGGAAAATAAAAGGAAGCTGAAAACTTACTCGGACGCGTTAGAAACATTTAAACATTGACGGGATCCGGATGATTTGACAGTTTTGAAAACCATGGACTTCTTGACAGGAGGCACGTCTTCATCTGAAATTTTCGATGTCTCATCTCAGAGAATCCCCGTTTCAAAGGGTTCTTTCAACAAAACTCACTGACTTTCGGGCGAATCTGGTTCCGACGAAGTGCTCTGGACGTCACGAGGGGACAAAACCAGTGGGCCGCTCGTTATGTCGGAAGAGCTCTGTCTTTTAGCCCTCGCCAACTTCTGCTGTCGCTCGTACTCCGGTCGAGTCATCGCTGGTCTCCATGACAACAGCGACTTGTCGAGCATCAAACGGGGCACTTTTTGACCCTTCTGACAGTAGTTGATAAGTTTCTGGGTCACTGTGAAGGAGACTTGTCGCAGAATTGACATCCTTCCTAGAAATAAAAAGATTCGAATGTTTCCGATAACTTCTAAGCAAACCACGGTTAACTGGTTTCAAGACCTTCATCTGCTGCAATGTGTCAATGACGTCATCAACAGCGATCCATGACAGCGTTGAGAGAGATGAAGGAGTCACTTCGGTTCCCTCCAGGCCACTCAGCAGTTCGGTGATCCGCCACCACCAATAACTTTGATAGGTAGCCTTTCCCATATCCGAGAGTGGTCTCTCAGGGGTTCCTGCGTATCCCTCACGTTCCGACATCTCGTAGCCTGAAAATAAAGTTGTAGAAAAGATCATCTTATTGAAAACATGATACTCACTGAGTTGGATCAGAAGTTTTCCGTAGCTCTTCTTTTGGAATGGCGGGAAGACCATGATGCACGAGAGATTGTTCGTCGAATCGATTTCTCGGGAATAGTACCCGACGATATGCGCTCCGACTTCAATGTCCACCTACAAACAGTTCAATAGAACATCCCGAAATTCTCGAATCAGACGTACTTCACACAGGACATAGAAGTAGAAGTGGTCAACATCGAATGACAGCGACTTGTGGTCCAAGAACAACTTCGAGTAGAGGCAAAGGCACTGGCAGTACATCTGTAAGAGGTTTGACGCTTGTGTGTTTACTCATAAAACAAAGTGTTACCTTCTGAAGACTCCCATCCACTTCGTAGAGATACAGGTTGTCCTTTCTGTAGATTTCGTTGCCAGGTGGCTGACGCACACGACAGACCTGGATATGGACATGTTTTCCCGTTAATCTCAGAAGTTTTCGATATCACTGAACTCACCCTCATATGATTCATCATTATGGCCTCTTCGGGAGTGTACATCAAACAGTACTCGCACATGAACATTTCGAAATTAGTGCATTCTTTCGGGAAGGGCGAATAGTACCAGCAGGTGATTTTGTATGCACCGATCGTTATTTTAGGGATGTTCTTGACCTTCGTACGCTGAAATAATCATTGTTCAAGGGATCGCGGACTGATTTTTGTGTAATTATAAACGAGCGCGGCAAAAAATATGGAACATCGAGTTCCCGAATAATAATATCGGATGTCATCGAAATGGCCCCCGCAACCGAGGAGAGCTCTGCCGGAGAAGCATTATATCTCGAGAATGATAAGAGATACAAACAAATTGTCCACAGGAAACTTATAGTCCTAGATATAGTCAACAAGTTTGTCGTTGACAACTTTTTGATATCTCTCATCAGTCTCCAGATATAGCGATTCTCCGGTAAAGCTCTTATTTTTCGGAGGCATCCGATAGTATACAATCAGCACTCACCTCCTGGTGTTCTTTCTCAAGCATAGCCTCCACAGCGGTCATGTTAGCCATCGGATCAACAGCAACCTGTCCGGACTCCTCCAATTGCTTCCTGACACTTCTCGTCATGGCTCCTCGCTTTCTGATTCCACTCGACTCTCCGTCTTTCTCAGCAGCCTCTCCGGATGCCATGGCGTCGTTGACACATTTCTTATCCATGTTGATCCTGTAAATGCGCTTTATTGAATGAGTATGCAATTCTCTCAACAGTACTTCTCTCTCCTGACCCACTCGTCATGTCTTCTGTCCGTCTGCTCGTAGTGTACGTAGTACATCAGTTCCTTGATCTTGGAGCCGTCCGGGCAACGATGACCCTTGTGGATGACTGTTGCAGGGATCTCAAGCATTCTTGTGTGATTGTTTCTAATTTGCAGTGCTTACGGTACCTCTTTGAGCCCTTCGCTCTTCTCCACAAAGTAGGTGCAGTTGACTTGTGGCTCCTGCAGACTCTTGTCCACAGATGGTGGACTGTGTCCTTGACCCGACATTTTGATTCGATCTGGAACATCTGTATTAGAACGAGAACGGTTTAAAAGGCAATCAGAAGGTAATCAACATCGAATTTCAAATCGATAGAATTGTCAAAAAAAAAGAACGAAGTTGACATAAATGAATTCTTCATTCAGTGTGTGAAAAAGAGGATGAATCAGGTTTTCTTCAGCTCCCGGGGATCCAGTAGAACTTGAGCAGCATCTGCTCGTTGTCTCGCCTAAATACATACAAATGACTAGAAAATCAACAAAATCAGCCAATGTCCTTCACTTCCTACAACTTCAGGCATGCTAATCGTTGAAAGATCATAGTTTCAGACAAGAAAGTTGGGTAATCAATTCAAACTCACCGATACATCTGGTCTTTGTCTTATTTCTCCCATTATCATCTTTTTTGGGTTTGTTTGCACCGCTTTTTCTTCTTTAAAAGTGCTCGCAAGCTCCAGAGAGCATGAAATTGATGCTGAAATAACCACATTTCAAAAAAGCTTCAAAACATAAAGAACCTACAGGATTTTCTTCTTGATCATCCATGGCATTTGTTTTTGACCATCCAGGGCATTTGCATGCGACCGTCAGAAAAATGTTCTTCTGAAACCATGGCATTTGAGACGGGCGATGGGTACATTGTTAGAGAATGCCCCAATATTCTCCTGAAATATCCACATTTCAAAGGAGCTTTAAAACATGAAGAACCAACCTGATCTTCTTTTTGATCATCCAGGGCATTTGCATGCTACTGTCAGAAAAGTGTTCTTCTGAAACCAGCTGACACTGGCGATGGGTACATGGTCAGAGAATGTCCCAATATTCTCCTGAAATATCCACATTTCAAAGAAGCTTCAAAACAAGGAGAACCAACCTGATCTTTTTCTTGATCATCCAGGGCATTTGCACGGCTGAGACGGGCGAAGGGTTCATTGTTGGAGAGAGATGATGAAATTGATGCTGAAATAACCATATTTCAAAAAAGCTTAAAAACATCAAGAACCAACAGGATCTTCTCCTTGATCAGTCATGTTTGTGGCCCCTAGGGCAACCCGCGAACTTTCTTTCCTGGCAGCTCACACTCAAGGGATTTCCAATCGAAACCGTCAACTCCGCTACTTTCTTAATGTCCATATGTTGATGCTTCTTGTTCAAGGTCCATCTTTCTTATATATATTCTCCCAGAGGAGTCGGTTTTTCACTCATTCGTTCATTCCGTCCGTCCGTCCGCACATTGGAGGTCGCGGGCGCTCATCGTGGACCCTGTTGGATGTCGGCTGCTTAGTTTTCTCATAATAAGGCGTCCCGCGCCTCCGCCGCCGCCGAAGCCGGTTCAATTACCCAAGTTTGAGGGCCCAAAGAGGGGATTTCCAATCGTTGTCGTCTGTCCAACTCCGCTACTTTCCTAATGTCCATTCGCTGATGTCCCTCCGCCTGATCATGTGCTCCTGCTGCCCACATCCCTGTCGTTCTCCCACCTTGGCTTCTGTTCGGCGTCTTCATGCACATTCTCTTGTGCTTCTCGATTGATCAATGCTGTTTTCTTCCACAGTTTGCTTTCTGTTCCGGTCCGCTAATTCTTTGCTGTCCATACTTTGATGCTCTTCTGGCACTATGAAGCGCTAGAGTTGATTCATCGATTTGGAGCTTCAGAAAGCTTCAGGAATCACTCGTTGTGTTCATTCCCAAATTCCATTTGCTGTGCTCTTCCGCGATTATCCACATTCCATTTGATAACAACTTATTTTTCTTCGATTCCAATTGATTTCCTTGGCCAGCCTCCAATGATTCACCAAAGCCGATCGATTGAACATGCGTGATTCATCAGCTGAAATCAGCTGAAAACAGAGTGATGAAAACAAAAACGAATACTCGCGAACGGTTGCGAAACAAATATTGAGCGAACACGCGAGAAGAAGGTACGCGTCGTTCTATTTATAGGCCACCGTCCCAGAGGCAAAGCGTATTGGTATGGCCACGCACACTGTCTCACGCAACATAGCAGAATAGTGGGGAGAGTGTTTTCTCAATATTGGATAGATACCTTTCGCAGAGAAACACGTTTTTGAGAGAAAGAGAAAATGGTTTGCAGAAAGTTTCTAGGAACGGCTGTAATCAAAATTGGTATGACAGACAACCTGTTACTACGAAATAAGAGGATACATTTTTAAGGGCGCCTTCTCGAACGGCTGTGCAGGGGAGCGCACTCAGCGGAACACATGCGAGGGTGCGTCAGAGTGCAAGCGAGAATGTGTGTAGAGGACCTCGCCCTCGAGCGTCTCGTTGGGAGAGCGCAGTGTCCTGGCGAGAACACATGCGAGAGAGTGCAACAGAGCGCATTTGCTGAACATCTGGAACACAAAAAACACATATGCCAACAGGATACAATGTCTTTTGTCATTCTCCATCTCGAAAGAAAGGGAAATTGGAGTGGACGCTCGAAAGAAAATGGGAACTAATTTTGATATATTCTGTGTTTTTCTTGGTCAGCTCATGCATTCTCGGACACCCACGTACAACTTTTTCATCTTGAAAAGGGGGACTTGTTAGATTCCTGGTGACAGCGACCAAATGATCTTACTTTCTTGCCATTTTTGTCGTTCCCATCGTCTTCTCTGCTTATTGGCTCAGCTGGCTGTCCTCAAGCGGCCTCGGGCTCCAGCTTCAAAAAGACGTCTCTGAAGAGCGAAAAACGTTCGAAGCGTTATTTACGATGAGGACAAACCTTCTCTTAAATTGAACATTTGTCTATTTCCATCGCACTCTCGGTTTTTTCCTCAATGGTCCTTTCTGTCTTTCGCGCGATCGTAATCGTTCTCGGTTTTTCATCTTCTTGGTCAGTCTATGTTTCCATCAACAAATAGAATCCATCTTCTATTCTCGGAGATACAAAATTAGAAAATGTTGGTTGCCCGAAACTGCGGGGGCGTCGTTTCTTTTGGTGACTCAACGAAAAATCGCATCGATTCAGTTTCCCGCAGGATGAGTGATTCATTCACTGAAAACAGAATGAACAGGAACGTTCGAGAATGGTGTCTCAACGGATATTGGGAAAACATGCAAGAAAAGCGTAGGGAGAGAGTCTGTCATAGTCACTGGAACTATGTAATCGCCACTAACGGTGTCATGCATTTTGTGAGGAAGCAAGATTCATGAGAGAAAATGGATATGAGTCATCTCGTTCCAGTCTCCTTTATCTAATAATAAAGTGGAAACATTGCTCAAGAAGAAAAAGAAGAATAAGAGGACAGGGCGCCGGTGCGACTGCGAACGGCTGAGCGGGGGACGGGGGGCATGCAGCGCCCTGGCGAGAACACATGCGAGAGAGTTCGTCGGAGCGCACTTGCATACATCTCACCGACAAAAACACAAACCAGCAAAATGTGTGATTCATCCACTGAAAACAGAGAATGAACGTTCGAGAATGGTGTTGTGACGAATATTGGGAAAACATGCGAGAAAAAAGTGAAACTATCTAATCGCCACTCACGGTTTCACACAAAAAAAGGAAATGATTCAAGGATGTTGCTTTTGACTTGTGAAATGAAAAATGTTGTGGAGGAGCAAGGTTTTCGTTCCATCCGTGGAAACATTGCGCAATAAAAAAAGGGAATGGGGCGCCTGCTGCGACTGCGAACGGCTGAGCGGGGGACGGGGGGCATGCAGCGCCCTGGCGAGAACACATGCGAGAGAGTGCGTCAGAGCGCACTTGCATATATCTCACCGTCAAAAACACAAATCTGCCGAGGGAAATACAAATTTTTTGTCATTTATCATCTCGAATAGAAGAGAAATCGTAGTGGAAAGAAACAAAGTGAAAAGAAATGGGAATAATGGTCGGAGTTTATGGCTTGTTTCTGTGCCTCAAAGTGGAAGAAAAATCTCGTTGTTGCGTGTACATAAAGAGAACTGAAAATTGCATATTGCTCAGGGGAAGATTGATACTCTGGAATGCTCATAAAGAACCCAATTCTGATCAGAACCGCCGACGGAATTCCAGTGAGAGTTGAATGCTTATTTCTTGTGTAACCATGTTTTGTCTGAACGTGATCCAATTCTGATGACGACATACTGGAGAAGCATAATCTTTTGGACCACATAGTACACGATTTTAGATAAGGGCAGATGATGAAATGAGTGATGATTCCACACTCTCTTCCCATTATAAAGCTCTCGAGTTACTACTTCAAAATAGTTAAAGTCATCAGTATAATCCCTCATGTCTTTCTACAGAGTGGGAGAATTATTGAGCTGCCTTCAAACATCCGTCCCATTGTTCCAGAAAGATGTGTTTCTTGGATGCCTAATCACCCACTCCTATAAAAAAGTTCATGTTGAAATTAATCGAGCAAAGGAAAGTACATGTTCTCAAAGTCTTGGAGAGTGCCAATTAACGTGTCATGTGTCTGAAAATAAAATAGACGGAACCCAAAGTTTACACCACTTGCAGCTTGGATTTTGGAAAAATGTTTCTTGCACCTGAAGTATACTTTTCTCTACTTCTTTGTGAGAATAATGGGATATTTAAATACTTTGGGCATTCAGACACATGACACGTTAATTGGCACTCTCCAAGAGGTCACCATCAATTTGCAGTTTTACTTCCAGTAGCCTCAGTTTTCAGATATCGCTTGATCTCTGATTCATTTTTCAGCGAAAACTCCAATTCTGAGTTCCGTGCGACAAGAGGAAACGTTCATTATATCATGCATATTCCCCCTGGAAATAGGAGAACTTCCACTTTTTTCATAATCGACCAACATGATGAAAAACGCTTGAAATCGTTCCTTACTACCACCTTGCATCGCTTCCATCTATCCATACTTTATGTGAACTTCATGGAGCAAATGAAGGAATTTAGAAAAGTGAGAATTCATATCAAATTTATTCATGAAATAAAATATTCTTAGTTCAATGAGAAATTTCAATAAATCACAGCTTCATCCATCGAGTAAATAGTATATACAGTGCTGGCCAAAAAGGTATGCCGTTTTGGTTTTTGAACTCTGCCGGAGAATCGATACATGTCGAGGGTGATGAGAGATATCAAAAAGTTGTCAAGAGCAAACTTGTAGTCCTAGTTGTGATCTACAATTGTTCTGTTGACAACTTTTTGTTATCTCTTATCAATCTCGAGATAAAATGATTCTCTGGCAGAGCTCCACTCTGTTATTGGATAGGTTTTTGACCAGCACTGTTTCTATAGTTACTTACCGTGGTGGTTGTATCCGGAAATATCCAAGAAACTGGATTTCGTCCTCATCATCGTCCTCGTCCATTCGCCCGACCTCTTCTGCGACTCCCACGTTCTCCTGCTCTCCGTCCTCCTCCTCATCAAAGACATCACGATCAGCCGGAGCGTGTTCATCCTGAAAACCCGAAATGTGAGAAGAAAAAGCGAATGAAGGTAGCTTACTCCTTCCTGTTCGATGATTTGTATGTCATCGTCAACCTCTTGTTGAGGATTGTGTTCAACTGCATACTTTTCTTCTTCCTCTTCATCCTCCTTCTGGGCATCTTCCCCATTCTCCTCTTCCTGAAAATAACAAGTAGAAAAAGCTGAGATCAGATGTGACTAACCTGTACTGGCACTTCTTCGATATCTCCACCTTCTTCTTCAGCTTTCTGCCCATTTTCCCCATCTTCTTCTTCATGATCACTGTAGTAATATACAGTATATAGTCTCTGAAAATGACAAGTAGAAAAATCAAAGATTAGCAGTGACTAACCAGTACTGGCGGAGGCACTTCTGGAGCCATATTCTGATCTGGTTCAAAGCCGTTTTCGTTGATTTCCTCAGCATCTTCCTCATCCCCGTCCTGTATATCATTGGGGTCGTTCTCTTCCTCGACACGTACTCCAAACGGAGCATCATCAGCGATTTCCTGATTGGGAGCAACATCTCCATAATCGTCTACTTGATCGACGTTCTTCTCATTCTCTTCGGAATCTTGTTGCTCTTCTTCATCATCAGTACTCTCACGATCGCCATGAACTGGTTGAGGTACTTGTTGAATCTGAAAACCAGAAATGTGAAAAGAAAATACGAAGTAGATGTCACTTACTTGTTCCGGTTCAATGATGAGAATGTCATCGTCAACATCAACAGCAACCTCAGAGAATCGCTGCTGAAAATAACAAGTAGAAGAAGCTGAAATCAGTTGTGACTAACCTGTGTTTCTTCGATTTCGCGATCCTCGGCGGCTGGCACCATATTCTGATGTGGTTCAAAGCCGTTTTCGTTGATTTCCTCAGCATCTTCCTCATCCCCGTCCTGTATATCATTGGGGTCGTTCTCTTCCTCGACACGTACTCCAAACGGAGCATCATCAGCGATTTCCTGATTGGGAGCAACATCTCCATAATAGTCGACCTGTTGATCCTGAAAACAAGATATTTGAAAAGGTAAGGAAAAACGGATGAAGCTTACTTTTTCCCGATTTCTGGCACTTCCGTTGAGTTCCTTGTCTTGTTCCTGATCCTCGTCCTTCTCCACTTCTCCTCCTACTCTATTCTCAGCTACATCTTCATCAGCATGTCGTTCGCTTCCTTGATTCTTCGTCGTTCCTTCTTCTGTTGGAAAATATCGTCGAAGAAGTTCCTCTTCAAAACGTCGAGAATAGCTTGGCTTGTTTCCTTGGTCTTCTTGTCGCTCATATACTGAATTCAGTGTTGTCCTAGCTCTCATCAAAAAAGGCGAATAAGGCGCGTTTGCATCCGACGAGGGATCAAACGTGCGTTGTCGTCGACAAAACTCCTCTTCAAAATTCCGAGAAGATCTTGGGTGTCTTGGTGGAAGGTGGACGCATTCCACCGTGACGTTTCCTGCATGACAAGGTGCGCCCGAACGGAATATCGGGTGGTGCTTGCACTGAATTCCGGGATATCCGTGACACTCTTCTTCTTCATCTTCGTCTTCTTCATCATCATCCTCATCACTATAGTATACGTCAGCTTCTCTCTGAAAATTATTCAAAACTGAGATCCAATCACAAGAAATCCAGAACTAACCAAGTTTTTGAAAAATTTGGTAACATAATATTTTCTTCTTGCCCATTCTTCTGTTGAAATTGTCCGTCGAGGGCCAAATCGGTTCTTCCCGAACTGCAAGCTCTTAGAAGTGGTCTCCAAGGCTATCTCCCGTTCAATCCACACTAATTTTTTGAGTTCTTTTTTATTTTTCACAGTAATCCTCTCGAGACGAAGCTGAAAGATGTTTATTATTACTTTTTTCTTTTCTCCAAACCCTACCTTCGCCGCCGGGGAAACCGCCCAACATGATTTGAGATGATCGACTATCTCGTCTTCATGCTTCCCGGAAAAGCCGCATTTGCGACAGCTGTATCCGAAGATATGGCTGCTCAGCAAGTGTTCTCTCAGTTTCGAGACGATGTCGAAAACAGTGAAACACTGCTTGCATTGTCTCTTCGAAATGTGCGGATTAAGAGATCCTTCAATTAAAATGAGATTTTCTAAAAGAAATGCGAATGCAACTCACTCCGCAATTTCGCGATTCTTGGCATTCTTCTCAAAGTCATATCTTACTTCGGTCCGAGGTCTGGAAAACAGAGGACAGTTAGAAAAAACTTCACTTTCAAACTCACCAATCTTTTTTTTATAAAAAAAAACCCGCGTCTTGGCAATCGTTGCAATCCACTAATTAACCAATGGTGATGGCTAACGAGCAGATGTGGGAGGATTATCCGGCAAGAGAAGATAGATATGTCTCAGTGGAGGTTGCAGTGACCTGAAAGCATATGCATATGTAAATGTGAGATGTGAAATGTGAAATGGGGAATAGTGGTAAGAAATGAAAGAGGACGTGAAAACGCAGACAAATGAACGAAGAGTAGAGAGACTTAGACGAATAATAAAAAGGGAAAGAGGGAGTGATTAGAGACGCAGAGCAAAAAAGAACGAGAAGCTCAGAGAAGTAGAAAAGTTTGAGACAAAGGAGGAGAAGAAATACATCAGTTACACGGCAGGAACTAAAGGAAATAAACTATCGTTCAAACGCGCAAACCCCTGCGAATCTAACTCTTGTGGTAATCTACTGTTTGGTGGAAGAACGGAGTGTCGTACTGCCTGGAAAAATGCGAGAAAATGCGCTCCGTTGGACTCTAGTTCTTGGCGTCTTGTTGCCTGCGAAAATGTTCTGTTTGAACGAGATAACGGGAGAGTGCCTCGATTTTCACGTTTTTGTGACAAATGGGGGTTTAAAACTTATGTTGGTGAAAGAACGGAGTGTCGTACTGACAGGAATTTTTTGAAAAACATAAGTTGCAAAATTTCGAAACAAAAATGCGAGAAGAGGCGCTCTGTTGGACTCTAGTTCTTTGCGTCTCGTTGCCCGCGAAAATGTGCTGTTTGAACGAGATAACGGGGAGAGTGCCTCGATTTTCGCGCCGTGAGTTAGTTCCCGTTTTTGTGACAAATGGGGGTTTGAAACTTATGCATTTGAAAGTTCACCTGGGAATGCCTGTGATAATAACTTCTTCATGAATAAAACGTAATTGATTTCAAAGATATTCTTCGATTTTTCGCACTATGAAAGGCATTGAAGACCGCGACCAGACCTACGAGAGGCAGTGTCAAGTCTCGCGCCATTCGCATGCAGAATTCACGCCCATCTCAAGGGAATTGCCACAAAATTCAAAGCACACTGACGTGGAGCGCCATCAAGGGACGAAAGATAAGAGAGGAGACGAATCAATCAAGTGATACAATGAATTATAAGAGAAAATAATCTTCCGAAGAAAATCAACGGAATTTCAAAGAAGCAAATGATAAGAAGTTACAAATGAAAATTTCTTTATGGTCCGAATAATTGGCTACGTTACAACGTTACAAAAAAGTGTAGAATAACTCATCGGATGTTCTTCTAATCCGATTATTTGAAGGTCGTCCTCCCAGCTATCTCCCTTGGAATCTTCGTAATTGATTTCGATTAGACCTCCGGGGTGTTTGAAGTTGAGAAATGGCCAAGATCAGAATCAGATAGTCCTCTCTGAAAATCATAACATTCGAAGATAGCAATGCAAAGTTCACCTTGATTCGCTTCATCTTTGACCTCCGCTGTCTCCTCTCTTCCTCCCACAGTACAACAACCTCTCTGCCAAACGTGAACTCCAGATTCAGCGTTCTTCTCCTGGAAAAAGACACTGTACAACGCAAAGAAGCCGAATCCTTACTCTTAACGGGGGAAGTTTGAACACAAAATCGGATCTAGGAGCATCCGGGGTTGAGGCTCTTGAGAAACCGCGCATGTAGGGACTGTCTTCATCATGAACGATTTCCATCTCAATTTGGTTGTCATCATCCTCTTCATCAGTTCCGTCCTCCTCGTCGTCATCTGTATCATTATCATCATGAAAAACCTCTCATTTCCATTCTACCATCCTCTTCCTCCTCCTCAGGATCCTCCTCCTCCTCATCTTCATTTTCATCTTCTGAATCCTCATTATTACCATAGGGGAAAAAATAGATATTGTCATCTGAGTCGTCTCCCGAGTCGTCTTCCGAGTCGTCTCTCGAGTCGTCTCCTGAATCCTCTTCTAATTTCTCCTCCGAAACTTCGTTTCCCTCCTTCTCCTCTTCATTCTCCTTGAAACCTTGCTGTTCGACTGGGACACGGCCAGTTTCACACGTACGTCGGTCCTTCAATTCAAGTCGATGTTCACCTGGCCTCATCTCGAAAAAGTAATCTACCTTCACATTCCCGTTTTGCTTATTTGGTACTCCCGAATGCCTGCATTTTGCATCGAAGTCGTCAAGCATTATCTGAATGATTGTTGTGATTATGATAAAAACCATCCTTGGCTAGCTTACTTGTTTTACCGGTGTCGTTTTGCTGTCAGATATAGTCCAAGCCGCGTCTTGTTCAGTACCGTTCTGTTTGCGTTCCATGGTTCTCGATGGTTTTCTGTAAAAATGATTGAGAAGGGTTTTCTGATAAGAACATAAATACCTGGACTAGTCAGTCAAGTTGTCAGAATCGATGCATTATAATGAAGTGATGAGCGGTGATAAGATAAGCTGAAGGTAAGCTGGGTGTCGTTAAAAATGGTTGTAATGATTGGGGTGATGAATGTTGAGAAAAATATAGGTAGCAGACAATTTTCTAAAAATTCCGGTTTTAGGGGTTCGGTTTTCTTCTCCTTCTTCTCGAACAGACAGAAGATAACAAAATGATGATATCAGAGAGGAGAACAATCAGAAAAGAAGAAAAGAAGAACATTACAACAAAGAAGACGGCCAAATGGTCACCTTGAAGATAGAAAGGAGAGAGAGGATGAGATGAATGGGTAAGATTGTAAATGAGATGGAGGCAGTGTAAAAACGGCGGGGTTCGACGCACTTTTTTCGGCTGGTGGCGACAGGAATGCAAAAAGATGAAGCGATTGGGGTAGAGGGCAGAATCGGAGGAGTGAGATCAGAGGGGAGATGAAGGGAGCCACGACACATGACGGAGGGAGTCGAGGGTGAAAAGGGGAAAGCAGCGGCGGAAAATTAATGATAGGCGGAGTTGACGTTGTAATAATCATTGTGGACTTTTCGTACTATGAAACAGAACTATTCACTGTGAAATGTGGTGAAACTCAAGTCTCTTCAATCATGATGTCGTTTAAAAAAACCATATGGCGTGAAATAACTATATACTACAGGTAGGTTGAATAAGTTTATTACAAAGACGTTAGAGTGAACAATAAGAGTCTGCCTTTCGAATTGGGCAGAAGAAGAGATGGTTGACTGATAACGGGACACGTAGATTGTTTGGAAGCAACACATTCTTAAAAGATAATGGCTGTTTGATTATGTATCAGTAACCAATTCATTAATGATGTTCTGTTATGATATAGTCTTAAAACTAGTTACCTTATTTCCTTGAATAGATCGGCACTCCGAATGCTGCCTCAGAATCATTATATCTCAAGACTCACAAGACGAATCAAAAAGTTGTCAACAAGAAACTTGTAGTTCTAGTTATGATCTACAAGTTTGCTGTTGACAACTGTTCAATATCTCTTATCAAATTCGAGATATTATGATTCTTCAGCAGCGATTGAAGTGCCACTCTACAGTAACCCTCAAGCAACCTCTATTCAAATCTCCATCCTCCAATGTGTTCATGGCAAGGTCAACCTGTCAAACTTGTCACCTGACACGTGAAGATAGGGTCATGCCACGTCACTAGCTTACCACACCCTCAGTCCCCCCTATTTGATCGTCTCTATCTTTCTTATCTTTCTTATTTATATATATATATATATTCTCCCAGAGGAGTGGGTTTTTCATTCGTTCAGTCCGTCCGTCCGCATGTTTCCCAAAGACGAATCGATGTAGGGAGACCCCATCTGTCATCTTCCCAGAGGCAAACCCAGCCAGAGTGCCTGCGTTAGCCGGTGCGAACGAAGGTTCATATTGATTCTTTCCCCCAAGACGACTTGCCTGTTCTCCTGCTCTCCTGCTGCCCCTCTCTCTTGCCCTATTCTGCACTCATCGTTCTCTGAGATTGAGTACTTCGCCTGTGGTCACTCAAATGCCCTGGATGGTAAAGCAGAAAATCGTCGGGCTCAGTGATCCAGGTATTATCATTGATAGTCTTATCAGTAGAGATAACAATTCAACTTTCAGAATTTCACAATGCAAATGCTCTTCGACAGGTCAGGTGGTTCCTCGCCAAGGACTACGTCGGAATCAGTCTGAGCTCCTCCCAAGAGAAACAGGATACCCGAGGACACGGAGAATGTTTGAAAGCAACACATCCTTTGAAGATGATGGCTTTTTTACTGTGTTCGTCACTCGCTCTCAAGAACTTCGACAATTGTTTTTGGAGGAGACTTCCGACAAGTGCTCCCTCTCACGAATAAAGAGGGTGTCGATGAGCAGCTGGCGAACAGCATCAAGAAGTCGACCCTCTGGAGCCACTTCAAGAGCTTCTGTCTCAAAAAAAGTTCATGGAGAACACAACTTCTACGCATCGGAGATAGTGAGCAAGGAGCCTCTCTCACCGGAACAATGGCCGTGCCCGAGGAGCAGCGATCCAGTGGCCAGGTATTATCAATGATAGTCTTATAAGTGGAGATAACAATTCAACTTTCAGAATGTCACTTCGCAAGTGCTCTCGAGAGAAGATCAGTTTGTTCCTCGCCAAGGACTACGTGGCAGAAGAAGAGATGGTTTCATCAACTACTTGGCCAGTCGCAACGACATTCAACACAAGGAGCCGATAAAGAAGATTCTACACCGAAATGCCACCCTATGTAGATACATTGACTACATAACCAGTCGCAACGACATCCAACGCCACGAGGCGATATGGAGCTGCATCGTTTTCGAATGGAGCAAAAGGTTTGAACATTTTTGCTTCTGGTAGTAGCCTTGTCATTTATAATTCATTGTTCGTAAAACCGGGTAACGGTCCAGGCTCTATTTTGAACCCCGCCAGACTTGCTTTAATGTGCCCGATGTGTCTAAATGTCTTCCGGTGTTATATATTTAAACCCGTTCAAGTGTCTATTGTAAATGTAGAGTTTATTTGTGAATGTAGCTCGAATGGAGCAATTACCGGTTGTCATGTGGAACATTAAAATTTAATGCCAATAAATCTGTCAAATGATGAGAATTGTGTTGGTTTGTGAGGTATCAAAAGGGGACTGCCCTGTTCTTCTGTTTCGAGTTTCAGAACTCTCTTGTGAAGGTGAGCCCCGAACTGTGTGCCACTGCCTGTTTTCTGGGGTCTAATTCCACTACTTCTACCCGTCGAGCTCGAAAAGAAAGGAGGAAATGAGCAAATGTTCCAAGAGCGGTTCTCACCTTTCCAGATGTCTCCAGACTCCTGGAATGTGCCCGTGAGCCCTGGTCTGAAATTGCTTCGGTGTCTTCCACGCCGCTCTCCAACTCGATCAAGTCGACACCTCCATCGTTCAGCTCGACAGGGATATAACCCTTTTCAACTAGACACGTATGTTGTTCCACTGCTGCTCCCTAAGCATGCAAGTTAGTTCGAATAAAGCTTACTAATCTGAATACTTTATTCTCAAAGTGACAAAGAGATAACAAGTGTTAACACCTCCAGTGTTCACACCACCAAATTCTCATTCAACTCCCGACACCGCTGCTGATTGTTATCCTGGATACAGTGATGATAGGAACTGATATGAAGCTGATAACAAACCATTGAATAGTTGCCAGTGAAAGTGTTGGAGAACACCGATGCAATGGAGGTTGCACATAAGTTCTCACTTGTTTTTAGATCACAGTTCGCACTCATTTGACGGAAAAGTTGGCTCAAAAGAGCACAGAGAGCTTGGACTTTCTCGTAGTGAGCACACACTTGGTAACTTGTCGACGCCATGGAGATGTACTCTTTGCAGCTGTTGGTCACCTGGAGACGAGAATCCAGTGATGAAGAGTCGTTGTTATGAATCGCGATTGCTCCTCGCTGAATTCTGGCGACTAGTTGAGAGCACCGCCAGTGCTCTCCTCTGTTAGCCTCCCTGATTATGTCACTATGGAAAAGGTTTGACAAAGTGATAGGGGAGAAGATGAGGATGATGATAGGGGTGAGCATCTTGCCAAAAAGATAAGTGAACAATTGATGGCAGTGTGAATCAGTGGGAATCGGTGCGAATGGTCAGGCGAAATGAGCTGTTGTTGAGTTTTGGGATCAATGGGTGGCAGCGAAAAACAAGAAGAGCAAACTATGTACAGGAACTGATTCCGGGTGATAGAGACTAGAATCTGGTAGATCACTGATTGGTGATATGGATGTTCAATGAAACTATCCGTAACAGACTAGAATGCCCCTGATCTTCCAGTCGCTATCCTATTTCTTCGAACAGAATCAATATATCTCGAGAATGATAAGAGATATCAAAAAGTTGTCAACAGCAAACTTGTAGTCCCAATTATGATCTACAAGTTTGCAGTTGACAACGTTTTGGCATCTCTCATCAATCTCGTGATAAATTGATTCTTCAGCAGCGATTGAAGTACCACTCTACAGTAGCCCTCAAGCAACCTCTCACGGCACCCTCGCCTTGAAATGCGCCAATGCGGCGGCGCCTCGCCGCGTCCTGAAAAGAGTCAGTGACGTACTGGCGCGAAGTTTGTGTGGCAGGTCTTGAATTTCGCGAAAAATTAAATGCCAAATTGGCAAAATAGGCATTTTTAAAACGAAATATCGATAGAGAACGGTTTTTTCGGGAACAAATAAGTGAAAAAGTTAATAATTTCTAAAAAAGAACATACATTACCGATTTTCTGGCCTAAACGAAGTATTTTCGAAAACTGTAAATTTCTCCACGAAAATCGGACATTTTCACTTGGTTATGGTCTCAAAAGAAAGCTCTTTGCGTAAGAAAAAAAACTGATGGAACAAAATATCAAAAAATTATCGAGAAACCCATCAAAAAAATAAAAACCACATATTACTCAAGTTTTCAAGAAGAAATAAATTTTTTTTCAAGTTTTGTTCCATCAGCTTCTTTCCTCAGTTCGATAGCTTTATTTTGAGACTTCAAACAAGTTGAAAAATTGAATTTTTGCGCAAAGAAATAAGCAATTTTGTTTTACCGTTGAAAAATGGCGGCGGACAAAAAAAGCGCCAGCAGTCGACTCGCTTGCGAATCTCTCGGCGAGAGGGCCGCGCTCTATTCAAATCTAAATCCTCCAATGTGTTTATGGCAACGTCAATCTGTCAAACTTGTCACCTGATATGTGAAGATGGGGTCATGCCACGTCACTAGCTTACCACACCCTCAGTCCCCCCTATTTGATCGCCTCTATCTTTCTTATCTTTCTTATATATATTCTCCCAGAGGAGTGGGTTTTTCATTCGTTCATTCCGTCCGTCCGCATGTTTCCCAAAGACGAATCGATGTAGGGAGACCCCATCTGTCATCTTCCCAGAGGCAAACCCAGCCAGAGTGCCTGCGTTAGCCGGTGCGAACGAAGGTTCATATTGATTCTTTCCCCCAAGACGACTTGTCTGTTCTCCTGCTCTCCTGCTGCCCCTCTCTCTTGCCCTATTCTGCACTCGTCGTTTTACATTGGACACTCCGCCAGTCTTCACTCAAATGCCCTCAATCAAATGATAAAGAAAAAATCGTCGGGCTCAGTGATCCAGTGGCCAGGTATTATCGTTGATAGTCTTATCAGTAGAGATAACAATTCAACTTTCAGAATGTCATTTCGCAAATGCTCTTTAGAACTTTGACATTTGTTTCGGGAGGAGACTTTCGACAAGTGCTCCCTGTCATGGACAAAGGGGGCGTCGATGCATCAAGAAGTCGACCCGGAGCAATGGCCGTGCCCGAGGAGCAGCGATCCAGTGGCCAGGTATTATCATTGATAGTCTTATAAGTGGTGATAACAATTCAACTTTCAGAATGTCACTTCGCAAGTGCACTCGAGAGGACTTCGAAACTATGTTATAAACTGGTCGGATCAGGAAGAAAGCCACCGTGATAAAGGAGAAAGGACGGTCCTTTCAGCAAATTTTTGCCAGTCGCAACGACATTCAACACGTGGAGCCACCAGGCGATATGGAGCTGACTATAAGGGTTCCGAATGGACCAATCGGTTGGAACTTATTCGCTTCTGGTAGTAGAAGAGAAGAAGAGATGGTTTCATCGACTACTTGGCCAGTCGCAACGACATCCAACACAAGGAGCCGATAAAGAAGATTCTACACCGAAATGCCACCCTATGATGTCAATAGATACATCGACTACATAACCAGTCGCAACGACATCCAACGCCACGAGGCGATATGGAGCTACATCGTTTTCGAATGGAGCAAAAGGTTTGAACATTTTTGCTTCTGGTAGTAGCCTTGTCATTTATAATCCATAATCCTATGTTCGTAAAACCGGACATGGTAACGGTCCAGCCTCTATTCTAAATTTGTCTTTTGGTGACTTGTTTTCTTGTGAATCAATGTGTCTAAATGACTTCCGGTGTTATAAATACCCGTTCAAGTGTCTATTGTAAATGTAGACTTTATTTGTGAATGTAGCTCCAGTGGAGCAATTGCCGATTGTCATGTGGAATATTAAAATTTAATGCCAATAAATCTGTCAAATGATGAGAATTGTGTTGGTTTGTGAGGTATCAAAAGGGGACTGCCCTGTTCTTCTGTTTCGAGTTTCAGAACTCTCTTGTAAAGGTGAGCCCCCGAACTGTGAGCCACTGCCTGTTTTCTGGGGTCAAAGTCCACTACTTCTACCCGTCGAGCTCAAAAAGAAAGGAGGAAATGAGCAAATGTACCAAGAGCTGTTCTCACCTTTCCAGATGTCTCCAGACTCCTGGAATGTGCCCGTGAGCCCTGGTCTGAAATTGCTCCGGGAGCTCGAGAAGAACAATTGTCAAATTTTCAGACATCCATTCATTTCTTCTCAAAACTCATATAAACCGTTCAAAACGACCGTTCCTCCGAGCTCTTCCACGTTTTGTCTCCCACGTAGATTGTCGCCAAGTCGGCGGCGAATGAGTTCCTTTCAGTCTGAAATGACACCGAATCTCTCTCCCTTCTCCAGAAGACCCGCTTGGCAGCACTCCGATACTAAGCGGACATAAAGAAGCAAATGAGATAGTGAGCCGTTGAATTGATGATGAGAAGTGTCCAAGTGAGCACTTCCGCTTGCTCTTTGATGTATCTAAATTACAGATTTCTCTCGGGTTACGGTAGGTACAGTACTCACTGAAGGGTGGAGTAGTACTTCAGGACGAACTCGTCGATGATGAACTTGGATCCGTAGACGAATCCGGAGAGGAAGAAGGTGACAGCCATGAGGGAGACGAGGAGTGAGGTTTTCTCCGACTTTTCACTCTTCAAAGAGTTCCGTCGCTTTTGAGCACTTTGAATTTGGATTAGGAGCCCGATAGTGACAATTAGGTACAGCACATGAAATTGAAACAATCTTCCGTGAAAAACTAGTCTACTTCACGTGGCTCCCTTGAATGCCCTCCTCCCTTATCTTTTGTCCCAAAGGTTATGCAGTACACTGTCCTGCCAGTAGTATGAAAAGTACCTTTCTGGGACAGCAAAAGGCACACTTTTCAAAAACCACATTTTTTTCAAGAATTAAAAAAAAATCTTTCTTCTTCTGTAAAGATATCAATAAAAACACATACATTTTGAAACACCAAAAGTGTGCCCCTCCAACCCCTCCCAAAAAAAGGGCACACTTTTTGGGTGCCTGTGACACCAAGCCTAACAGCCTGGGTTCCGAGTCTCGAACCAACTTTTTCAACAACATAAAACCAACAAAAACAATTAAAATGAAGTATTTATTTTTCAAAATGGAGTATATCTTCTCATCAAGCCTAACAGCCTGGGTGCCGCAGGTACCGAAACTTCTGGAGTATATCTGATTTGAAGCTAGAAAAACATTATGTCCTATGCTCGCCCAACCCTCCCAACACAAGGCTGGGCTCCTTCGGAGCCGACGGTCGGGTTCCCAAGCCTAACACTGAAAGAACGAGCCATCTGCGACTACCAGCAAATAGTACGAACAGATGTGTACAGCGGACCCCACCAGTTGGACTGTACAATGACAAGGGGACGTTCAGTATCAGAAGTGAGCTTCTCTACGAAGAGAGAATTTTCTGATACCTAACCATGAACCCTAAACATGGTGGAAAGCACGCGAGCATTCCTTGAACTTTTGCCATTCGCTTCTTAGAGAGGTGCTCTAGCCACTGAGCTACAACTCCGAAGCTTTAGTATGCAGCAGTTCTCCGTACACTTGAAGGGTCTATTTGCTTGTCGTGTTTGCCTTTCCTGGTTAGCTTGCCTTGCCTTTCCTGGTTAGCCTATCATCACTTTCTCCTCCACTTTCTCCTCCACTTTCTCCTCTTCTTTCTCCTCTTCTTTCTCCTCCTCTTTCACCTCTTCTTTCTCCTCCACTTTCTCCTCTTCTTTCTCCTCCACTTTCTCCTCCTCTTTCTCCTCCACTTTCTCCTCTTCTTTCACCTCTCTTTCTCATCAAAAAGTATACTTTTAAATGTTTTTTAAAGATAATTTATCACCATTGACGAACCTAGACCTACTATTTTGGTGCCTGCGGCACCTAGTCGGGACTTCACACCGAAGGTGTGCAGGCTGTTACTTGATCTTTTTTATCGAGATCCTCCATTAGAAATTATAGAGTATTTAAAAAATGGAAAACGTAAAAAAAATTTAATACTTCCAAATACAAAATTGAATAGTGCCTTCGGTCCCTTCGGTCCCTTCGGGACCCAGGCTGTTAGGCTTGGGACCCAGTCGAGACTCGGCACCCAGTCGGCTCCGAGTCTCGACTCCCCACCGAAGGTGGGGAAGGAGCCCAGCCTTGTGTTAAGACTTTAATATTGAGAAAAAAATGATTTCATTCTGATTCGGGAGGAATCTTGAAATGATTAAAAGCTAACGTGTCAATATTATTCAAAGCATATCTTTTAGCTTCTTTTTCTTTACCAACAGCATTATTCAAAACAACCTTATTTTGCTTGACAGTGCTTATCTGATGTTTCGTAGAGCTAATTAACGTTTGCTGTTTTCTGACAATAGTTCTATCATCTAAGCAGTTCTTATAATCATCCAAAGTCATTTCATTTTTGACAACATTCTTTTTAACACCTTTATTCTTTTTATTCTCTTCACCTTTTTTACCTTGTTCAATCTGCTCTGCTGTGGGTTCAATTCTGAAAGCATATTGTTTAGGTCTAAAAGCTACTATCTCTGTCATAATCTTACCATTCAATTCATCTTTGAACTTTCCAATGACTTTCTTGTTTTCAACACTATGTAACTTATGTTCTTTAGGATAATCAGAGAAATCAAAATGTGTTCCCATACTTGATATATCTTTATAAACATCATCTGTTTTAATCTCATATATAAACGAGTCTGTATCTTGATAACATAGTCTCAATTTATCCCCATACTTTGGAAGCATAACATCATAATGGAATTCATACATGAGATATTTACTCAAATCTAGAATAGAGAATCCAACATAGATCGGTTTATTCAGTGTAATGCTTTTTTGAACCATTTCTACTGAAATCAAATTCTCATTAATAATATGCCTTTCTTTGAAATTGTTACTTTTTGCCAGTTTCATAACCTTATCCATTGAAGTCTCTAATCTAACATCAACTCTATTTCTAACATTTTCCATAGTTTTCCCAAATACAGAATTGTTCATAAGCTTAAAGAAATCTTTCTCAAAATCATTCTTAGCCTTTTTCCTCAAGTTTGTATTCAAATCTATGTAAGTAGCTAACCAGTTACTTTCTCTAAAACTGACAACTCTATGTATCTTCGTTAACACCAATCCATGTTCTAAAACTTGTAAAAGATTTCGATAATGAATTACATATTTTTTCTTAGGGCTGAAATCGTTTATCAGTTTATAAGAGTTTCCAATATGTCTATTGTTAGGACAGAAAGGTAAATCATTATGTTTGTCATGTAGCTCATCAGGATAATCTAAGTCAACCTCAAGTATGCACCCCTTACTATCTACCATAGTTTTAACTTGATCAATATCATGAATATCATCTTCAAACTTGAATTGATCATAAGGTAGTTTCTGACTCATTGCCCATCCATATAAGTTATTAGCATCTAGATACAGTAGATACTTGGATTCTACTTCAGGATTGTAATCATTCATGTACTTATTGTTAGCTTTAGAATATCTCAGCATTGCGTTACACATTCCTCCTCGAATACCTTTTTCAATGAAATTATACATTTCAAGGTCCTTAATAGTTTCTAATTTAACTCCAGTTTTGTAAAGCATAGCATCCCAAGCTAATCCAGGGGAAGTATAGTACCAACATGGATCTAGTTTATATTCTTTCAAAGAAACACTTCGAAAAGACTCAAAAACATCAGCCAATAGTAATACGTCGTTGATCATGTATATTTCAGTATAGTCTTTTAGATTCTTACACTTAGTTTCTTTCCATACCTTATTAGCATATTCGTAGTTATCTAAGCTTATATTTTCATTTGTCAAAGTGTTTAAAAACTTTTCTATTGGAGGAAGCGTTGGATAGCTATATTTTTCGAATGAATCCATGAAGTCATACGGATAAACTCCTTTCCTTCTCATTAGGTTAAATTTATTTTCATTTTCATAATATTGTCTAGTGATAACACATTCATCATCTTGCAAGTTGCTACTCAGGTAATCTAAACTAGAAGGCATGAAAGAAAGACTGTCCAAGAATCTAATATCCAACGTCTTCTTCTTATAATCACCTAGTGATTTTTTTCCAATGGAAGTATTTTCGTAGTGTTTATAACTGAAACTGATAAACTTTTCTATATTAGAGGAGATTGAATTAATCTCTATACCTCTTAATTTAAGCAGTTCACTAGACTTTTTATCATTAATAATCAAATGGGAGTCATAGCCTTTTAAGTTGTGGAAGAATACTGGTATAAAGTCATTTTTACGTTTAAGTAAGTTACATCCACCACATAAAGGTCCTCTGTATTCACCAGTCCAATGATCATGATCTCTTACTTTATCACAATCTTCAAATTTGTTCCCACACTCAGGACATGATTTACAACTGTGGAAACAATTCAATTCATCACTAGTTAATTCTTCAATTTTCACATCTGATAAACTCAATAGCTCTTCACATACCTTCAGAATGTATTCATTGAATTTCAATACAGTATCATATCCAACATAACTCTTCATATCATGAATGGTTTTAGTGAAAGAATCAACAACAACTACGCAGAATGCAGAGGCTGTATGTTTTCCAATATCATCACTCCATGAAATTGCATCGGAATTACTAGTGCTGTCAATTTTGTAAATGATCGATTCAAAGTCTGCATAAATGACATATCTATGTTTTTGAGTTTTGTTGATAGAATCAAATTTAATGAATTCTTTTGAAGGTTTGATCATTTGTATCGGCTGGATGTTCATACAATCTCCAAGATGACGTTCATACTTCTCTTTGTTTGAAAAATCATTATGGCATCTAATGCAAAAAACATTACTATTACCATTCTGTCTATTCATCAACCTATTGAGGTTTTTAATCAAACAGTAGTGACCTTTTCCATTTTCATCAGTAACTAATAGTAGGTTAATGACTCTGCTTATGTCAACTTCAGTTCTCTTCGATACACGGTATGAATCGATGATTCCTTTGGAATCATGTTGCTTTGCATCGATGATTCCTTTTTTATTATCTTTTGCAACTATTTTTCTATCAGAAGTGGTGCTACAGGCACCCAGCTTCACGGTGCCTGCGGCACCCAGTCGGGACTTGGTGCCTGCGGCACCCAGTCGGGACTTCACACCGAAGGTGTGCAGGCTGTTAGGCTTGTTGTGTTGCAAAGTAACGATATTAATAGCTAGGTTGTTCCTTTTTTCAAACTTGTCTAAATCTTTAACTGAGAATGGGAAGTCAAAACCATCAAAGTTAATTTTATTAGTATGTTCCTGATATTTACTTACTCTTTCAGGATGTTCTGTAACCGGAAACAAATGTGCTAGAACACACCACATGAAGCATTTAGTGTCATCATTCTTAATATTGATTACAGCTTTTTTATTTTTAATCCAGGCTGGTAATTCCATATACTTTGCACCTGTTAGAGGTTTCAGTTTTGTTTGGAACATTCTTAAACCCATAATTCTATTCAATCTGAACCCCGATCCTCTCATTTCACTTGCCTCCATTCTATGCATCAAATCAAATTTGACACTATCAAAAAATACTGATCTATCATCTCCCTCATTAATCATTTTATTATTTGTAGTCAAGTGGATCACTTGTGTCTCTTCAGTACCTTCTTTCACCATTTCACACTCAAAAGAAAAATAAATTTTCACACTTTTATCAAAAATATCATTCAATACCTTATCTTGCTGTTTGATTAAGTATGATTCAACATCTTTCTTAGAATCCCCTTTATAATTAGTATCTCTCAAAGTTTCACCCACTTCTTTATAATCGCTGAAAACACATGAATCAAATCTGAAAAGGTTGTACAGCTGCATATTAGCTTTGATATCATATTCTGTAATTTTTTTCAACCTATCATTATTATCCAACTCCTCAAGTTTTTTCCTGAGATCCTCAACATTCATTTTTCTGAGGTCTTCTTTCTTAATTTTGGTTCTAGATCTTAAAAGGAATTGGAGTTGGTTCCTATTCATCTTCTTGTAAACAACTGGTTCCATTTATATACTGAAAATATATACAACTAGGATATCTACTTCATAATTCTTCACTTCATGTTTCTTCACTAATTTTTTACTATATTACCTTACAAACTGTAGGGAAGTGACACGATTTTTCCAAAGGAAACACGCTGCACGATGCAATCGCGCTCTAAAATAAGACGAGTCAATAGAGAAATACACTGGGGGTGGAAAACTGTTTTTTCTGTTGCTACTCAAGAGAGGAAACAGGTGTTTATAAATACACTCAATAAACTGGAGTGTATAAATACACACAATATAAATGCATTCTGCTGTAGAAATTTATGATTCTAAGAGGCGTAATGACCTCGTTGAAAGCTTTTTGAAAAACAGAAAACAACATAAAGTTAAGAATATACAAGAGCGATCTGACTTGGAACATGTAGAAGATTATAGGATGGACGTTTTCAAACCAATTTTAGAATCTAATAAGAAATTGCAAGAGGAAATAATTGATGAAAAGAATAAAATAGTTGAAACTTTAAACAACTTCAAAGCTCCCCAAGTCAAAACCTCCCAACTTGCAATAGAATCTTCATCTTCAACTCCGAAATCTACAAACCGCAAAAGCCTCATTCGACAACCATCAGTAACATTGCCTCAATCTCAAAAGTCGCATTCACAAAGTGGACAGGGTGGTGCTCAGCAAAGCGAAGACTTGATAGTTAGTCAGTTGATTGTTAAATATCTTCAAGATAATTCTGATAAAAGTAATGCTGGATATTCTCTACGATTTAACAAGGATGAGCAAAAGTATACCATTGGTAACAAAGACATATCATTTTATCAAAGCATTATCAAGGTAGATGGTTCCGAATATACTGCAACTGAGGGTCTAATGGAGCTGTTAATCAAAAAGTCACCCAACTTTAATAAGATCAAAACCGATGATATCCAAAACTATCAGAAAATTCTATTATGCTCAAATGCATTGTTCCAGGGGTTTGATAAAACAAGTAAAAGGTATAATTCTGATCCAAGTGACAAATGGAAGTTTATAAAAGACAAGTACTTTGTTACAAAAACACCATCACCACCTTCATCACAACAACCTACAGTTTCCGGAAGCTCTATTTCATTCATACCATCAAATATTAACTCTCTCATTGATTCATTAAGATTATCTATAAGTTCATATCAGGCTGGAAACAATGGAGAGTATAATAAAATTCATGCTATCTTAGATGAGTTACTCAAGCAAAAACTGATTAAAAAGAAAGATTTAGGAGTTATTTACCTCAACATTGGTATGTAGTTTCAAGGTTTTATAGTGAAAATAGTTTATAAACAATTATATATTTTTATACTTTAGTTCTTCTAGAACTTGCTTTCAAAAACATCAATTAAATGTCACAAAAAATCATATTAGCTAAGTTATATATAGCTGATCAAGATAAGAGCCCTTTGAGAATTGATAAAAGAAACTGGGTAAAACAACACAACTTTTCTACACAAACCTTATACACTGGTTTATGGGCTTTATCAAAAGAAATGGATGTGAGTAAGTATTTGTCCAAAAAATCTACAAAGGAAGCATGTCACGAGGCGACGGCGCTGGAAGCATGTCACGAGGCGACGACGAGTGGAGGAGGTGTTAAAGCTTCCTTTGGAAGCATGTCACGAGGTGACGACGATTTCTTCAGAACTGCGTTGCAAGACAATGATGATGTCAAATTAGAAGGATCAAAAAATAAACTAGAAAAAGTGTATTATAATCCTAAAACAGGATTCTGTGGTATTAATGAGCTGCAACGTAAAACCAAGAAACCAATGAAAGAAGTTGAACAATTCCTCAATGAGCAAGATGTGTACACACTTCATAAACCAGCTAGGAAAAACTTTAAAACTGAAAGAGTTTATATACATGAAATAGATGAACAATGGCAATCTGATCTAGTTGAAATGATACCGTATGCTAATGAGAATGATGATTTTAGATACTTATTAACAGTCATTGATTGTTTCAGTAAGTATGCTTGGGTTGTTCCTCTTAAAACTAAAACTGGTAAAGAGACTGCAGATGCTCTACATTCTATTTTCAAAGTAAGAAAACCACAAAAAATACAAACTGACAATGGAAAAGAATATTACAATAAGGAAATGAACAGTCTCTTCAAATCATTTGAAATTCAACACTTCTCAACTTATTCTGATAAAAAAGCTTCCATTATAGAGAGATTTAATAGAACTTTGAAAGAGAAGATGTGGAAGATGTTCACATATCAAGGAAATCATAAGTGGTTAGATATTTTGAACAGTCTTGTTGCAGGATACAATAATCATTATCATAGAAGTATAAAAATGACTCCTGTGGAAGCTTCTAAAGTGAAAAACAAAGAACAAGTACACGAGAATCTTTTTCCTGAAGACTCAAATATAACTAAATCACCTAAATATAATATTAATGATACCGTAAGAATCACAAAGTACAAAGCTATTTTTGATAAAGGTTATCTACCTAATTGGAGTACAGAGATTTTTAAAATTTCAAAAGTTCATGATAACTCAGATATTATAACCTATTCCATCAAAGATCTAGCTGATGAAGAAATTAAAGGAAAGTTTTATGAAGAAGAGCTAACATTGTACAATAAAGTAGATGATGAATATAAAGTGGAAAAGATATTGAAACGTAGAAAAATTAAAGGAGGCAAAGAACTGTTCGTTAAATGGGTTGGGTATCCTGATAAGTTCAATTCATGGATTAAAGAGTCTGATTTCGTTGCAAGGTAAAATGCTGCTGATAGGAGCATCAAACGCTAACTACCTTAACTCTATTGTCCTTAACTTCAACTATATTTTCACTCATAACCAAGCAATAGCATTTAGTACTTTGAATTATGCTCTTTGAGAAAGTAGCTTTAATAGTAAAATCAGGTCTTGATTGTATAATTCTATCATTCTGCTTAGAAACATCAAAGACTAACAAAGGATAGTAATAGTAATACACATCTTCTTCCATGAAAATATAATCTTTAGTCGATTCATAGTAACTATTTCGAAACTCTTTAGCAAAATTATACTGTTGAACAGCATTAAACTTCTCAAAATCAAACTTCAAGCAATCATATGGATATCTTTCAGAGTTCAATTCTACATAAATTTCCTCTAATCCACAACTGTCAAACTTTCCAGCATTAGTATAGTTGTTGTCTCTACCACATTGAAAAGCTACTACAATGTACTTCATCTTATCATACTTAGTTCCTAGCTTCCAAGTAAATTCTCTATTACCATTAGGAATATTATAGCTTTCAAACTGTCTAGAAATAAAAGGCATCTGCACAAGTTTACTACTCTCAAAGATGTTTAGCAACTTATTTTGCATCTCAAGACTTGGAACAATTTTAGGAATGATCCATTGTAGCTTTTTAATTGTTATCTTACCAGTAAACTTTAATGGATCTGATGAAGTGATGCTATTCTTGTTTTCGGGAGATCTATACAATGATAGGTTATGTTTTCTCCCATACACTATTTTATTATAACATTCAGCAAATCCAAAAACATGGGTCAATGGGATACAGAAAGTAATACTACCTTTTCTATTCTTAGTGTATTTGTTAATTTTATAAGTCATGATATCTTTAGTTTCTAAAATCCAACCAAAAGTGTTTTGTTTGTTCATAGTACTACTGTAGGTTAAAAGACCTTTCATCAAACTAGCCCTTCCTGGATCTATGATACTCTCTACTTGAGTTCCATCCATGCTATAAGTTGCTCTATCAAATAAAAACATAGCAGCATTATTTGTTAAAGAAACCTCATCAGTTTCTGTTAGAGCACTACCATCCTCTTTAGTGAGCTGAACATCCATGTAAATATAAGACTTGTGTAGTAACAGATACTGATCACATGTTTCGATAACAAAATTAATTTCTCCATGTTGATTGAGACTAGAACCTGAAGATGGGAATATGCTTATCAAATTCTCTTTTTGAATTGATGCATCGTTTACAATTGGGGTGTCAACAAGAAGAATTTTATCAACTGCTTCTACCATTTTGATAATTTAATTAACAATTAAACTTCGATTTATTTTTTCTTAAAGTAAATGCGTATATTCTATCTTGTAGCACTTTCATGCTTCTCAATTTTGTTTCACGAAACATGTGGAAAACCAATTATTTGTACTGAAAACTCTCCAGTTCAATATTTTAAAATTCCAAAACTACACAAATGCAACTATCACAGAATACTGAACAGTGAAGCACAACTTGTACAATATGAAGTCTTCAAACCTAATATCGTTGAATATGTTTCTGATGCGAAGCTGTGTAAGAAATTGGTTAGTGAAGTAACAATGTATACAGACTTTTCCGGATATGAACATCTAGTTGAAAAAGAATTGAACAACTACCCGATTACATTAGCAGAATGTAGAGAGATGATTGCTAAAAAGAAATGTGGTTATGGAACTTTAACTGAGGGTCCTTCTAAAGTTTGGAATACTAGGAATGAAATTCAAGTAGCTTATCCTAATAGATTCGCAAGTCTATTCACACCAAAAAGATATTACAAAGAAAATTGTGTTATAATTGAAACAAAGGTATACTCTCATTTCAATCAAACAAGACCAACAAATGTTTTAGCTGATATGAGCATTTGTAATTATCAAGATGGTTTCTGTGAGATTAAGAAGAATGAGATAATAACTTGGGATATCAACAAAGATCAGCAATGCCAATACATTTCTATTGGTATATTAGATGGAATGTACAGTAATAATCTCTGGATTAATAATAAAAATCAGATTGCTCTAAGTTTCCCAGAAAGTGAAACAGTAAGAGATTGTAACTCAGATCTAATTATCAGTGATGAAGGTTTTGCTGTAAGAAAAGTTAACAAAGCTCAACCTAATAACAGTGGTTATTTAAGTAATTCACAACAACAACAATATGATATTAGAAGACGTGAACAAGAAGATATTAGAAGACGCGAGCAATATGATATTAGACGACGTGAACAAGAAGATAATAGAAGACGCGATCAAGTAATCCAGGAAGCAGATTTCGAGAAAAGGAAAGAAGAAAAATTAAAGAAGGAAGCAGAACTTGAGAAAAAGAAGCAAGAGAAAATCAAAGAGGCAGAAATGAAAGAACTCATGAAACATCGGCAAGAAGAAGATTGGACAATATATGATGAGAAAATTAATAGAACCAAAAGAGAAGCATGGAAACCACTACCACTACCCGAATACGAAGAATATCTAAGAATTAAAAATGGTTGTGATGAATTGCCAACCCCTGACGAATTCATAATAATTAGAGAAAACTGCAATGTGTTTCCAAGCTATACAGAATTCATAAACAGAATCGCTAATCATGAGAAAGAACTTCTAAGAAATGACGCCAGCTGGCAACCATTACCTCTACCCGATTACGAAGAATATTTGAATATCAAACAAGATTGCAACGACCTACCAGCTCTTGATGAGTTTAATATAATATGGGATAATTGCAACAAGTTCCCAAGCTACACAGGATTCATTAACAGAATAGCCAACTATGAGAAGGAATTAGCCTCAAATGGACAATATATCTCATATGAACGAAGGAAAAGAGAGATATATTCAGACTTTCAAGCTGCGGGAGAGTTTCAATACCTGGAAAACCAATCAAACAATCTACTACGACATACAACAGAAATAATGTGTGATATCTTCAATGAGCAAAATGATGTTCTTGAGAGTCTCATTAGAGAAAATCCTACAAGATATATCCAGAAACAATTGAATCATACGGCAATTCAGGTAAGGTTTATACCAGAAGGAACGGTACAAGTTACATTCTGTAAAGAAATTGATGAAGAAAATCTTGAGTTTGTCGATATTACTCATTTTGATGGCTACAAGCTCAGCTTGGCACTCGCACTCAGACAAGTACCAATAAAGATAAAAGGTATGGGAGACAAGATTTGGTACTACAAGGAAGGTGTAATATCAAGCAAACCACAGCTTCACCCCATGATTGATTCCAGAACTAATGTTACTAATATGAAGAGCTTTAAAGAATTTGATCTAGGGTTCTTGGACGATAAAGTAGTCTTCCATGAGCATATTCTCTTAGATATGAAAACTAATATTGAAGAAGAACTTATTGATGAAATGCGAGAGAAATCTGATGTAGCTATTGAGGTACATGCTAATAATCAAGACTCTACAATGCCTCATGAGATATTGGACGACGTAGAAGGTTTCTTTGGAAAATGGTGGTTGAGAATCTGGAGAGTATTTGTAACTATTCCAGTCTTAGCGATATATGTTTTTATTGGTAGATCTATATGGATGCTTCTTTCTCCTAAAACTTTTATAGATAGGAAGGATAAGAAGCAAGAAAGGAGATTAAGGAGTGAAGCAAGAGAGTATGATGCTGTAGAACTAAGAGAACTTGTACGTCAACCATCTGCTACATCTCTTACTGTAGATTAATTTTCAAAATATAAATGAGATTCTTCGATGCTAATAAACAAACTTCAAGTTATGTAATTACTAGTCCGAAAGAGAAGCAGAAAATAGAACTAGTTCCCAGTAGCTTCTCATCAGTTAGTGATACCGTAAATAATAAAAAAGAAAAACAAAAGAAAAAACAGGAGCAGAGTACGTCAACAAAATTATCTAAAGATAACAAAAACTTTTTGAAACTTTTGAAAAGTGGATCAGGTTTTAAAAGAATTACGTGATACATATTATATTACATGCAACTCTATATGGATATTACAAGTATTACAATCAATAGGATTGTTTTTATCATCTACAAGCTTTAAAGTGAGATTATTACAGTTGCTTACAATTTTATGATAAACCAAGTTAATGGGCTCAAACTTTATAGAACAACTTTCTTGTTCTATATTTCTTTCTTCGGTTTTGAATTTACAAATCACGTTACTCTGCCTATCATTTATGAATGAATCACAAATAATGCTACAGGATAGATATAAAAAATCATTGCTACGATTGTTGACAAAACCATCAATTCTTACTACAGCAATGGCTTTGAAATCTTGAGGTAAATCATACTGAAATGAGTTTTCGTTTTGAGAATGTAGATTGATGAATAGATGAACCATTTATTAGAAAAAACTTAGAAGAATATAAAAAACTTAAGTAACTTTCTAAACTTACCATGATCTATATCACTAGTCTTGTCTATAGTTAAAAAGGAATACTTATCTTTCCAAACAAATGAAACCATGTCTAGAAACTTAGCTTTATCTACTTCACCACAATGGTCTCTATAAATATAATCTAGATTTAGTTTATCTTGAGGAAACACTATAAAGAAGTTAGCATTCTCTCTAATAGTATTCTTAGGAAGCTTAATATAGTAGATAACTAAAGGTGACTCTGTAAACCGTGTTACTAAAGACGACTCTGTAAACCGTGACTTGTATAAAGAAATAACAAAAGCAAATCTTGCTCGGTTAGGATTAGAAAACCTTGAACGTATAGTAACAGTAGCAGTTTCATTTTCTCAAAATGAAGTAACCTCTATCCCTAACGATAATGTTAGGCAAGAAATAATCAGCATCAGAAACATACAAAAAGAATCTAAATCAGCAGATTCTTTAACCAAGGAAGAACTTAAACTTGATTTGTTTAGACATGCTTTTATGTTGTTACAATACCAAAGCAGTGTTGATAAAAACCTACTATCTGCTAAGAATTCCACTATAAAAGAACTTAGAGAAGCACTTTCTAAACCTAATACTAATTTAGTAGATAGAAACCAATTGATGAAAGAAATAGAAAAACGAGGTGAAGAGAATAAAAGAATTGCTAATAGTTCTAAAACTAAGATGAGTGTTGACAAATCGTGGTTTCTTGACGAGGGTCAGTAGGGATGTCCTTACTGACACATCTTTACAGTCTATCATGAACGTTCCTGAGTTCCACACTAAAATAATCAAAACAGTTGTGGATATGGCTAATAATGATAAACGACTATATGGAAACTTTACACTCAAACCACCTAGCAAAAGTAAACAGAAAAATTATAAAGAAAATAAGAATGGTCGATATGCTGACCCTTCAGTTAAACTGAAGTTTAATACCTTAGAAACACTAAAGTATTTCCACAATGATTGTGTGCAGATGAGTAGTATAAAAAAAATAGAAAAATTAAGAGAGAGGTTAAGTAATCTATAAAAGTTCTTAAATTCAGTTTCTCTTAAATTAAAGTTAGTATAGCATTTTTAAAATCATATTTTTCTAACAGTTTTAATATTAAAATAGGTAATCTAAACTAGAAGGCATGAAAGAAAGACTGTCCAAGAATCTAATATCCAACGTCTTCTTCTTATAATCACCTAGTGATTTTTTTCCAATGGAAGTATTTTCGTAGTGTTTATAACTGAAACTGATAAACTTTTCTATATTAGAGGAGATTGAATTAATCTCTATACCTCTTAATTTAAGCAGTTCACTAGACTTTTTATCATTAATAATCAAATGGGAGTCATAGCCTTTTAAGTTGTGGAAGAATACTGGTATAAAGTCATTTTTACGTTTAAGTAAGTTACATCCACCACATAAAGGTCCTCTGTATTCACCAGTCCAATGATCATGATCTCTTACTTTATCACAATCTTCAAATTTGTTCCCACACTCAGGACATGATTTACAACTGTGGAAACAATTCAATTCATCACTAGTTAATTCTTCAATTTTCACATCTGATAAACTCAATAGCTCTTCACATACCTTCAGAATGTATTCATTGAATTTCAATACAGTATCATATCCAACATAACTCTTCATATCATGAATGGTTTTAGTGAAAGAATCAACAACAACTACGCAGAATGCAGAGGCTGTATGTTTTCCAATATCATCACTCCATGAAATTGCATCGGAATTACTAGTGCTGTCAATTTTGTAAATGATCGATTCAAAGTCTGCATAAATGACATATCTATGTTTTTGAGTTTTGTTGATAGAATCAAATTTAATGAATTCTTTTGAAGGTTTGATCATTTGTATCGGCTGGATGTTCATACAATCTCCAAGATGACGTTCATACTTCTCTTTGTTTGAAAAATCATTATGGCATCTAATGCAAAAAACATTACTATTACCATTCTGTCTATTCATCAACCTATTGAGGTTTTTAATCAAACAGTAGTGACCTTTTCCATTTTCATCAGTAACTAATAGTAGGTTAATGACTCTGCTTATGTCAACTTCAGTTCTCTTCGATACACGGTATGAATCGATGATTCCTTTGGAATCATGTTGCTTTGCATCGATGATTCCTTTTTTATTATCTTTTGCAACTATTTTTCTATCAGAAGTGGTGCTACAGGCACCCAGCTTCACGGTGCCTGCGGCACCCAGTCGGGACTTGGTGCCTGCGGCACCCAGTCGGGACTTCACACCGAAGGTGTGCAGGCTGTTAGGCTTGTTGTGTTGCAAAGTAACGATATTAATAGCTAGGTTGTTCCTTTTTTCAAACTTGTCTAAATCTTTAACTGAGAATGGGAAGTCAAAACCATCAAAGTTAATTTTATTAGTATGTTCCTGATATTTACTTACTCTTTCAGGATGTTCTGTAACCGGAAACAAATGTGCTAGAACACACCACATGAAGCATTTAGTGTCATCATTCTTAATATTGATTACAGCTTTTTTATTTTTAATCCAGGCTGGTAATTCCATATACTTTGCACCTGTTAGAGGTTTCAGTTTTGTTTGGAACATTCTTAAACCCATAATTCTATTCAATCTGAACCCCGATCCTCTCATTTCACTTGCCTCCATTCTATGCATCAAATCAAATTTGACACTATCAAAAAATACTGATCTATCATCTCCCTCATTAATCATTTTATTATTTGTAGTCAAGTGGATCACTTGTGTCTCTTCAGTACCTTCTTTCACCATTTCACACTCAAAAGAAAAATAAATTTTCACACTTTTATCAAAAATATCATTCAATACCTTATCTTGCTGTTTGATTAAGTATGATTCAACATCTTTCTTAGAATCCCCTTTATAATTAGTATCTCTCAAAGTTTCACCCACTTCTTTATAATCGCTGAAAACACATGAATCAAATCTGAAAAGGTTGTACAGCTGCATATTAGCTTTGATATCATATTCTGTAATTTTTTTCAACCTATCATTATTATCCAACTCCTCAAGTTTTTTCCTGAGATCCTCAACATTCATTTTTCTGAGGTCTTCTTTCTTAATTTTGGTTCTAGATCTTAAAAGGAATTGGAGTTGGTTCCTATTCATCTTCTTGTAAACAACTGGTTCCATTTATATACTGAAAATATATACAACTAGGATATCTACTTCATAATTCTTCACTTCATGTTTCTTCACTAATTTTTTACTATATTACCTTACAAACTGTAGGGAAGTGACACGATTTTTCCAAAGGAAACACGCTGCACGATGCAATCGCGCTCTAAAATAAGACGAGTCAATAGAGAAATACACTGGGGGTGGAAAACTGTTTTTTCTGTTGCTACTCAAGAGAGGAAACAGGTGTTTATAAATACACTCAATAAACTGGAGTGTATAAATACACACAATATAAATGCATTCTGCTGTAGAAATTTATGATTCTAAGAGGCGTAATGACCTCGTTGAAAGCTTTTTGAAAAACAGAAAACAACATAAAGTTAAGAATATACAAGAGCGATCTGACTTGGAACATGTAGAAGATTATAGGATGGACGTTTTCAAACCAATTTTAGAATCTAATAAGAAATTGCAAGAGGAAATAATTGATGAAAAGAATAAAATAGTTGAAACTTTAAACAACTTCAAAGCTCCCCAAGTCAAAACCTCCCAACTTGCAATAGAATCTTCATCTTCAACTCCGAAATCTACAAACCGCAAAAGCCTCATTCGACAACCATCAGTAACATTGCCTCAATCTCAAAAGTCGCATTCACAAAGTGGACAGGGTGGTGCTCAGCAAAGCGAAGACTTGATAGTTAGTCAGTTGATTGTTAAATATCTTCAAGATAATTCTGATAAAAGTAATGCTGGATATTCTCTACGATTTAACAAGGATGAGCAAAAGTATACCATTGGTAACAAAGACATATCATTTTATCAAAGCATTATCAAGGTAGATGGTTCCGAATATACTGCAACTGAGGGTCTAATGGAGCTGTTAATCAAAAAGTCACCCAACTTTAATAAGATCAAAACCGATGATATCCAAAACTATCAGAAAATTCTATTATGCTCAAATGCATTGTTCCAGGGGTTTGATAAAACAAGTAAAAGGTATAATTCTGATCCAAGTGACAAATGGAAGTTTATAAAAGACAAGTACTTTGTTACAAAAACACCATCACCACCTTCATCACAACAACCTACAGTTTCCGGAAGCTCTATTTCATTCATACCATCAAATATTAACTCTCTCATTGATTCATTAAGATTATCTATAAGTTCATATCAGGCTGGAAACAATGGAGAGTATAATAAAATTCATGCTATCTTAGATGAGTTACTCAAGCAAAAACTGATTAAAAAGAAAGATTTAGGAGTTATTTACCTCAACATTGGTATGTAGTTTCAAGGTTTTATAGTGAAAATAGTTTATAAACAATTATATATTTTTATACTTTAGTTCTTCTAGAACTTGCTTTCAAAAACATCAATTAAATGTCACAAAAAATCATATTAGCTAAGTTATATATAGCTGATCAAGATAAGAGCCCTTTGAGAATTGATAAAAGAAACTGGGTAAAACAACACAACTTTTCTACACAAACCTTATACACTGGTTTATGGGCTTTATCAAAAGAAATGGATGTGAGTAAGTATTTGTCCAAAAAATCTACAAAGGAAGCATGTCACGAGGCGACGGCGCTGGAAGCATGTCACGAGGCGACGACGAGTGGAGGAGGTGTTAAAGCTTCCTTTGGAAGCATGTCACGAGGTGACGACGATTTCTTCAGAACTGCGTTGCAAGACAATGATGATGTCAAATTAGAAGGATCAAAAAATAAACTAGAAAAAGTGTATTATAATCCTAAAACAGGATTCTGTGGTATTAATGAGCTGCAACGTAAAACCAAGAAACCAATGAAAGAAGTTGAACAATTCCTCAATGAGCAAGATGTGTACACACTTCATAAACCAGCTAGGAAAAACTTTAAAACTGAAAGAGTTTATATACATGAAATAGATGAACAATGGCAATCTGATCTAGTTGAAATGATACCGTATGCTAATGAGAATGATGATTTTAGATACTTATTAACAGTCATTGATTGTTTCAGTAAGTATGCTTGGGTTGTTCCTCTTAAAACTAAAACTGGTAAAGAGACTGCAGATGCTCTACATTCTATTTTCAAAGTAAGAAAACCACAAAAAATACAAACTGACAATGGAAAAGAATATTACAATAAGGAAATGAACAGTCTCTTCAAATCATTTGAAATTCAACACTTCTCAACTTATTCTGATAAAAAAGCTTCCATTATAGAGAGATTTAATAGAACTTTGAAAGAGAAGATGTGGAAGATGTTCACATATCAAGGAAATCATAAGTGGTTAGATATTTTGAACAGTCTTGTTGCAGGATACAATAATCATTATCATAGAAGTATAAAAATGACTCCTGTGGAAGCTTCTAAAGTGAAAAACAAAGAACAAGTACACGAGAATCTTTTTCCTGAAGACTCAAATATAACTAAATCACCTAAATATAATATTAATGATACCGTAAGAATCACAAAGTACAAAGCTATTTTTGATAAAGGTTATCTACCTAATTGGAGTACAGAGATTTTTAAAATTTCAAAAGTTCATGATAACTCAGATATTATAACCTATTCCATCAAAGATCTAGCTGATGAAGAAATTAAAGGAAAGTTTTATGAAGAAGAGCTAACATTGTACAATAAAGTAGATGATGAATATAAAGTGGAAAAGATATTGAAACGTAGAAAAATTAAAGGAGGCAAAGAACTGTTCGTTAAATGGGTTGGGTATCCTGATAAGTTCAATTCATGGATTAAAGAGTCTGATTTCGTTGCAAGGTAAAATGCTGCTGATAGGAGCATCAAACGCTAACTACCTTAACTCTATTGTCCTTAACTTCAACTATATTTTCACTCATAACCAAGCAATAGCATTTAGTACTTTGAATTATGCTCTTTGAGAAAGTAGCTTTAATAGTAAAATCAGGTCTTGATTGTATAATTCTATCATTCTGCTTAGAAACATCAAAGACTAACAAAGGATAGTAATAGTAATACACATCTTCTTCCATGAAAATATAATCTTTAGTCGATTCATAGTAACTATTTCGAAACTCTTTAGCAAAATTATACTGTTGAACAGCATTAAACTTCTCAAAATCAAACTTCAAGCAATCATATGGATATCTTTCAGAGTTCAATTCTACATAAATTTCCTCTAATCCACAACTGTCAAACTTTCCAGCATTAGTATAGTTGTTGTCTCTACCACATTGAAAAGCTACTACAATGTACTTCATCTTATCATACTTAGTTCCTAGCTTCCAAGTAAATTCTCTATTACCATTAGGAATATTATAGCTTTCAAACTGTCTAGAAATAAAAGGCATCTGCACAAGTTTACTACTCTCAAAGATGTTTAGCAACTTATTTTGCATCTCAAGACTTGGAACAATTTTAGGAATGATCCATTGTAGCTTTTTAATTGTTATCTTACCAGTAAACTTTAATGGATCTGATGAAGTGATGCTATTCTTGTTTTCGGGAGATCTATACAATGATAGGTTATGTTTTCTCCCATACACTATTTTATTATAACATTCAGCAAATCCAAAAACATGGGTCAATGGGATACAGAAAGTAATACTACCTTTTCTATTCTTAGTGTATTTGTTAATTTTATAAGTCATGATATCTTTAGTTTCTAAAATCCAACCAAAAGTGTTTTGTTTGTTCATAGTACTACTGTAGGTTAAAAGACCTTTCATCAAACTAGCCCTTCCTGGATCTATGATACTCTCTACTTGAGTTCCATCCATGCTATAAGTTGCTCTATCAAATAAAAACATAGCAGCATTATTTGTTAAAGAAACCTCATCAGTTTCTGTTAGAGCACTACCATCCTCTTTAGTGAGCTGAACATCCATGTAAATATAAGACTTGTGTACGATATATGTTTTTATTGGTAGATCTATATGGATGCTTCTTTCTCCTAAAACTTTTATAGATAGGAAGGATAAGAAGCAAGAAAGGAGATTAAGGAGTGAAGCAAGAGAGTATGATGCTGTAGAACTAAGAGAACTTGTACGTCAACCATCTGCTACATCTCTTACTGTAGATTAATTTTCAAAATATAAATGAGATTCTTCGATGCTAATAAACAAACTTCAAGTTATGTAATTACTAGTCCGAAAGAGAAGCAGAAAATAGAACTAGTTCCCAGTAGCTTCTCATCAGTTAGTGATACCGTAAATAATAAAAAAGAAAAACAAAAGAAAAAACAGGAGCAGAGTACGTCAACAAAATTATCTAAAGATAACAAAAACTTTTTGAAACTTTTGAAAAGTGGATCAGGTTTTAAAAGAATTACGTGATACATATTATATTACATGCAACTCTATATGGATATTACAAGTATTACAATCAATAGGATTGTTTTTATCATCTACAAGCTTTAAAGTGAGATTATTACAGTTGCTTACAATTTTATGATAAACCAAGTTAATGGGCTCAAACTTTATAGAACAACTTTCTTGTTCTATATTTCTTTCTTCGGTTTTGAATTTACAAATCACGTTACTCTGCCTATCATTTATGAATGAATCACAAATAATGCTACAGGATAGATATAAAAAATCATTGCTACGATTGTTGACAAAACCATCAATTCTTACTACAGCAATGGCTTTGAAATCTTGAGGTAAATCATACTGAAATGAGTTTTCGTTTTGAGAATGTAGATTGATGAATAGATGAACCATTTATTAGAAAAAACTTAGAAGAATATAAAAAACTTAAGTAACTTTCTAAACTTACCATGATCTATATCACTAGTCTTGTCTATAGTTAAAAAGGAATACTTATCTTTCCAAACAAATGAAACCATGTCTAGAAACTTAGCTTTATCTACTTCACCACAATGGTCTCTATAAATATAATCTAGATTTAGTTTATCTTGAGGAAACACTATAAAGAAGTTAGCATTCTCTCTAATAGTATTCTTAGGAAGCTTAATATAGTAGATAACTAAAGGTGACTCTGTAAACCGTGTTACTAAAGACGACTCTGTAAACCGTGACTTGTATAAAGAAATAACAAAAGCAAATCTTGCTCGGTTAGGATTAGAAAACCTTGAACGTATAGTAACAGTAGCAGTTTCATTTTCTCAAAATGAAGTAACCTCTATCCCTAACGATAATGTTAGGCAAGAAATAATCAGCATCAGAAACATACAAAAAGAATCTAAATCAGCAGATTCTTTAACCAAGGAAGAACTTAAACTTGATTTGTTTAGACATGCTTTTATGTTGTTACAATACCAAAGCAGTGTTGATAAAAACCTACTATCTGCTAAGAATTCCACTATAAAAGAACTTAGAGAAGCACTTTCTAAACCTAATACTAATTTAGTAGATAGAAACCAATTGATGAAAGAAATAGAAAAACGAGGTGAAGAGAATAAAAGAATTGCTAATAGTTCTAAAACTAAGATGAGTGTTGACAAATCGTGGTTTCTTGACGAGGGTCAGTAGGGATGTCCTTACTGACACATCTTTACAGTCTATCATGAACGTTCCTGAGTTCCACACTAAAATAATCAAAACAGTTGTGGATATGGCTAATAATGATAAACGACTATATGGAAACTTTACACTCAAACCACCTAGCAAAAGTAAACAGAAAAATTATAAAGAAAATAAGAATGGTCGATATGCTGACCCTTCAGTTAAACTGAAGTTTAATACCTTAGAAACACTAAAGTATTTCCACAATGATTGTGTGCAGATGAGTAGTATAAAAAAAATAGAAAAATTAAGAGAGAGGTTAAGTAATCTATAAAAGTTCTTAAATTCAGTTTCTCTTAAATTAAAGTTAGTATAGCATTTTTAAAATCATATTTTTCTAACAGTTTTAATATTAAAATACAGTAATAGCCACAGTGGTGAGTATTGAATCTTTGTATTTGAAAAGTAGAGCTTGTTATTTTATTTGCGTTTCCTTGTTTCAGATACTCTATAATTTCTAATGGAGGATCTAGACCAAAAGAATCAAAATAGTAGCATTCTTGTTCATCTTTTTTATAGCAAACCCAGTGAGTTCCTTCATGGTTAGAACTTTCAAGGTTCACAATACCTGCTTCATTTTCTTCTGGTTTATCTGGAAGACTATCACGCATGAATACACCACGTAGGTTCTTGATGTTCAAATCATCAGATAACTTCATAAGGTCTAGGTTCGTCAATGGTGATAAATTATCTTTAAAAAACATTTAAAAGTATACTTTTTGATGAGAAAGAGAGGTGAAAGAAGAGGAGAAAGTGGAGGAGAAAGAGGAGGAGAAAGTGGAGGAGAAAGAAGAGGAGAAAGTGGAGGAGAAAGAAGAGGTGAAAGAGGAGGAGAAAGAAGAGGAGAAAGAAGAGGAGAAAGTGGAGGAGAAAGTGGAGGAGAAAGTGATGATAGGCTAACCAGGAAAGGCAAGGCAAGCTAACCAGGAAAGGCAAACACGACAAGCAAATAGACCCTTCAAGTGTACGGAGAACTGCTGCATACTAAAGCTTCGGAGTTGTAGCTCAGTGGCTAGAGCACCTCTCTAAGAAGCGAATGGCAAAAGTAATCTAAACTAGAAGGCATGAAAGAAAGACTGTCCAAGAATCTAATATCCAACGTCTTCTTCTTATAATCACCTAGTGATTTTTTTCCAATGGAAGTATTTTCGTAGTGTTTATAACTGAAACTGATAAACTTTTCTATATTAGAGGAGATTGAATTAATCTCTATACCTCTTAATTTAAGCAGTTCACTAGACTTTTTATCATTAATAATCAAATGGGAGTCATAGCCTTTTAAGTTGTGGAAGAATACTGGTATAAAGTCATTTTTACGTTTAAGTAAGTTACATCCACCACATAAAGGTCCTCTGTATTCACCAGTCCAATGATCATGATCTCTTACTTTATCACAATCTTCAAATTTGTTCCCACACTCAGGACATGATTTACAACTGTGGAAACAATTCAATTCATCACTAGTTAATTCTTCAATTTTCACATCTGATAAACTCAATAGCTCTTCACATACCTTCAGAATGTATTCATTGAATTTCAATACAGTATCATATCCAACATAACTCTTCATATCATGAATGGTTTTAGTGAAAGAATCAACAACAACTACGCAGAATGCAGAGGCTGTATGTTTTCCAATATCATCACTCCATGAAATTGCATCGGAATTACTAGTGCTGTCAATTTTGTAAATGATCGATTCAAAGTCTGCATAAATGACATATCTATGTTTTTGAGTTTTGTTGATAGAATCAAATTTAATGAATTCTTTTGAAGGTTTGATCATTTGTATCGGCTGGATGTTCATACAATCTCCAAGATGACGTTCATACTTCTCTTTGTTTGAAAAATCATTATGGCATCTAATGCAAAAAACATTACTATTACCATTCTGTCTATTCATCAACCTATTGAGGTTTTTAATCAAACAGTAGTGACCTTTTCCATTTTCATCAGTAACTAATAGTAGGTTAATGACTCTGCTTATGTCAACTTCAGTTCTCTTCGATACACGGTATGAATCGATGATTCCTTTGGAATCATGTTGCTTTGCATCGATGATTCCTTTTTTATTATCTTTTGCAACTATTTTTCTATCAGAAGTGGTGCTACAGGCACCCAGCTTCACGGTGCCTGCGGCACCCAGTCGGGACTTGGTGCCTGCGGCACCCAGTCGGGACTTCACACCGAAGGTGTGCAGGCTGTTAGGCTTGTTGTGTTGCAAAGTAACGATATTAATAGCTAGGTTGTTCCTTTTTTCAAACTTGTCTAAATCTTTAACTGAGAATGGGAAGTCAAAACCATCAAAGTTAATTTTATTAGTATGTTCCTGATATTTACTTACTCTTTCAGGATGTTCTGTAACCGGAAACAAATGTGCTAGAACACACCACATGAAGCATTTAGTGTCATCATTCTTAATATTGATTACAGCTTTTTTATTTTTAATCCAGGCTGGTAATTCCATATACTTTGCACCTGTTAGAGGTTTCAGTTTTGTTTGGAACATTCTTAAACCCATAATTCTATTCAATCTGAACCCCGATCCTCTCATTTCACTTGCCTCCATTCTATGCATCAAATCAAATTTGACACTATCAAAAAATACTGATCTATCATCTCCCTCATTAATCATTTTATTATTTGTAGTCAAGTGGATCACTTGTGTCTCTTCAGTACCTTCTTTCACCATTTCACACTCAAAAGAAAAATAAATTTTCACACTTTTATCAAAAATATCATTCAATACCTTATCTTGCTGTTTGATTAAGTATGATTCAACATCTTTCTTAGAATCCCCTTTATAATTAGTATCTCTCAAAGTTTCACCCACTTCTTTATAATCGCTGAAAACACATGAATCAAATCTGAAAAGGTTGTACAGCTGCATATTAGCTTTGATATCATATTCTGTAATTTTTTTCAACCTATCATTATTATCCAACTCCTCAAGTTTTTTCCTGAGATCCTCAACATTCATTTTTCTGAGGTCTTCTTTCTTAATTTTGGTTCTAGATCTTAAAAGGAATTGGAGTTGGTTCCTATTCATCTTCTTGTAAACAACTGGTTCCATTTATATACTGAAAATATATACAACTAGGATATCTACTTCATAATTCTTCACTTCATGTTTCTTCACTAATTTTTTACTATATTACCTTACAAACTGTAGGGAAGTGACACGATTTTTCCAAAGGAAACACGCTGCACGATGCAATCGCGCTCTAAAATAAGACGAGTCAATAGAGAAATACACTGGGGGTGGAAAACTGTTTTTTCTGTTGCTACTCAAGAGAGGAAACAGGTGTTTATAAATACACTCAATAAACTGGAGTGTATAAATACACACAATATAAATGCATTCTGCTGTAGAAATTTATGATTCTAAGAGGCGTAATGACCTCGTTGAAAGCTTTTTGAAAAACAGAAAACAACATAAAGTTAAGAATATACAAGAGCGATCTGACTTGGAACATGTAGAAGATTATAGGATGGACGTTTTCAAACCAATTTTAGAATCTAATAAGAAATTGCAAGAGGAAATAATTGATGAAAAGAATAAAATAGTTGAAACTTTAAACAACTTCAAAGCTCCCCAAGTCAAAACCTCCCAACTTGCAATAGAATCTTCATCTTCAACTCCGAAATCTACAAACCGCAAAAGCCTCATTCGACAACCATCAGTAACATTGCCTCAATCTCAAAAGTCGCATTCACAAAGTGGACAGGGTGGTGCTCAGCAAAGCGAAGACTTGATAGTTAGTCAGTTGATTGTTAAATATCTTCAAGATAATTCTGATAAAAGTAATGCTGGATATTCTCTACGATTTAACAAGGATGAGCAAAAGTATACCATTGGTAACAAAGACATATCATTTTATCAAAGCATTATCAAGGTAGATGGTTCCGAATATACTGCAACTGAGGGTCTAATGGAGCTGTTAATCAAAAAGTCACCCAACTTTAATAAGATCAAAACCGATGATATCCAAAACTATCAGAAAATTCTATTATGCTCAAATGCATTGTTCCAGGGGTTTGATAAAACAAGTAAAAGGTATAATTCTGATCCAAGTGACAAATGGAAGTTTATAAAAGACAAGTACTTTGTTACAAAAACACCATCACCACCTTCATCACAACAACCTACAGTTTCCGGAAGCTCTATTTCATTCATACCATCAAATATTAACTCTCTCATTGATTCATTAAGATTATCTATAAGTTCATATCAGGCTGGAAACAATGGAGAGTATAATAAAATTCATGCTATCTTAGATGAGTTACTCAAGCAAAAACTGATTAAAAAGAAAGATTTAGGAGTTATTTACCTCAACATTGGTATGTAGTTTCAAGGTTTTATAGTGAAAATAGTTTATAAACAATTATATATTTTTATACTTTAGTTCTTCTAGAACTTGCTTTCAAAAACATCAATTAAATGTCACAAAAAATCATATTAGCTAAGTTATATATAGCTGATCAAGATAAGAGCCCTTTGAGAATTGATAAAAGAAACTGGGTAAAACAACACAACTTTTCTACACAAACCTTATACACTGGTTTATGGGCTTTATCAAAAGAAATGGATGTGAGTAAGTATTTGTCCAAAAAATCTACAAAGGAAGCATGTCACGAGGCGACGGCGCTGGAAGCATGTCACGAGGCGACGACGAGTGGAGGAGGTGTTAAAGCTTCCTTTGGAAGCATGTCACGAGGTGACGACGATTTCTTCAGAACTGCGTTGCAAGACAATGATGATGTCAAATTAGAAGGATCAAAAAATAAACTAGAAAAAGTGTATTATAATCCTAAAACAGGATTCTGTGGTATTAATGAGCTGCAACGTAAAACCAAGAAACCAATGAAAGAAGTTGAACAATTCCTCAATGAGCAAGATGTGTACACACTTCATAAACCAGCTAGGAAAAACTTTAAAACTGAAAGAGTTTATATACATGAAATAGATGAACAATGGCAATCTGATCTAGTTGAAATGATACCGTATGCTAATGAGAATGATGATTTTAGATACTTATTAACAGTCATTGATTGTTTCAGTAAGTATGCTTGGGTTGTTCCTCTTAAAACTAAAACTGGTAAAGAGACTGCAGATGCTCTACATTCTATTTTCAAAGTAAGAAAACCACAAAAAATACAAACTGACAATGGAAAAGAATATTACAATAAGGAAATGAACAGTCTCTTCAAATCATTTGAAATTCAACACTTCTCAACTTATTCTGATAAAAAAGCTTCCATTATAGAGAGATTTAATAGAACTTTGAAAGAGAAGATGTGGAAGATGTTCACATATCAAGGAAATCATAAGTGGTTAGATATTTTGAACAGTCTTGTTGCAGGATACAATAATCATTATCATAGAAGTATAAAAATGACTCCTGTGGAAGCTTCTAAAGTGAAAAACAAAGAACAAGTACACGAGAATCTTTTTCCTGAAGACTCAAATATAACTAAATCACCTAAATATAATATTAATGATACCGTAAGAATCACAAAGTACAAAGCTATTTTTGATAAAGGTTATCTACCTAATTGGAGTACAGAGATTTTTAAAATTTCAAAAGTTCATGATAACTCAGATATTATAACCTATTCCATCAAAGATCTAGCTGATGAAGAAATTAAAGGAAAGTTTTATGAAGAAGAGCTAACATTGTACAATAAAGTAGATGATGAATATAAAGTGGAAAAGATATTGAAACGTAGAAAAATTAAAGGAGGCAAAGAACTGTTCGTTAAATGGGTTGGGTATCCTGATAAGTTCAATTCATGGATTAAAGAGTCTGATTTCGTTGCAAGGTAAAATGCTGCTGATAGGAGCATCAAACGCTAACTACCTTAACTCTATTGTCCTTAACTTCAACTATATTTTCACTCATAACCAAGCAATAGCATTTAGTACTTTGAATTATGCTCTTTGAGAAAGTAGCTTTAATAGTAAAATCAGGTCTTGATTGTATAATTCTATCATTCTGCTTAGAAACATCAAAGACTAACAAAGGATAGTAATAGTAATACACATCTTCTTCCATGAAAATATAATCTTTAGTCGATTCATAGTAACTATTTCGAAACTCTTTAGCAAAATTATACTGTTGAACAGCATTAAACTTCTCAAAATCAAACTTCAAGCAATCATATGGATATCTTTCAGAGTTCAATTCTACATAAATTTCCTCTAATCCACAACTGTCAAACTTTCCAGCATTAGTATAGTTGTTGTCTCTACCACATTGAAAAGCTACTACAATGTACTTCATCTTATCATACTTAGTTCCTAGCTTCCAAGTAAATTCTCTATTACCATTAGGAATATTATAGCTTTCAAACTGTCTAGAAATAAAAGGCATCTGCACAAGTTTACTACTCTCAAAGATGTTTAGCAACTTATTTTGCATCTCAAGACTTGGAACAATTTTAGGAATGATCCATTGTAGCTTTTTAATTGTTATCTTACCAGTAAACTTTAATGGATCTGATGAAGTGATGCTATTCTTGTTTTCGGGAGATCTATACAATGATAGGTTATGTTTTCTCCCATACACTATTTTATTATAACATTCAGCAAATCCAAAAACATGGGTCAATGGGATACAGAAAGTAATACTACCTTTTCTATTCTTAGTGTATTTGTTAATTTTATAAGTCATGATATCTTTAGTTTCTAAAATCCAACCAAAAGTGTTTTGTTTGTTCATAGTACTACTGTAGGTTAAAAGACCTTTCATCAAACTAGCCCTTCCTGGATCTATGATACTCTCTACTTGAGTTCCATCCATGCTATAAGTTGCTCTATCAAATAAAAACATAGCAGCATTATTTGTTAAAGAAACCTCATCAGTTTCTGTTAGAGCACTACCATCCTCTTTAGTGAGCTGAACATCCATGTAAATATAAGACTTGTGTAGTAACAGATACTGATCACATGTTTCGATAACAAAATTAATTTCTCCATGTTGATTGAGACTAGAACCTGAAGATGGGAATATGCTTATCAAATTCTCTTTTTGAATTGATGCATCGTTTACAATTGGGGTGTCAACAAGAAGAATTTTATCAACTGCTTCTACCATTTTGATAATTTAATTAACAATTAAACTTCGATTTATTTTTTCTTAAAGTAAATGCGTATATTCTATCTTGTAGCACTTTCATGCTTCTCAATTTTGTTTCACGAAACATGTGGAAAACCAATTATTTGTACTGAAAACTCTCCAGTTCAATATTTTAAAATTCCAAAACTACACAAATGCAACTATCACAGAATACTGAACAGTGAAGCACAACTTGTACAATATGAAGTCTTCAAACCTAATATCGTTGAATATGTTTCTGATGCGAAGCTGTGTAAGAAATTGGTTAGTGAAGTAACAATGTATACAGACTTTTCCGGATATGAACATCTAGTTGAAAAAGAATTGAACAACTACCCGATTACATTAGCAGAATGTAGAGAGATGATTGCTAAAAAGAAATGTGGTTATGGAACTTTAACTGAGGGTCCTTCTAAAGTTTGGAATACTAGGAATGAAATTCAAGTAGCTTATCCTAATAGATTCGCAAGTCTATTCACACCAAAAAGATATTACAAAGAAAATTGTGTTATAATTGAAACAAAGGTATACTCTCATTTCAATCAAACAAGACCAACAAATGTTTTAGCTGATATGAGCATTTGTAATTATCAAGATGGTTTCTGTGAGATTAAGAAGAATGAGATAATAACTTGGGATATCAACAAAGATCAGCAATGCCAATACATTTCTATTGGTATATTAGATGGAATGTACAGTAATAATCTCTGGATTAATAATAAAAATCAGATTGCTCTAAGTTTCCCAGAAAGTGAAACAGTAAGAGATTGTAACTCAGATCTAATTATCAGTGATGAAGGTTTTGCTGTAAGAAAAGTTAACAAAGCTCAACCTAATAACAGTGGTTATTTAAGTAATTCACAACAACAACAATATGATATTAGAAGACGTGAACAAGAAGATATTAGAAGACGCGAGCAATATGATATTAGACGACGTGAACAAGAAGATAATAGAAGACGCGATCAAGTAATCCAGGAAGCAGATTTCGAGAAAAGGAAAGAAGAAAAATTAAAGAAGGAAGCAGAACTTGAGAAAAAGAAGCAAGAGAAAATCAAAGAGGCAGAAATGAAAGAACTCATGAAACATCGGCAAGAAGAAGATTGGACAATATATGATGAGAAAATTAATAGAACCAAAAGAGAAGCATGGAAACCACTACCACTACCCGAATACGAAGAATATCTAAGAATTAAAAATGGTTGTGATGAATTGCCAACCCCTGACGAATTCATAATAATTAGAGAAAACTGCAATGTGTTTCCAAGCTATACAGAATTCATAAACAGAATCGCTAATCATGAGAAAGAACTTCTAAGAAATGACGCCAGCTGGCAACCATTACCTCTACCCGATTACGAAGAATATTTGAATATCAAACAAGATTGCAACGACCTACCAGCTCTTGATGAGTTTAATATAATATGGGATAATTGCAACAAGTTCCCAAGCTACACAGGATTCATTAACAGAATAGCCAACTATGAGAAGGAATTAGCCTCAAATGGACAATATATCTCATATGAACGAAGGAAAAGAGAGATATATTCAGACTTTCAAGCTGCGGGAGAGTTTCAATACCTGGAAAACCAATCAAACAATCTACTACGACATACAACAGAAATAATGTGTGATATCTTCAATGAGCAAAATGATGTTCTTGAGAGTCTCATTAGAGAAAATCCTACAAGATATATCCAGAAACAATTGAATCATACGGCAATTCAGGTAAGGTTTATACCAGAAGGAACGGTACAAGTTACATTCTGTAAAGAAATTGATGAAGAAAATCTTGAGTTTGTCGATATTACTCATTTTGATGGCTACAAGCTCAGCTTGGCACTCGCACTCAGACAAGTACCAATAAAGATAAAAGGTATGGGAGACAAGATTTGGTACTACAAGGAAGGTGTAATATCAAGCAAACCACAGCTTCACCCCATGATTGATTCCAGAACTAATGTTACTAATATGAAGAGCTTTAAAGAATTTGATCTAGGGTTCTTGGACGATAAAGTAGTCTTCCATGAGCATATTCTCTTAGATATGAAAACTAATATTGAAGAAGAACTTATTGATGAAATGCGAGAGAAATCTGATGTAGCTATTGAGGTACATGCTAATAATCAAGACTCTACAATGCCTCATGAGATATTGGACGACGTAGAAGGTTTCTTTGGAAAATGGTGGTTGAGAATCTGGAGAGTATTTGTAACTATTCCAGTCTTAGCGATATATGTTTTTATTGGTAGATCTATATGGATGCTTCTTTCTCCTAAAACTTTTATAGATAGGAAGGATAAGAAGCAAGAAAGGAGATTAAGGAGTGAAGCAAGAGAGTATGATGCTGTAGAACTAAGAGAACTTGTACGTCAACCATCTGCTACATCTCTTACTGTAGATTAATTTTCAAAATATAAATGAGATTCTTCGATGCTAATAAACAAACTTCAAGTTATGTAATTACTAGTCCGAAAGAGAAGCAGAAAATAGAACTAGTTCCCAGTAGCTTCTCATCAGTTAGTGATACCGTAAATAATAAAAAAGAAAAACAAAAGAAAAAACAGGAGCAGAGTACGTCAACAAAATTATCTAAAGATAACAAAAACTTTTTGAAACTTTTGAAAAGTGGATCAGGTTTTAAAAGAATTACGTGATACATATTATATTACATGCAACTCTATATGGATATTACAAGTATTACAATCAATAGGATTGTTTTTATCATCTACAAGCTTTAAAGTGAGATTATTACAGTTGCTTACAATTTTATGATAAACCAAGTTAATGGGCTCAAACTTTATAGAACAACTTTCTTGTTCTATATTTCTTTCTTCGGTTTTGAATTTACAAATCACGTTACTCTGCCTATCATTTATGAATGAATCACAAATAATGCTACAGGATAGATATAAAAAATCATTGCTACGATTGTTGACAAAACCATCAATTCTTACTACAGCAATGGCTTTGAAATCTTGAGGTAAATCATACTGAAATGAGTTTTCGTTTTGAGAATGTAGATTGATGAATAGATGAACCATTTATTAGAAAAAACTTAGAAGAATATAAAAAACTTAAGTAACTTTCTAAACTTACCATGATCTATATCACTAGTCTTGTCTATAGTTAAAAAGGAATACTTATCTTTCCAAACAAATGAAACCATGTCTAGAAACTTAGCTTTATCTACTTCACCACAATGGTCTCTATAAATATAATCTAGATTTAGTTTATCTTGAGGAAACACTATAAAGAAGTTAGCATTCTCTCTAATAGTATTCTTAGGAAGCTTAATATAGTTTTGTGAGATATAGAAACAGTCTATATTACTATGCCTCCCTCTAGTATAATACTGTTCTATTTTACTTTGCTTCTCTAGCAACATATCATCAAATATCATTAGTGTTTTTTTATCAGGGTCTATTGAACTAGGATCAGGTACATCTTCTAAGTTATCCGAACTATGAATACCTATATGTTCCTTATCTTGCTTATCTTTTTTATCAATTACAAAGTTTTTTTTACGGAAACAGTCTCTCATTTCTTTTTTAGTCAAACCACATTCTAAGCCTTTGATCAAAGCTTGATAACATGGTTGAAATAGTGTAGTAGAAAATATGTATAGGTTGTCATAATCCAACCACTCATCTCCAAATGAATCTAAAAGTAAGTTCATTAATAAGTTAGTTTTACCACATCCAGATTTTCCAATAATACAAGCTCTTATTGAACTAGGAAGTAAATCGTTGTTGTTTCTTCTTCGGTAATAATTCTCTATAGAGTAATCAACAAAATCACTCATTTAACTAAAAATTTTGTTAAGTTAACTTAACTTAATAGTTTTCTTCATGATATAGTTAAAAAAAACCTATTTTCTTCATGCTCAATAAACTGGAGTGTATAAATACACTCCAGTTTCTCTTAATGTATCAAATCGTAAAACATTTGTTTAGCTTCTTCTGGAGATGGTTTGTAATCACCACTGTAATCATCACTGGATGTTTGCTTATATGCTCCTAATTGAATTTTCTGGTTAGTCCACTGAGAACCTGATATAAATCTACCTTGATGATCTCTTTTAGTTTCTATAATAACACCACGTTTTCTAACTAATATATTAAACTCTCCCAAGTATCTTGTTACTGTTCTAGTTGATATGCCATACTTTTCAGCAAAAGATTTTTTTGAATTATTAGCAAAATCGTATTTCACTATTTCTTTCATTAACATATTTTTATCCATTTATTGTTTCTGTGATTATTCACAGAAAACAAGTGTATAGTGATACTCTGATGAAATAGGAATTTTAATTTTTGTATATATTTTTTATTTTCATTTTGTCCAGTAGTCCAGTAGTCCAGTAGTCCAGTAGTCCAGTAGTCCAGTAGTCCAGTAGTCCAGTAGTCCAGTAGTCCAGTTGTCCAGTTGTCCAGTTGTCCAGTAGTCCAGTTGTCCAGTTGTCCAGTTGTCCAGTTGTCCAGTTGTCCAGTTGTCCAGTTGTCCAGTTGTCCAGTTGTCCAGTTGTCCAGTAAAAATAAACTGAATTTTTTTAAAAATTTTATTCCTAATAAATTAACTCTCACCATGAGTCATATTCACACACTTAGTTCTATCAAGAACAATTCAGGTTCATCAACTATAACCTTAACTAAAGGTGACTCTGTAAACCGTGTTACTAAAGACGACTCTGTAAACCGTGACTTGTATAAAGAAATAACAAAAGCAAATCTTGCTCGGTTAGGATTAGAAAACCTTGAACGTATAGTAACAGTAGCAGTTTCATTTTCTCAAAATGAAGTAACCTCTATCCCTAACGATAATGTTAGGCAAGAAATAATCAGCATCAGAAACATACAAAAAGAATCTAAATCAGCAGATTCTTTAACCAAGGAAGAACTTAAACTTGATTTGTTTAGACATGCTTTTATGTTGTTACAATACCAAAGCAGTGTTGATAAAAACCTACTATCTGCTAAGAATTCCACTATAAAAGAACTTAGAGAAGCACTTTCTAAACCTAATACTAATTTAGTAGATAGAAACCAATTGATGAAAGAAATAGAAAAACGAGGTGAAGAGAATAAAAGAATTGCTAATAGTTCTAAAACTAAGATGAGTGTTGACAAATCGTGGTTTCTTGACGAGGGTCAGTAGGGATGTCCTTACTGACACATCTTTACAGTCTATCATGAACGTTCCTGAGTTCCACACTAAAATAATCAAAACAGTTGTGGATATGGCTAATAATGATAAACGACTATATGGAAACTTTACACTCAAACCACCTAGCAAAAGTAAACAGAAAAATTATAAAGAAAATAAGAATGGTCGATATGCTGACCCTTCAGTTAAACTGAAGTTTAATACCTTAGAAACACTAAAGTATTTCCACAATGATTGTGTGCAGATGAGTAGTATAAAAAAAATAGAAAAATTAAGAGAGAGGTTAAGTAATCTATAAAAGTTCTTAAATTCAGTTTCTCTTAAATTAAAGTTAGTATAGCATTTTTAAAATCATATTTTTCTAACAGTTTTAATATTAAAATACAGTAATAGCCACAGTGGTGAGTATTGAATCTTTGTATTTGAAAAGTAGAGCTTGTTATTTTATTTGCGTTTCCTTGTTTCAGATACTCTATAATTTCTAATGGAGGATCTAGACCAAAAGAATCAAAATAGTAGCATTCTTGTTCATCTTTTTTATAGCAAACCCAGTGAGTTCCTTCATGGTTAGAACTTTCAAGGTTCACAATACCTGCTTCATTTTCTTCTGGTTTATCTGGAAGACTATCACGCATGAATACACCACGTAGGTTCTTGATGTTCAAATCATCAGATAACTTCATAAGGTCTAGGTTCGTCAATGGTGATAAATTATCTTTAAAAAACATTTAAAAGTATACTTTTTGATGAGAAAGAGAGGTGAAAGAAGAGGAGAAAGTGGAGGAGAAAGAGGAGGAGAAAGTGGAGGAGAAAGAAGAGGAGAAAGTGGAGGAGAAAGAAGAGGTGAAAGAGGAGGAGAAAGAAGAGGAGAAAGAAGAGGAGAAAGTGGAGGAGAAAGTGGAGGAGAAAGTGATGATAGGCTAACCAGGAAAGGCAAGGCAAGCTAACCAGGAAAGGCAAACACGACAAGCAAATAGACCCTTCAAGTGTACGGAGAACTGCTGCATACTAAAGCTTCGGAGTTGTAGCTCAGTGGCTAGAGCACCTCTCTAAGAAGCGAATGGCAAAAGTTCAAGGAATGCTCGCGTGCTTTCCACCATGTTTAGGGTTCATGGTTAGGTATCAGAAAATTCTCTCTTCGTAGAGAAGCTCACTTCTGATACTGAACGTCCCCTTGTCATTGTACAGTCCAACTGGTGGGGTCCGCTGTACACATCTGTTCGTACTATTTGCTGGTAGTCGCAGATGGCTCGTTCTTTCAGTGTTAGGCTTGGGAACCCGACCGTCGGCTCCGAAGGAGCCCAGCCTTGTGTTGGGAGGGTTGGGCGAGCATAGGACATAATGTTTTTCTAGCTTCAAATCAGATATACTCCAGAAGTTTCGGTACCTGCGGCACCCAGGCTGTTAGGCTTGATGAGAAGATATACTCCATTTTGAAAAATAAATACTTCATTTTAATTGTTTTTGTTGGTTTTATGTTGTTGAAAAAGTTGGTTCGAGACTCGGAACCCAGGCTGTTAGGCTTGGTGTCACAGGCACCCAAAAAGTGTGCCCTTTTTTTGGGAGGGGTTGGAGGGGCACACTTTTGGTGTTTCAAAATGTATGTGTTTTTATTGATATCTTTACAGAAGAAGAAAGATTTTTTTTTAATTCTTGAAAAAAATGTGGTTTTTGAAAAGTGTGCCTTTTGCTGTCCCAGAAAGGTACTTTTCATACTACTCCTGCCCTGTTCCCAATCCCTGCTCCCCCCTCCCTCCGTCTCTCCCTCCTCACAACCATTGTTGGTTCGAAAATTTTTTAAAAACTTGGAGAATGAGTAAAATGGATGCTCCATCGAAGCCCGAAGAACCGTCAGCGCCAGAGTCGTCGGGTGGTCCGCCGTCTTCTGCGCCGCCCTCCTCCATCAAGTCGGCGCCAATAAATGCGGCAAAGGCGCAAGCTGGAAGGATGCTGCCGCCAGAAGGCGTCAAGTCGGTGCAGATGTTGATTCATCCGGATCCATTAAGACTCGATGGAGCGCCGATTGAGATGAAGAAGAAGACGAGCAAGACGGCGTTATCATAAGTTCTCAACGGTTGTCGGATAGAATCGCTTCGCTTCCAGTGTCATCTGCGTCGTGTCCGTCGTCGCCTTCATCGCCCTCGTCGGCGCCTCCGTCTGGGCGTTCTCCTGGTTCACTGATGAGCCCGCTGCGCCGTCGACCACTGCGCTTCCTCCGTTCACCCGTCCCCTGAAGCCAGTGGCCTCTCCGACGCCTTCGAATCCTTCGAGGCCTTCGCCGCCGCTTTCGGTGTCTTCCATGCCGCTCTCCAACTCGATCAAGTCGACACCTCCATCGTTCAGCTCGACAGGGATATAACCCTTTTCAACTAGACACTTCTGTTGTTCCACTGCTGCTCATTAAGCATGCAAGTTAATTCGAATAAAACTTACAAATCTGAATACTTTATTCCCAAAGTGACAAAGAGATAACAAGTGTTAACACCTCCATTCCTTTTTCCGGTCGTTCAGGAACTGAAACACTCATCGATTAGTGGCTAGAAGTGCTGAAACTGCTCACCTTTTCATACTCTTCAGCGTTCTCCGTGGAGCACTCCTTCTTGTATTCCTCAACTGCGCAGTCCAAATTCTCATTAAACTACCGACACCGCTGCTGATTGTTATCCTGGATACAGTGATGATAAGAACTGATACGAAGCTGATAACAAACCATTGAATAGTTGCCTGTGAAAGTGTTGGAGAACACCGATGCAATGGAGGTTGCACATGAGTTCTCACTTGTTTTCAGATCACAATTCGCACTAATTTGACGGAAAAGTTGGCTCAAAAGAGCACAGAGAGCTTGGACTTTCTCGTAGTGAGCACACGTGACTTGTCGATGCCATGGAGAGGTACTCTTTGCAGCTGTTGGTCACCTGGAGACGAGAATCCACTGATAAGGAGTCGTTGTTATGAATCGCGATTGCTCCTCACTGGTTTCTAGCGTTTAGTTGAGAGCACCGCCAGTGCTCTCCTCTGTTCGCCTCCCTGATCATGTCGCTGGGGAAAAGGTTTGATAAAGTGATAGGGGAGAAGATGAGGATGATGATAGAGACTTGCCAAAAAGATAAGTGAACAATTGATGGCAGTGGGAATCAGTCCTAAATATGATCTACAAGTTCGCAGTTGACAACGTTTTTGACATCTCTTATCAATCTCGTGATATAATGATTCTTCAGCAGCGATTGAAGTGCCACCTTATAGTAACCCTCAAGCAACCTCTATCCAAATCTCCATCCTCCAATGTGTTCATAGCAAGGTCAACCTGCCAAACTTGTCACCTGACCTGTGAAGATAGGGTCATGCCACGTCACTAGCTTACCACACCCTCAGTCCACCTATTTGATCGTCTCTATTCATATTCATTCTTTCCCCCAAGACGACTTGTCTGTTCTCCTGCTCTCCTGCTACCACTCTCTCTTGCCCTATTCTGCACTCATCGTTCTCTGGCAATAAACACTTAGCCAGCGTTCACTCAACCTGGATGATAAAGGAAATCGTCGGGCTCAGTGATCCAGTGGCCAGGTATTATCATTGATAGTCTTATCAGTAGAAATAACAATTCAACTTTCAGAATGTCACTTCGCAAGTTCACTCGAGAGAACTTGTCAATAGATACATCGACTACATAACCAGGCGCTCGCCTGTGTTCACTCAAATGCCCTGGATGATAAAGAAGTGATCCAGTGGCCAGGTATTATCATTGATAGTCTTATCAGTAGAAATAAAAATTCAACTTTCAGAATGTCACTTCGCAAGTGCACTCGAGAACTTCGAAACTATGTTATAAACTGGTCGGATCAGGAAGAAAGCCACGGTGATAAAGGAGAAAGGACGGTCCTTCCAGCAAATTTTGGCCAGTCGGAACGACATTCAACACGTGGAACCACCAGGCGATATGGAGCTGACTATAAGGATTCCGAATGAACCAAACGGTTGGAACTTATTCGTTTCAAAACTCATATAAACCGTTCAAAACGACCGTTCCGCCGAGCTCTTCCACGTTTTGTCTCCCACGTAGATTGTCGCCAAGTCGGCGGCGAATGAGTTCTTTCCAGTCTGAATAAAGAAGAAAATCGTCGGGCTCAGTGATCCATTGAACAGGTATTATCATCGATAGTCTTATCAGTAGAGATAACAATTCAACTTTCAGAACTTCGGTTCGCAAAGTTACAAGCATTGGTTCTCACTTCGAGAAGGTCAGTTGTTTCTTCGCCAAGGACTACGTCGGAATCAGTCTGAGCTCCTCCCAAGAGAAGGAGGATATTCGTGTCGGTCCCTAGGAGCGGATGCGAACTTCAAGCGACTATCGGACTGATGGTTGCAGAATGCTGCAGAACAGGTTGCAGAAAAAAAGATGGTTGACTGAAGGACACGTAGGTTGTTTGGAAACAACACATAATTAACAGATGATGGCTGTTTGACACTTTCTTTACTTGAATAAAGGTCCCTTATTCACTTTGTTCACTCGAATAAACGTTTCAATATAATATTTCTCATGAAACTCGAGATATTGTGATTCTCCGGCAGCGCTGGGGGGGGGAGGGTGCCCCACTAGCGGTGAAAATCCGGTAACAGTTGCCCAGAAATCATTCACAACGCTCAGATTTGAGAATCAAGAATTCATTACTTACACCAAGAATCATACAAGTTCGATTTTGTTCGAATTACAATTGGAAACACACACAAAAAGAACCCAAGAACAGACACGTAGAAATGTGAAACTGTGTGGGAGACGGGAAGGGAGATTCTAGTCGTTTTCACAGAAATAATGCTACAGGAAGACAGCGAGAGAGCGTTGACGTTGAATCAGAAATTTTGACCGGCTTGTACTATAAGGAATCCAAAAAAAAAGAGTCATCGGGATCTAGAAAGCGTGAAGTAGCACTGGGAGAGGAGGTGGGACGAGTGATTTTTAGAGGCTGCTCGCGATAGGGTTCCTATTGAAAAGGCGGATTCTGTGGTCGTGGAGAAGCGGGAGACGGGTGGATTTGGGCTTCCACAACCGCTTGATCCTGTCGTAGAATGACGTTCGGAACTCTTCCGAGGATCCCATGTACACGAAGAAGTTAGCGGTCGCATTGATAACCACTAGGAAGTTGCCAATGTCTATCAGTACAGCCTCCGCTTCGAATGTCATTTTGCTGAAAGAAACTGGGTGTTTTTCCTTTCTCATCTCTTGATCCCTTACAATTTGAGCATCTCGAAGACGTTCACCAGAAGCGACGTCAAATTGCAGCATAAAAATAGAAGTACAACGAGGAGAAGCACGACAGGGTTGTTTCCCCCATCATCACAATCTGAAAAGTTCATTGCTTCATTAGCTCTTCCTTGAAAAAAGTCTAGACTGGACAATTGATTCAATTTTCTCCCAATCACATATTCTTTGATGATTTGTTGGAAAGCGGAAAAGGAAAAAAACGAGGAGAGGGAGGGAAAACACATCCGATAAACACACATGTAGATATATAATTCAGTTAGAAGGGGAATGAATTCATATGAGAAATAACAATCCGAATGGTCTTACGCACAGCGGCGCATTAGGAATGAGGGAATCTCGTGTTTCCGCAACCACTTAGACATTTGATCGAAACGGGTTATTTCGGGTTGGTATTCGGAGATTACTCACCCTCCTTGTCTGTCTTGTCCATGGTTTCGTTCTTCCGACGGAGCATGATGATGATAGATACTGTAAGGAAGGTGAGAAGCACAAATGGGAGGAATGCCATGGAGAGTGCGTAGAGGTACCCTCTGAAAGTTCGCAACGTCTCCAGTTACAATTGTCAATTCTCACTTGTAAACAATCACATATGTCTCGCTGATTCTCATCTCAGTGGGACACAACTCGAAGAGAGTGTAGTTTTCAGGATGGAGGCATTCGATGGCCTGTAGATCTCCGAATTGCACAATGTTATACGCCGCCACTGATATCACAACAAGAGCTAGAACCCGCGGAGCCCATGTGCTCCGTTTCGGCTCGCATTTTGTGCCTCTGTAAGCATTACTCATCTATTTGGCTCAGAGCTCGCAGGCGTACCGATAAACAGAGTAGAAGCAGTCGAATGCGGCCAAGACTGTGATATAGACACTGAGCATCTGTAATATTCTGGGTTTGTTGCAAATCCTCAACTTTTGCTCTCCGTCAATTCTCAAGAGTTTGAGCCCGAGCTCCAAGACCACTTATGTCCCGGAGTTTGCAAAAAACCCGCAAACCTCCGAAAATCATGTAGCCATCTTCCCAAACCCAACCCCTTAACCCGACAGGAAGTGCAATCTTTGGTTTAGTCCCTCAAAAGAAGGAGAAGATGGGTGAAACGGAAACAGGAGAAGAAGAGAGCGAAAAGCTCAAAAAAGAGCTTCCGAGATTCCAACGCCATCGATCATTCCCTGCACCCCCTTTCCTGTTATCAAGGGTCCCATAAGTCTTGGGCATTCCGAAGTGTGTATGGACTGCTAACTATGCACTAGAGAGGGGAAAACAAATGGCTGACCTGAAAAAAGAGGCCCAGTGGGATGATTTTGGGCAGCAGGAACACGAAAACTTGGTCAATGACGAATGAGTGTGCGCGCAGGGAGTCGGAGCAGATGACGAAGATGCCGGCCATGCACACCCCTGAAATTCACGTTTGAAATGCGAATTGCTCAGTTGGTATTTGTGAAAACAGTGAGTTTGACGCATAATCTCGTAATTCGCCCCGATTACTCATTCCTTTGAGTTCTTCCCCCTTCTAATCTTCACCCACCTACGTCACTGCATGAAAGTGCCGTCAGATACTTGGCCGCCGTGTTCTTCTGTTCGCAAAAGATGAAGATGTTGAAAAAGTTGAGAACGACGCCGACGAACGAGATTAGCGGCAGAAGGAGCACAATGAGCACCTGGAAATGGGGAGAGGGGGAGTCATGTGTGCAGACAATGTGGAAGTGTTAGCTTCTTTTGACTGAATATTCAGAGTGTTTTCGTTTTCGTCAAGAGCGAAAAAGCGAGAAGTTCAAGATTCTCGAGCTATGACTAACTTACCAAGTTCGCGATGCCGGCGTAGCCTTCGATGGGCTCGTGGAGACATTCACACTCACGCATGGCTACCGTATGATTGAGCATCTCTCTCTAGCATAGCCAATTCTGCAAAAATTCACGTTTCGCGAAATGTGGGAAGATTCCCTTTGAAAGTGACACATCGTCTTCTCTCTCTCTCCCTTTCTCCCCTTTTGCAGAAATCCTCTAATAAGTTTAATGTTGAGGAGGCGAGATAGAGAAGAACAGCATCATAGCACAAAACGAGCGACGTAAGAATCAAAAAAGGGAGTACGTGCACAAGTACCAGCAAAATTTCAGACAGGGGTGGGAGGGGGAGGGAGGAGCGGTGATGGACAACAAAAAGCCAGACAGAACGCAATTATCCCAGGCTTATTTGTAATATCCCGCACACGAGTCGAGTCTAGGAGCCATCAAAACATAGCCAATTAGCATTAAAGTCGACTATTATTGGGTTTTGAAGGTTAAGGGGTCTCGTGGGGAAGGATGATATGGGAGGGGGTTTGAACGTGGTGGAGAAAGAGAGACGGAAATTTGTATTCAAAGATTCCAGACACGAGGCGCGGCGGCCGGTCGCACAAATCCCTTTCTTCCTCCTCCTCCTCTTCTTCTTCTTCCTCAAACCGAAAAAGGAAGAAAATGGGCGGAGCCTGACAAGTTTCAGTTGTTTTCCTGAGACCCCGAGGCTAGAGGGCTGAAGCTCAAGGGGCCTCTTCCGCAGACTCTCGATTCTTTCTCAGTAGTGAAGATTCGGACTTGAGACTGCATTCTGCATTCTGGATCTTTAGCAGAATGCAATGAAAAAGTTTGGAATGTGTTTTCCTGTCCCGTCCAACTAATTGGTCGCTCTTCCTCATACCCTTTTGTTCGTGTTTCTCGGAAAAAACGGAGGAGAGGAAGAATTGAAATTAGTGGAGAGGGGTCCCTAAAAGTGCTGAAAATAATAGAATAACAGAGTGAGGAGGGAAAGGGATCATAACATGGACCACCTGTCATGTGTCGTGTCGTCATGCAAAAAAACACACATGTCACGACGGATTCAGAATGTTAGCTTTGTGGAGGGGGGGAGGAAGACCATCGAGATCATGGTTACGGTAGAATTGGTGCAGAACCTCGAGAATTTCCGCTTTTCCATGTTTTCAAGGATTAGCAACCCGAAGCCCGAGCGACCCAAGTGAGAAGATGTTGAATGCCTAACGAGTTTAATGTAATATAGATGAGCGGAAGGGAAAGCCCTCTTACCCGCCACCCGCCGGCGCATCGATGACGTGGCAAAGTGGGGAGGGGGAGCCACATGAGTACCGAAACCTCCAGACATCCCTCGGCTAGACTGGTTTTTGAAAGTTAAAATAAGAGAGAGAGAGAGAAAGAGAGATTCATGAGCGCTTGGTGTTCAGCTGGAAGCAAATAATACATAAATGAATGAGACGAACACTTGGTGGGAAAAAACATGGGCCGAAAGAAGAGTGCTGGCCGTTTATGGTGTGTGGTCGTGAAAGAGTGCACAAATGACCGAAAAACGAAAGATCTGTAACTTGAGACGGTGTGGAATTCTAGAATACTGGCCGCAGAAGCGTTTGGTGTCTCTGGATCGAAAATCAGAAAGAGCAGAAGCTCTGAATAACCCGTGTGGTCAAGTAGGTCAATTATTTCTGCAGAACAGAAAAGGACCGGAAAACGGAGGCAGAGAGGTTGTGGACTGGACCAGTAGAAGAAACATGGGATGTCAATCAAGCACGTCAACATATTTTTCCGGTTGCTCCGGTTGTTCCGGTGAGCACCCGGAGAGCCGGGGACTCTAATGCTCGTCGTGTAGTTCTTACGAGCAACGAATGTTTTGTTACGTGATAAAAGTTTCATGGGATCGAGGATAGGATCACGAGGACTTTTTTTATTTCGGAACACAGCACGGGTCACATTTTAGTCGGCGCCGATAAAAAGAGAGATCGAATCGCGAAAGTGATTAATTGAGGTGAAGATACTGATGATGAAGCGAGAAATGAAATATGTACACTTCTTTCTGATCTTTCTTCTCTCTGCCACTACTATCCTGTGAGAACCCGGTTGGTTCGTTCCGGAGACCAGAAATTAATTGAATCGAGTGGGAATTTTGGAAGAGGTTCCGTTCTCCCCCCCCCCCCCCCCTGGTACGACAACGATTCTGTTCCAGACGTTGTTATGGTACATATTCTGCTTCTGGCCGAATTCCCTTAACAAACACTGACAAAGTCCCTTAACGTAGGCGGAATACCGGAAAACTGAATCAGGCCACCTCTGACGAGCCGCTCTGTGAATTACTCCAAAGACCATTGGTGAAAAAACAGAAGGGAAGCTGACGGAAAAGAAGACGAAGACACGTCTTCGACGACCAAAACAATCCCGAACAAAATTATGAGCAATTCTGTGGAAAAATAAGCGAATCCAATGTGTTCCGTGTCACAGCTCTCCTACCCACCACCCTCCTACAAAAACCCCAAAAAAAGAAGAAGAAGCGAAGAGGAGGGAGAGAGAAATTGGGTGAGATGTCATCCCAGTCCAGTCCTTTTCCCTGGAAAGCAACAGAGCGTGAGGCGGGAATTTGTGAAGGGTTCTTGAAGTATTTCCAGAGATGAAAGTGATCTTTATTAGTGTACGCCGCCCGTTTATAAGTGGGCGGTGATGAATGAGCGGCGACGTGTTGGAAAACCTTCAAAGAATTCGTACATTTTGCTTTTGAAGCTCAAAAATAGATATCAGGAGAAAAGATAGAAGATAAAGAAGAACTCCACCCTGATCTAGGTCTTTGTGGGAAAGACACAACTTTTTGTGTAGCCAGGCAGCTAGTGGGAAAACGGCGTCAAAGAGCAATTGGAATTTACGTCACTTGACACCCAGACCTAAACCTCGAAACCCCTAGCAAAACCCATCAAATGTTGCGTTTCCTGCTGCTAAAGTGTTCTTTGAAGCATCTTTCTTTTTTCGAGGAATTTTTGTACTCATCGCGAATCGGAATTGTGTGTTCATCCGAACCAATCCACTCCTCGTGACGCAGGGAGAGACAACGTGGGACAACGATCCGTTTCTTTGCTCAGGGTTCTGATTGGCCTCATAGACGAGTTCGTAGGGCCACTTCCTCGTGTAGACAGAAGAAGGGAAAGTGCTTATGATTAAGGGGGGGGGGGAAGTGACTCCGCATTGCATCAATTAAAAATGTGTGATCTCTGATGAAAACGATGGAGAAAGAAGGAGGGAGGGAAAAATGAGAAAAGGAGAAAAGGTCTGAGAACTGGGAGGTGGAATTTTAAATGGAAAGAGAAGATGAACTTCTCGTTTTGAGAATGATTTTGAGAAAAAAAGGCATAGAAAGAGAGGAGTAGAGACTTCAAGGTTATTTTTGAAAATAAGCAAACCTTGAGGATTCTTCAGAAAATGGAAAGGAAAACAAATATTCAGTTAGGTCTGGGTTCCAGTAAAACTCCAGAGGACATTATTTCCCAGTGCAGGGAGCTTCAATGGATATGCCCTCAGAACGACGATCAGATTAATGCGATCAAAAACTGAGAATGACGGGGGTAGCAGAAGATTATCAACATCGACACTGGGGGGAAGGAAAGGGGAGAACAAAAATCTTAAGAAACCACACGTTCTGTCCGCTTATGAAGCGGCGATCTCGGAGAAAAGGAAGCGAGCCGCGAATTTAAGTGAATGGAGACTTGGAGGGAAGCGCAATTATCCTCAGCTGACGACCGGCGGCCGCCGACGGAATATTCCTCATCTGCAGAAACAGAAAGAGAGCATGATCCGTTGTGTCTTGTCATTCGAAGGAATTGGAGGAGGAGTAGGGGAAGAGTGTCTTGCCGAGGGTGATGATTGCCCTGGGAACTGGGAGGGGGGAATGCTGCCGGGATGGTTCTAGGTGGGTGGGAATCCATTGCGTAACAGCTAATAACAACTGAATTTCCCTAAAGATTCAACGAGAGAATAACAGCGTTCACGATGTCTGAGTTACCAGTAGAATTCAAGGGGATGACACCGTAGATCGGTAAAGCGGGAGAAGGAGAATGACTAAAACATTTGTGAGAACGAGTACGAAAAGTACAAATGGTGATTGAAATGTAGGCCGTGACGTGACGGACACACGTCATCTGTGCTCTGTTGTTTCTCCACCCTCGCCCTTTAGATCCAGGGGACCTCCTAGACGGAAAGAATAACAGGGGAGGTTCTATAATTGGCAAAAGAAAGAGAGACCAAGTGGATTTACTTTGATCATTTAAATTCGAAACGGGCTGTCGGGCTGGAAAATAAGAATGAGAGCGAAATCTTGTGATGATGATGATGCTCGCTCGCTATGTTTGGACGGAAAACCTCAAATTTGTGGGGAGCCCGGGCGTTTCATGAGAATTCGAGAATTGGGAAACTTTTGAGGCGAAACTCACACGTAAGCAATCAGGACTTTGAGAAATGTGTGGTGGTCAGGAGAAAATGAGGAATAAGGGAGGGAATGAAGGAAATTCTTCGTTTTTTCCTTCCTCTTGTGTTTGTGTGTGTTTTTCTTCCTTATATGGTGCATATGTTTTGTGTTCTGTTCTTTTCTGTTCGGTTCTGGGATGGGCTTGCCTGGCCTTAGTCCTGCCTGGTCTGGCTTTCCAAAAAATCACTATTTTCCGAAAAGAATCCTCGAGACTGGAAAAAAATAACAATATTTGAAAACTGCTCATTTTCCATGTACAGTAACCAATTTGAATAGGGCTCTTCTGAGAAAATGGATATACCCATCCGAATGTACATCATTTTTCAGCAAAATAGGAGGGAAGGGACTCGAACCTAAAAACGGTGACCCTTCCCACGAAAAAGGAACTTTCACTGGAAAAAGACACTTTCATGCAAATAAAACAGCCTCACAAGTGGATCATATACTTGGGATTGAGAGAAAAGGCGAGGAATTCCAGGCTTTTCAGCAAACCGCTCTTCCCGGAAAAATTACGCATCTCATCAAGAAATGGATTTTCGTTTCTTTGTCCAAAAACCGAATGAACAAGAAGAACACGCTTTTGAAGATTCCCCCGGGTGGAATCAAAGCTCAAAATGGGGTATTAAGTGACGGTAGCTGTGGAAAAGATATAGCTACATATATAGTAGATAAATCTACAGTAAGACATGAATTTGCTTCCTGATATCATTTTTTTGGTACAAATCGCGAAAAAAAAATTGAATTTATGGCTTTGGAGCGCTCATTTTGTATCCTTTTGCAAATATCACAGGGGAAAAGTTCACAGGGATCATTTGATTAGTGGGTGTCAGTATCATATTACCAGACCTTCAAAGCTCAAGAATAAGGTGATTTTTAGAGAGTTGCAAACATTGAGTACATAGATCAACCTCTCCCGTCCCTCCTTTCGCCTCATGAATCATGCTGTTTGCAGCTAAAGTTCAACTATTCCCAATGACATCCATCACAGCTTCTCAGACGCCTTCATGTTCATCTCCGTCCTGCGCATTCATCTAGAAATGAGCGAAAACGCCACCCTCGCGTCTAGGAATCAAGCATCACACAAATGGTGACGATTGCTTCAGGATTGCTCCACAATTGCTCCCGAGGATTCCTCGAATTCGCGATGGACCAAATGAAAATGAGCAAATGAATGGAATTAGCGAAGACACACACGCGCGCGTGGCGCAAAATAAGCAGGAGATGGAGTGGAAGGGGGGTTAGAAGGCCACCCGAGAGAACGAGAAAGAATTGCATGGAACATCTGAATAAGAGGAACACATGCAAAAATAGTTAAAGAAAAAGGGGGGCTTAATTGTTGTTTTTCGTTTTGTTTTTTTGCATTCATTTTCTACTCGGGAAGCGGAACCCTCTTAGTTAGGAAATGGCTCACAGATTCTCTGAAACATTGTGTTCTTCTTCCCCGCTTCCTGCTCCTCCAGATGCAAAACAAGAGGGGAAATGGAAATGAAATCATTCCAGGATGTCTTCTCTGGACCTTCTTTGTTATTACTCGAGTTTTGCAGAGAGAGCGGCCAAGTGTAGGTAAAAGTGTAAAAATAAACACTATTTTCACACAAACATTGGCCAAAGGAGACGGCGTTTTGGCACGGCTCCTCTGTTTCCACATCTTTTGTGGAAAATCACGTTTTACGGTTGTTTGTTTATTGTGAAATATTCATGATCGTGAGAAAGCGAGTCGTTGATAAATCAGTGGCTTTTCTGCAAACGCAACGAGCTGAGAACATGGGAAAACCAGAAGGGTGTCTAGGAATAGGGGTTTTGCACAATTTCCCGAAAATTCGGGTAAAAACGGGCAAAGATGGTTCCAGGCCACCAAACAAGCTCTCAATCAAGTCATGTGCGACGGATTTGAGTGCAGGACCATTTCCTGATTGGTCCAGGGCTATATTTGACCGGGAAACTGAATAAAATGGGGAATTGAACTAGGTGTCTATTTCTGAGGTTCAGTGGTGCAAAAGTGAAAAAGTTCGCGAAAAGACCCTAAAGCCACAGAGAATGAGATGATTAGTCAACTTTTGTCAAAATTGAGCCAACTCTGACTTAAAGGCGTTTTCCTTCCCTTCTGACTTCCCCGGGTTCCGGAAAATTGAGAAAATCATTTATTGTGGGCGGGAAGAAAAAGAAAGGTTCGGGTAGGAGAACGTGAGTAGGAGAACGTTGAAAACTTTCGAAATTTTATGAAACAGAGAAAGGAACATCTGGTATCAATGTGAATAAGAATGATGGGGGAGGGGGTGTACTCATTAGACAAATGGGAAAACCGCGGAAAAAGTGTGAGAAGCAAAGACCGACAATCTCAGCTCTTTCAGCGTCTCACTTTCAGATCCTCACTGAAGATAGCCGGAGGTCACATGAGAAGATGTTGTTGAGAGATTCCGATGCGCTTCTTCACTCCACACCTCCCCCATGTTGCATCATCCGGCGTCAATACTACCGGAGGGGGATAAGATTTGGATGAATGTGTCTTTTGTTTCGAGTATCATACGTTCAAAGTCGCTATAATCCAATTGCCAGAAGAGCTCGAAATCGGAGATCAGGACTGAAGATGAGGGTGATGCTGAACATTGTAGACATTGCTGGCGTGCCAAAGGTCGCCTGAATTAGAAATGGGAAACGCGAAAACATTCGGAAATAGTAGCAGACTTTATTTTTTATTTTTTCAAGGAACCATCAAACCAACCATTTTGGAGACACCTGTTTCCTTGAAAAGCCACAAGGTGATAAAAACAAAAGAATGTATTATCGGATGCCATCGAAATGGTCCCACAAGATAGCTCTGTCAGAGAATTATTATATCTCGAGATTGATAAGAGATATCGAAAAGTTGTCAACGTCATACTTGTAGTCCTAATCATTATCTACAAGTTTGCTGTTGACAACTTTTTGATATCTCTTATCAATCTCGAGATATATTGATTCTCCAACAGAACTCTCCGCGGTTGGTTGGCCATTTCGATGGCATCCGATAGTATAGTTGTGGAACATCGGAAAACATTTGGAATTGGGGGGATAAGTTATCAAGAGATAGAGGTTTTTAGTGATTAGACTATAGAAAACGTTTGGGCTATTAAAACAGGTGGAAGGGATTATAAATAGTATTCTGTTGAATGTTTTTCGTTCAGTTTCAGTGCAGAATCATTTTTTTTGATTGGTGTAGATCTATTTTTGAACAGGAAACTGGATCAAATGGGAATATTAAACGGCTGGATGTCTTATTTTGAAGTTCTGGAAGCTTTAAAAAAATTGCGAATAGACCCTAGTCTCGGATGCCATGGAAAATGGCTTTGCAACCGAGGAGAGCACTGTCGGAGAATCATTATATCACGATATTGATAAGCGATATCAAGAAGTTCTCAACAGCAAACTTGTAGATCATAACTAGGACTAGAAGTTTGCTGTTGATAACTTTTTGATATGTCTTATCAATCTCGAGATATAATGATTCTCCGACAGAGCTTGCGGGGCCATTTCGATGGCATCCGATAGTAATCACTAAAACACTCCAATATCGTCCGAAATTAAGCAAACTACGCCTTGACAAAAACGAATAGTCGCAGTTTTTCCTTGCACGTTAGTAATTTTCCAATCATCTTCATTGATACGCTGAGCGTCCAAGTCTTTCAGCACGTCTTCTCGCACAATGTGTCCCGGTTTCCCCTCGAAGTGAATGCTACTCAGCCTTTGAAGAGTCACGCCTTCTTTCCATCCGCGGAACAAGATGTTGAAATCTTCCGATGTGAGTGAATTTTCTCCAAAGAACGCCCATCTCCGCACGGCCAAGTCCATCTCCTTCATGTAAGCAGTGTTCAAGAACCGTGCATCGGAAAACAACAAATCTCTTGTTGCGGTCAATTTCATCTAGGAAAAATAAGAATGTACCTAGATTGAAAATACACACTTACTATTTTTCCGAACGTAATGTTTTTCATCGGTATACGCATCAAGACATCTTGATGAGACCAAGTCGGTTCCATTAAACAACTGAATTTCTCAAAATCCACTGGAGATTCAGAATCTTCCAGTTTGAGATATTTGAATTCTCCTGGAGGCAATAAACTTAAAAATAAAGCCGAGAAGTCAATGTCTCGAGGATTGTCTTCCATATTAATGTAACGGTATGAAGGTGTATACATTTCTCCCAGCAACTCCATAACATAGGGAACGACGTTTTCGAAATTGGAGAATTTCTCGGCTTGAAAACTGCACACACGAGTGTCTCTTTCAGTAGCCGGATGCTCTGGAGGCCAACGTCGCTGTCTCAAGTCGCGTGGTGGTTGCCTCAAGCCACACCGAGAATCGGGTTGAGAGTTCGTTGACTCTTTGAATGAAACCAAGTACGGTGCGCTGCCATCATCGATTCGCCTCACGTGAAACTCTTTGTATTCCCTGTATATCCAAACGTCGATAAAAGCCTTGCAGCGTGGTCGAGCCATTTTCATAGCATTTCTCACACGTTCGGAGTGGTGACAGTAGTAGAACCTGAAAAAAGAAGATGAAAAAAGCTCTGACTGCAATACTTTCTTAATTGGATGATACATATTCACTATTTTACAGGAATTCAATAGTTGTTTTGCTTAAATCCAAAAAACGTTAAATTCGTATTTAAAAATTCATACCGTAATTCCTCAAACAGAGCGTCACCCCAAACGCTGCCGCAGAACCATTATATCTCGAGATTGATAAGAAATATCAGAAAGTTGTCAACAGCAAACTTGTAGATCATAACTAGAACTATAAGTTTGCTGTTGACAACTTTCTGACATCTCTTATCAATCTAAAGATATAAGGATTCTCCGGCAGCGTCTGAGGACATATTACGTTGTTTTCAAACAATGTATTCAAATTGAATTAATTTCAAAAGTTTGTAAAATTATGAAACAAATATTTTAGATAGAATATAAAATATTTCGAAAACAGATTACAGTAAAAAACTCACATTTCAAGTCCACTAAAGTGCCGGACAACTTCTTGCAGCGGAACAAGTGGCAGGCGGTCATAGATAGCGTAAATTTGAAACTTTGAGAGGTGCGCCATGGTGTTATAGAGCAGAAATACGTATATTGCTTGGGTGGAATATTCCCTGGTCACAAAGCGTGTGTCTGAAGCAAGAATTGTGGTCCGGAGAGCAGATATAGGTAATCCGCAACGGAAACCGGGGTAACCGGGCGGCAAGACGCTTTGATTAAGAGAGAAGCAGATGGTGTTGTGCACTGATACCCGTTGCCATGGCCACATTAGAGACACACAGAAAGATGCTTATCAAGAGAATTCATAGAACATTTAGGAGATGGGGAATTACTTTTCTTTTCCAAATTGTTTCCTAATCAAAAAAAAGAAAAGTTCTAAAACAAGTATTTATTTTTTCGAATGACAAATATCCAAGAAAGTTCAAAAATTAATGAAAAACAAAGTACAAAAAAGGGAATGATTATTGGAAATAGGGAATAACATACGAGTATTTGTCACAATATATGCGACTGCGGGGAAAAATTGAGATGAGCAGAATGAGTTAGATTACATTAGAGGCGCGCAGATGATAAAGTTATAGAAAATGCTCGTTTTCAACTGGAAATTAATGAGATACTGTTTTTTTTTGAAGACAGTTTTCTAATTGGTCCACGTCTATTTTTGTACAGGAAATTGGATCAAATAGGAAATCAAACTGCTAGGTGTCTGTTTCTGAAATTTCGCATGCTTCAATAGAGAAATAGTTTCGGAAAAGTCACTAAATTCAAAGAGAATGAGGTGATTTGTCAACTTTCGTCAAAATTGAGCCGCGAAAAGACTACAACTTAGTGTACTCATTAAATAAATGGGAAAACCTTGAAAATATCATAACTTAGACAATAGGATCAATAGCGTCGTCGCGATGTTCGTCCAACTCGGCCTGCCTTATTGGTGAACACCGTGAATTGAAAAACCATAGTCTCGAATTTGAGAAGTACATTGTCGCAGTTTTTCCCTTCTTGTCAGTCACTTCCCAAACATCTTTTTTGATAAACCGAGCGTCCAGGTCTTTCACGACGTCTTCTTGCACAATGTATCCCGGTTTCACCCCGAATTTGACATATTTCAGCAAGTTAATCGTCACGCCTTCTTTCCATCTGCGGAAGTAGATGTTGAAATCTGCCGATGTGAGCGAAGTCTCTCCGAAATCCCCGTACCAAAAGTCCATCTCCCTCATGTAGGCAGTGCTCAAGAACCGTGCATCGGTGAAATCGATTCTGTTTGTTGCAATGAATTTCATCTGGAAAAGAGAAGAATATATCGAGATTGAAAAACACACAAACTTACTTGTTTACTGATCTCAATGTTTTTCATCGGTATTCTCACGTCAACTACGTAATGAGGCAAAGTCCGATTCCACATACAACTGAATTTCTCAAAGTCCATTGGAGATTGGGATTCGAAAAGTTCCAGAAAACTGCATTCTCCTCGAGGCAATAAACTTAGGAAATAGGAAGCGAAGTCTGTGTCTCTCGGCTTGTCATACATTCTAATGAGAGGGTACTTAATCGTATACATTTGTCCCAGCAACTCCATAACATAGGGAACGACGTTTTTGAAAGCGGAGAAATTCTCGGCTTGGAAACTGCACACACGCGGGTACGTTCCAAGACACGGATGCTCTGGAGACGCGCGTCGCAGTCTCGCGTTCACTGCTCGTGGTTGCCACAAACCACAGCGAGAATCCGGTCTAGAGTTCCTTGACTCTTTGAATGAAACCAAGTACGGTGCGCTGCCATCTTTGATGTTTTTCACAAAAAACTCCATGTATTCCTTATAGATCCAAATTTCGACAGAAGCCCTGCAGCGAGGTCGAGCAGTTGCCATAGCATTCCGCACATGTTTTGAGTGATGACAATGGTAGAACCTGGAAGAAAAAAAAGTGAAAAAGGCTCTGACTACAATACTCTCTTATTTGGGTGATATATTTATATATTTTTCAAAATAGGAAAACTATGAAACAACTTTTTGAAACATTAATTATTCCTATCTTGGCGAAATATTACAATGAAAAACTCACAGTTCGATTCCTTTGAAGTGTCGGAGAGCTTCTTGCAGCGGAACAAGTGGCAGGCGATCATAGAAAGCGTAGATTTGAGACCGTGAAAGATGCGCCATGATGTGATAGAATAGAAATACGTGTGTTGGTTGAATGGAATTAGTCGTGGTCACAACGCGTGTGTCTTTCAATCAATGAGAGTGGTGTAATAAGAGTGTGGTGTGGTCGGGAGAGCAGACGGGGATAATCACGCAACAGAAAACCGGGGTCAACCGGGCGGCAAGACCTTCTTATTGTGGGAGGCAAGCATATGCTCGGCAAAAGTTTGGCGGATCCGCCGCAGCCAATCGGCAAAATCACCGCGGAATGCGGCGGATCCGCCGATTTGTTGCGGCGGAACCGCCGATTCCCTGCGGCGGATCCGCCGAGCGAGGTTAACAGCAACCAAAAAAGGAATGGTTTCTTCGTTTGAGACATCTTAAAAAGGAGTGCAAGAATATAATGCTTCACCTGGCGTAGCAACGTCAGTTGGCGAGCGGAACCAAAATATACAGTTCTTCGGCTTTCTCTTTCGAGAGGCCTGAACTTGAGTGTGTTTCGAGATGGAGGTAGAGGCAACTGCCAGAGGTCACCTTTCGCATGGCCCGACATCTCGCGGGTTCCGCCCGTCGCCGTACTTTCTACAAGCTCTTGCCGCGGATCCGCCGATTTTCTGCGGCGATTCCGCCGATTTGTACTATTCTCTGTGTCTCATCCAATTGCGCATCTTTCTGCTAAACCCCGCCCACTTTTGCCGCGGATCCGCCGATTTGCTGCGGCAAATCAGCCAAACTTTTGCCGAGTGGTGTTGCGCAACATGGACCGTTGCCGGGGGCCGATTATCTTGGAAACTCAGAATGATGCTTATCGAGAGAATGCGCAGAATTTCAGAAAATGTTGGAGTTCGGTGATTTTTTCGATTTCCTAATCAAATAGACATCGAATTCAACAGGTTTTCTTCATTTTTTCTGCGTGAGCATCCAAGCGGGTGTGGATGCTAACGCAGCGAAAACCGGGGTCAACCGGGCGACAAGACTCATTTATCATGAGAGAAGCAGATGGTGTTGTGCAGCGTGACTAGTGGTCCATGAACACACAGAAAGTTGCTTATCAAGATACTTCACATAGAGACAGACCATTTTTTGGAGATTGGGATTTACTTTGGATTCCAAATTGCTCCCAGATCAAAAATGTGAGAAATTCTAGAACGGGTGTTTATTGATAAATTTTTAAAATTAATGAAAAATAAAGTACAAAAAAGGATATTTGTTATTATTAGAGAATGAAATACGAGTGATTAGGTTTTTTGTTCTTATTGCTTGGTTAATAGATTTTGGGAAACAATACGAGCGTTTGTCACACATTATCGGATGCCATCGAAAAGGCCCCGCAGCCGAAGAGAGCTCTTCTGGAGAACCAATATATCTCGAGATTGATAAGAGATATCAAAAAGTTGTCAACTGCAAACCTGTAGATCATAACTAGGACTACATCTTTGCTGCTGACAACTTTTTGATATCTCTTATCAATCTCGAGATATATTGGTTCTCCGGAAAAGCTCTCTCCGGTTGCGGGGCCATTTCGATGGCATCCGTTAGCAGATTGCGGGGAAAAATTAAGATGAGCAGAATGATTCAAATTACAATAGTGGTACGGCGATGATAGGGAAATAGAAAGGGCTCAAATCTTTTTCGTTCAGTCACGAATTACGGATTCGAGTGTAGAACCTTTTTCTGATTGGTGTAGGACTATTTTTGAATAGGAAACTGAACTAAATGGCAAGAAACACCAGGTGCCTAGTTCGGAAGTTCCAAACGCTTCGAAAGAGACTGAGTTCGCAAGAAGTCACTAAATTCAAAGAAAATGAGTTGACTCGTCAACTTTGGTCAAAATTGGGCTCCAAAAAGCTCAATTCATTCATCAGATCAATGAGAGAACGTTGAAATGTCATAATTTAGACAATAGGGTCTATAGCATCGTTGCGAAGTTCCTCCAACTCGTCCTGAGTTAAATCTCTATACTGTGTTGTGAAAAACCACAGTTTCGACTTTGAAAAGTAGATTGTCCCAATCGCTCCCTTCGTGTTAGTAATTTTCCAAACATTTGCGTCGCTAAGCTGAGCGTCCAGGCCTTTCACGACGTCTTCTTGCACAATGTGTCCCGGTTTCACCTCGAATTTGACATATTTCAGCAAGTTGATCGTCACATATTCTTTCCATCGTTGGAAGAAGATATTGAAGTCCTCAGATGTGAGCGAATTCTCTCCGAAATCCCCGTACGACAAGTCCAACTCCCTCATGTAGGCAGTGCTCAAGAACCGTGCATCGGTGTACCTCATCGAGCTTCGTGAAACGAATTTCATCTGGAAAAGAAAATGATTCATTGAAAAACACACAAACTTACTTTTTTACTGATGTCAATGTTTTTCAACGGTATTCCCACGTCAACAAAAAAGTGAGACCAAGTCCGTTCCATTAAACGACTGAATTTCTCGAAATCCAAAGGAGATTGAGAATCGGACAGTTCAACAAAAGTGCTTCTTCCTCGAGGTAGTAAACTCAAAAAATAGGTCGAGAAGTCGATGTCTCTCGGCCGTTTATACATTTTAATGAGATTGTACGTAATTGTATACATCTGTCCGAGCAACTCCATCACATAGGGAACGACGTTTTTGAAAGCAGAGAATTCCTCGGCTTGAAAACTGCACACACGTGGGTACGTTCCAAGACACGGATGCTCGGTAGGCGCGCGTCGCCGGATTTCTAGCGGTTGCCTCCAACCACACCGAGAATCCGGTCTGGAGTTTCTTGACTCTTTGAATGAAATCAAGTACTCTTCGCTGCCATCCTTGATGTGTTTCACGCGAAACTCGTTATATTCCTTGTACATCCAAACTTCGACAGAAGCTTCGCAGCGAGGTCTAACTGTTCTCATAGCATTTCTCATATGTTTGGAGTGATGACAATGGTAGAACCTGGAAGAAAAAAGGTTGAAGCGACTCTGACTACAATGCTTTGTTATTTGGGTGGTATGGATTTATATGTTTTTCAAATTAGGAAAACTATGAAACAACTACTTAGAATATAAAATATTCAGGTTTTGGCGAAAGATTATGCGAGAAAACTCACAGTTCGAGTCCATTAAAGTGTCGGAGAACTTCTTGCAGCGGAACAAGTGGCAGGCGATCACAGAAAGCATAAACTTGTGACTGTGAAAGTTGCGCCATGATGTGATGGAGCAGAAATACGTTTGTTGGGTGGTTTGAATCTTCCGTGGACACAAAGCGTGTGTGTCGCTCGATCGATGAGAGTGGTGTAATAAGAGTGTGGTCCGGAGAGCAGACGTGGATAATCACGCAATAGAAAACCGGGGTCAGCCGGGCGGGAGGGCCGGCAGGACTTTTTATCGTGTGAAGCGAGCACATGAGGCTTGCGCAACGTTGCCCGTGGCCATGGACACACAAAAAGATGTTTATCGAGAACATGCATCGAATCAAAAGAAATGTTAGAGGTTGGAGATTTTCTGATTTCCAAATCGTCTTCAAATTTCGAAAAAAATCGAATGCAACAAGTATCCTTTATTTTTTCAAACCAGAAACATTTGCAAATTGTTGAAAATTCAATAAAAAGTAATGGAACATTATACGATCGGACTTCTCAAAATATGTGAGGTGGCAGTGGAACAATAATCAGAATTATGTAGTGAAATAATTTGAATTACAAAGATAGGTGCATAAAACAGGTGATAACGGCGAATTTCCAAGTGGACTTATATCAAAGCCTTTTTTTGTTCAGAGGGTGTCATAATAATGGTCGAGAGCAGCGGAGAAACAGGAATTCGGAATTTTTTTTTCTTTTTCTAGTTGTGAAAAATGGTAAAAACTTTAAATTTTAAAGTATAAGTTGTCGAGAGTTAGAGTTTTTTAGTGATTACTATCGGATGCAATCGAAATGGCCCCGTAAGCTCTGTGGGAGAATCACTATATCTCGAGATTGATAAGAGATATCAATCTCGAGGTATACAGGTGGGATTATAAATATGCTCTCCAAAACAGATAAGATTCCGACTCATGATACAAAGGCTTAGTGGTCACACTCAAAAATCAAAAGTCGTCTCTTCAAAGTGACCTTTCCAGTTGTCCCGTTCACGTTCTCAACGGTCGCCCAAGATTCCACTCCGATGTTCTCTTCATTGTAGAACTGTCTGAAAACCACTCACTGTTAAATATTTGTTTTTTGTACACCGCTCACTCAAAATCCTCTATCTTTTCCGTGTGATGATAAAACTTCGCATCCAATCCTTCGAGAATTCCCGGCAAGTTCCAGATATTTTTAATTTCAAACTGGACCAATTTCAGCTTTTCGTTCCTCTCGCAATCTTTCCATCTTATGAAGAAGATGTTGTATTCTCTAACACCCAGTCTGTTCTCCCCAAAGTAACCAGTCTCAAATTGGATGTTACGCATATAATAGAAGTTGAGAAATTCTGCAGAAGAGAACGAGATCACATTGAAAACATTCAGGTTCATCTGAAAAACCAGTGTTAGCAATTTGAATTATCCCGAAATTTCTTACGTTATAACTATTGGAGTGAGTGTCAATCATTGGTGGATCCATATGGATGCTACACACAAAAGAGATTCTCGAAAGTATTTTGTTGATTTCCGCGAAGTTTATCGGAATGTCATGATACATCCAATAAAACAAATGACCAGTGCCAGGTGGCAGAGAATTGACCAGATAAAAAGGAAACTCCAAGTTTCTCGGTGTGACAAAATCAAGATGATCATCAAAAATAATGTCGTTGTAGGAATGTGGGAACAGTTCATCAACAAGGCGCATCATCTTGTCCACAGTGCCTCGGTAGCATTTATCGTGATCCGCGTAATAATGAAGATGTGTCGAATAGTCTTCGTCTCCATCTCGTCGATAAAATTTAGGCTCTTCGGTGAGGTCGACGACTGGAGCTTCTTCGTCAGATGGTGTTGCGTCGAAATTGATTGTAAAATTTACATTTTCTTCATTTAGAAACGTCACAAAAATCTCATCCACGCTTCTTCCTATTATGATTTCAATTGTGGCGGAATCAAAGACGTTTCGTTCTTCGGCAGCTCTCTTGAATCGGTCAAACTCCATGCCGTAGATAAAGCTGTAAAAGTTAGAAAAATTAACTAAATTATATCATAAAAACCCACAAATCGACAGGTTTCAAGTCGTCGCATATCTTCTCGAAAGCTTTCTTTGGAAGTTTCTCGAAGAACTCGTCGGTGTTAGTGATTTTAGGGAAACCCATTCTAGAGCAGTCCATGGTACAGTGACAGAACGTCAAAAGCGACGGCGAGGCTAAGAGCGATTAGGGAATAGATCCAGAGCGACTAATTGCTCAAAGGCGGTGGGTTTCAAGCCTCAAAAGGCTAATCTGCTTTAATCGTAAGATGGAACAGGTGGAGAATCAAACGGTCGGTAGCTAAAAAGAAAATGGGTAGAAAGGGATTACCCCTTCTAGAAAGCTCAGATGATACGCTTTACTTGGCCGCACTCTACGCGTCTGTCAGTGTGAGCTATCCCGTGGAAAGATTACTCTGTTGCTCCTGGCAACATGTGTCCTTGTTGTGCTACTTCACCTGACGGATGGCAAAACAAGGGGAGAGCGAGAAGATCATGCGTACTAATTATAGTGCACGTGTGCAGATGGAGGGGGATTTCGGGTGGCGGAGGGATAAGCGAATGTAGCTTACTGTGGGTGAGAAAAAAAAAACAAAGTACTTGATTATCAGAAACAGTTCAAAATGTATTGCTTTACAAAAAAAACAAAATGGATAAACCATATTTGAAACATACCTAATTCCCGAATTTGCCGAAATAGAGCGGCATCCTGAATGCTGCGGGAGAATGATTATATCTCGAGATTGATAAGAGATATCAAAAAGTTGTCAACCACAAAATTTTAGATCATAACTAGAACTATCAGTTTGCTGTTGATATGTGTTTCATATCTCTTATCAATCTCGAGATATAATGATTCTCCAGCAGCATTTCGAGTTCCGCTCTGTTCGAGGAAATACGTAATTGGAAATGCGTACCTCAAAAACCGAGGAGAGCTTCTCGGACACGTTTCTGATAATTAGGTTCGATGTTTTCTTGTCCGAATACTCAATTCTTCTGACATCTAATCCTTTCCGAATGCCGTTGAAGTCGAAGTTCATAGACTCAAACTTCCACGTTTTAACGTGAACTTTGGAAAAATCAGGGACTAGCTTCTTGCCATGAAAAGAAGTTTGAAATCAACTAGAACGACATTTGATTGCACTACAATCTCTACACTGCGCGCACTACAGCACTACAGCACACGCACTACAAGCACAATAAAGCTAGTTGTGCTCATCACACTATGAAACAGTCCGTCCCGATTTACCTCCGTTTTTGAAGCGATCCCTTCCCGGAACTGCTCAAAAACTACTTCGTCATTTTTTTTGCAAAAATTATCAGGAAATTGGTCGTGGGAGATTACCACGTTTTGCTCTGGTTTGTGCTTGAAATCAATGTCGATGTATTATGGTGGTTGTCAATTTCGAAGTGAATATCAAGAACCGCTTCGTAGAACTTTGTTGATGTTGGTCTTGAACAGTTTCGGAAAAGAGATCAAACTGTAGACAAACAGGCTTATTCACACAGATTCACCATTTCGATTGGTATCAAAATCCGTCTGATCAAAAGACTTCTCTGGAAAACATGCAAAACTGACTCAGGGCCTTCCGTGGAATTTCTCCGCTTTCTCTAAAGTTCTGTTTCTCAAATGTCATATCTTGTCTCTGGCGCATTCTATAAAGCGGTTGAAATCGGAAACCATGAGCCAAAAAAACAAATGGTATGCGTTCTGGGTTCAGGTTGAAATTCGGAAGCTCTCGTGTGATTGCACTGAAGACGGTTTGGAATAATGAAGATACAACGCTGGACAATCCATTGGTGTGACTCTCAATTCCTGAATGTTCCCAGATCATCTCGTCGACTGAGACGTTCAAACTGTCTCAAGTGTACTTTCATCTCCCCATGTCTTCACAATTGCTGAAATTGAACTTCTCACATCATCCAAAGCACATCCGTTTAATCACATCATTGAACACAAGAAAACTCCATTTCGAAAGGACACGGAGCCGTGCAAGTGACACTTTTTGTTTTCGACTTCTCCCATTGTATCTCATTATCGTTTCCCGTTTTTGTTTTTAGTACCATTGAACTTCTCCACTTATCTTCCTCGTCTGCTTCCCGTAACTAACTCTTCAAGTGTTATTTCCCAGTCCATTTCAAAGCGTTTGGGGAAATCCAGAGATCTATTCAGATAGACGGTTTGTTGCTCTGACGATCGCCCCCAGGAACCGAACAGAAATAGAACTTGACTTTCAGACTCTTTCAAGCCACCCTCCCCCGTGAAATCACCTGATTATTCAGCGTGGGCTGGAAAACATGAAAACCTCTAAACTCGTGAAACAAGTTTCACCTGTCATATTTTCCCAAAACTGCTCCACTTCAGGTGACGTTGTGCTCACAAGAAAGACCGCTTTTGCGCGCGATGAACTCTACTCCCGTCTGGCATTGACCCCTAACAATGGAACCAATTTAGCATGAGGTATTACGGGGAAACAAATGGGGGGGGTGGGGAGCAGCGACGTTGGAACTGGAATGACATCAGTAATCTCACCCGGGAGTAGTTACGTATGGAGGGGGGGGGAGGGGAATCTCCAACACGTCATTCTACGAGTGATCGCCTCGATATTATTCATACCTCCCATGAAGTACCCTCATTATCATCCAACCCCCCAACTTTCCCCCGGGTGCATTTAATATGAATGTGAGTGACCTACTTTCAAGGCCTACTGTAGAACTGGAAGAAGTTAAAGAACAGAACTAGGGAATGATGTGTAGAGATAGAAAATTCCCACATTGTATCCACTTGTTGTTCATTTTCTTATCCCTCGCCTCCAATTGAACGCTGTCGCAAAAACGATACAAATTCCAAGACAATAATCATTTCCCTTACTTCCCTTCGATTTCCCCCCAATCATCTGATCACTGGTATTCCCCGGGACCCTCAACAATAGGGATGTTGTTGGACCCGGTGAAACTTCGTCGCCAAATGCCTCATTAGTCTCAATTTGCAAGTCTCTCAATGATCCGTCTGAAATAACAAGTTTACCATAAATTAACATGACATGCAGCAGCCCACCATCACCACCTAAATTCCACAGCGTTTAGAGCTCTGATCGCGTTTGTCGACCGCCACGTGCTTTTGGGGGGGGGGGGGGAATACAGCTGCCATCATCATTGACGTTTCAGTTCATTGAACAATCTGGTTTCTGGAAGCAAACCAAAAGTTTCCTTATTCCCCGCTTGACTGCTCTAATTACAATTATTGGGGGGTCGCTCCTTTCTCTCCGGTCAAGCTGCACACGCCCCACGTCTTCCAGGAATAGCTTTTATGGGTGACGGCACGAGGGGAGGAGAAGAGGGAAGAAGAACTTCCATCAGAATTGCATATTCTTTTTGGGAACACTCCTACAGCTCCTCTTCTCTTTTTCTTATTCCTATTCCATGAGCTCTCTGTTTTCTCCCCAGACCCCTTTTCCCCCTTATTTCCAAAGTTCTATTGTCTTTCCTAAAACCGGCTCTGTTAATTATAATGTACTCCTTTTCTCGTCCACCTGAAATTACGTCAAAGTCCCGCCTCTAAGCGGGGGCTTATAAAAAGACAATGTTCTCGGCGACTCGACGTTTTTTTACTTGCAGTTTGTCACGTCCACGATCTTTATTTGGAATATTAATGGTTGCATCACCACCCCGATTATCCTGAGACATCCCCACTTTGAGGAGTCCTTTTCCTCTCTATCCATTTGAATTCCTCATCATTTCCTCGGTGGGAGGAGGAGGACCATCTTCTTGACCCAATTAATTACGCCCTCATCCTCATCTTCCCGAAACTCTTTTGGCTGTCAGTCGACCATTTTTAGCGCACTCCTCATAAATAATGCAGGCAGTACGAAGATAACGAAGTGGGGCTAGATTTGCCGTCTACTATCACGTCACTTCTATAATTTTTCATCCCAAGAGGCGCCACCCCCAACTCGGCGCGATTCCTCATTATTTGGCCCGGCTTGAATTCTCAAATTCCTTTCCATCTCTTTCTCGCTTTCGTCCGTCCTCCTTAGCCCGAAAGCTCCGCCTTCTTTGCAGGTGAAACTGAATTCTGGCTCGTATCAGCCGGCTCATTCTAATCAGTTCGAGAAATCGAAAAAACCTAAGGACACGACAACATGCAATACGCAGCCCTTATCCTTTTTGTCCTCCTCTCCGGGATCACCGTCACCCAGGTTCGTTTCTCGACGATTTCCCAACTCCTCATATGGTGGCTTTAGGCGTGGAACATGGGAAAGCTCGACAGTGCTGACGTGAAGGACGCCGAAATGTTAGGCTATGGTGTAAGTTGTAGATCAGAGAGAAGGAGTCGACGCATCGCTTGTTTTTGTTATTCCAGAGGTACCTGACCGCCAAGAGAGCTATCAATGGTCAACTACGCCGGTCGAGCATCCGATGGGGAAAACGGACCAATGATGACGATGGGGAGGTAAGCAAGACCTTGACTTCTGCTCCTGCAACAGCTGAAACCGAGAACAAAGATAGCAACCGAATTTGTCATTTGTGGTTTTACCACGCGCAGGTGATAGTGCTCAAGTTTTACTAGAAACCAAAACCAGAGAAATGAGTCATGCAACACGTGAACTACAAGGGCTACACATTTCAGGAGCTAATTCCAATTCCTGAGGACTTCATGGTTCTGTGGCCGGCGCCCTCGGTAATCAAATCATCTCCAACGGACCAAACGAAGGATGCGAACGAAAACAAGGCCGGAACGGTAAACAAAGAAGGAACTCTTTGGCCAGTGAGCAATTTCGGATTGCAGACGACGACTACGATGACGCCTGAGAACCAGGAAGCGGAGAACGGTGTGATGGAGAGAGTGGCCAAGGGCGGCATCCGACCGAAGCTCGCGCTCAGCAGCCGACTGTGGGGACGTTGAATTAGAGGAGATCGGGTCCGGAGCCCTTTCCCCAATCTTTTCTCAATGTTAGTCGATGCAATTCCGTGTACTTTTGGTGAAAATGAATCTTGTGATCATGTTTGTTTTTGTTTAATCTACTCGACTAGCAGTAACTCATACAACTATCCAGTTACTGTCTCTATCTAACCGGTGGCTATTAATACGTCCTATACTCAGAAAACAACATTCAGAGTTGAGTATGAATACATTTCCTGCTTCTCCCAAATGATTCACACCTATTCTCATCGAGGGCGGATTGAAGAGGCAAGCAGCCGATTCTCGTTTCTAAGCGATTGTCTCTTCTCTGCCTTTCATCATTCTTCCCGCTGAGTGATGTTGATGGTGATTGTATTCATCATCGTCGCGTCTCTAATGTGTTGCCACTACCACCATCCAACCACACTTGTTATTATTATTCGATGTGATGCGATGCGATTCGATTCGAATCAAATCAAAATGAATCGCATCGAAGAAGAAGAGTCAAGTCAAATTGAAGGAACGAGAGGGCGAACGCCACTCGAAAATGGATTCGTTCAATAACCTTTGTACTACTGGTTCTTTCCTCTTTCCCCCTTTTCTTTTCTCGTGTCAAGAACGCAATAAGTGGGTGAAGAAAGCGTTTTGTGTGGATTAGAGGGGGGAAGGAAGCTTATGGAAACCACCAGTTTGTCTACTTAAAACTGTCAGCACGTCACACTATTCAAGCGTGAATTTCTTCCCCTTTCTATCTATTCAAGTGCACTCGACCGATCTACCACTAAAATCGGGCGACTTATAAAACTAAAATTGTACAAATCGTTCAGAACCAACCATTTGCTTCTTTTGATTCCCAAACTGAAAGGAATCCCCTCCTTCCTAAAAATCATGTAGACATTCTCTGTTTGGATGATGTTGCGGGCAGGTTATCCATGCCTTCCAATCAAAGATCAAAACCTCCTCCGCCACCCATTTCCTTCCTTTCTCACCAATTTTTCTGACCGTGCAGCCGTCTGAGAAGACTTCGGGTATCCGATTCTCTTACGCAACAGGTTCCTGGTTCGTATCTATTGGCGGCGCTGCGCAATTTTTTTCACGTCTCTCCATGCTTCTCCCATCGCAATCACCCCCTCATTAAATCATCTTGTTTCATATACATCTTCCCAATATTTCACGGTTTCAGATAGGAAATGAAACAGATAATCATTCTGGTATCATTCCTATGTTACTCCTATGCCCAGTATCTCAACCTGAATCTTCATAGACACCAAAGTTGTGCTTGGCGGAAAAGTGAGTCACTTTTCGAAGAAAGCCTGAAACCACCACTTTCCAGGTTCTCACTGGAACAGAAAGATCGAGTTCCAAGGTGGTCATTCGGATAGCGGAGCACTTCTCAAATCGACCGATCAGAAGGGATGCTATGCCATTAGTGTATGGAATGGGAGGGGGCCGACGGAAGAGAAGGGAGGGAAAAACAAAACAAGAGAAGAGAAAATAGGGGGTGTTCCCGCTCGTAATAACAGCAATTGTGTTCAGGGAAAAGTAAAAATTCATGAAGATGTGAGCGACGAGTTGTTGATATATTTGTCCGTCTCGACGACCGGTGACACCCAGAGGCCGCCAGAAGTGTGCAGGGATGCGAACCCGGAAACCGGCTGCGGCGGCGTCGGCTCTTGGTGGGAAATCTCGAATCAATTAAAGGGCCAGACGATCAACACTGAATTATTGATTTCAGTCTTTATTGCCGACCATGCGACTCTCTCGACTCATTGACCAAAATTCTCGGAGCTCAACTTGTGGTGAATGGGAAACCGGCCGGATGTGAACCTCTAAAAGTGAGACACACGAAAAACATGTTTTATGAGCGTATGCATTTCTAGAAAGGAGAATACGACAATGTGGAGCTCCGCTTCTGTCTTCCGAAGTTGGCAGCGCTTTTGGAATGGCAGGGGATCTCGGAAGACGCGCTAGACCATATCCTCGCAGCGACCACCCAAGAAGGCAATGGACCACCGAAGCTTAGCCTTTTCGTGACCGTCTATCTGTTTGATAAGGATATCAAGCCTCTTCTAGTGTATGTGTTATTCAGTGTCCTAAATCCCCTCATCATTCTCTGTTTTAGTTCTCAAAGAAAGCTGGAGTCGCGTATCCGAGAGCTGCGTAAACTTGGCGCCGACGAGCAGGTGGATTCGCAGACGTACTGGAACTTGCCCTTCAACCAGATCATCAAAAAACAGTCGGTGTTTGTCGGGTGTCACAAATTGTACGGAACCATCAGTTTGAATGATTCTCAAGCGAGGAAGTAAGGAAAACGGCAAGGAGCTAGAATTGGAGATGCGGGTGTTTTCTTTTCTGTGAATTTCTGTGAATATTGGATCAAATTAGATATGTATCTTTGTACTTCTCATCTTTATCTTTATCACCTGATCATTTCCTATGATTTTTGAAGAATCCGAATAAACTTTCCTTGTAAAAATTGAGTTTGAAGTTCAGTCCGGTTCGAAAAGTGGCCTGTAAAACGTTACACTGCAAAGATCGAAAGTATTGTTTCTATTCAACACTGGCAAGAGGACACCCAGTTTCTAACATGTTCGTCAAGCTTGCCGCCATATCAATAACGTTTACTACCTCTGTAATCCTCTCCACCTCCCCCACTATCTCACAACTCTTCATGACCTCGAAACACCTTCAATCGTCGAGGTAAAAGTAGAAATAACAACGAAAAGAGAAACGGAGAGTGGTTTTGATCACTGTCTGCTTTACCAATTGTTACACTTTTGTACAATTGCCTGCCACCTCCCCCGCCGTCACTGTAAACGATTCTGAAATCCAGCTGTGGGAGGGCAGGTCCCCATCGCCTACTTCATAAGCCACAACACCTTCAATTGCGCATTCGGTTTCAGTCACACATGTTGGCCGTCGTCGTTTCCTCGTTGTTTCTTTCTGTTCTTCTTCTTCTTGTTTCCGTCGAGTTTGCCACCGCAACGGAGAATGTCGACCTGGGCAAAGATCTCAGTGTCACTCTCGACTTGATCAAGCATCAGCCGTGTAAAAGTGAGTCGTTGCAGTTGTAGCCCATCATTTGTGTAGCTTTCTGGTTCAGATGGGAAATGGACCAAGAAGCTAGAATTCGAACCGGGAAATGATAGAAAGGGGCCAAAGCTCGAGCCACAAGCTGACAAGCCAAACTGCTTTACCATCGGTGGAAAAGTTGAGGTTCTCGAGGTGAGAGAAACTGTCCGTCACTGAATTTGCATCAAACTCTTCTAGGACTTTGGAGGAGACTTCTCAATCTACCTCGAGCTGAAGAACACTGCCAAGAAAGGAACAGTCCCTGAGAAATGTGTAAGACAGCCTGAGAACGGTTGTGGAGGCTTCGGATCTTGGTAAATACACCAGACCCCTCGGAATCATCAAGTTTTCCGTTTCAGCTTGTACTGTAATGCTTGTGAGACTTTCGGAGACAAGTTGGGAGTTCAAGCTCAACTTCTTCTCGATGGGAAGCCAATTAGCTGCGCCGTAAGAAAAAATTCTCTTGGTCTGCGTTAAAACGATGATGTTTTCAGGATGGACTCAAGAAGGGAAGCTATGACAACCTGAAGTTGGCCTTCTGCCTTCCAGACATCGATGACGTCATCAGCTCTCAAGGGCTCAGCAAGGAATCGTTCTTACAGCTCATCCAAGCAGATGTGCGCTTGCCAATTTCAAGTTCATTATCCAAATGATCCGTTTTAGGACGCCAACGCCGTGCGCGCAATGGGAATCTTCGCCACCGTCTACGTGTTTGATTCAGATGTCTCTAAGCAAATGGCAACGCAGATCAAGATCGAGGGCGTCTACCGCCGCACCAAGTACAGCTTCTTCAAGGTCTGCCATTGTTTAAGTGTCAATGACTCATATCTGACTTGAAGGATCAACCACTGCCCGCCGAGGTCTACTGGTCGCTGCCTTTCAACCAGATGATCAAGAACCAGCAAAGTTACGTGGCTTGCCACAAGATCTATGGAAACTTGAAAGTCAACCGTAAATAACTTGTACCCACGTGTTTTTTTTCTCTAATGTTACATATTTGTAAATAAATGGTCTTGCTATTATTTATTACTGTCATGGAAGAAATGCCCCAATGATCGGATGATATCTCTAGCTTACTCCAGGTGAATACCTTAATTTCAACAAGAGCTAAGCTTGAAAACGTTCCAATAACCAGATCATCTCCCAAGCAAATTCTGGTAATTACCACAGCCACAATTTCCTGGCTCACATCAACAATCTGTTATTCTCGTTTGCAATTATGATGAGCCGGCTAGACACCACATGTCTTGAATTTCCTACAAACACAAAGACGAAGATCTCGAGAACGGATGTGTTCCTTAGAGGCTCGAACATGACACACATTCCGAGAACCACTTTTCTAATAATTAGTTGCTTCAGTTATCATAGACCACAATCTGAAGGCCAAGAATAGAAGAAACGTTATGTCGGGCACATTCTGAACAGAGAACAGAGTATAGAAAACTGTATTTTAAGAAAACAAATAGTGGGTACGAGCTTACGCTATGCGGATGAATGCAAAGTGTGCGCTGCTAGGAAATAATAGTAACGGGCGCGCTTTGTGTCTGCTAGAGGCTCCGTGGCCATGGTTGGCTCTGAGGCCGAATACACAACAGTACACATCTTATAAATAATCATTTATTGGAGAAACCGGGCTGGCCAGGGCAAAAACTCCAAGTTCTGACGGCGAGTCAGTAAGGATGGATAATGAGAGAGCGTAGAGAAAAAAAAGAGAGGAAATAAATAAATAGAGAGAGGAGCTAAGAATGGCCACATTGGAATTGGTCTGTCGGTGATTAGATCAATGAGCATATGGAGAGAGAAGGGGGGACCCTAAAGTGTCGGTAATCCGTAATTCGTCTTCTGGGCACGTGACTCGAAGGATGGATAAAAAACGAATAGACGTCCATTGGAAAAACTGACGTCTTTTAAAAAAATAAGCATCTTTTGAAAGTATAGATCGGTAAATTGTTAGATGTGCAGCGAATCAGAAAAAAATTCGAATCAGAAACGATTGAATCAGAAGCTAGCAAACCAGAAAAAAAGCTAGCGAACCAAAAAAATTTTTAAATTTTTGAAAAAATTAAATACAACGCCGGTGCGAGTGCAATTTCATTTTTTTTACAAAAACTGTAAAATGTATTCAAATTTAATCTCTCGATCAATGAAACCCAGTTAGTTTGATTTCTGGACTAAAATTAAAATTCCTATTTTTACTTTTTTTTTACTGTTTTGCAATAGAGTACAGAAAAATCTGTACTTTCTAATGCACTCGCGATGTCTTTAATTTTTTTAAAAACTTAAAAAAAAGTTACTGTTCACTAGCTTTTTTTTCCGGTACGCTGCACATCTCGTGTATTGCACACCGTTTAGTCTCTCGTATCAGAACGAGTATCGACGGCCGGTTGGTCTGCTACTGCGGTCGGTCGACGGGGATCGTCCTCGCTTTCTGGACATCAGGGGATCTCTGTCTCTTGGTGATTGTCGACGAGCCGGTTGCTCGCGTTGGTTTGGCTCTTGTCGTTCCTCGTTTTGCTGTAAATCTTTTCGGTCTTTGCGTTGCGTTAAGCTCTGCGGTACCTGAGGTCCTTGCAATTCCGGCACTGCTACCTCCGGTGCTGGTTCTCGTTGAGCTGGCATTTCTCCGATTTCAATTGTTTCCCTTGGCGGGAGTGCGACTCGCCTCAAAAATCGTTCCGTATCCGTGTAGTGGAAATTGAAAGTCTCATCGACAGTGGGAGGATAGAGCCACGGGCTGAGTAGATGCACGTATCTGTATGAGTTCTCGCCGGAAACCTTGAGAATGAGAGCATTTTTGCTGCGGGAGTCAACTTGGGCGGCCTTTTGCAACGGTTCTCCGGTTTTGTCGAAAGTTAAAACTTTCAGAAAATTCAGGTCCGACTCTTCCTCTAGTTCTCGAGCTTCCTGTTCGACAGCTTTCTCCAGTCCACAGCCATATTTGGGAACGATTTCAGCCTCATCAATATTGAGATCATCGAAGACAAAATGCATGTAGGCTTCGCTGTCCACGTAGGGCGGATCCGACGACAAATTGTTCGGAAGTGTCACAGGAAACGCGTTTTCCAAACAAAAGTCATCGCAATACAGGCGGTCGTCTTCGATGTGGAAGAACGCCGGCTCTCCATTTTCTTCCATCAGCTTCTCGGTGCCATGCTGGAGGAAGAACCAGCACCCATCCGGAGAGCTGTCTTCCGAGACGTGGACGAATTTGAACTCGGTCCACTGGGCGTTTCCGAGGACCATTATGGCTCCACGCTGCATCCTGTGGTCCTTCGCCACTCGGAAAGCTTCTCTCGGGACAGCCGGGAGATCCTGCTCTGCGACGGGTCCTGTTATTTGGACCCACTCGCCTCCGTTCCAGATCCTCTGATCCCTGTGCCAGCCGAGGTGGTGGAGGTGCGGGTCGGTGTAGAGGAACCACTTCTGAAAATGACTTTGGTGAACTTTTTGGATAGCGGGAGTTTTTTTTTATTTTAAATTTTAATTGTGAATGAGATCAAGAAGAATTCCTGTGTTAACTAAAGAACGCAATTTTTGAGAGTTTTCAAACAGTTTTTCTCAAATTGAACTTTGTGTAACGTAATAATTGAGCACCGCATTGCCACTCTATTCGAGTAAATACGGTATTTCGGCTAGGCGTGTCCAGACGGGGTCTGTGATAGGCTCTATGCGAAGTGAATCTCAAATCTATTAAATACGTATGATAGAATTATTTTTACACGAGACTGCTAAATATTAATCTAAATGTTTGGATTATTAGGTGATCCAGGAGAGACACCTTGTTTGAATGTTTTTTTGTCAGTTACTTCAAAAGACTCACCGTCTTCGTGTTCATCGGTTCCTCCGTCGCTGAAGCGTTGACCGGATACTCGAGCTTCAAGAGCCGGTGCTTCCGCTCGACGACCTTCGCCACGACGACCTCTGTCATCTTCTCCGGTAACTGCAGCTCCAGGTGCTGCCCGGCCTCCACCATTTCCCCATCGTTCGGTCGGTATCCTGGCGGCGTGCTCAATATCAGCTGTTTCCCTTGATGGACTCTCTCAATGTCGTGGAGAAATCGATCTTGTAAATATAGGGTGAGCTGGAAAGAATAGTTTGTGCGAGAAGCATTGAAAGATCACTGCTTACCATTCTGCGTTGCGTTGATCGCTTTCTTCTTGTTTGAGTTGATCCGTAGTTCAACTGAAAAAAGAGAATTGAGCAAAGATTACAGATCAAAGAGGAAAAAACATTTAAAAAAACAGGAGGGGAATTTTTCATACAAGTGTTGTCACTGAAAATATAAATTTTTTTTTCAAATTAGCGTTCGTTTTTTTCGTTTTTTTTTTGTTTCAAACTATTTCTTGCAAAAACTCGATCGTACCGAGGCCCATTTGCCGTTTTTAAGAATGCGTCTTTAATTTCTTTGCGTATTCTCACTAATTTCGTGTTTTTCCCAGATTAATAGTTCAGAGCGGTCTTTTTTCTGAAAGCTTACGATTTCCGGAATTTTAGAGCTTGTTATTCCGGAAAAAAAGTAGACAGTCTGAGTGAACTTTTAAAGAAGCGGATATTCAAATGACGGAAGGGTCTCGCAACAAGCGATTTTTTTAAAGCAATTTTCTGACATTTTTTTCCATTTTTTGCAACAAAAAATAGTTCGATAAAAGGAAAAAAAAGGAAAAAAAACATGCACAATGTGATTCATCATCAATGGATGCAATCTCGTGTGCAAACACCGTCACGCAAAAACACACAATTTTGAATCAGAAATATTATAACGGCTGACCAAACTCTCTCCACCGAGGAGGAGAAAACAGCTCAATGCAATCGGATCGAACCACGCCAGTTGACGCAGGAGATAGCAGGTGCGGGGGCAGACAGTAATTAAATCTTTTTAATTGCTGTAGAAATGAGGAATAGTGGGATAACACAGACCATGAGAATGAGCCTGTGACAAACCGAACAAAGAAATGAACAAGAAACTATTATCCGTCGTGCAAAAGTTGAAACTTCTGGGCCAGCGCAGCCAAGCAAAATAACAGAAAAAATGGAAAAAAACGCTTAATGATTAATGATTAATGAAAAGAAAAAAAAAGATTAGTGTTAGAATAGTGAAAAGAATAATGTGTGTACATACTTTTCTGGCTAACGCAAAAAGTGCAATGATGACTAAACTGTGTGGCGCTCGTTCTCGTTTCTTGACGACGCTCGTCCTCGCTTTCTGGACATCTTGGGACTCAAGGGATTCAGAGGGTACGGGAGTCAACTTGGGCGGCCTTTAGCAACGGTTCTCCGGATTCGTCAAAAGAAAGTGAACACTCTCAGAAAATTCAGGCTCGAGTCGTCCTTCAGTTCTCGGGCTTCCTGTTCGTATGCTTTCTCCAGGTCGGAGTTTTCGGCGAGAACTCACAAAGACACGGGCATCTTTCTTCGGTTTGTCACAGGCTCATTCCCATGGTCTGTGTTATCCCACTTTCCCTCATTTCTACAGCAATTAAAAAGATCTCCGCTGTGTGGAACCATTAATTACTGTCTGCCCTCGCACCTGCCATCTCCTGCGTCATCTGGCGTGGTTCGATCCGATTGCATTGAGCTGTTTTCTCCTCCTCGGTGGAGAGAGGTCGGCCTAGCCGTTATAATATTTCTGATTCAAAATTGTGTGTTTTTGCGTGACGGTGTTTGCACACGAGATTGCATCCACTGATAATGAACCTATGCACGTCGTGCGTGCATGTTTTTTTCATTTTTTTCCTTTGTTTTCCTTTTTTTCGAATAATTTTTTCGTTGCAAAAAATGTCAGAAAATATTTACAAAAATCGCTCGTTGCAAGACCCTTCTGTCATTAAAATATCCACTCCTATATAAAGTTCACTAAGGCTTTCTATTTCTACTTGTTTTCCGGAATAACAAGCTCTAAAATTCGGCAAATCGTAAGCTTTCAGAAAAAAGACCTCTCTGAACTATTCATCTGGGAGAAAAACGAAATTAGAATACACAAAGAAATAAAAGACGCATTCTTAAAAACGGCGAATGGGTCTCGGTACGATCGAGTTTTCGCGAAAATTAGTTCGAAAAAAGAAATAAAAGGAAAAAAAAAACAAACGCTAATTTAAAAAAAATTTACCTTTTCAGTGACAACACTTGTGTAAAAATATCCCCTCCCGTTTTTCAATATTTTTTCCTCTTTGATCTGTAATCTTTGCTCAATTCTCTTTTTTCAGTTGAACTACGGATCAACTCAAACAAGAAGAAAGCGATCAACGCGACGCAGAATGGTAAGCAGTGATCTTCCAATGCTTCTCGCTCAAACTATTCTTTCCAGCTCACCCAATTTTCACAAGATCGATTTCTCCACGACATTGAGAGAGTACATCAAGGGAAACTGCTGATATTGAGCACGCCGCCAGGATACCGACCGAACGATGGGGAAATGGTGGAGGCCGGGCAGCACCTGGAGCTGCAGTTACCGGAGAAGATGACAGAGGTCGTCGTGGCGAAGGTCGTCGAGCGGAAGCACCGGCTCTTGAAGCTCGAGTATCCGGTCAACGCTTCAGCGACGGGGGGACCGATGAACACGAAGACGGTGAGTCTTTTGAAGTATTTGACACAAAAAAACATTCAAACAAGGTGTCTCTCCTGGATCACCTAATAATCCAAACATTTAGGTTAATATTTAGCGATCTCGTGAAAAAATAATTCTATTATACGTATTTAATAGATTTGAGATTCATTTCGCATGGAGCCTATCACGAACCGCGTCTCAAGTTCAATTTAAAACAAAGTTCAATTTGAAAAAAACTGTTTGAAAACTTCAAAAATTGAGTTTTTGAGTTATCACCGGAATTCTTCTTAATCTCATTCACAATTAAAATTAAAAATTTGAAAAAATTCCCACTATCCAAAAAGTTCACCAAAGTTATATTCAGAAGTGGTTCCTCTACACCGACCCGCACCTCCACCACCTCGGCTGGCACAGGGATCAGAGGATCTGGAACGGAGGCGAGTGGGTCCAAATAACAGGACCCGTCGCTGAGCAGGATCTCCCGGCTGTCCCGAGAGAAGCTTTCCGAGTGGCGAAAGACCACAAGATGCAGCACGGAGCCATAATGGTCCTCGGAAACGCCCAGTGGACCGAGTTCAAATTCGTCCACGTCTCGGAAGACAGCTCTCCGGATGGGTGCTGGTTCTTCCTCCAGCATGGCACCGAGAAGCTGATGGAAGAAAATGGAGAGCCGGCGTTCTTCCACATCGAAGACGAGCGCCTCTACTCCAATCAGTTTTGTTTGGAAAATATGTTTCCATCGAAGCTGCCAAACAACTTGGATTCGGATCCGGGCTTCCACGACATCGAAACCTACAAGGAATTCCTCATCGATACTCTCTATATCGATGAGGCTGATATCGTTCCCAGATATGGGTGTGGCCTGGAGAAAGCGGTCGAACAGGAAGCCGGAGAACTAGAGGAAGATTCGAACCTGAATTTTCTGAAAGTTTTGACTTTCGATGAATCCGGAGAACCGTTGCAAAAGGCCGCCCAAGTTGACTCCCGCAGCGGAAATGCTCTCATTCTCAAGGTTTCCGGCGAGAACTCAGACAGATACGTGCATGTACTCAGCCCGTGGCTCTATCCACCCACTGTCGATGAGACTTTCGATTTCCTCTACACTGACACGGAACGATTTTTGAGGAGAGTCGCACTCCCGCCAAGGGAAACAGTTGAAATCGGAGAAATGCCAGCTCAACGAGAACCAACACCGGAGGTAGCAGTGCCGGAATTGCAAGGACCTCAGGTACCGCAGAGCTTAACGCAACGCAAAGACCGAAAAGATTTACAGCAACACGAGGAACGACAAGAGCCAAGCCAACGCGAGCAACCGGCTCGTCGACAATCACCAAGAGACAGAGATCCCATGGTGTCCAGAAAACGAGGACGATCCCCGTCGACCGACCGCAGTAGCAGACCAACCAGCCGTCGATACTCGTTCTGATACGAGAGACTAAACGGTGTGCAATACACGAGATGTGCAGCGAACCGGAAAAAAAAAGCTAGTGAACAGTAACTTTTTTCAAAGTTTTTAAAAAAATTAAAGACATCGCCAGTTCATTAGAAAGCACTGATTTTTCTGTACTCTATTGCAAAACAGTATAAAAAAAAGTAAAAATATGAATTTTAATTTTAGTCCAGAAATCAAACTAACTGGGTTTCATTGATCGAGAAATTAAATTTAAATACATGTTACAGTTTTTGTAAAAAAAAATGAAATTGCACTCGCACTGGAGTTGTCTTTGAATTTTTCGAAAACTTAAAAAAGTTTTGGTTCGCTAGCTTTTTTTCTGGTTTGCTAGCTTCTGATTCAATCGTTTCCGATTCGAATTTTTTCTGATTTGCCGCACATCTCGCAATACACCCATCTATACTTTCAAAAGACGTTTTTTTTTGAGACGTCAGTTTTTCTTATGGACGTCTATTCGTTTTTTATCCATTCTTCGAGTCACGTCTCCAGAAGACGAATTCGTCGGATAACCGACTCTAGGTTCCCCCCTTCTCTCTCCATATGCTCATTGATCTAATCACCGACAGACCAATTCCAATGCGACTATTTTTAGCTCCCCTCTCTATTTATTTCTTTCCTCCCTCTTCTTCTCTACACTCTTTCATTATCCTCCTTACTGACTCGCCGTCAGAACTTGGAGTTTTTGCCCGGCCAGCCCGGTTTCTCCAATAAATGATTATTGATAAGATGTGTACTGTTGTGTATTCGGCCTCAGAGCCAACCATGGCCACGGAGCCTCTAGCAGACACAAAGCGCGCCCGTTATTATTATTTCCTATCAGCGCACACTTCGCATTCATCCGCATAGCGTAAGCTCTAGTCATAAGTCAATTCTTTTCCTCTTCCTTGTACCCACTATTTTTTTTTCTTAAAATGCAGTTTTCTATACTCTGTTCTCTGTTCAGAATGTGTCCGACACATCGTTTCTTCTATTCTTGGCCTTCAGATTGTGGTCTATGATAACTGAAGCAACTAATTATGTATAAGAAAAGTGGTTCTCGGAGTGTGTGTTACGTTCGATCCCCTGAAGAACGTCTTCAATTTCTTGCGTATTCTCACTAATTTTGTGTTTTTCCTGGATTAATAGTTCAGAGTGGTCTTTTCTTAAACGCTTCCACGATTTCCCGAGTTTTAGAGCTTGTTACTCCGGAAAACAAGTAGAAAGTCTGAGTGAACTTTTATAGGAGTGGATATTAAAATGACAGAAGGGTCTCGCAACGAACGATTTTTTTTAGCAATTTTCTGAAATTTTTTGCCATTTTTTGCATACAAAAATCAATCGTAAAAAAGAGAAAAAAAATGCACGGCGTGCATAGGTGCATTATCTCAAATTGATGCTATCTCGTGTGCAAACACCGTCACGCAAAAACACACAATTTGGAATGCTAGCGAACCGAAGAAAGAAGATGTCAGAAACGAAAAAAACAAATCAGAAACAATTGAAGCAGAAGCTAGCAAACCAGAAAAAAGCTAGTGAACCGGAATTTTTTCAAGTTTTTCTAAAAATTAAAGACAACGCCAGTGCATTTGAAAGTTCATATTTTTTTGTGTTCTGTTGCAAAACTGTAAAAAATATTAAATGCGTTTGAATTTCAGTCCAGAAATTGAACTATATCTCAACTTGATATATGGCATTATCGCTATGAGAAAACCACAAACGGTATGTTTTTGAAAAAAAAGCGACGCTTGCCGAAAACTTGTCAAAGTGATGTGTTACAACGTTCGTTCGTTCGTTCTCAATGAACAGTTCAGTTAATCGCCGAAGATCACGAAGCTTTAGGTGATTGGAGAACTTGATAGTGATACCAGGAGGAATTTTGAAGAATTTTCATGTACTGTCATGAAAGGGAATGGGTTTCAATGTCCCAGTGATCGAAAAAGATCTCTAGCTTACTCAAGGTGAATCCTTGATTTCAACAAGAACTGAGTTTGAAAACGTTCCAATAACCAGATCATCTCCAAAGCAAATTCTGGTAATTACCAACCACAGCCACAATTTCCTGGCTCACATCAACAATCTGTTATTCTTTTTATTCTCGTTTGCAATTATGATGAGCCGGCTAGACATCACACGTCTTGAATTTCCTACAAACACAAAGTCTCGAGAACGGATGTGTTCTTCAGGGGGTCGAACATGACATGCACTCCGAAAACCACATTTCTAATAATTAGTTGCTTCAGTTATCATAAACCACAATCTGAGGGCCAAGAATAGAAGAAACGGTGTGTCGGACACATTCTGAACAGAGAACAGAGTGTAGAAAACTGCATTTTGAGAAAATAATAGTGTTTTGGATCAGTGGTTGGTCATTCAAATGGCTACCAACTACATATTTTCTGGCTACCGTAAACAGTGCAATGATGATTGAAATGTGTGTATTGCACACAGTTTAGTCTCCCATAGCACAATTTGGTGTTTTGTGAAGTCAGATTCCGTTGAGGACTCTCCCTGTACACCTCTACCAAAGCTTGTCGGCGAATCGTGAGTGTTCGTGAGTGTTCGTGTATCCAGCCGTAATAAAAGCCGACCGCATGCTTATCTCTGTCCAAATGACCACATCTTACGGATCGTAATCGTCTTTCGGGGCTGGCTGGCATAATGATGGACATCGTCCGATTGCCATCTAGGCAGAGATTGTGTGTCCCTCTGTTTCCCATCATGGTCAGGAAGATGGAGGAATGGAATGTTTTAGTGGTCAGTTTCACCCAGTCACACACTGGAAAAGAACCTGAAAGGAAAGAAAATTGGAAATCAAAGACGATTTCAAACTGCTTCAAACAATGAAACAGTGGCATGAGAAGTATGCATTCATTGTCGCTAATGTCCCTTTTCTTTGTTCGCTGGCTAACCTTTTTGCTTCTGAAAAAGTGGAGAAGAAAGCAGTGCGCGAAAGGAGAGTGGGTCGAGTGATGACGTAGGCAGTCGTCGGCAATACAAAGAATCGGCCGATTGATACTGTCGAACTTTGCCTTCATTGTTCTGTTCCCCCCTCCCAGTTACTTGTACACCTTTCTCTCTGCATTACACACGAAACATTTTGGCGCCAAACGGGGGAAAAAGTGTAAAGCTCATTACTATTTACGCACAAATCATGGAGAGTGTAACAATTGGGCGATTTGGGTTTCTGAACTGAACAAAGTCTGAAACGTCATCCAGGTGCAGCCCGATAGGGCCTATCTAGGCTACATCAAGATAGAGACAATGAAAATGATGAATGAGTTGTGATTGGTGATGATGTCATTGGGAGGAAGACGGTTGTGTTTTGCTTCGGGATGTTTTCCATTGTGCCTGCCTGGTTTGGCAAATCGTTCAAAACACTAAACTTGGCGAACAATTTGGTTCCCGAATACCAAGTGAGATTTGAGATAGTTAGTACCAAGACAGTCTAAGTCTCTCGGTTTCTCGAACTATTGCCAAAAGGTCAATGATGACGCGACACAATGCCATTGGCAAATCAAATCAAATCAGATCTTTCCTCCTCTCCTCGCCTTCTTCTTCCCTTTCTGCGCGTGTGGGGGTCGATCGGACAAGGGGTCGCGTGCCTCCCAAAGGTAGGTAGGGTGGGCAGCAGCCGCCTTTTGCGAAACAAACTCACTCCGCCCACTGTCGTGTGTCCTCTCACGTCGTCGACTCTCCTGTGGCCAGTGTGTCGAGAAACACGACTTGCGTTGATGACGACCCGAAGAATCGTACTGTTGTGCGCCATCGTCGCGTGCGCCTCGGCTGCCTCGTCGGAGATCTCTGTCCGTATTGAGCGACACTTCCCGTGCTCCGCCAGCTCAGGTTTGTCTATTTTTCCAAAGTTTCCATCAATATTCAGGAGATCATCGCCTTTGTTAAACAACCGTTCGGTAGCAAAAATCTATCCCAACTGGCTATTTTTGAGTTCCCAACTCTTTGCGGTGTTTTAAGAACAGTTTTTCTTTCATTTCGAGACGCGCCAAAACCAGGAAGACATCTCTTGGTAGGCCAAACACTTTCCAAATTAGAAAAGTTCCCTAACCCGGTTCCTGTTCAAATTTGCACTTCTGACCATTTCCACCAAGACAAGCACTTACAAGACATGACATCCAGTTTTTTGCTGCTTCCCAAATTGCGAATTGAACCAACCACTTGAAATGACCGCTCCTTGGCCAATTAGTCCATTCAAATTATATCACGTCACTATTCCCTCCCGCAAAAAAACCTGTCTCAAGACTTTTGAGTCCAAAGTTTCAAGTTTTTTACAAGGATGTCATTTCTCTCTCATCCGGCGAGACGGAAAAATCAATTGAATCACTTAATCACTACGGGACACACACACGGCCAAAAAAGTTTTGATCGCGGTGCGGGGGGAGGAATAGGAAGTGCGCGGCCTTGGAGACGGTTATATGTGTGTGTCGGCGATAAAATACCGATAAAATGGTAGAGAGAGAGGGGGATTTGGGTATCATAAGAAAACCGACGCGCTCTCATTTCCTGTTTCACGACGTGTCCCGTCGATTGTTTTCCCGCCGCCTTCGCCAAATCGCGAATCGGATTTTTGCGAGGAGAAAGCGAGACCAAAAAAAAAGCTGACGAATTTGACACGGATTCTCTTATCAAGATAAGCGGAATCGTTGCAGGACCAAAGAAAGATACTCTTCTTATCAAGTTCCCATCGTACAAAACCGCCGGTGTCGAGTTCCACGAGGAGATCAGCGAGAATGGACACAAGTGCTTCAGAATGTCCGGAGGGAAGGTTGAGGTGAGATGAGACCACCCAAGACAGGGAGTCATTCGTCATTCAGGTCTATGCGCCAGGACTTGATGGATCCAAGAAGTACTACGTCCACTTGGAGACCAGAATCGGAATCCACGGAAAGCCAGAGCGATGTGTGAACGCTGACGCCAACGGATGCGGAGGAATCGGATCTTGGTACTTTAAGTGTGAAGTCTCTAAAAAATCACTGTTTTCAGCGTCCACTGCGATATCTGCCACACTATGGGAGGTTCCCTTAAGAACTTCGTCCAGATCTTCCAGGCTGACAAGCCAGCTCAGTGCTCTAGCAAGGTAAATATCAAGCATCTTAGCTTCAGATCATGTTCAAATCTTCCAGGGACTCCCAGCCGGATCCTACAGCGACCTGTCTCTCCGTGTGTGCCTCCCAACCAAGAACGAGCTGCTGCCATTCCTTGACCAAAACGCGTCTCGCGCCGAGCAGCTCTGGGACCTGTTCGTGAGCTCGCGCGCTCGTTCCGGCGAGATCCCACTCGTCATTGCCGCGCGTCTCTTCGACCGACCAATCAACAACATGGACGCCAAGGCTCTCAACACCATCCTGCACGATACCAAAGAGGGCATGATCGGATGCCACTGGATCTACGCGACCGTCTCGCAGCCAAACTAAACCTTCTTTCCTTCTTTCAACTCGTCATTCCCCATCGATTCTGGTTTGAGTCGGTGTGTGTATCTGTATGTCAGTGGACGACCGGGTAAAACCAAACTTCTTCTCCTAAACTTTCCTCTAGAGTTGCCCTCAAGGTTCAACCTTTATCTTTTCCCTCTTCTTTCTCTCTCTTTTCTTCCTCATATGAATGAATGTTTGTTTATTCGGAAGAGCGTCTCAGACTGAATGGCTAAATGGAAACTGCGTCGTGAATTGGTCATAGAAAAAAAAGAAAAAAAAACGACAAGATAACACCGTAGTGGATCAAGACAAGCATTGAGAGAAACAGGCGTGTCAGTGGTGGAAGGGCTAGAAGCAGTTGAAGGGGTTTACGTGAGGTTGGCAGGAAGCATTGCACGGATCGCGGGGCGGAAGTTTCACAGACAAGTGGGAGAGATCGGAAGATGGCCGAGAGACAAGGAAACTAGATAACGTGGAGAAAGATGATATTTGTTTTTTTTTCTTTTAGTTCAGCTTGCATTCACCACAGAAACATTGATGGCGTCGCTGGATGGCGGGGGGCTTGGATTGACCCGTCGGCGTTGGAAGCAACTGTCGAAGCCCAACTGAAACAGATGCCCTTATTGGAATCCCTGACATCCCTCCCTCACCTTGATAACTCGAACAATCCACCAGTCGCGGTTCTCCGCCTCCTCCTTCTTCGCCGAGCTGGTGCTATCTTTCCTCGACGCCTTTGACATTTTGTTCGCCTCCTTTTCCTTCTCCTTCACGCTTTTTCGTCTTATCTTCTCCACGTCATCGCTCATTTTCGAGCCTCTTCGCCAAGCAGTGAACGAGTCGAAGTCCATGTGCACTAGACAATCTTTCCCGACGTAGGTGGTGTTTCGACGAACGAGAATTGGGCGAGCGGAGATCTAAAAGATAGCTTTGAAGTGGGGGCCCACGACCTTTGAAATGTACCTTTGGAGGGCACAAGTCATCAGCGGTTCTCTCGAAGTCCGGGTATGCCGGCGGGGGAACGGTGACTGAGAACGAGACGCGTTTCGTTTGAGTGGTCTCCCTGCAGTAGATCTTGCCGAGTTCCATACACGACCACGATCGTTTCATGCCACCTGAATAGAAGAAGTGGCTATTCAAAGAGAGGGGGATTTACTCGAGAGTAGTGGCTGGCACGTTTTTGATGGGGTGGGATGGAAAGAGAGAAAAAGTGACGAGTAAGCTTGATGTGTGGCGTTGAATTTGAAATTTGGGGGGGGGGGGAGGAGGATCGCTTAAATTGGAAAGCGGAAGGCCAGCGGGAAAGCACGTTTGTTTTGGTGCCGACTGCGGTTGTAAAAGTGCGTCAAAAGAAGCGACCGACAACAAAAAGCGCAAATGTTAACCCGGATGACATCAGGAAGAGGTTTTGAGAGAAGGGGGTTCACTTACCGGGTAGTGTGAACTCCTCTTTGTAGTTGGCCATCAGCACCGAATTGCGGCGTTTCAGTTGAAACTCCAACTTCTTCTGCCGCTTCTCACGTTCACTTTTCGGCATTTTCGCGTCGTTTGCGTTGGCCTGAAAAACACGGATAAATGGTACCGAGAAGCGGATTACCGATGTGAGGAGGGGAGGGAGCAAGGAACAATGTAAGAGGAATGCAAATGGGAGAAAGGGGGAGGAGTGCACGGATCAAGAGGGATACTTACGTCAGACAGCGAGATGTAGATACCGTAGAGTTGCTCCGACGATGTGTCCGGCGAGAGGAGATAGGCTTCTGGAAACAACATGAATGGAGGAGAGTTTGGTGTTTTCTTGAGAACTACTGTGGGAAAGTCTCTATTTTGAGCAGAATGGGCACAAACTCGACGAGTTGTGCTTTTGAGCTAGATCGAGTGGAATTCAATTTCCCCGAATGACATAATTGCAGCTAACTATGGGAATTCAGTTTTGGTTGCGGGTTCGGAGTGATAGAAAAAGATAGAAAAGGATAGAATAGGATAGTTAGTGGAGGTGGGTATTTCGAGATTTCTGGATTCCCAGTTGGTGTTTGCGGTTTTCAAATTGGAAAAAAACAAGATTTGAAAGATTATTCATCTATGAATCTCCCGGTAATTTTGAACGGAATGATCGAAATAATCGAATAGAAACCAGTAAATCTTTGAAAATAAGAAGCTACGTAAGAGTTTGAGCTTTGGTTCTTCTCTAACAACTGTACAAACCTCTATCTGTATTCCAACACGTCAAAAAGTCTATTTCATTAGGCTTAATCAGCACCGGATCCGATGTCGCCGGTCGGAGCATTCTTTCCTGGAAATTGGGGATAAATGGATGTCAACGAAGAGGGCTTAAGAATACGAACAATGAGACAACAAGAAAGGTCAGTGTTATTTATAATAGCGTTGACCTCTTCATGGGACACGTAAATCTGCGACTTCTGGGAAGGCGAAAAGGAAATGGGAAGGGAACGGTGTGTGCTGTTTTGAGGTGTTTGTCGGCCAATCAGATTTGCATAGACAATAAGGGAAATTGGGTTCCTGATTATTGCCATTGGTTTTTTTGTCTTATGTTGGCCACAACTAATAGAGAATTTCTCCTGCAGATCAGAAGCATGATGTTGGTCGGGTAAATGGGAAGGAAGCGTGGAGAGCGTGAGCCTAATGAGGATGGTGATTCGGTTGACCGGTGTCGTAGTTCGGGAAGAGAGGGAGGCCATGGACACACTGAACGAGGTGTTAGGTATTACCGGAACAAAGAAAAGAGGATTATCATTCTATCAGTAACGGAGGAGATGAAAAAATGAGTGGGGTGCGGTTATGGGGGGAATCTTGAAGAAGGGTAAGATAAAAATAACTTTTTTTTGGAAGAGGGTGAGTGACTTCATGTTTAGGGGGTATTAGGAAAGGAAACGGAGCGGAGGGAAAGGCAAAGTTGACGTGAAGGGCGAAAGAATTATTTTCGAGGCAAATGTAGGCCGTGGGAGTTGTGGGAGTGGTGAGAAATCAGTATCGAGGGTGACTCCTACACTTTTCCTTTTGTTTTGGAGAAGGTGGTAAGGGAGGGGGCTAGAAGCTCAATGGAGTTCAGCGTTTGTGCTCTGGCGAGTTTTCTGAGCGTTTTGAATAGGAAAACTTGGAATTTCAGTGAAAGGGGGGGGAGCCTCTGAAAAGAAAGGAAGAGGAGCAAGCAGGAACAGGGAGAGAGAGAAAAGGAAATCTAAGAAAACGCCGGAAGAATCGTTTATCTTTAATTAAACGCTAAAAGCCTGGTTGGGAGGAGAATGGGGTGGACAAAAAAAAAGTGAGAACGATGAAAAAAGAGGACAGAAGGCAGAGGGAGGCAATACATTCATTATGTGAAGCTAAATTAATCACGAACGTATGGTGTGGCTGTTGGCAGTAGAATAAATCATTCTGAACGACGAGATGTCCGGAAACGACAGAAAACGACTTCTCCCCCCTCCCCAACGCCTCTCTCCCGCTTACTCCACTCGCATCAATGAACACGAAACTCTTATCTCTCACCGAATTCATTTATGATCTATTGTCCTTTCACTATCATTTTTTGCGTCGTCGTTTTGTACGGTTAGGAAAGAAAAGAGCGAAAGTGTTGCAAAAACGAACAAACGGGGAAGAGGGGTCTGGAGGCTGAATACTAGTTCTCTGAGAAAAAAAAAACGGGAAAAAAGTTCAAGTTTCCGCTTCTTCCCTTTCTCTCATCTAATCTTTCTGTTTTCTTTCCGGGAATAAGAGAATGAGGGCTGGGAAACCGAACACTGTTATTATTGTGCACTTTGGGTAATTGACTGGATTTGATGGGTCATGAGAAAAAAGAAGAAATGAGAGAGGAGGAAAGAGAGGAAAGAGAGGAAAACATGTTGAAGAGGGGAGGAAAATGAATGCTGCCGCATCGCATCTGATACCAATTTCAACATAAGAAAAAAAAAAGTTTGGGAGAGGTGGAGGGGGGGAATATTGAATGGGGCAAAGAGGAGATTTTGCTGCAAGATAAACAAGAAGAGGTAATTGTCTTCGCGTTACAACACTGGCTAAGTCACAAGTTGCGCTTCACTTGATAATTGGTGAAATATAGCAGAACGAGGGAGGAGGAGGAGTACGTGAGATACTGCTGGATACCTAGAACATCCCGAGAAACACGGTCATTGGGCTGGAAAACGGATGGGCGGAAAGGAATTGAATAATGGCTAGAGTTTGGTGATAACGCGTGAGGAGTGAGTGCAGTTTCCGTTTTTTTTCTGATAAGAGACTGACCAATAGTGGGAACTTTTGGAAGTTGCCATTTCGTTGGTTTTATTGGTTTCACAGTGCAGTTTGCAATTCGGAATAGTAAAGTGAAGAAAAAAAGCACATCCTGTGACCTACTCCGAGAAACCAGAGTGGTGCCTTCTTCCCCCTCATCCATTTTGCTTCTCACAAGCTTCTCGCCAGGAAGCAGCAAATGATAGGAAATCCATCAAAAACAACGAGGGTTCACGCTCTCTAGGCAGCTCAAACAGATGCCCACACTAATATCGAACAGCATTCGTTCTGGCTCAAAGGCCACTGCGAAGCGAAGCGAGAGAATCGGATGCTATTGAAAAAAGTGGAAGAGAAACAGAAACACATGTCAGAAGGACTCTAATGTGCAAACTAGAAGGGATACTCACCTAACTCGGTTTATAAATACTCTCGTGTCTAGGGGTGTTTTAATCAGAACGATCATATTGTATTCTGGAGACAACTGCCTCCTCGCTCCTCCTACACCATGCTACTAGTCATACTACACACCTACATACTAATGTGTGGGTTGTGATGGGAAGAGTGACCTCTTCGGGAGTTTGATGTTTTGAACAGGTAGCAGCAGAAAAGGACGTCACACTGAATTAAGGAAGTTCGACTTGAAGGAATTGGAGGAATGGAAATGAAAAACAGCAGAAAAAGAAAGCGGAAAAAAGGACTTTCTCTAATCGCAGTACGTGATCTACGTGTCTGATGGGAACCAGTCAACAGGCAAGAAACAACCCTGCGCATGTCCAATCTCTTGACTATTGACTTATGATTTAGTGCTGTTGAGGAAGAGGTCTCTCGCAGCATTCACGGAGAGAAGAAAATCAACAAGTTGCACGTTGGTTGCCCGACAATGATATTGATCTTTGGCAGGTCAAACTAAACACTTTTTGGACGCTACAGTTAACTGTTCTGTTTCACTAGTTTTACTAGTTATTTGCTCTTTTCATTTGCTTTGAACTACTGGTAAACTCACTCGAAGTTCTGATATTCTGAATCCAAAAATAGGTGGCTATTTCTATAGGAACGGAGAATCACGAAAGAAGACGGCGTTTCAGACGCCAAGCTGCAGAGACAACGTGAAAAACGGCGAAAAACAAGAATGGGAAGGTGGATCATATGATCTTCACTTTATCAATTATCAACACACACATGCAACAGTCGAACTCGAATCGCTACCTGTACCAACACGTAATTCGTCTCTCATCTTCGTTCCCCAACGTCTCCGCCGTCCGTCTCCTCAGACTTTGAACAACACTATAAAAACCGAAGAAAGACCGTCCGGGCCTCTTCAGTGTTTCGTTTTCTTCCGAATCGGAAGAATACACAAAGTACGCTGATATGTTGTTGTCTACCAGAGGGTACTAAAAAGACTTTGTTCGGTGAATGAGAAGGTGGGGAAAGAAGAATGAGGGACTAAAGAAAAGAGGGGTCCGGCTAGTCGTCGCCGCATTTGAATAATTGATGATGAACACAAATATTCTTGAAAGAAGAGAGGGTGGATCTAATTGGAATGGAATGTGAGATGAAAGGTTGAAAGGGTAAAGATCGGGGAGGGGGGAGGGTTTTTTGAGGGCGAGGAATGTTGAATGATTCGTTCCACTGATATCTGGTGATATGATAAGGGAAGGGGTCTACTGACCGGTTAAACTGATAGCTGTGGGGGTTATATCTAAAGAAATAGGTTGGCAATCACAATTTCATCACTGTTGTTTCAGAGATTTCTCCGAGTTTTGCTGAATACCCGAAAATATACTGATTAGCACTATCATTCCTTTAACACTGCTTCACCAGCGGTATTACCAATACTCAGTGATTCTCATTTTAAAACATTTTTCAAAAAAATTCAAATTTATAGAACTGCACAAAATCGGCTTTCAAAACCGAATTTGTGATGTCCTTTATTGCGAAATACATTAAATTGTATAATTTCAAAAATCGCCTAAAAATCATAGAAAGGACACTATCACTGAACATCGAAAGTATTTCACTGTGAAAAAAGCGGAAAACACTTCAAAGTACAGTCATAAACAATCCCGAAATCTCAATTTTCACAAAGAAAAGAATCCTCAGAAGAAATAATCAAAAATAAACCTCCTAATAAACAAAATCAAGAAATGATTCACTAACCAATTGTTTTCCTTCTCACTATCTCCTCGTGGGGGGGGGGGGGTGTGAGGGGAGCGGAATGTGTAGGTGGATGGGATTGATACAAAAATCAAACAAGGTCAAAATTGTTTCACAAATTGCCCTTTTGCCCTCCAAAAAATCCAACGATTTCCAATTTTTCCGCAATTTTCATTTTTTTCCCATACATTTTGGTTTTCTTGTTTCCCTTCCCATGGTGATATCATACCTTGGATTTTTGATAATAATAATGATTTATTTATTCATTTTTCTCAGAAAAAGAAGAATATACGACTTTGAGGTTATATATGGGTTAGGTTATAAAGATAAAAAAGAGCAGGAGAGATGGAAAAGAAAAATACGACATTTTAGGCGGAGGGGGTTTAATGAAACGGGCGTTATCTAAAATACAGTCTTTGTGTAGTTAAGGTGGACTGGCAATAATCTGGGAAGAGGGGAGGGAGAGAAAATGTGTGTGTGTATATAGAATGGATAAGAAGTAATAAATACGATGAGTAGTGATCAGTGAGTATTTGGGGTGAATGGTTACAGAAGAGAGTAAGCAGAAGAAAGGATAATGAAAACAATGAAGAATAAGCGGAAGAAGACAGGAAAGCTTCAAATCGGTTCTCAAATCGGGGACGGGACTTGGGGGACGGGGATGGTGATGAGAAGGAGTTTGAAGTTTGATTGGAGGACGGGAGGGACAAGTAGAAGTAATGGAATTATTCACGGATGTGATGGGGGGTGAGATGTGAAATGACAAAAAAACGCGGCAATGGCTACAGACCTAGCTGCTGGGCAATTTTCCTAACATAAGACGATTTGGGGGGGGGGAGGGATTCTAAGGGAACATGGACATTGGGAGAAGGGGGACTGTGACACTAAGAATACAATAGGGGAGAACATTACTTTACACTGTAAACATTTTGGATTTTGACACTGGAGCACAGCTCGCATATTGCAAAATACATGTGGAAGAGGAGAGAAGATACTTTTTTTTGGTTTTTTTTTTCAATTTTTTCATATCTGAGGAGGTTAAATGGGTTAGTGATTTGGCGGAGAGGTTAGTAAGTTGGTATAGGGGTGTCTAGCTAAGTTGGGAAAGCGGGCATGCAAGTTAAGCTGGAATAGTTGGAAGATTCGGTGACCTGGTATAGAATATTCGGAAGGGCGATGAATTGGGGGATCAGAACTAATTACTAGTGGAAAAAAGGAGAAGCGTCGAGAGATCAAACTCTGAGGGCGAAAAACGGGGCTGGCATTGGGAAATGCATCTGTTCAGGCTAGAGTACACTGCAATGCGGAAGTGTCTTCACATCAGCAGAATTTGACGGACAAAGTCGACGGTTTGTTGGTTGGAGAAGTCGAACTGAAACATTCAATGGTAAATCGACTAAGGCTCTTACGGATCTTACCGCGCAACGTCCGAGAATGGCAAAGTCGTGGACCGTGAGCGATTTGAGGTTCTCCTCGAGTTTGTCACACGAGATTGGAAGCTCAGGGTCCTGAAATTGAGCACTTTGATGTTTGTCCCTAGTCCCTCAGTAAATCTTACCTGCATGTCAAAAAAACCAAGCTCATTTGGGAAATCGAGGCTGCTAGCCGAGCTGGTGCTGGCGACGCTGGAGATCGGCGTGTTCTGGTTGAGTTGACCTTGCGGTTGTTGCGGGGTGTTGAAGTTATTGACCATCTCCGGTTGTCCCATTGGGGGAGCGGCCGCTTGTGGTGGCTGTGGTGGCGCCATAGACGACGATGGGGCAGGAGCGGCGGCGGCCGACGACGAAGACGGCTGCTGATGGTAGAACTGTGGCTGTCCCATTGGAACGTACTGTCCCATTTGGTTGCCCATCATCATCTCAGGCTGCATTGGGCGCTGCATTGGTGGCTGCTGAGCAGGCGGGATACGATCTGAAATAGGTGTGAGATGAGCTTTGTGTCAACAAGTGGGGAGGATCAAGGACGGGAGAAGTGGGCGGCGACTTGACAGCGGCTTTCCACCTCGGATTCGTCAGAATAACTGATGTTATTCACGACGTCGGAATAGGGTCTTGAGAGGAGTGATTGTATTATTTTCTGATCTCTAGGAGTGTTGATGCTCACAAACATGTCTCATTTATATCAGAACAAAAACAGTGGTGGTTGCATGGTGTTTTGTTCTCTCGGAGACGAACGGAATAACAGAATTGATAAAAAGAAACAGGAAAACAATCATGAGAAGCTCGAAGATCTTTCCATCTTTCGCCCAGCTACCGTATACCCCCCGGTGAAAAGGCTTCTTGGATGGATAATGTTTTCGAGGAATGTATGAATGCGCTAGACAGGAAAATCTTGGGCGGAGTTCAATTTGATCGAGGTGTTCTGTTCGCATGAAGCAGCATGACGAGTCCTTTTGTTTTGAAGCTTCGCAACTTCCCCCCACCTATTAAATTGGCTCGTCAAAACAATCGTCGTGGAAATCACAACCACATACACATACCTTCTAGGCTATGAAAACAAAAAGCGATGATGACCCGAAACCAGAGAGCTAGACGAAGAAGGACCCGCCCATTTTCTGGAATCCGTTCCGATTTTCGGAAAAGAGGCAGAGAGGGGGGAGGGGGAGAGTGAGAAGCCCTGTTGTTTTTCCTCCTATTTTCGGCCATTCCAGACAAGTGAGAAGAAAAAGTAGAGGGAGGGGGGAGGGGAGAAGAAAAATAGAAGTAGAAAGAAGATAGAGTGAGCGACAAATCGTCTGTTTGCCGGAAAAGGCCCATTCTTGTTGACCACACACGACGCGAACGGCCTCGCGGACAAACGGAACACGGCATGCAGAGGAGCACATATTTTTGTGTCATGGTGCGTGTGTGTATGTGATACGTGTTTTTCACGCGTCAATCAGCAGCGAACCCCCCTCTCTCCCTCCCTTCCTTGGAGCTTCTCGTTTCGTCTACACAAATCCACGCCTTGTTATAGACGAACACGGGGCGCACAAGTTGACTGCTTTTTCCGGAGGGGCTACTACTACAAAAATATTTTCCTCGTTTCTCCTCCTGTCGTCGTCGTTGGTCGATGCCGTTCGAGAGGGGGGAGAGAGTTGTTGAAGAACGAGAATGTGGACGGGTCTATGTGTGTGGTCATCAACATGTTTTTGTTTTTCATTACTACATCTATAATTGCTCTGATGGGCTTGCATTGGGGTGGGCGCTGTTCAAGTGAGAGCCGCCGTCGCGCACAAACTTGATGATGGTGTGTTTTTGGGAACGCCTCTCCTCTGGAAGCTCTATGAAATTTTGATGAGGGTCCGGCTGCCGCGCAATAACGCGGGGGTGTTAAGCTCGGATACACATTAATGCTCTTGATGAGGAAACCCCTCCATACTTGTTTGTTGTTTACAACTCGCCGTCCTTGTTGATCGCTTGGCAAGGGAAGGAAAGAGAGCAAAGAACCGCTCAAAAATGACGCGGAAACAACAGGAAGTTTCCGGAATGTTTTCCATGGAAAGCTATATGGAGTTTAGTTGAGTTTGCACGTCGAATTCGGAAGTCCCAGACAACAAAATGCGGGCCCCCGGAACTAAAACCTCCGAGCCACCCAACACACGCACTCAAATCGAACATCAAATTATGCAAATAGAATAGCGCAAGTGTTTATGAGAAAGAGAACAGGTCGCGTATCCTTTTATTTTCAGCCATCCTACTTGTCTGTTTGTCTGGTTTTCGAGAATCCCAAATATTTATCTACTTCTGCGGTGGTTCTGTACCCTTTCAGCGTAGAGAGGGGGGATGTCTGGGGGGGACGTGGACGTTCTGAGAACGCGCGTCGTTTGTTGCCTGCTCCGGGAGAGAGGCGAAACCTGATCAGACATTCTTGTTTGCAAACATCACTATTTATCATTTCCGTTCTGCCCTCTCACGTCAAGCTTAATCCCTGAAACTGACTTTTTTGCATGACCACCACAAGTGATGCTGATCGAATCATAAATAACTTTTGCCAAGTCTAAAAATAGCCGCACAAGTGTGAATAATGTGTGGGAGGGAGGGAGGGAGGGAGAGAGCCAAGAGTTTAGGGACCATCAACCACTCACGCTGCTGTTCCATTGGTGGCTGCTCTTTTGGCTTTTGCTGCTGTTGCTGCTGCTGCTGCTGTTGTTGTTGTTGCTGTTGCTGCTGCTGCTGCTGCGCTTGTTGCTGCGCTTGCTGCTGCGCTTGTTGCTGCGCTTGTTGTTGTTGTTGTTGCTGCTGCTTGGCCTGAATCGAGTTGCGCAGCTCCATACGCACCATTTCCGATGATCTGCAGGGTGTACATATAATTAGGGTCAGAGGGGTGGAAAGGGCATCTACTAGTAATGTAATTGAAAGGCGCAACGGCATCACATTATGAAACGTACTTGGTGTTCGGATATTGCGTCTGCGAGGAGCCCCCGGGCCCTCCGTACATGTGCTGAAGCGGCTGTCCTGGTGGCATTTGGTGACCACCCATTTGATGCGAGCCCATCATTCCGTTATTCTGCTGGTAGCCGTATGGCGGTGGAGGATGGTAATGATGGTTCTGTGGTGGTTGCTCGTCGAGTTGAGCCTTGTTCACAGTGCGCTTTCTTCTCGAGTTCGACTTGGCCGGAGGCTTCTGAGCAGCCTGGGCTTGAGCCTGAGCTTGGGCCTGGGCCTGAGCCTGAGCATGGGCCGCTTGAGCGTGATGCATGGATTGGTATTGGTTCATCTGAAAGGAGGGACTCTATGAGAAATGCGGCCGGGAAGAGCGATGAGGTGTCACAGTGACTAGACTAGGGTGACTAGACTAGGGCTAGAAGAAGTACATGTTTTTCTCAGAGAGAGAGAAACAAATTGCGTTTTGCAGGAACATAACATCAAGTGTGACTAACAGAAAGGACCGATTTCCATTATTATGCGTGACGAAATGAAGTGGTGAGAGAAAGAATATGAAAAGCGTTTATGCAAAAGGGATATAAGCACTTTTGGGCGGGCTTCATGTCTTTCACCCTTTTAAAAGTGTGCCGGGGGATGGGAAATGAGCAATATGCCCGGCCTCAAGTGCTTCATGAACAACACCCCTCCGGAAATTTCTATGACCACTTTCCCATGATGCTTCTAATGGGGCGTGGCGTGGCTTTGTCATTCTTCAATGACGCTGATTTTGAATTGAATAGAGATGTGAAATGAAGAGGAAATGAGGGGGGCATGTGGGAGAGGAAATGAGAAGGAAATCCAGGTCACCTGGGATTGCTGTTGCTGCTGGTGACGTTGGTACTGCTCCCAACGCTGTTTCTTCTGTTGCTGCTGGGAATAGGCGGGGTTCATCATTCGCTGCATTTGTGGGTTTCCACTGGATCTGCAAGATTGGGGGAATAAGCAAATCGTTGAAGAAATGAATCATGGCTGAGAAAAAAATTCGTGTTTTAATAGTGTCCCCCCCTTTATCACTGTCTTCCTACACCTTCGCTTAGTCACCAATGCGAGGAAAACACGCGGCTGTTGAACGTTTCGAGATCAATGAGTAATCGTTTTCTTCTCCTCTTTTCTTTTCTGGAGAAAAATGAGAAAGCAGAAGAAGAACAAACTTCTAGACTAGCTAGGCTATATGGGCGACAGAAAAACACGTGTGATCCGTTAAAATAGCGAACCATACACCAGAAGAACATGGGGCGAGACGACGACTTGATTGTCAAAACATGTTCTCTCTTAGTCATGGAACAACACAAAACAGATAGATATGACCACTTATCTGCGGGGAAAAGCTGAGAGAACGGGCGCGGGAGGGAAAAAAAAAAGAAAAATAGTGAACGTTGTGTATATGTGCACATCTTTAGTATCTGTGGTCAGAACTGGATGGGAATGGACCACTTGCGAAAACAACTAGTCCCTCCCTCCGTCCCTTCTCAACGTGTCCCGCCTTGTGGAACGGAACGTGGTTTAGTGATGTGGCGCTGAGGAAACAAGTGGAAAAATAGTCTCTACGAGTAAATAGACTTATTTACAGGGGGAAAGGGGAAGGGGAACACTGTTTGTTTCAACTCTCTCAGTGTGTCAGGTTCTGGGAAGGTAATAAAAATAAAAATTGACAACCAACTGGAATCTTTTTCGAAACACAGTCACTGCTAGTCTATTTTCTGTGTCTTTCTGTTTTTGCCTCAGTCACTGTTGCCAGAAAAAAAGTGATGATGATTTGTTTTCCCACTAACGCACTCTATTCCCGTTCCAGACACCCCTTCCTTCGCAGCGAAAACATGCGGATAACTAACAATGAAGCTCGAAAACAGGGCGGGGGAATCGTGTTTGGTTATCATTGAGGCTCAATCGAAAAACACGTCACCTCATTTTTCAACAACTTCACGCAAATCTAAATATGTCTACGTGATTCTAGGGTGACTCTGATAAACAACTTGCGGCGTGCACTTTATGAAATTTCCTACAACTTTGCGATTGACACTCGTGACACGCGTGTTTTTTTGGTGTTTCCCTGACGCTATTCATTCGGAGAATGATGTCTGAACTTGGTGCATTAGGAAATGATCAAGCGTGTCTAAAAAAGAAGAAAGGATCCCCCAACTCACGATTGCTGTTGATGCTGTCCCATCTGGTGTTGCATCTGATGCGGTGGGACTCCCATTGGCTGATCTCCCATTGGAACCATGGTGTTCATGGATCCATTCATTCCGTGTCCACCCATCGGCGGCATTTGGTTGTTGGCCATCTGACCCATGTGGTCCATTGGCATGTGGTTCATTGGTCTGCCATCCATAGGTCTGCCATCCATTGGTCTACCATCCATCGGTCTTCTGTTCATCTGGTTCGGGTTCGGGTTCATTTGATGGTTCGGGTTCATCTGGTGGTTTGAAGCGTTCTGGTGGTTCTCCATTGGGCGGTTCATTCCTGATCCCATTCCGGATCCCATTCCGGATCCCATTCCAGATCCCATTCCAGGAGTCATTCCGGATCCCATTCCTGATCCCATTCCTGGGTTCATTCCTGGTGCCATAGTTGGAGTCATTCCAGATCCCATTCCGGATCCCATTCCAGGTGTCATTCCGGATCCCATTCCAGGTGCCATTCCGCGGTTCTCCATTGGCATCTGAGTGTTGGCCATTCCTGGCGGGTTCATTGGCTGCATTCCACCCATCGATCCCATGTGTGCTTGTCTACCATCCATTTGTCCCATTGGCCGTCCGGCGATCGTGCGATCCATTGGTCGCTCCATCGATCTATCCATTGGGCGATCCATTGGTCGTTCCATGGATCTATCCATTGGTGGCCTCTCCATTGGAGGTCTCTCCATTGGCGGTCTCTCCATCGGTGGTCTATCCATTTGTCCCATTTGGTTCCCACTCATCGGTCCCATCCCCATTTGATGATGCTGTGGCATCTGATGCGCTTCCATCGGCGTCATGCCTCCGTTTCCGCCCATCGGGGCCATTTGTCCCATTTGGCCATATCCTTGGTGCGGATAATTGTAAGGCGGCTGTTGCGGCTGCTGCTGCCTTGATTGTTTGGGTTGCGGCTGTGAAGGTGGTGTAGGTGTCGCTGAGTACATCCTTACAGCCTGAAAAATAAAACTGTGTTAAAACATGTGTTTTTTGTCTCTCTGGCTCAAATTTGATACCAGGAAGATAGGGTAAGAAGGGGAAGAAAAACATTTTTCAATACGCTGAGTTGATGGTGCCAAAAACATGTTCAACTTGTCAAAACAATTAGAGGGAAGAAACGAGAAGAAGTGGGGAGTAGAGGAACAAAAACTGTTTTGATCTATCTAATCCAAATCGGTCTGGATAGGGGATACAACACCGTACACACACACAGCCAAAACAACAAACCGTCTCCGTCGTGCCAGTATGTATGACCCTTCGCGTTCATCTCCCCCCGTCTGGCCCACCTTGCCTCCTACTTGTTTGCCTCTTGCATGTTTTGAGGATACTGTTCATATCCTGATCTAATCACCGCACATTCTGTCAGCCATAGGTTGTGATTGATGGGGGGTGGAGGGAGGTCCAGTGAAAAGGGAAACGAGGGCGAAAGAGAAAGAGGACGTGTCCATTGGAGTATTTCAGGATTTTCAGCCGAACGGATATACACGACCACCAGAAAACACATACACTACTTGTTTTGCTGTTCGTTGTTAGTTGCTAGCTTGTTGTGACATGGAATAAGTGAGCGATCGCTGTTGCTGAAGTCGAAGCCGAAAGCCGAACGTTGAAAGCCCCACACAATGTTGACGGAAAAGGAGAAGTGGGGGGAGGAAGGAGTAATAGGCAAAAACTCCACTGTTCACCTTGAAGTGTGAGGGCGATCTCTATCTCAGAGTCTAGCGTCCGAGTGTCGGCTTCGCCTTTGAAATGCCACTTTTTTCAAAAAGTCAAGAGGGCAGCAGCACCAGTGGGAAAAGGTAAGAATGCGTTCAGAATTCTGCTGCCCTCGGTAACCAGTAAGACCCAACCACTGATCTAGGATTAAGATAGATAGACTGAGAGATATTGATCTTCTGATCTCTCGGTGTCCCTTTGAATCGGTCTATCTCACAATTAGGTGTGGAATCAAGAGAGAAAGAGAAAGAGAGATTGGCAAATAGAACTGTTTCGAAACTGTCAACATTATTTAAACTCTGCAGTCTCCAATCAACAGGAAACGATCGGGAACTGGCGAGGCGAAGAAACTGTGATACTCACGAGGAGAAAAACTGAAAGAAACATCATTCTCTCTCCCGACTTTCCGTCGGTAACGCACTGATAAGATGGAGGGACACTGTTGAAGCCCGAAGAATTGGGGACTTCGGCCGCGGCCAGCCAATCGACAATACAAGAAAAATTTCGAGACAACACCACCTTTCTGTTTGCTTTTCTTATCTGGACTCAAAAATCTCCGCGTGATTCCGTCTCTCGCCCTCTCTCATTTTCTCTCCGCTCTTTCTATCGCTCAGGTTTCGCTTCCACCTCATTTTTTCTTCGCGCCTCTCCGATCGCGCCAGAAACAAGCGAATTGGCGGGAAATCAGGACGACGAAAACAGAGAGAATATAGAAGAAAAAAAATGGAGAAAACACATTGAAGAGCGTATGAGTGTCTTACCTTGCATTCTCGCCTACACTTGCACACCGGAAGGTTGTGCTCGTAGGTGGGCACGTGGATTAGGTGGTGGAGCAGTGCGGCCGCCTGACTGTCAGTCAGGTGCGCTGTGCTCACGGGTGGGATCTCTTCGCCGGGAATCGAGATAGTCTCCGACAACTTCATAGACGGATCGATATCGCTTGCGATCCGACCTAGATTCCGACGGTACTCCTGCACGAAATCGTGCTCTAGGACCACTGGCTTAGGAGTGTATTCCTTCTGACAATGCTAATTAGCAGAATAGGGAAACTTAGGAGACATACCTTCGGGCGTTTTTTAGACTTTCTCATGGTCAGAATCAATCAGAAATACCGTGTGGAGGCGGTGGCGGTTGCAAAAATAAGAGGAGAAGAAGAGAGAAGAATGCTCTCCTATCCAACCCTGATTCTCTTTTCTAGAGAATCGTAAAATTTCCCCCCAAGCCACGGCCTCCTTCCCGTTCATGTTTCCGTCGGGGTGGTTATTGTTTTAGATGTCAAGCTGGTCGAAATTAGAGCTTCCGCTGATGCCCTATAGGTACTAATTGGTTTTTGAGACGAGATGGCATTTTGAAGAAGATATTTGGAGATTTTGAAAGGAAATGAAGAAAAGAGGTCAGATGGCTATACGAGACGAGAGGAAAATGAAGAAAAAGAGAGGCGAGAATCGGACGGCGCCGAAGCAGCGCGACGGGGCAATTCAAAATTAGAAAACCGCCCGATAAGGAGGAGTTTAGGAAAAGGAAAGGACGGAGTGAGGGAAAACGGTTTGACACAGTGCAAAATGGAGTGCAGCCCAACTGTTGGTTTCCACTTCTTACACAATGCATGACTGGGTGAGAAATGAAGAAATGGAGAGGCAAATGCGAGAAAAAATGCACAAATTTCTGTCGTTCCTAAGCCGGTTGATCGGCTCTCGGTGAGAGATGCGGCTGCCGTCAGTGATTGTTTTGTTCCGAGGCGCTGGGGCACAAGAGCGCAAAAAAAGCGCACAACAACTGTTTGATGAACCCAGTGATACTGATTAGAAGAGATAAGCCCAAGAAAAAGAACCTGGTCCCTAGAGTGTAGTGGGTTACGCAATTTGGTTACGTAACTTCAAACCGCTCTATGTTTGAACCGGACGATATGGTTAGGGTTGAGCTGATAATGATACTGTCAATCAGTCAATGTAACAGAAGATAACGACGTTCTTATTTGCCGTGTGATGTAAATGGTTGGGTAGTTGGGTGATCAATCTGATAGCCGCAGCTAAGGGAAGACCACCCTCGTCGCGAAAAAGGAAGTGTTCGGGTAGATTCGAAACAACTGCAACACATACAGATACACACAAACAAAACCGGTCAGCAAAACGTGTAGAAGATATTTGAGACAACACCGCCAACATACACACACACACACAGAAAAACACGCAGATTGAGTATAATCGACGAAACATACAAGCAGTCAGTGCTTGGCCCTGACTGCTGTCCGATCGGGCCGAGGGAAAAGGATGCGTTTTGTCTGTGGGCGAGTGTCGTTTCTCTATACTAGCCGCGTCATCTGTTCAAGCACTCCTTCCCTCGTCGGATATGTGAACGAAGGTCGTACAGTGGGCGCCGGGCGCCGTCGTCGTCGCGCGGTGCGAGCAGCCATTTGGGTCACTATTGCGTGTACTTACCGCGACCACCCTGCGTGGCCCGATGGTTGCGGTTCGAGGGGAGAAGATTATATGGTTCTTCTTGGCAGCGTTTGAAAATGATGGCAAGGGAAACAGATGGTGTTCAAAAAGGCGGCTTACTGTGGGTGACTAGACACTAGTTTAAAACGAGTGACTTCCGGAAACAAGAAACAAGAAACAAGAAACAAGAAACAAGAACAACAACATAGAACCGCATTCCGAGAAGAAAGGTCAGCAGCAGCAGCGATGTATCTCTATCTCTCTCTCCCTTATCATGAAGAACAACTGCAAGCGACACTCTTCTCCGCCTTTCTCTTTCACCTTTCCGTCTCACAAACAACCGATCTCCGAAACTACGCAGGCACCGGCCGGGACGGCAATAGGTCAACAATTCCAAAGTATGAAGATGCAATGTCAGTAAAACAGACAAACGTAACACTTTCGGAACCAAACTAGAAAGAGCGGAACGAGTGAATGATACAAAACAGCGGAAGAGAGGTGTGCGGGGAGCATCTGCGATTGACAGTTGTATTTATGCAGGATCTAATCACCGCCCTTAGAAATGCACTTTTGAGCGAGGCTGTCAACATCATGTCGTGCCAGGTAGGAAGCAATCTTATGGTTCGAATGATGCGAGTTGTACTTGCGGGGCGCCCAAAAAGTTTTCTTGTTCTTTGGAGCCGATATGCGGAGCAGAATTTAGGGATAGCGGCTGGCGAATTGAAAAATGGCTGGTTTGAACTGGGAGCTCTCTCTCTTCCCTCTCTCTCTTTCCCTTTCTCTTTTCTTTCTTTTTTCTTCAAAGTATCGGATGTTGGTCCCGCTTTCTCTCTCGCTCCCTTCTTCCTATCTCTACGTGAGAAATTGCACTTCTCGGTCCAACACGGACCAAGAAAAATGTTCCCCGCATGGCTCAGGGCTCAATGTGGAAGAGTGTAGCATGGATAATGGAAAAACGCGCGAAGTTTGCATTTTTTATATTCGCTTCGAAAATGGATCACATTGAAATGATGGATGGGGGAAAACGAGAAGAACTAGTCGATATATAATTATAGGTTATAAAAACGAGTCGATTGACCAGTTAACCTGCCCCCCAACACACACACGTCCTGGAGAATACAACTTGTCGGGTGTTTCGGCGGTTGTGGACCTAACATGTTGACATGCGTGACTTTTCGATTTTACTCGTCAGGAGTCGCTTTTTTTAGTTCCCTGTCTTGACAATATGGATATGGAAAAGGCACTATGCAAAGTGGAATTTACGTGCATTTTTGTTAGGGGGGTCATAAATCCGTGTTTCCTGATTAGCCAGATCAAAAAGCGTTTGGAGGAAAGGAATCGCAGAACATGACTAACCTTTGACTAGATTTCTGCAAAATCGGCTTGCAAGTGGCGAAAACGAGTTTCAAGTTTGTAGTGGATCCGTTCAACTGAAAATGTGGATTTTGCGGGTATGAGATGATGCAATCACGTGATTCCAACGTTGATAAGGAAGGCAAAGAAAAACGGAATGGAGATAGAGACAAGGTAAAATGAAGACCGAAAAGGTGAGAACTGGAATTTCGGAGGAGAAACATCGACAATTTCGGCGTGGGGCAGCCGAGGGGCAAGTGTGGGGAAGAGACGCGAAGAAGAGACGTGGTTTTGAATTATGCATGCATGCCACGCGGTTTTTCATTTGGTCGCCGCGGTGGCTGAAGGAAACAGTGTGAAAATTTGGAAAATTAGCTAGTCACAAATCTCGTCACTTTTGTGGTTTCCAGAAACGAGGAGAGAGGAGATGGAAGGCGAGCCGGCTGGTTATATAGCACCTGTTCTTGGTTGCTGATGAGGTAATCGGGGGAGAAACTTGTGGGTGTATGTAAGCAGTTTCAAATATAGAGATAGAGCCTGATTAATTGTCTTTGATATGTGTGTCTATGACGAGTGTCTATGTGGGTGAAGACGTCTTGATTGTGTCTTTGGAAGCCTCTAGAGGGATCGTGGACCTATCCCATCCGACACATCACTTTTCGACATGGAGGAGAGAGGAGAGATAGATCTGAACTGTGATGTCTGCTCGCGTGGTCCTCGCTTGTTATCAAAGATGTTCCAAGGGGAGGAGAAGAGAAAGGAGAAGAAGATATGGACTTATCAAAAAGTCAACGGAACTTACCAAACCAGTTTTGACCGTTTTCTACGGCAACGCGTTCAAATTTCGATTCTCTCTTTTCTCCCCATTTCTACTACCCCTACCCCTCTGTGTCTTCAGCGACAATCGAAAAATGAGCCATCTGGTGTGGTTAAGAACCTAGCCTTTAGCAAGAAAGCCTTGGTTTCGAAAGGGTTACGCGTGACGAGACAATGACGACTTGTTTCGTTTGATGTGGTGTGGACATGTCGTTTTTTTTCGAAAATCGTTGGTAATTATGGGATTGGTATGTACATATGTAAGAGTCACCGAACATCACACATCTTGAGACTGGACGTAGAAGGAAGTGAAGGCGATGAATCGTAAAGTGCGCGAGGAAAGGGGGGAAGGGAAAAGCTTGCAGGACAAGAGAAACATCGATGACAATTTACAATTTTCGAAAAAATAGCCAAATGGTCGGGTCTTGGTCATCGCTGCATCTCTTGCGCAGCGCCGGCGATGATGCTGGATTTCGAAATGAGAGTACAACACGAAGGTGCGGAAAGCAAACAAACGGTGGAAGGGCGAGCCATGGACATGGTCTAAAGGTGGCCGGTACAGGACGAAAAGTGAAGTGAGAGGCAGTGTCTTCGCCATTTAGGTAGTCATCAACTGGGCGGACGCAGGGGGACGGGGGCCGATTCTCGAATTTATGACCAAAACCGAAACCCCAAAACCTGTTATTGGCAAACCAACTGCCCTGCCGGCCAGGTACATTGGTTTGGCTAGTTTGTTGAAACAAAACGTTTTTGGCAAATTTGAGTAAAGAAGAAGAAGGAGGAGAAGAAGAAGAAGACGGAAGAGGAGAGGAGATGAAGAAGAAGAATGGAAGGGGGGAGATGTTGGAGAAGGGGGGAAATGTAAGGATAAGTGAGCGGTCGGATGGAATGAAATGCTGTCTCTTCTCTCGCGCTCCTCTCTAGGCCCAAAAGTGCTTTGCTTGCTGTTGCTTGCCTGCATGACATTTCGAACACGTACAAGAAGAAGAAGAAGAAGTCGTCCTATCTCATCTCTTCCACCAGTTTTTGCCGCGGCTTCTCGGAGATTACTGCCCCGTTGAACTGATTGTTCGGCACAGTGGACACACTTTTTTTGTGCAGTCACTCTAGTCGTCCGGACTGGTCTCCGCGTGCAATGCAACGTTTCGAAACATGATGACATCATCATTCGAAACAGACCGCGCAGAACTAGCTTTGCTTTATTAGAAGCATTGAACGAACGCGCAAGATGAATCATGTGTAGGAAGAGAAGGGTTGCGAAAAATTACCATACCTGAAGAAAGGTGGTGACAAAAGAGGAAGAAGAAGACTTTCTAGGTGTCTAGGGGTTTTTTAGGGGGAACTCTGTCGGTGTGAGTGCAAACTGAGCCGGCAGGCAGTACGCCGCAGCCAGGCATATTTTACAGTTTGCAAACAAACAGAAAACACCGCTACAGTCAACCGAGAAGGGGCCGGCGTGTCCGAAGCGGTCATGTACTCTGTTTCTCCTCGCATCTCGCGATTTTTCGCGCCGAGGGTCGTCTCCCTCCTCGCCTCTCGGTTGCAGTTTTATGAACTCGGCGCCAAGTGCAAAATAGCCAGTCCGCGCCGGCCGACACAAAGGTCATTCGGGCCGAGGGGGCAAGTGGCGGCCGTGTGGAGGAAAAGGAGGAGGACGGCGAGAAGGAGGAGGAGGAGGAGGAGGAGGAGGAGGAGAAACGTGGAAACAGGAGAAGAAGAAGAAGACGGCGACGACGACGACGACGTCGGAGAAAAAGTCGGAAGCAACGGAGGAGAAGTGGAAGAGGAAAGTGAGAGAGAGAAAAAATTTTGGCTTGTTGGAAGGGAAGCGAAGAATGGAGTGGACTGCAAAGATTCCTTTTGTTCTCTTTTCTACATTACGGAAACGAAGCAGGTGTGTCATAGGTTGGGAAAATATTGAATGGTCTTCCATAAAGGTTACTGTATACTAGCTAGAACAAAAATTTAGAGTCAAAAGTTGGAATAGAGTGTAGAGGAAAAGAGAGAAAGAGAGAAAGAGAAGAGGAGGAAATGAATTGAAAAGTACATCACTTGCATGAACCACCACCACACATTTTGAAATACATAATGAACACACAACAAGGACAGCCAGCCGGACGATTTCCATCCATAAGCTGAAGGCGAGCGAGCGAGGGTCGGGAGGGAGAGAGAGAGAGAAGGGGGGAGATGAATGCGCAGATGCTTGTCTTAATAGCAATTGGTCCGTGGGGCGACGAGATTCGTCGTCGTCGTGTGTGCTTGCCCCGTGGCCACTGAAGAGTTGCGCGGTCAGCGAAGAAGACGTGAGCGCGGAGGGTGGAAGGAAATATGAGCGATAATTGAATAAACTGGGCCATTTTGAATTGGCGATTGGGAAGGCGGCCAGCGAAACTTCTTAGTTTCGCTTCACTTGGTGCCTTCCAAGTCGTATCAAGGAGGGCGAGAGGAAGCGAATGCGGGGGGAATGCTGAGGGAATTCTGGAGCTTTCAAGGGTCAAAAAAGATTGTTCGATTGCTTTGAAATGCATGAAATTGCTACACTGTCGGTGCTGAACCCTCCGGGACCATGGAGCAGCAAGCGGAGTGTTTAGCAAGTTTCCAAACTTACCCGATGTCCTTTTTTTCTGAGTTCGCACGCATTTGCTCAGCGGCTAGTCGCTGCGGGACCTTCAACAAATATCGGTGGATGGGGAAGGAGCAACATCATCAATTTGAACTTGATAAACTCTCGAGCGCAAGGAAAATGAGGCTCGACGATTCTTCTCCTGTTTCTGCCCATCTCTCGCTTTACCCCCCTTCTCTGCCTAAAGCGCATCATGTAATGGCATGACGTGCGATATTGAGAGAGTGTAGAATGAGGAAAACTAAACTACGCCTCCGTTTTTTTTTCTCCCTTCTTCTCCCTCCCCTTCTTCCTAAGGCTCTCGGCACTTCCTGACGTGGATGAAACTCTTGACAAATTGGACGCGACAGCGTCTCGGAAAGGCAACACCCGGGGATATGAGAAATATGGACACCGGGGGGTTGATAAGACAGAACCGACGACGCGTGGCTGCCTGCCGGCGGTTGGTGGAGGTGGGGTGGCTGAGAAGAGCAAACATTTTGGAGAGCCAGTTTCGTTGGCTCACCGGTGTGCACCTCCCGGCAGCGCATATTTTACATCAAACTGAGAATGAGAAATGAGCCATGAGCTATGCAGGATTGGAAGAAGGGGGATTTTTTGGAAGCCAAACGTTTTGCAGTCAAGTCAGTCAAGAGGATCAGAAATTTGAAGACCAGGATCATCCGCAACGGGTTTTGTCTGTCTAACTTCGCGGGGATTCCTCGAAAAACCGTTTAGTGATTGCTGGCTAATCGGAATGTTTCAACTATCAATTCTAGGTCACACAATCGGAAGGAAGAAGGCGTTTTCCTCCTTGCAAGGACTCCACGGGATTTTTGGGGAGAGGGTGGTGGAGGAAAATTCTGACATGGTGTTTTTGACCAACACGCGGAGGGGTGTTCCGTTCCGTTCCGTTCCACTGTAAACATGAGGGAGATTGGAATGAAATGACAATGAGAAGATATGAAGAGAGTGGACTGACTAGTTGTTATGTTCCGATGGAACACAACATGTCATGTGTTATGAAGGAGATGAAAGTTTCCGAACGGATAAGGGAGGAGGAGGATGACTTGTTGACAACACGACTACCAGGATACAAACAACCGCCGCCGACTGTTCAACTGACCTTACAAGAATCGAAACACACGGTTAAGGAGAAGACGAGGAGACGACGATGATGATGATGACGAAAAATGGACGAGAGTGAGTGTTCTGTGCTGTTGCGCGACAAAAAACTTTGAGCGAGAGGAGCGGGGCAAGCGGAGAGAAGGGGGGGGGATAGAAGAGCCTAGAGCGATGGAAAATGTTTCTTGACGCAATTGGAGACCTCGGCTCAATTTTTATTTCCTGTTTGTTCGAGAAAGGGGTGTGGAAGGAGGGAGAGACCTGGGTGTTGTGTTGAAAGGAAACTATAGATTTTGGAGGTTCTTGGAAGGGTCTATTTCGATCTTTGCATTCTCCATCCATTTTCCAGGGAACAGGAACGGATTTCGAGTTTTTTTTCCAAAATATTGAGATCTCAATGGTCTTTATCACTATCAAATCAAAAGTTTCGAAGAACAAAGCGATTTTGCCTCTGCTAAACCCTAAAAACCGTTGTTCACAAGGAATGCAAAGCAAACACAGTGGCTTCTCGGAATACAAAGAAACATCGGAAAAGCCACTTGGCACTTGATCAGCGTCGACACCGAAAGCTGTTTAGTTTGATGTTGGGGCGTTTTGATTCAAATCGCTTGCAACTGGGGAGAAGGAGGAGGAGGAGAAAGAAGAGGAGGAGGAGGAGGTGGGGGGGGGGGAACGAAATGAATGAGAAAAATGTCTACAGAAATTCATAAAAACCATCATCATGCCATTGCTCGGATGTGGTCTCACTTGCACGTGTTGAGCAGGACTACTGTAGGTGCTAGAACTTTGACTAGACAAAGTGAGCAAGATCTCGAGGACTAGCGAGTGAGCAATAAAGTATCACTCCTGAAAAACACACAATCCCCTCCCTTTCTGGAATTTTCCGCTCGGCTGCTATTCTCGCGTCGCCACTATGACAATGTCAACGTGCAGAACCTGACAGTCAACAATGTCAGTTCCAAGGAATTCATGGCGGCGGAAAGAGTGCACGACGCTATGAAACCATGCCGAATAACAGAGACTGGGAATAAAGCAAGTTATAGATGGCTCGGTGGGGTTGAGCCTGGAAGGAAAAATAGAAGGGACACACACACTCGAATCTTGAGGAAGTATGGCTGAAGCCAGCAAATTGTTTTTGTCGGTGTCTTCTTCTTCTCTTCACACTGCTCCTGAACACTGCGGAACACGGATTTCTCGAACATGTAATGTAGCCGTCCTGATGCTCAGTGGCCTAGAAACGGCACGCGGACGGACACAAATTAAAACCAGTCGTTTGCTGAGGCGGTCACCGCGCTTCCATAAACAGAACAACTGCGGGAGGAGGAGGCCGATTCTTGGAGTTGTTGGTAGGCATTCTTCTCCTATTCCAACAACCAACAAAGTTTGTGTAAACAAAAAATAAGGAGGAGAAGGAGGGCAGAAGGGAGAGATCGAGGAAACAACACATCTCTCCGAAATCTGGATATTTTCAGATGCCCCCTCCCCGCTCCTTCTCCTCACGCTCACTTGTTATCCAATGTGTCAACTAACAAAACTAGTCGTAGTAAATGTTTACTACTACATACTGGAAGTCGCCTTTTTTCAGATGCCGATGTGCTGGACAATAGTTTTATGACATCATGAGGGGGAATTTCTTTGGTTTCAGTTTTCTCTTTTCGGAAATGCGTTCCAGGAACTCCGATCTGAGATCCTGAACTGGAAGACTGGATGAAAAACAACGGAGAACGGAAAAGGGAAAAGGAGGAAGTGAAGAACTCACCAACGTATCAGAAGTTTGAGAATTCGTCTGTGATCGGAGAATTTGGAAAACGTAGAACGATGCGACAAGCGACTACGCTAACCATGTGACAAACCAGAATGCACCTGACGACCGACACCTTGATGAATTCTTTTCACGTTTCACGTTCTTTTACCCCTACACCGTCAAGGGGACGCTACTTGGGAAACGAAAGGAGAACGCTTCTTGCAGAAGCCGTGGGTGTATTTTTCCATGATGATGACACACTAAGCCATCTTTCTCTACAACGAGGGAAGGGGGATATCTGTTGTTTTGTTGCGCGAAATTCGCCGAAATTTGATTTACGAATAAGAAGAAGAAAAGAAAAACAGAACGTAGACGTAACCAGCGAGAGTTTTCTCTTTCTCGGTTTCTTTCTCTTGAAATTATCCCAAAATTGAATAGAGAGATAAGATCTGATAACAATTTGAAACATCAAGTTCAAAGTGGCCGGAGAGAGTCGTAAAAGAGTCGGGAAATCTGTCATAGGGTGGCGGGGGGCTAGCTACAAAGACCACAAATGAAACCACAGGATGACGGTGTCACGGTGAAAAGCGAAAGTCGATTCGATTGAAACGAAATGAAGTGACCAACAATTTGGGCAACAGAAGGGGGGGGGGTTTGGTTTGTTTGAAGTGGAAGTAAGTGACAAAGAAGGCAAGTAACCGGCCACCTGGATGGTGAGGTGTTTGAGAGGAGTTATGAGGGCCTAATCCCATTCAAGGGCGATCTCGGAGCTCTGAGCTCCGAGCAAGTAGTAAAACGTAGAATAGAATGGGCAGGGATCAACTACAGCCGTTTTGAAAGTCTCGAAAGCTAATCTGACGCACGAAAATGTTCTTTGGAAAAAAAGAAGAGGCGAAAAAAGGGAGAAAATAAGCGTTCGTTGTTGTGATTAGAAAAACATGTTTTGCATATGATGTCAGGAAAAACAGCTCTCCAAAGTTTGCAGGAAAATATTATATATGTAAGGAAAACGTTTCCGAGTTTCCACTCCTTTCTAGAAATTGAAAATCTGCTCAAGAGAGCACGACCGATCTCGATAAACCCTCCGGCTGCACCTCACCTCTACATCTTGGCATCCGGCGCGATTGCCCCCCTCTTTCTCTTTCAACCTCTCTTTCGGCCCGTTCTCACTCACTATTTATTTATTCTCAGAGTTTTTTTCTTCCCTAAGCTAAGCTAGCTCAAAGAGCTCACACAGTGCAAAGTTTGAAAAGTGATGAGAAGAATCGATCCATAGCTCGCTTAATCGCAGCCATTTGGGTATTGAAACATTGCAACAATTGAGGACGCTCAATTTTCACTTCATCAAACAAAAACGCGTGTTTGAGAGAGAAAGGGAGAGAGCAAGAGGCAGAGGGGGTCATGAGACGCATGGAGTTCATATTTCAATGTGAATGTTCTACCCCGCTCGACTAATTTATTCGGAGGGGACTGGAAAGTCGTGATTTGTTTGGTCTAATGGTCTTACCAAGAAATCACTCTAAAAGAAGATACTGCGAAAGTTTCTCGTGACGTTTTGAAGACGGGGGGGGGGGAAGTTAATGGCTATTCAGGTGGAAAAATTGTGTTCAAATTAGAGGGGTTTAGGAGTTTTTTCTTTCTCTCCTCGCGGAGTGAGTGAGCGAAGCAAAAAAGGCGGAGAATGAGCGAAAAATCTTTGTGTTCCCTTTTCCTTCTCCACTCTCTTCTATTCGAAATAAAAAAACATGGACGGGGGTCCGTCTTGTGTTCGTGGATGTTGTGAGTTATGCTCATTCGAATATACGACAACCGAGGACTATTTTCCAAAACAAGATCTTCCATTAGTTGTTTTGCGCGCCACTGGCCACCCCGAAAAAGTATCAGAGAAGCTGAACTTGGATAGTAGATTTTTTGAAAGAGGAATATGACAGCGGCTACACACTGAAGGGTTTTTCTGTAGCGGTATGATGAAATGTAGAGATCACAAAAAAGACGAGACACGCTGTTTAGGACAGACAGGTCAACAGAGGAGAAGCGGCGATTGACAATGGGCAGGTGTTATTTGTTAGTAGAGAAAAGAATTAATCAAGTTTCACGAGAAGTTATTCGATTATGAAGATGATGATGACCACGACATGAGGAAAAAGGTCTTGAAAAGAAAGGGGGAGGTGGACGGAGTGGAAACTCGATTGAACCCCGATCGGGAGCCGGTCTGTGCCGAGAATAGACGACGGACGAATCGACGAGCAAAAGCAAACAGGGGGGAGAGAAACAGAAGGGACAGTAGGAGGGCGAGGGGAGGAAAGAGTGTGCGGCGATCTGGCCTCACGAAAACACGTGCACTTTGTCTTTTCATACCTGCCGGTGCGGGGGGTCGAGAAGCGGACAGTGCGCGGGGAGGGGACTGATTCCATGTTTCAAATGATCCTCCGACACACACCCCCCGCATGACTGACTTGTCGCGCCCTCGTTTTCTTTTCGCTTGTCCCCCCGGTCGACTTTCACTTAAGCATGCAAAAAGACAACGAATGGCGTTTTTCTTTCATTTCAAAATCCCATCATCCTTACATCAGGCCGCTGTCCCATCCCGTCAGTTGTCCGAAGAATTCGTCAATGTGATTTAGATTTATTTATGCTGATGAAAGGAAGGAAATGAGAGAAGAGGAGAGAAGGATGGTATCCAATTAGGATGAAAAGGGCACAACAAGCATAAGATGGGGTGAGGTGGCTTACCGGATTACTGTATTGCTTTGGGTTTTAGAGTGAAGAGAGCAGGAGCCGACTAGAAAAACAAACATTCTGGAGAACAGGCTGCTCTGAAAAAAAATAGAGAAATCTGAAATATCTAGGTGTTATTTTTAGCTCATTTTGAGACGAGACAAGCCAAAGAATAAAAAGTTTTTTTTTTCCGTCACGTAGCCGGCCAGAAACGCAGAACCGAAAACCACCAGAATTTCGGCCGTCTTCTCGGTTTTTTCCATACAATATAAGCCAACGGAGAAGCAGTTTCTATTGTCAGGAGAACTGTCGAATTGGAATATGAATCATGCGAAATATCGGGTGGAGAACAAACTGACAGACCTGGGAGATGGACGCTGGATCACTTTCCCGGATTTTTCAGAGTCTGCAGTACCCGGAACCAACGAGCGCTTTACACATTGCCTTCTTACGGTTTGCCACATCCCGGAACCGCGTTTGAAGGCCTCAACGAAACAAGATCAGGGCGCTAATCTGTGCGCGTGCTCCTGTGCCATTCTACAACAATTGGATCCCACATTTACACCCCTTTCATTTGTAGCATCGAGAGAGGGGTTTTGGAGGCGGGGTGGGGTTGGTTGGCCTACGAAGTACAAAAAACGCAGAGGAGTGCATTGGATTGAAGGAAGCGAAAAAGAGCGAGAGAGAAAGAGTCAGAGACATTGGTTTCTATAGCTCATTCTGCCCATTCACATACATCTGGAAGAAGAACTCTTCGATTTCGACGGAAGCAACCATGGCGATGTCTTTGGCGATGTACTACCGCAAGGTGAGTGGTCCAGTCTACAGCTAAGCGGGATCTAGACTATGTAGTGTTTATTGAAGGTTTCAGTGATAACCATGTTTCGAAAAGTAGCATCCATGTAAGAGAAAATCATATAGAAGATGGGCTAGCTGGCTTTTGCAGCGGTAGAACAGGAATTGCATTCGTTCTTTTTGATCAAAATCCACCTAGAACAGTCGTACATTCCATTCGTATCACCTAAGCTTCTCCGAATCGTATATCCTTTCATATTTCTTATCATTGGCCTACCCATAGAATGATAAGCAGGAAGTGATAACCAGTTCTCAAAACTGTGGAAAAAAACGAAACGTCGAAGTCAGAAGCAGAAGCACCCGAAACATCAACAACAGCGTGTTGTCAGGGGGAGCGCATTAGCTGTCGCTTCTTATTATTTGAGAGGTGCATGTTTCTAGGAGCAGGTACCCTACGTATGTAGCAACAGGGAACACTATATGGAAATGATATCGAAATTGCTCGCTGCGCTAGATTCTTGTTTGTTTTTTCCTAAAAAACGACAAGCAGGCCGATTTTTGAAGAATGAACACGAATATCATAAAGACAATAGATTGCGAAATCAAACAATCGAATTGAGCAATGAGCAGACGCGGATCGGAAGGTCAATGAATGCGGGGGACGGTATACAAGTACAAGTTCAAGAACAGTGCGGTTCGGATAAATAAAACCGGAAAAAGAGGTCGCGACACGCAATCCGAAACCAAAATAGCAAAACAAACACTAACAAAAAAAGTTGTGTTACTATTTCGGGAGCCGATTCATATAGTTCCATTTTCACGAATATAGGTTAACAAGCAGCAGGCGCCTCCTGGAAGAGTAGATTTGGATATCCGTACGCTTGACGACCTTGAACATCGCATCCTATTCATATTTTCCCGCAAACTGGACTGTGATCGTGTAGCGCTCGTTTCTACTCACTCCTCTCTTTTCCCGCGTCCTCCCGCACACAAACAACACAATGTGCTGATTCGAGGTTGGAGGGGAGAGAGAGGAGGCGATTCCGCGCGGAGCGAAGAACGCGCTCGCTATCTACGGCAAACCGGCGAGGAGACGGCGTGCAACGATGTCCGAGTGGTTAAGGAGATGGACTTGAAATCCATTGGGCTTTGCCCGCGTAGGTTCGATTCCTGCTCGTTGCGTCGACTTTTTGCAGTTTTCGACGATTCAGACGGTGCCAATTTTGTGGGGAAAGTACGGAATGTTTATGAGAAATCAAAATAACAAGTATCCGAATGAAACGAACAAGATCAAGCACACGGTGTTAGAAGGAAAGGGAAATTTAAAATTCATGCCCGATTGGCACCTCGCCTAGTGGTCAGTGTTCCCGTATTTGACTTTTGACCCGGTTTTTGAAATTCACGAAATTTGCGCCCTACTGCCTGAAAAATTTGCAAAAATCTAAAAATCGCTCTTTCCTTAAGTTCAATATGACATTAACAAAAAAAGTGTATATGATTAAAGCCCTAAAAGTTTTTGGTGCACTATCACTATCGGAAAATGCGAAAAAGACTGGTTATCCAAGTTCTAGCGCTTTCGAATTTTTGAAATCGCTACTGTTCCGGCTAGATCTGGTTGATTCAGGTTTTTTTTGTTTGAAAATGCACTTTCTAGAGCACTCGGCTAGTCATGTTCTTCTTTCAGCAGTTTTTCGAATATAGTCACTGTCTGATGACGTCCGACTGATTCTCACGTAATTATCCAGTTCAGCGTTTTTTTTCCAATTTTTTGAAGACCGGTTACTTAACCTCCTGTTTCTTTTGTTTTTCGAAGTTTACTTAGAATTTGTAGAATGAACTTTTACATAATTCGGGGTGATTCTAGTTTCTCAAAACACACAAAACACGGTGAGAACAACACGTAGGGGTGGCAAACTCTTGGTGACGTCTTTCACAATGTTTCCTCGTTTTGTTTCTCTCAACGGGAACATGTATCTATTCCGGTTGTGATTTCCAAGAAACAAGTTGAACTCAATATCCATTACCCTTCAAACCGGGACTTTTCCCATTGTGTCCCACTTTTTCCAGAACTATACAACATCAGATATTCTTGTTCTCATCACATCATTCATGAACCATGCAGCACTATTTTATGATCTTGGACTTGAAGAAATGGCTCTCCCAATGAGAGCAACAACCTCTTCCCTCCCCCATGACTCATTATTGTCAACCGCACAGCAATACCCCATGAAACGTGCTCACAAATGAGCCAAATGCCTTCAAAAACCCAATTTCCCATATATCCTCCACAATTCATGCATATTTTGAGCGAAAGAGCGGTCCATGGCTAATTTCCACGCGGGGAAGTGCATTTTGGGGCGGCATGCAAATTTTGGCAGGAATAATGATGGTTGACTCTTGGAAATGGGTGTGTGGTGTATCAAAAACAGAGAATCCTTCGGCTCTTCATTTTACTTTCCCATTTTGAGTAGTTCCTTCATTACCCGATTGCCAATGTCCCTAACGATCTCCGAACCTTGAATATTATATAATTAAGGCAAACGTCCGTTCATCTAACCATACCAACATCGTAATCAACCTATTTGCGTCGTATGACGACAATACGACGCAGATTATGCTCACCTGTCCTTAGTGGGCTAATTATGGCATGTGTTGCCCAACCAAATGAAATTTGCGGCAGAACGGGTGAACTGGAATAACTTTCTTATGAATCTACACAGCTGAGAGTGTAGTTCGGCTTATGGGGATTACTTTGGTCCCGTTTTATACGTTTTTTTGTAATTCCCACAAAAAATGCATTATTAGTGGAACTAATAGGTTTCCAGTCACCTATTTCATACCATTTTGTAAAGCGAGAAAAGCAAAAAGTCGACGCAACGAGCAGGAATCGAACCTACGCGGGCAAAGCCCAATGGATTTCAAGTCCATCTCCTTAACCACTCGGACATCGTTGCACGATGCAGCGAGGGGTGTTCCGAGTAGACACCCGAACAAGAGAGGAGCGGGAGAGCGAGAAAGAGAGGCACACTGTCGGCGGGCCGCATGCTGGCGGCGGCGGCGGCGGTCAGCGGACGGGGCCGACGGCGATAACAAGCCATGGGCGCGATGTGTTTTTGAGCGCGAGAAAACAGAGTGAGACGTATGAAATCGCGACCGCTACCTGCCAATACATCAGTCCACCGAGCCTGAATTCAAGCTTCCTGGGGAACCTCAATTCGTAAGTTTTCCGACTTTTTTTGATACGCGAAATGTGAAACGTCTTAGCGACTTCCTAAAATTTCATTGAGTCAGGAATTCAGTGATCTGAAAAGTCCAAAACAAGAGGAAATGAGCTGTAGCAACTTTCCAGGTCATTTTGAAGCCAAACAAGTTACATTTAAATAAGATTGTTCGAAATATGGCTCTGACCCGAAAATTAGCATGTTTGCCATTGATGACCCAACATTTTGACAGTTTGCAAAACAAATTGTTATTTACTCAGGCCTTCTTATTTCTTTTTAATTTCTTCATAACTTGAATGAAAATGAAAGTTTTTATCAGCTTCTAATCACGAAGAATGATTGATTACCTATGTTCCTTGAGAACCAGACGTCTTTTTCTTTCTGCAATCTGCGTTCCCTGAACTCCAAAGAACCATGAACCATTAAGTTGATCCCATTACCTCTACTGGTTCAGCCACCTGGCCTATCATTCCAAATGGCTCCGTCTGGAAACGGGGGACAATTTGGTGAACTTTCTACCCGAAAACTTCGATCTCCCCTTCGAATCTCAGAAAACAAAACTCATGGAGCAGCCTCCTCGCCTGAAACCTAAACGAAAAACCCGTGAGAAATGTGACCAAAAGGCTGCTGTTTCAGCTGCGATTCGCCAACTGCACGTTCTCCTGTGTCTTAGAAGGCATATCATTTAATCCGTTTTGTTAAATATTTCTCTGTTTCTCTCCGTCTCCTCTTCCACCTGAATAGACGAGAGCACTGGCGGCGATAGATCAAAAGCGAACAAAAGAGATTCTAATCCCTGGAAGGGCCGCTAATCAGACATGTTCATACCACATCTCGTCTTGACCAAGTTTTATTACATAGTTTTACTTATAGTACTAATGTATACAGTTAGTTATGGCCCGGCTGTTTAATGTTGTGAAATTCAGGCGGTTTTCTAGCAATTTCCAATTCTCCTTATACCCATTTTGCCAGATTGAATGTGATTGTTAGATTGCTAGTTTACACCTGGAAAAACGCGATAACGGCTCCGAGAATAGCTACTAAAGAAGGGCGGAGCCAATTCTACGGTATATAATGCACCTTTCTCCTAATCATAACTCGTTTTGGCAATCACACGCTTTCTCACCGCCAATCCACCTGCGATTGCCGTGCGGTTTTTCACCTCGTTACCATAATCCTTGTGAGCTTTCACTGCTCTCCCGCTCCACCTACAATTCTCACCTTTCGAGAGCACAATTTTGCTGGATTGTGGCGGCGGTTTTTCAGTGTTCCTGGGGGAAGACTAGTTGTGTTTACTTTCTTCCAATGAATTATTGTTCGCGCACAGAGAATGAGCCTTGAAGAAATCAGCATATTCCCATGCCGGTTTCTGTTCTATTATTGTTGATTTGAGGCGGTTCGGAGAGGAAATGAGAAGATGGTCACATTTTTGTTGTTGTTTTCCATAATTCTATTTTGCCACAGTTTGAAATATCAGAACTTGGTTAGAATCTCACGGGATTATTAAATAAGACAATTCGTCTTGAAAATTTAACGTTTTTTGAATAAGATCGAGTAGATCAGTTGATAACTTCTTCCAGAGCACAAAGTAATGGAGAATTTTCATGAAAACCCAGAAGCTTCAAATTCGGAAGTTTCCGATCGGATTGCGAAAATAGAACCCGAAACAAAAAACTGAGAATCCGAACAGTTAAATCTGGAATCCAGAGAACCAACAAGCAAGCATTATTAATTTGGAACTGAGAACTACAAATCCGGAAGAGCCAGAAGTTCCGCAACTGAAGTTCCAAACCTTTCCACCAAAACCCGGCAAGCGGAACTCGAATCCGGAAGTTGTAACTCCCAGCGGATCGGCTGAATGCGTTACGTTACTCACCATATTATCATACAAATTACTCACGTCGGCATTTGAATCCGTCACGTGATAGCGAATATCACCAGCATTCACGTGGTATCTCTCATCAAGTAGCTCTCGTTGTCTCATAATTCGGCAATGATAGCCAAACTAATTTCCTGATACCTTTCCGTTGAAAACTGAATCTCTCTCTCTCTCTTCTTTCCTCAACTCATCAGCCTAGTCGTTAAATGTATTCTCGACATAACGCGAGTCTGATTCTTTTGATGATTTAAGTGGTCTTCGAAGCCTTTTGCACTAACTCGTAAGTCGGCGACGAGGCTAATCTGACGGTCCCACGAGTTCCTCAAAAAGTTGGTCCAGCCTTGTGACAGACTATTCTGATTGGCTTCGTTGCCCTCGATCTAGGAATCTGAAATTCTGTTGCACTCGCACTATCCGTCATTTGTCGCAGTAGGAGCTAACGAAAGATGTCCAACAACCATCACAAGAAGGTAACCTTTCTCCCACACTTAGTCACTCTTCTCCATGATTTTTCCCTACCTACACAGCTCAATTCTCTCATTTCTCAGAGCATTTCTGTGGGCGTTGAGAGAAACGACAGTCAAGAGTCGTTTCGTGGGAACTTTTCTGCTTAGGAAACGTGTCATTAATCGTGGTCGTTTGGCGCTGCCAACTGACACGAACCACATGTCCACCGCGAGCATTTCGGAAGCGTTTACTTGGTAGATCTCTTTGCATTCCAATCTCCCTTTCTTCTCCTCGTTCGAAATTCAATTCGGCCTCTATCTCTTGCCAAACACGGTCAGTCGCCTCAGGCAACAACACCTATTAAAAGTTGTGTCGCGCCGAGCGGCATGTTGTTCATTCCGAGCAAGGGGTTGTTAGGGGGGAGAGCTCTCGGTGCAGGTGTTGTGACGGCGGACAACGGGCAGCTGGAAAAGAATAGGCGGTGATTGGTGTGACACTGCGCCACCACAGAGGAAAAAATGTTTATCAATGCGTCTACTTATGGTCAACTTCACTAGTAATCAGTTTTTCGTGTGAAACGCAAACTTTTTTGTTGGCGAGCAGTTGTTTCGGGTTTTTCCCTTCTAATGTGAAGATAACGGCTCATAAAGCTGCGGAGACGAGAATATCGCCTCCCGTGTTGTGAAACTCACCCTCAAGACAAGACACTAATGAGTTTCCCGAACCGACACCATTAAAATAGTAGCCAGTTTTCTGTCCGCACCCTTCTAGGAGCTAGTGACGTTGGAGATAGTGATGGCATCTTGGGGTAGATCATATGCCAACAACAAACAACAAAGGTGCACCTAGATCGTGGCAGAAGGGGTGGAGATTATTAGTAGTGGACGGCGAATTAGAATCCGTGGTTACCCGCTACATTCTCATCCCTTGACAACCAGTACTCGCTGCGCTAATTTTCCCTCCGCTGCTTTCTCTCGCAATGGTGTCGATTCCTGAGGTAAGGTATATAGTTTGAGAAAAAGAAGATAGTATGCTAGAAAAGAAAAAGAAAAAAAATCGAATCTCAAGAAATCCCTGAAGGCGATTTGGCTGGGGAGAGATGAGCAAAACGGCTTAATCTTGAACAACATTTTTTGTGAAGATTCCTCCCCGGCGCCCGTCAGAGCCATTCTTTCCCCGCCATTCTATTCCATTCTCACACGGATTTTTGGCGTGCTCTCTTCTCTTCTCTTTTCCCTTTATTCCTGTGACATGTCGTCGACAGTTTAGTAAGTTTCATTGGAGGGGTTTTATTGGGGACCTCAAAAATCGGGAGAATCATCAGTTATATACAAACCGGGTTTTCTTCTCTCTTATAAACAATGGTCGGCGGCGACAGCTTGAGGAGCTTGAGCTGACAGCCGAAGGCCGTAATTTGAACGAAAGTGCACGGCGCGCCGAACGTGAAATTTGTAGTTCCACGCATCAAACCAACCCTCTAATTGACGCTTTTCACACGGGCCGAAGTCTGTTCAGCGTGTCCGCTCGCATTTCAATCGTTTCCCTCCACGCGTTTTTAACCCGATTTTCTTCCAGAAGCCTACCGAGATGGAGAACATCAAGGCCACCACTGAGCAACTCCGCGCCGAAGCTAGCATCCAGCGCAAGAAGGTTTCTGAAGTCTCCAAGGAGTGAGTTTCAAATGGGATACTGTGGAGGGATAGCGTTTTTTTGTAATCAAGCCAATTACTTGAGAAATGACAAAGTTCGTTCTGAACCTTTAGAAATGAAGATTAGGTTCGTCAGAAGCTATGATGATTTTCCAGGCTGCTCGAGTTCTGCGAGAAAAACAAGGCCAATGACATGCTGGTCTCGGGACCGACCGACCAGCACAACCCGTTCCAGGAGAAGAAGAGCTGTTCCATGCTTTAAACCGTCCAATCCACCGTCCTAACCGTCCAAACCGTCTGAACCGTCCGAACCACTCAACCGCCCCGATTGCAACCCCGTCTTTTTCTGTTCCCCCCTCACCTTTTTCAGCTTTTTCCTCTTCTCATCTTTTCGCGTATCTTCATCAGTCACAGAGAAGCTTATCGCAGTCGCTGATACTCCCCATAGATCTCTCACATTGCAGTTCTCTTCTCTATGAAAAATAATGGTTTCACGCTCTGCTGTCCACCTTTTACATTATATAACTCCCTCTTCTCCCTTGGGTTTTTTTAGCGTCCGCTCCAGGAAACACTGACTCTTTGTCGAAGCTCACTTGAAAAGTTTCTCCGCTTCGCAAAATCACTGTTTCCTGTGGCGCACACTTTTTCCCACAAAAACATAACTGACTTTCTCTTTTTTTATGCAACAATAAAGCTGAAAAACACAAATTCCAATCTGGTACAAAGGACCAGGTGGTGTTATTCCTCATAGTATTCCTTGTTTTTCACAATCCAGTACGCCCGGCTATCAAAACAACCACGGATTTTGTAATGAGGAATTATAACGCATTTGCTCAGTCCGTGAAGTGCAGGTCTTTGATAAAACCGAAAAATAAGCGGAAGGCCGATAATAGGTGAGAATAACAATAACAAGCGCTACAGTGACCTGAATAGGAAGTGGTTGCGAAATAGGGAGGAAAATCACGTCTATTCTGCTTGAAAGGTGTATTTTGAGTTGATAACGAGGATCTCACCAGGAAACGATCAAGAAGCCGAAATTTAAGTTTCAGAAAACCGAATGCATTCGATAAAGTTGTCCAGTCAGACAGTTTTCTCAAGATTCAAGGCCTGAACTGTCAAATTCAGATTGGAAGCCAATCTAGACGATTCCTTCTATACTTCTTTGAATAATGCCGCTTGAAAGCTTGTCGAGAAGTCTGTGAAAAAGGATTTATTGCAAAATCGATGATCAACCAGGCTATACATATAAATCAGTGGAACAGACATTGTAATTGTTCTACAAAATTTGTTCATACACATGGATATATCTAATGGGTTGACATGGCGGGAGCAGCAAGCAGAATATTCAACCGGGGGGAGCGAAAAAGCATTGTATGGGAGGGGAGAAGGGGGGAGGAAGAAGAAGAAGAAAAAGGATCAAACGTGTCTATTAAACTAGTATTAGTTTTGTTTCTTTGCCGAGAAGAATCACTAGACGAGGAGAGCAATCCTTCCGGATTATAAGGGGGGAGAGTAACTCTTAGAAGAGGAGGAGAAGGATACAGACAGAAATGCGTTCGACTTTATAAGTCGCTCTGTGGGAGGTCTATCTCATACAGAAGAAACGCGTCGAGATTTTCGAGCATAACCCATCGTTAATATTAAAAATGCGAAGATGACGGTGAAAAACTGGATATACTGGAGTCGAAGTGGAGGGGGGAATGTTAGATGTCGCGCATCCATCCGTCCTTGATGATCCGTCCGTACTGAAAATTGAGAGGTAAGTGCCTAAAGTCGAGGCTGTGAATCACCTGGATATCATTGATGGTGTTGTAGAACTTCTGCATGACTCCATGTGGGCTCATCATGGTCGGGATCATCAACTCCTCGTACTCATCGGTCACCTTGTTGTGGTAGAGGATCTTGCCAACTGGCGAAACGACGCAAGCGGTTCCGGCTCCGAACATCTCGTAGAGTCTCTTCTCCGACAACGCCTTCTTGACCTCTCCCATGTTCAGAGTGCGCTCAGTGACCTTGTACTCTCCCCATTCTCTTCCGAGCTCCAGAAGCGAGTCTCTGGTGACTCCGGGAAGGATGAGTCCGCGGTGGAGTGGTGGGGTGATAAGCTCCATCTCTCCTTCCTCGTTCTTCCAGAACAAGAAGATGTTCATGGTTCCCACTTCGGTGAGGTCCTCATCCTCTCCGTACAGCCAGAGGACCTGTTGGCAGTTCTTGCTGGCAGCTTCCTTTCCGACCCAGATAGTTGGCGCGTAGTTGCATCCCATCTTGTAGGCTCCAACACCTCCTGGGAAGGCACGAATGAAGCGGGAGTCGGCGAGAAGACTGATTGGTTGGAATCCAGTGGAGTAGTAAGCTCCGACTGGTCCAGTGATCACGAACATCTTGGCTTCAGTGGCACATCCAACACCGAGAGTCGGGTCGGTTCCGATCAAAGTTGGGCGCATGTAAAGGGAGCACACATCGGAGTATGGAACCCATTCCTGGTCCAAACGGAGCATCTCCTGCATCACATTGAGCATCTCCTCCGAGTCGAAGTCCTGAAAGGTTTCTCGGTTTTATTGAGCATTCTCCCTTCGTGTCTTTTATCGCACTAGTATCTAGTCCAGTGAGCTCTCAAACTAATTACTTCCTTTCTCGTTTCTTGGCTCAAAATAGATTGCGCCAAGAAGAAGAAGAAGAAAAAAGACAGAAGATGCGTATCACTTAATTGGTTTCCTCTTTTCTTTTGTTTTGCGCAGCGGGTACTAAAAAACAATGCGAGAGAAAGTCAATTACCGGAAGGGCGGCACGGAGAGCGGTTCTCTTCATGCGAGCCATGTTCATCTCTGGACGGAACATGCGGATCTTGTTGTCGACACCACGGTACGCCTTCATTCCCTCGAACAGCTCGCTGGCGTAATGGAGAACCTGGAAAACGGGGAAAACATGCCGATTTTCTTTTCTAATTATCTCTTTTCTGTTTCACCGGATGTTTTTCCTCTATTTTTAGCTTAGTCTTGGGATCATTGGATTAGATGAACTCTGATCGGTTCCGAGGCGTCATAACTCTCTGTTTTATGGCTTCCCATCAAAAGTAACGAGTTCCTGATGCCAATCACTTTGCCTTCGTGACCGTTGCTCTTGACACATGTCACGGTTTCCAAGCCGTTTTCTTTTCGACCAGGAAATGATCCTCGAAACGTTTCTCATTTCTTCTCCGCCCTATCAGATTTCACAGATCAGCCACGAGAAGCTACAAGACGCCACGAGACGCCACGAGACGCCACGAGAGGTCAGGAAAAGAGAGAAAGTGTGTATTTTGAGTTTCAACCCGTCGCCGCCGCCACCGGCGGGGGTCGCGACGGCAGGTGACGTCGTTGCATCATCTTTGAAAGTTGCTGCTGCGATCGGAAACTAAACGCGCCGCAGAGATAGATTCGTGCGTTTTTCGGCCGCTTGCCCACGTGACGTCTGCAGTCGCCGTGATTGACATTACCGCGGAAGTTAATGCACTTTTCGCGCCGGCTCTAACACTGATAAGACAGTTCTGGAACAGTAGTCTAGAGCCTATCAGTCACATTCCACAAAGATCGCGTCATTCGTATGATTGAAAGGTTCTAGTTCTAGAATGGAAGTCAATGATCACCTTGGCTCCTGGGTGGATTCGCAGCTCAGTGATTGGCTCGATCTTCGGCGCATGCCATCCTTTCTCCTGGTCCCAGTCGCAAGACATCATGTAGTCGGCGTAGGTGTGTCCGAATTTGAGCTTGGTGGGGTCCAAAGGCTTGTTCTTCAGCTGGGATGGGGTGGCGAGTTGGACTTCGAGATCTCTGTGCTAAAAAAAGAGGAGTGAATTGGATTAAGCTGGAGCTGCCTCTCTTACGTAGAAAGTCTTCTTTGGGTCGTATTCCTTGATGTCCTCCTTTGGAGCGGTCTCGAAACGAGCCGCGGTGGCCATGAGGCGTGGAGCCACAAAGTTGAAGGTGCGTGGAGCAACGCGAGACAGAATTGCTGGCATTATGTGAATCTGCAAGAAAATGAACTGATTTGACTGGTGAGACCGTGGGAAACAGGAAACGGCAGATTGATAGCGAGGAAGTGATAAAAAACGAGAATTAGTAGGAGGAAGATAGAAAGAACTCGTCTCCACGTGCAGGGCAACGCAAATAGGACCTTGCAAAGCTGGTGTTTGAACGCAGTGTGGACGGGCGTGTTGGCGCCAAACGAGTGTGTGGTGGGCGGTTGGAGACGCAGAAGTGTAGTGGGGCACACATGTGTGCAAGGTCGTGTCGAGAGGGGCCGAGGGGCCCTGTTGTAGAAAACATCTTGGTGTACGGCGGTTGAGTCCAGGACGCGAGGACCGAAACGAGAGAAGCTGAGAGGATCGACCGCACGTGGGGAGAGCAGTGCGAACAAATGATGAGAGATGTTGTGAGGAGTGTAGCCGAAGCGAGACAAAACGTCGAGGGGCGGGCTGGGCGACGGCGGCCGACCGACCGACCGACCGACCGCGGGCCTCCCGTCAGGACGCCGACGACTCCGCCCCCCTCCTGATAGGAAGTAGGAAGGAAGAAGAAGGCGAAGCTTCTGACCCGGGGGCAAAACAAGTGGTGGCATGATAGAGAGGAGGGGGAGAGAGGGCGGGCAACAGTTGCTGATTAGTCAAAGGTAGTCGCGAAACGTCAGGACCATCGGGGTCTCAGTGAGACGCAAGCAAGACACGGAAAAAAAACCACTGGAGAAACGTGGCGAGAGATAGATAGACAGAATGAGCACTTGAGGCGGCAGTTTGACGAAAGCTCAAACAAGACGCTTTTAGTTAGCAGACCTGTGGTCTCGCAAAAAAGTAGTTCAAACAGTATGTCCACGTGAGGCACTCGGTTTGTTTGACTAGCTAGTAAGTCGAAGGAAGCGTAAGAAGCGCACAGCTGCTACAGTAGCTCTGGCGTTTGGTGTCAATGGTGATAAAACCTTTGAGAGTTTGATCTCCATCGGAAATGACGAGTTTTCGACTTGACTCAAGCAGCACGTGGGGGCTGCACAATTTGAACGCGAAGCTCCACGTGGTGGCCTCGACCTGGCTGTCAGAGGTTGACGATCACAAGATGTTGTGCCAGACAAACAACACAACGACTGACACACCGTGAGAATATTGTCCTTTGACGGTCAAATAGATGTTTGCTTCGGTGTCGTCTTGTTCAGCCAGTTTGAATGTGATGTAATATCAGTCGCAAATTTCAATACCGTCTCTCGCCTCTCGACGGTTTCCAGCACAAAAGCATGAATGGTCGACGCGACGAGCGAGCAGCGACCAAGTCCCGTGCGGGGCAGCGAATCTCTGTGAGATTGCGTCATCTCTGGTCACAGATTTGCAGAAGGCCCCGCCGAGACATTTTTCTGTCGCGGACAACGCAAATGTGAAAAGAAAGAGAAAATTGGGAAAAGTGAGGTTGACAGATACCTTTATCACCCTATCTCATCATCTTTATCACCCAACGTTACAGTGAGACGTTACATTACATCTATGTACCTTCTTGTCTTCTTTTTGGAGGAAAGAAGAAGATGGAGAAGAAGAGTTTATGACCTCAACGGAACAAAGGCGAGCATTAACGTTATCACCCGGAAACAACATCAGCTGGACCCATAAAACGTCTCGTGACCGTTCTCCGAAGTCATAGTTACGATTCGGATCGAGAAATGGCGACGCGACAAACAATATCGTCAGTCGTCCACGTTGCGAGCATTTCATGGACAGTTTTTGCTGTTTCTCTCGCGATTTCGCTTCACTGATAAGAAATGCTTGGAACACGGAAATGTGTTATCGGTTCAAGGAAAAGCGAGGGTGGAGAGCGCGATCGCTTATCAGTGTTGAGGTGAAAAATCGTATAGTTGCGACTGGTGGCTCGGTCAGCTAACCCGAGTGACCAGTGGCTCTGGTCAATCGAGTAACGAGCCTTTTGATGAGATCTGAGAGATAGGAAGGCAGATCGCGGGGTTGGAAGGTGGGGGTGAGATGAAAAGATGAGAAAAGTGAAAGGAGGGAAGGAGAAAGTTAGGAATTTGTCACTCTGAAAGGAGACAGAAAGGGATACAGACAAGGTATTCGACGAGTGGCTCACTTTCACTTGTCTAGAAACTGTTCATTGAATGAGAGATAGAAAATGAGATAGCGATAGATATGATAGGCGGAAATCCAAAATGAAGTGATTCACACGGGACCTTATATACTAGACGCAGGGAGGTCGAGAACAAAAACGTGCGGTAGTTTGACTAATCGGACGCTTCAAATGACGAAATGGGTGAGGTGTAGACGAGTACGTGGGTTCTCACAGGCACAACTATCATTGACATCAGCTGGGCGAGAACCATCGGTCAAAACAAAGTGATGTGATGAGTGGGTAGACCAATGAGTTTTAATGGATCCGAGGGATCAGGTCCTAGAATCAAACATCATTACGGACCAAATGGGTACATGAGGAACAGCGGACGATATACGCCCAAATCAAGATGACTAATGATGTCACGTGGTCTCCTTATTCTTATTTTCCCCCGTCTTCCGCCTATTCCGCCTGTTCTGCCAGAGATAAGACATGACCATACCATGAGAATGAAGACAATAGAACAGGCTCAGATCATATCTATTTGGGTGCATGTTGCACCCGAACACTGAGCATACTACGTCCAGATCCGCGCAGTTTAATGACGTCATTGGTTGCGCGTATCTTGTAGTTCGTGTAGTAGATACGATAAGAAGCGGCTGGCACATTTTCCCGAGACACTTTCGAAGATTGATCACATGACTTTTGAAAGTTGTAATATGCGGAAAAGCGTTGGCATTTTTGTGTACAAAGTAAGGGAGGAGAAGAGATAGGATAGGATTGAGTTTTGAGAGTTTGATCTCTTTTATGAGTTTCAGGAACGACGCACGAGTGAACTTTAGTTCATCTTGTGTTTTTTCCTCACGGCTCTCTTCCCAACAGCACAATATTTGCGCTCTCATCCTCCTTTTGAAAGTTTGATCTTCACCCTCTCATTAAACAACACTGAGATTCTTCTTCCATGACAGCTGCGTCGGACACATCATTCGGACACAAGTCTCATTTGCATACAACCTTCTGACCATGCGTGCCTTGGATCGCTGATAACGTCGGGCAGAGATGCCTATCCTCCGCGACGTCACTGTTTGCAGTCGGGGCCCCCACGTGGCCCAGTTGAGACAACTGTCTCTCATCGGGTCTTTGCAGGAGAGGCGAAAAGAAGAGAGGCGTTGCACGCGGGGCAAGCGATCGTCAAAACCTGTCAATGGACGAAACATGCGATTGGGAGAACATGTCTTATCAGTTCGTCAGAGCCCCCAAGAAGGCCCTTCTGGAGTTTTGTGCGGTGATGATGTGTCTGTTTGTCGTCGCGTGGAGAGAAAGAGAAAGAGAGGCAAGAGTTCGAACAATCAGCACAACACGCGATATGTGCTCGATCGCCTGATGGACTGTGAGAATATTGCGAAATATTTTGACTGGCCGACCAGCCTATTCTGGGAGTGATATGATAAGAAGTGATGGGAAAAGGATAGAATTACACAGTGTGTGTCCGTGACATGTTCAAGCTGGAATATCTGATGACATTAGAACCGATTTGCATTTCACAATTTTGCACTTGTGACACTCCAAAAATAGGCCCATGCATTTTTTTTTCAGGAGTCAATAACAAAAACGATCTGTAACTGATTGCAACTGGTCGCTGTCAATGCCCACGTGATTTTTGCGAAGAAAAACGCATCGAATTGTTATGCCGGGTTCTGCAAGTGGTTTTTAGTTGTTCGGTCCAGACTGCTAGGTTAGGATTCGGGTCTTTCTCTACCGTTACCGGTTTGATATCTTTAAAGAGAAAACTAGTTGCGACAAGGTCAGAGCGGATGTAGATGTGGACAAACATAACACCTCCCCTCCAGCTTCCTTATCTTTGCAGGTTACTGTAGTTGTCACTGATCACTGGGGTAAACAAGTATAGAACTGACCGGTCGGCTCTCCCTCCGGAAGTAACATCTACTCTGATGTTTGGTGGCTTTTCTGTGTTTCAGATGTAATATTTCAGGTTCTCCAGTGGATACTAAATATCCTAATCTCTGCCCTGTGACGCGCCTTATCAGTTGCCCTTCCCATCGATATCTTGCCCGCAAAATGTTCTGATTGTTTTTGAGACACAAAATCCGCACTTCTCTCAGTGACGTGGCAGTTGAACATGGCATGTGGCGCTCTCTAAAACATCGGAAACTTTCTCTCGGCAGCTGTCGCGGGTTCACAAGATCACAAATGAACCACTATCCGTTTCGTCTTCTCTCCCCATTTTTCCTTCTCAAGAAACCTCTCAACCACGAGGTGAAGGTTTTCGACAGCTGTTGGAGGTGAGGAAGAAGAAAAGAGGAATGTGCACGATCGCTGGAACCGTTTACCTATCAATCACCGAAATGTTTGGTCGACAAGTCGAATCACTGATAACATTTCCAGAAAAGACGAAACTTTTATCAGAAGGTCAAAAGAACAAATTGAGAAAACCCTAATAGATACTTCACATGAGAACTATTCATTACAACCGTTGAAATTAAGACTTTTTCAGGAGGAAAATCCGAATAGTAAAGAAAATAAGTTAATAACAAATATAATTGGGAAAATGATTCTCAGGATATTCTGAGAGCCCCGTTGGAAGAAAGGGATTTGATTAGAGTTTGAAAAAAGCTTATCACAGTTGACCACAAAAATCGGGTGAAGTTTCGAGAAACCTAGCGCCTGGAGACGGATTCTTGACGAAGAAGAGAGTAAGATTGCATCAGAAATGATGAAAAAATCGAAATATCTCTGGTCATCATCATCGTCCGCTCGTCAGGCCCTCGCCGTCCCAAAATATCGCCGATTCGTGGTGTTTCACGTGTTTCCCGGAAAACGAAGATGTTAACATTGAAATTCAATAATAAAGAAAGGAATTTGATAGGTGTATGACATTGAACATGGAAATTGGCGTATTGATGAAAAGTTCGCATGCACTATTGATGGCTACTGTAGCCAGTGATTGGCACGCTTACAGTTCCGAAGCGTCGTGCTCCTCCTTCTTCTCCGTGGTTGACTCTTGTTCCGGTGGAGGGGTCTGAAAATGAAAATGAAAACAACATCATCCTGAGGAAGTTTGTTTTGACGTTGACGCATGATGACCTCTGGGAAGTTAGCAATCTTGCTACTCACTAAATTTCTGTGGAAAACATCATCCCCGGTTGGAAATGACGCTAACAAGTTGATTTGAGGGAGATTTGGTCAGATTTCAGGAGCTTTTGAGAAATGCAAATACTCACCTGTGACTCTTCGGCTGGCTCTTCTGGAGTCTCCGTCGTCTCATCTCCCTTCGTCTCTTCCTTCTTCTCCTTCTTGGCTTTCTTCTTCTCCGACTCTTTGCTCTTCTTCGAGCTGGCAATCTTGATCTTGTTCACAAGGTAACGAACTTCACGCTCCAAGTCTCTCGCCTGAAACAAGAAAAATCACAAAACGATTGTTCCAACTGTTGACGAACCTTCTCGGCAATCTCGGAAGCCTTCACAGCTGGGTCCTCATTCTTGGCCTGCTTCTCGAACAAGTCCTTCTTCTCATTCCACCACTCCGTGGTGCTCTCGATGAGTTTCGTAAGCACCTCTAGCTCGGTGTCCGTGAAAGTCTTGTTTCCCTCTTCGAACTGAGTCAAGTTGAGAGCCATTGCGTGGAAAGTCAGCGAGCGGTTGAAGTGATCCTCGAGCACCTCGGCGACCTTCGGCACATCGAGCCTTTCCTGCTTTCTCGCATTCGGCTTTGCAGTCAGGTCCTCCAACTTCTTTCTCTTCTCGTCGAACTCCTCCTTCTTGGTCTCCAACGAAACATCGTCTTCGAACCAGAGCTTGAGAACGTTCACTTCCTCGAGAATCGCCGTCTTCTCCTCTTCAGTTACATACTCGGCGTACTCCTCGCCGTCTTCCAATCTGACAGCCAAATCGTAAAGAAGTCCCTCCAAACTGTTCATGGCCTCCTCGCGGTCGTGCTTCTCTTTCTCCTTTTGTTCATAGTCGGCCAGGCTGAAAAATTGCTGCATAGTTTCCAAGTGATCTATCAGAAAGCTTACGTCTTCTTGGCAGCGGCGACTTGCTCCTCGTTCAAGTCAATGTTGTCCGTCTTTGTCTGCGCCACTGTGAGCGGGAAGTTGTTCTTCACTGGCTTTGGCTCAACTGGCTTTGTCTTCTTGACCTTCACAGGCTTCTCAGCCTCTTCGGTCTTTTCCTCAGTCTTGGCCTCCTCTTCCTTCTTCTCATCAGCCTTCGTCTCTTCCGTCTTCTCATCTTGAGCCTTCTTCTTCGCTTCCTTCTCGGCCTTCTCCTTTTTCTTCAGCTCCTCCTGCTCCTTCTCCCACTCTTCAAACTCCTTCTTCTCAGTCTCATAGTTCGAAATATCCTCTGGAGTTGGCTGCTTCTCAACGACAACACTCGCTTTCTCGACAGACACGATTCCGGAGAGATCGATAGAGAAGGTGGTCTTGACTCCCTTCGGAGTGCAGTGCTCGTCGGTGACACCCTTCTCCAGCGCATCCTTGACTCCAATGATCTCCACCGTCGAGAGCGGGTTTTTGTCGGCGTCTTGAAGATCGATCTGAAATAGGAAGTTCAAAAACCAGATTTAAATAACTGAATTTTACCTTGAAATCGTCCGTGTACGAATTGAAATGCATCACACGGTTGGGGACTGGGTAGTTCTCTCCGAAGAGCGATCTTCTGACTGCCTTCTTCGTTCCGTCTTCAGTGTTCGTGAGGAAATTGACGAACACTGGGTAGAGGATCTTCTCGTGCACGTTGAATGGCAGAACTTTGAAGGATTTCGAGAGATGGGCGGCTTGGTAGACGGCTCCCATAGCGATCGCCTCGTCGGTGTTCAAGAAGTTGCTGATCTCCTTTCCCTTGAGGATCTCCTTCAAAATGTCCTTGACTTTCGGCACACGTGTTCCTGCTCCCATTAGCACGACCAAATCGATGTCCTCAACCTTCAATTGAGACATGGCAAACGCGTCCAAAATAGGGGCCGCGATTCTTGGCTCAAGGTCCTCGATAAGCTTCTCCAGTTCGTCGCGAGTAACCTGCAATTATGTATGTATCATACACCTTCGTCGTACAATTTATAATTGCTTTGGCGTCGGGCGTCAGGCGTCAGCGTCAGCGTCAGTCAGTCCGTCGCTCAAAACGAAATTCACAAATCCACACGTTTCTCTTTCTCTCGCCTGTTTTTCTCACCTTTGCACGGAAGTTCTGCTCCTCGAAAAGACTCTCCACTTGCGCGAAAGTGTCCTTGTTGGCAGAGAGCACCTGCTTCACTCGTTCAGCTTCCTTGTGCAGCTTTCCGATGGCGCGCGCGTTGGTGGAGATGTCCTTCGAGGTGCTGACAGTGTCCCGGAACGTCTTCTCGAGGTGATCCCGGAGTCGGTTGGTGATCTCCAGTCCTCCGAGAGTCTTGTCGTATCCAACTCCGACGGTGCGGAGAGTGGGTTGCTTGTCCTTTCCATCCTTACGAGTGGATTCCAGAACATATTGAACGATGGTGGCGGTTGTCTGAAAAAAAAGTCCATTCTTTTTTGCCTCCCTTTTTTCGGTCCTTCCTTCCGGGAACCCCGTCCCCAAAAGAAAGCGCTGAAGAGGCCACTTGAAAATTAGGTGACGTCACACATTTCCATGGTGCCTGACGTTCTTACGAGCCTCGAGCCCACACGAAATTCGTCATCCTTTTTCTGCTGCCACTTTCGATATTCTCAATTTCTAGAGACAACCAATCGTAAAACACAAATCTTTTCGTTTAGTTTTATGTGACACGCATTTGCTCTCTTTCTTTCTACAAAAATAAGCGAAGACAGAAGAAGGGAGGAAAGAGAGTGAGAGAGTGTAGAGAAATGATTTTCGGTTTCCACAGCATCTTCACAACGCGACGTGACTCATCGCAACAATCGTCGCGTTTTGTCGCCCCTCTTTCTCTTTCACTTCAAACAGTTTTTTTGTTTCCTTCTGTCTACTTTTTTTGGTTCTGTTGAGTTTCGTGAGTTATTCCTCGCTAGGTACCCTTGCGGTGGCGTGGCACACCGAAACCAAGCCACGCCCCTTTTCACTATGAAGCCAGTGGTTGGCAAGTGAGTGTGCAATGCTCGCTCCTATCCCGACGACTCCATTTCAATGCCGCGGCGGCCGGGCGCCGGTGGGGGAGAATACGTGCGTCGCTGATTGTTTAGATTAATAATCGATTTTTCGTCGTCGCTGGGGCAGACTTGCGCCTTTTTTCACCTGGCCGCTACTAGAATCGCTCAAAATCAAGTTCTAGTGCACACGCACTTTTTGTCGCTTTTCCAAACACGCGCTGATTAATGATACGCCTACATTGCTCTCTAGGGACCGTTTAGCGACGCACAGAATTTAGCGGTATCTACGGGAAACCGAACATTCAGCCGGATGTTGCTCATTTCCGATGACTCTTATCGTTCGAGCCCACTTTCCGCCGTTTCCAGCCGTTTTTTGGCAGTAGCTCCGGAAATTGGAATAGCGATTTGCGTTGACCTTCTCATGCCATTTTTTCATTTCCCCTCCTCCTCATCCAAATCCCCAAATCCCGAAATACTCACTTTCACTGCACCCATGTCATAAATCAACATGTGCGTTGGCTTCTCCGTAATTTCCTTGCGCCTGAAGACACCGTAATTCAGAGCGGCGGCCGATCCATCATTGAGCAGCTGAAAAAAATAGGGGAGTGTATAGAAGCGCGAGCGTGTTGATGGATGTCTGCAGGAGCGCTTCGCTCTTTCTTTTTCCTTATTCTGACCTGGAGAAGGTTCAATCCGGCGATCTCGGCGGCTGATGCAATTGCTCGGCGTTCCGCTTGGTTGAGGAAGATGGGCACCGTGATGACAACGTCCTGAAATTCAAAATCGAATTATTTGTCCTCCCAAAATCTTTGTCATCATTTTTCTGCCCGCACCTCCTCTCTGCTCATCTATTCCTTCTCGGCGGCATACGATAATGTCGACAACTCGACTCCCAAGATGAGCGACGGGAAACCGCTCGTTTCCCTCCACTGTCTTTTTCTCTTCTTCTTCTTCTTTCCTCTGTTTTTTGCCCCCAACGAACACACACGCACACTTTATGAGGGCACCGTCCCCTACCCGCTTGCCGCGCTCTTTCCCCTCCATTCTCGCTCCCTTATTCCTGCATTATGTGCCACCACACAGCTCCCGCACTCCTCGCCCCCACACTCCTCGTCTCACTCCTCATTTTTATTCCGACTGTTTCGACTATCGATTTGGCTTGTTGCGGCCGGCAGACCCATTTTGCATTCGCACACTGGCCACGTTTCCTCGCGGCTGGGCCGAACTTTTGCGTGGCGCGCTTTTTCTGAAGGTTACCTTTTCAAAGGTTCGCTTGTCAACATTAATTCATTTCTGCTAATATCGCGTTTTACACTCTTCTACTTTGTACTTTCGCAGACAAAAAATTGTTCTTTACACTGATAATAGCTGGTAGCAAGCATCGCGTGCCAGGTGCGGACAGAAACCAACGTTTTCAGAATTGTCTCTGCGCCCGCCCGTCCGCCCTCCGACCACTCTACAAAAATGCGCCTTCGTCGCGTCGAAATCAACGTGTACGCTAGCGTTCTTTCTCACTTTTGCCTGGTTCTCTGCCGTCTTGCCTGGTTCATCTAACATTTTTTTTCAACGAATTAGACTTTTTCACTCGCATGATGTTCTTATCGTGTTATCAGTCGTTCAGTGATCTTTCACTTTGCACCCCTACCACTTGTCTGCCGTACTCTTCATTACGCAAATAACAGATGCCGGGAAGAAGAATTCAACGAGGATACGCCATCAACTCCCGTAGCTTCGCGACGTGCTGCGCCCACCATCATCTCAAGCAGAAGGTTGACCACTGTCTCGAAATTATCGTGAGTTTAGCAGAAATAGTTCAAAAAAGTGGCAGATGCCTGCAGGAGTCGTTCGGGGTCACCTGCTGCGAAAGACACCACGATGTTAGGGCCCGTTACTTTATGAAGCTCATGCAACGCTACAATATCATCACTAGAAAGTTCACCAAGGTGGGATTCAACTTTCCAAGCGCTTGGTTCATGGAAACTTTTAGGGAGAAAAAGTCGCGAAATATTTGCGCCGTAATGCACGGCACTCTCCGAATGCAGAGCGCCACATGGGAAAGTTGCACGAGTATTTCACTGTGAGCCGTTCGCAAAGAAGTTCTAGAGAAGCCTAGAAAAGACCATTTTCAGTGTGTCCAGCTTAGAACCGAAAATCTGGTCCGTCATGCGAACGCCTATGAGCAGAGAATGAGGCACCAGCCGCAGAGGGGCATCCCTCTCGAAAACCGCGATATCCCAATCGATTGGGCCCTGTACCACCAAGATTCCTGATTCTCCTTCAAAATGCGAATATGTATCAATTATCTTTTGGGGATTAATTAGCTTAGTTTCTTTTTGTGTTTCTAGTCGGTCACAGAAATGCTCACTCGTCGCAAAATTATCGGTGTTTTCTTCTCACTTTTTGCCATTTTTCGATTCTCCCTTATAAGCAGAAAAGAGCTCGCTCACTGTCTCGCTCTTCGGGTCGACTAGTGCAATTAGCTTCGAACTCTTGTCTTCCGGTCCCTGCCCCTCGCGCCCCCTTCTCCTATCCCTTGAGATGTCCTGGGTCCGCTCCCTCCCCCCCCCCCCCTCCCCCTTCGTCCTTGTCGTCTTCGTCTTTTTCCAGAAATGTGCCCCTCTTCTCCCGCTCACATGCTATCTTCCCCTTTTTCTTCTCATTTCGCTGTCTTCTTCGGTTTGGCTCAAATGAGCCAAATTAATCATCCTGTCCTCTCCGTCTTCCTTCACTATTGTTATATCCTTTTTTCGTTTTAATCAAGCTTTCCCTTCCCCCCGCTTCCCTCTCATCCCGTCCCCCTCCCCTTCTCTTCTCATCGTCGTCGTCGTTTCGTTCTTCAAAAATTCGCGTTTCTGGGCAAATAAAAAGGTTCATTTGGGGAGAGACGAGAAAAGCCTATTGGAGGCTGGTGTTTGTTGTTGTTGAAACCCCTTCTCGTTGATCGGTCGTCACATACCGCATTCTACTACTTGCTCACCAATTCTGTTTCCCTCTTTTTCACGTTTCTCTCTAATTGTTTTCTCATTCTCCTCGCCGTTTTTTGTCTAACCTAATGACAGAGATGATCCCGCCCGCTGTGAGCCACGGAGGCCAACTCCTCGACTTGCCGTCGCGCCAGTTCGTCGTCTTCGAGGAAGTTCTGGTGGGTTCCTCCGAGAGGGTAAGTGCACGCCTTCTGTTTGCAGGAGAACTTCCAAGAGAAATGCTGCGAGCAGCACGACAAGGCTCGTCAAAGCATCGCCGAGCAAGCTCGCGCTGCGTTCAACATTCTCCAATTCCACTGGGTGGCCGTGAGTGACCACTGGAGATTTTCCAAGTGATTCTTATTTCTAGAACGAGAACCGCGAGCATCAGGAGCTTGTGGACATCTCCAAGGCGACCGGCGTCGACTTTGTCAATCTAGTCCGAAACCGGGACAATGCGGCGTACCACGTAAGCCTTATTCTCCGACCGTCTCCATTTCTATCCTTTTGTTTTCAGTGGTACTCTCTGGTGCTCTCCATGTGGTGTCTGAAGCTGGTACAATTCCAGAAGAGCTTCCAAGCTCTTCATGGGCATCGGGTGAGGAGTACGATGAGCATAGATTAGGCAAATAGCGCGTTTTCCAGCTGCTCCGCATGAAGATGCCACCCGGAAGTCATGAGGTGTCGCAGAACCAACTCTACGTCCAATTCTACACAGCCGTGGTGCGTACCGTCGTCTCATGAATACGTAATGCCTTTCCATCTATATTCAGATGAGCTATCAAGCGTTGGCCGCAATGGACTCGCGCATCCCTTCCATGACGCCACTCGTCCTATTGTTTTTGCTCCAAATCGTCGGACGATGCCGCACCAGCCGAAACCCGGTGTTGTTTCACGTGAGCCAAACGGGAAAGGGAAAATTTGTAGTGGTCGTTTTTCAGAAGGTCTCCTTCTTCATCGAGTACGTCATCCGTGCCGTCAACAAGGAGCTGAGCACCTTGTCCCGCTGATTTCACACGTCTCTCTGCACATCACCTGATTTCTCAAAATTTTTCTCTGATCTCTCTCTCTCTCTCCCCTTCTCCCACATATATATTCTCCCCGCGTGAATGAAGCTTTGTGAAAAATGCAGCTCTCTTTCCCTCCCGTTTACTGGTTACACATCTCCAGATGAATATCGTGTTTGTGTTCGTCCATGTCCTTCAAAACGTTCAGCTTGCAGATGAACGAGGAAGTCGCCAGAGCGTATCGCATGATCGACGAGAATTTGTCGTGGAATGGACCGATGTTCTACGTCAGAAACTATTTCATCGACGGAATCGAGTATCAATGGTCGCCAGAGGAGCTCGAGCAGGTCTCCGTTCAATATCTCCAGACGTTCTTCAACAACGACCGCTACGACTTCTCGGTGAACGCCTTCTCGGTCAACGACTCGCCGTTCGCCATCGTCGACGTCTTCTTGACCGACTATCGCATCCCGGTCATTCGCGCTCTTCAGTGGCGCATGTACGGCCACATCTGCTGCGGAGAGCACATTTGCGGAGTCAACACCTACATCCAGATCTTCGAGCATCTTCTCTCCAACCGCGCCGAGTGGTCTGACGAGGTGAGTCGCTCAGGTTCCTGTGCATTCAATATTCCCCAATCTTCCAGTTCCTCGAGTACGGCTTCGAGTTCATCCTCTCCAGCCTCTACAGAGTCTACATCGCCATGAACCGTCACCTTCGCGAGAACGGAATGCCGCTCATGGGCTAGATCATCTTCCCTCACAACTGATGACTCTCACTCTCTCTCTCTCTCTCTCTGTTGATTGTTTTTTTCTATTCTTGTCCTTTTTTCTCTCTCCCTTTTCTTTGTAGCTCATCGCTGTTTCAAACCAAAAGACTCACTTTCACTGACTGATCGGCATAGGCCTCCGTGACCTTCTTGGCGTTCCACAGGATCATCGCCAGCAGGGTTTCCACGTTGTACTTTTCCTCTCTGTGATGTTGAAATTCCAAAAATGAACTATAATTTGTCCTACTTGTACGGGAAGATCACAGTCTTGCGCTCTTCGTCGAACTCGAAGGCGGTGAACGGGTAGGTCTTCTTGAAGCTGGTGAAAACGTCGTCGCCTTCCTTCCGAGCGATGAGGGAGAGCAGGAAGTTGTACGACGACTGTGGATGGGAGGAGGACTGAAATGAGGGATTTAATGATTCTCCACAAGCTCTACGGGATTCTACCATTGCCGCAGCGGCCTCGGCGAAGAAGCGCTCGTCGTTTTTGAAGGCGATGACGTTTGGCGTCTTTCTCCTGGATTCCTTGTTCAGAACGATATCCATCGGCACTCCTGGCTTCACCAATCCAATTTTGATGAATTGGCTTCCCAAGTCAATTGACATGGCGGCAAGAGCGGCATCTGAAAGGAATGATTGCACTTGAGCGAAAAATAATAGAATACTCACCTGTAGGCTGCCAGAGGAGACAAAAAGTGGCCAGGAGACCCAATGGTCCAAGCATGAGCGACTTCATTCTGCAAATTGACAACTTTAGTACGAATCGGGTTTAAAAACAAGTAAATAAGGTTAACTGACGTTGAACAACGAGTATTACGATTATGCTGACGTGTACTACAGACGTGTAAAAAAATGGTGAAAAAATTGCAAAAAATCCTTAAAAATAGAGAAAATTTTTCTCTATTTTCTGATAGCAATTTTTCTAATTAAAAGTAGCTGAAAAATTTGTTCAGTTGGAAAAAAGCGAAAAATAAGGGAAAAATGTGGAACATCGAGAAACGCGCCAAGAACGGTGAAACGCGCCAGTGAAGTTTAAAAGGCGCAGCTCTCGATTGGCCACGTTGGAAGTAGCGAACAAATCGGAAAATGTGATAAAAACGTTTTTATGGATGATTTTTGCGAGAAAAATTCAAAAAACGTTTTTGAAAAAATCGAAAATTTTATTTTTCCGGTTTTTTGCACGATTACGAAATTTTTTTTTGCAATTACTTATAAAATTAAAACAGGGGGAAAGCGACTAGACTATCAAAATAAAAGTGCTTTTGTTTAAAATTAAGACATAAAACTTATAGAAACCCGTCGAAAACGTCTAAGGAAACTGCTCATCACACGAGAGAACACACAACTGGACAGTTCTATCGATCGAAGAGCGCACAAGAAGGGTAAATAGATGCGTGGAATGAACACATCGAGTGGGTGACCTGTGATGAGGAAAGGAGGCCTGCTGCCCATTCGCGAACGAGGACAAGGTCCGTCAACCGTCTGTTGGACAGACCTAACCCCCCGCGGTCACATTATGCCTGCTGTGTTGCACCAAAAGTCTCGGAGGGGAACAGATGGTGTTGCTGATAGCAGAAATAGAACTATCGTTATTGGAAAAACCTTAAATTTGAGTTTTCCCTCTGTTGAACCTGTTTTGAAAACACTAAAGATCCGTTCTTGCCCGATTGTGTGAAATTATAACAAATTAACAGGAAACGAGCTTTATTCTCACGAAAAAATCTCAGAAAGACACACAGAGGTTGTTGAGACAGATGTCTTCACACCCATCGCATCCGAGTTCCAGATGAGCACGAGCCGATGCGATGTTGACCATGGCGGTGAGCAAAAAGACGAGTCCGACGACGACGACGACGATTGTCACTGCCATTTTGAAGATCGTGAAAATTGGAGAGGAGTTCGTTGGAAGAAATGGAGAATGAAGTGAAGCTGCTTCCACGAAGCAGTTTCATCCCCGAAATCGCATTTCCATGACGTCTCCATGCCGATTGCCGATGGAAATGTATCAAGTATTCTGGCGTTGGCAACTCCGTGGTTTGTTGTTAACAACCGCTGATTTATTGGAAAATCCAAAGTATCTAGGAGACCCGTAGAAAAATAGAAAAATAACCGTGGAACTAAGGAAATCGTGAAAAAAAAACAGTGGATTTCACGAAATCCCGTTTTTTAGTGGTTCGTACCTCTATTCATCGTTCATCTCTGATAAGAAAAACATTCTCGTTTCCCTTATCGGATTTTTCTCGAAATTTCACGTGATCTTCTTTTTTCTAGTCCCCGAGACTCCAATATTCCCCCGCGATTCGGCATGCTACTTCGTAGCGACCGCGACGCGCCGCTCTCGCGTCGCGGTTCGTAGCCAACGGCGAGGAGACACGAATTGAGATATGAAGCGAAATCACGAAGGTGGTGAGGGTTTTTTTTTGAATATTCATCTGGAAGGATGATCACTAAAAGTTGCTGATTCTAATGCTGCACTTTATTTACGAAAAAAAAAGATTTGAATTGGTGAAAAAGAACAAAAGCATCAATCATTCAGACACACAGAAAAGGTGTAATTTTGCACATCAATAGGAAAGTGTCATTATGCATGTGACTCTAAAGACGATGATTTGGGTGTGTAATGGTGGTTTTGGATGGAAGATGTGACAGCAGTGACTACGATTTTTTTTGGAGAAGACGATTCGTTCACAGATATCCGATAACAAATTGGGCCGTGGCAGATTTGAATTCGAATTTTGGACGGTGGGCAAAAGGATGAAGAGGGAATATATATGGGGATTATTTAGAAAACATTTCGGGATGAAGGAGAATTGGAAAATTATTCGATTGGCGGTGGAGCCGGTCCGGCGGCTGGTTGTGGAGCCGGTCCGGCAGCAGGTTGTGGAACCGGTCCGGCGGCAGGTTGTGGAGCTGGTCCGGCGACTGGTTGTGCAGCCGGTCCGGCAGGCTGGAGGTTCTTATTGACCTCGAAATCGAAGTTGCGGTATCTCACGGTGAAATGGCCTTTGGCTCCATCCGACTCTCTGATAACGAAGAAGTCCCTGAAAATCATCGAATGAATGCATTTGAAGTTCGAACATCACATACTTCTCCGAGGGAATTCCTTCAACCAGATGCGCGATCAGCGCCAACTGGATAGTCTTCGTGTTGTTCCACGAAATCTCCTCAACTCCCGGGAACGCGCCGGATCGCCACATTTGGAGGAACTCGACGAAATCGCCGTTCTCGTAGTTGGAGGTGCAGAATGTTGCTTTCTTGAAAGTCCATCTGGAGAGCAGCTTGTTGTTGACCCATCCAGCGTAGCCAATGGTCAAAATGCTGCCGACGATGGGCTGAAAGAACTGTGTTCGTCTAAATCGCCCACTCTTCCTCTTACCGCTCTATAGAGGAACGGTATCTGGTCCGGCAGTTGCAGATCGAGATACTCGACCGACCCAAGAGCAGTGAGAATGCGCTGAATTTTGGGCACAGAGTCCCACGCTCTCGTCATGATGACCACATGATAGCAGGTCATACCACGAATGGCCGTGCACAGAGCCTCGATGTTCGTGACTCGTTGGAGATCAACCTCCAACAACATCATGTAGGTGCTCGGGAAGAGACGACGAAGGTGGGTGGCCACTTTGATGCATGGAGTCTCGGTGTTGCCGCAGACGAACTCCGTCGAGTCGTCGAAGACCTCAGTGCCCCTCATCTCGAGCTCTCCGATCTTTCTCATCCGGAGAGTGCTGTTGTTCTCCAGATAGAATCGACCGTTAGACGGAGTGTGGAACGTGTAGCGGTGGTAGTTGACCTCCTTGCGCACGAACATCCACACTTCGTTGAGGTCCTCAACGAAGCGCAGTTTCATTCCCGCTCTGGCGATGTTGAAGTCGGCCAACCCAGCCGCAAACGCCTCCGACCGGTTCGACACCTCAACACTGAAAAATAGGCTGATCCAGTTGTCAAATAAACAATCGGTGACTCACAGCTCTTTGGTGTTCATAACCTTTAAAATGAGGTCCTTCGGAACGTGTGGAAGCCCATTGACAAAAAGCTTGACGATGCTCTCGTCCATTTTCGGGATCTAAAAAACCCGGATAAGTCGAAAGTCGAGAGCAACGTTTTATAGCGAGCGAGTGAAACAAAAAAGAGGTGCGCCGCGCGAGATGGCCGTCCAAAATTTGATCAATTCTCGGCTGCGAGGCGGCTTGAAACACATCCGCGCTGCGTCAAATGCGTCGTTGCCTTGGTAGTTGCGCCGGCGCGCCCTGGCGCCGTGGAAGGAGTCTCATGCCGTCTGCGCTCTCGCCGAATCAAAATTGGATTAGTACGAATGGGTTTCCGCGACTTGCGAGCACGAGTACTGAGTGGAAGTTAATGAAATGGCACAGGTTTCTAGATTGGAAATACGAATAAACACGTGAGTCATGCAGAATTGATCGGCGCGTTTTGCATGTGTATCTCTTTGTTTTTTAGACTCCCCCCCCCCCCCCGCGCCCAACCGAATTTTGAACGTGACAGAGAGTGTTTTGGCCGAGAGACGACAGAAACAATGATTGTGTTTCTCGATTTCCATTCTATGAACCTGTGTGAGCGAGGAAACGAGAAAAGGACGAAAGAGGAGAATGCGGCGGGCAGCTGCGCACGCGTTCTGCCCATATCGACCGCATTCGAAAAGAAATAAGACGTATTTGGCGCGAGGGCACAAAATGAGCATATGCCACTCCGTGAAGCAGAAACCACGCCTCCTTCAGCCACCGAACCAACCGAAAAAACGTCGATTGAATGGGATTGCGAAATAAGGCAGCGTCAGCTCTCCCAGGCGCATATGGGGGACCACCTGGCATTGGGAAGCAGACAGATTACCGCGAATATTCGCGAAATTCGCCGAATAACACGCTCAAGTAGGAGGATCTGAAAGCAAAAGGAAATTTGGCGTAACATGTTCCGCTGCGGAAAAAACCTCCACCTCATCCCCCGTGTTCGATTACGGGAGCGGCGACCAGCGAAACATGTTTCGCTGAACTTCCCTTCCCTTTCAGATTTTCACACTGGTGCACGAAATTCGACGACATGAAGGGACAATAATTACTTGTTCAGGAAATAAGCCAAAAAAATTATATTATCCGCCAGATTAACCCGGAGCAGAGATAAGAGTAGAGGGATGCAGAGCAACGCTGAGACTTTGTTGAAAAAAAAAACCATTTCCTTTTTTGGGGATTATTTTTTATTCATGTTACCAAGATTACTTTAAAAATGTGGAATTCAAAATTTCGGGACAAATCGGGGGAAAAAAAATAGAATACGACAAAAACTTTTGTTACGAAATTTAAAAAAGAGGGGGCATTGGTTCCATCGAGGCACTCTGGGACATCGAAAAGTCGACAACTGGCTCCTCCTCTGGTTCCTCCACTGGCTCCTCCATTGGCTCCTCCACTGGCTCCTCCACCGGCTCCTCCACTGGCTCCTCCACCGGCTGCTTCACAGGCTCCTCTACAGGCTCCTTGAAGAACACTTTGAACCGGAAAATGTTCTGGTTGATTCGGAACTTTGCGATAGTTCCATCAGCGCGCGTGATCATATTGGATCTGAAAGAACAGATATACGGGTTTACGAGGGAATATTTGAAGTTACCTCTTGTGCGCGGTCTTCGCATTCACAGCGGAGACAATTTTCTCCTTGTCGAAGTTGGAAGAGTTCGTCATCATCACTTCGCGAAGTTTACCAAACTTCGCGTCCAGCCACTTCCACAGGAAGTCTATCAACATCTCCGTGGTGTATCTGGTGTTGGCGACCTTCGCCAACTCAACGTTCCAGTGGACGAAATCCCAGTTCGTGAGAAACTCCGCTTGGGGGATGTTGACCCTCTTCGCTGTAAGAATCTGCAAAACATAGTTAATAGTGATTGTAACCGAAAAAAAAAACTCACCGACTGATACCGGGTCTTTTCGGGAACAGTGCGCAGAGTGAGGGTTTCTATGGAATTGAGCGCACTGAAGAGAACATGGGTTTTGCCGCTGGCGTCGTCGTCGCCAGTTACCCAGATGTTGACGGTCTTGCAGTCGATCCCTCCAAGGGCATAGTACAGCGGTTCGATTTTCGGCAACCATTGCATGTCGACGAGCAGCTTCGAGACATAAAGTGGGGGGTGCATGTATCGGAGATGAGTGACCATTTCAAAGCAGGACTTATCCTTGTCGTTGGAGAAAAACTCCCAGGAGTTGTCGTCAAAGCCGTTGGCTGCCATCATTCCCAACGATCCGAACTTTTGGAGATCCTCGCGTCGTGAGCAGTGCGAGTAGAAATCGGTGCTCCCTAGCAGATGGAACCTCAAGTTGTGCTGGGTTCCCTTGCTGGCCTTGTAGCAGATTATCTCATTAGAGCCTTTGGTGACACGAAGCTCGATGTGAATGTCCTCGTTCGATTTTCCAAAGTCACGGAAGAAGTTCTGCGAGTCGTTCGCCAGCACCATCCTGAACAGATACATATTATCTTTGCTCCACAGAAATCAAAATAACTCACGCTCTCTGGAGATCCATTTTTTTGTGAGCGTCTGCTATGACTGCCATTGGCAGTCCGCTAATCATGAAGTTCGCATTGTTGCGGTCCATCTGAAAAAAAAACAAAACAATTATTTTTTCGCGTAAAATTGCCAAGTTTCCGAGAAAAAAATCGGTGAAAAATCGCGGAAAAACGGGAGATAATCTTTCTTATACTAAAAGGGAAAGGATGTGTGTCTGTCTGTCTATGGGTTTCTTTGTCCGCAGCCTTTTCTCAGCGCCTACTGGAACGATTTGGACCGTTTTGGGACAGGCGGGTCAGAAATGTTGGCCCGATGATGCACAAGAATTTTTTACGCGATCTGTAAACGTTGACGGCTTCTGGACTGTTTTTTGTGAGTTTTCTCGCTCAATTGCGCATCTGGGAAGGTTACGTCGACTCGACTCGCCTCTCTTCTCAGAGGCGGAGAAAAAGGGGACGGAAAAAACTGCAGTGGCCAGCCGGCGTCAGCCGCCTCGATTTGGCTGGTTCGAGTTGAAAGCACGGTGTAGAGAAGTAGCGGAAAAAATCGAATATAGGCCACAAAACCTACGGCGCCGATACGATGGGAGAGAAACGGGGAAAGCAAGAGAGCGAGGAGAAGAAAGAGACGAGGGTGACGCGAGAAAGCAGGGCGGCAGACATTTCGCAGTGGCGGAAGATCGATGGGAGACACTGCTATGCGAGGGGAAGCGAATGCGCAAGAAACGAAGAATGGACAACGAGCTTTTCGCTGGGATAAACATTCAAAAAAACGATCACACAGTCAAGAGAACTAAAAAAGAAAGATTAAATGCAAAAAGCATAGAATTTTCCACTTTATAATGCGTTCGTTTGCCGTGCGGATTGGTGTGTAATAGGGTCCGATGCGATGGGGGTCATGTGCTATCGACTGGAGCGACACATTACAACTGCGACGCATGGCCGGAGACGAAAAAAATTGTGCTATTTGGAACACGGCCGAATTTTGGGCACCAGCGTCACCTCCTCCAACTTTGCGAACATGATGTGGAATCTTCCCATATCTTTTCAATATATTATATTTTTGATATCATCGGTACCCTTGAAACCCTTGAAAAAAATAAAGAGTCCACATGACGTTCGCAAAGTTGGAGAATGCTCCAACAGCCGGTGCCGTACACGAAAGTTGGCCCAGATTCAATTTCAACCTTTTTGTCGATTCCATCGAGTAACTGCATCCTCGATTCTGTCGAGTGCAGTCGGGTTTCGAATTGCTGAAAACTCGTCAGCCATTGCCATCAAGCGAGCCGCCCGGATTGGAAGGTAGACACAGCTTTCAAACAACGTGAAAGAGTGTGTTTCTCAGCCCGTCTTCCCCTTCTAGTGAAGTCCATAATCACTAGTTGAGTTCAGAGATGAAGACGGTGGATCTCTTTTGCCACGAAGAGGCTCAAGAGGAGGTTGTTTGACATCATGAGTTGGCTTATCCAACTTGTCGGTGGTCATTATAAAGAGAGCGAGTACTACTTGATTAGCATGGTGGATTAGTGCATTGTCGTAATCAACTAGGTATGAGCGAGCAAAAACAGAAATCTTGTTTTGAATGAGCAAAGTTCTCGAGAAATTGGATCGGGAGTGATCAAAGTACATTTCGTCATGTCACGCTCTAAAATCACCTTATGACTGAAAACCTCATTAGGATAACCTGAAGTTTTGTTTCGCATGTAAAATGACTTACTGGACTGATTTCTCTGCGCTGAAGAATTTCGAATCGAATGCTAACAATTACGTTGAAAAAGAAGAAACGTTTGAATGGGGTGTAGATGACACTGATAAACCTGCATCGCTGGTGATTGATGATAAGCGGGGTTGCGGTGAAGACGGGTAATACTTTGATGCCAGTTCGATGTTCACTGATCTTTTGAAAGGAGTAGCGGTTGAAACAAAAAGGTTATATAACGGTAAGAGCGACATGCTTTCGGAGGGATGAAAAGAGTCAAAATATGAAACGGAACGACGGGAACCGGTGTGTTGTGAGAAACAGGAACTAAGATCATCGACAGACATGGCAGCGAGAACAAGCTTTTCAACAGGTGTCCCTTACCATCAAGTGTTCTACATTTCCTTCGGAATAGTCGCAACACTAACGGAATGTGCAACTTTGATAACTTTTGTTTGAAAATTTAAAAGCGAAAACAAAAAGTGCAAAACATCAAAATGGTATTTTTTCTATCGTTAAATTACCCATTCCATTTTGACAACAAGCGTCTCTAGATGAAGATGGATGAGGTTTGGTGTCTTAGCGATCAGTACGTTTGAATCGAATAACGGCGACTGATAGGGAAGGGATACAATATCACGTACTGGCCAGACAAAAAGATGATGTTCTTCTGTCTTTGAAAAACCGAAGGACAATGACGTGAAGTTCTCTTTCGAAAAAACTACAATGTCTTGTTTTCCAGTAGAGTGGGGGAAATAGTAGAAATAATATTTACGTATATGTATACAATGACAGTAGCAAATTGTGCAAAAATGACAGCGAATTAGAGAGTCCCGCTGAATGTGTATAGTGTCTTCGCATGCTCGCTAAATTGCCCACAATTCCTCGTGTTGCAGTCATTAGGAAGTTGGTTCGTTGCTCTTCATGGTTTCGCTCGAAGTTACTGATGTGAGAGTGCTCAGAAGCTAGAGCCTCTATGTCTCGATACAATGTACTTTTAGGTTCCGTCTCCATCTCTATGTCACATGTATTCGTCGCTCTCCATTGACGCGGGACGGCAAACAAGGCGCCGCGCACTGCCTCATCTGTTGGCTATTTCTCGGCGCTCTTCTTCTTTGGCATCTGCCGCCGCCTCGTGTCCCCGCGCCGTCGGCACGGCCAGCGACGGGGACACTACGGGACATCTGGGCACACGCGTCTCGCTGTCTCCCGCTCTCTAGCACCTATCATTTCACAACCGCGCCTCTTAATCGCCGTGACCCAGTTTCCCATGAAAAATGGCGTTTTGAGCCTTCCGGAGACACCCTCAAGAACATCTGCTCCTCGTCAATTTCGGAGAGAGACGCTTTTTCAATCTCATGGTAATTTGTTTGGTGTCGTGGAAGAAACGAAACGATACCCTCCCATCAATCTCCCTGGCACGGCGAAGCCCATTAAATTTGAATGGCGGTTACGCCAAGAAGCAGCTGCTCGGCCTGACTCCCTCCCTAATCCGCGATCCCGTACCTCTGTCCTTGGCTTAGGTAACTAATAGGTGCTATTAAAAGGCGGTGGCTCTTTCCGGCGAGACATTACCATAGTAACACTATCCGCCGACACTAGCCAGCACGGGCGCGCCCATATTCGCGTACTCGCGCTCGCATGATTTTAATCAAAAAGAGCCAGCGAGACGCTTATTTTCGCCGTTGCTCAATACACACACACCCTTACTCGCTGTCCAACGCTCCTGCGCAGTGGCCGCCGCCTCGTTGCCTGCTTGCTCGCTTTCCCCTCACTTCGTCTATTCCGCTCAACAAGTACATCGATGGACGTCCCTGCTCACGGAAGTTTCGAAAACATTACTGCGGACTGTCTATCAAATATGCTCCGAAGGACACCTGGTGGCGTGAGTTCAACTAGATTGTACCAGTTTATCCTGAATGAAAGAAAGGGTATCTTGATGGGTTTTCCGTCGTTTCTCTCGCCTCCGCTTCTCATCCCTTATTCCATTGGATTTGCTCTACTCCACTTTACAATTGAACTCATTGTTTCTTCATTCTTCTCTCCTACATTCTTTCTGAGACTTTCCGAAAACTTTCAAAAATCTTAAATCATTTCAATCCGACTTCGTCCGTCAATCCGACTCATTCACTTTTTCTTCGACTCGTTCATTCTCCTCTCTTCTCCTAGCAACGTTACCTAACAACCTGCTTAAAAACTGTGTGCGTGGGTCTCCTTATCCCCCCTAGGGGGTTCTCCCCACCTGCGCTCTCTTATCACAGCAATCGCGCTCTATGCGAGTTATTGCTCAAATCTCATTTGAGGATTACGTGAATACATCTACATTTTTTATATTTTCGAAAATAGAGCTTGTACTCGGAAGAGTTCCTCTAGTCCCTTGAGCGCTGGCCATCGATCACTTTCGCAGTACGTCGCTCTTTTTCTGCCCCCTTCTCCCCACATTTTTGCCGCTCCCTCAGGCAGAAACTGAATAATATGTGAAGAATGTTGCTCGGACAAAATATTCGCCTTTTTAATTGCGTTTCTTGTTTCGTTTCGCACTTCTCATTACTTATTCATTGCTTTCTGCACACTCGTTAATTGTCTATTTTCAGTGACTCAATTTGTGTAATCGATGATGAATGCTGAAATAAATGTTGGAGATATGGTGGACGAGGAATGCAAGCCGAATGTTGTGGAGGACGTCGAGGAGAATTCTGTTGAGGTGAAGGCGGAAAAGAAGAAGCCAGTGTCGTCGTGGAGAAAGAAGAAGGGAGGGAAGGGAAAGAAGAAGAAGAAGTCGGGCATCCCGGACCCGTACAGCTCGACGAGTGAGCAGATCTGTAGAGCGATCGGGCTGAGGGACGTCGAGCTGGACTACAAAGGAGAGGAGTTCCAGGGAATCACCAACCTGAAGGTGGGCACTTTCTCAACAAGTGACTAGGTTATTCATCTAATTGCAGAACTTCTCAAACACGATCAAGCCTCTCATCCTCGCAATCAATCCGGGAGCACACGTACACAAGATGTACCCGCTGTTCCAAGTGAAGTACAAGGAGTTCCAGGACTATATGAATGCGCATGGGAATCCGATCGAGAAACGACGAGCGTCTCGAGTTTTCGTTCCTCCTCCGCTCTCGGTGGTGCCCACAACTCGCTCTCTTTCCCGGAAAAGAGTCCATCGCTTCGGCCATGACTCTGATGAGGGACAAGACAGCGATCAGGAATTCGAGGCGATGATCGAGCAGTACGACGAATCGAAACCCGCTAAGGAAGATCAACGTGTCATCAAAGAAGTTGCGAGACCGAGAACGACTTCACGCGCGACGAGAAGAAGTCGGCAATCGAGAGACGGTGACTTTCAGCAGAATTTCTGCCAAGTTTGTAAAGAAGTGGGAGAACTGATTCCCTGCGAGACGTGTCCCCGATCGTACCACTTCGTCTGCATCGAGGAGGATATGGACCAGCCCCCAGAGGGTGATTGGAGCTGTCCGCACTGCCAGAAGCCTGGACCAGAAATGGTCCAAGAACCCCCGACCCATGTCACCGAGATTTGCCACCTGTGCAAAAGTGGCGAAAATCTTCTCGTCTGTTCAAACTGCCCACACTTCTTCCATGCATACTGTCTCTTTCCGGCGCTCAACGAGATTCCGCAGATGGATTGGAGATGCCCTCTATGCCGTGTCAAGGAAAAAATCGTTTCTATCGAGAAGATTGTCACTTGGAGATGGAAAGAAATCAAGTACCCGGAACCACTTGATGTCGAGGAAGAAGATCCGGACAACGAGGAGATGGCTTATCTGAAACCACCACACGACATGGGCACGAAACGGGAACGCGAGTTTTTACTGAAGCTGAAACACATGTCTTACTGGCGATGCGAATGGATTCCGGAGTACGCGATGAATACCTTATTCTCTACGGTAAGCTTGAAAATTTTATAATAAAGTCCTCATACATCCATTTTCAGCTCGTTCGGTGCTACTGGCGAAAGGTCGATCAAGAGACCCCACCAATCTCCGAGGATTCCGTCTTGGGTCGCCACCATGCTGACGACGACCATTACAGGCTCAGGGAACGTTTCGTCCAATACGGAATTAAGGCTGAGTGGCTGATGGTAGACCGGGTCCTCCAGCACAAGACATATGCGGACAACGATCAGGAATATCTGGTAAAATGGAAGGAGCTGCCGTACGATAAAGCTACGTGGGAGAGAGGGGACACTGACATTCCGAACTACAAAGAAGCGGTCCTTGAATACTGGCTCCATCAAGAGCGGATGAGTGAGACGGGCATTCCACAGAGCATACAAAGGATGATAAATAAGCTGCGCGGAAAAGGATCGATCAAACCATTGGAATTGCTGGTGGAAAGGGCGGAGAAGGAGCAACCTCCGCAGAAAAAAGTGGACATTTGCACAAAGTACACTTCTCAACCGGACTTCATCACGGAGACAGGAGGCACTCTTCACCCGTACCAGATGGAAGGAATCAATTGGCTCCGTCACTGCTGGTCCACAGGAACAGATGCGATTCTTGCCGATGAAATGGGTCTTGGAAAGACCGTCCAGTCGCTTTCCTTCCTCTACACGCTCATGAAAGAGAAGCACTGTACGGGACCATTCCTCGTTGTCGCCCCACTCTCCACCATCATCAATTGGGAGCGAGAAGCCGAGCAGTGGTGCCCGGACTTCTACGTGGTCAGCTACATTGGAGACCGTGACTCTCGCGCTGTCATTCGTGACTTTGAGATCTCTTTCATTGATGATGCCGTCGATTCAAGATCAAAGCTAACGAAAATAAGAACACAGGAGAGACTGAAGTTCCACGTGCTCCTCACCTCCTACGAGATCATCAACATGGATAAGACCTTCCTGTCCTCTATCAACTGGGAGGTGCTGGTCGTTGATGAGGCGCATCGCTTGAAGAACAACCAGTCGACGTTCTTCAAGAATCTTCGCGACTACAGCATTAACTATCGCGTTCTGCTCTCCGGAACTCCTCTGCAGAACAATCTCGAGGAGTTGTTCCACCTACTTAACTTCCTGTCTCCGGAGCGCTTCAATAAACTGGAGGATTTCACTGGTGGATTCTCCGAGATTTCCAAGGAAGATCAAATCGGAAAACTTCACGCTCTTCTCGGACCACACATGCTGCGTCGTCTCAAAACTGACGTTCTCACTGGAATGCCGCCCAAATGCGAGCTGATCGTACGTGTGGAATTGAGCGCCATGCAGAAGACTTACTACAAGAACATTCTCACTCGCAACTTCGACGCTTTGAATGTGAAGGACAGCGGAACTCAGATGTCACTTATGAATATAATCATGGAATTGAAGAAGTGCTGCAACCACCCCTACCTCTTCTTGAAAGCTGCAACAGAAGCCCGAAAATCGGCAGACGGAATGTTCGAAGGAACAGAACTCGTTGAACATTCGGGAAAGCTACTTCTGCTCAAGAAGATGTTAAGGAAACTGAAAGAACAAGGCCATCGAGTGCTCATCTTCTCGCAAATGACGATGATGTTGGACCTCCTTGAGGACTTTTGCGTTTCCGAGCAATACAAGTGCGAGAGAATTGATGGAACTATCACTGGACAGCAGAGACAGGTTGCTATTGACCGCTTCAATGCTCCAGGAGCTGAGCAATTCATCTTCCTCCTGTCTACGCGTGCGGGAGGCCTCGGGATCAATCTCGCCACTGCTGACACTGTGATCATCTACGACTCGGATTGGAATCCTCACAACGACATTCAAGCGTTCTCTCGTGCTCACCGCCTCGGTCAGAAGAACAAAGTGATGATCTACCGTTTTGTCACCAAGGGTTCTGTGGAGGAGAGGATCCTTTCGGTTGCCAAGAAGAAAATGCTTCTGACTCATTTGGTGGTTCGCGCCGGATTAGGAGGAAAGGAAGGCAAGAGTATGAGCAAGAGCGAGCTCGATGATGTGCTCCGTTGGGGAACCGAGGAGTTGTTCAAGGAAGACGAGCCAGGAGTAGCTGAAGGCGACGAGAAGAAGAAGGCCAATGAGCAGGAAATCGTCTGGGATGACGCTGCGGTGGACTACCTTTTGGACCGGGACAAGGCAGATGATGCTCCGGAGGGAGAGAAGGAGAAGCACTGGGCGAATGAGTATTTGAGCACATTCAAAGTCGCTACTTACAACACCAAGGTAGCCGATCAAGAGGACCAGCAAGATATTGAAATCATCAAAGAGGAAGACAACGTGGAGCCGGATCCAGCATATTGGAAGAAGCTGCTCAAACACCACTACGAGCAAGATCAGGAGGTGGAGGCTCAGCAACTTGGAAAAGGGAAGCGAATCCGCAGGCAGATCAACTATGCCGCTGAGAACATGGGAGCTGACTGGAACAACCAGCAAGTGAGTTTTATCTTCTATTACACGCCGATTAGTTCAAAATTGTGTATTTTCAGTTTCAAAACCCGGATGACTCGGATGTTTCGACCTGTGGAGACTCGAAGAGTGGAGAGCTTGCCCCCTCTGATGAAGACTACGACGAGAAGAAAAGAGATCGTCGTGACTCGTCGGAGAAGCTTCCGCCGCTTCTCGCAAAAGTCAATGGTCAATTGGAAGTGCTAGGATTCAACAATCGTCAGAGAAAGGCATTCTACAATGCCGTCATGCGCTGGGGAATGCCACCGCAGGATTCGTACGATACACAGTGGCGTGTTCGGGATCTGAGGAGAAAGTCCGAGCCGACGTGGCGCGCCTACCGTGCTATGTTCATGAGGCACTTGTGCGAAACAGGATTAGAGGATCGCAGGACGTTCAGTGATGGTGTTCCAATTGAAGGTCTCGACCGCATGACTGTGCTCAGCCGTATTGGAATCATGCATCTGGTGCGCAGGAAAGTCGAGGAGTTTGCGAGATACAACGGAGAGTTTTCGATTCCTGAGAAACGAGACATGATGCTTGCCCCTTCGGCCAAGGACCACAATCAGCCATCTACTTCTTCTGCCTCTGATTCAAGAGAGCCGAGTGCTGTTTCGGCGGAGGAGGAAATTGAAGAGTTGATGGACACATCTGACTCGAAAACTCCAAAAGTAGCTCGTCCAAACTTCAAATTCAACATCGTCGATGGAGGATTTACCGACCTTCACTTATTCTGGGCCACGAGCGAGAAGAACAGTGGAAACGGTTCCAGGTATGACATTTGGAACCGTCGTCACGATTACTGGCTTCTGGCGGGTATCATGGTCTACGGATACGAACGCTCACATATCAGATACTCGGAAATCATTAATGATCCCCGCTTCGCTATCCTAAAGGAGCCCTTCGAAATGGATGTCTTCGGTTTTAGAGCTATCACTGATGAACCAAGTAACTACCTCTCACGTCGCTTCAAAGTCCTCGAACTATCGTTGGTGATCGAGGAGCAGCTCCGTCGTTCCGCCCACTTGCGAATTCAAAGTTTTCAAGGACCCGATAGCGGTTCAACGCTTGCTCAGAAGGTCGCGGATATGGAGAACTTGGCCTTTTCACATGCCGCCATTTCCACAGAAAGCCACAACTTGAACCGCAATGCCAACGCTGTCTACCAAAATGTCTTGGAAAGCCTCCAGGAAATGCTCTCCGTCATCAACAAGGAAGTCATCAAGCTTCCTGAAAATCTTCGCGACCTCCCTCCAGTTACTGAACGTCTTCATATGACCGAGAAAGAGTGAGTGAAAAAAGCCCCTCTTCAACCCTCTTCATTTCTTAATTTCAGAATTCTCTCCCGCTTGGCCAACCCAGAAGCCAACCCCAATCCTCTCCCACCAAGCGGGCCTTTCATCACACCTATGCCGGACCAATACCTTGCCGGAATTCAGCCAAGTTTTGCCTCACTCCTCGAGCAGCACTTGACAATCTTCGATGACGATCTCACCGAGGAGCTCGAACCCGGAACCTCCGAAATTGCTGCCCCGGAAGACGGTAGGCACAAACATCGATGATGAAACAAAACGCATTTATTCCAGAAGAGATCATCATCGTGGACGACGACGACGATGAGAGAGACGTCCCATCGACCTCAACTGCTCATCAGTAAAACATTCGTTGGACGCCTCCTCGACCGCAGATAATTAACCGCTTATAAATATCGCTTTTCCTCCCCGAATTTTAATCCGCTTTGTCTTCGACTCTCAAAGTCCCATCATCCTCGCGTTTCTCTCACTGATCAGTTAATTAAAACGCAGAAATGGGAGAAACGCCATGCCCCCCGAAGACGGACACCGTCGCGTCCCCAAAACCAGTTAATCCCCAAGAAAAAATCCCCGTCTCTCATTTTCGTTTCCTTTGCTCGCTTCCTTGCTTGATTAACGTTTTTGAAACCCGGAATGAACACATTTATTTTTAACATCTCGTTCGATTTTTCTCTTTCTTTCGGAACCTACCACCTCACATTTCGCAACCAATTTTAACCCAACAGCCGGAAGTTTCTTTCATCATAATTGCCGTCTTCACTGGAAACGCGAAAAGGAGTTGTTTGGAAAAAAGTCATTCACCACCTGAGCCATGACGCAGGCTCAGGCTCCGAGCTCCATCGAGAAGATCTACTCGAAGGTTGATGAAGACCTCGGAGAAGATCATGTTCGAGATGTTATCCAAAACTTGGTCAACGTGGAAAACAGCCAGGACGCATATCAAAACCTCATGAAGCTACATCAACAGGTTAGTGGTCAAAGTATCTAATATTTCGGAGATTCGTGGTTTTTCAGTGTTGCGGGGCGTTCTCAAAGTATCCGAATCAACCGTCTCGTGACCAGAAAGGTAGTGTCAAGCAGAAGAAGACTCCATCGGGAAAATGATCTTTCAGTTTTTGGATTTCTAGAAAATAAAGGCTTATTTCCCAAACATCCCTTTCTCCGACCAGAAAAACTAGTTGCAACTATAATAGTTTTTAACATTTTTTATTGTTTTCTCAATATGACAATTATACTGAAACTTTGAAATGTGAAAGGGAATCTGACACGTTTCCAATTCGGAAAAAAACATGAAAACAAATAAGTAAACCATCTTCAAATTACACATTATGGCTGCTGTTGGAAAAAAAAGCGTTAAAAATCCTTAAAAATCACTTGAGCTTAGTGTAGACCACTCTGGTGTGCTCAAGATATCCAACCTTGGGGTGCGTGGCCGTCCTCATCTCGATGACCTGCTCCATGTATCTGTCGTCATGTCTGATGAACGTTCTTCTCAACTGAAAGAGAACAAAAGGATAGCGGGAGAACAACACGAAACGCTCACGTCCTCGACGGGCAAATCCCGAGAGAAAGAGATGCGGCCGATATCCTTCAGCGTGAGAACCAGTTTGTTCGGCGAGACAGTGCCAACCTCGTATGTTGTGAATCCTGCAATCCGCCATTCACTATCGGCACCCGCCGTCCACACCGTTTACCGTTGTTTCCGGTTGTCATGAGTGTCGCGTTTCCGGCTGGATCCACCGTCAGGAATCCCCACTCGTCGTGGAAGTGGTCTTTGGTGGAGTGCGACCACGCGCGGGCTCTGCAATGCACTTTTTTGGCCGAATTGATGAATCAGACCAGCGAATCCATCAGATCTTCTGCTAACAGAACACGTTTCTAACGAATATTCGCTTCCGTTTCCCTTTTTGTTGAAAGAAAAAAAAACAGAGACACACTCACAGAAGGCACTATCCTTTCTGTGTATCTCTCTCAATTTGATAAAATCGGACATAAGGAAGTTTGAAAGAAAGAAAAAGGGGGGAGAACTTTCGCTTTTCGCAATGTTACATTACAATGTTTGCCTGATTGCTATTCTATTCCGCTGACCTATCAAATAAGTTGACTGTTGAATAATCTCAAGGTTACTGCTTATACGAGGGTAGGAGACTCACGAGAAATTCAGAAATTGTGTGTTGGCTGATTTGGCGATTGGCGCCTCATTGATCACCAATTCCTCCCCGAATGTCATTGTGGGAACTGTCGGCCAGAATATCTGCAAGAACCGGGTGGTTATCTCTTTCGAAATAGAATCCTTTCGAAACCTTTCCAGAAAACTCTGATCTCCACTTTCCAACAATCCATTCGAGCTTCTGATTGTTCTCATTGAGCACCTGGAAAAAAGCAAAAATGTTTGATCTCGGGCGGGCTCGAACCGCCGGCCTTCTGTGTGTTAGACAGATGTGATAACCACTACACCACGAGATCGCTGTTTCTCTCTGGAGTGTGGCGGGGTAACATGCTAGCGGTTGAGCGCGAGGAGAGTGTGTGCTTTGTGTCTGGCGGCCGGGGCGTTGAGCGCGTGGAGCGCCACTGGCAAACGGGAAAAATAGTGTGCGAGACGGGGAGAGAACAGAAAGAGGAAGTCCTCGTGTGAGGCGCAATAGGGAAGTGAGTCGGTTTCGACTTTAGGCACTACCAACGCTTACTTTTAAACCCGGAAAAACAATTGAAAACAGAAGACAGAAAGTCCAGTTTGCCAATTTAATCAGTCAGTTTCAAAGGGACATAATGAAGAATGACTTACCTGATGCGTCAATGGAACCAGAGTACAAAATAAGGAGAGTGAGAGATAAACGTGGCTTCTGAGCGAGGACATGTCCACGAACTACTGCGCTTCACCCCGTCTGTGTCCTTCCCAACAACGACGACGACGAAGACGACGGCGGCCGACGATGATGACAGTCAGAGGAAGCAGAAAGCGAGACCGGTCCACCATAGTCGGTTTCTCTTTGCGTCTCCACCCACTTGTTCAGTGTTTCGGACGACGTCTTCTGCGCGTCGCACGTTCTCGTTCTGTCTTCCCAACATCCATCTCTTCCTTCCTTCTGTACACACTTAGACCGCCTTCACTGATCTGCTTGTTCGCCATATCAGCGGCAGCAGCCGCAGCCCGCCACCGAACACCGTTTTACGACGAGGAAAAGAAAAAGAAGATATGTTCCCTGTCACCTTAGCCTCTTCTTCCATCGAAATCGTTCCGAACTGAAGATAATTATGGGGGAATGGACTGGAAACCGGATCAGGAACACTCTTACAACAACAACATGGTTACTAGCGAAACGACAATAAAGAAGAGTTTTCACAAAAAGGAAATGATCCCGGGCGGGATCGAACCGCCGACCTTCTGTGTGTAAGACAGATGTGATAACCACTACACCACGAGACCGCACAAGGGGTGTTGCGTTCAACGCGAAACAAAACCTCGTTGAGGGGAAAGGAACTGCTAGCGGGGTGGGTGGTCGTTGGACGCCTCTTGCTGGGGGAAGATGCGGAACGCAGATTGTGACCCGGTTGTGCCGAAAAGTTGGAGTTTGTGATGCTCAGAAGCTCTTATACTTTGAGGATAAAGAACTGAAGGGGGAAGAGGGAAATAGAAGTACAAAACATGTTCCCAAAACAATTTCCTCAAATCCCATGAAAACTCGCTTCAAATCGCTTCTAAATTGATCAGAAATCACTGATATGATCTTCAACGGGAGAAAAACAAAAATGATCCCGGGCGGGATCGAACCGCCGACCTTCTGTGTGTAAGACAGATGTGATAACCACTACACCACGAGACCTCCGTTCGCCGCTGTCTCGGAGGCGAGAGACATGCCCGTGGGGAGTGCGCTGTTGACCCTGCCGCCGGCGCCCTTCCTTTTCTTTTCAAACAAAAAGTGGAGGGCTGGAGAGAGGAAGAAAACAACCTCGTTTGACTTTAACTTCCGCAAAAACACCACTAAGGTTATATGAACCCGTTTTAGACCCCTCTCCTCTTAAGGTTTCTTATTTATCCACGATAGAAGTACTAACTACATTCCAGACCTGATCAAACTATATGTATAATCCCAAGTGATCGAGCCAATCAAGTGATACGAAATGCGTCAGATGGAAAAGTGTTTCGCCTGAGGAAAAGAGCCCTCCATCAGGTGACGCTGTCCAATTATGACAGCCATTCGGGTTCGGAACCAAAGACGGCTGGAAGACCAGTGACAATTCCCATCTCGCATGACTACCAACCGACTTGAAATCGAAAATCACCGACAGCGGAGACACATAACTTTGGATGAATGGCAGCAGCATCGGTTCTTTTTTGAATAGTTCACAACACTCTCCTCGTTTTTTTTGTTCGCGCGTGCGTTCGTTCGCAAATTCAACGCGACGAGTCAGTCGACACGCATAATAATCACTTCCTATAGTACGTTCCTCCCATTGATTCTTTGTGTTTGTTGTGTGTTTCCGTCGGCAGCGAATTGTTTCGTAGATCCTCCGAGGCTCCTCCCTCCGAAGCAACACTTTATGACCCTTAATCAGTGACCCGTCGGCGTTGGGATCTCATATCACATGCTCATCCATCACATCGGTTTCCCGAAATAATCACTTCGGCAGCACTGGTGTAAAATCACACACAACCGAGCTTGAGGCGTCTCTACTCACTTAACCGTACTTTTTTGCGGCGCCGACGCAAGCGCCTGCCAGTTGGTGTTGCAAAGACATATGAATGAGGAGAACGTGCATAAAAAACTTGGAGCCAGCTCATGCCAGATGCTGCGGCGGAAAACGAGAAGGAGGGGGCTGCTCGGAGACGCGTCCCGTTTGTGATTCAAGATTCTAATTGTTGTCAACGTCAGTGTCTATGTTTATGAAGACATCTGCAGAGTGTTCGGCAAAAGCTCAATGCTATCTTCCCGTCTATCCTATCATCCGCCCATCGAGTACAACATTTCACTCCACTCTCCTATCCGTCATCTTTTTCCTCACCACAGGTCAAACTATCAATTACACCTTGTCCCCCGTTTCTCTCGTGAAGCATTTGGCACTTGGAGTTGATGGCACGCTTGTCGACGGAATTAGTTCAAACAATTGAACAACTCGCGATTGCGGCGAGAGCGGATCCGGATCACATCCATCTTTTTTGAGGCTCTCTTGTGGTATTACACTTTTGCGGACCTTCACACAGCCCCTCAAATAACTGTGTTTTGTTTTGTTTATATGTTTAGAACTTGCATTCGCTTCAAATGAGTGAACCCTCTGAGCTTTTTCCAGCGAGCAGGAAGTCAATCGTAGATCAATAACGAGTAGGAATCCTTGAGCAGTCCCGATTTCCCAACTCCTCGCTTTTACATGCGTTCGCATCCCATGGATATCCTTCCATCTTCATTCCCAGCTTTTCTTCTCCATCTTCATTTTGCTCTTTACACATTTCATGTTGTATTACACAACTTCGAGCATCTCACACAGCACACAATACAAGTTTATCCGATACCACCCATTGATCCTGCGCCAAACGGCCGCGCCACGCCACCCACCATCTTTGATCACCCCGGGAGGGTGCGTTCGATACGCCTCGCCGTCGTCATCGCCTTTGCAAGACTCTATGCGTCAGAGAAGTGCTGATAAGCTGTTGTAGTTAGCTGATCCTTGCCTCCAACGCAATAGTGGGTGGATGGTAAGCCCAGGTTCAGACGAGGGTTGCAGCAGGCTATTTCGATGATTGAAAATGTCAGGAAAGCACACACCTCCTCCAACGTCGATTCTTGATTCCCCAACGATCGAGTCTAGTCAAAAGGGATGGATCCTGAAGGCATTCCACCCGCGAAACTTTTTTTTGCGCCCGCCCTCCGACCTTGTTCTTCTCCTCTATTTCACACACACTGCTCAATTTCTCAGCTCGTTCTCCTCCTCACTGACATGTCATAACGTTGTGTGTGAGTGTTGCCGATATCTCGTGTTTTAAGTTCCCCCTTCCCCCCGCGATATCCATCTATCTAAGTGACCTACCTTCGCCCTTTCAACTTGTCTCCACCCTTTTCTGATTTGATTTGATACACGGACAAATGGTAGCTAATCCGAAGCTAGCCGATCAAAAAGCACTACACCTTGCGCATCTTCAACCCACTCTCCTACCAATTGCGTTCCCAACAATCAACAACGCCGAAATCTTCTCTTTTTCCCGATTTTGGCGCCGAAGGTCATTCTGCTTCACTTTTTTTCTTTTTTTCCCCTATTTTCCCATCCCAAATCAACTCATCTTCCCCTTGATTGTTGCCACACCTTTATCTTTGACTTCTTTTCGAATTGCTAACCTAAAAACGGGGACAAAAGAATCAGGAATCAGAGTACTGTATCTCGTAAAGAAACACCCCATACACACACACGCATACGCAGATTCTTGATTCTCCCATTCATCTCTTATCAGCTGTGTGTTCCGTCTCCTTCACAGTTCCGTCGAATGACCCTTTCGTCGCGCCACGCCAAATCTCGCGCCCCTCCTTTTCTTCTCGCAAAAATTTTTGGTTCCAGCCAGTCTGGACGATATCATTCTCCCACATAACTGCAGTTTCGTTCGATCTTTCGTTTCTTGTTCAGTCACCGCCACCGTCTGACGTTTCCAAATAGGGGCGGAAAGCGAACGTCAAGATCGCTTATCCAATGTTTTCTACCATCGAGGTGAACCTGCTAATCTGCTAGGATAAGGGCGGAGTTCTCGGTCCGAAGCTCAATAAAAAAGGTGCTAACGGGTGAAAGGGAGGAAATTCGAAAAAATAAATAGAAATAACATGCAATACCATCTGAATGAGAATTGGTCTAGTCGAGTCGAGGCATTCATCGTCTCATTCACTTCCCTTCGTTTTCTATTCTCATCTCTTTTCTCTTCGAGAGTATCTCTGCTTGCGACATTGTTTGGTTTGTTTTTTATGTTTAGGATGAGTGATTTTGCGGTCAGAGTCTTGGTTTTGGTCTACTTGTTTTGTATGGGAGAGAGAGAGAAAGGTGAAGAATCAAAAGTGAGGTGTCTCTAGTCGAGCAATCAGCATTGATTGCCAGTTGATTTTTCGGCCATCTAAGCGAGATTTCCGAGTGTCAATCAGAACCTCTCATCGCACCTTATCAGAACTACTTTCCGCCAGTTATGTTGTGATTGTTTCTACTACAACGCAAGGTTTTATCACTCGGCTATTCCCGATTGCGAAATGGCTTCCCACCTTCCACAGCCCGACCCTCTAAGCTACCTAAAGCTCACCTCCGTCATTTTCCCGCGTCGATCCTGATAATCACCCGCTATTTCTAGTGTTTCTGATGCAACCCTTCTCTCTCAAATATCTAAGTTAGACGATTTCGAGAGGATAATCAGTGAAATGACATGCGTGGTAGCGACGCTCATTTCTTGATTAACTGAGCGGATCATCCACGTCAGAGGGAGGGAAAATAAAACTTGACCGTCGCCATCTTGACGTGGTGTGCTGTTTACCCCCGGTTCTCTCTGGAAGGCTCCATAAGACGTTGTATAAGAAGTTCCCACGAGAAGCACAGAGATGACAGCCCAAATCACAGTTCCGGCTCATAATGTGTTAATCATGACGTTTGTTGTGAGTATATCACCTCAATTACTTTGTCAGGCACCTCAGAGACCACATATAATGAGTGTATGAAGGCTTTGTATTCGGAACGCAAAGTTCGTTTTCATCGCCTTTTTCTTTGCACTTCAGTTCAAATTCGCCCCGAGACAAGGCGCTCGTATGAAGAAGAGCCGCGACAGAGAGTTGATTAATCGAATTGGCAGAGGCGTATATAGAAGAACGGACGCTTTAATCGAGTGAGAAATTCGTACACTTCATCTCTCAGTCGCAGTTCTTTTTCTGGTTTCCCCAGGATTGCAGATCACGTTTTTTCTCCTATGCTTTTCCATGAGAACTGACTGATTGGTTGTCTGGCTCTGGCTCGCTTCAAACTCCAGCATTTTCTAGACCATTGGTGGGAAAAACTGGCATGTTGCCTTCTGATTTCCAAGTCACTGCTTCTCGGCGTTGACCGCATCGAACGTGATCTTTCGCGGGAATGGGATATTGCCCGACGAGGAAGAAAAATGCGTCGTCTGTTTGACATAATGATTTTGATGATGTCAAAGGCGAGGGAGTAGGGCGGGAGGAGGATCAACTGACTGATTCGATTCTGATTCATGTCAGAATTCACGAGCATTCACGAGTTTTCAGAAAAATGGCGTGGGTTCTAAGATCAATCATTTGATGCTCTGCGTCAAGGCTCTACCGTAGTTTGGCTTCCAAAGTTTATATTCCTCCTTGCTCCCCCTTCACCCTAATCCCTGTCTGTCGTGTGCACTATCCATGTGTATGAGGGGACAATTGTCACTTTTTTGATCCATGGGAGTGGAAGGGACAGAACAGCGAGAACACTGCACTAGAGCCCCTTCTCTCAGTCGCTCTTATTCTTCCGCCATTCCAGAGAGCGCGAGAACGAGAGAGAGGGGGGAGATGCCAAAAAAGCAACTCTGTGATGTGTGGGACTCTGTGCACTTTCTGGCCACTTCCATTCTCTCTCTGTCTCTTTTTGGGACATATTCTTCGCCTTCTGAGCTTTCCGGCTGCAACCTGCACGTTTGTTGACTAGCAGGTCGGGATACAAAATTTGTTTTGTTGAAATACCTTTCTAGACATCTTGCAATGTTTTGCCGTGTCTTGAAACTCGGCTCCCCCCTCTCTCTCTCTCTCTTTGTCTGTTATTTTGTTTTTCGAGAGAAAAAGAGAAATGAATGAAAGCTTAATAAGGCGGAGAATGCGGGTGGTACAGTAGGAGGTGGGTCTTGAGAAAGTCCTATATAACTGGAGGACAGATGGTTCTCCTCGTTCTCCTCCTCGTTGCCCGAAAAAAAAGCCAGTAGCTGTTAGTACACCCATCCATAAACTTTTTGCATGTCTCCAACATCAATCGCTCCCTTTTTGCCTGCGTCAGCTCTCCCGGAACATAGCCAAGTGGGGGCCTCCCCAAGGTATAGCAGCTCATCCCGCCAACTATCTCATTTTTCCCCCTCTCCCAGTTCGTTAAGCTCTCGTGCCACAATGACCTTTGGCGAAAAAGGGAGAAAAAAGTCGAAGTAGGCACAAAAAAGAACTCCTCCTCTGTTTCGTGCCACTTCGTTGACTTTCCACAATGCTCTTTCGACTTTAAGCCCTCGAAATACCTCATTGTGATCGGCTGTCTACGGCGGAGGCAGTGGTTAGAAGGCGAGGGGGGAAGTGGGTTAAATTATAGCCGTCAAGAAAGTTTGTTATGGTCGCTTCTACGCGATAAAGATCCCTCTGCATTCTGCGGCATTTCCCGAACATCCGTACCACCCGCACAACCCGTACCACCCACCAAAAGGACTTTTGAAACTTTTCGGAAATCGGAAGCACGCGGAGTCGGCGAGATCGAATAATGCTCGGCGAGCAGCTAATTTTCAACTGACACGCGAACAATGTCCCAACCACCAAAAAGGGCAAAAAAGGCTGTGTCTGTCTGTTTCTCGTTTTTCATTTCATTTCGAATGGGCGGTTTCACAAAGAGATACGTTTTTTTCCCGGGCCTCCACATGCCATTCCACTACATGCATCCCGGGGAACATTTTGATAGTCTTTGAATATTTGATAGTTTGTCCTTTTTGTCTCCCCCCACTGCTGCTCTCTTCTTCCCTTTTTCTGCACATCTCCAAGTTGCTCTCCCGGTCGCATCCATGTGTACTTTTTTTTGTCTGTCCCGTTTCTCTCATTTGTTCGTTTAGCATCTCCGGATGATTCTCATTTTTCTAGTAGTACCTTGTGTCTCTTTCGCCTCAATTTTTTCGACCTGAGACCCGTCTTGAATTTCATTCTCCAGCCACAACCCCCCCCCGCTCACTTGTTGTACATGGTGGAACGAGGGTATGAGACAGACACAGACAAATGTTTGACTTCCTGAACGATGTAGTCCTACTAGGCACCACTTCTCCGAACCATTCTTACTTCTATAGTTTCCTATGTCGTCGGGTTTTTGGGAAGCCTCTCCCTTTATGTGTTTTCCATCAGGTATGGCACCACTGATCATTGATCCTCTTCAAAGTAGGATTATCAAGCGATACTGTAGGGAAAGTAGCAAATTTGAGATCGTAGATCTAGAGATCTCCGTCAAGAATGGGAAAACTCTAGAAGGTGGTGTTTGATTTCTGAAAATCTTAAATTCTGAGATTTCGGGTCGAGGATCTAGGATCTTGAGTGCTTGGAGGTAGATCAAACGATTTTCCACAAAACCACCTTTCTTTCCTTTCCTTCTTTCCCCCCGCTTCCAAACTCCGTCCTGCTCTCCCCAGCATGTTTCATTTCTCTAGTGATGCGTATCCCAAAAAAGAAGGCTGCTAAAGAGAAGGCCAAAAAGAAGAAGGACGAGTCCCGAAACAAAAAAATGAGTAGCGAGGCTCTCTAGCTCCGGGGGGTAGTGGAGTGTATAGTAGTGCGTTCCTCCTTCTCATCCACCCAATTGTTTCTTTTACTACTATATTGGACGACGACGACAAGGACGGCGGGGGGACGCGGCGGCAGCTTCAGTGGCAGCGGACGCGAGGCGCCATCTCTCTCCACTCTTCTCCATTCCCCCCCCCCCCCCTCTCCTTCCCGTCTCATTTTTCCTTCTCCTCGCCACCACCACCCCACCCCACCCCACTCCCGCTGCTCTTTTTTGTGCGTGCAGGACGGGACGTGAGTGAGTGAGCACAACAAAAAATGCTGGGGGGAAGGGAATGGGAGAAAACGAGAGAATAGCGAGAATCGTGTCTGTGGGTCGGTCGGTGGCGAGAAAAAGGGCAAGAATGGCAACATTTGGTTGGGCGAGGGATTCGTTTTCAATTGCTCCGACATTAGGGATCTACGTGTGTTCAGTGGTGCAGATGGGAGAGATAGACTACTCTAGGGGAAATAGGGTGTTGGGGACGAGGAGAACACCCTGGTGTTGTGGGTGGGGCTGAAGATCTAGAACTCCATTCTACCGTTTCCTTAGGAATCCCAATGAGCAAGGAGTCCAAGTCCAAGAGATCATCAGACACCCCAGATCGCTACAGTAGTCTCCATGATCTCACGTATGTCACCGGCTTTCCCCAGACACCTCGAATAGAACTCATGAGAAAAAACGGCTGGGATGTATAAAAAGTGAGCAACCGCTTGCGTAGTTGGCTTTCCTTCCCTCCCTCCCGCTTCCCCGTTACCCCCCATAGGGGAAGAACAGTCAGTTGAAGTGTGAAAAAGGCGTAATTCGATTCGATTCAATTCGACGAACCGATTGTTTCGTGACAGCGTCCGTCCCCCCCCCCCCCCCCCCTTGCCGGCCATTCTTGTGTCCCCTTTTTTGCGTTTCCACTGACTGACTGACAACACAAAAAAAGAGAGGGATGCGCTCGTCTTCCACGACTCTTTGACATTTCTTGTTTTTCTCGACACTTTATCATGCTACACTACTAACAGCCCTCTATCCTCCCCCCATCCCTCTACTCCCAAATGTCACCAGAGAAAACGTCAAAAAGTTGAGTTTTTTGGAGGAAGATGGGTGGAGGATTGGGGCGAAAAGGGATGAGGTACCAAAGACGAACGCCACACTATCAATCATTTTCCGTAGTCGGTTAGTTAAGCCTCCGGAATTCGAGAGCACTTTTGACGAGGGTCCTGTGTACCCCTAGAGTTTCTCAGCCATCCCGCCACATTTCATCTCTGAAAGTGACACTTTCCCACCCTCGATTGCTGACGCTCACAAATCACATCGTGATCTTGCTAATTCAATCCAGGAAAGAGTGGAAAAGTGCAGACCGGAAATCAAGATTCGCAAGTCGTGTCTGACACCAAATACCCTCCAGTTGCAATTTCGCATAAGCCGATCAGAATCAGAAGCCACTGCAAGAAGACCGGAGGCGAACAAATAACAACAACTTTCCTTCTAAGGAGATCAACGGAAGTGGCCAAATCCACCTGCTGCTTCCTCGTCAATCTCTGAACCACAAGACCTACAGTAATCCTGCACCCATTGGTTGGCACGAGAAGACATGAATGAGTCATTTGGCTTTTTCGAAAAAAGATTATTTTCTTGAACTGCGCGTGTTTCCTGATCGCATCTCCTCCCTCTTCATTATCTTGCGTAAGAAACATTTCTCCTGGAAACTAATGTTGCATGCGGATTATGGTCTGTCTATACAGAATTAGAAAGAGGAACTCACTCACAAATTGAACTCTGTCTCTCTTTCACCAAGCCATTGCTTCCTCCTCCCCCCACTTCCAATTAACACGTTCCCCATCTCTGAACGTGTCACTTTGTTCTTTCCTTTTCAATTAACCTTTTCCTAACCTATCCCGTCATTTCCCCCCATCTTTTTCATCCTTTCCCATTTCTCGTACCACCTCTTGATTTTTTTTGTTCAACTTCGCAGTTATATTTGTTCTCGTTTGTGGCTATCAGCTGTCGCGTGCGTATTGTGCGGGGCGAGTGTGTGGTGTGTGTGTGTGTTCGTTTGGAAAATGCTCCGATTTCTGGCTGATTTTTCATTTTCCCTCCTCCCCTACACACCTGCACTCTCTCGTCTTGATTTGTGCTCTTGCTCTTGCTCTTCATCCGCCTCTCTCGCCATCTCAAAACTGTTACTTTTTGTTGTCTTTCTCCCATGACCTGAGTCTCAGTCAGTCGCCGAGATTGGCTCTTCCACCCCCACCTCTCCCGTTTGTTTTTACTAGAGGATTGCAATTTAGCAAAGGAATTTTTTTGCAGCTGTCTAATCATTATCAACCTGCTGGTTTTTAACCCCCCTCCAATTAAGCTAGAGATCAAACTAAAGAACCACCGGCTCCATCTTTCTCTTCCGGATTTCTGCTTCCCCAGAGAGCCCGAACGGCACCACCTCCGCTACAGATCCCATCGCGATTATGGGTCAAGCCCCTTGGGGACCCAAGTGGTGAAAGTTTCCTAGATAAGAGGGACGCGAAGTGCTACTAAACCACATCCGAGTCCTATCCACCTTCGTCGTTCTTGTGCCTTCTTATTGTTTCCGTTTCCGGTCGGACTCCCCAGAGCCCTCCCTCCTCTACAATTCCATTTCTCACTTACACAATCTCAATGGACGAGTCGAATAAAAAGAACGCCATCAGTGACGAAGACGACGTTTCTCGAGAGATGTCGTCAACTTTTCTTTCTTTTTTTTTCTCACTCCTTTACTGTGTACGGTCATCGTCATCCTTTTCGTCGCTAGTTCCCAATCATTTAGAAGTTAATATCGAAAGAGATTGCGGGAACGTGTTCTCGATTCGATCAGACTTTTTCCATATTTCGGTGTGTGAAAAAAGTAAAGTGCCCACTATTTGCATAATTTGTCGCGGGGAACAGAGTAGTTTCTCCATTCCCTATTCCCATTCCCATTCCTATCCCACGACCAAACTTTCGAAATCTCAAGTCGTATTCTATTTTCTACATAGATGTCTCTTTTTTTCGATCAGCCAGAAGTCAGCGTTGAAGTAAATCTACAGTAATCCAACCGGTAAAAAATCCATCAGCAAGAGTGAAAGTCCAAACGTCAAGGCTTATCTTATCTGCAAGTTTGACGCATTTACGCTCGAACTTCTTTCTCTCGCCAAAGTTGCAAAAGTGGGAGTAAGTGTTCGCTGCTGTCCCAACCTATCCCTTTATCTTCCGCGCCGTCTAGTAAGTATAGTGTGAACAGTTTACTCTTGCCTGTGCCCGTCTCATTTCCGACCATCTTCTCCGTCTTCTCCTTCTTCTCCGTTTTGCCAGTTCTCCTATCTCACATCCATCCCTTTCTTCTCTCCAATATTTGAACTATACCCGTTCACTTTCCCAATTGTTGTCTGTTTGTGTGTCTGTTTTTTACTTCTCTCTCCTTTCCCCCCCTGTCTCGCTCTTCCAGCCCCTCTTTACTACTTGGGTTTCTCGCACCGCCCGGTCTCGGTTATATTTATAATATAAATGATGGTCGCGCGCGCTTGCCACGGGCGTGCCATTTGAGGTTCAACTTTTGAGGTCAAACTGGAAGAAACTAGAGTGGAGAGAAAGAGAAGAACTACTCAAATTCCATTTCGTGACACCCCCTGAAATTCGTATATGGGCCGCCGATATCTCATGTTCAGTTATAAATGGCCAGGAGGGCTGCTCGTTTTTGCTCATTCCAAATTCATGAGTGATAAAATACAACTGGATGTGTCCTGCGGGTGCCAGAAAGTGCACGTTCTCACTTGCATCTGCAACACGAAGTAGTACGGAAAGGCACAAAGAGGAGAAGTCTCTAGTGAACACAAGTTCTCGAATGCATGACATGCAACACCACCAATGAATCGGCTCCCAACTCTACGAGTTGTATATATGTGTGTGTTTGACCGAGAGCACTTTTTTTAGGGAAAAAAAGAAGAAGAAGAAGTCGGCGGCGGCGGCGGCGGAGACCTTGCGTTCTGCGGCTGCCAAACCCATCAGCTATTTTTTTTTCAGAGCTCACTCCGTCAGCTCTTTCAAAGTTTGAATTTGACACAAAATGTCTGCCATCTTTTGCTCTTCCTCCCGTATATCTCTAAAGTTGGAATTTCTCACTATTTCCCAGGAAAGGGATCTAGATATCAGCCATGCCTATTTCCTAGTTAGCTGTTCCAAAATTCAGCGACATTTTGATCTTCAAGGTGTTCTGGAAGCCACGTCTCCTCTTTCCTTCCTAGCCGTCTTTCAGTCTGTGATTGTCATCTTTTGGATGTTGTTATCATTGATGTTGCGGTGGGGTGTCAAGTCGAGTTGAGCAAATGCTCTCTCCCGCATTCGCGGTTCTCTCTCCGCCGTTTCATTTTTGATATCATCGTCTTTCTGGGGCATTTTTTGTTATCAAAAAGAGTTACTCTACTCCCTACAAACAAACATATGTTGTCCCGCAATGGACACTCGTCGGCGCTGATAACAAAGTTGATGATCGAGGCGTTGGGGGCCAGCGGCCAAATGTCGGCCGGTATCAAGTATCAAATGTGCAAGATTACACGAGTCCCTAGACGAGCCACCTCCCACGCCCAACAGTCTCTACGCGCCCTGCAAACAGCAAATACCAAAAAATTGGCGCGTTCGTTTCGTTTGTGGTGGAGTTGTTTGAAGAAAAAAAAAACTGTGTGATAGTAAAGCAAACATTTGTTTGTTTGTAACCTTTTCCGTGATAGTTATTCAGTCGTGTGGCCACCGATCCCACGCACGTCGGAAGCCTCGAATACATCATCGGTTCTTTCCCGCAATGTACTTTCTCAGAAGTGCAAAGATTAGATACGGTGTGCCCCGTGTAATTGCAAGGTTTCTCGTCCCGCTCTCGTTTCTAGAGATAGTGGGGGAAAACGAATCAAAAAGAGAGAGAGAAAAAGAGACAGAGAAGAGGAATCGAACGTAAGAGAGAGAGAGAGAGAGATAAAAACTCTCTTCTTTCGTTTCGATTATGAAGTTTCCGTTAATGTTGACAAACAATTTCCTTTTTGGCTTGGAGTACTCCAACCACCTCATTCCAATGATCCGTCACCCCCAAAGGTTTATCCATGGTTTGCGATTTCCACCTGCCGCATCACTTACAAATGTAGTTTCCTTATTTTCCCATGTGCAACTCGCTGATTGTTTATTCACATTTTCCACAATTCACGCGTCCTTTGCAACAAACTCACTTAGATATTCAAAAATTCACAAGCCACCCCCACCAGCGCCGGCTGATTTCCGCGTGTTGTCTTGCTCGTTCGTGTCCCCTCGACGTCGCTCACCAAAACGCACAGTTCAGCTGATTACTATTTGCTCTTATGTCATTCGCTGACTCATCAACACCCGAATTTCAGACGTTTTTCGAAATCCTAGGGTCTCATGACAATACGGTATGGTCGCAACAACAAAAAACAGTTCACAGTACTCGCACATTCTTCTAACTATACTCAACATTCTTTTGTATCAATCGGCAGCGACTTGCGGCTGTTTGTTGGTATTTGTTCAGGATCAGTTAGAAATGCTGCTCGCCACTAGGTGCTCGCTCCCGAATGGCGTTTGGGGGCCGTTTTTTCAAGAGGTTCGGTTCTATTGGGCTAAGAGTCATAGTCACTCTGGAACAGAACTGACGCGTGGTTTTGATTGATATGCGTGTACAGAACCATATCTTTGCTCCCATTTCGCGTACTACACGCGGTCAAAATTTCGAAACACCCTTCCTCTCTCTTCTTCCCAAAACCCCAATGTTCCCAAATTTCAACGAAATGAGCTGCTGAGACGGCAACTCTCCGTTCCCCGTTTGGTCTCGAAACTGACTCATTTTCCCCTTCTCCGTCCCCGTTCCCGTTACAAACACTATCCGGGAAAACTGAGAACTGAAAAGTGAGAAGAAACTGTTTCTCCCGCCGTCGTTTCTATTATACTATGTATCTGTGCTTTTTTGTTCGTTTTTCTCACGTCCTCCTCCTCCACATTTTCTCGTTATAGTCTGTTCCTGCACTCTACTCGCTCTCCCACACAACTGCACTCGTTTTTGCGCTCTCTCTCTTTCTCTGGAAAAGAATTTCGCACACCACCACACCCACTCTGAAATACAATAGATGCGGGGGGGGAACAGGGAGAGAAAGTGGGAGGACGGGGGGTTGGGTTCCAGAGACTGAGAAAATGGTATGGAAAAGCCATGATACGATAGAAGAAGAGAAGAAGGAGAAGGAGAAGAAGAAGAGAAGAAGAAAAAAAAACGACGACCGCAAAAAATGCGCACAATTTCTTGCGTTTTATTGTATTGTGTTGTGTTTTCTCGCACTTCCCTGTAGAGGACAAAAATGCCCCGATTCTTCCGACTTGGCTTTGCCAAAGACCACCGCACCGTAATTTGGTTCCGTTATCTTGATAGTGTTTGTGTGGAGGGTTTCTCCGGTTTTTTCCCCTTCGGTTTTTTTCCCACCCGACTTTGTTCCACCAGACATCAGAGGGAGATTCTATCTGCTAGTAGTTCTGTAGCCTCTACTCCCGAAATCAACTTTCGGACTTCCCCCTTGATCTGTGTCTTCTGATCTCTACACCTTCTTAACCCATCTTTAAGCCATTTGCAAGTAAGTGATCTACAAGAAACTCGAACTCATAATCGTGTTCCTCTGGTTTCTGCCTTCCTGCAGCAGGACAATTCTTCGATCAAACGCTATTTTGCCATGTTCTGTTCTCCTTTCTCCACCTTCGCCGCCCTCTCTCTCTTCACTCATTCAAGAATCTGAGAACCCGTCGGAACCGGTTCTCAACATTGGTTGTATGTCTTTTTCTTGGTTCAAGGTTCTTCCCGCACGCCCTCCTATTCTAGGATGATTCACATTATCTCTACGTATCGCTTCGAAACCTTAGGAACCCAGAATAGGGACATAGTGTCTTGTGAACCGGAAACAGAACACAGAGCGGGTCAAAAAGGGTGTGGCCTTCTCAGGAAAAGACCCACGGGCGATCCAGTCTGAAAACGGGCAAAAGGAAACGGGAAGATTCGGCGACGAGCGATTGAATGAACTGTTGTTATTGGCGCCGCCGCCACCGGCCCCAAACATACAATTAACCTTGATGATGTTTTATACGTTGTATAAGTTAACCGCAAAAATCAAAGGGTCACACTCACGCAGACGCTCTGGATCTAGACGGCGAACGTAGGTACAGCAAATTGTCAACATCTGATGCGTTACGTCTTCACTTCATGTCACGATTTCTGATCTACCAGAATGACGGAATATTTCGAGAAGAATTGCGGAAGAGGAAGTGCACCTCGGAGTTTGACATCATGAAGCCATTTAACAATCCCGTGAAATTCAAATCTAATAACATCATGTGGGTTTGAATCGAATCAAAAACAGCTCACTTCAGATCATCTCCGCCCACCATTCCCACAACTCCCACGTTTCCCACGTTTCCCACTCATTCCACAATCGTCCATTGCTTCCTGCTTCCTGCTTCCCCCTCTGGCATTCAGTGATCTTTTTGACCTCCTCCCTCATCTCCTAATCTTTTAGTGCCTCCTCCCTCTTTTCTCACCCAATTATTATCCTTTTCTTGAAAAACCTTGATGAAGCCTTTCGTCGGCCAATGAGCATTCCGGATTTCAGGTCCTGTTTAGGAGGACCAGCACACTCTGTGATATGCGCAACTACTAGCAACTGGCAGCTTCCCATGCAGTACACGCGTCAGGTACACACACTGTTTAGCATATTGCAAATATTCCAGCTATATAGTGACATGAATGTTTTATTTGCTGTTTTCCAGGAAGCTTGCAAATCGTTTCTGAAATCATCTCGATGGAAAATCAAGAAGGCGGATCGCCGAAACAGGTGAGAAAACATAGAAAAAGCCATGTGAACATCCTGAAAACCATTGAATCTTTGAGATTGCGGCCGTTCCGTCTTTGCTCTCCCAACAAGCGCTGCCGTCGTCCGCGACGGCAACAGCCTTCCGAAGCCATCCGTCGGAAAGTCAAGATGAGCTGTCGCCCACCAATTCCTCACGTACGTTGGCTTCAATAGTACACCCCTTATTCTACGCACACGCACCCTGAAATTATGCCCCCGCCAAACTGATGATTGACCGTTTTCGTATTGTCTCCTCTCTCTTTCTCACCTCCAATTTCCTCTCTAGTCCATCATCGAAGTTAACCGAATTCCGTGACGTTGTTTTCTTTTCTGTTCTTTTCTCTTTATTTATCAAGTATACGTGTTTGTCTCTGCGTGTGTACTTTTCTTCAGTTTCTGTGTTCCTTTTCCCTTCGGGGCAACGTCTGCATCACCAGCTTGCATGCATTCTCGCATCCGGACTTTCGCTTGGATAGGTGTGCAAGAAGCGTCTCCTTTTCCGTACTCGCAGTGTTGTCGTAGTAAAAAAGCGTGTTGTTGTGTTGTTGGCCATCTCTTGACACCTTCTTAACATCTGACAACTGTTGCAGAAGCGCCAACACCGGCTGGTCCGATCAGCGCGTTCCGCTTCTCTTCCGCATTTTTTAACCCTGACATTTTACGTAATCTAAATATTCAGAAGTCGAATTCACCAAGTGAGAGTCTCTAAGAGCAACGTTCAACGCACTTCTCGAATTTCAGAGCATCTATCAGACGACGTTCCATCTTCACAACCTTCACAATCACAACCGGATACACCTTCAGAGCCGCTTCCGCCACCACAATCCCTTCACTTCCCACTGCCCCTGGCACCCGTTCCAAACTCTGATATAGTGGTGCCAGTGACAAGTCCGCACGTCGCAGTCCACAACGTGACGCTTCTCGACTGGCTGGGACACCGTGTGCTGGCCCGAGTGCCGCCCGGTCTTTATCAGCCAGGATATGTGAAAAACGCGCATAACAACCGGGATGTCGTTGTGCAGGTAATCCCCCTTTATATGCCCTATAACATATTGGTGGCTTCCAGTTGGATGATGGTCGAGAGGTCCGGTATGACTATATCTTCCACGAGTACAATATTCCCGTGGTGATTGCTGATCAAGCGCCGAGTCTTTCTGATTTGAGAACAGAGGTGAATTTGAATTTGTGATCTATAGAATAGATCAGATCTATTCAAGGTGGAGTTGGCCGAGAAGTTCAAACTTTTTGACCAACTTCTCAAATACACATAGACAGTCCCAACAAACAGGTCATTTTTGATTTACAGTTGCTGTCCGCTAACACGAAGACTGTTCTGGCTGTGAGGTTACCTTTGGAGAAGACCGAGTACACCTATCGGACGGCTGAGCTTGTGCAAAGCACCGCGAACCCTACACGATTTTTGGTTAGTATCCTAGTCATTTTCTCCGGTTTCAAAGGCCCGTGTTCAGGTGCGAGTGACGAATGCAACGTACACGAGTCTAGTGTCGAGGGCGAATCTCCGATTGCTAAGACCTCCGTGGTTCGATGATATGACACAGAGACCTCCCACCAAGTAAGTTCCTTGTCTTGTTGTTCTGCTACTCGTTAATTACACGGGCAGATCTTTAAAGGTGGTTTAAATCTAGAACGAATACTGAAATATCATTGCGAATTTTGAAATGTTGGCCTTATTTGCAGTCTAAATCCGGCAGTGCTCACAAACGGAAATGGTCGGCCGCAAGTGCCAGACAACATGGCACTGTTGATGGCTCTTCAGCAGCAGCAGAGGATGCAGCATTTACAGCAGCTTACTTCCGCGTAAGTTTGTTTCGGTTTTGTTTTTGTCATAATTATAATGTGCTAGTGTTATGTGGGCAAAAAGAAGAACACTTTCAATAACGTACTAATCAAAATTATTATCTAGCAGTATAAGTTCGACATTTTTGCTTCATTTCTTTCATTTTGTTTTCCAAGTTTCCCATGATTTCCCATAATTTCCCATCATTTCGTGTCTATGTTTTCTGCTACTTTGTCTTTGATTTTCAGCGGCGCCTCGTCTTCATCTCAAGCACAACCGTCTCCCTCCACCCCCGCGCCGTTTCTAGTCAAACAAGAGCCAGGCACCTCGAAGACGGTATCCGTCGATTCGGACGAGGAGCAGCCGGGTTCGGCGAACCAGGTGAGCGAGCTAATCCGCGCACGTACCTTACTAACGTTCTTTGATGACTCACGTCATCGGAGCATCGTTGAAAAGGATTCCGCGGCCCACCTAACAAATCCCTCACTCTATTCACTAGTAATCTCACAAAAACCCCTAATGTTATGGTGTTAGCGTAACAAGAAGAGACGCGCGCCCCTCATTCTTCGTATCACCTTCTCTAAAAAATATGAGTATTAGCGCGACGTCTATTGTGTCGCTGTGTCAATTGGTAGTACGGTAATCCTATCCTTAGTACTCAGAGCCATATTTTCCGTCACTCTCGTGCCATTTCTTCTAGGATCAGTCGGGTGAAGAACCATCGCCGACTACGGTAACGACGGCTGCTCCACGTACTCACCTTCTGAATCCTTCTCAAGACTCGGGGATTTTCGAAGGAGATCCTGACGGTGCTGGAACATCTGCGCCTACTGGAGGATCAGCTCCCGGAGCCTCTGGGACCATGTTCCAACACATCACTGCTCCAGTGTGTGCCACTAAGGCCATGCTTGATCAAGTATCCTTTTTCTGTCCATTCCTCTCAATCTCCCCCCTTTGATTCTTCCAGCAGCGGTTCAAAAAAGGCGAAATCGTCACGACGCAATGTGGTATTCGGAAGAAGTTCAACGGGAAGCAGTGGCGACGGCTGTGTTCGAAGGAAGGTTGCAACAAGGTGAATTCCCTTATCAAAGTCCCCCCGATCATATGTTGAATGATTGTTTGTCACAAGATCCGATCGAATTCAAAGTACCCCTATTTTCGTCCCCTTCAGCTGAAACAGTAGCAGTAACAGAAACAGACACAACATTGATAAACGAAAATGAAACGTTGTGAAGTAGAGAGAGAGAGAGGGGCGCGAATGAGAATTGGAATGATCACAATCACAAGTCGGTATTTACGACACACCGGTCACTTTTGTTCCTATCCTCTCCCGCGTACCGTAATGAATAGCCGGTGTTAAGAGATAGAAGAAAGACTGGTGTATGTTCATGTCTCGAGAGACCTATTGAAGCGAAACGGATACCTAATCAGGTGACAAAAGTCATCTGTCGTCAGCCTCTTATTCTATTTCCATCCGATTCTCTGTTTCAGTCTTTCGTTTTTCACCTTCCACATATACTTGAACTTCAGGAGTCCCAACGACGGGGGTACTGTTCTCGGCATCTATCGCTGAAAAGTAAGCCACCCCACGGACATCACCTCGAGCGAGCATCCCCTGGAACAAGCACGAAACCAGGTGAGACTACTGTACCTCCCCGCTTTTCGTGTTTCATTCATTCATTCGTGCTCCATTCATTGCGTAGTCTCCGTGCGACACACTTCCTGCCCGGACATTTTTCGATACTATTTATGCTCTGTAGCCGTTTCCCGCCAAAGTAGTGCTGATTAAACAAACACACTTTCTCGAGTATGTGCCTAATTAAAAGAAAAAGTGTGAAGAATGGGCACGAAAAAGTCGTGGTGAACTTGTGATAACGACGTGTCGTTTTACGGGGGAGGTTGATTATTACATTTATTTGTGATTTCTTAATGAATTAGGACTCTTACCATTCATCCGAAATGTCTTTCGGTCGGGAAATGTCTTGTCTAACAAGTCTGACCTTATCATCAAAACCAGCCGCCTTTTCCGCCTTTTCCGCACTGCTCATCAACCTATTCCCTCGTTAATTAACCCAACCCGCCCACACCATTTCCTCGTGATTTATGAGTTCCTTCCGTGCTTTTTCCCCCTCCATAAAAAACAGAACAAAAAGGGCAAAAGGTACGAAAAGTGAATGGCGCGCGCGCAGGGGGACCACTGACTTTTTTCAGTGTGCGTGCACTCTACTCTATTGAATACAACAACGAAACCTTCTTTTGCCGCTCCATTTGCCCTCTCACTCTTTTCCATCTCCATTGCTCCCGACGACAATTTCCGCTTTTTCTTTCTGCTCTTTCAAAAAAGGGAATTGAATGGATGGCAAACGAGTTACGACTAGTTGTTCCGTTTTTTTGAGGAATATGTCCCATTCGCCCTCCCCTCTTTGGCAAACGTGAGAAAAGTGAAGACGAGATTTTTGGTGTCAGCTGATTTGGGGAGAGGAGAAAACATTGGCAAAGTTTGCAATGATATTATCACTACACACTACCGTAATCCTTTTCACAATCCGATTGGGGAGACGGGGATTTGATGTGCGCTCTAGTTCTTCTTTGGGAAGATTACGAAATGATACCAAGCCGGTTACGGTGGTTTTTAAGAATGATTATTTCAGAGCCGATTTCTAGCTGTTTTCCTTTTCAACACAAATCCATATTTCGGCTTGACTTAGGTCGTTCTCCATGTTCTGCTCTGGATTAAAGAAAGACTTAATGAGCGGTTCTGAGCTAGAAAGAGCCCATTTTGATGTCTAGACCCGTCTAGACCCCTCTAGACCCCTCTAGACCCATTTCTTTCTGGAAACCGATGAAAAAATTCAAGGCAATAATGGACGGAACAACGTCTCCGTACCAATTGCCATAGTACGATTTTCATTTGCCATACAATTTTCTGCAAAGAGTACGTTCGTTTCGTCTTCATTTGTTACGTTTATTCTTCCCCCCCCCACTCCTCTTCTCATCTCTCTGAATACCATAGTTGTACGTTCTCTTTCTCTCTTCCTCTCTCTCAAATCAAAATCAAAATTCTAGAGTTGATTAGTCACACGCTGAGAGATGGGCACACACGAACAAATAAGAGGGGTGGAAAACATTTGAATAGGACGCCAGGAGGCACTAGTGGTCATGTACTGTTTTCTATGGGTTTAGTACGACGCGCGCCCGGGCTCCACCCATTTTCGTTACAGTTCCAGAGGAAGGGTGTGAAATTGGAGTTCAGTCTCCAGTTATCAGATCTTTTTTGCAAAGAAAAGCTCCAAGACCCCTCAGTTTTAATGATGTGAAAACGGCTTCTCAGATTACACCCCCCCCCTTTTCCCTTAGCGCAACATTTCCATCACGCCTCCAGAACTATACTAGTTTCCATTCCAAATCCCAACCCAACCGGGGGGTTTTCGGTTTTTCTTTTTCTCACTGCTCCAAAAATAATTGTTTTTCGCTCAAATGTTTTCACATCAAAAGTCATATACTCAACCCACTAGTGGGGACGGAAGCAGGTGGAATTGCGATCCGCAATACTTTCTGCTCATTCTGCTCGCTGGAGAAGAGAACGAATACGAATTGCCGGCATAGACAGTCAAAGTCTTGTGTGATAGGATTTAGATGTCTCCTATCTTATATGTCGGATTTAGTGTCATAAGCGGTATACCCAGAGTCCGATTGTGCAGCGGCCCATTTCCTTATTTTCATCTTTGCTCGCACCCGCGACATCATATAAAGTTCACCGCAATTTGCATTCTCATCAGAATCATGGAGCATTCGTTGACGCAAATCTTCTCCCTCCCCCTTCCCCCTCTTCTTCATTTTCAAGTTCTCAATTCCCCCCATCCATCCACCCACATCGCCCCCGATCGCCCTTCATTTCCTCTTGACGCAAGCGGCCAGTTGTTATTCCCTTTTTTACAGAGCTCTATCGTTCCGACTCGTCAGTATTCCTGCCCAACTCGGCTCCCCCACGCATTCCGACCACAGTCAACGCGGCCGTGTTCCCCGGAAAGATCAACCCGCTCTCAGCTCCGCCAACGCTACTGACGGATAAGAATCTGCCGGCTCAGTTTTCGGTGAGTTATATTAGTTCCAGACGAGACAAGACAAACAAGTGTTGTTTTGATATTCGTGAATCTTGTCTTTGATTCGCGTCCCGATCCGATTTTCCTCCCCATGAGAGAATCTGGGCTGGCTGCTACCTGGAAATGTGGGAAAACAGCCTGGAACTGGGCACCGAATCGTGTTTCGTGTTTGCATGATCACTCAGAGATCAAATCGCCCGCCGCACGCCGGATTTAGAACTTACCCGTCGCTGTTTCATTGAACCAAAACCGTTACGGGGGTTTGATCCGTTTGCCGTTTCGTCACTCATACGCACAAGTTCATTCAGTTGTGAAAATCTGTGACGTAGGTGCAGAATGACAGTCGGGAGGGGGCGGCGTCGAATTCTGGTCTCCGCTCATCCGGGTCTCGTGTGAAAATGAAAAAAGCGACGCCGTCGACGGAAAACTGAACTGCCGACTTGGCGTCGTCCGCTCATCGAAATGTGATATTCGGACGCGGCGCTCTTGAAAATGTCCCCATGAATTTCGATCCCCATACTCTTCTCGTTGCAATCTCTTCCTCTTTTTCGTCGTCTTCTTCTTCTTTTTTTTTCGTTCGTGCTAAAATGGAAGAAGAATGGGACGGGATGGGGGGAACAAAATGACAAGCAAACAATGGCGATGTGACATTTGAAGTTGCAGGTTGAACGCGCTCACCAAATCCAGCAGTTGATGCAAATCGGCAACGTCAGATTCGAGAATCAGTTTCAGCAGGTGAATCGCGGGTGATTTGTGAGCCTAGACTAGAATATTCCCGATGTTGATCTTTTCAAGTCAGCTCCCTTATTTCTTCCTCATTCTAGCTCCAACAACTTCTGATGCAAGTGCCGCCGAATCGTCGCCGGATGGACGAGTTGCCTGCGATCACGCAAGCGAACGCAGTCTTCTGTCCTCCGCTGAACTTGCCATCCGCCGCTGCAGCTGGCCTCTTCAATCTCAACCCATCCTTGCTCTCCCAACTCACAGCTCCACTGCTCCAACAACAAGCCCAAGCGCTCATCCAGCAGCAGCTCAATGTGCAGAACAGTCAGACAAACAATAACAATTTGAAGCCGAAGACCGAAGAAGTCGAGGAGCAAGAGGAGGAGGATGACGATGATAGTGATAGTGAGTGTGAGGATGCACACGCACGAATAGGCAGCTAAGGGGCTAACGTTTTTCCACTTTCAGACGTCAGCGTTTGTCAAAAAACCGAAGAGCGCTCCGATGACGACGATGACGGAAGTTCGGGAGGAGGCGGAGGCGTCGCGTCAGCAGGCTCCTCAAATCCGAACGGGTCTAGTTCAAGTGCGTTTTGAGCAAGCTTCTCCACGATCATCATCCTTCCGAAAGCCTAGATTATCCACAGACATCTTTCTCATTTTGACGTCTTTTTCGATATTGCTTTAATATAAAAGCCCTCCACCCCAACTGGGTGTGAGTGGTGAATGTAGTCTAGAAACTCTTCCCTCTAGACAAAAGAGGAAATTGCTAATTCGCGCCGTCCACTATTATTGCTCTTCTCTCTCATCCGGTCTACCTTTCAGATTTTCAAATTAACCCTGCTCCGCACGGCGGCTCAAACACCTCTCCACCCACTTCCGGCGGCAATCAGAACCAGCGCCATCAGACCAACTCGCACAACTCGGGTAAGTAGCCATATCCCCCCACTCCTCCTTCCGCATTGCTCCCTATTGCCCCGCACACATCTCTAACTCATTAACGCGCTTTTTTTCACTCAAAAAACGACGGGTGTGCGGCTGAAGACTGCTGCCTGCGGTGGTGTTTGTTTTTCGTTCATAATGTTGCAATTTTACTATGCCTCCCACTTCTATTTCGACGTGCGTACGCTTTCTCGCCCACACCCATCAATTTCCGGCGGCTTTCGACGCTTCTAGGAAACCGTTCTTGGTCTTGTTGTGTTTTTGAACGAAGCCTCCCTCCCTGCCAACCCCCCACTTGAGTTCGAGGGCGAAGAGCAGAGTTCTTGTTGTTGATTTCTTCTGTTTCATTTCCATTTTCCTCACCACGCCTTTCTTTCTCATCTCATCTTCATCCAATTTCGTCCCAATTTTCTAATCTCAGCCAGCCTCATCTGACCTTTGCGTGACGTCCGAGCCGTCCCCTCGCCCGGCCAAACAAACGTCCACCCACCATTTCCTTTTCGCCTCCGCCGCTTTCCGCGCATTTTCTGCCACCTCCACCAACACCTCCATGCCTCTCCATTCACGTTTATCTTTCCTAATCGCTTGCAAGTGATATGATATCATCCAGTAAACTCACACTCAAGTTCTAATCTTAAATGCGCCACGCAAAATATCAATCAACTCAGCAGGCCCCCGGCTTTTGAAGACCGACAGCAACTAAGAATACGGCTCAAGTCCTTATCCGCGAATATCTCCCTTGAGTTTATATTACCTATCTCCCCTCGCTCTCCCCCTTCTCCATTCATTAGGAAAACGTCATATTTTTCTTTCTCGCTTGCAAAGCAGATCAGCTCCTCCCTATTCCATCCTATCCTCTTCTTGCTTCTCCTATCCCTATCCAATCCATTGAGCAGATTTCTGCGTTCGGATTCGAATTTGATCCAAACGGATGATGTTTTCAGCTGACGACGACATGTCGAGAGAGCTCTCTGTTGAGACTAATGAAGGAAGTCTTCCGTCGGTTCCGTCACAGGTTCGTCACAGTTCTGAACTTTTGTTTCTTGGCGGCTTGGCTTGATTCTAAGATTTCGACTCAAAGTTTACACCTGTGTTTATCCTACTGAGAAACGCGTCTAGTTACCCGTAATAATAGCGTTGGTAGTGATGCGGTCATGATGATAATCATAATGTTTTCGATAGTGCTCCGTGTCAGAAGGAGGCGGCTACTTATATAAGAAGCTTTTCACGTAACAAACTTCACTCTGACTCAGATCACGCCCTTTATCAACATCCCTCAATCCCCCACGGATCAGTCCTCTTTCACTTCATTTTTCATTTTAGACGTCCTCCAACACCATTGGCAGCAGTGTCAACTCAGCGTTCCGTTCACCAGGTCGGTTTGTTGATCAAATAGACAGGTTTCAATTGGAAACCAAATCAACGAGGCGGCCCTCCCGTCTGCCCCCGTCAAGCCATCTCATTCTCATTTTTCCAGTGAAAATCGAGCCGAAAGATGACTACGAGCAGTCGTCACATGTGAAAGATAGCATGGACGTGAAACCGGAGGTTTTTGCGGCCACCGCCGCTTCCAAAGAGCGTAGACGATCCAAGACCACGGTATGCAAGGTGTTTATTTGTTCGAGTACGTCCAACCCTCTGGAGTCTTCAGAACGAACCACACGTTCGCCGACCAATGAACGCTTTCATGATCTTCTCGAAACGTCACCGACCGCTAGTGCATCAAAAGTACCCGAACAAAGACAACAGGACGGTATCGAAAATCCTCGGCGAATGGTGGTACTCACTGGCCGCCGATCAGAAGGCCGAGTATCACAAGTTGGCGACCCAAGTGAAAGAAGCGCACTTCAAGGCTCATCCGGACTGGAAATGGAGCACCAAGGACAAGAAGATCAAGTCTGAGTCATTGAACTCCACCCCAGTGGCTAGCACTCCGAAGAGTCAGGTGAGGCCTTCTAAAGTTTGCTACATTGGTTGCCCTGCCGTGTTCTATGCTCATTAGCGTTTTTTGAAGTTTCAGTTTCTGATTCTTTTTGATACACGGAAACACACAAAGACACCCCTCTCAATAGGAAAACAAAGGAAGACGATGGTTCCAGGTATTCGACTTCGACATACGCAACTCGGATGATCTGGCTAAGTCGTTCGTCGACGGCACCGCGCTCCTCAGCCCAATGACTCCAATGACACCCGGAGCGTCGGCTTTCCGGCACTTGTCGTCATCCCGCGACTCGACAACATCCACGTCATCCTTCGACTTCACCGCCCTCCCACTTCTAAGTCCCAGCTTGTCGGCGATCTCAGTGAACACACCGAGCATCGCCAGCTCGCCAGCACTAACGACTAGCGGATTGCAGTTCGACTTTGACAGCTTGAAACAAGGAACTACTGGGGTGGGTGGTGACATAAATAGTGTCCCAACATGTTTGTCCTCTTCACCCCATCAATACGCCGACTAAACACCGCACTATCAGTTTTAATGGGCAGAAGACGGGTGGAGAGAGGGGGGAGAGACAGAATGGCTACCAATTTAGAAAGGCATTCGCTTTCTTTCAGGTCTACTCCACCTTCAACCCGGCAATGATAAGTACTCTGGTCAACTCGACAACAGCAGCCGCAGCAGCAGCAGCCGCAGCGGCGGGCCGACAATTTGTGCCGATGTACGACACATCTGCATTCTACTCGACACCAGTGTCCGCATTCCGCGTTCTGGTTAGTCGCAGTTTTTGGTTGGCCGAGAAGAATTGGGGGGAAAGAGGAATGTTTTGTTAATGAATACATAACAGTGATAACGTGTCGATCGACAAGCAGCGGCCCCTCACTGTCACCGGAAATTAGGAGAAACATGTTGTATCGAATTAGCGGGGGAGGAGGTGGATGGGAGGGGGGGGGGGGGGGAGGCCTTGATATTAATTGGCCGCCGAACTGAACTAAGCCTTCCTCGTCATCAAATGATTCCTCGTTTCAACTTCAGAACCCCACTCTCTCCTCCATCATGTGCTTCCCGATGGCTGATCCGGTCACGTCGCCACTGTCTGGAGTGACACCGACGCCGCTGCCGCTGAAGGTACGGGTCCAGTCCCCCCACTTCCCCCCGAACCCGGCGTATCGCTGTGTTCGCTGGGGCCCGCCCTCCTTATCACTTCCCGTCGCCCTCCTCCTCCTCCTTTTCCCCCTCCTACTTCCCCTCCCCACCCTCCCAGTCCCCCATTAACATTCCCAAACCTCGAGTGAATTATTACTAACCATTCGGTTTCTCTCATCGTTCTCTTCAAGACACGCGCACGCCGCCCAACCCCACAGCCATAATTACCCACAGTTGCCCGCCCACTTCCGGCTACAGTAGGCATAAAGGGAGGATAGAATAAGAAAGTAGTCATCAAGATAAGTGCACTTCTTTCTCGTCCTCGTAGTCGTCGGTGCGGCACGAGATGTTTTGACCGGGCGCCGCCCCTTTCCTGCCATCAGTCTTGCAAAAAAGACTTTGGTCGTGTACGCCCCGTCCCCCAGAGACTTTTTAGGGGGCACTCCCCTCGTCCCCCCCCCCCCCAATCAGTACTAATGGAATGTAGTTCCCCCCGATTCACTTTGTCCCGCAGAACTTCTCGGTGTTGTCTTCGATGAGGATGCGGTAGAAGAAATTCGATTTCCGAGCGACACACAAAAAAAAACGTCTTGATGGCAATCATCTGACAAACATTGTGTGCCTCGGTGCTGGGCTCTCTTCCCGCGTTTCTCATCCGCGTCTATTGTTCCAAAGCTCAAGTTCTCGCAGAAATTGAGCCGCCGCCGTTGACTGTGACCCCCTCCCCCCCCCCAGATCTTCTGTTTCTCGGCGGGCTCTCTCGATCCGCGACAGCGGTGTTTTATCTTTCCGTTTCACTTGCCCCGTGGCGTCTCTTCGCAAAAATCAAAACACATTGCGGACCGGAGCAATAAATCATGAGGGGGGAAAGTTGCTTTACGACATTTAGCCCGCACTCCTCCTCTCGGTCGTGATCAGTTCATTCACTTTCTCTTTTTCCACTTGATGATAGACAACTCACAGAGTCCTTGCAGATGTCGTGTCCTGAGACTGCCAACCTGATGCCACAGCTTCAGGAGAAGCTGGAGAGTGTGAGCTTCCTGGATCAGATCAAGATCGAGCCTGTCGAGACGCCAACTATCCAGAGCCCGGTGGTGAGACCGCCTGTCGTGCGCCCGACTCCAATCCCAACTGCTCAATTCCTGGCTCCCCGGCAAGAGTTTGTGCTCCAACCGACGCCCGCTCAACTCGGAATGAGACGTGAGTGAGCGCAAAACATCGACGCAACGAGCAGGAATCGAACCTACGCGGGCAAAGCCCAATGGATTTCAAGTCCATCTCCTTAACCACTCGGACATCGTTGCCTACCCAAAAGGAGGCCGCCGCCTCTGTGATAAGCCACTCGCGTTTCGGAAAGCCTCTGCTCGCGGCGGCGCGTTGCTCTCGCCGTCTCGCCACCCCGCCAACTATTTGTTTTTCAGGCAACAAGCGCCCGCTGCGAGAAATCGAGACCGAGTCGGCGGTCTCGTTCAAGTTGTTCAAACGAGACGATGAGCGAATGGATAGGTGCGTTGCAAGCGACGAGGGCAATTAACATCAATTCCTTATCAATTTAGACTTCTTGCTAAAGTTGGATTCACCGAGAAATTCGCGCAGCTTCCGGAATTTACGCCCAAGGTAAGTGCGTAATCAAATCGAGAGAGAAAGGGGAAATGGAAGTGGTCGAAGATCAGAATCATCGCCAAAAGTTCAGATCTACAACGAGGTTCCGTCGTCGCCGAACTTGCCGACCCCTTTCAAGACGCCGGGTCAAGACTCGACCATCTTCTTCGGACCGAACTTCAACCCGGACAACGTCGAGTCGCCGTCCACTCCGATGACTCCAAAGGCGTTAAAGTCGGGGCAAACCACTCCAATGTTCGGGGAGAGATCGTCGAATAAGAAGCTTCTGGAGGAGCGTAGAAGACTGGTCTACCACTTTCTGAGTGATGAGGGACTTTTCCCAAATTGTAAGGGTTTGAGGGGAATTGGCTATTCACAAGGAATGCGTTACAGCTCAAGAAATCAACAAGTTCCAAGAACAACATCAAGACGTTTTCCCAAGTCGTTCTTCTTTGATTCTGAAGATTCGCGAAGTTCGCCAAAGAAAGATGTCAAACGGAAGTGACCCACTCATTGACCCCTCTTTCAAGCCAAGTGAGAGAGACAAAGAGAGATACCGTAACCCGAGAACCTTTGCAGCGCTTGACAACATCATTTCCGCTATCTACGACAAGTACCCAATCAAGAAGGAGCTTCCAACCCCAACCTTCCCGTCGTCCACTGAGCTCATCGATATTACCGTCTGAACTAGTACATTCTGAATGCCCTCCCACTGAAACTCACGCCAGCCCAGTCCATCCCGTCCCAGTCGAACCCGAACCCGAACCAAACCAAACCTTTTTCTAGCTTTACAATTTCATCTCTCTCGCATTTTACCTTACCCTTCCCAACCAGTTATTTTTCAAAACTTCTATCCACTTTGTGTTCATACTCCAGTCGATTGCCTTCCGGATCCATGTTCTAGTCACTTGCCTCTCTTCCAAAAACCCTTTGCCCTTCGCGCTTTTAGCCATTTTCCTTCCCCGCCTTAGCCCCCCGTGCACCATCCGTAGTTGTCCCATCTATTCATCACACCCCCGGTATTTTGTTCCATATTCCATATTTTATGCATATATTGTCCCCCCGCACCCTCTCATTCACAACCACTATATTTTGTCAAGAGCCTCAGAGGCATCATTTTTGCAATCTTAACACATTTGATCACAGTCCTATTACTTTTTCCAAACTGAAGTTTGCCGCACTCCCGCTGTTCCCCCACTCCTAGTGACAACCACCATCTGCTGTGATCTAGATCTTTTCCCCTTCCTTTTCACATCCCCTCTGCTTTTACCCTTAACCCCCCATCTCTGTGTCACAAGTTCCATGTATTTGTTCCAATTGCTAGCATCTAGTACCCCGAAAGAACGATTCAACCAATAATAGCTCGCAATCCCGGTTCTTCCCCCCACGTTTTGTGTAACATCCAATACTCCCCATTGCCATAATTCTTCAACTCCTCCAACCCAACCTTTTCCCAGGCAGTATTTGTCTCCGAATTCTCTTCTCTTCCTTCCAGTTATTTCTCCTAGTAAATTCTAAAAAAGTTGACGCGCTTCGATTTGTTCAGGAATGTTTCCATTCTATTTATTTCCACTTCCTCCTCTCCCATCTCTCATTAGTGTAAATTCCAGCTAGACATTTTCCCAATTTCTCCCCTCTCCCAAATGACTATTATTTTGGATATATGCTTGCTTTTGTGTGTGCCCATAATTATTTGAAGTGAATCTGATTTCAAACAAAAATAAAGATAGATATATACAAACGTTTTATTGTGAAGATGTTATGAAGAGATACTGGAAAAAAAACAAGAATCATCGTCTCCGCTTCAAATTCTGATATCCAGAGGCATAATTCGCTTGTCCAGCATTTCCATAGCCACTAGGGACGTCAGACCGATACTGGTTGCTTCTGTATCCGTTATTATTGTTGTATTGATAGTCAGAGTACTGCTGATTCGAATTAAAGTTGCTGTTCGCATTGCCATAGCCAGCGGTGGCGGTACGGTAGCCATTGGTGTACCCGTCGTTGCTATAACGATTGTTGTTCCCATATCCATTGTCATAGTTATTTCGGTTGTTTTGATTGATTGCCTCTCCTCCAGATCCTGCTTGATAGTACTGGCCGGTCACTGGCTGGTTGCTGTTCGAATTCGAATCGCTTGAGGACCCGAACCAGTTCCCGAAAGTGCACGATTCACATTGACATGTCGGGTCGTCACCGCTAAGGACGCTTCTGCAGGATCCCGAGCTACACAGCTAAAGATAAAAGTTACAGTATGCCAAGAGACCATGACTCACTCTAACTTTACACCAGGAAGTACATAGTGGGTCTGTGAAAGTCGACAAAATGCTGCTAGACGAGCAAATTGTCGCCCCGGAGACCGAGGAAGCGGAAACAGAGAGCAGAGCGAGAAGGAACAACATTATCAGACCTTCCCGAAACGTTTCCTCACTTTTATACTAACGAAACATGAACCTCTAGGCTCCGAGACCTCATTTGACACACCTCCTCCTGACTCATTGTAAACTGTCAGTTAGAGACAGAGTGTTTACTCGACCGATCAACTTATTAGAGAGTTGTTGTTTGCCAACTCTTTTCTTGGCATCTCTGCGTGAAAAGAGATCTCGGACAAAGTTCATATTTCTTTCATTCGTGGTCGGTTCGTGTTTGTAGACATGTATAATATGTCTCTTCGAATTAGGATGACGATCGGTAAAAAAGTTTTTTCATTGTCCATAGTTCGTATCTTTTACATCTTATTTTACATTGCAGCGGAAAGGGGGGAGGGAAGATGAATGTTGCGTTGCATCAGTTTGAATTGTACCGATCGTTGCCAAATTGAGTGTCGTAGCTGTCTTGGCTAGGGTAAAGGTCGTCTTGGTTGCGCTGGTTCTGGTTTTGGTTGCCATTTCGGTTCTGATAAGAAGAGGAGGAGGACGATGACGACGTGGTGCGACTGTCAGAGTTCATTCGCGTCCATTCGGTACCGTCGTCGCGATCTGGGTAGATAACGGTTCCGTCGTCGTCTCGGTAGCACTTTTCGCAGACGCATCGCGCGTTGTTCGCTCGACGAATCGACGGATCTTCTCGACACACGCCCTTTCCGCAAGCCTAGAGGAAAACGCCATTAAAATTTAATTGCGATCGAGGGGGGTGATACTCACTCGGATTCTGCACCAAACATCACATAACGGATCGGTGAAGAAGGCGCCGAACTCGCCCCATTCAGTTCTACGGGAGATGCATATGGTCTCGGATTCTGGGACCAGGGCGAATAGGAATACAGTGGAGATGAGAAGGAAGGAGTTCATTGCCAGATGGGCGATGGTATCACTGATGGGGAGTCCAGATCGTTTTATATCAGTGTCAGAGCAAACAGTAACAGTTTCGAAAGATATAGTTTGACCTTAGGCTTTCCCTTTCTCTCCCTGTCCTTCCCTCCCAGATGAATCCACATTGGCACGCTTCTTTGACTCATTTCTTTGTTTTTCTCGCCACGAGAGGAGTTCAATATTTGGTTGGCGAGCACAATACGGCACAGTACGCCGCGCTTGTTGATGATCGTTTGACTTTCCAATGAAGTCATCTTACTCATTGTCTCCCGAAGAAGCGGCCCGGTCTTTGTTTGGTCAGCCGACACCAGTCGACGAAACACTTCATTGCGAAATGTGACGAAGATTTATTGAAAACGAAATGACAAACGAATTACTGATATCTCAATCAAACGCCGCGACCGTCGAACGAACTGGATGTGTTCAACATCTGTCGACGATCAGGAAACAACACAAATAGACAAAAGGGACCGATGGAGAGAGCGGAAGATGACGAAAGGTAGTTAAATAAACAATAATGAGGAGCTATAAATCATAGAATATGTGAGCGATACCGTCAGATTTTGCTGGTGGAGATGGATTTGTCCTGGGTGGAAAGCCCAGTGCTTGTGGAAACGTTCGACAAACGGGCTTTCTTGCATAACACGAAATTGCGGAAGTCTCGGATCAGAAATATTGCCGCCAAAGGATCCAGGGCTGGGTATAGACCCAAAAACGCTCCGCTTTTGTTGGCATTCAAGCCAAGGTCTAAATCAAAAAGCGGTAGAACAATAACTGATCCAACTGGGATGTACATGGTCAAAACTGGCAGGAGAGTCTGCAAGTTTAACTAGGACTAACAATCTTGTCGATTCTCTTGTTTACCTGTACCCCAAGAGTTATAAACAACTGCCTGTTGAGCTCCTTTGTCTTGGTGCTCATATGAGCCGTACATTTGTTCATTTGCCGGAACGCTTGTGTTCCACAAATGACGATTGTTGAGAAGCAAGACGACATTATCAGAGATAGTATCTGGCAACCCATTAGATCAGAAAGGTTCCAGTGTCCAGGGCTATTTGAACCATCTGGCGTCTGGAATCGGAAACATTACAGTTTACACGCAAAAAACACCTACTCTATAAAGAAACGAAACAAAAGAGGCTTCGTAGGAATTGATCTGGAAGTGATTTTGGAGAATGTCACTGAAAGACCTGCACTTCAGAGAATCAATCAAAACAGCAATTCTCACTTGTATAAATGCTGCTTTTCCATTGAAGGATACATGAAATAAAGCGCATCAAGGGTCCATGTAGTCCAAATAATGAAACATGGAATGATTGTTAAAATGATACGGTTTCCATCAAAATAGCGTAATTTTTCAGGTCTGAAAACCGTTGATAATAAAGGAAACGTTGTTCTGTCTAAAGTAGTACTTGCAAACAGCAATGTATCGGTAGTAGAAGTGAAGAGCTAGAAGGGAAATACACATTCCGAAGCATCCACAGCAAAGCGCTGAAAAAACAAGTTGTGATCTAAATAATCTAGAATGTTTCAATTACAAGTTAATGGAATCCCGATTAGTTTGTTATGTTTGAATGGTCCACCTGAGCAAACACATAGAGATCGTCCATTGTTCAACGTGATCTGAGAAAAGTTTGAGTAACGCTAGTTCCACATCCTTGAAACTGTCTTACCGGGAGAGTGAGAACTTCAATCAGTGAGTACACCATTGCATATATCGAGAAGACAATCATTAGAATGCGATAGCGGCCGAAAGAACTGCTCGCTCTGGCATACAGCAAGTACAGTAGTAAGCTGTTGATCAACAGCGACCCAACAAAACCACCATACTGTAACAGCTTGATCAGATCTGGCATGTTTTTACCCGACGAGCCCTGATCATGTTAGTGCTGGCTTATATAGCGTAGACGACACAAATTAGGTGATCATTCAACTTCCAACATAACAACTGACTTCGCGGAAATGTTAAACGGAAAACAAGTTATTGTCAGTTTTTCTGAGCATGCTCTAAAACCAGTAGTCGAGTAGAACTTCAATAGCATCACGCAAACGGTCTCATAGGGATCACAAATCACTTTCTGGTTTCAAATAATAAGTTTCTTAGGTAGGTCAGGGAATCAACAAATGTTTTTTAACATGCAAAACTCACAATTAGCTTATAATTCTCCGGATGGTATTTTGATCTCCGCTAAATCTAATCTTTGGATTATTTTCCGATCTTCGCAAAACTTATATTTGAATAAATTGAATTTGTAAAACTACTGACTCACTTAGGATACCTAGGAGGCCTGTTGATCACGGCTGTTGACCGTGCAGAACGCAACAAAGTGACTTCGCGATGGTGGTCCAGTGGGCGGTGGTGTCGCCGAAGGTGTTCTTGACGTTCAGGAATTTTGAGAAGAGGTCCATCCATCTCAGCGGTGGTCTCCCTCTCGGCCCTTTCTTCCACCTCGGATACCACGTCAACGTGTCCGTTTTACATCTACCGTCTTCTCGTCTCACCGTGTAACCCGCCCAGCCGTGCTTCTGTTTCGCAATGTGTCTCAGAGGGTCTCGAACCTTCGAAATCTTTCGGATGTCCTCGCGATGAAGTCCTTTTTCGCTTTGCTCTCTCAGCGTGATGCCCACAAGAGCTCGTTCTAGAGCTGCGTGAGCAATCCTCAATTTTTCGGACGACCGTTTTGTGAATGCCCATGTTTGGATTCCGTACGTGATCGCTGGCAGGACTGTGGCGTCGAAAAATTTTGCTTTTATCTCTGGATTTCCACACTTTTCGAATACAATTTGAAGCGACTTGAAGGCAACCCGTCCGGCTCTCGTTCGTCTCGTGATTTCGGTGTCGACATCGTTTGTGGCATTGAGAAGTCTTCCAAGATACACGAACTCGTCAGTGTTTCGGAGCGTCTCATTCCCTATTTTGACGTCGTCGGTGTCGGTGAAACGAATCCGAAAGACCATCGTCTTCTTGTCGTTGATTTTTAGTCCTGTCACGGTGCTTGCCCGAACAAGGTCCTCGAGCATTTTGGACGATTCGGCGGCGATTGTCGAGATGATGACGATGTCATCGGCGAATCGCGAGTGGCTCAGCTTCCTTCCGTTGATCGAGATTCCATATTCGTTCTAATCGCATATCCGGATGATGGACACGAAGCAGGCGGAGAAGAGGTTCGGGGAGATTGGATCTCCTTGTCGTACTCCTTTGCCGATAGGAACTTCTATCCTCGTTGTGAACGGCTTGAAGCTCGTTGTGCAATTTTCGTAGCATGCGCAAATTTTGTTGACGTAGCACGGTTCGACTCCATTTCTTTCCAGCGAATTCCATATGTAGATGCTATCAAAAGCTTTCTCGAAGTCCACGAACGTGAGTATCAGCTGCAGTTGGTGTTCGCGGTGCACTTCGAGCAGCTTGTTGAGGACCGAGATGTGATCCATCGTGCTAAATTTCTTCCGGAAGCCGGCTTGTTCCACTGGCTGATTTTCTTCGAGAGTTGTTCGAACTCTTGCCAGCAAGCATCTGGTGAAGACTTTTTAGATTGAGGGGAGTTAGCAAATTGGCCGATAGTTGGCCAAGTTCTCTCTGTCTCCTTTTTTGTACAGTTTTGTTGTTCTTGAAGTCTTCCATGCTTCGGGTATTTTGCCGTTCTGCAAATAGTGGCTGAACCTTTCCGCGAGTGCTTTGAACAGTAGTTAGCCGCATGCTTCAAGGAGCTCGGCGGTGATTCCATCTTCTCCGGGAGACTTCCTCGGTGGGGTTGCGGCGATCGCTGATTGAATTTCAGCTTCCAGACAGTCAGGTGCGCCTGGAAAGTGCAGTCTGGGGGCGCGAGTGGTCGATGGTCGTGACGATTCCAATGAAGTTATCTTACTCATTGTCTACCGAGAAAACGGCCCGGTCTTTGTTTGGTCAGCCGACACCAGTCGACGAAACACTTCATTGCGAAATGTGACAGAGATTTATTGAAAACGAAATGACAAACGAATTACTGATATCTCAATCAAACGCCGCGACCGTCGAACGAACTGGATGTGTTCAACATCTGTCGACGATCAGGAAACAACACAAATAGACAAAAGGGACCGATGGAGAGAGCGGAAGATGACGAAAGGTAGTTGAATAAACAATAATGAGGAGCTATAAATCACAGAAGATGTGATGTCAGATTTTGCTGCTGGAGATGGACCTGTCGTGAGTGGAAAGCCCGGTGCTTGTGGAAACATTCGACAAACGGGCTTTCTTGCATAACACGAAATTGCGGAAGTCTCGGATCAAAAATATTGCCGCCAAAGGATCCAGTGCTGGGTATAACCCCAAAAACGCTCCGCTTTTGTTGGCATTCAAGCCAAGGTCTATACCGAAAACCGGTAGAACGATAACTGATCCAACTGGGACGTACATGGTCAAAACTGGCAGGAGAGTCTGCAAGTTTAACTAGGACTAACAATCTCAATGACTCTTTTGTTTACCTGAACCCCGAGAGTTATAAACAATTGCCTGTTGAGCTCCTTTGTCTTGGCGCTCATATGAGCCGTACATTTGTTCATTTGCCGGAATGCTTGTGTTCCACAAATCAGGATTGTTGAGAAGCAAGACGACATTATCAGAGATAGTATCTGGCAACCCATTAGATCAGAAAGGTTCCAGTGTTCAGGGCTATTCGAACCATCTGGCGTCTAGAATTAGAAATATTACGGTTCAACCGCAAAATACACCTACTCTATAGAGAAACGAAACAAAAGAGGCTTCGTAGGAATTGAGGTGGAAGTGAGTTTGGAGAATGTCACTGAATCACCTGAACTTCAGAGCATCAATGAAAACTGCAATTCTCACTTGTATAAATGCTGCTTTTCCATTGAAGGATACATGAAATAAAGCACATCAAGGGTCCATGTAGTCCAAATAATAAAACATGGAATGATTGTTAAAATGATACGGTTTCCATCGAAATAGTATAATTTTTCAGGTCTGAAAACCGTTGAGAATAAGGGAAACGTTGTTCTGTCTGAAGTAGTACTTGCAAACAGCAGTATACCGGTAGTAGAATTGAAGGGCTAGAAGGGAAATACACATTCCAAAGCATCCACAGTAAACCGCTGAAAAAACAACAATTTGTGGATGAGCTAGCATGTTTCAATTACAAGTTAATGGAATCCCGATGAATTTGTTAAGTGTGAATGGACCATCTGAGCAAACACATAGAGATCGTCCTTTGTTCAACGTGATCTGAGAAAAGTTTGAGTAACGCTAGTTCCGCATCCTGCTTGGAACTGTCTTACTGGAAGAGTGAGAACTTCAATCAGTGAATACACCATTGCATATATCGAGAAGACAATCATTAGAATGCGATAGCGGCCGAAACAGCTGCTGGCTCTGGCATACAGCAAGTACAGTAGTAGACTGTTGATCAACTGCGACGCAATAAAACCACCATACTGTAACAGCTTGATCAGATTTGGCATGTTTTTATCCGACGAGCTCTGACCGTTTTAGTGATGGTTTATATAGCACAACCGAAACAAATTAGGTGATCATTCAACTTCCAACATAACAACTGACTTCGTGGAAATATTAGACGGAAAACAAGTTATTGTCTGTTTTTCTGAGTATGCTCTAAAACCAGTAGTCGATGAGTAGTAGAACTTCAATAGCATTAAAAAACTGTCTCATAGGTATCACAAATCACTTTCTGGTTTTAAATAATAGGTTTCTTGATATAGATCAGGGAATCAACAAATGTTTTTAACATGCAAAACTCACAACTAGCTCATATTCTCCGAATGGTATTTTGATCTGTTTTTGGATAATTTTCTGATCTCCGCAAAACTTATATTTGAATAAATTGACTTTGTAAAGTTACTTACTTACTTAGGATACTTGGGAGGTCTGTTGATCACGGCTGTTGACCGTGCAGACCGCAACAAAGCGACTTCCACTTGTCCCTGTCCTTCGCGATGGTGGTCCAGTGGGCGGTGGTGTCGCCGTAGGTGTTCTTGACGTTCAGAAATTTTGTGAAGGGGTCCATCCATCTCAGCGGTGGTCTCCCTCTCGGCCGTTTCTTCCATCTTGGATACCATGTCAACGTTTCCGTTGTCCATGTACCGTCTTCTCGTCTCGGCGCGTGACCCGCCCAGCCGTGCTTCTGTTTCGCAATGTGTCTCAGAGGGTCTCGAACCTTCGAAATCTTTCGGATGTCCTCGCGATAAAGTCCTTTTTTGCGTTGTTCTCTCAGCGTCATGCCCATATGAGCTCGCTCTAGAGCTGCATGAGCAATCCTCAATTTTTCGGACGACCGTTTTGTGAATGCCCATGTTTGGATTCCGTGCGTGATCGCTGGTAGGACTGTGGCGTTGAACACTTTCGCTTTTATCTCTGGATTTCCACACTTTTCGAATACAATTTGAAGCGACTTGAAGGCAACCCGTCCGGCTCTCGTTCGTCTCGTGATTTCGGTGTCGACATCGTTTGTGGCATTGAGAAGTCTTCCAAGATACACGAACTCGTCAGTGTTTCGGAGCGTCTCATTCCCTATTTTGACGTCGTCGGTGTCGGTGAAACGGTTCCGAAGGACCATCGTCTTCTTGTCGTTGATCTTGATTTCTGCCACGGTGCATTCCCGAACAAGGTCCTCGAGCATTTTGGACGATTCGGCGGCGATTGTCGAGATGATGACGATGTCGTCGGCGAATCGCAAGTGGTTCAGCTTCCTTCCGTTAATCGGGATTCCGTAGTCGTCCCAATCGCATGTCCGGATGATGGACTCGAGATCGAATTTCAGCTTCCAGAAAGTCAGGTGCTCCTGGAAAGTGCAGTCCGGGAACGCGAGTGGTCGATGATCGTGACGATTCCAATGAAGTCAGCTTACTCATTGTCTACCGACGAAACGGCCCGGTCTTTGTTTGGTCAGCCGACACCAGTCGACGAAACACTTCATTGCGAAATGTGACAGAGATTTATTGAAAACGAAATGACAAACGAATTACTGATATCTCAATCAAACGCCGCGACCGTCGAACAAACTGGATGTGTTCAACATCTGTCGACGATCAGGAAACAACACAAATAGACAAAAGGGACCGATGGAGAGAGCGGAAGATGACGGAAGGTAGTTAAATAAACAATAACGAGGAGCCATAAATCACAGAATATGTGATGTGAGAGATACGGTCAGATTTTGCTGGTGGAGATGGACCTGTCGTGGGTGGAAAGCCCTGTGCTTGTGGAAACCTTGGACAAACGGGCTTTCTTGCATAACACGAAATTGCGGAAGTCTCGGATCAAGAATATTGCCGCCAAAGGATCCAGGGCTGGGTATAGACCCAGAAACGCTCCGGTTTTGTTGGCATTTAAGCCAAGGTCTATACCAAAAACCGGTAAAACGATAATTGATCCAACTGGGATGTACATGGTAAAAACTGGCAGGAGAGTCTGCAAGTTTAACTAGAACTGACAATCTCAATGATTATCTTGTTTACCTGGACCCCAAGAGTTATAAACAACTGCCTGTTGAGCTCTTTTGTCTTGGCGCTCATATGAGCCGTACATTTGTTCATTTGCCGGAATGCTTGTGTTCCACAAATCAGGATTGTTGAGAAGCAAGACGACATTATCAGAGATAGTATCTGGCAACCGATTAGATCAGATAGGTTCCAGTGTCCAGGGCTGTTTGAACCATCTGGCGTCTAGAATTGGAAATATTACAGTTTACACGCAAGAAAACACCTACTCTATAGAGAAACGAAACGAGAGAGGCTTTGTAGGAATTGATATGGAAGTGACTTTGGAGAATGTCACTGAAAGACCTGCACTTCAGAGAATCAATCAAAACAGCAATTCTCACTTGTATAAATGCTGCTTTTCTATTGAAGGATACATAAAATAAAGCACATCAAGGGTCCATGTAGTCCAAATAATGAAACATGGAATGATTGTTAAAATGATACGGTTTCCAGTAAAATATCGTAATTTTTCAGGTCTGAAAACCGTTGATAATAAGGGCAAAGTTGTTTTGTCTATAGTAGTACTTGCAAACAGCAATGTACCGGTAGTAGAAGTGAAGGGCTAGAAGGGAAATACACATTCCAAAGCATCCACAGTAAACCGCTGAAGAAAAAACAAGTTGGGGATGAGCTAGCATGTTTCAATTACAAGTTAATGGAATCCCGATGAATTTGTTCAGTTTGAATGGTCCATCTGAGCAAACACATAGAGATCGTCCTTTGTTCAACATGATCTGGGAAAAGTAACGCTACGAGCTGTTCCGCACCCTGCTTAGGACTATCTTACCGGAAGAGTGAGAACTTCAATCAGTGAATACACCATTGCATATATCGAGAAGACAATCATTAGAATGCGATAGCGGCCGAAACAATTGCTGGCTCTGGCGTACAGCAAGTACAGTAGTAGGCTGTTAATCAACTGCGACGCAACAAAACCACCATACTGTAACAGCTTGATCAGATCTGGCATGTTTTTATCCGACAAGCTCTGACCGCGTTAGTGATGGTTTATATAGCATAGACGACACAAATTAGGTATTCATTCAACTTCGCGGAAATGTTAGACGGAAAACAAGTTATTGTCAGTTTTTCTGAATATGCTCCAAAACCAGTTGTCGATGAGTAGTAGAACTTGAATAACATCACGCAAACTGTCTCATAGGTATTAAAAATTACTTCCTGGTTTCAAATAATAGGTTTCTTGGTGTAGATCAGAAAATCAACGGATGTTTTTTCAACATGCAAAACTCACAATTAGCTTATAATTCTCCGGATGATTTTTTGATCTCCGCAAAATCTAATATTTCAAGAGCTTCGCCTATATTTGAATAAATTTTTATTGTAAAAAAAACTAAAATCGGAAAATAACTAATTTGAATAAATAAAATTGACAAAATCGTTGATAAGAAGAGAAATCACGTTTTAACAACAGTTGAGGACTTTTCAATAGTTGAGACTGCCGTGCTGGTGAATAGCTTCTTCCCGGTGTCCTTCTTGCAGAAAACGAAACGCCGGAAGTCTCTGATCATGAGGATAGCGATAAGAGGGTCTAGAGCTGGATAGAGGCCCACAAAAGCGCCAGTTTTGTTGGCATTGACACCAAGTTCAATCCCGAATATAGGTAGAACAATGAAAGATCCGACTGGGATGTACATAGTGATCAGTGGTAGGAGGGTCTGAAAAAATGGATTATTTCAGAGACAGCTTATTTCCCGGCTCACTTGAATCCCAAGGGTCAAGAATAGCTGTCGATTAAGGTCCTTAGTTCTGGAACTCATTTGAACACCAACACTGTTCATTTGCCGCAGAGCCTTCAGTCCACAGAAGATGATGGTTGAGAAACAAGATGACATTATAATTGTGAGACAAGTACAGACAAACAGATCAGGAGGATTCCAATGTCCTGGACGGTCTAGAGTGTCCGCTGTCTAAAAAAATGTGATTCGTGAAGATAACTGAGAATCTAAAAATAGAAAACCTTATAGAGCAACGCGACAAACGACACTTCATAGGAGTCGGCGTTGAAGTATTTGAGGAGGACGTCACTGAATTTGAAATTTCGAAAAGTTGTGTTAAGTTGAGACTCACTGATAATGCTCTTCTTTTTCAGTCACTGGATGCATGAAAATGAATACTAGAAAGGTCCAAACCGCCCAAATAGTTAAGCACGGAATGAGAGTTACAAATATGCGTTTCCCATCGAAATAGTATAATTTATCAGGTCTAAAAGTTAATGAAGTTCTGATAAGAATAAGAATTCTCCAAGAGACTTGCAAACTGCAATGTATCGGTAGAAGAAGTGGAGCGCCAGGAGCGAAATGCACATTCCAAAACATCCACAGTACCATGCTAAAATGATCTTTTGATTTTCTCCGGAAAACAACAGTTTTTTTTAAATTACCAGTCAGAAACACTCCGATTGATCTGTACATCTTCAAAATACCATCAGAGCAGACACAGAGTGAACGTCCTTTTGCGAACATCACCTGGAAAATGTTATTTCCCAGTTCAATCCCACCAGGAGCATCTCACGGGTAGAGTGAGAACTTCAATCAGTGAATACGCCATTGCATAGAAAGAGAACGTAATCATGAGAATACGGTAGCGTCCGAAACACTGTCCGGCTCTGGTGTACAACAAATAGAGAAGTAGAGCATTGATAAGCTGAGCTGAGACGAAACCTCCATACTGTGTGAGCTGGATGATCTTCTCCATTTTACTGAACCAACTGTCAGGGATCAGTTATTTTCTCTTTATATACCGTAGACGATTGCAATTAGGAAGCTATTCAATTCCCTACAAAACCACTATTTTGCAGACCTTTTGGATTTTCAAAATATGTTTTTTCCCGAATATTTCCTGGAAATTTGGCTGATAGAAGTGCTCAGACTGATCGTTTGAACACCACCTCTTATTTCGTCGATCTCGCAAGAAGCATTAAAAAATCAAAAAAATGGGTTAGCTGGAACAAGAGAAAGTAATTTGAAAGTGAAGATGAATAGGTACGAACACCCATAATCGAAATGGCCCAGCAACCTGCCGGAGAATCATTATATCTCGAGAGTGATAAGAGATATCAAATTGTTGTCAACAACAAACTTGTATTCCTACTTAAGATCTACAAGTTTGTTGTTGACAACGTTTTGTTATCTCTTATCAATCTCTAGATATAATGATTCTATGGTAGTGCTCTCCCCGGGCGCGAGGTCATTTCGATGGCATCCGGTAGTATAATCCCCTGATTGAGACTAGGTTAGTCTCAGTTAAGCAATTATCTTATCTTCATTTTCAACTTGCCTTTTCTAGTTCCAGCTAACCCATTTTTTTTTGATTTTCCGATAAAAATTACATGGGATAAGCAGGTGGTGTAAGTTTTTTATCAAACGTAAAAGAAAAAAAAAACGATTTTAAAAAAGTTGCCTGGCGCACGAAATCTCTCTCTTGTAGCTCTTCTGATACCGCAATCAGCTTTTTCAGTAATCAGTTATATTGCCGATTTTTAAAAAATTTAAGTTCATGGTCATTGTTGCATGGTAATCAGCGTAGATCTGGAGATATTTTCTTTTATCATTCTCACTCATCTTCTTCACATGTAATTTGGTAATTCAGCCATCTGCCCGTTCTTTAATCTGTTAATCCTATCTATATCCCGCCTCTTTCAGACTCCACCTTTTCAGGTCAAGGGGCGTGTTTTAGCCGGAGCCGAAGAGGCGTGTACTTGTTAATTAGTCGACACAGACTCAGTAGCCTCCTTCGACAATCATCGGGATCAGTCGTTGGTAGGCTGTAGCCCGATTCGCCCTTCCATTCCATCTTTCAGTCTTCTTCATCCCAGAACCGTCTGTATTCAATTTCTCGAACTTGATCATACCCCGTAATTCTGTTTTTGTTTCAGAGGATGCGTCATGTACAGCTAACCCCCAGCCTCCATTGAGAGTGCAACGCAGTTGCAGTTCAACTCAATGGAGGCTGGGAGGAAGCGAATGGTGAGTTCGTGTCCGAGCAGTCGAAGAAGCATGCCGACGAAAGTATGTGATGAATGAGTTGAAGCATTCAATTAAAAGTATTTTTTACAGACTGCAAGACGTCATCGTCAGGCAGGTGTTCGGAGCAGGCCGAACACCTGGAAATGCCCATTGTGTTGAAAGCAAACGCCAAAATCAAGCGGCGGAAGGGTATGTGATAAATGAGTAAACGCATTCGTTTAAAAATGTATTTTTACAGGTGAACCCACAATCAACGGCGGTTAGAGGCCAACGGCAGGAAGTGTTCGAAGCAGGCGATGAGTGAAAACGCCAAAGTCAAAAGGCGGTAAGCACCAGCGTGCTTGTTTTTTTGTGGATATGGGATAAATGAATAACTTTATGGGGTTGCGGTGCCAATTTTCTTCATCGTGAGTCCTTCTTGTTCCCTACTTTCCCTGTTCTCATTCAATCTGTTCTATTTGCCTTGTAATTGTAATATTTCTGTTATTAATTGCATAATAAATATATATTAAAAGTTGTGCAAATTGTGTTTCTTTTCAAACATTGAATACGAGTAGAGCTAGAAAGCCTCCAAGTTGAATCCTTTCATGAAACATTGATTCACTTCACGTTTTGAGCTCTTTCAAGAAATCAGCAGTTGCCAGTTGGAAAATAATGACAAATGGGTTCAGAGCTGAGAGGACACCAGACAAGCACCGACTATGTTGCCATTGAACGTCAGTTGTTCTTTTGAAACTAGTAAAGCTAGCTAGCGTCCAAAGCAATGTTCGGATCTTTTAAAATTTCTTTCACCAACTGTCAGGGATCAGTTATTTTCTGTTTATATACCGTAGACAATCGCAATTAGAAAGCTTTTCAATTTCTTACAAAACCACTTATTTTGCAGACCATTTGGATATTCAAGATATGTATTTTTTTCAAATATTTCCTGGAAATTTGGCTGATAGAAGTACTCAGACTGATCGTTTGAACACCACCTCTTATTTCATCGATATCTTAGGAAGCATTAAAAAATCATAAAATGTGTTAGCTGGAACAAGAAAAAGTAATTTGAAAGTGATGATGAAGAGGTATGAACACCCATGATCGAAATGGCTAAGCAACCTGCCGGGGAATAATTATGTTTCGAGATTGATAAGAGATATCAAATTGCTGTCAACAGGACACTTGTAGTCCTAGTTGAGATCTACAAGTTTGATGTTGACAACTTTTTGTTATCTCTTATCAATCTCGAGATATAAGGATTCTCCGGCAGAGCTCTCCCCGGTTGCGAGGCCATTTCGATAACAACCGGGAGTATAATCTTCTATTATTGAGACTAGATTAGTTTCAGCTAAGAAACTAAATCATCTTCACTTTTAAATTACGTTGTTCTTGTTCCAGTTAACTCTTTCATTGATTTTTCGATAAAAATTACATGGGATTACATATGTTTTTTGTCAAATGTAAAAGAAAAAAAGCGATTTTGAAGAAGTTCCATGGGGCTCAGATCCTCTCTTTTGTAGTTCTTTTGATACCACAATCAGCTTTTCGAGCAAATCAGTTACATAGCCGCTTTTTAAAAAGCTCTACTTCATGGTCATTGTTGCATGGTAATCAGAGTAGGTCTGGAGATATTTTCTTTTATCATTCTCACTCATCTTCTTCACATGTAATTTGGTAATTCAGCCATCTGCCCGTTCTTTAATCTGTTAATCCTATCTATATCCCGCCTCTTTCAGACTCCACCTTTTCAGGTCAAGGGGCGTGTTTTAGCCGGAGCCGAAGAGGCGTGTACTTGTTAATTAGTCGACACAGACTCAGTAGCCTCCTTCGACAATCATCGGGATCAGTCGTTGGTAGGCTGTAGCCCGATTCGCCCTTCCATTCCATCTTTCAGTCTTCTTCATCCCAGAACCGTCTGTATTCAATTTCTCGAACTTGATCATACCCCGTAATTCTGTTTTTGTTTCAGAGGATGCGTCATGTACAGCTAACCCCCAGCCTCCATTGAGAGTGCAACGCAGTTGCAGTTCAACTCAATGGAGGCTGGGAGGATTGGCGAGTTCAAGTCCGAGCAGTGAAAGAAGCATGTCGACGAAAGTATGTGATGAATGAGTTCAAGCATTCAATTAAAAATATGTTTTACAGACGCGGAAGATTGCTAACTCCGGCGTCAGGCAGGTGTTCGGAGCAGACCGAACACCTGGAAATGCCTCATTAATCGAAGCAGACGCCAAAATCGAGTTTGTGAAGAGTGGGTATGTGATAAATGAGTAAACGCATTCATTTAAAAATGTATTTTTACAGGTGAACCCACAATCAACGGCGGTTAGAGGCAAACGGCAGGAAGTGTTCAAAGCAGGCGATGAGTGAAAACGCCAAAGTCAAAAAGCAGTAAGCACCAGTGTGCTGCTTTTTTTCGAGAAGGGGAATCTAAAAACTTTATGGGGTTGCGGTGTCAAATTTCTTTATCGTGAGTCCTTCTTATTCCTTCCTTTCACTGTTCTCATTCAATCTGTTCTATTTGCCTTGTAATTGTAATATTTCTGTTATTAATTGCATAATAAATATATATTAAAAAATGTGAAAATTGTGAAAGTTGTGTTTCTTTTCAAACATTGAATACGAGTAGAGCTAGAAAGCCTCCAAGTTCAATTCTTTCATGAAACATTGAATCTCCACGCTTTGGGCTCTTCTAAGAAATCAGCAGTTGTCAGTTGGAAAATAATGATAAAATGGGTTCAGAGCTGAGAGGACACTAGACAAACACCGACTATGTTGCCATCTGAGCGTCAGTTTCGTTCTTGAAACTAAAAAGCTTGAAAAGCATGCTATCAGTTACAATGCATCTAGAATTTTACAACGATGTCATTTGGCTGAATTTCCAGATTTCGCAAGACATGTTCCGATTAGTTACTGGATTTTCGGTCTATCAAATAAGGTGGCAATTTTTAGAGCACACTATGATATTTTAGTAACCAGAAAGTAGCTGAGAGATAAGGTAATTAAAAAATGAAAAATCAGGTACTGGATGTTCAAGTGAGCATAAGTTCTCAGATTTGGAACTCTTCCAACTTCATCGCTGTCTACAGTACCTGTGACAAATCTTTCTCGGAGAAAACTTCACAGAGGTCCTTTTTTTATAAAGTTTTCTCACTTCAGAGATAAGCGGGTACGATGAGTTACACATGCAGCTAAACATTTTTATTCATGTATTTTTTAAAAACTTTTTTAATTGTCAATGAAATGTTGCAATACTGTCATTTGTAAAGAAAAAGAAATGAACTCATTCAATTTAAAAAGTTCGTCCGAAACACTGTCCGGCTCTGGTGTACAACAAATAGAGAAGTAGAGCATTGATAAGCTGAGCTGAGACGAAACCTCCATACTGTGTGAGCTGGATGATCTTCTCCATTTTACTGAACCAACTGTCAGGGATCAGTTATTTTCTCTTTATATACCGTAGACGATCGCAATTAGGAAGCTATTCAATTCCCTACAAAACCACTATTTTGCAGACCATTTGGATATTCAAGATATGTATTTTTTTCAAATATTTCCTGGAAATTTGGCTGTTAGAAGTACTCAGACTGATCGTTTGAACACCACCTCTTATTTCATCGATATCTTAGGAAGCATTAAAAAATCATAAAATGGGTTAGCTGGAACAAGAAAAAGTAATTTGAAAGTGATGATGAAGAGGTATGAACACCCATGATCGAAATGGCTCAGCAACCTGCCGGGGAATCATTATGTTTCGAGATTGATAAGAGATATCAAATTGCTGTCAACAGGACACTTGTAGTCCTAGTTGAGATCTACAAGTTTGATGTTGACAACTTTTTGTTATCTCTTATCAATCTCGAGATATAAGGATTCTCCGGCAGAGCTCTCCCCGGTTGCGAGGCCATTTCGATAACAACCGGGAGTATAATCTTCTATTATTGAGACTAGATTAGTTTCAGCTAAGAAACTAAATCATCTTCACTTTTAAATTACGTTGTTCTTGTTCCAGTTAACTCTTTCATTGATTTTTCGATAAATATCACATCAGATAAGCAGGGCGTGTAAGTTTTTTGTCAAACGTAAAAGAAAAAAAAGGTTTTGAAGAAGTTCCATGGGGCTCCGAATCTCTCTTTTGTAGTTTTTCTGATACCGCAATCAGCTTTTTCAGTAATCAGTTACATAGGCGATTTTTAAAAAGCTCAACATCATGGTCATTGTTGTATGGTAATCAGAGTAGATCTGGAGATATTTTCTTTTATCATTCTTACTTATCTTTGTCACATGTAATTTGGTAATTCAGCCATCTGCCCGTTCTTTAATCTGTTAATCCTATCTATATCCCGCCTCTTTCAGACTCCACCTTTTCAGGTCAAGGGGCGTGTTTTAGCCGGAGCCGAAGAGGCGTGTACTTGTTAATTAGTCGACACAGACTCAGTAGCCTCCTTCGACAATCATCGGGATCAGTCGTTGGTAGGCTGTAGCCCGATTCGTCTTTTCATTCCATCTTTCATTCTTCTTCATCCCCAAACCGTTTGTGTTCATTTTCTCAAACTTGATCATACCCAATAATTCTGTTTTTGTTTCAGCTGTGTGTATGTACAGCTAACCCCCAGCCTCCATTGAGAGTGCAACGCAGTTGCAGTTCAACTCAATGGAGGCTGGGAGGAAGTCTCCGACGTGTTCATGAAGAGATGGTTGGCTGCACTCTGCAGGCAGTCCAAACAGTTTAAGAAGCAGCCGACGAAAGTATGTGATGAATGAGTTAAAGCATTCAATTAAAAGTATTTTTTACAGACTGATAGACACCAACGTCAAGCAGGTGTTCGGAACAGGCCGAACACCTGGAAATGCCTCATCGAAGCGAAGCAGACGCCAAAGTCGAGTGACTGAGGAGTGGGTATGTGATAAATGAGTGAACGCATTCATTTAAGATTGTGATGTTTACAGACCAAAAGTCGTCTTGACGCCGACGTCAGGCAGGTGTTCGGAACAGGCCGAACACCTGGAAATGCCTCATTGAAGCGAAGCAGACGCCAAAGTCGAGTGACTGAGGAGTGGGTATGTGATAAATGAGTAAATGCATTCATGTAATTTTACAGGTTAACCCACAATCAACGGCGGTTAGAGGTACAGAAACAGGGCTTCGAAGCAGGCGATGAGTGAAAACGCCAAAGTCAAAAAAGCTGTAAGCAATGAGTAAACGCATTCGTTTAAGATTGGTATTGTTTACAGACTAAAAGTCGTCTTGACGTCGACGTCAGGCAGGTGTTCGGAACAGGCCGAACACCTGGAAATGCATGATCACTTTTGGGAATGTCGTTTCACGGAGCCGCAGGTCGGTATTTCGTTCACCAATTTCTTAATTTGAAATTTCAATTTCCAGAAGCGGCATTCGTGATATTGATCGGTCCAAAAAGTCGAAGAAGACGCCAAAATCAAAAAGTTGGCGGAAAGCGTATGTGAAATTGAGAAAAGCATTAATTTAAAATTATATTTTTTACAGACGAATCACGAAATCCCGACAGGTGTTCGGATCAAGCCGAACACCTGGAAATGCAGCATTATTTGGACAATATGGGACGGCAAAGAACAGTATGTGATGAATGGGTGAACGTATTCATTAAAAAATTTATTTTTACAGATGAAGTAGACGCCAAAGTCAAGCGGCAAGAACCATGGACTTGGCGTCAAACAACATATTTCGCCGCGACATGGAGGAAACTCTAGAAAAATACATGTCGGAAAAAATTTGTGGAAAAAGATGAAAAACTTTTTGTGGTTGCGCTGCAACGTGATTTCTTGTTGTTCCTTCCTTTTCATGTTCTTACTCAAATCTGTTTTATTTATGTTGTAAATGTAATATTTCTGTTTTTAAATTCATTGCTTAATAAATGTGAACATCAAAAATAGTGAATTTTGTGTTATTTGCCAAACATTGAATACGATGAGAGCTAGAAAGCCTGTAAGTTGAATTCTTCGATGAAACATTGATTCATTGCACGTTTTCAGCTTTTCAAGAAGTTAGCAGTTACCAGTTGGAAAATAATGATATATGGGTTCAGAGCTGGAAGGACACCAGACAAACACCGACTACGTTGTCATTGAGCGTCAGTTCCTTTCTTGAAACTGAAAGAGCATTCTAGCTCCAAAGCAATGTTTGGAGCATTTAAAATGTATCTCACCAACCGTCAAGAACCATTCCTAGTTCCTTCAAGTGATAATGATGATATCAGTTACAATCCATTAAGAATTTCACAACGAGATTTCGCAAGACATTTTTCGATTAGTCACTGGATTTTCGATCTATCAAATAAGGCGAAAATTTTTTTAGAGCGCAGTATGATATTTTTAGTAACAAAAGAGTAGCTGAGAGATGAGGCAATTAATAAGTGAAAAATCAGGTACTAGATGTTGGAGTGATCTGTGAACATAAGTTCTCAGAATCATAGCTGTCTTAGGAACAGTACCTGTGACAAAGCGTGCGTCACACTTCCAGTTAAACATGTTTATTCATATAGTTTTCTTAACATTGCCATTGTAACATTTTTTCCATTTGAATGAAAAATAGACAGAAAGTCAACTAATTAAATTCTGCCATTTGAGAGGGATTTCTCGTGCTTAGAGATCCCTGTGTGTGTCGTCGTTGTAAATAGGCGATTGCTGCTTCCTCTTCTGCAGAAAACAAATTGCCGGAAGTCTTTTATCAGAAAAATAGCAATCAGCGGGTCCAGAGCGGGATAGATACCAATGAAGGCTCCTGTTTTGTTGGCATTCACACCTAGTTCGATGCCAAACATGGGGAGTACAATGAAAGAGCCAACAGGCAGATACATGGTGATCAGTGGTAAGATGGTCTGAATCCTCTGTTTCAACAGAAAACAAGTGGAAATCTTCAAGATTACCTGCACCCCAAGAGTTATGAAGAGTTGGCGGTTGAGATCCTTGGTTCTCGTGCTCATTTGAACTCCAACTTTATTCATTTGCCGTAAAGCTTTCAGGCCGCAGAATATAATTGTCGAGAAGCAACATGACATTATGAGAGACATTATTAGGCTAGACAATAGATCAGCTGGTTCCCAATGTCCCGGTCTGTTTTCGGTGTCGGGTGTTTGAAATTGATATGATTAGAGGAAAATTGAAAAAAAAAACGCATACCTTGTAGAGAAGAGCAACGAACGATACCTCATATGAGTCCGCGTTGAAGTATTTTAGAAGAACGTCACTGCAATGTCGATTTTCAGATAACAGACCATCAAAATTTGCTTACTGATAAAGTTCCTCTTTCTCAATGGTTGGAGATAACAAAATGTAGACTACAAAAGTCCAAGTGGCCCAAATTACAAAACATGGAATGATAGTTACAAAGATGCGTTTTCCATCGAAATAGTATAACTTCTCAGGTCTGAAATTCTCAAATAGAGAAAGAGATCAAAAATAAAGGATTACTTGCAAACTGCAACATATCGGTAGAAAAAGTGAAGCGCCAGAAGTGAAATGCACATTCCGAAGCAACCACAATATAGTGCTGAATTCATGATACTGATTCTGACAGAAAAAATCGTTCAGTTACAAGACAGGGGTACTCCAATTGGCCTGAGCATTTTCAATAGTCCATCTGAGCAAACACATAGAGAACGGCCTTTTGTGAACATCACCTGAGCATCTTTCCGGTATATACATTCTCTATTAGACACTTACTGGAAGAGTCAACACTTCTATCAGTGAATAAACCATAGCATATATGGAAAAAGTGATCATTAGGATCCGGTAACGACCAAAATTGCTTCCGGCTCTTTTATACAGTAAGTATAGAAGAAGACCATTGATGAATTGAGCAGAAACAAAACCAATATATTGCGTGAGTTGGATGAATTTCTCCATTTCCTCTACTTGGCCATGACTTCATTTTGTGTTATATACCATCGACGATAATAATCAGCCATCTATTCACTACCCTACAAAACAGAATTTTCGCGGAAAACTTGAAAATACCCTTTTTCTAGTATTAATTCAAAAAACAGCACCTGACATCAGAAGTTCTAGAAGAAAAAAGACTGATATAACTCAAGAAACGGGAAAATTCATAGGAATTATTATTTATTGCTTTTAAGAGAAGAGAAGATTGAATTGAATTGAAAAGTGAATAGATTCTCATCCTTCATGGTAATGATGGACGTACATACAAATAAGTGGGAACCCAGAACCGATTGATAAGTTAGGAATTAGAGGTAAATTAGGCGGACGCTGCTTTGAGGTCAGCTGTGTCGAGTGCTCTGAACACCTCGCTTGGGTTAAGGTTTTCGTGGAGATACGCGTATTTGCCGTTCTTGAAGTCCTCGACAAGATGTCCTTCACCTCTCAGCAGCCACTTAGTAGTGAGAAGTCCCTCGACTCCAACTGGTCCACGAGCATGGATTCTTCCAGTCGAGATGCCGACCTCAGCTCCCAATCCGAACCGATATCCGTCGGCAAATCTGGTGGAGGCGTTATGGAAAGCGCAGGCGCTGTCCACGTGCTTTAAGAAGTGCTCGGCGGTGTTCGCTGAAAACAAAAAGTTGAGACTGCTTTCCGAGCAAAATCAAAACAAATAAAAACCCACTGTTTTCGGTGATGATCGACTCTGTGTGACCAGATCCGTAACGGATGATGTGAGCGACGGCTTCCTCCACATTGTCAACAACCTCAAGTGTGCATTCTAGAGAGCCATACTCGAACGACATGCTCTCGGCTGGTGGTGGGGCGAACTTGAGAAGAGAGGCGAGTTTTGGTCCGGCGTGGAGCTTGACGCCTTCCGCCTTGAACATGGAGCACAAGGAGTCGAAGAATGGAGCGGTGGCCAAGTCCTTGTGGATGAGGATGGTCTCGGCGGCATTGCAAGCTGATGGATAGTCGCACTTGGAGTCGCGCACGATTTGAATGGCTTTCTGCTCGTCGCAATCTTTGTCAATGTACACGTGACAAACGCCTTCCGCGTGTCCGAGCACTGGGATTCCCTTGCTCTTCTCTTGCATCGAACGGACGAGATCTGATGATCCACGTGGGATGACCAAGTCGATCAAATGCTAAAAACAAACAAGTTGTACATAAGAAATTGCAAATGTCAATCTTACTTTAAGCTGGAGCAAATCGGCGACGTCTTCTCTCGATCTGACCAAGGTAACAGCGTCTCTCATCTCGAATCCGTGGGTTCCCAGCGCTTCCTGAACAAGAGCATGGAGCGCCTTGTTGCTCTCCTCCGCTTCTTTTCCTCCTTTGAGCAAGAGTGCATTTCCAGAGGCCATCGCGAGAGAGGCAACTTGTGGAAGGCAATCTGGACGGGACTCGAAGATAACCATAAGACTTCCGATTGGGACGGTGACTTGCTCCAAGAAGAGTCCTTCAGCCACCTTAACCTTCTTCAGGACACGTCCCACAAGGGTTTCCGCCGAATCTGCGATAGTGTTAAGCCCCGCGTGCAAGTCCTGAAGCTTCTCTGGAGTCATCTTCAGTCTGTTGAGCAGTTGAGGGTCGAGACCGGAAGATTTCGCGTTGGCGAGGTCGGTCTTGTTAGCCTCGATGATGTACTTTTCCTTGTCCAACAAGAGTGCAGCCAAGTGCCGAACCATTGCTCCTCGTTCCTTGTTGGAGAGGGCGGCGAGTTGACGTCCCGCGTCACGGCACTTCTCGGCCACTTCCTCAATTGGTGGTCCCTCGTATCCCTTTGTGTTGCAGAACATAGTTCCAATCTTCTTTCCCGCCACCGCATCAGTGATAGCGTCTTGAGCAAGTCCATTAGTAATGACCGTTGTGACTCCGTTGTTGAGAGCAGTCACACAAGCAGTCACCTTGCTCTCCATTCCACCTGTTCCGAACTTGCTGTTGGCTCCAAAAGTGACTCCAGAGTTCTCAGAAGGAACGTAGGTGTGCAGAAGTCGGGATCCTTCAAGATCCGGTGGTCCAGTGTAGACTCCATTGACATTTGAGAGAATAATGAGCAGCTCGGCCTCAATTTCAGCCGAGAGTCTGGCGGCGAGAGAGTCGTTGTCAGAGATGTGCTGAAAAGTCGGAGAGTGCATAGCATTTCAATTATGGGTGTGACATCATTATGACGCAATTATCTCAACAATGCACGTGGTTCCTTGAACTTCCTGCTTCATTGTGTACTCACCATATTCAACTTTGGGTCTGGGGCCACCGCATCGTTGGCATTCACAATTGGGATGATGTTCAGAGAAAGGAGGCTCTCGATGGTGGCCTGAAGGTTCTTTCGTCGCTGGTCATCGTCAATGTCCGGCTTGGTGAGGAGCACTTGAGCGACAGTGATGCCATACTGCTGGAAGAGTTGCTCGTAGAGCGACATGAGTCCCGGCATTCCAGAGGCCGCACAAGCCCTCTTATCAGCCGTCATTCCAGATGGCCCCCTGAAAAACATGAGATATTGAGGAAGTCCGCGAAGATCATCGGATTTCATAGATGCCATGTTGAAAACTGAATTCTCGGAACCCGCGACCGATTCCAAGATTTGTTCCTCGTGCGGTAGTGATCTCATCCGCTTATCGGGAATCCAGTTTGGAACCGAGTCATGAAATCACTAAGAGATGTTTGACATACCTTAGGGTCTGTCGCATGCTCATGCTCATAACAAGCTCCTGGCGCAGCTTCTGTCGTCCGAATGCCACCGCTCCAGATGACACGATCAACATCTGTCTTCCGGATTGTTGCAGCTCAGACACCTGAAAAACCGGGTTTTCTTTTCGTGATGTTCGTTTTCCCCGTTCTCCCAGCTTCCATTACCATCAAAAAAACAAGAGGTGTTTTGCAAGTGATCCTGATTTCACCCTGATTTCTTCCTATTGCCGTTTACTTATATGATTTGAGAAAAATTGAAAGTTAAGGCTCTAAGATGTGAAAAAATACCCCTACGGTAATCGTGGCTAATCCTCCGAGTAAGTGTTTAACTCTTGTTTTCTCACGCTCTCTTCATTTCCGTAAATTATCCCAAGTGATGATCACTCATTCTATTTAGACGGAGCAGGAAGCAGCTTGCAAAGATCACATCCGCATTTCACTCCGAAACTTAACTATCGGGTAGGCTAGCGTGCCATTCGCATGCCCTATTCCTCCACACTATTCCATCGAACACCGCAATTGGCGGCGGCGTGTTGTTGAGCTTTGAAAGTCAGAAATGTACTCTTATTTCGAGTCGCTTCGTTTCTTATTCATGCCACTCCATTTTTGAACTGTGTGTATGTTTACAATGGCAAGAGTTGGTACTAGAGCGCAAGTGCCAGAAATAACATCGGATAATTGGGTGCCCACCACGCCGGCCAACTCTTTCCCCGCGTCCTTTTCGTCGCCCTAACCCAAAAAACTGACCTGTTCAACAATTGAAGCCAATCGTCCGAGCGCGAGACCACACTCGTCCTCACGTGTGATCACCGCACTTCCGAGCTTCACTACCACCCTCTGCGCCTTCTTCAAGTCGTTTCTCGTGTTGATGAGTGGGTGCTTCTGTCGCGTCTTTGTGCTGTAACTATTATTCAGAATTCGCAAGTTTCGAGTTCAAGTATTCACTCCTTCCACAAACTATAATCTGATTCCCTCCCTTATCAGTACTGACCTCTATCATGCCTCAAAAGATAGGAATTAGTGCTTCGGCAGTGGTCAGCCCACAAACACGCACACAGATCGTTGATTTCTTACCATCCCACACACCACACAGTACAGTACATCTCAAAGTTCGTCGGTGGAGGATGATGGATTCGAATCCGGTCTAAGAAGCTCAAACCAGAGAATTTCTCTGGTCGAGAAAGCTTTGGCGGGTGATAATAGCCATTCGGCGTGTCATATGGTACTTGTTCCGTTCCTATCCCTCCCGCTTCTGTTGAATGGGGGAGAGCTACGTTTCGCGATTAATGGAACTGCAAGCTGCTTCTGACTCAGATAGATAGTCATCTTTTATTTTTGAGCCGAAAATCCTACAACTCGTCAGGGAGACAGAAAAACGTATAGTTTAGAAATCCACGACAGGTTCTGTCTTCGTTCTCCCACCCGCTAACAATTCCTAGTACCTCTCTGCAGTTGCAAGTTCCCATCTGATTTCGGAAAAATGAGAGAACAAAAGAGCGTTGACGTGTTGTGTTGCTTTTGTTTTGCTGGTTGATTGTGGAGTGGTTGTGGCGATTTTTCACAAGAAAAACGTAGCAAACATGGATTCCGTAATTCAGATTCCAGGGAAACGTGCGAATTCTTGCTCATTTAATCTACTAGATCAGAAACGTGTTTCGTTTTGCATCACCTGTTTTCCAGTTTTTCATTCTGATTTTCATTCTGATTCCGATTCATTTCCCTCCTCCCCGTCTCCCAAGTTCCCCTCCCTTCCCGGCTCACCAGTAGTTCCCATTGGCATCTCCGACTGGAGTCGCGCCGACGGCTGCTATCGGGCTGACCTTCTCGTATGGCGCGAGCGCCGTTGATCGCGTCTTGATAAGTTCGGTCTGTAAGTTTCCTATTTGAAAACGGAGCCTGTTTCTCAATGTTTACTTACCTGCGATGGGCGGAGAATCTTCAGAGACGAATTTCTCAATGGGGCGCGAAGAAATTGTGTCGCACGAAACATGCTTCGTTTTTATCTGAAATTCGTTTACTTTTAGTCAGTCACATTGCATAATCTGCGTAGACAAACGTCTAGAAAATACGGTAGATCAAACAAGGCTTGCTGAAACTCAGCTAACATCTAGAAGGGCAGAGTTTTATACTCCCTCAGCCCTTCTAACAGTTGCCCCGTATTGCACCACATGGGGAAACAAAGCGAGGGGTTTTTGTAATATAGCTTGCAGCGACGAAAGGGGAGAAAGTGGGGAGAGGAAAATGCTGACCCTATGAGATATATTCAAAAGAAATCAACGGTACGCGCGCCTAGTCGCTGCATATCTTTCCTTCTCCTCCACGCATCAATCCGGTTCCGTTCGGTTCATTTATGTGTGTTGGAGACATTGGAGACGAATTGATAATCACCAGATTCCCTCGTGCCACGTCATCAAGTGCCTCTGATCAGAGAACTTTGAGCGGAGTGCTATCATGTGAAAGTTACATGTCCCGTTGGGGTGCAAAAAGCAAACGGTTTTCTAGGAAACTATCTGCCGATCTGCCGATTTGAATTGATAAGCGAATCAAGGGGAAGATAGGGGGAGTAGAGAAGGACATCAGCATCTTACACTGGATTTCGTTGCGAATTGTTTCAACGCGGTGAACTAGCGTAAGAACTGGATTCGCTTCCTCCTAGTTCCTCCTAGACACCTAGAGAACCTAATAAGGAAGCGCGAGAGATATGCTAGTGGACAAAAAAGGGAAAAACCACCACAATAATAGTAGGGGAGGGTAAACACAAAGTGTTGGGGGAATCCGACCACCGCAGGCAGGTTATGTGGTCAACACGAATGAGATGGGTTCTCCCCACACCGACTCGCCCTTTGTACCGATTAGATAAGACGACAGGGCTCATTCTGGCCCCGCCTTCCTCCCCTTCACTGTACGATGTGCTAGGAAACATTCTTATCTTCGTTCACATGTCACGTTGTCAACCCCCCCCCTTTCTATTCTTTGTTCCCAATGGGTTCCAGGATATAAGATAGGAGAGGGGGGAGGGGACAACGTATGATTTGAGAAACTTGACCTTCGCCGTGTTCAAGTATGGCTTCGATTGGAATTTCGTTCAGAAGCCAAAGTTAATGTGAATATCAAAGCTCGCTAAAGTGGGGGTGAAAGGATTGCCGAGTTGTCAAATATCACGTATTGTCAGAATGTTTGCGGGATCGAAGAATTTGGAAAATCGTAAATCTCTTCGGATTGCTGTTTCGTTTTGTTCGGATTCCAGAGATCCTTGGCACAGTGCCAAGTTTCGAAGCTCAAACTCCCAACTTCCTCGTTTAACCAAACGGTCAAGAGATGCACGTCTTGACCGTTTTCCGTGCGGTTTCCTTATCAGTAAGTAGTATACTCTTCTGGTCACTTGCCTCCCTCCTCCTCGCCTCCTCTTCCCGACGACGAAACAATGTTATGATCACACATTATGATTTCACACACCAAAAGGGCGAGGCGCCAAGTGTCAAAATGCAGGTGGGAAGAATGGAAGAAAAGGGGGAGAACTGCTTCCACCAATGTAGCAGCAGCTGTTGACCGAAACCCACCCAAATTTTCTAAACTTCTAAACTTCGACAGCCTTGGATGTTTGATGCCTTTTTCTCTATTTTAAGAGCTATTCTAAGAGTCGTCTTTGTGCTAATTTTTGGTTTCAATTGTTTTCCGACTTTGGCTTTTGGCCAAGCGAGCCCTGCCTGAGTCATACACGAGGGTTCAGAACTCACGCTGTACTACGGATGTCCACCTGAAGCTTCATTTCCTCCCATGGAACAAGACCAAGGGCTCAAAAGACTATCCCTACCCAATTCTCCGTTCACCCGGTGCATCTCTTGGGTATATAAGAAGGAAGAAAAATGAGAATGGCAAAACGAGAAAGAGAGGAGGGACGCCCGAATTGGTCCGTGTTTTCCGTCGCTCTCTCTTCCGGATCAACTAATTTTTCTTCTCGCCGACCTGAAAAATGACGTCGCATTCGCTCGTCTCACCCACCATTACAGGAATTGGACGGGTGATTCCTGGAATACCGCATTTAGACATTATGAAGGTCACTCTCATCAGTTTGCTCAATCGGCCGCAGGCCTTCCTTCCGCATGTTTTCATCGAACGGAAACCGTCTCTAATACCTTAGATCGGTTTGAAAACCTCTCTTCTCGTCGGTTCGTTTTTGAATATCTATTTTTTTCATTTCACTTAATGGAGGTGGAAAATCATGAAAACAGTATGTGTCACATCCACTTTTGCAAATGGACTTGTGAAGTTAAAGAGGGAAAAGGCGGGAAAATTGAAATTACTCATCATCATTTTTCTCGCCTTTCCCTCCGCTTTTCATTATTTTCTCTTTTCCAATTCCTAGAATGACGTTTAAGTTCATCAAAACGGGCGGATAGGCGTCTGAACCTTGAAACCTTCAGATCGCTTGTTTTCCTTCCCTATGGATAAGACGACATTCGGAAAATTGAACGACCACCTCATAGCCAATTCTTTGCTCTCCCAAACAACCTCACAAACACAAATTTCCTTATTAGGCCTCGAAATTTCATTTATTTCGTCGATGCCGCCGTCCCGTCTACCTTCGTATCGTCGTCGTCGATGCTGTCGTCAAAAATTCAATGAAATCGGGCGGTCTTAGATTAGCACCACCGCACACGATTATACGCAATGATCCACGTGTTGGAGTCTACTTTGGACACTTGGACAAGTTCGAGCAGATTACGGCCGCAGCCATGATTTGTGAATTGTGTTATGATATCACAAACTTCAGGTGTCTTTGCGGCTTTCCGACGGATCACCAGCTTAATCCACGGAAATTAATTGGTCTCTGCCCCTCTCTTGCCAAAACAGCTGATCTTTGAGAATCCAGGATGTGCTTCAAAAAAGCAGCCAGGCAACTTTTCAGTCTTGTTGAAACTTGAAGGTCTCAACCTTTTGGCCGACTTCCTCGTAGTCAGCCACAACATTCCTTCCCCTCCCCCCGCCCAGAAAAGTTACGTCGTGATACTGAACTATAACAGGTGTAAAATCCAATTCATTTCTCTCCCGTGTGCCTAATCTGTTTCCTAACGTTTCCGACCCCTCCCCTATAAGATCTTTCGGATAGCATCTCGAACTCGTTCCCCTCTGGAGAACAGAACGCCGTTCTCCCAAATTGTTGCCTTTTCGATCTCTGCCCCTTTATCTCGTGTTTTCAATGTCCGCATCATTAGTTTCTTTTTCTCGAGCAAAAAAAAAGCGAACCCCTTCACAATAGTAATTGGGCTTTAGGAGGGTGGAGGGGTGGGATCAAACGGCGACCCCCTCTCCCTCGCAACTGAAAAACCGAATGGCAAAATAGAAACAGCTCATGTCACGGGTCGTAATCCCCTCCTCTTTTGGCTCCCCCACCTTTTCATCACACCGTCCCCCCTCCCCCCGCGGATGAGCTAATTTCGAATCTAAAAACCAAGAAGAAGCCGTTGAAAAAATGCAACGTCGAATGTTTCCCTCCCGTCTCCTCCCAGAAGCGTGGGTTCTTTGGATTAAAAAATTGACACTTTGTGACGTGTTGAATCTGAAACTTTATAAACTGTTCTGTTCTTCCCATTCCTGGCTTCGTTTCGTTTCATCTCTCATGCTGTTTTCTTCCGGAAGCTCCCTCTTCCTTTCCGGACGTCCTGCGGGTTTGCTCCATATTATTTTTGATATTTGTCCCCTTTCGTTCCCGAAACCTGGTTAACCTCTGGCCCCGTGGACTCCCGCTGTCAATAAACCACAGCTCTCCCGAGTTCCACTATAATTCTTGATCCGGAAATGCGATAATGAACTCGAAAGGGTCTAGGGGCTCACTTTGAGAACATTAACGTCTCGAGTCATGAATGAATACATCACGTCAAGTTATTCCCCCCACCGCTCCTTCGTTCCTGTCCATTTTTCTTTTCATCATTTTCTCGCGATTCTTTTGCCGTTTGATCAATGAGAGACATTCTCCTTCTCCATTCAAAACGTCTAATCCAGACGAATTCGGTAACATTCGTCCAGCTATTTTTATCCTCATCAGAGGGACCCCCGCGTGTCATCCGTGTGTTATGAATGAAATGAAATGCAGAGGTGGGATAGGGGGACATGAGAGAAGAAGGAAAGGTCGACGGCGTTGGCCATCTGTATCAAAAGGAGAATGAGTAGGAGTAAGGGGAGGGGGCGAAAACGTTGTTCTTGAGAATTTCCGCTAAATTTAGAAAAAAGAAACGAAATTCGAATTAAAAATTAGACATACATATAAGTCTCCTCTTCCCCCGTCGCTTCTTATTATAAATGTTTAGAAAAGTGATGTACACTTCCAGACCCCCCCCCCCCCACCCCTTCTCTACCCAAAGAACACTTCTGAAACGTGAATTCTCAGCGTTAGAATGGAATGCACTTGAAGACCCATAGTTCAAAGTGTGTGGTTTACTGAGAACACCTGAATTTGAGATTTGAGATCAGCTGCGGCTACTACCCCGATCCCTAGAAACACCTTGCTAGTTACTCACCTCGCTCTCCTCCCACCTTGTTCCCAAGTTCCCAGTCTAGAAGAGAGAAAAAACAAACAGCTCATTTACCCGCCCATCCATCGCCATCTCTTTCTCACATTTTCGCATTCCTCCCCCTTAAAGTTCGATCACAAGGGAAGGGTAAGGTAAACGTTTGATTCATATCACAATTCATAAATATTCATGTTGGCTTAAAGTTCTTTCTTCTTCTTCTTCATTCTGTCGTTTTTTTTCTTCTTCTCCTCCTTCTCCTTTCATTCATTCATTTGCGACGCTCACTCGTGCTCCTCCGCCTCCTCATCACCTCCCACTTGCCGGGAAGCGATTCGTAATGAGATTTATGAAACCGCTCTGAAACTGTAACCATAGTGCTGCCTAGAGTGGCTCGTGAAGTGCAGTGACGGGAGACAGCAGTATGAACATTCCTCGAAATACTAAATTCAATCTGCATAGTCGTTCACACTGCTCTCTTCTCTTCCCTCCCCCATTTTTTTCTTTTCTCGAGTTTGCTTGTTATGTTCCTGATCATATGTTTTTCTGAATCAGATACCAACGCGAACAAGTTGCGGGTGAACACAAGCCATGTTCCTCCAAAGTGCTCTCTAATCCCGCTCTCTCCGGGGCCATATCAACCAGATCGAATTTGTTGGCTCCACGACTACGGTAGCTAGTGCAGCCCACCTCTTGTGTTCCATAGTGACCCCGTTTGGCCTCGCGGCCAAAATAGATTCGAGCATTCTTTGAAAACCCTCTTCTGATATCTGACATGTAAACTTTAACGGTACTGCGCCACCGCCGCGACCTCTCATTTTTCGTCAAGGAATGCCTCCTCCTCCTCCGGCGGCTCCATTACCTTTATTTTTCTTTTCTCTTTGTTCCTCCCCAAATTGCGAAGCAAAGCGTGCTCCAGACTCCATTTGCCTACTCCTTTTTTGTGGGGATCGCAACAGACAGCTCAATTCATCTATTTCTCCTTCTCTCCCCCTGAGTGTGCGCCATTTTGACGTTGACCATTATGAGGAGAGAGAGGCGCAAAAAAAGAAGAAGAACTCCGCCTCGCCGGTGTCTTTCAATCTTTCAACCCTCCCCTTCCACATTTCTACAATAAATCATGTGAAAAACGCCCTGCCGACAACTTTCCCCCCAGGAAGGCGGAGCCTCGTATCGTTTGCTCTTCCGTTCGAACTCAACGGCACGTACTCTGACGCTTATACGTCGAGCAACTTGTAATCCAGTAATCCTCCTCATGAATCGCCTAATCCGTGACCATTCGAACTTCTAGCGTGATTTCCGGTTAGGCTAACATCTTTCACGTGTTTTTCATTTTCTTCGATCTCCGTCGAAACTTGTCTACCTCCCAATGTGAACCTTTTAGTTATGCCAAAATCGCCGCACAGGACACTCTACCCGATCATCATCATCTTGTCACATTTAGCCCTTGAATCCGAGTAAGTCTTTGTTTGGTCTTGGTCTAATCTTATCAACACCATCATCCCATTTTGAGCTGGCTATCTATATCTGGGTGGGCGAAGATATGAATAGAAATGACATGAACGGACGGATTAGATAGATAACCGTTTTTTTTCTGATGGATCAGCAAGTGGTGGTGATTTGATTCGATATGATATGATATGTTCTCTTTTCGTCTCTCTTGCCGTTCCGTTTCCGAGAACGCCGAAAACAACCAACCGTTCATTTTGCAATTCCAATCAACAACAGAAAAGTCAAACCTTTGTTCGGAACCAGTTCAAACCTATAAATTATCTACGTCACTACACTTCGAAATTAGTATTCGGGATGGATGGGAAAGAAGTCCAGGTTTTTGATCGAGTGTCGGCAGATGTCGGCACGTATTTGTCAACTAAGACACTAAAGACGTCCGCCTTTGAAAACTGTTGTCTGGAAATCAGGGTGACGTTTGCTGAATCTAGAAGTTGAAGGTTTTCTGGAAATCCACCATATCAACCTGAAGAATCAAAAGATCAGATCTGGTTTTCAGGTCGTGGAGGATACGAAGAGAGCTGGACGATGAGGGCGAAGACATGACGCCGCTAGACGAGTGTTACCACAAAGTCAGCGAGGAGAATCATTACAAAGTCTTCTCCAATTTCCTGAATCGCAAGAACTCCTCTCATTACTCGCCCATCGCCCCGTCATACCAACAAGCGCTTCTCAGGCTTCAGGTACGTGTTCGCCTCGTTCTAGTTCATCAGAAAAGGCGAGACAAGTGAGGGTGGACACGGACTCTGTTAAAATATTCAGTTCACTTATTCAAGCGTAGGTGGAAGATGAAAGATGTGTAGATGACATTTTCAAACGACCAATTGAAAAAAAGCAAACTTTTCCCTTATGAACCAACCAACTATTCATAAGTCACAATTTCCCAATGAGAGATGAATGTTCTGAAACTGAAATGAATGGAATGGGGGAGGAAAAACCGGAATCTCTAATGATGTCATTGTTGTGACGATGATCAATGAGCATTCGAAAGTTCTAGTAGAGTGTGTACCATTCATATTCAGACGCACTCTCTGATGCAACACTTTCTTTTGATTCACTCATTGAATGTGTAATTCAGAGTGAAGACTAAGCCGAGATTAATGAATGATGTCGGTTTTGCAGGTGAAAGGTCTCAAGCATGGGGAGCAGATAACGAAGAGTTCGTCAAAGTGCAACAGTAAAAAGTTGGACACGATCAGTGCAGAGACGCCTTTGAGGGAAAGGGCGCTCTGCAAGTTTGAGTATGTGCTGAATTACAATCCAAGAGTATGTCAAGTGCCTGATGACGTGGCAATGAATGATCTGTTACAGAGACTGCCAGCTGCGTTAACAGAAGTGAAATGCAGCTGTCCTAGGCCTAATCCAAAACTGGTAGGCAAACGAATATTCGAGTGTGAGCATCTTCGATATCAAGTGAGTATCCGAGGATACTGTAGCTGCGGGTTTTCACAACATTCTCTTCCAGGTTCGAGTGTTGATGTGGGATGAGCACTGCAACACGTTTAGAGAACACGTGGAGACGCTGTCTCTAGGATGCATTCCAGTCATTCAGGTAGGGAACCCAGATGGTTGTGCTGATCATGAATCGGTCTTTTTCAGGCGAACGCCAATGCAGACGCAGATGATGACTTTGTGTATACGATCAAAGCAGAGATCCCAGTGTAACTATCTTCAATCTTCAAGATCAAGACACGCATTTCGATCCGTTTATCAAGTAGCCATCCAATGGAGTCAAACACACCGGTTTCACCTTTCTCCCCCTTTCCCCCCCCCCCGAAACGACTATATGGGATTCTTCGAATGCTCTTCCAGCCCTATTTTGTGATACGCCTCTTAGCCGCCCCTAGAGTGTCCTTAATGACATCACGACGACTGAGTGGAGGAGAATTTCAATTCTCCTTCGCGCTTTCAACTTCTTTTCTTTCTTCCTCTCTAGTTCACTTCCTTTCTTTCTATCTCTCTCTCTCTCCTTTTTTTTCACTGATGATGTTTCCAATGTCCTAATTATTCAATGTCCACTTATTTACTCCCATCCCCCCCCTTCCCAGTGCTGCCTTGTCACGTTCACACGTGAGTAATCGAGAAAAGAAGGAGGCAATTGAGGAGAAGTAGAAGAAAAGAAAAAAAACCCAACACATAGGGGTTGGTTAACCTGAAAACATCACAAATCTCACCTAGTTGCATTCATTAATCTCCAAGTGTGCATCGCCAACCACTATAGTTCAAAAGTCCCCCCCCCCCCCCAGCCCTGTTGTCAATCCCGATCTTAAATTCCATTCAATGATCTATTTTTCCCCGTTTCTTATTTGCTGCTCACGGGTGCAAGTCGTTAATTGCGAAGACGTAATAATAAATTATTTCAAATTCATTCTTGTTTTCATCATCCCCCCGCTCCTATCCAATCCGCGTCGAGACCAAGAAGAGCAAAATTCGAGAGGGAGAAAAAACTAATTCATTCTTTGCTCTACTTCCCTGATCTTTTAATCCTACGTTGTAGCTGTGAAGAGCAGGAGAAAAGCGGATTCCTGGAAATGTTAATCACAACTCGGAGAAAAAATGAAGAAAAATGGGAAAAATTGCGAACGCTACTTATATTTCTTACTCAGCCATCACTTTAACCGAATCCGCTTACATGTTTTGTTTTTGCAGTCGAACATGTATTTGAAGACCTGCATTTTTTCGAGGTTTTGTTTGATCTACGAATATCCATAAAATCAAAAATATTTATTTACAGAAAAGCGAGGGGTTTGAAAAAAAAATGAAAAAAGTTAAGGGTTCCGGGAGTTTTGGTATCTATTATACGGTATATGAGGCGATTTGTTTGGAAAAGAAAGAAATGCAAAGAATAAGGAGAAAAATGGCAATGAATGACAATTGGAAGTCAATGAACTAAACGATCAGAAGATCCTCGTCGAAATCACCCAGCAACCGTTGCCTATGGAGAAACTTGTTGGGCTCGACCTGAAATCCCGGAAATTGGGGGGAGAATCTTGTGACGCTGAAACGCAATTACATCCTCAAAGACTAGTCAATTTGTCTTTGACGTTCTTGGGCCCAGAACAAAGATGTAGATGTTGAGGAAGTCGCAGAACTGACGACACACAACGGTGCAGTAGACAAAGAGCGATGCGTAGCAGTAGATCTGAACAAAAGTTCTGTGTATAATTGGGCTTGGTTGGTTGGTTTTCGAGGAGCGCCCGGGGATGTCTGAGAGGAAGAGATCGAAATATATTCCCCCCACGGTGCACTTGTGCTATTTGGGGAGATGCGGGAGCCATTTTGAGACTGGCATGCTTTGAACGCTGTTTACAAGTTGGCCTTTTTTGAATGGGAGGCAGAAAATGAGTGTAAGGTTATTTTGGGAAATGTCAGAAATCTCAAGAACACTCCACGAATAAGTTATGGGTCTGATGTGTCTCATGTGGCTTCAGTGGCTTCAAAACGTCATTTCGATTTTTAGAAATTCGAATTTCAGATGCAAATTCAGAGAACTGACAAATGTTGACTTTTACTCTTCTTTTTTCAATTTCCACACTCTCCTCTTGCTAATACGATGAAAACCGTTTGTTTTCGTTCTCATAACATGTTCCATCACATTTGTTGTGGTTTGTGACCCACCGTTGCAAGCCAGAGCAGCAGATACTCATCGAGCACGTAGTTGTAGTATTGGTTGAGCATAAGAGCCAGCGGACCAAGGTAGATCCAATCCCAAAGGCGAAGTTCGCTTTTTGACATGTGCGCGATCACCAGTCGGTTTGTGGCCTTTGCTCCTGTAAACTTGTGGTTTTCCAACTATGAACCCAACTTTGCTCTTTCCTCTATGTTACATTTTTTGTCTACGTAGTACCCTTAGAACGACCCTTGAGTCATTATCTTGTCAAGAAAGCACCTACGTAACCAACACACACCGGAAGGCCCACTTGCTTAGTAAGCGATTTGAGCATGACCTCAAAACATGGGGGGCCTCTAGAACACGATGTCCACTCACCGACTGCTCCGAAGCACAGGGAGAACAGAGTGATATGATCATCAAACACCGACGATTCCGTTTTGTTGTAGATCATGACGAATGGGACAATGACCATGAGAAGTGGGAAGAGAGGGAAGATAACCGATGTTCCCTGAATAACGGAGAATTTTGATGGTTTTGGAAACTAATGGCTACCGCAATTGTGGATCCGTTTTTCCCAACACCACCGCTGAAGATCACATGGACATAACCGTAGATCTGGTAGAGAGATACGAGGAACGAGGATCCCACGACAAAGTACTTGAGGGTATATCCAAAAGCCTGGAAAGATGTCTGTTTCAACTCCCTTGTGGTGATAGAGTAAATGGACGACCTATAATCTCATAAATCAGCTTCTACGAAAGACATGCGGCAGATAAACACCGAATGAACAAAAGAATCAGGTATCAGGTCTTCATGAACCTCCTTATTATTCTGGCCTTTTACTTTTGTTCCTGTTGTGTTAAGACACCCAAAAACACCCGAAACTCACCACATGAGTCTCCCAAACGCCGTTTCCAAAGAGTGCCGTGGTCAAGAGTACACCGATAACCGACATTTGCGCTTCGGTCACGTCGAACTTGGAGAAGCGCAACTGTCCAGTGCAGTACGTGGACCAGTGGGCGCAATAGAACATGACCACCGAGATCACCGACACAGTGAGCACTCCATAGCTCACGGTTCCCAAAGACATTGCATAGCAGATGTTGAGTGTCACGAAAACTGCAAAACGTGTTTTGTGTTTTGTTTGGTGTTTCGTTGCAGTACTCCCCACGTCAGTCTCATGTCAATTTTTGATTTACAGGTGCTTTCACACTCTTGGATGGACTTTATCGAAAGTTTGTCGTGATTTTCCACGAATTCCGCACGAAATTTCACGTCATGACCAATTCATCAAATTGGATGAATCAGGCGGGGTTTCTTTGTTTTTTGGCTCGAAAATTCGAGAATTGTTTTTGAGGGACGCTAAACAAATCCAAGCACAACACACACACCTTGAGTCATACTGTCACATCCATGATCGAAAAGTTCGCCAAGTGGAGAGCTGGAGCCCGTTCTCCTCGCCTGCTTCCCGTCAATCGCATCGAGCGTTTGGTAGAAAAACAATCCCAGCGCTGCTTGTAAATATGCCCATGTTGGGGCCTAGAAGGTTTTTATGTTTTTATGAGATCGTTTTCCATGTTTCTCACCGGCTCAGTGGCAGAGTAGCTGAACGATGAGAGAACAAGAACAGTGATAAGGTTGATGACTAATCCGATCCAGGTGATCAGGTTCGGAGCGATCCACATCGGGCACAACGTAATCACAAATTCCCACCATCTGAAAACAAAGGGATCCATGGTAAAACTAGGATAAGAGATAACCTTTTCATGCACAACTCGTCCAGCCAACTGTTGTCCACTGCGGAGTACTTGTGCTCTTTTAACCGTTTCAGTTCTTGATCTGACAGGAGGGAATCAGCCTGAAAACTTTTTAGAATGAAGAACTATATGTTTTCCGGTATTCTGTTACCTCAATGTACTTCTGGGCGATTCCACATGCCTTCGAGGATATCCGGCAAGTCATGGCCCGTCTGAAAAAACCGCATTTAGAAGATCAAATTTGGGAAGTAGAAGTGGCAAGTACAGAGGAGAGAGACTTGGGAGACGCTATCATTCGATCTTGCGTACACAGTGTATTCAAATTCGCCGTCGCACGTGGTCATAGTGATTTGTCATTCATTGCGTGAGACGAGAAAAGGGAAGGAAATTGAAAATTGAGACCGAAACCCCCCTCTTCTTCTTCGTCGTTTTCCGCTAACAGAAAATTGCCGCGCTATGTTTGTCCAGCATAAATGAGTGGAAAGTGCGTAGTTTTCACTTTCTGGAAAGTTTCAACGAAAAACCAACTGATAAGGGTGCTTAGTTGATAGATGGACAGCAGGCACGTGGAAGAAGAAGACCGTACAAAAAGTAGATCAATGGACGGGGCAGAGAGAAAGAGAGAGAGATGGAAGAACAGGCGGGCAAAGTTGCAAACACAGTGAGTCACTGGTAACGACGGCCCGATAAGTTTTGTTGGTTTTTTCGTTCTCATGGGCGTTTAGATCCGATTGTGCCCTTTGGACCCGTGTGAAGAGAGAGAGAAGGGGGGAAATGAAAAAGTGGCGTGAGAAGCGCGAAAGATGCGATCTGAAGTGAGATGGGGCAGGGGGAGAGGAGCAATTAATCAAAAGTTCAGCGTGTCAGAGGCACATGTGTTTTTCCTCTTGTTTTTCCAAAAGGTCGTTGGATTTCTTGAGAATCTTAGTTTTGATGGGTGCTGATCTTTTGATCTCGAGAACTCGAGGGTATTGTCCCGTCAGAAGCGAATGGGAAATGAAAACTGAGAGCCTGGATCTTACTCCTCAAGTGGTTGCAGTAGCACTACTGCTCACTGGTTAATCCGGAAATTTGTATTTCCGGAATAGGCCTAAGAAATCTACTTCCACTTTCTCCAGAGCAAAAAAAAGCGCCTCACCATACTAGAAGTGTGTATAATCAGTGTTTTGTGTACTTCAATCGAAACCTTCTCACTATCTCTCGCTCCTCGTCCTCAGGCGACACCGCTACACTAAACACAAGTTGGGAGGAGGAGAAGGAGAAGAAGGAGTGATAACACACTGCTGCAGCACTTTTACGTAGGTCAATTTGGAATGATTGAGGGGTGAGAACAGACGCGACAGACTGTCGGCAAGAAGAGAGGAGGAGGAGAGGAAATAGACACCGATACATGCCATAGAATGGCGTGATGAAGTACGAGATGACTGCAACCAGCGAGACACGACCAACTGTCGTTGAGAAATAGACATGCAGTCGTTCTTTTTCGACAAGGGGGACTTTTTGTTTCGATGTTTCAATGTTCAAAAGGTCTAGTCTGGTTGAAGCGATTTTCATCGCTTTTCAAAGCAACCGGAAGTGAGAAAGTGGGAAGAATGCGTTAGTTGTTGAAAATAATAGAACATTGCATCTTCATCTTTCTTCAGGAGGACACTGTTTGATTTGTTCAGTTGTTTTGACGCTTTTTAGTTTGTTTCGACCAGAATACAAGCCAAATGGAATTAAAGCATCAAACTATGAAATAGGGTGGAAACTCTCGCTCTCAATGTGGAGGCGATCAAAATCAGGCGATCCGCAGTGTGCAAAGTTCATTTTTTGACCCTTGTCCACTCAATCGTGACGGGTATACAACGCTTTGGAGCGGAAAACGGAAGAATGTAAGGCACATTGGAAATGAGTTTTTTTTCGGTTTCGGAATAGAAAAAAACATAGTTGTGATAGGAAACTTGAGAACTTCAAATTGCAACTAATCTATGCTATTGGACACATTGTTGTCATGTATAATTCGAGCCAGTTATTCGGAAAAATTTTTCAATTTTTTGTTTCGAGGTTATAAAGTGAAAAATGTTAGAAAATAGATGGAAAGCACTGGGAACTTCATAAAATTCTTGGGAATTTTTCTAGATCAGAAAAAAACCTGTGCTTTATCAAATTTCATGGGAAACCATGAAGTGGGAATTTGGCAGGCAATGAGTCTAATCAAAAAAAGGGGTTATGACAGTTTAAAACTTTTCAGGCAATTCAGGCAGTTCAGAACTATCACGGGAGCTTCGGAGATCAGCGGTTTGAATTCCCGCGTCGTCGAACTGCAAATCGGTCAAATTTGGTTGCGAGCGTTGCCTGAGTATTCAATGCTTAAATAAATCGAAACAAGTGACACGCTTCAACGTTGAATACTCAGGCAACGCTCGCAGCTAAATTATAAAAAATTGCAGTCCGGCAGCGCGGGAGTTCAAACCGCACGCTCCCATGACCATATCTAACCTCCGAGAACCGCAGAGATATATTTTCTGTCAGCTACACCAAAAGTATACTTGAAATCTAGTAAAGCTCATCTCGTACATTTTCCACGGCTCTTCATCAAAACCACATGGCCGGAAGGAAATGGAAATCAATCTCTCCCCGGACCAGGCTCCAGAACACATTTAGATTGGAAAAAAAGATAAATATAGCCGTCAGAAGAACATCTCATTTGACCTTTTCGAATTGAAATTTTCTCATCCAAACAAAGCAGAATTTCTCTTAAAAAAAGGAAAAAGGAAAATGGAAAATGGAAAAAAGATCTCGGGAAAAATAGAAACGCGAAAAATACGAGAAATAGTGGTGGTTTTTCCACTTTTATGGCCAGCATTTTCACGGCAATTTAGGATGGATTTCGACTCTTTCTCTCTTTTTTCTCCTTCCCCTCCCCCCATTTTCTTCTTCCTTGTTGTTGTGGTCGCTTTTCGCAGTGGTCCAGCTGACGTTCCGAAATGACAGCTGTCCCGGGTTCAAAGTGTTCTTTACACTGGTTCTCGGTGATTTTTCGATGATTTTTCGAAAAACGCGTGGACACATGTGCTTCTCTTGATTTCCCCTCCCCTTGGAAACGGTTTTTCGGTCTGTTTAGATGCGGGGAAGACAGGGAAGACAAACAGTGTCTTGCCACTTAGCACATGTTCAGTGCCAGTGCGACTACATGTCAACCTTGTGTCAACTACATCGGTAGGTTGTAGCCGCGCGAGCTACTCTATCGTCTATTTCCGGAAGACGCCGCCTTCCAAAGAAAACACACAAAGGGCGGTGTGAACAAGTTTTGGGAAAGTTCAGAGTTATGTAAATATCAATCAGAAAATGTGTGAAACGATAAACTAGACGATGTTTGGGAGAAGAAGGAGAAAAAGAATAACAAACGAAATATACATGAGAAAGAAGACGAAGTCATGATCTGTTAATTGGATTCAGTTCTCGCATGAGAAATTCATAAAAGCGCCGAAATTGGACCATTTTCAATTTTTCTATCCCCCCCATCCGTCTTTCAAACAGAATTGAAATTTCAACAAAAACAATGGGGTGTCGTCAGCTGGGATAGAAAACAAAACCAACAAGAGAAAATGGGGAAAAAACATACCACTTGACGATTCGAACGAAAGCAGTGAAGGGGAGAGAGAGGTGGGCCATTTGGAAATGATGGAGTATCATTGCGAAATCTGAAATTCTAAATTGGATTGGGAAAAGGGAAATGAGTGATGGAATAGATGGAAAAGCATTGAAAAAGAAACTTTTGAGAAAATTCAATCAAAAACTATGAAACCTGCGGGAAAATGAAGCAAACTCCAGGATCACTACCTGCTCTACGGACTGCTCAGACTATTTTTTGTCATCCTCCCACCAAAGTCTATACAAATTTTGACTCGCTTCTGTAGTTGTCCGAGACTCTAGTGAACCCGTTGGTTGTTCCAATGAACACTTCACCCATCTCTCCGTCTCTCGGTCTTTCGCACTGTTTCGCCGCGCGGACATGGCAGCGCAAGCAAGTTCATTGAACAAGGCCATGTGGAAAAAACTGTGCAGACATCTACAACCTACAAAATCGGCACAAATTTATGTAATCTTTCAGAGCAACGTTGAAGAATCGCGCGGCTCAATATTTAAGGAACGAGAAGGCCCGCCATTCATGCCAGTCCCCGACTGTCCCCGACTCGGAGCCTCCGAGGCTAGAACCCTTTTTTCTTTTCTTCAATTCCGATTCGCACTTAGAGCCACTGTCTTTCAGTTGCCTCATTCCGACCACGATAACCGCGGATGAGGTGATATGTTCGCTGTTGCCGAGCCTCCTCGTGCGGGCCCAGACGATACCCGCCGAGCATCTGGGAGAAGCACCTTAAGGGCCGTCCCAGCACTAGCCGTCTCTGACCCCAAATCAACGTCTGCCCCGATCGAGTTCGTAGACGATGATGAGGTTCGGAAGGAGTACAACCCTTCCTGTTTCGACAAATTCGTCGACTACCTCTTGTGCAGGTAAGACACCTTATTTTCATGTCCAATACTGATTCTGGCTGTTACAGAGGAGACGTTGCCAAACGAACGTACAAAACACGACCGGTATCCATTTTCGGGTTATTTCGATATGCGAAGGCGTTCGACCTTTTCCTACTTTTCATCGGTGTCATTTGTGCTATCATCTCAGGGGTGTCTCAACCAATTCTAGCCCTCGTCGCGTAAGTTCTCCACAGATCTCTTCCATTTCTTAATTACTCAATTCCAGCGGTCGAGTTACTAATGCGCTACTTGTGTACGCACCGCACACAAAACAGTTTCGGGACAAGGCGACCGAGAATGTTTACATTTTCCTCGGCGTCGGTATCTTTGTGACAATCACAAACTACATCCAGGCAAGTAACCCCCGGGAGCTCAGAAGTTCAACGAAACTGGTTTCTTTCAGTACATGTGCTTCCAACAGTGCTGCTCGCGAATAATGGCGCAGATGCGGCACAGATATGTGTACTCAGTGCTCAGACAGAATGCTGGGTGGTTTGATAAGAATCACTCGGGTGTCATAGCTACGAAGCTGAACGAGTAAGGAAATAAAAGAGGATCAATTGGATATCGCCTGGTTTTCAGCAATATGGAAAGAATCCGTGAAGGAATAGGAGACAAGTTCGGAGTCCTCATTCGTGGAGTTGCCATGCTCGCAGCAGCAATTGTGGTGTCCTACATCTACGAATGGAGATTGGCTTGTATGATGCTTGGAGTCGGACCAGTTTGTGTTGGATGCATGTCCCTCATGGCCAGAGTAAGTCCCTCTCAATTTAACCTGTATCTCTGGAACCCACTTTCTAGCAAATGACAGCAACCACAGTCAAAGAACTAAGCGGAGTTGAGAAAGCTGGTTCTATCGCTGAAGAGTGTTTGATGGGAGTACGAACTGTGCAAGCGTTCAACGGACAAGAAGAAATGGTTGGGAGATACAAAGTCGAGTTGAATAAAGGAAGAAAGTTCGCGATATGGAAGGGATTCTGGAGTGGACTTTTTGGAGGATTGTTCTTCTTCTGGCTATTCGCCTTCCAAGGGTGTGGATTCCTTTACGGAGCCTATCTTCTCAAAGTTGGAATCATTAAGTCTCCAGGAGATGTTTTCGTGGTTGTCATGTCCATGCTACTCGGAGCCTACTTCCTAGGACTTATTTCCCCTCACTTGATGGTCATCCTCAATGCGAGAGTCGCTGCCGCTTCTATCTACGAGACAATCGACAGAATACCAAAGATCGACCCATATTCTAAAAAAGGACGATTCTTGGATAGAGTCACTGGCCGTGTCATGTTTGAAAACGTCCACTTCCGCTACCCAACAAGACCCGACGCTAAGATCCTTAACGGCCTGAACCTCACCATCGAACCGGGAACATCAGTCGCTCTCGTCGGACACTCCGGTTGCGGAAAGTCAACATCTGTCGGATTGCTGACAAGGCTCTACGAACCGGAAGCCGGCAATGTGACGATAGATGGCACTGACGTACGGGAGTTGAACATCGACTATCTGAGAAGCGTTGTGGGAATCGTACAACAAGAACCAATCCTGTTCAATGACACCATTCACAACAACCTACTTCTTGGAAACCCAGAGGCTACTCGAGAGAAAATGATTGAGGTGTGCAAGATGGCAAACGCTCACGACTTCATTGAGAAGATGCCGAAAGGATACGACACTATGATCGGAGACGGAGGAGTTCAACTTTCCGGAGGACAGAAGCAGAGAGTCGCCATTGCGAGAACACTGATCCGTGATCCGAAGGTTCTCCTTCTCGACGAAGCCACTTCTGCTCTGGATGCTCAGAGTGAGAGTATCGTGCAATCCGCCCTGAACAACGCTGCCAAGGGAAGAACCACCATCATGATTGCTCACAGACTCTCCACTATCCGAGAGGCTGACAAGATCGTCTTCTTCGAGAAGGGAGTGATCGTGGAGAGTGGAAACCACGAAGAACTCGTTCGATTGGGAGGACGCTACTTCGATTTGGTGAAGGCTCAAGCGTTCAAACCGGACAACGAGCCACAGGCGCAATATGATGAGCCCCCAGGAGAAGAGATTGATTTGGGGTAAGAAGGCCGTTTGGTGTTTTTATTAAACTGTTTTTGTTCCAGACCGTCAGCCAGTGGCCGGCATTCGCGACAATCCTCTTTCACTGGATCCGTCATGTCTGGAGCGGAAGCTTTCCGTCGCGGAACTCTCGGAGGCGACTCGTTTGCTGGAGTTCGCTCGTCCGCACGAGCCGATGCTGAGAATGCGGCTTTCGCCGAGGAGGTGGCGAAGGTGATGGCAGAAGACGGACAAATTAGCGCTGGATTCATTGACATCTTCAAAAACGCAAAAGGAAACTACACTGTCATGTTCCTTGGATTTGTCACTGGTCTTATCCGTGGTTTGGAGCTCACTGCATTCGCATTGCTGTTTGGATGGGTGTTCGAAGGATTTCAATTCCTTTCTACTGCACCAGGAAAGATGATGCACCGAATGGCAGTGTCAATCATCGCATACGGATGTACCGGTTTTGCATGCTTTGTCTCGCAGTTTTTGAGTGTAAGTGATAGAAAAACCCTAAGCCGAGGCTATATATCGGTTTCCTTTCAGTCTGTCTTCTTTGCCATCGTTTCCGAGAACCTCGCCCTCCGCTTCCGAGTCCAATCATTCCGAAATCTCCTGTACCAAGACGCATCTTTCTTTGACAATCCCGCTCACTCCCCTGGAAAACTGATCACCCGTCTGGCCACAGATGCTCCGAATTGCAAAACGGTCGTTGACTCCAGAATGCTCCAAGTTCTCTACGCTTTATCCGCAATCATTGCCAACATTGTGATCGCGTTCATTTACTGTTGGTACCTGGCGATTCTCGGAACCGCTCTGATCATCCTCCTTGGAGTGACAATGTGCGGATTGGCTTACAAGATCTCCCTCATGAACATTGAGCAAGTGAGGAACGATGAGGCAGGAAGAATCGCCATTGAGATCATTGAAAACGTGAAGACCATCCAACTCCTCACCAGATGCCAACAGTTCTTCGACCACTACCAACACTCGTCCAAGAGTCAGAAGAAGAGCGAATTCAGAAAAGGACTCATTGAAGCTGTCAACTACACCATCACCCAATCCTTCATGTACTACATGATGTGCTTCTGTTTTGCTCTTGGTATCAGATTGATCTACCAAGGGAACAAATCCTCTCAAGACGTCTTCCAGTGAGTTCAAATTCACATGAGATCCATTGCAAAACAAAATAACATTCCAGAGGCAACATTGCAATGCTGCTCACTGCAATGGGTGTAATGAATTCCGCGCAGTACTTCCCGGAATTTGTGAAAGCCAAAACAGCAGCAGGTTTGCTGTTCAACATAATCTACCGGAAACCAAGAACCGGAGATTTGATGGAAGGAACAAAACCGGAAGTTCGAGGAAACATTCTGTTCGAAGACGTCAAGTTCTCCTACCCACAAAGACCTCATCAGCCAATCATGAAGGGACTCCAATGGACTGCTCTCCGAGGACAAACTGTCGCTCTCGTCGGTCCATCGGGTTCCGGAAAGAGTACCTGCATTGGTATGCTGGAAAGGTTCTATGACGTCACTGGAGGAGTACTCCGCATCGATGGACAAGACATCCGAGGGCTTTCTCTACACCACCTCAGAACTCAAATGGCACTGGTCGGTCAAGAGCCGCGCCTCTTCGCAGGAACAATACGAGAGAACATTTGTTTAGGATTGGAAAACGTAAGAAGAACTTTGGTGAAAGTTACCGAACAGTAGACCAACTACAATGTTCAGGTGCCGATGGAAAAGATCAACCACGCGTTGGAGCTTGCCAATGCCAATCGGTTCCTGTCGAATCTCCCAGAAGGAATAGAAACAGATGTGGGAGAGAAAGGATCCAAGTTGTCTGGAGGACAGAAACAGAGGATTGCTATCGCAAGGGCCTTGGTGAGAGACCCCAAGGTTCTACTGCTCGATGAAGCCACTTCAGCCTTAGATTCCGAGTCAGAAAGGGTAAGGATCAGCTGAATCAGTTGTTACAGTAATCCTATGATTCCAGGCAGTCCAAGAAGCATTGGATCGTGCTCGAGAGGGCAGGACATGTGTGACAATTGCTCATCGTCTGTCCTCAATTCAAAACTCCGATGTTATTGTGTACATTGAGAACGGAAGGGTACAAGAAGCCGGAAACCATAAACAATTGATGCTCAAGAAGGGCAAATACTATGAACTGATTCAGAAGCAAGATTTAGGCATTTGAACCGTTTCGCTACTTATTAGACAATGTGTATTCTTGTATATTTGGATACTTTGCCGTGATTTTGGTTTTTTTCTAAAATTGAGAAAAATAAACGATTGCTTTCACATTTACTGGATAATTTGAAAAATAAGAGAAAATGAATCAGATGAAGAAAAGAAAAGAGGAGTGAGAGAGAGGGAGAGAGAGTTGAGAATCAGCTACCAAAGTTTTGTGACTTCTTGTGACTGATCTCTCTATCTCTACTCCGCTGATTTCACGTCAGAATCGGAATCAACAGAGTTGGTCGCTAAAAAAAGTGATTGTTCCTTGTAGATCAACATTCTTCTCTTTCCAACCAACACCACTATTTTTCCCAGATCTCAATGTTGACTTAAGCACAACGACAACTATCGCCGAAAGTGTAGTTCGCGTAGTTGCCGTAGTTCGACTGTCCTGGAAGTGCTAATAGAACACTCTTGTTGAACTGGTGGAACCATGGTGGTTCTAGAGGTTGAAGATCAATCGGGAACTCTGAATGATAAAGACGGATGGATGTTGGGTTGATTGTTGTTTGATTGTGATTACAATGAGGTAGAGGGGGATTAAACAAACAGGTACTGCGGGGAGCAAATGTTGCACAACGTTGCGGGGCAACGTGGAAAAGATCATCGAGGTTAAATAGTGACGATTTGAATTAATGGGGGTCTTTTCTTAAACTCTGAAAGAGTTTCAGATTTGAATGATATCCCGTGAGGATGTTAGGATATACAGAAGTTTGAGGGCTACAGTAAGACAGTTTCTCTTGATGGATACCTCTTCTAGAGTCTCTGAAAGTTGCGTTGCTCAAAATCTAAAACTCGTTTCACACTATTTCCCATCTACCGTACTTTTCCAAAAGCTTCGTGGGTGGTCTCTATGTCTCCTCTGCCGCACTTTGTCTGCCCTTCTCCCCCGTTGCGGATTCCGAACAACCATTGATCTCTCTTTCCGAACAAGCACCGTAATCTCTCGGCTGACTGATTAGCACATCCTCCGAAAGTGATGACAATTAGTCTGCGAACCCGAACTGGTCTCCCCCCTCTGTGTCTGCCAATCGGAATCCCGATTCGTTTGCCCACAAACCACACCACACTTTTGTCTTTTACCACACTCTGCCTTCCCCACACTCTCTTGCTCACAAGGACTACAGTAAGCCGCGCCGAAGAAACATGGCCATGTCGTGTGCTCATTTCACAAGTAAAATTTTGGTACGTACGCGCCCAGCCCCTTTTTGACAAATAAACGTCGTGTGCGGCTCCTCCTACTGTGCCATGCGTACAGATACTTAAGGAACGGGTGCCAAATGGCAAGACCATTGTTTCCAACCGCCCTCAACTTTCTGTGCTCAGTTTTGTGCTCACGCATTTTCAAGAGACACTTGATACACTTTTACTTTTACAAGTCATTAGTTATTACCACTTGGTACATATAACTTGTTAGAAATTCAATATGACACCTAAGAAACCAACAAAACATCCGCCCCGCTTCCACTTCGTTTCCCTTAAGCTTCCGATCCATTGCCCAAAATCTGAATTTCTTCCTCTTCTAGAACCGAACCATTTATGAACGAGTAATCAAACATGGCCCCTAAAGACGATCCCGATGACCGGGGATTCGACGATCAGCGTCGTCCTTCACAGAGGAGTACGGTAAGATCCCAATAAGCTACCGTTTCCTAGATCTACTTTGATATTCTTCTAGGTGCTCGCAATACCAGCATTAGCTGTAAACGACCCCAAAACCAACGACATTCCACCAAACTACGTAGACGACGATGACGATGGTCCGAAGCTCTATACTCCCTCCTTCTTCGAAAAGGCTCTCAACTACCTGCTCTGCAGAGGAGACGTTGCCAACCAGCAGCTCGAAGCGCAGCCAGTCTCCATCATTGGATTGGTTAGTTGTCCCTTCTATGATATCAAAATTTGCCCTGCTTGTCCTATTTGCGTACCATGCGCAGTGCCGTGGCAATATTTGAACAAGTATCAAAAAGAAACATCGTTGAGTTCGCAAAGGTTTTCTCGGGGGGTTTCCTACTCGACGAGCGCGCGAAACTCAAATAAACGCACACAGTAGTTTCTGTGTCCTTGAGTTTGCTCAGTGGGGGGAGAACACAATTTGTACATTGTAGTAGAGATTAGAAGAACAAAGGGTTGATATCACTTGCTTTGTTTCAGTTCCGATATGGTAAAAAGTTCGACGGCTTCCTCCTCTTCATCGGAATCATTTGTGCCATTATCTCCGGAGTCTCCCAGCCGATCCTTGCTCTTGTCTCGTGAGTGTCACCTCTCCAATGTTTAGAATTTCACCTTTCCCTCCAGGGGTCGTGTCACAAATGCTCTCCTTGTATATGCCCCAACGAGTAAGGAATTCCGAAACAAAGCCAACGAGAACGTGTACATCTTCCTCGGTATCGGAATCTTCGTCTCCATCACCAACTTCATCCAGTACATGTGCTTCCAACATTGCTGTACTCGAGTCATGGCTCAGATGAGACATCGATTCGTTTACTCGATCCTTCGACAAAACGCCGGATGGTTTGATAAGAATCATTCGGGAACAATCACGACTAAACTGAACGAGTTAGTGATTGCTAACTCTGGTACACTTCTAACTTTGTTCGGTTTTCAGCAGTATGGAAAGAATCCGCGAGGGTATCGGAGACAAGCTCGGAGTCCTCCTCAGAGGATTCGCTATGCTTATCGCGGCTATTGTAGTCTCGTATATCTACGAATGGAGATTAGCCTCCATGATGCTTGGTGTTGCCCCAACTTGCTGTATTTGCATGTCCCTTCTTGCCAGAGTAAGTAACCTTCTTCCGATTCTCTCATTCATCAACTGATTTCCAGCAAATGACATCTACCACTATCAAAGAGATGATTGGAGTTGGAAAGGCTGGAGCCATCGCTGAAGAGTCGCTGATGGGAGTGAGAACTGTGCAGGCATTCAACGGACAGGAAGAGATGGTCGGAAGGTACGAGGCTGAACTTGAGAAAGGAAGACAGTTCGCCGTGTGGAAGGGATTCTGGAGTGGATTCTTCGGAGGAATGTTCTTCTTCTGGCTCTTCTCCTTCTTGGGTTGCGGTATGCTCTACGGAGCCTACCTTCTCAAGGTCGGAATCATCGGAACCCCAGGAGACGTGTTCATTTGTGTCATGTCCATGCTTCTCGGTGCCTACTTCCTTGGTCTCATTTCTCCGCATATGATGGTTCTCCTCAACGCGAGAGTCTCAGCAGCCACCATCTACCAGACCATCGACCGTGTCCCCAAGATTGACCCGTATTCCAAGGCTGGAAAGCGACCAGGAAATGTCGTTGGAAGAGTAGTATTTGAGAATGTTCACTTCCGCTACCCAACCAGAAAGGAAGCAAAGATCCTCAACGGTCTGAACCTCACCATCGAACCCGGAACTTCTGTGGCTCTTGTCGGACACTCTGGTTGCGGAAAGTCAACATCTGTTGGACTCCTCACTAGACTCTATGAGCCAGAAGGTGGAAATGTGACTATCGATGGAGTGGATGTCCGTGAGCTCAACATCGAATGGCTCAGAAACACTGTGGGCATCGTGCAACAAGAACCGATTCTTTTCAACGACACTATCCACAACAACCTGCTCATCGGAAACCCAGGAGCTACTCGAGAGAAAATGATTGAGGTGTGCAAGATGGCAAACGCTCACGACTTCATTGTCAAGATGCCGAAAGGATACGATACTTTGATCGGAGACGGAGGAGTTCAACTTTCCGGAGGACAGAAGCAGAGAGTCGCCATTGCGAGAACACTCATTCGTGATCCGAAGGTTCTCCTTCTCGACGAAGCCACTTCTGCTCTGGATGCTCAGAGTGAGAGTATTGTGCAATCCGCCCTGAACAACGCTGCCAAGGGAAGAACCACCATCATGATTGCCCACAGACTCTCCACTATCCGAGAAGCTGACAAGATCGTCTTCTTCGAGAAAGGAGTGATCGTCGAGAGTGGAAACCACGAAGAACTCGTTCGATTGGGAGGACGCTACTTCGATTTGGTGAAAGCTCAACAGTTCAAGGCTGATCCAGAAGCAACTGAGGAGTTCGAAGAGGAAGAAATTGATTTGGAGTAAGCACACTCTCTTCTTATTTGAAACCCTAATTCCTGTTTTTCAGTGATACCAGCAGAAGCTCCAGAAGATCTTCCATGATTAGCTCACGCTCTGGAAGAGAAGCCTTCCAAAGAGGAAACTCTTTGAATGACTCCTTCTCTGGATCCACCAGAAGATCAGCACAAGCTGACGCTGAGAACAGCGCCTTTGCTGCTCGAGAAGCTGAAGTTATGGCTCAAGACGGACAGATCACCGCTGGATACCTGGACATCTTCAAGAACGCCAAGGGCAACTACTTCTTCATGTTCCTCGGACTCGTCAGCGCCATGATCAGAGGTCTCGAGTTGCCAGCTCTCGCCCTTCTCTTCGGTTGGGTGTTCGAGGGATTCACCTTCGTTCCTTACGGAGGAAGAATGATGCACCGAATGGCAATGGCTGTCATCGCTTTTGCTTCGGTTGGAGTGGGAGTTTTCCTCTCGCAAACTGCCAGTGTAAGTTCCTATTTGATAAAAACCACTTTCAAGTTATCTTTTTCAGTCAGTCTTCTTCGCCATCGTCTCTGAAAACTTGTCCTTGAGATTCCGTGTGCAATCATTCCGAAACCTTCTCTACCAAGACGCCTCCTTCTTTGACAACCCCGCTCATGCTCCAGGAAAGCTGATCACCCGTCTTGCTTCCGACGCTCCGAACATCAAGGCAGTGGTAGACGCCCGTATGCTTCAGGTTATCTACGCCCTCTCCGCAATCGCAGCCAACATTGTGATCGCATTCGTTTACTGCTGGCAGATCGGAATTCTGGGAACCGGGTTGGTCCTTCTCCTGGCCTTCACCATGATTGGACTTGCCTACAAGATCTCTATCATGAACATCGAACAAATCAAGAACGACGAAGCTGGAAGAATCGCCATTGAAATCATCGAAAACGTGAAGACAATCCAACTGCTCACAAGATGCGAACTCTTCTTCGAACACTACCAGACAGCGTCCAAGCAGCAGAAGAGATCCGAGTTGAAGAAGGGAATGATCGAGGCTGTCAACTACAGTATCTCGCAGAGTTTCATGTACTTCATGATGTGCTTCACTTATGCTGTCGGTATCCGAATCATCTACCAAGGCGACAAGAGCTCTGAAGACACTTTCAAGGGAATCATCGCTATGATGTTGGGTGCTGTTGCTGTGATGAACTCGGCGCAGTACTTCCCAGAGTTTGTGAAGGCGAAGACAGCAGCTGGTATGCTGTTCAACATCATCTACCGCAAACCGAGAACGGGAGATTTGATGGAAGGAACCAAATCGGAGATCAGAGGAAATATTCTGTTCGAAGACGTCAAGTTCTCCTATCCTCAACGTCCTCTCCAACCAATCATGAAGGGACTCCAATGGACGGCTCTCAGAGGACAAACTGTCGCTCTGGTCGGTCCATCCGGTTCCGGAAAGAGTACCTGCATTGGTATGCTGGAAAGGTTCTATGACGTCACTGGAGGAGTACTCCGCATCGATGGACAAGACATCCGAGGCCTCTCTCTCCACCACCTCAGAACTCAAATGGCTCTCGTCGGACAGGAACCACGTCTGTTCGCAGGAACAATCAGAGAGAACGTGTGCCTGGGACTGAAGGATGTTCCACTTGACAAGATCAACACTGCTCTGGAACTTGCCAATGCCAACAGGTTCTTGGCTAACTTGCCAGCTGGCATTGACACTGACGTCGGAGAGAAGGGTTCCCAGCTGTCTGGAGGTCAGAAGCAGAGAATCGCCATTGCAAGAGCTCTGGTCAGAGATCCGAAGATTCTGCTGCTTGACGAAGCCACTTCTGCTCTAGATTCCGAGTCCGAGAGGGTGAGTACCTGTCTCAGCTGATCATTTCATAAATTTCTGTTCCAGGCTGTGCAAGAAGCGTTAGATCGTGCTCGAGAAGGCCGTACCTGCATCACCATCGCCCATCGTCTCTCATCCATCCAAAACTCCGACCTCATCGTCTACATCGAGAACGGAAGAGTCCAGGAGGCCGGAAACCACACCCAATTGATGCAGAGGAAGGGCAAGTACTACCAACTGATCAAGAAACAAGATCTTGCCGTCTAACCATCCCCCATCTTCTCTCGCTCAATTGCCCTTGACGTATCTTGTAAATTTGGACCCCATTCACTGTTATCACCCATCCACCAACCGAATTGTCATTTTCAAAATGTTCCTTCTTTCCTTTTCTGAACTTTCTGAATTTTCCACATTTAGAAAAGTATTCATTACACGCCCATTTGAAACTAACCTTCTTTTTGGAACATTTTTTCTATGAGCCGGGTTTCACTCAATTTCTGTTTCGGTCTGCTAGGTGACGTTGATTAGCCGCTTGTATCATACTCATTTTCTTCCAATAAACACTTTCCGATTACTTATACGTTTTTTTCCATTTTTATCCCAAAAAAACACAATGTAACTGGATGATTTTTCTCAGTCTAATGAGGCTATTCCATGTTTAAATAAAACACAAAAGAATCGCATAGCACATAGGAAATAAATGAACGAGACATTCGAAAAGTGCAATTCTTGTCGATTCTCAGCATTGGTTCCACAATTGGTGGGGGGAGGGGGATAACATAAAAAAAACTGAATAGATAAGGAGTAGAATATCGAAAGATACTAGAATAAGCAAAATTCAATGTGAATTAGTAAAAAAACATGAAAATCTGAATTGGACAGGTGTTCCTGAACACGGGGTCAAAAAAAAGCTTCGAGAGAGCTGACGTTTCTTTACTTCGCTTTTTCAAAAATTAGTCTCTGTATTTCATTGAAGCATTAACTACATCTACTACCACTACACATAAAAAAATCACGAACTGACAAAACAGAGTCTCCTCCCTCTTTAGTGTTGTGTGATTGGGTGGCTGGTCACCGAACAGTAGACTATCCTTGTTCATGGGTTGTACTTGATTGTAAGGCTCATGCGGCGAATCATTACGTCTCCTTGGAACCACTCGCGGCAGAACTGCTTGGCAGCGCCGTCTGGCGTGTTGGTCCAATCGATGGTCAAACGGTCGTTTTTGGTGTCCTCCTGTCCGTAGGCGAAGGCGTCGCAAGAGACGGCAAGAAAGATGGTCTCCTTGGGGTCGAGGACTCCGCATGGTGGGTCAACTGTGAGTCTTTTCTCGTTGGTGGTCTTGATTCTGTATCCGATGCGTCCGGCGGACCAGTTGGTCACCTTGATGTGGTAGGTGTGCTTGTCGTCGTACGGCGCGTTGAACACGATCCTGGCATGCGGCAGGGTCTCTATGTCTCCTGGGAGCAAGGATTGAGCCATTGCGATTGGTTGGTGGGATGGAAATGGTTGAACTCTAGCTTTTTTTTCTGGAACCGGGTCGACTTCCTCCACTTCCTTAGGCTCACCATTTGAAGAAAAAGTGGTTGTGCCTGAAATGATAATGAGTATAACACTCCCAGTAACAAAAACTCACTTTTCTCTCTCAATGTCTGCGACCTGAGCACTCTATCACTGCTTGCGACCTCGTTCCGTTGAGCGGTTCTTCTCGTCTCACGTTTCTGAAAACAATTCGGTCATTGCTTTTTCAAGAAAACTATGAAGTTCACCAACCGTAGAGGAACCTCCTTCCTTATTCTTGTCAGATGAAGCGGCCGGGAGTGGTCTGGAGGGTTCAGCTCTTGTTGGTGGTGTTTGGAGACTTTGAACTCTCTGCAAATAATCGGTTGGAATAATATCAGAAAATTTTTGACAAACCTTTCCTGGTTCTTCTTCTTCACTACATAGATCACTGTTGTTCTTAATGGTCTGGAAAGAGATTGGTCAGTATTCATGGAGAAAATCATGGATTTTACATTTGAGCTGGATCCCTGTCCAGATTCGACACTCATTTCTTTTTCTGACAGTCCCATAATTCGGATTCTCTCTTCTTCTCGGTCTCTCTCTGCTTTTCGTTTTCTCAACTCCTGAAAAACAATTGTAAAAATGTGCTTCCAGAAGGTCAAACAACTATTTTTCGTTTCTCTTCGTAGCCTCCGACGGCTCTCCACATTTCCGCCTGAAATTTTGCACAAAGTTTATTTGAAACAGACTCACTTGTTGACTGATTTGAAGGAAACCAGAAAATACAAATTTCGCGAATACTATCAAACCTGATATTCTTCTTCTGTGATATAGACTGGCGGTTCCGCTTTCCTCATAAGCTCGCTGCAGAGGATTCTGATTCGACAATGGTAATTGTGAGATAGAAGCGCATCACCATGTCTTGATTTCCTATTAGGAGTCCTATTACACAGCTGAAATTTTAAATTGGTTGTGAGTACAGAAGATTTGGTTCTACAAAAGCAATCATTTTTAGTCAGAGGAATTTTGAATACCAGCACGAATTCGAGTGGATTAACACAAAGTGTGAATTTTAGAAATGTCAACGAACCTTGTGAAGATCAATTGGAGATGAGGCCATCGGCTGAAAATTGGAGACAATTGCTTTGCGAATATTCGAATGTCAACAGACCTTTTTAGAGCTCAGCTCATTTTGGTTCATTTCTTCGAAGATATTGACCTGGAATTTGGAAGCTATGTAGTTCAGAAATTTTGGTAGAACAAAAATAGAAAAAATCATCCCCAAAGTGTCATTTTTTGAGATTTCCTCTGGATTTTGTTCAAAGTTGAAGCTTTAGAAGAGTTTCGACAAGACTTTGAGCAGAAGGAAAACTTACGTCTTCAGAACCAATCCAACACTGCGGTGTGCAGGGCACGTCGTCTTCTTCCTGACCCCAGCTTGTTACCGGAACCAATCTTTCTTCCATGTCTTCTTCTTCCATGTCATCTTCCAAGTCTGCTTCCATGGTCTTACATACTGCTGCTCCTCTTACTATGTCCACCACACGTCTCTCGCAACAACTACCGTTCAAAACAGCCAAACACTTTTCCAAGCATATATCGCACGTTGTGCATCGTGCCAAACACTTAAACAATGTTTGGAATGGTCCGAAGGGAATATGCTTCCGGTGTGTAATTATTAGAAAAGCGTCATCAATTTGTTCGTGGATTTCTCTACGAAAAACTATTTTTACAAAAAAAAAACTTAATATCTACTCACTCATGATCTTCCTCTCCGAACTTCATCACCTCTTTTCTCGGACCGTAGCGGTTCACGAAAATCCCGTTCTTTTCGTAAATCGCCACCTTTTCTTCATTGTCCCTAAAAGTAAAAACTTATTGTATAAGTCAATATACCGTGGTTCAGTTAACTCTTTGATCTCAACGTCTTGGGCGCTTTTCCGAGTCGACCAACTTTCGGTGAGTTGAAAGAACGGCGATGTCGGGTTGCTGACTATTCCGCAGTCGCGTACAATTTTTTTGATCAGAGGAACCAAATACTTGTATTCATGACTTTTCTGAAAAACACTTTAAGCACTCAATTGGATTTTTCGCAGCTTACTCTGTAATATCGTGAGTTGATTACAACATACGCCTCCTTGTCCTTCGTGGGTCCATTCTGTCGGATCTTCTCGTCTTCTATCATATCATCGTAGAGACGTCTCGACCCCACGTACGTGCTCATGTTCGCTGGCTCGTTACTAGAAGAGGTAAATTAAGGCAATGTCTGACGGGAAATCATTAAGAAAGAAGGCGAGAAACGGAACATTGAGAATGCGACCGCTTGGGGAGGAAAACCCGTACTTATCAATAAATCAGCAACAAAATGATGACAAAGTGGTATTGCCTTGATTTCTTATCAAACTATCACGCGACGTGTCTTGTCTTTCCACTTCTTCACAAAAATTGAATTCATTCAAAACTTTTTTTGCATTTTTCGACTGGAAGCAAAAACCCTTAACTTCGAGAAAGTCCGACACTCGAATAGCTCTCAAACTTTAAGCAGGAATCAACTATACGAAAGAGTTCAATTGTAGGTGAGAATGAAGATATTATGAATGGGAAACACATACGACGCGGAATGGGAGAGAAATATAATGAAACCGCTCTCTCTCTCTCACAAGGCTCTCTCAGTGCTCTCTTTTCTCTGCGCTTCCCGATGTTTGATGAACTTTTTTGTCTGAATAACAACGCGAAATTTATTGCTCTCGGGCGGCCAGGGGACGACCAGCGCTAATCGTTTTCGTGGGTGCTGCTTGGCGGCAGGCCAGAGAGTGGAGAAGTCAATTGAAATGGAGGGAGATGGATTACATTGAAAAGGAAGACACAGGGAATGTGTCGCCGACGACCAACTTTACAACACGTTATCAGCAAAAAAATCAATTGTGTTTCGAAAGAGTGCTGAGGCGTGAAGAGGAGAGAGAGTGAGAAGGGACAGCGCGTGGCTCCTTCTCTCTCGTCGACACTTCGTCTTCAGTGGCGAAAACATTGCCTTTTTTGAAGGGAGGGAAGCGATGAACCAACATTATCTCCTTTTCATCTTCAACATAAACGCAATAGTGTAGAGGGCTACAATTTAGAGATGTGGAATCTCAGCGTGGTTTTTTTGCAACGGTGTGAACGCAGTAATGTCACATCTTCTCATTGGAGGTTCTAATTAGAAGTGATCGAATCGCCTTTTTTTCATCATTCAAAAACCGTCAGCGTCTGGAACTACCGACCTCATTGCTCAGCTAATTCATCAATTTCATGTTGTCTCACACACTCAAACCCGTAAACTTGGAAAAGACGAAAGCGATCGCTTCTTTCATATCCATGACGTCGTAGAGCATGACGGCCATGAGGGCGATGCCAGCTGAAGTCGTTGTTTTTGTGGAGAGGTGTTGAGTGAAGTTGAAGGCAGCGGTGTTGTTGTCGGCCAGTGAACTGAACGAATCGGCGTTTCGCTGGCTATATAAAGCCCCCGCCACGTGACGTTCTCCTCGTGGTATGGGAGGAGCTTGCATCGCTGGTCGAATGATAGGGGCTAAGCGGTGTTATGATTGGTTTTGCAGTTCCTTCCGTTCGAAATCATTGAAACTACGGTAGATGGATGGAAAGCGGAGCGCCCCCGCCACTAGTGAACAATTTTATCACCCCGTTTATGACGGAATTTCCCGGAGGGAAAAGTGAAGGGGTTCTTGATATTTTATGGAATGGACAGAAAAAAATCGAAAACTGTATCGGGAAGGGAGTGGATCGGGAATATTACCACAAAAGGATGGTTTCGGGTGCCGTGTTCCTGAAACAGAAATTCGATGTATTAGAGTTCCACGTGGACACTTGGTAGAATAGAAAAATAACGAAACCATGTGGATTGCATTTGGTGCTATCCCGAATATCCAGAACGCATTTCAATCATCAGATACCACGAAAACACGTTCTAAATGGTAAGAGTTCTAGAACTCGTTTGACATCGTCTGGATCTCCCTGCTTTTTCTGCTCGAGTCAAAGACTTCAAGATTCTCGACAGAACAGGAGTTTTGCTTTCCCTTAGTCCAGTACTTCGGATGGTTATTTTCAGGCAGATCAGTGTAGTTTTCGATGTTTTTCTCACATTTCATTGTTTCCTCGCGGGAGGCCGACACTTTCCACGTCGCTGAATAAATAAAGAGAGGTGGTTTTGTGTGCTACACCGGAATACTATCGGATGCCATCGAAATGACCCCGAAACGGAGGAGAGCAGGAAAATCGTTATACCTTGAAATTGATAAGAGATATCAAAAAGTTATCAACAATAAACTTGTAGTCCTAGTTATGATCTACAAGTTTGTTTTTGAAAACTTTTTTATATCTCTTATCAATCTCGAGATATAACGATTCTCCGGCAGAGCTCTCCTCGGTCGCGGGGCCATTTCGATGGCCTCCGATAGTAACTCAAACAGAATTTCTTTTTTGTCTTTGAAGTATGTGCGATCATCACTTTAAAAGTAACACTTCAATTATGCAAAAACGTTTATTCAAAACCCATTCAACTTTTGGTGGTAATCTCAAAGAAACATGACACGAGATATCATACAAATCAAAACATGATTATATGGCCAAATCCTGTTTCTTGATAAGTTGGTAATACTTTCCTTTCATATGCATCAGTTCTGTGTGAGTTCCAGCTTCTTGCACCTTTCCTTTGTCGATGTAGACTATGAGGTCGGAGTTTTGGATGGATGAGAGACGATGGGCGATGGTGATGCAGGTACGGCCTTCTCGAGCACGATCTAACGCTTCTTGCACAGCCTGGAACAAGATATTTTTATAAAGGCAAACTCGGTTGGCTACTTACCCTCTCGGACTCGGAATCTAGAGCAGAAGTGGCTTCGTCAAGCAGTAGAATCTTCGGATCTCTGACCAGAGCTCTTGCAATGGCGATTCTCTGCTTCTGACCTCCAGACAGCTGGGAACCCTTCTCTCCGACGTCAGTGTCAATTCCAGCTGGCAAGTTAGCCAAGAACCTGTTGGCATTGGCAAGTTCCAGAGCATGGTTGATCTTTTCAAGTGGAACATCCTTCAGTCCCAGGCAGATATTTTCTCTGATCGTTCCGACGAACAACCTTGGTTCTTGACCGACCAGTGCCATTTGAGTTCTAAGATGGTGGAGAGAAAGTCCTCGGACATCTTGTCCATCAATGCGGAGTACTCCTCCAGTGACGTCATAGAACCTCTCAAGCATACCAATGCAGGTACTCTTTCCAGAACCGGATGGACCGACCAGAGCGACAGTTTGTCCCCTCATTGCAGTCCACTGCAACCCTCTCATTACAGGTTGATGTGGTCTTTGTGGGTAGGAGAATTTGACGTTTTCGAAAAGGATGTTTCCTCGGATCTCAGGTCGGGAGCCATTGTTAAGGTCACCAGTTTGTGGCTTCCGGTAGATCAAGTTGAACATCTGCCCAGCTGCTGCCTTGGCTTTCACGAATTCCGGGAAGAACTGAGAAGATAGAATGACACCTTCCGAGCACATCATCATCGCCATCAGACACCTAAGTCCATGGCATGTTTTAAATAATTTGATGATTCAACTCACTTGTAAGTGGTATCCGTAGGCTGATCTCCTTGATTAATGATTCTGATCGCTAAGGCAAAACAGAAACATGACATGTAGTACATGAAGTTCTGGGTGATACTGTAGTTGATGGCTTCGAATACGGATTTTCGGAGTTCTGTCCGTTTTCGGTTTTTCGATTCGTTCGCATAGCTGTTGAAGAAATGCTCGGTTCTTGTGAGAAGTTGAATTGTTTTTACATTCTCGATGATTTCAATAGCGATCTGAAGCAAATGCACATGATTTTCAGTAGATCAGTCAATTTTTCATACTTTTCCAGCATCATCATTCTGCATGTGTTCAACCGCTACGAGGGTGATTTTGTATGCTAACCCGACCATAAGAGATCCCAGAAAAGCAATCAGAGCTGTTCCGAGAATAGCCACTTGCCAGCAGTTGATAAACCCGATAGTGACACAAGCAACAAGTGCTGAGAATGCGTAGACGACTTGCATCATTCTCCCGTCAACCACCGCTTTCACAGCTGGAGGATCGGAAGCTAATCGGGTGATAAGGCTTCCAGGAGCATGTGCTGGGTTGTCGAAGTAGGCGGCATCTTGGTAGAGGAGATTGCGGAAGGCATTCACACGGAACCGTACTCCGAGGTTCTCAGAGACAATAGCGAACATTACACTCTGAAAAGAACATTTTTGATGATTTCTCACAATTGTAGCACGTACACTGACGGTTTGGAAAAACCAAACACCAAGTCCGGCTGCTGAGAAAGCAATGACTGCCATGACGAATCGATGCATCATTTTGCCTCCGTAAGGAACAAATTCGAACCCTTCGAACACCCATCCGAAGAGCAGGGCATAAGTTGGAAGATCAAGACCGCGAATCAGTGCAGCAATAAGTCCGATGAACATGTACATGTAGTTTCCTAGAGAAACTTGGGTACTAGCAGTTCTTTCATGATATCATGATACCTTTTGCATTTTTGAAGATGTCGATGTATCCTGCAGTAGTCTCCAAGTCTTTTGCCATAACCTTTTTCACTTGCAACGCGAACGCTTCATCTTCGGCTGACGGAATGTGCGAGGTTTTCCGGAAATTGTCAAACGACCGGTTGGCCATAGTTCCCCGACGGAAAGCGTCAGATCCAGAACACGAACTCCTCACAGATACCTGACGGTTGAATATTTCCGGCTTATCAAATCTGGAAGATCTCAACTCTTTATGAATGTTTTCTGATCAACTCACTCGTCAAAGTTATCCGTCTCGCCTTCCGAAAGATCACCTTCTTCCGGATCACGTTTGAATTGCTGTGCCTTCACCAGGTCAAAGTACCGTCCCCCGAGATTCACCAGTTCTTCGTGGTTTCCACTTTCAACTATCACTCCTTTCTCAAAGAAGACGATCTTGTCAGCTTCTCGGATTGTAGACAGTCTGTGGGCAATCATAATCGTAGTTCTTCCTCTCGCAGCATTGTTGAGAGCAGATTGCACAACACTCTCACTTTGAGCATCCAGAGCAGACGTGGCTTCGTCGAGGAGGAGGACCTTCGGATCACGGATCAGTGTTCTCGCAATGGCGACTCTCTGCTTCTGTCCTCCGGAAAGTTGAACTCCTCCGTCTCCGATCAAAGTATCGTATCCTTTCGGCATCTTGACAATGAAGTCGTGAGCGTTTGCCATCTTGCACACCTCAATCATCTTCTCTCGAGTAGCCTCTGGGTTTCCAATCAGCAGGTTGTTGTGGATAGTGTCGTTGAAAAGAATCGGTTCTTGCTGTACGATTCCAATAATGTTCCTCAGCCAATGGATGTTCAGGTCTCTGACGTCCACTCCGTCTACTTTAACACTCCCGTCTTCCGGTTGGTATAATCTTGTCAGGAGACCAACAGAAGTTGACTTTCCACATCCTGAATGACCAACGAGCGCCACAGATGTTCCAGGATCCACGGTCAAGTTCAGTCCATCGAGGACCTTTGCTTCTTTTCTCGATGGATAGCGGAAGTGAACATTTTGAAATGTCACTCTTCCGACTACATTGTCCAATTTCTTTCCGCTTTTTGAGTATGGGTCGATTTCGGGGACACGGTCGATTGTCTTGTAGATGGAAGCAGCGGAAACACGCGCATTGAGCAGAACCATCAAATGAGGGGAGATAAGACCAAGGAAATATGCTCCTAGAAGCATGGCGATAATGACGATGAAGACATCTCCGGGACTTTCGATGATTCCAACTTTCAACAGGTATCCTCCATACAGAATTCCACATCCCATGAACGCCATGAGCCAGAAGAAGAACATCCCTCCAAAAAATCCACTCCAAAATCCTCCCCTGATAGCGTATCCTTTGCCGGAGTTCAGCTCTTTCTCGTATTTCGCAACCATTTCTTCCTGTCCGTTGAACGCTTGAATCGTTCTCACTCCCATCAACGCTTCTTCAGCGATCGCTCCCGCAACACCAACTTTGTCCAGTTCCTCCATTGTGGTTTTTTCCAAGAACTGTGAAAAAAAAAACTAATGAGGAGTGGCTTCAGAACAGATTACGTACTCTGGACAGGAGCGTCATGCAGATAGTGCAAATCGGGATAAGACCCATCATCATCAACGCCAATCGCCATTCGTAGCACAAGGAAATGATGATCGAAGTCAGAACCATACTGAGACCACGGATAAGAACTCCCAGCTTGTCTCCGATTCCTTCTTGGATTCTCTCCATGTTACTGGAAATAAATAGTGTCAAATGCAAGGAAAACCAGTAACACCTACTCATTCAGTCTAGTTGTGATAGTTCCAGAAAGATTCTTATCAAACCAACCAGCATTCTGTCTGAGGACCGATGCAATGTATCGGTTTCTCATTTGAGTCATTATCCGACTGCAGACCCGTTGGAAACACATGTACTGAAAAATGATGGATTTGTAAGGAAAATAAGACATTGTTCCTTTCTTACCTGGCAGAAGTCATTGAGAGAACTGAAGATTCCGAGTCCTAGGAAGATATACACATTCTCCATTGCCTTATTCTTGAACTCTTTGCTCAATGGATCAAGAACCAGTAGTACATTTGTCATTCGACCCCTGAACAGAGAATTGTTGTGAAATTAGGCATGGCTAGTTGATTTCTCACGAAATGATGGCAAGAACCGGTTGAGAAACTCCAGAAACCAGGGAACAAACCACGCCGACAACCAGAAGAATGTAGTCGTAGGTGGTTGCGTAGCGGAACTAGAATTCTTATGATTCAAATGTTCAAGTAATTTCGACTAACCAATTCCAATAAAGAGACCGGTCGGAACTCTAATACTTGTTCAGAGAGATCGCATCTGGAATGAGTACGGTACTTGGAACTCTGGAAGCTTATGACACCTGCAGAGGATAAAGTTGATGAATTTCTCGAATAGCGACGGGGTGTAGGTGATCTTCTCGTCTTCATCGCTGTCATTCGAAGAGCTCGAGAAACTTTCCGCAGGGCCTTTCTTGTTGACATCAATCGCCTAAAACCACGAATTCAGATGGTCTTGAAAAACCTGACAAACCATGCTTCTCTGCGAAAGTTTCCGATTGTTATCGCCAAACTCCTCATGGGGAGCCATTTTTCAAAGAATCGCGTGTTATCAGTTGATTATTTGATTCATTCGATTGGGAAAAAGTGAAACTGAAAGTAGAAAAGGATTTCGGTTAGAAGAGTGTCGTCGAACACAAAATGATCTTGGGGCGAAGTCAAACAGTTCCTTAAGTACTCTTCTCCGAACTATTTATTCACTTTTCCGTGTTTTCCAGGCGACTATCAAAAAAGCGTGTTTTGTGCGGCGGCGAGGGGTGGCGGGAGTACAAACAATCACGTGAAACAAGGCGGCGAGCAGAGAGCCACACTTTTGTGCCTAGAAACTACGGTTTCGAGAATTGTGGCTGTTTGACGTTGGTCTCAAGGAAATGCCATTTTACAGCCTTTTGTGGCAATAAACCTGGAATGTGATTCGATTTCACGGGACTTTTTCTGGCATTCCAGAGACAAATTTTCGGAGTCTTTGGAAAATGGTATGTAGTTCATAATTGTCTAATTCCACTGTTTCCGGTACGAATTCCAAAAACCACTGATACTAAGCAATTTTTCTCTGGATCGACATTGCACGAAGAATCGAAGGAATCGTCAGAAGCGTTTCTCGCCATTTGGAAGCACCTCATTTGCGATAATTAAGACTGAATGTCTATTCCGCTTCCCGCTAACGCTATCTTTTGATCTTTTGATCTTTTGGTCTCAGTTCACTTTTCTCAAATTCCGAAACGTTATCAGAGCATTGAAAACATGCATGCTTTGTAGTTGAGTGTCTATCGCAATGGTTCTTTGATCACTATCATTTCCCCTTTGCCATAACTGTTTCCCTTACATTCCACTCTAAACTCCAATTCTTTCACTGCACATCGTTTTGTCAACATTTTTAATATGCTAATTTTTATTCCAATGCTTAAATATATATAGAATACTGGACAAAGCACATTTGAACGTATAGAATTATTAGAAAAAACAACTATTATATCAAGAAAACCCGCACAAAAAGCATAAAAAGGCTAGCGAGAGCGTTGAGCGCTACGTTGCCAAATCTTGCTTCTTGATGAGGTTGTAGTATTTTCCGCGGAGCGACATCAAATGAGCATGGTTTCCGGCTTCTTGGACTTTTCCGTTGTCGATGTAGACGATGAGGTCGGAGTTTTGGATGGAAGACAGGCGATGGGCAATGGTGATACAGGTACGGCCTTCTCGAGCACGATCCAACGCTTCTTGTACAGCCTGGAACAAGTTTGCGGGTTAGTGTAGTCAATTCATAGTGTCTTACTCTCTCGGACTCAGAATCCAGTGCAGAAGTGGCTTCATCGAGCAGCAGAATCTTCGGATCTCTGACCAGTGCCCTTGCAATGGCGATTCTCTGCTTCTGACCTCCAGACAGCTGCGATCCCTTCTCTCCCACCTCAGTGTCAATTCCCGACGGTAAGTTAGCCAGAAATCTGTTTGCGTTTGCCAGCTCAAGAGCTTGATTGACTTTTTCCAACGGAACATCTTTCAATCCGAAACACACATTCTCTCTGATAGTTCCGGCAAACAATCGTGGTTCCTGTCCGACCAGAGCCATTTGGGTTCTGAGATGGTGAAGAGATAGACTTCTGATGTCTTGTCCATCGATCCGCAGAGCTCCTCCAGAGACGTCATAGAAGCGTTCCAGCATGGCGATACAAGTACTCTTTCCAGTTCCAGATGGTCCTACGAGAGCGACAGTTTGCCCGCTGTGAGCGGAGAAGTGCAAATCTGTCATGACCGGGTGCAAGGGGCGTTGGGGATAGGAGAACTTCACAGCTTCAAAGAGAACGTTTCCTCGGATCTCTGCCTTGTTGCCTTCCATCAGGTCCCCAGTCTTCGGCTTCCGGTAGATCAGTTTGAAGAGCATTCCAGCTGCGGTTTTGGCTTTGACGAATTCCGGGAAGTTGTGTGAGGAGTGCATGACAGCTACTGAGCCCATCATCATCGAGTTAATTGCTCTGGAATGGGGATGTGTTGCGAGATAACTTTCTGGTCTTTGTCCTACCGAAACGCGCCGTTCGGCTCGACAACACTGTGGTACATGAGTGGGGTTCCTACGCCATAGCAGACAAACATTGCAAAATACATAAACGTTTGCGAAATGGCATTGTTGACGGACTGCAGGTAAGACTTCTTGATTTCACTCTTGTGTTGAACCAGTGAAGCTTTTATGTAGTGGTCTAAGAATCGGGAGCTACTAGTAAGGAGTTGGATGGTTTTCACGTTTTCGATGATTTCAATAGCGATCTGAAATGTCACTGATTCCACGAGAGACCTGACAACAACTCACTTTTCCAGCTTCATCTTTCTTGACCTGCTTCAGATTCTCTCTAGCAATCTTATAAGCCATAGTGATCATAGAGAAAGCGAAAATGGCTATGAGAACAGTTCCCACTACGGAGATCTGCCAACAAAAGACGTAGCCGGTGATCATGTTAATTGTGATTGAGGTCATGGCGTAGATCACTTGAAGCATTCTCGTATCCACAACAGCCTTGACATTCGGAGCATCTGTCGCCAATCTAGTGATGAGCTTTCCGGGAGCGTGAGCAGGGTTGTCGAAGAAAGACGCGTCTTGATAAAGGAGGTTCTTGAATGACTGCACTCGGAACTTCAATCCTAAGTTCTCAGCGACAATTGTGAATAAAGTACCCTGAATTCATGAAAATCTAAGATCTATGATGATTTCCAATCACTTACGCTAATAATCTGTGTGACAAAGACGTAGACACCCAGTAATCCGTAAAGCATGAACACGATACCCAGGGCGCTGACCATTTGATCATCGGGAAGTTCAAATGCTTCGAACACGTAGCCAAACAAGAGAGCCAGAAGCGCCAACTCGGATCCTCTCATAATAGCGAATATGGTTCCGATGCCGAGATACAGGTAGTTTCCCTGCGCATTCTTGAAAATGTCCATGTACCCAGAGCTGATCACTCCGTCTTCTTCCATCACTCTCTGCACCTCCTCCGCAAAATCCTCATTTTCAATGTCATCGACACCAGTTTTCAGAGTAAATGTGTTAAATGTGCTGGCGTAGCCGATTTCCAAATCAGCACTAGCCAGGGATTCACACGACTTGTGGAAGCTCACTTGTCGAGATGGAAGCAAATCGTGTCTGTCACTGAAATCCAAGATTTCTGATCTTATGAGTGGAAGTATAACTCACAGCTTGTTCATATCATCTGCCACGTCATCTTCAATCTCATCGGTCCCCTTGAACTGCTGTGCTTCAACCAACTTCGCGTATCTCCCACCAAGACTAACGAGTTCTTCATGATTCCCGGATTCCACAATCACTCCATTCTCAAAGAAGACAATCTTGTCAGCTTCTCGGATAGTGGAGAGTCTGTGAGCAATCATAATGGTAGTCCTTCCTTTTGAGGCGTTGTTCAATGCGGATTGCACAATACTCTCACTCTGAGCATCCAGAGCAGAAGTGGCTTCGTCGAGGAGGAGGACCTTCGGATCACGGATGAGGGTTCTCGCAATGGCAACTCTTTGTTTCTGTCCTCCGGAAAGCTGAACTCCTCCGTCTCCAATCACAGTTTCATATCCATTCGGGGTCTTCATGATGAAGTCGTGCGCATTAGCCATCTTGCACACTCTAACCATATCCTTCCTTGTTGCACTTGGGTTGCCAATCAGCAAGTTGTTGTGAATAGTGTCATTGAACAGAATAGGTTCTTGTTGTACAATGCCGACCACTTTCCTCAGCCAGTCGATGTTCAGCTCTCTGACGTCCTCCCCATCAATCATCACTTTTCCAGCTTCCTGCTCGTAGAGCCTAGTCAGCAATCCAACAGAAGTCGACTTTCCGCATCCAGAATGACCAACGAGAGCGACAGAAGTTCCAGGTTCAATGGTCAGGTTCAAACCGTTCAGGACCTTGGCCTTCTTTCTAGTTGGATACCGGAAGTGCACATTCTCGAAAACCACTCTTCCCACAATGTCATTGATCTTTCGACCTTCAGTAGAATACGCGTCTATTTCCGGAGTCTGCAGTTATCAAAACTCAAATTAACATAACAAACAGGTCCCCTACCCTGTCAATAATCTCATAAATCGTCGCAGCGGCAACTCTCGCGTTCAACAAAACCATCAAGTGCGGAGAGATGAGTCCCAGGAAATAGGCACCAATGAGCATGGAGATGACAACGATGAACACGTCTCCAGGACTCTCGATGATCTTCCAACGGAGAAGTTGTCCTCCGTAGTAGATGCCTCCTCCAAAGTAGGTGAAAAGAAAGAGAAGGAATATTCCTCCAAAGACACCTCCCCAAAGGCCTTTCTGCACTGCGAACTTCTTTCCTCTTCCAAGTTCCACTGTGTACCTCTCAACCATCTCCTCTTGTCCGTTGAATGCCTGCACTGTTCTCACTCCCATCAACGACTCTTCAGCGATACTTCCAGCTTTTCCAACTCCAGCTAGTTCTTTTGATGTGTAAGATGACATAGACTGGAAATGTCAGTTTAAGGTCTAGATCCTGAGGAGGTACTTACCCTAGACATCAGAGACATGCAAATGCAGCAAAGCGGGCCGATTCCCATCATCATGAGTGCAAGTCTCCACTCGTAGAACAAAGAGACAGCGATTCCAGTCACAAACATCACCATTCCACGGATCAAAACTCCCAACTTGTCCCCGATTCCCTCATTGACACGCTCCATGTTACTGCAAAACTCACATTGTGTCAATTTTCAGAAAGATTGGAAAACCCACTCGTGCAACTTCGTGGTCAACGTTCCAGAATGGTTCCTGTCAAACCAGCCGGCATTCTGTCTTAGGATCGACTTGATGTACTCTTGTTTCATTTTTGAGGTGATGCGTATACAGCAGTATTGGAAGCACATGTACTGGAAATCCAGTCTAGTATGGACACCAGAATAGAAGTTAACATACCTGAACAAAGTTAACAACGAGCACAATGACTCCGATTCCTCCGAACAACCAAACGTTCATCATTGCACTGTCATAGAACTCATCACTTGTTGTGTTGTAGACCAGTAAAGAATTCGTGATTCCACCACTGAAAAATCAGTGTCGGGAGTGCTAAAAGTAGCTGGAATCCTTACGCAATGATTCCCAGTCCAGGTTGAGCGATCCCAGAGATGAAGGAGAGCACAATACCAAAGATAAGCAAAGCAACGTCGCTTCGTTCGGCGTATCGGAACTGAATCTCAGAGCGTTCGATTTGCCACGTGGGTTTCAGACTTACTAATCCAAGAAGAGTGACCGGCTTGACAGACAGCTCCTTGTCAGCCAAATCACCTCTGCATAGCATATAATTGATAAGCTTTTCTACTTTCGACGTTTCGTATACAATTTTCGGCTCCTCGTCAGAATCTACCGAATCGACATCTTCCTTCGATAAATCCACAGCCTAATTGAGGAAATTTCAATCAAAAAGACTTAAAGGACTTATTGGGACTCACCGTATCTTTCTTCTTCCCATTCTCCATTGGAATTCCATCAATTGGCTCGATAGTGTCTCTATTCTTCCGCCACTTCATGTTCTACCTGATTCAGAAGAATACCTGACGATATGTTTGTATTTATATCTGGAAAAAGTATAGTTACTGTGACCTAAAAGCGAGTTAGTTCAAAAAGGCAAATTGATGCGGAAGAGAACAACGACAACATTTTTATACGGAAACATCCTATCAAAGTCACCCGGAGCAGCACAAAACATGAAATTCAAATTTGCCGAAGTTAAGTGCCGCCGGCAACCCTCGACAAGGAATAATGTATGGAAATCCGGTGGCACGAAAGAAAAGGCGAACACAGTGATGTTTTGTGACAAGGGCATTAACTGGCGGGGTTTGTGACTTAAATCTTCGGGAAAAATGGTGATGATGGTTTCCGAGAGATCGCCGGAAGCAGTAGGACGTTGGCGCAAAATTGCACAACATTGAGAGGATGCTTGTTTTCCAGTGCCTCTGGGAGCCACAGACTGCCACACGAAATGATAACACATCACTTCCAACCTTTTGTTGCGTAAGAGATAAGGCAAATTATAATAGTTAGGTGATAATGAAACAATCGGTAACATTTTGAAAAGATCAAAGAGAACTAGCACTTTGAATGATAGTAAGTTATCGTTTTCTGGATGATAAGACAGCGAGAACGTTTAAACTACACAGAATAAGAGTTTACAAAACATGCAAGGGTGACTAATCCAAATAACAACAACAACAACAACAGCTATTTCGAAATAGGTATCCGGTGGAATGTTCTGGAAAAGATCTATTATTCCGTGACAACGAACAGAAGAGAGGCTGACGATTCTCGGCAACCCTTTTCTGGAATTCAATGACAATAGCGGTTACTGAAGAGGTGTTCCAATGCTCTGAAATGATGCGGTTTCTTATCAAAGAAACAACCTTTGAACAGAACGGTTATTTCTTTTCCGATTTCCCAATCATTTCTATCCGTGAATTGTCATTTTCTCAAGGGTTCCGCGCAGTTTTCTCTTGCTAATTATCGTATGGGCAATAATCTTAGCTTACCTGACAGGTGGCCGTGTCCTTGACCACCTGGATCGCTCACCCTGGGACCTTCTTCATTCTCATTTTCCATGAGCAGCTGTCACGCTTCTCTCTGACCAGTCAGAATCTCTCTTTTTTTACCATTCTTTTACTACTTCATTTCTGTTAACCCTCTCCCTTGGACTCATTGCAAACTTGAATTTTACTGAATTTTGGCATCTTCCCTACATTTATCACTGTTTTAAACCATACTCCATTTTTTCCCATTTTACTGACTCTAAATTGCTTAATGGGTTGATTATCACCGCCTTTTTGTGATAATTTTCAAAAAACTTCAAAAACGTAATGCTCCGTTCTCGTCAAGATTGATCGTCTTTGTGACACCAATCTCCGCTGAAGACTAACTAAGATATTTTTTCTGCTTCCCGTTTAATAATGGATTTCACAAACAAGATACTAATGGCCCCGCAACCGAGGAGAGCTCTGCCGGAGAATAACTATATCTTGAGATTGATAAGCGATATCAAAAAGTTGTCAACAGGAAACTTGTAGTCCTAGTTATGATCTACAAGTTTGCTGTTGGCAACTTTTCGATATTTCCTATCAATCTCGAGATATAGTGATGAGCTAGCAGAGCTCTCCTCGGTTTCGAGGCCATTTCGATGGAATTTGATAGTAATCTCACCAAATATGTATTGTTACTCATCTTACAGTAGTCCAAACAACAATTAGTCCACTTCCTTGTTATGAGGTAGATCACCAACTACAGTAGCCCTCAACCGTGTAATTATAATCTTGCTACCTGCGTGCGCCTTCGGGAACCTAAACCTATAATCACACTCGAGCATGAGCCATTGACCAATTATATGGACATCAGACGCACACAAGCATACGGTAACGACAGAAATAACGGTTATTGCTTTATTGGGTGGAATACATGATTAGGTTTACGTGCAAATTCGTGATTTGATAGTTGACCTCGAGTTGTTTATTGAAGAAAGAATGCAGTTTGGATTGACACTGTTAACATTGAGAAATACAGTGGTAAGCGAAGAATTGTGACATAAGTAAGGCACATGATGGATTCAAGGCACGATGAATGAAAATAAGGCACAAAACGACAAGTTTTGTTCGAATGTGGTCCACAGTGATAAGAAAGAGATGAACGGGAATCAATCTAGATGTCTCCAGTTCCTACGGTGAAAGTTATGCACAAATGAGAGAGAGTTTGTTGAGGAATTATTCGGAGTTTTTGATAATCAGGTATCAGGTGTCAAGAGTATCAAGAGAGTGGATGAGTATCAGAGAAGAGAGAGATTCGCGCAGTTTGTAAACACGGTGTCATCAGAAGTACATAGAAGGTCATAATAGATCAGGGAAGGTATTTTAGTACATAGAAGGTACTATCGGATGCTATCGAAATCGCCCGCAACCGAGGAGAGCTCTCCAGGAGAATCATTATATCTCGAGATTGATAAGAGATATCAAAAAGTTGTCAACAGCTAACTTGTAGATCATAACTAGGTCCACAAGTTTGCCGCTGAAAACTTTTTGATATCGCTTATCAATCTCAAGATATAGCGATTCTCCGGCAGAGCTCTTGGAGACCACTTTGATGGCTTCTGATAGTAGTCTGTCTCAAAAGTACGGTGGAGCATAGATAATAGAAAGGGTTATTAAACTTAGAAAACGGGACTGTTCTGAGAATTGGGTACAAATTGGATTCAAGGCAGGATAAATGAAAATGAGGCACAAAACGGCAAGTTTTGTTTGAATGGTCATAAGATAGAGATAAACGGGAATAGTACTAGAGTTATCTAGCTTTTAGAGGTATACGAAGGTGAACGTTGAGCGAAAGATTGTCTGAGTTTTCGAGATGCTTAGGTTTCTGGTTTCAAGAGTATCAAGAGTGGATGAGTATCAAAGAATATGGGTGGAGTATCGGAGCAGATGATGATCAGATTCGGAAACTTGGTGTCATACGAAGTACATACAAGGTCATATTAGTACAGGGAAGATACATAGAGCTACAGGGTGTTGAACTGGGTGTGATCGGTCGAAATTTTGAGAACCCCTCTGAGAATTTCGAGTTCGGGCCGATTTATCAGACCATTAGAGCATATTAAGCGTTCGGCTCGGGAGTCCACAGTTCCTCATCGTAATTAGCCCAAAGAATGCCAAAGTAGTGGACGACTTGTTGAATTTCCGGGTCGTCGATAACCTCGTTGAAAAGCTCGCGAATCACCGGGGCGTAGAGATCCTTGATCTGGAAGAGATCCACTTTACAGAAGACTCAAATCTTCCGCAGTTCCTCACCTTGAGCCGCTCCTTTTCCAACCATTCAAGGTGAGCGCACATTTTCATGAGTGTCTGGATTATTCAAAATCAACAATTTGAACGTGAGCCCTATACTCACCAATTCGTTGGCATGGATCTCCAGAAGCGAACGGAATATGTTCGTCCAATGATGATTCGTGACGAACGATGTGAACTGCAATAATTCCATGCTGAACTACTAGTCAAATGATGTGTAGTACCTGACTGAGGCGTGCAATCCGTCCCTGGTCCTCCGCTAAGTATCTATCTGGCATTATCTCGTCCAACGGTGGATTCGGGGAGATGATGAAACTGAGGACCTTTTCCAAATCTTCCGTTTTGATAACCACTTTCTGCTGATGATTTCTGACGAACAGCGTCATCTTTATCCAATTATTCCCCAGTTTGGTGTGCTAAAAAGAGTGATTTTTCAATTCCCTCCACTGAACGAACACAACATACAGCTTTGATGAATTCCTCATTCCGCGAAGCTATTTGAAGACGATAGTTGTTGGCTATCTCGAGTCTACGTCTACGAATGTCATCTGGTTCATATCTGTTCCCATTCAAGTACGATTGGATCTAAAAACGACGACTCATGGGTATCCAGTGAGCAGTAGACATACCACTATTTCGTCGAAATTTCCGGTTAGAAATTCCGGTTCGAAAGTTCGGATAGCATCTCCAACGCGAAAATCCAACTCTCTGAGGTCGGAAACTACTGTTGAGGCAGTCGATCGGTTGCCATCGAAATGCCCTGCAATCGAGTAGAGCTTTGCGGGAGAACCATTATATCTCGAGATTGATAAGCGATATCAAAAAGTTGTCAACAGAAAACTTGTAGTCCTAGTTATGATCTACAAGTTTTCTGTTGGCAACTTTTCAATATCTCTTGTCAATCTCGAGATATAGTGCTGAGCCGGCAGAACTATCCTCCGGTATTCGAGAGTAGTTCACAAGCGCTGATTAGTTTTTGATTTGGTGGATCATGTACATATGGATACTGTAGGGGTCCCTGAGCTCAAAAACACAACATCTGGAGTTATAGACTTCAGCGCTGAAACATTTGCACCCCAAACATGTGCATGGTCGGAACAGCTGCGAACCGATGTTTTGAACAAAAACCATGAAATTCCGGAGTTTTCTCCGTATTCTCACCGTATCCCTATTTTTCTGAAAGTTCCCCCATAAGAAATCCACTTACAGTTAATGGGCGGGCGGTCAGGCTCATCAACGACCGGTACCTGTACATATACGGGAACTTCGTCGAACGGCGCAAGGTAGAGAGCCAGACTGAAGTCCGGAGAACTGGGATCCAGTGACATTTTGGTTCTAAAATACCAAAAATTAGCTATTTGAAAAAGAATTGATGGGAAATATACAAGAAAAAATGTTCGAAAAACCCAAAATATGGTCGGCATACAGTACTGGAATCTATGGTATCGTTTAATTCCGTTTTAGACCGAAGAAAACGGTACAAAACTGCCAGAAAAGTCAGAAAGGCAAGAGAATTCGAAAAAATCCACCGAATCAATATGCCGTGAAAGTGAAATGTAAATGAATGAGAAGGCGCGCGTGGAGAGCTATGTTGTAAAACGAGCGCGGCGGCACCTTTCTTCTGTACGCAACGCGCAACACGCAACCGCAACGCCCGATGGGAACATATGCAGACATTTTTTGGGATTCGGGGGAAACGACTGAGCGGGGTATGAATGAAAGAGTAAGGAACTTGGAAAAAGGAATGGAGGAGTAGGGGAACTGATAGAAAATGAAAATGATTCATTGTTTTGGATCAATTGGAGAGAAAAGACAGTCTGGATGAGGGGGGATACACAGTGACTCACTTTATAGATTTTTTGAAGTCAGTAGCATTGGAAAGTTGTCGGTGGGTGCTTTATCTTCGGGACCGTAGATTTCATCTCTGAGAATCTCACTGATAGTCATTTTTTGACAGTTTGGTTCATTTTCCCACTTTTCCCTGTACTTCTCGAATTTTATTTTGAAAAATTCTGCGAGGGAAATTGTGTACCATGGAGAACCACTGATGATTCATCACTTGCCTGAAAACAATCAAATTGAGCTGATATTTCAAAAGAAGGTATTTAGCTAAAAACATTTTGAATTATCTCCGTTTTTGCAGCAGCTGTAACTCGAAACTCTTTCCAGTTTTACAACGTGGCGTCGCAGTCACAAGATGGGACCACTTCAATTTGAGTTAGAATCTGCAGTGGTCCGAACTTATTCAGTTACGGTTTTTTAAAGTTTTCAGTTTCCCACTATTTTCCACTATTTTCCACACGATCAGTTGTCAAATTATGGCTTTCATTGCGAATTTATTACTGTTTTCGCAGTGACGAAACCTTGAAGCTTTAAAGTCGATAATTCGCGTTGTTTTTCAGCGCACCAATTAGCAGCGTATGCTTCCAGAGCACCTGAGAGCTTGAAATTTTCACGGGAATAGGGTAATAATGTTTTATTTTATATTTTCATGTTTTGGAGAAAATCTAGCCGTTCGTTTGGGAGAAAACGATTAGTTACGTTTTTTGTCTATGACTCACTAGATTTTGACATATTTCGACACCAGATCTTCAGTGGATTATGAGAGTTTTTCCCTGGGTACCTAAACGTTTTTATTCCAATTGAAATGTCTGATAACTGTTCTGTTCTGAGTGTGTCAGAATGATCCGCGTTCTCATTTTGATATTTCACGTTTTTCCATGGCCTATTTTGAAAATAATGTCGTTTTGTTCCTGATAGTACATATAACGGAATCTGTGAATTCTGGCTCATTAACAGCTTTTGACGACTTCTGGCAAGTTCTCGCCAGAGAAACACCGAATCGCTAGTTGTCCGTTCATCAAGGATGATTTGGTATTTCCTTTGTCCTCCTTATGGCCTTATGAGCCCCCGCAAGTCTGTCGTTCTTTCCGAATGTCACTTTCCTGTACATTTCTGAATTTCTTCGAAACCAAGCAACCCCAAACCGCCAATAATCACTATGTTTCTCAGAGGATTTAATGTTATTGTTATTCCAATTAGTTTCCACGAACTCGGGTCTGTTCTGTAAAATGCCACCAATTCCCTGTTATCGTCTCTATCGTCGACTGATCAATGAACACAACACTCATGTCATCAAGGCTACAGTAGTTCGTAGACATCGTAAAGATGTGCAAACGTATAATTATGTCCTCGGAAGCGTGAAATTGAGCGAAGATTCGAGAAGACGTGTAGACGGTCCCGCCTCCAATTTTCAGCCTTTTCGGCCAAGAGTTCAAACAACTTTGAGCCGGAGAAAACAAACCGCGAACTCCTAACCGGAAGTTTGGAAATAGTGAATGATCAAGAACACTTCTCGAGAAGATCAACAACCGCTGATCGAAGGAGATCCGACAGAAGGTCCAATTCTGAAGTGATGAGTGGATTTTGTAATCAACTTAAGTCAGAGAAGTCGGGTGAACTGGAAGTTACGTCCAAAAGAATGGAACAGACAAGTTTTTTTTACTCTGGATCAGCGTAGCCAAATTCCGGCGTTGAGAATATTTCAATGTCGTTAAGAAGCTGTATAAGTTTCACGCAGCCTTTTTTGACTTGATATGGTAAGCAGGTTACTATTGTCATGGAAAAACACGTTGGACGTATATTAGTTTATCCTGAATGACTTCTGTTCAAAATGCACGGCCTTATTTCGAGACAGTTCTTTGAAGAAAATCGTCAAATTTCCTTCGCAAAGCCACCAGAATCTACGAAAAAAGTGAACGTTTCGAACGTCTGAAAATCCGTTGCAGCATATCTTCTGTCATTTTATCAGTTTCAGAAACAGTTCTGAAGCTTCTATCTGTTCTTTGCCATTTCGAGTGTGTATTCCTATCTTTTCTGGAAAATCCATTGTTTCTCTTTGGCTACCACCCTATGGCGCTCTAAAACTCTCTTTCGCTATCATCCGCCGCTCCCTCGGTCCCTCATCCCCTCAAATCGCAATTGTGTCCTCTCTTTCCCCATGGCTCGCTTCCCAAACGCTCAATTAGTGATCGTTTACCGGTTTCTCGGAAAACTCGTGACAAGGCACATGAAAGAGGCGGAGGCTTCTATAGACTCGCCCGTCGCGACTCGACTCGATAATGTCGCTGAAAAGAGGATGATTAACCGTGGAGACTCGGCTGAAGTGTGGTTCTGATTGCAGAGAAGAGCCGAGAGAGTAACAGAAGCGAAAACATGTGAAACGACGAAGTTAGGCAGAAAAGAGCAATCGATTCGAAAGCTCAAGAGTTTCTAGTACACGGTAGCATGTGGGCAAGGAGGAACAATGACCCTGAGAGAACTGTGGAGATGATACCAGTTGTCTAGAACAGGGCGGATACTGGGAACACTGGGAACACGGTGAACACCTGCAGTCTACTTTTCCAGGACACACAGAACTTACTTAACGATTCGGGAAAGTCGATGGGGAAGAGCTTTCAAACCTCTGACCTCTTGTTCAAGGGTTGCATCACTATCACTGGTTTTTTTCCCAGCTTGGAAATCTTCCGGGTTGTAGACAAGAACATTGTGAAAAATGATTCATTTCTCGAAAACACGTACTCTTACGTACTCTTACGTACAACACGTACTGGATAGGTAGGCAACATGGAAATTTGTTTCGCAATTAAGACATTTCTTGTTTCCGTGTTAGTTTCCGTAATTTTGCGCATCCAATCTTTTAGAAACGGGAAAGACAACCCGGAAGTCGGATACCTGTAGTCATTCATGGGAACTGTGAGATTTCGCCTACTGAAAACCGGGGCCTCCCAGATATCCAGACTTCTCTTTTTCCTCCAAACATCGACTGAACTCTTGCAATGTAAAGTGTCCGTGATGTCCTCAAGATCCCCCAATCCCCCACAGGACTCCAGAGTCCAATGTTCTGTTCAACACGTATTATTTCAATCGGTGGTTCCGAAACACCTCCGGGAAAACGAGTGACGAGACAAAACGTCACTTTCTGTCTGTCGGTGACACGTAACTGATTCCGAATGAATGTTCTATGAGTTGTGGAGTGTCTGGTTGTACATACATCTGCTGTTCCTGCAGAAAAGTGACAGGAGATTGATGATTTGTTCAATGCTAATTATCAATCGGGAAGAAGATCAAAGCACTGCCGATCATAGACTGTATAGACGAAAACTAACAGCACATTCCCTCTGTTTTGATTTAAAGATCTAGTTTGATCAAAAGTGCACATTTTCAAACTTTCCCCGGTAAACAATCCGCGTCACAGAGCATCATTCTCTGCTTCCAATAAAATAAGTCCCCGGCGTTTTTTCCCCGTCGTTCAAACACCCACACATCATCTCCAGACCCCCTATAGAAAAGAGAGTGGAGTCATCATTAAAACATCAGTTTCATGTGCCCCCAGCTCGTGAATATGAACGTTTCCTCTCGCTCCACACGAATGGAAGTGAACATGAGTTGGAGGGGAGAGAATTTGATAAGGATGAATGGGCGAGATGATGAAGAGGAGGCACATGTGGGTGGCCCCATGAATAATGTCGTTTTGGATAAACACGGAAGTGCTTTGGAAATGATTCAAGTGTCTCCGAGTCCCCCCGAGGAAGTCCCTCACGGTTTCCAGAAGTTGTTGAGGTCGTGAGTTCCCTGAAAAGACAAAAAGCCTCTTTGTTTTCCGTGTGTACTGACGAGGCTAATCAGAAGACGTGTGTGTGTGTGTTTTCGTGACACAAAGTCCCTCATGCCTCTTCTCCACAGTGTATGACTTTTCCGCAACACTTCTTCCTCCTTTTGTCCATACCTTCCCCTCCTCATCCCTCGTGCGTTTTCAGTTCACTGCTCACACATCAGATTAGCCCCCCTCTGTTTCTTTGAATTCTTCTTCGAGTCTCTTCTGTCCTTCTTCCTAGATATGTTTTCTATAACATTCCTCTCTCCTCACAACAAATAATGTTCAATGGGTTAGGAAATCCTTCGAGACTCGAGAGAGCTTCGGTAGAAGGAGGGCGGGGAGAAGGTGCAAGCCGCCAATCACTATCAAGCCCCAATTTCCCACCAAGCCCATAATTAGAGACGTCGAGCGCTGGAGCTTATGGGAAAATCATGCGAGACCTACTGTAGCGTGAACGAATCGCTCTTTTGCTCCGCGAGCACGTTTCGTGTGGATTTCATTTATCGAGTAGAATAGGAGAAGAAGAAGGTGGAAGACCGGATCATACAAAAATCGGGGGGAGACGGACGGGACAAGAGAGACAGAGAGAGAGAGAGAGACAGAGAGAGAGAGAAAGGGGGAAAACGAATGTTCAAGACGAAAACATATAAAGAGATCGGGAAAGGTGGCAAAATAGGTTCAATTCGACAACTCGATGGACTTTTGGTTTTCGGGAAATAAAAACTTGGAAGAGCTGGAAGTATCGGTGAACTGGGAAAAAAGGGTGTGGGTGTCTTGTATCACAAATAACTTGGGGGAAACTGGAGAGAAACGGGAGAAATGACAGGAAGCTATGGGAAATCAGAATAGCAAAGCATTTTTTGACAAGAGGAAGGGTTCACGGAGTTAGAGAGTAACTAGTGAACCATCCAGCAATCTCGGACAGAGTGAGATAATAAGTAAAGGGAGATAATGAACGGAGAGAAAAATGGGGAGAGAATGGGGGAAAAAAGTGGTCGGAACTATCACACGATGACGTTATGGAATAGATATGAGTGGCAGAATTGGTAGATGATTACGGGTTGTTAGGGTCCACTTTTTTCGGTCGTTAGGTGAGGGGGGAGAACGGTCTGTAGGAGTTCGTTTTTGGTTGGGTTCGTGGCTTGCTCAAAGAATGAGATGAGCCCGCTTTACAAAATGAGCTGGGTCAGCAGGGAACTAGATTGGGATAGGGATCTCAAGATGGCAAAAGCATCTAAGACGGTCCAGAGAGACAGGAGGAATGTTCTAGAGAGAGTAGGGACAGCGGATGAGAAGTAGGGGGGACGGGACAGAGCCGGGACAGGAAAGGACAGAATGGGACAGAATGGGACAGAGACCTCGGACTACTAACGATGAAACGTATGCTTTGGAATTGTAATCTCAAGAGATCCCAGATCAAAACGAGTCTCGCTAGCCGGGTTTTACAATTGAGAAGAGAAAGAAAGGAAAGGAAGGGACAGAGGAATTTGACAGGATCAGAAGGAACATGTAGATCAGTAACGGTTCAGGTTCTCATTTAATTTAGACGGCCTCCTCCTTGATTCCGAAAGTTTGCATGGCGGCCTTGTAGATCGGCGAAGCCAAGAATCTCGGGTAGCTGTCGCGCTGCATGAGAGTGTAGATCTGGTTCTGAGCCTCGTCGAAAGTCGACGCCGACGGACGTCCCATGTTGGTGTTGACGATCTCACGAACGCGCGAATCCAACGAGACCTCCTTCGGCGAGAGGATCGAGATGAAGTCCTCGTAGATGATACGCGCCTGTAAAAAAAGAGGGTCCCTGTTGTGGCTGTGTTTAATATCCCCTTGGCTAAAGCTAGCTATCAAACGAAAGTGCACTCATGCACTCTTCTAATCCCCAATAGGCTTAGAAAGAGAATGCAATTTCGAGAGACGTCGAGAAATGTCATCAAGTAATGAGGGCAATTTCGTCGCTCACGGCTCTTAATAAAAGTGACTCATGCGCAATTCAACTGACCTTCTCCTCGATCTTTTCCGCGTTTTTCTCGCGCTTCAACTCCTCGCAAGCCTGCCAGAAGAGGATGTTTTCATCCGAGTACTCGCCCTTCAGGAACTCGGCGAAGTACTTTTGTCCAGCTGGAAATGGTATCATTAAGAGGGTGAACTTTGGAGAGTGTCCCTTACATCTGTGCTTCATCAGGTTCTCGAACGATTGAGACCATCCGAACACGATCTCGTAGGTCGGACTGAAATTGGAAGATTTGCGCTTTTGGTCCCCAGGAAATGCCATTCAATCGAGAAAAGCGAATCAAAATTGTTTGTTGTTTGTTTCAGATTTTATTTGTTATATCTCACAGACAAATCCCCCTTTCTTCGATTCCCCCCCCCCCCAGACCATTCTCTTTTCTCTCTCCCGAGCGAGATTGCAAAGGCTATAAATATTGTGTAATCGAATTGGAAGAATGTTTTGTCAGAATGTCAAAGGAGAATGGATTCCGGATTTGTTGATGCCTCGGAACCGGAAATCCGTTCCCCCGAATGCATTCTTCCCAGTGCATTCTCATCAAAGCCGGAGGGGCCTAATGAGAATGCTTCAGAAGTGCAGTTCCGCTCGGAAGCATCATAAACCTCATCCCCCCCCCCGGGTTACTCAGACCCCTGGCTCGATGCCAAGACAGGTGTTTTGACCAAGTGACCGATTTGGTTAGTGACGTCACATGTCACAGCTGGTTCCGACTTGGAGATTGCAACTTGCTATTGCGATTGCTTTCTGGGCTTTCGCGAGAAAATTGAAATCCAAATAGAAATCAATCTCGGAAAACAATTAGCGAGTGATTGGTCTCGGAGTCTTATTTGGTTAGGGAGATGTGACGTAGCACATTTCCAAACACCTTTGGATCGAAATGAGATTTCGGCTCTTTTCTAGTCGCCTTTCTAGCAAGCACAGCCACAAACATCAGAGGTAATTGGAGAGAACAAAAACCACCGAATGTTCCCATGATTCAGCTGAAATTCTGCACTTCCCACTCTTTCCAGAATCCCCCCTGCTTCCGTCATTCTCCCACAATTTCGAAGCTCACCGAGCGAACGAACACACGAGGAACAAAAAAACATTGCGAAATGGCAAAACAATTATGATTAGCCGGCGCCAAATACAATCTCTTTCGGGAAAATCACTCGCAATCTCACTCGCACAACTTGTTATTATTCCCATGAAATAACAGACGCACACACAATACGGTAAAGGTATCAATTTGAATGCGGAACGAGAAAAATCTGAAAATCCCTTCCCTCTCTCACGTCAACATTGATCTTGACGATTTCTATCTATGGTTCCGAGAAATTATCGCTGAATTCGAGTCTCGATTTACGTCAACTAGTTCTGATTCGAATTCGAATTCTAGAGAATTGTACTGAAATTTGGAGCTCTCGACGTCAGCAGAATCCAGTCAGAACTAGCGGAGCAGAATTTGAACTTTTGATCTCGAAGGTATCGGTTTCCCACTTTTGCCGAATAGTTTGAAAAACAACTTACGGGCCGTCGTTCTCTGCACTCTTTTTCTCGACTGAGACGCTTCCGCTGAAAAATGTCAGAATTATGTACTGGTAAACAAAGGGGAGGTGAACTTTGCTTGTCTCTAACCTTTCAATGCTCTAAACTCAAAAACCCTATAATTTGAAATTTCAACACACCAACACACAAGCTAGCAATTAGCAGCGATTCTCGGGGGAAAATGTCCTCCTCTCGCGAATCGCAAACTCACTCATAATTGTTGCGTAGGCACGTTCTCAACACTGAGCCCAGCTTATCACCACAATCGCACAGAAAGCCCATTACTGTGGCTGTCGGATAGGGAAGTAGAAGGGAATTCGCAGAAATATTCGGCGGGCCTCGTTATTAGTGTTGCCAAGTATGAATAGCAAGAGAGAGGGAGACGGGGTCTTCTCTTCCTCTCTTTTCTCTTTATTTTTTCGTGGGCCCCTTCTAGAAGTTTTGAAGGAGGAGGAGAGAGAAGGCAAAGGCGGAGTTCAACTTGTTAGTAATGAATAGCCTTTTTTGCCTCCTTCTCTCTTTTTCCCGAGGCCCGTCGAGTGTTTGTGTCGGGTGATCGGGGGTCCGCACGAGGAGGAATCTCTCACGCTCTTGCACTTCTCACGATGCCAATTGGACAATGAGAAGAAGAAAGAAGAAAGAAGAAGTGGCAAGAGAGAAACCTAAGAGGAGGAGGAGAAGAGTAAGATGATGAAGAAGAGAAGTGAAGCCCGAGGGTTCTTAGGCAGACAAACACGAGCCCGATAGGATTAGGCAGTGTCCGTTGACTGAGTCAAGGATTAATCTCTTCGGTCATATGCTTCTGGACATTATATCGGCCCCGAGAGAAGCCACGCATCTGGAAATGTCGTATGGCGGGGCTGCGGCTGCCGCCGACAAGAGCAGCCCCATCGGTCATTTTTCGAAATTGAAACAAGACTTGTTCTCCGCGGGGACAGACGAAAGGGCGAAGTGCTTAGTCATTCAGTCTACGAACGCAGTGGAGCGTCTCCTAAAAGTTCTTCTTTTGAACTCTCCCGTCATCATCTTGTGATAGCCTATCATCTTGGGAAGAAGTGCATAGCCTGGCGAAAAACCAAGAAATTTGATCTTGGACCTCCATCCCCAGCACGAAATTCTATACCTTCGCATTGGCTTTGAGCCATAGGAACAATTTGGTATAACGATGGAGCCTAGGGGAGATTGTCCCTTACAACTGGACCCTGGGAAAACGTACTTCCGACTGTTGTAGCAACATCCGCAGAAGGCGTACTTGATCTTACGAAAATAAGCGTCGAAGGCGGTAGAAGAGGTGGGGCGCGAGGGAGCCGTCATGTTAGGCGGTGATTTCGAAAATGTTTCGACAGGTATGAAGACGAGCAAAATATGTCTTGTAGCCGCGGTGATGAAGAGGCGTTGCTCACGCGGGGGCTTATATATCTCGAGCTTAGTTGGGTAATGTGAAGGCGAAAGCGAAGGCAAAAGGAGCTCGTGGGATTCCTCCAACCCATGAATTTACTTTCGCGCGCGAATCTCGTCAAGAAGCGTGCGGGGGAAAAAAACCCGGGGCCCGTCTTCGAAATTGTTTTTCGACAGAAGGAGAAGAAAAAGTCACACGGCGGACCCCCCGTAAATGACAGCAGGGCACAAAATGCGTGAGAACCCCCAAGCCATATTGCATCACAAGTGTAAAGCGTACCAAAGATCCGGACACCATTGAGTGTTCTTCTTTTCCATCTGTACCCTAAGTTTTTCACCTGTAAATGTCGAGTGAATGGGAGCGGGGAGGAAGGGAGAGAGTCAAGTCAATGGGAATGAATTCAACTGGGTTTTGGGAGAAAGAGAATGGCAGGTGATCGACGTTTCCAAGACTCATGCAACTTTTAATAGGGTTGGAAAAGAAACGCATGTTCGGGTGTTCTGTTTATTCTCGAAGCGAAACGAACCGCGCCTGCCCCGGGGGTTTCGTGACGCGACTGACTCGCAAAGTCGTCGCTCTTTTTAAGGATGAATGAAGACACACACACGCGATTGGTCCTCTTCCAAAACCGATCACGAACCATTTTCTTCCGTTTTGTTACGTCACAAGATGAACAGAACATTGTCAAGAGACAGAGATAGAGCAATAAAAATGCCAACGACGGCGGCGGGGAATAGAGCGGCAGCAACTTTTTTCACACGCAACGCCCGCACAGAAATAGCAAGAAAAGGCCGTCCGGGAAGAGGGGGGGGGGGGGGAGAGGGAACCTATTCTCCTCTCCAGAAATAGGCATTCTCAGGGCTAAATATAAATGCCAAAGCGTGGGATGATTGTTAATGGCGTGTACTTCACACGGAGAATCTTTGAATTCCTAGGAACCTACAGTAAGAAGAAGTTGCAATTCATTGTGGAAGTTTGTAGAATGGTAAAGTGAAAGTTAAGAAGCGAAAAAAACCAAAACCTTTGACGCTTGATTACTTTAATTAGGGGTTTCCAGAGAGATTTCTTCAACTCTTACTTTCCAAAGTCTTGAAACTGGCTCATTGATGCATATTGTGAATTGTGTCAATTTGGTCGTCCATTCAGTACCGTTACCCACCCAAACGCGTTCTTCGGCGATGTTCACCGCTAATTGCGTGTTTTGAAGTGTTCGCATGAATATCTAATCACTACGTTCACATACACACCAACACACCACTGAGAATCAACATACTTGAGCGTGGATGTTCGGCCACCCATGTTAGTCACGAGGAACACGTCGTCGGAAATGAATTGAATACTAGACGGTGGCCGGCGGACGGATAACTGGGGCGGTAAGAGGAGCGTCGGCGACGATCGCGGTCTCGAGAGGGTCGCCAACCAAGGGAGAGGGGGGAGAAAGCCGTGCGTCGGTCTCCGCTCGCCGTCTTCTAATTAGCCACCGAACCGTTCGTCTCGAGAATATATGTGTGTGTGTGTGTCGAATGATGGGGGTGGGTGGAGCAGAAGTAGAAACAGAAGGAAGGCCACGAGACGGAGGCAATGGTGGGAACAGAGAGATAGCAACGAAGTCAGAAGGGCGAGAATCAGACCATGCAGAACACACGCACTCCGAGTTGATTTGCACCTGTCTCTTCCGTCGACTCGATTTCCGGCCAATTTCAGGCGTTCGGGGAGACAATAGGAGCGGAGGATGGCAAACTGCTCACCTGTGTTTTTGCCCCATAAAGGTACAGTCGCACGAAAGCAACCGCATAAGGGGGGTGTGGCCGACGAGACTGGACGACGTGCCAGGTGAGAGGGGGGGGGGGGAATAATAAGTGTTGCCAGGACGTTTGCCCCTTGGTGACGGAGACGTTTTGGAATCGATGCAAATAAGACGTGTGGTGTGCGCCTGTGTCCACGACGCGCGGCGCAGGAGACTAGAGTGTGCGGCGACGAGATGACGGGACTCTCTGGGTTTTTTTCTTTCCTTTTGCTTTTCCTCTCGCGTCTTCTTCTTCTTCTTCTTCTTCATCCCGATGCCGCACGCCCCATCCCAAAGACCCGCCTTTTCCGCAACCATCAACGGCGGAGAAGCGCGCTCTTTCTCTCTCTCTTTCCTTCTATCTCTCTTCATTCATTGGGCTTCTCACTCCTCCTCCTCCTCTTTCTTCCTCTTCTTCTTTTTTCTTATACCCCATCGCTGGCAAACAAAACATCCGAGGATGATCCGAAGAGTCGGCGGCCAACCAACCGAACTGTTTTCCCTCCTTTGAATCGAAACAGTCGATCGGGTGGTTGGCGGGAGAGGAGGGAGGAGAGGGGAAGGGATCAAGAGGGAGAATGAGAGAACTGAGCAACTGAGCACAGTATTTGGAGAAGCACACCGCAAGAGAGCTGTGCCAACATATTGCCTCCGGGACGACTATCACATTACATATCATGAAAGGGAGGCGAGTTTCGCGAAGATGAATGGGTTCTCAGTACTGATGGGCGACCAGACCACACAAGACACAACAACAAAACAACATAATCCTCGATTGCATTTCTCGCCGCAGCAATCAAATTTTTCGATATCCTTTCTCTTTTCCTCTCCTATTCCTATTTCTAGAGTGATTTCAGTCTGGGCAGACAGGAAAAATGAAATGAAATGCGGTTCGAATTGAATCAAACGCGAAAAAGTGATGAATTGGCAACACCGACTGAGCTGAGCTGTTCAATAATGCTCAAAACGAAGAATGGACGGCTGTGGGGAAAAAGTGTATAGAACAAACAATGAGCCGGGGGTGTCAAAGTTTGAAAAAAAAAAAACGAACTAGTGTGTATATTAGATGCGAAACATATCGCAGCCCACGGTGTGACACTGGCATATTCCGATGGAGCCGTTTTATATCGTTTTTAATTTCAAGGATTTCAAGGAGAGGAAGAAGATTGTGCAATTTTTCCCGAGCCTCTGGACATTTTTTCTAGATGGACCAAAATAGGAGCTCCGGAAAGTGCTCCAACTTGTTTTTCTGGGTCCTCGCGCGGTTCTAAGTGCTCGAAAACGCGGCTATGAATAATTTTAGGCGACTAGAACCGCGAAAAGGTATAAATTTTGCGGGGCCTCGACCCCAACCATCTCCATCGTTAGGAAAACATGGCATGGGACATCTAACTTAGCGCCGACTAGGGAGAAGGGGGGTCATGTTCGAAAATAAGAGAGAAAAAAACAAAATGCCAGAGGGTTTGGGTTTGAAGAAAACAAAAAAAACGCGAACTGGAGTAGAGGAAAAATGAGCCGGGAGAGGAGAAAAAGAGGAGGCGAAGGAGAAGGAGAAGGAGAAGGAGGTGAACAAGAAAAACTTGAAGAAAACGAAAAACGTTGTCTTTCGTCGAGGAGGGGAACCGAACCGGGGGGGCGCGGAGAAATTGAAAACCGAACGGCCCGACGCGACTTGTGTCAGTTGTCAGTATTCATTATTTTCTCCGCTCCCCCCCGGCTCTCGGCGTTGCGCCACAAATGGCCCGCCGACCCCCCGATAACGCGGCGTTTTGTTTTCGGTAGGCTGTGGTGTAGTACACGAAGTGAATTACGCAAGTTAGCTGCTACATGACTCACTTAGCGCGCCTTCTCTCAAATTGTGTTTGAGATTGGAGTGGTGATAGAGAGAGGCCTATCTACATCATGAAGGAAGAGCTTTTGATTCATAGAACATCTTGATGTTTGTTTGTACCCATTTGTATGACGTGTTTTTCACCCTGACGTACATGGCTCCGCACAAGGAATACGGTTCCGGGATGTCCTCATCGTCACTGCGGATCTCAGTGAATTTCGGAGAGCACGACATCACTTGTTTGTTTTTTCGAAGAGTCGAAAAGTCCGACCAATTACAGATTGAATAAGACGAGAAGGGGAGAAGCTCGAAGCTCGCTATCGATTCCCGTATCACGGGGGAACGAATAAAAACGGAAAAAGTGGCCGAGAAAGGCGAGCGAAACCAGAGCGAGAAAGGCGGCGAAAATCGAGTAAAAGAGAATAGAATGGCAGTAGGTTTGCTGAACTTTTTCCTTTCGGCTCGTTGTCGCGGTTATGAGAAAGAAAGATAAAGTTGTGTGTCGCGATGGCAGGTGATACTTCTAGAAGTTGGTTGGCCGTGCCCCGATTGGCCACGATATGCCAGGCCAACCCACTTACTTTTTTTTGTTATAATCACCTCGTCAAAAATGCACACGCCCCGGAAATCGAGTTCTTCTAGGTAACGCACGCCCCTCACACACAACACGCAACAGTTCGGCAGGTGGAAATGAGATAGGAAATGACTTGGACTTACGCGTTCTGTGCCGCGTGCACTTTCGGCTTGCCTCCGAAGCAGGAGTAGAGGCTCAAGAAAGAAGGGCAGCAGAACCTTCTTGGGGGAGCAGGTGAATTCGGCTGCTTTGCCGCGTTGTTGTTGGCCTCGGCAGCTGCGAGACGGTTTTGGTTTTGGGTGTTACGAACGAAGTTGCCGTTCGTGTCCGTGCCTCCGTTCGGTCCAACAGGCGGCATGCTTCCAAGAGAGGGGTAGGAAGAGTGAATCTCGGAGATATGGCCGCGTTTTACGTGTGAGTGGTTTGTGAGTGTGTGTGTGTGTTTTCGAAAACCCCTCACAAAGTGGGTGGATCCTCTGGGTAACCAGGCGGGCGTGAGGATTGTCTAGGTTTCTCTGTCTCTTCCACTCAGTTTCTAGTCGGTTTGAACAACAAGAGAAGAGCTCACAAAAGGGGCGGTGCTTGAGAAGAACCGAATGCACCTTGGGGAGATGCGACGCGGCGGGAAATAATGTTTACGAGTTTCGAGAAAAAAGACGAAAAAATCGAAACGAATACTGAGAACGAGATTCGTCATGAAACCGAAGCCACGAGGGCCAATAAATCTCTCACCAGCAGTCCTCCATGAGTTGATCGATCGCTAGTTGGAGTTCGGAGAAGTTGAAGCACTTGAGGAACGCCTTCAGACATCCGCCACTTCGACGCGAACTTTTCGGGCAAGAGTCGTCGGAAATCAGCTCTAAGGCGCTCATTTTCAGTGTCACGGAAGGTGTAGAAGAATGAAGTAGTCAAGTGAGAGGCAAGTCGGTGAGAAGTGAGAAGCCAAGTCACTCCTGATTTTGGCGAATAGAGTGTGTCGTGTGTCTCCGGGAGAAAAAAAGTTGGAGTGGCACGAGAAAGGGAAAACACGGAAAGAGCGGAGGGGACACGGGCAGAGAGTGTTCTGATAACAAGTATTTGTCGAAAGATTCAGGCGACTACCAGAAAAACCCGAGAACGGCTGTCTTGAGGAGAGGCCAAGTGGGTAAACAAGAATGTCAGGAAAAGAGAAACCCGGCAGATGTTTTTGGGTTCTGGGTCAATTTCAGACCTCACGGAGTTTCCATGGACTTTGGAAGATGTTACACTAAACTGATATCAAAGAGGATGGTCTAGATTTGAAAGCTTTCGTAGAAATACAAGAAGTTTTTGTCAAGTAGATCACTTTTATCCTGGGAAGGAGATGAGCACCTGCAACTGACAGGAACTGGGGGAATGTGAAACGATGCGAACGTGTTTTATGTGCTTTCTCAACATCTGAACTCTTGTTGTGATGTGATATGATCTAGAACGGGCGTCGACTTTCAGAAGTTCTTGTTATAGCTCGAAACCTATGTAGAAAGTTCTCGGAACATTCATTCCTTCTCAAGGTGTTTTCACCCCATTCTCAGCTGGTATTCCTTGACTCTTAGATCTCCAGACACTCAGTCTAACCGAATTCCAACCATATCAAATCAGGTGCTCTAGGAATTTAATTGTCAACAAGAAAAGGAAAACAAATGAATTACCAGTAATCGATGACATTATCGATCATCGCCATCATTTGTGTGTGGCACCGTCGAAGCTGATGTTGAAGATCAGGTCGGATCAATAAGGATCAATGATTGGAGCGACACCGACAGGATTGCGGGAAATAAGGACAAGTAAGGTTAAAATGTTGTGCCATAGCTCATTCTCCGTCTTTTTCTCACACTAACGCCAAGTTTTGGATAACTTTCTAATTTGACAAGAATCCACCTGTCGCATGCCTGCTTATAGCCGTGCCAACGTAAAGATTTTCCTTTCCATTTCGCAGCGCCTGTTTGTTTTGCTGACGTCAAAAATGCGCTCAATTCCAGATGCATTTTTGCATAGGGTGTATGCTGTTTGCTGTCTTACACCCCGGACCCCCTCTGTCTTTCGGACATTGCTCCGTGTCTCGGCCCGCCATTTCGACGCCTGCCTTCGTCAGAGCACAAAAAGAGCGCATTGGCAACAAATCAACGGCGTGGATTTTATGCTTCTTCGTATTCGGATTGAATACAAATACATTATTCACGTTGATTGACATGTGATTCAGATTCGGCCGAAAATTTTGGACTTTTGAAAAGACGTCAGAAAAATAAAAGGGGCTGCAAAAAGAAAGGGAAAAAGTTCTGGAAACGAACAAAAAAAATGGAAATTTGACTTTGTTAAATAGCCGAAAAACTAAACGCTCTGCTAAAGTTCAAATTGCGCAGACCTGTCTGATAGCGGAGAAGTGCAACACTTTCAGTCATAATGAACGGGTAAAGGCTAATTTGGCTGAATTCGGTTAAGTGCATGTCTGCAGCCGAAAAGTCATCTCAATTCAAGAGAGCTGGATATTGGAGCTGCTTGAGACAGTTCTGAGTTTAAGTTCATTTTATTCAGCGAGTTTTCCTTTTTTATTTTCCATAGCGCAATAAGAAAGTGACGTCATCAGGATCACTTTAGTTCTGAAGAGTTGGATCACCTTATACCAAAAATACCAAATAAAATACAAAATACCAAAAATACCAAAATACCTTATACCAACCAAAGATAAGATTTACTCAATTTCCCAGTCTTCCGAAGAGTCAAGATTCTCTCGTATTTCAAGGTTCGGGTGGATAGCAGAAACTGTCATTTTTCGGCGGAAAAAATGAGGATTCTGGAGGTATTTGCTTAATCAACACCATAATAATCATATCAATCACCATTACCCAACAAACTTTGCATTTCCCAGCACCCAACGAATAGTCCGTTATTCCAAAATACTGTGGCAACATCAATTCGGCTTGTCTGGGGAAAAGTTCAGCATCAGAATTGAATGTTTCGCATCGCTTGCAAAAGTGTTCTTTGCTGTTTGAACATTCTTCAAAGCGTCATCGAATTCAGAAATGTAGCGTTCTGACACAATTTGGATGTATCTCGAAGTGAACAACAAATTATCCGGAAGCCATCTGGATATCAACTCAATGTGAGGTTACGGGGGGAAAGAATTTCAGAATTTGGGGAAAAAAGACCGGATAAAATGAATCTATAACAGTTTTCCACAAACTCACTATTCATTGGGTTTCTCATAAAATGTCTAAGTCATCTACTCGATTTGGATCGCAGCCACGGACTAAGGATCCAAAAAACGAATACTTCAAGGAAACTTCCGCTTCAAGCGCTCAGCCAGGAAACTGTCTCTGATCCCATAATTTCCATCAAAGTTTTCCAATATAACAAGGCAACAGTGTTTCCTATTGGTGTCTCCCGGTTCCTTCCGGTTCCTTCCGGTTCCTTCCGACTGCCATCTCGCCTCACACATCAGTCCATGAGTCCACCGTCGCCACAGAACATATTCATTAGAAAAAAGTGATACTTGCTTATCCCTTCTTCGCATGTTCTAATTTCGTCAAATTATATGTGTGAGTGAGAATTCGGCGAAGCGTGCCGAGGTGACTGGCAATTTATTCATGCCCGTCTGATCAAACCTCCAACCAGAAGGCTCTTGAATTTTGCACATCACTGGAAAAGTGACGAGTTAGCACGTAGCATCAAAAGAACGCGTTGGGGAACATGAGGAATCTGGACAGACTACTATCGGATCCCAGCAAAGTGGCCTAGCAATCAAGGAGAGCTCTTCCGGAGAATCAATATATCTCGAGATTGATAGGAGATATCGAAACGTTGTCAACAGCAATCTTGTAGTTCCAGTTGTGATCTACAAGATTGATGTTGATAACTTTTTGATATCTCTTATCAGTCTCGAGATATAATGATTCTGCGGAAAAGCTCTCCTGGTTGCGGGTCCATTCCGATGGCATCCGATAGAAAGCTCCGAAAATTTCAGATGCAACTCGAAAAGGTCCAGATCAGTTGAACAGCCAAAATTTGTGTTATTCGTAACTTCCGGGTATATCAGTCTGATCAGATACTGTCCCTGTGATTTTCGCAAAAGTCACTCCAATAATCATAACAGTTTCCAGTGACTCATCCGAACCGCAGAGCTCGAATGCTCTTTGATCATGTCAGGTTGCACTTTACCTGTTTCAACAATCCGGTCACGTTCTCATGAGTCAAAAGATGACAATACAGTAATCCCAGAATACATTTCAAAGTGCAACTGTCTAATGAAGCGTGCCCTTTCCATTAGTCTTACTATGCGTCAGAAAGTATGATTTCTTCACGCGTTCTGTCTCCGTTAACTCATCAAACCCCTCATCAGCAAGCGCTCTGCGCTCATGACGACTGGCCCAAGAGACACATATCACGTTTTTCTTAAACAGATGGAATTTGGAAATGAAGCGGAAGAAAATTGAAGGGGGCAAAAAGGAGAGCAAAAGAACCGGCAAACAACCAAAGAAGAGCGAACAAGGGCTCAGTAGATATCTTGATATACAGCACACATACAATTCACCTAGGATTTCTGGATTATCCGTCGAGAACACCCAATTTTGCAAAGAAACAAGATTTTGGGAAGAGACAAGCTGTCAGGAAAACTACAGGTAGCCACTAAGCGGACTCGATTATCAATGTGAAAAAGTGTAATCTGAAAATTCATCGAAAAACAGTTGTGAGAAACTCATGCCTGTTTTCCTCAGGATGTACCTATATTCCAGAGGAGTCTTGATTTGCTAAATTGAGAACTCAACAGATACATTATACGCCGTGACTTCACCTCGTTCGAGGTCCACGAAGATAAGACAGAGGCAAATTACAGGAACTAAAACTGTTGAACTCACGGGTCCTCTTCGGTGCCTAGAACGAACTCATCGAAGCATTCCGTCAAGTAGACGCTAGCAGCTGTGATAGAGTCGAGAAGATAGGTGAAGAACATAGTAGAAGCGTCGAATTTCAACGTTAGTGAATACTACCACTAATAAATCTTCTCGATCAGTTGGTGTCGCTCATAGTTCGCCAAAACGTTTAGTTCCGCTAATGTAAATGAGCAACAACATCTTATTCTAAGACAGCCTTTCCTTTTCCCTGATTTTCCGCGGTTACTGTAACAGATAAGCCACTGTTATGAGGTGTCATCCGGAAGGTCTACAGTTGCCGATTCCAATTATCTAGTCGATGTTCTCATTTTGTTAACCTTAAGTGAGAAAATGCCGTTTGAAGATTGCCTAAATCTGTGCTATTCTAGCTTCCTCTGGACTGTCATTGGGGAGTTCGGATTAGGGGGACGCCATTTCGTTTAGTCACGTTCTGATGACTATGAATAACCGGTCATGTGTAAGAAGAATGGGTAAATATGAAACGTCAAACCCGGAAGTTGGCTGGTTCTCAGAAAGAAAGAGTACGGTTTGCCGGACTCAGAATCCAAAATACCGGTGGCGATGAGGAAGGGAGACGCTTTAAATGAACTGTCGTGAAGTTCGTGTGTTTTCTACGTAGTTTGGTCGAGTTCCGAGACAGATTAGCTGTTCTTCACCAAGTTACAGTACATGAAAACTTTTTGTGAGAAGGGATACTCTTGATGAGAACGGTTCTTAAGAGCGGGAAACAAGCAGCAAGAATTCAGGTTTTCACAAATGTACAAAACATCTCTTGCAGATTATCCAGTCATTCTCCAAGTCGAAAAATCTGGAATCTAGTGCTACTTCAACCGAGCCGAATGTCGTTTTCATCGAACTACGTCAGCTTTAGTCAAGTTCCGTGATTTTCGACATATGGTATGTGTAGTCATTTACTGATAAAAAGCTGCGCCAAAAAAGAACATAGTATAGGAGAACTGTAGGGTGGTAATATTAAAATTGCAGAATCCTAGTTGACAGAAGTCATTTTTCTCATTATTTCCTCTTCCCAACAACCGTAGTCCTACTAGCTCTCCACACAAAAGCTCTTCTCATCCATTCCCTATTTCAAACATCTCCCAAACAGCTCCATTTCCATAAATTGTCGTCGTCGTCCGCACTCTACATTCATCCACAGCTAAAAGCTTCTGCGTACTTCGTTCCCAATTATGTTGCGTATTTCACGTAGCGTTTGGCAAATCGAGCCCTCGTCGTTTTCCCTCCCGACTCTTTTATTATTTCCGTATGCGTGAGTGAGTGAGTGAGGCGAGCGGAATGTGTGTGTGTGTGTGAATGTACATACGCACTTCTCCGATGAAGCAGATATAAGAAGAGTTCGTCGGAAATAAATAAGAGAAGGATATAAAATATGGATAACGCTACAGTATTCCTCCCTGGTTGTGGAGAAAGTGGTTGAGAATGTGGCTAAGACTTACAAAAGATTCATGAATACTTTTGAACGTCGAAAAGGAGTGGTTGAAACAGTTCGCACACAGTTTCCACTTTCTAACTCGTCTACTTTTGCATAACAGGTTCTCCACCCACCTGACGTAAGCCTTGCCACTGGAAGACGAGTTGTGGGTCACACAGACGATGATCTTACCGAAGCAGCTGATAGCGCATGACATGTCGCGTTCTGAAACTGTCAGGTTTTGGTTTCAGATCACGGGAATCAGCTATCAATGGTGGTTGAAAAAGAATGATGTGTTGGATTGGAAAAAAAGAGAGAAATATAAATGTGAAACGATGTTGAATTTGAATTTTCAATGAGGTGGTGGGAGAGATGGGAGGAGGGAATCGGAATCGATTCAACTTGGCTGACAAACTGTTTGAAAAACGAGGACGTCTGTGTGTCTGTCGTGCTTGAACTCTGTACGGAACGGATGGAATGGGGGGAGAGAAGAGAAACCGATGAGAGACACTTGTGGCCTCGGCGGTATCCATCCGCCCCATCCCCACTTTCTCTCATGATGCCCCCGGACACACGCATACATAATACTAGAACCATTTCTTTTTCTTCTTTTTCTTTTTTTTCGTTTTCCTCTTCTCTCTATAGTGATGAATATATTGATGATGAATAGACGGGACGGGGAAGGGAATCGAATAGACCTAACATCTGAAACCAAACTTCAAGTGCTGAAAATAGATGTTTGGGGAGTTTGGGAGAAGGATGGAGAACGAGAAAGAGGGAAATGGAGACACTGAACCTTTGAACTTGAGGTTCTGTCTCTATTGCCTACTAAACACGAAATCCACTTTGAAAACGCAAACAAAGAATACTAATTCGACTGATCTCAAATGGTAATTCCATTTTAGGCCAGCCTCTCTTCTGACACAAAGGAAATGAGTCCTCTCCTCGTCTCAAATGCGTTGGATAGCTCTCACCATTCAAAGAACACAAGTATACAGTGTCCTCCCCCACCTCTCCGATCTCAGTCTTTGACCGAAATCTGAAGGCCAATAGGCCCGGGAGGCACTTGAAACAAACGGATGAGTTTTTCGTCGTCAACCTTGTCAACAACATTAGAAGACGACGACAACCACGTTGTCGCGCTTCTTTTAATGGAAAAAGAAGTTTTTCGCGAAAAACTTGACCACGTGCCGCCGCCGCTGCTGCTTCTGCTGCTGTTGCTGTTGGCCGGCGCTTCCTTTCATTTCTTTTCTTTCTTTTCTTTCATTTCCAGGATCAGCAGGGAGAGGATGAGAAGGAGTGAGAAACAAGGAAAGATGACCACGAATGGAAGCGCCGTGTTTTCCCAATAAGGAAATTAACGGAGGTTTTTATGGAAGATGTATGGAAAACAAAGCCAAGGGACAAAGTACTAACGTGTTTCGGCAGAGCTCTTCGGGGGAAAAAGGGGGGGGTCTTTTGTTTTCTCATTGAGAATTGAAGAGGCAGAAGAAAAAGAGAAAAGAGGCTCTCTAATTTCACCACGGGTGGCCCTTTCCCCCCTCGTCGAATTTGCATTATTTCTCTCGGTTACTGTTAAGAGAAACGGCAGAAATATAACGTTGAACACAGCCATCTTCCTCTTCTACATAAACCTACAGCTCTTCTCTAAAGCGGCTTACAATTGCGCACTTAGCGAATGAAATAAGATTTGGCTGGGAGCAGAGACAGACATGTCAGCTTCAATCCCGTCACACCAGCACTCACGAACATCCATTCCCATTAAAGGAATGTACATGTCTATTCTGTTTTTCGGGTACTTATTACTGTTAATTTGGAGAGAGTGACTAAGACAAACCGCACTTTTGATTCTTAACGGCCTGTTTGTTGTTTGCGCAGTGAGGAAAGTACACTCAATGTTGGTTTTTCGCGGCGGAATTGTAAAATTGTAGAAGTTTTTAGGTATCAGAAATAGCAAGAATACCGGAAAGAAAAAAAAGACAGCGTTCCAGTAAAGTATAAGCGCCTTAGGCTCACTGGAAGTTTCAAAACGCTGGTTGGTTAATGCATGCAAAGACGTTACCGCATGGACCCATGACTCATTTTTGGCACATTCTTGACCAATGGCGCCGCGCGCGAGGGGCTCGAGTTTCAAACGGTTGTCAACAGCGAAACACAACACCTCATGAAAAGGCGACAACTTTTTCCACCGCTCCTTCTTTCCCCTAATTAGTTAGATGAAAGAATTGCAGATGGGAAGGAAAAGGTTTCGAATTATAAAAAGGGGGGGGGGGGGACCATGCAAAAATTGCTCTTCGCTTGCTTGCTCATTAGCGCTTTCTGCTTTCCTTTCTCTTTTACTATCTCTTCGCCGAGTCTAAGCAAGAATAACATTTCTGAGGAAAAAGTTGAAAGATGAGAATGTGGAATATAAGCGGCGCATTAGAGGCATCTCCTGAAATTAGTTTTCGCGGGGCTATTTGCGGAAAGTCTTCTTCTTCTTCCTTATTATGAAATTTGATCGTTCCGACTGGGCTGAAGTTTGCAAAGGCCTGAAAACTGGTATTCCGGGCATGGTCTAGGTAAAAAGAGCCTTTGGAAAAACAAGAGGTGCCCAACACGACTCTGACGTGATTAAACTTGATCCGAAGGCAGCACAGCGGCGCGCGTGATCATTGTTTGCACAGGGGTAATTCACAGTGGAGAAGAGCCGTCGGACGCCGAAATTAATCTTCCAGAAAAGAAGAATCAGGAAGAGGCAAACACACACAGCCCTTCCCTTCCCCCCATCTCTTGATGTTTGACATCCACAGCCCATTCTCCCGTCCATTCAACTGATTTGAAAATGAAAATGAAAATGAAAAAAGGACATTTAGAGCTATGTAGTGGTAAACATTTTTTCGTCATCCTGACGGGAAATGCAATTTCAGGATCAGGATGGGTATTTGAATTTGGTATTAAAATTCCAAAAAGGTCAACAATTCTGCAAACGCGTCATTTACACATTTCCAGGGACCTCGCAGAAAACCGTTTTAATTGCTAATAAGGTTTTAAATTTAGCTGACACCAAGATGACGAGCAGCTTACTACCAAAGTCTGAGGGGTTATGCGATAACGAGGGAGAGGTATAACGACGGTTACGGCGCATTAGTTAATTTCCGTTATGCGCCTCCGATAGATGGTCATATGTGTGTTTGTGCGAGAAGAAAACTTTCGACAAGGAACAAGCGATGGAACATGAGGTTTTCAGATGTTTTCCGAAGGGCAGCCACTAACTAAGGAAGGGAACCCCGGATTTCAGGAATGCTTGAGCTGCTTTGCAGTCCCGCCATTAATTCCTTCAGAAGACAACAACTTACTCACTCTGTTTTTCTCCGACTCGAAAATATGACCTATTCCATCTTTTTTTCCCCAGCTTCCGGGTCTTAACTCAACTGGATGGGTAGTTCAATTAAAACAGCACAGCACAGCTCAATTTAATTAGATCACATCACTCACTTGATCTATTTCCCTGTCACAATAATAACATGGTAATCTCCCCTCCTTTTCCCCCATTATTTCTCAATTTTCTCATTATTCTAATTAGGTGTAAATTGAGGGACTGTCAACTCACTGAGAGATGTCCAAAGCGTGGCCATTGCTTCTTCATCTTCTTGCGGTTCTTCGTCGATTGGGAAGTCGTCGATAGATTCCTCTTTGCCGTCGTCCATAGTTCTCGGAGCCGCGAAAGTGAAGGTGATATGGGGTATGCGAGTGGCAGGCGAGAGTGTGTGTGCGTGTGTTCAGGTGCAAAAGTTCTTTTTTTCTCTCCCCTCTTTTTCAGAATCCAATTTTCTGCCGCTCTCGTTTCGTTTCAGGTGTCTTTGGTCTGATTGAAAGTGTCTGGCTTTAGTGATGTCTTATGAACTCTTGGCGGCCGGGAAGACTCTGTAAAGGTCGATAAACAGGACATCTTGAACATGGATCCCGAAGCATCCCATTTATCATTCATCTTGGGAATTCAGAGAAGTGTTTATGTATTTTTCATCAATTCCACTCAATATCGCATGATTTCGATATGAGATTGATGGGATTGCATGACATGTTTCCAAATGGGTTGTGTGACATGACATTCCGTATAATCCATCAAATCGGTTTCATTCTCATGAATAACTAAACCAACAAAACAAAGTCGTTATTTTGGCACATTGGTCCGATGACATTTAGTTTTTCCCCATTTTCAGATCAAATATTCAGTGATTCATCTCATTTGAACTGCGGACAACAGACACAGTATCCCTTCAGCAAGCTGATTCCGTAGGAGTTTCTCGTGGTTTTGCAGATGTTTTTTCAGCCGTCAAAACAAAGTTCAAGGACAGAATACTAAATTTCCATCCATCTGAAAACGCTTTCCACTGAAATCTGACGTCAAAGCCGGAAAAATGAGGTGCCTCTGTCGCAGGACCTGGCATAATGGATATTTTTGGAGCTACGTAGATCGGAAGAGTTGTGAGAGCAAACTTTTTCTCCGCGCGAGCAGGAAATGAGCTGAGCGTAGTAGATGGTGAAGTTTTGCTCTTCAAATCAGAGATATCAGCTCCTAAAGCTATATTGAGTCAATGATATCATTCCGTTCTGTTACAGCCCTCTCAAAAAGTCTGAGTACCCGGAGAGCATTGGAGAACTTTGAAGCCAGATAAATCGGATCTTTCCCTTCTTTTTTTCCCTCCCCGACCAAATCCTTTTACATTATCACCCAACTATCCGGCGGTTGTTTCAGCAAATTCCATTGGCAGGTGTTTTCTGGTAGGCTGCAAGAAGGAAAACCGAGAACAAAGTTCAAGGGCGGCTGCGCACGGCAAAATGTATTTCAGGAATCGGAGCATTGGAATGTTAGTTGTCAACAGACTTATGAAATCTATGAAGCAAGAGCTTGGAAGCTCTGGAAACTGAAGGAAAATGACAGAGAATGATAAAGGATTGTCTTCCATCAATGAACCCTTCTTTTCGGTCCATCTGGCTCTGTGAGCAGCGTTCTTTGATAGTGTCAGTTGTGCTCTCCCTGGAGCCCACTGCGGCGGGAAAACAAAGGGAGCCACTGAGTAATGTGACGATAACAAGGTTTCCGACCCTGGCCCGCAGACGGGTGCTTTTTTTCAAATCCGAGAAGAGCAAAACAGTGTTTTTACATTTTACATTATTTATTATAATAATTTTAACAAAAAACACACACAATTTATCCATTCGAACTCCGTCTAGGGCCAGTCCCTTTCTCTGCTGCGTCGGCTTTCCTAAAATTAGAAAATGCGATTTTTTTGAATTTCAATTGAAAAAAGAACTCACACGCCGTCCTGATTTTTTTTCAAAAATTTTCCCTCAGGAATTGCAGGTGTCCCGCATTTTCTGTAAGAAAAGTTTGAGACACATTTTTCAGCATTTTTAGTGGATAGTTTTCGCTTTTTTTTTCTTGAAAACAGAACACCTTTCATTTTTGCAAACTTCAAAAGAAACTCACTTTTTTTTTCAAAAATTGGAGTTGTTCAATTTGGCCGAACTGACTGCGTCGGCTTTCCTAGAATTGAACAATGAGATTTTTCAAAATTTCAATTGAATAAAACACTCACACGCCATCCTGCTTTTAAAAAAATTTCCTTTGCGAGTTGCACGTGTCATAGATCTTCTGTAAGATAAGTTTTTATCATTTTTATTGAAACATTCACTCACTTGGCGGGCGGATCCCCCACTTCCTTTCTTTTGGTCTTGTAGACGTCTGTTCCCTGAAAACTGAGAATTAAAATACTATTTTGAAATAGCAAACTTACACAACTTCGAACCACTCTGCGGAAGCATTGTTTGCTCAATTGGAGCTCAGAGTTCTGGCTCTCAGAGCTCTGTATCATCATGACGATCATGGTGATGATCATGATTGGCCAGTGTTACCAACCATGATAAAATCAAAAGTAATCATTTAAATGGAAATTCGGGAAAAATGGTTGTCCAAGGACGGGCTGCCAGATCAGGCGCCCCACGGGAGGGAGAATGAAGGGATTCTGATTTCTCAGGGCTTCTCTGCTTGTTGTAAAGCGAGACACTGCGAAAAGTTGAGAGAAGGAGAGGGTTGAAAAAAGCCATTTATTACACACCAGATGTGAGACACAATGCATGGTTGTGGCAGAGGCTTTGGGAAATAACAGTTGGTGATTGATTGGAGAAACGGGAGCACCCGTTTGCCGGGAAATTGATGAGTGGAGCAGCATTTGCTCAAAGCGGTTGGAAGACACATTTGGGGTTGAGTTCCGGGAAAATGACAACTGACAAAGTGATTTCAAAGAGGCAGATTGCAATTGTGGTTGCCCGTTCGAGAAATAAGAAAGAACAAAAGAGTGGCTTCAAACGGGAAAGATCAATAGATAACAGAGATTTCCATAGAAGCAAATGCCATCATCTACTTGAGATGATTTGGAAAAATGATTGTGGGTAATTGCTCGGAGAAGAGGGGAGATGGGAACAAGGATTTCCAGAGTAAAACAAGAACAACTCACCGAGGAAAAAAAGGTACAATTTGTTTGAGATGATTAGGAGAAACGATTGAAGTTAGTCCTTGAAAAAGATGAGATTTAAAAAAAGTGATTTTGACAATGAACGAGTAAAAATCAACTTCACAAAAACAACAGGAATTGGGTTGATTGTGCAAAGCGATGGTGGTCCTTCTGAGAGGAAAAGGCGAGGTTGAAAGAACGGTTGGATGGAAATAACAATTAACAGAGAACTTGTCAGGAAAACAAAGAACAGCGGTTGTTTAACGCAATTGGGGAAAGGAACAGTGGGGATTGCGTCAAACTAGGAAACAAAGAAACATCTGAAACAACGAACCACGCACATAGTTAGAAGTTGATGGTAACGTCGATGAGCGTGTCACCTCTCCCGATGTAAATGACGTCATTCTCGTCATTGGGGATTGCGACATAATCGATGATCTCAAGGTCGTCGTCAATTATAGTGATGACATCGACATAGGCAACATCTGGATTTTCTGGATTTCTATTAATGGCTCTCTCGCCCCTAATCTGCAGGATCTTTTGAGCAAGTGCGTCCATCACATTCAATATGTGTTTGTGGAATACGACAAGCGTATCTATAAAGTGAGCGTAGCGGAACGTTGCCTGGACGCACGTAAGTGCGGCACTCCATTTGTAACATCTCACGCGGTACTGCAATAAAGATTTCATCGTGGAATTGAAAAAAGTGATTCTCACGGTGTTGTTCTCTCGAACTGTTTTGATGTCGCACAAAACGGTTTCTGAACAAAATTCGGTTTTGAGGACATGTTGAATCATCAGTGCAACTGGCTGTCTCTTCTGAAATAAACCCTTGATGTTGCTGATAAAACATCGTTTTCTACTCACCCATCCGAGTTTCTCCATCAACTTTCTGACGATTTTCTCGAGCAACGTCGAAATTTTGATTGTGTCCCGCTTTTCTGTCATAATGACACTGATGATGACGTCAACCATCTCAAAGAAGAACTGGAAACTTTATCATAAAATTTTGATTTTAATTTTTGAAATACGCACTGTCTTCTCGCATTTGACAACCTTCATCAGCGACGAACGCTCCAGAATCAAGTTCTTTATCTTTCGCCAAGAATTTAACCCATCATATCGAACAATGGTAAACGGCACGCTCAATTTATACTCCTGATTCTCCATCTTATCGTCTCACTGAAATTTAAACAACTATTACTATCGGATGCATCCGAAATGAAGATTTTGACGAGGTAAACGCTTTGGCGGCCGCCGGCGGGTCTCCAAACAAACGAGACACAGTTCAACGTTTGTAACCGAAACCCTTGGAAACGGTTTTCAGCTAACTTAACAATTACTAGAGCATTTTTTAAAACTTAATAAAAATTTTCTGAAATTTCTACAATTTCTAGAAAAAATTTTAGAACTTGATAAAAAATCTCTCGAATTTTAAATGTGGATTTTCTTAATTGGGAAAAACACCTTTAATTTTGATAGTCAATTTGAAATTTTTGAAATTTAATTTTCAAAAATTTCTGAAATTTCAACAATTACTATTATTAGAATTTGATTAAAAGATTTCTTTTTTTTAGAATTTGATAAAAAAATTTCTGAAATTTTCACAGTCACTTGAAAATTTTTTAGAACTTGATAAAAAATTCTGAAATTCCAAATGAGAATTTTTTTTATTTTGAAAAAAAACATTGAGTTTTAAAAATCACTTTGAAATTTATGAAATTAAATTTTAAAAGCTCCTGAGATCGTAAAGTTTTTGACAACCCTTCATCAGAAAAGAGGATAATATAAAGATATTCTCAAAACGGATAGAAACAGAGAATGAGAGAAAGAGAGACGGACGACAGCCGTTGATTGTCCTTTTGCCAAGGTCATATTCAAAAAATGTTGATGTTTTTTTTGGCGTTTCAACGTGCACCTGTCAAACGTTTCAATTCGATCTAAAGAGAAACAATGAAATAGCTGTGGAATGAAGTACGGGGGTCGTTGGGTGGCCCAAAGAAGGCAAGGCGGTGTTCAAAAATCGATTTATCGATGGGGGGAAGGAAGAGAACTCTATAGGCCGTCGTATATTTGTGAGGACGTGGAAAACGAATAAAAACAGATTTTCGAAACATTTCGCTAGATGAAAACAGATTTCTGCGTTTGAAAGTTAAAGAAAAAAAAGCAAAAAGGAGTGAAACCGACGACAGTTTGAATCTGAAGTCAATAGAAAATTGCCGCCGGCGGCCTGAAAATCGCGGCGGCGGCCACGGCCGGCCGCGACTGACCCCGACTATTGTAGAAACTTTTGTAGAGTTTCCATTTTTTTTTGCGAAATAACAGGAAAATATGGGTATTTTTCGAGAAAACTTCATAAAAATGATTGTTTTTGATGGAAATTATCGGAAGAGAGGAAAATTAAAAAAAAAAAAGATAATCCCTTCGAAACTGCAGATATAATAATCAAAAAGTTACACTATATGTTTTGTAAAAAAGTTTTCATAGAAATCAATTATTTTCATGAAGTTTTCACGAAGAAATCGTGTTTTTTCTCATTTATTCCGCGATAAAATGTAAATTCCGGGGAAATTTCTGCAAAATTTGCTGCTGGTAAATATCATGACATCTGAACGGCAGATGGGGACCGGATAGCTTCCACCTGAATTTGAACTCTCGTTTGCTGAAGTAAGAAGAAGGTACTGTTTGAAAAACACTGTTTTCTTAATAAAAATTTCATTTATTTCAAAAAAAAAATCAAAAAATTTTCTTGTCGCATCCATAGGCACAACACATAAGAACTGAAAATACGTTATTTTTTAAATAATGTGAAATCGGTTTTTAGCTAACTAACCTCCATCGGATTGGGCGAACGAGGGAAGATCGGGGGCCATCTTTCTGAAATAACAATTCAGTATATTTTGTTTGACTGAAATGATAACTAACCAATCTTCTTTGTAGGCTTCGATGCCACATCGGCGAGAGCTCCCTTGTTCTGAAATTTTAACATGACAAATTGAGAAACATAGACAGAATTTCATGTGTTTCTTATCAGTTTTAAAGCTGTCTGTATAATGATAAACTTAAAAAAAAACTCACGAACTCATGAATTGTCCTTTCGGGCTGTAGGCCAACCCTTCTGGCGAGTTCCTTGCCTTCGCATTCCAATGCGTTGCGCGGCCTGGTCCGCTTACTTGAGCTCTGTGGAGAGCTCCAAACTCAGGCGCTGCTACTCTGAAATTGGAACATGACAAATTGAGAAAGCTTGTGCTGAATCCCCCGTGTTGTTCCTTATCATATTCTAGAAGTGATACATAAATAATGAAAATAACTCACGAACTGTTCGATGGTCTGGAGCTGCTCGAACAGCTTTCTTGGACTCTCTACAGAGCTCCAAATCACGGCCAGTAATCGTCACCACCATGACGAAACAATCAGCAATCAATGGGAATTCAGTGTGAAATCAGGGAAGGGAGGGCGCCAGATCAGGCGCCCAAAATAAAGGAGAATGGGAGGGGGGGGGGGGGGGGGGGTATTTTCACGCAAAGAGGGGGGATTTTCTATGAGCCTGCTAAGGTAAAAGTACCGTTGCAGGCTCATAGAAAATCACCGACCTCTGCGGTCGAATACATTGCGTGTGAGGAGTGAGCGGCTCGGAGAGAAGGGCTGGCGCCCGTTTTAAAGTTAGAGAGTGTGTAGAGTTGAGAGATGGAACACATTGAAATGGACATTTGTTACACAGCAGTCCTCGGGGGCCATCGGTCACTGGAGCGGATGGCTGCGAAACTGAAGGATTCGGAGAAAGACGGTGATTGATTGGTGGAAGAGAGAGGGCTGCTCACTACCAATGGGAAATGAAAACAGATGTGGTTGATTTGAAGTGCTAACCTTGGGAAGGGAATTGAACCAACCCACCCTTCTGACAATAATGTCAAAAGGTGGATGATTGCGAAAGAATTTGTCTCGATTTGAGGAAATACAGTCTTTTTTTTGCATCCTCTCTGAAAAGGAAAAAACCACGTTTGGCAGTGAAACCAATGAACTGTCTACATATTACAACTCCGATGTTTGCTGATTTGTTGCAGTAAGCTGCCCCAGTTCAAGCGCCTACTCTGTTCCGCCAATTACAGCTCACTTACCGTCGTTCCTCCAATAGAGCGGCCCCTGAAATGCAAGAGATATCTGAGAGTTATCAACAAAAAACTTGTAGATCTTAACTAGGACTATAAGTTTTCTGTGGTCAACTTTTCGATATCTGTTATCAATCTCGAGATATAGTGATTCTTCCGCGGAGCTCTCCTCGCTTGCGGGGTCATTCCGATGTCATCCGATAGTATCTTTGAATGTTCTTTGGCTTGGCCCGTTTTTCCACTTTAGCTTGTGTGAAGATGGCACATTTTTTGCTTTTGCTTTTGTTATAAACAATTATTGCTTAAGTGTGATTACCCGGCCCATGTACCAGATTGACGGGGGCGTGGCTACTGACTGCAAGTCAGAAGTATGGATTATCACAGAGGAATTTTTCTTAATTTCAGGAACTACAGTTTTTGTTTTTGGCATCCTCCCTCCCTGAAGAAAGTGGATCGGCAACGAAGCCTTTTCGAGATGCTCAGTAATGCAAAAGGCGACGTTTGGCAGTAAAACCAATGCACTTTATTATGGTTTCGAGTCTCTCAGGTAGTCTCTCAGTTATCTGGGGGCTCCGGCTCAAACTCGCAGTCTATCAGTAGGCGGTAGAGTGCACCTTGGAACCTTGCAACCATCTTCCTTATATATATATTCTCTCAAAGGAGTGGGTTTTCCATTCGTTCATTCCGTCCGTCCACATGTTTCTCAAAGGTAAATGATGTAGGGAGATCCCAGCTGTCACTTTCCCAGAGGCAAACCCAGCCAGAGTGTAGCCGGTGCGAACAGGCTGGTTGCACCACGTACTGGTCTGCCTACCTGGATCCTGTCCCTTCCACTCTATCATTCGCACTTGTGTCACACAAGAAACGGTGTCTATCCAGCCGTACGACCGCTGCCAGTGACATTTATGTTGTCGTAAGTTTATTTTTGTTCAAACTAATATCCATTTATTGATTTTTGAGTGTTATTTGAAGAGAGGGGGGGGAGGTTCGAATAGTTTCTGATTATCAAATTTTCGACCCAAATATTATTTTTCAAATGCAAACAATTGTTTTTCAGTTTCACGCAAGGTGGTGGGTAACTCCGTCGACAATGCGCCCTACCACAAAACTGTAAGTTCGATCTCAAAAAATAAACAAAATGTCGTGATTTCAATTGGCAGAAATAATCAATCAAATACCTTTTTGCAGTGATCTGGAAAACTTCGGTGAAGTGGACCAATTTTACGAGATAGACGACGTGGAGCAAGAAGTTGGGTTCAATCGACTATGCATCGTCCCACTGGCGAGGACCAGTATTACGAGATAGACGACCAGGAGCTCCAGGAGGATTGTGAGTCCAATCTAAAAAAAAAGATACAATATCGTGCTTACAATTGACCCAAAGAATCGTAGTTTTGAAACATTTATCCGTTCTTCTCTTACATCTGAAATTTCTCAAAATCATTTTTTGCTCATAGGGCTAAATGAACCCGAAATGCACATTTTCCAAATGCTATCTATTCAAGAAATGCATTTTTCAGATCGACAAATCCAACTCGACAGCCACACGACAGTCAAAAAGATGGTCGAAAAGATTGCGATAATCAACAAGAGTTTGAGGACGAATTGGAGGACGTCTTCTATGAAATTGACGATGACCTGGAAGCGGAAAAAAGGCAAGATCATCCGCATCGCCAAAGAAAAAATATTTTTAAATTTTCATCTTGCCAAGATATTTTACAAGTGTTCCTCTTGTTCTAAGAGTTTTCAATATTTATTGAATTTTCAATAAAGTCGGGAACAAACTAATGTGCAGCGTTTTTTTTCTGTGAGTTCACAAAACTATTCTCTTCGGCGAAAAAAACGAGGAAATGTTGTGGTTATTCTGACGGGAAGAAGCAGAAGAGATGAATACCGTATTTCCTCGAATAGAGCAGCACTTCAAACGCTGCCGGAGAATGATTATATCTTGAGATTGATAAGAGATATCGAAAAGTTATCAACAGAGAACTTATAGTTCTATTTATGGTCTACAAGTTAGCTGTTGACAACTTTCTGGTATCTTTCATCGATTTCGAAATATAATGATTCTCTGGCAGCGTTTATGGAGCCGCTCAATTCTAGCATTCTTCGTAATACTTCGGTTCTGTCCGGATTGTGCATGTCTTGTGGAAAAGGTTGGTACGAGTAAGGAAGTGCAGGGATTTGTTTGTAGAGCCGGAATTCTGTCCGGAACTGCTTTTTCCATTTCATGACTGAGGCGAGGTCTCTGAACTTGTATGAATCTGGTAAGCGCTGGGTATATTAGACATGTAGCAACCTGAGCCGCGGAGTCCTGGCACTCGTCTTGCTCGGTGTTGCTCGTCCGGCGAGTCATTGTGGAGTCGGTATTGTAGCCTTGTCTCCACAGCTTTTGAGTATTTCATATGTACTCTTCTAACTTTTTTTTCAGTTTGTAAATCTTGTGACTGTGCTGGCCAAAAAGGTATGTCGTTTTGGTTTTTTTGAGCTCTGCCGGAGAATGATTATATCTGGAGATTGATAAGAGATATCGAAAAGTTGTCAACGGCATAACTAGGGCTACAATTTTGCTGTTGACAACTTTTTGATATCTCTTGTCACCCTCAGCATGTATTGATTCTTCGGCAGAGCTCAAAATACCAAAACGGCATACCTTTTTTGTGATCACCGTATCTCCCATTTCACCCACCCATTCAAAAATTTCCCCCTATAATCAACTGTCTTGCGTCTACCCACTCCCAAGATTTGTTGAACCTTCCCCTGATGTTTATTTTCATTTATCTCGCTTTTTTTTGTATAATCAACTATTTCTGCAGATTTTTTTTGTTTATTGAAACGAAATAGGCGAAAAAGACGACAAGGATGGATTGCAAATAATGATCACTTTTCTGGAAAAAGTTCTTCGCGGACCGCGCACAATGCAAATCATGGGGTGGTAAGGAGAGAAGACCGGCCGCTAAAATAGAGAAATTGGGGAAATGGGCAAATAAGAGCCAGAAACTCGGTTCAGGTAATGTGGAATTGAAAAGAGAAGGACGGGTCGAAAATAATAGCAAGACTACGGTTTCGAGGAGATGAGGGAATCGATAATGAAATAGTCGTGATGTAGATTGGCTTAGTCAATGTTTCAAAAAGCGCGAATAGAGGCAGTGACAATCGGGAGGAGGAGGAAGGAGAAGCAAGGTTGGAAGAGAATGATACATGGAAAGCACATGTTTTGTTAAAATCGGAAATGGGAAGAACAGCATTGAGAATGAGGGTGCAGTTGGAGGATGAGGATTCGAAACGGTGAAATGGGGCGCTTGCGTCGGGAGGCGGATGGATAGAGAAAGGGGAGTGAAAAACAGGGGCGGAGGGGGAACAAGATGAAGGAGGACTGGTAGACACGGAGGCAGGAGAAGCATTGTTGGTAAATAATGATGAAGCGAATGTCTTGTGAAGATAAGAAGTGAGGGACATCGTTGAGGATGAAGGTGCGGATGGAGATAAAAGATTCGAGACGGTGAAATGCGGCGCTTGCGTCGGGAAGCGCTGCGATGGATAGAGAGTGAAAACAGAGGGCGGAAGAGGAGCAAGATGAAGGAAAACTGGGCTCACGTCGGGTGGTGGTGCGACGGATGGCTCGCAGATGGGCGCGTTCAATTTCCGAACCTTCTGCGCCAAAGACGCGTCCGGAGCATTCGGTTTGCGCTCGTTGCGTTGAAGTCATCGGAAGCTGGAATGAAAATGATTTATGATTTCTTCTCAATGAAAAAAATGCTCTTACCTTCCTCCAGCAACTTCAGGACCTCCTCTGCGGTCATGTTGACCGGGAACAAGTACATCTCGACAAAAAACGCGACTAAAATGAGACAATTAGATAAAGCATCAATTGTGGAGAGAGTTACCGATAACGTCGACGTTTTCTTGGAAGCTGCGGACAACCTCCGTGTCGCCATCCTTTTTGATGAACGCAGCCCACCTTGCCGCTGAAAAGAAAAGTGGATGGAAGACCTATGATGCTATTTCAAATTACCGGCGTTCTCCTCCTCAACGGTGGCGGCGATGAGGGGTTCTGGGTTAGGGACGACGACGGCGTCGTCGACGGTGGCAGCCTCGCTGTTATTGAGCTGCTTTCGGCGGCCTTTCATCTCGTCCATGAAGCCAGGTGCACCGCCATCAGAAGGCGGTGCACCACCACCATCCCTTGGCTTCGTCTTCCGAAGCGTCGGAAATGGCGGCGTGACGGGCTCCTCCACCTCAGTACGCTTCTCAAATGCCACAAATTTTTTATCGGTCCTTTGTTGTTGCCGTGCTTTGAGTTCGGCAACTAGATCGGCCTGTTGTGCCTGGGCGCTCGGCCCTCCTGTTTTGTTCAATTTCCCTCCACGAGCCGCAAGTTGGTCGGAGAACGAAAGTGATGCTGTCGGGGCATTGCCCTGTGCCGCAGGGAAACTTGGCGGCGGTGGCGGTGGCGGCGGTGGCGGTCCCGGTGGTGGTGGTGGTGGTGGCGGTGGCGGTCCCGATGGTGGTGGCGGTGGAGCCCCCATCGACGCTATGGTCCCGATCGCTGCGGGCGGAGCCACGGGAATGGCCTCTCCTCCGTGGATGGGGACCACGGTGAGCTCGTCCACCGACATAAGGTGGCAGACGAGCCTGCCTCGCAGCATCACCGTATAAAGAGCCCCATCCATGGGCTCCACCGGCGGCTCTCTGGTGACGGCCACCTCCTCGTCCGTGGCACCCACCTCCTCGTTCGTGGCACCCACCTCAAGCTCTTCCATTTCGTCGGCGGCAGTGGTGTCCTCCGACGCCTCAGCTGTTTCGTTTTGAGCCTCCTGATTTGTTGGCTCTTCTCCGCTGATTGCCAGCTCGGCGGTCTGCTGCTCCTCGATCGCCTCCTCCTCGACCACCTCATCCTCGGCCACCTCATCCTCGACCACCTCATATTCGGCATCCTCGACCTCCTCATATTCCACCACCTCATCCTCGGCATTCTCGACCTCTCGTCGGCGTCGGAATCTCAGTCTCGATATCAGCCTCCGAATAGCACGCAACGGACGTTCCATGACTGGTCTTCTTTTTGTCGCTTGATTCCGTTGAGACGCGATGCGCTAAAATTAGGAAAAACGACAAAATGATGACAAATTGCGCAATCAAAATTACGACAAGTGAGAAAGGGGGAAGCGTGGGAAACAGGTCAGAGCCAAATGACCTTCTTTGAGATAGAAATGCTGCTAAAAACTGGAAAAAAAAAACCAGCAAAAACGGAGCGAAAATCAGAGAAAACCGGAGAAAAACAACATGTATTGACTGGATGACTAGTCAAATCAGCTATTGATCCTGGATAGGCGACGAAACGCTGTGCAACAGGGCACGTTTGCTCTATCACTGTCAACTGATAAAAAACAAAAAAACGCCAACAACGAGAAACGCGTCTGTTCCCTCCGCTGCCCGCGACCTCGATGATTCATCGCCCTGTTCCTCGTGCTGTCAGGGAGCGCAGTGATGGAGTGATGAATCAATGATTGGGGAGACGAGATGAGTCAGATAAACTAAGACCATATACATATGTATATACATAATTAAGATCAGCTCATTAAGCGTAATTATACTTTCTGCTCCAAATCGCGTGAAATTTGGTACCCAAGGGTTTTCGAGGTCGTAGATTCTGAATCTGGCAGTGAAATGCTCACATCGTGAGAAAAAATGACGCACTTATCAACGAGTATTTCCCACTTTGCCACAAAACACCGTACAAATATCTTGGCATTCATATATTCCGGATGGAAACTCCCAAATGACTTTCAAAATTGTCTTCTTGAAACATCCACAGCTACAACAGCTAAATATGGACTATCCAAGCATTCAAGTGAGTGAGTGGAAAAACCATATGATGTCACAAACCATGCCGAAATCCTTCGGTTTGTCGTTTATGCTAAGGAGGTTTCAAGAATTATATACTTAAGGTATGCTTGCTGTAGTTTCATGGAGAATCATTTCTGTGAATGCAAGATAAACGGAATGAGACGGCGGAGAAGTCCTTAATGCCAGAAAGTGGAGTATTTCTTATGAAATTGTCAGGAGCCTTTGATAACTTTGGACTTTTGTACTTTGGACTAGAAGTTCAGTGGGAAAAAAATAGGGTATCTTCCCAATTTATTCGAATTCAAAAACAATTCAAACAAGTTATTGACACCAGTAGTTGAACAATGCTTCAAGTACATTATTTAATACATTAAAATGTTCATTATTTTAATTGACCATTAATTTATGGTATGGAGCATTGTCCATTTCCTTGTGGCATGGCGCGTTGTCGATTCATCAAATGTTTCGTCGGTTTCACCGAATTCTGCAAATATGTATATAATAAACCAGGGTGAATCTAATTGATCATCAAATTATATCCTATTCTATTCTAAAGAATGGCTCACTCCAAACTGTTTGCTCAAAAGAATGTCTTCCTGGTGAGCAGGACACAAAATTAAATGCAGATGATATGTGAAGTACTACGCGAATATTTCAAATTATATGTTTTTAGTGTCTGCCTCATTCTGATTGTATAAACTCTCACCTCGTAATGATTCTCAGTACGCTGCGCTTTGAGATGTTGTCCTCGATTGCCCTTTCAATTTTTTCGTCTTGTGGATAAGCTTCCATTCTAAAAGACATTTGGTTTCACAATCAATTAGTATATACTTACTCTGTTCGATAGAAAATCAAGAAAAAGGAAGAAATGAGTCCACGGTCCAGACAGTCACTAATGAGAACAATGAAGACACGTACACAATCCTAGAGAGGTCTTTGCGAGAGAGTGTGGAGAACGAAGAGGACCCAGGCACTGTTCAAAAAAGGTCCCGGTTGAGAGGAGGGAGCAGGTGTGTGAGAGCGATTATCGATTTTTTAATGAACTAGGTGGTCCTGGAAGATGGTAAGAAATGACGTGAAATGAATTTTCTCGTCAAAAGCGTATCAAGGTGATTACTGTCCCCTTCCTTCAATATCGCTCGTCGAGCATGCAATTAGACAGAAATGAACACGGCCCTCTAATTCTCACGCCATGCGTTGTTTCAGCTGCATCTCTTCTTATCTCTTGAACACCTCTTGCGGATAGTTCTGACGTCCTTCTACATAATTCAAAGGCTGCTTCAAATTGGAAGAAAACCGCTCCTCATTACGAAAGTTCTGTTGAAGAACCAAGAAACATTTGTCGCTTTTTATTACCAGGTCTCATTCCGAAATCCAATTGCAAGTTGACACGCTTTCCTTGTCGAAATGGTCGACACTCCAATCACAGTTCATTTATGCTATTTACCTCTTGATAACTTTGCGCATTTTTGTTGTCCGCACTTTTGTCAATCTTGTTCCCAATTGCCATTGGATTTGCGAGAATTCTCACTGATTCTCATGGCGCGGCGGTGACTGTGCCTTGGCATTGTCAAATTGTCTTCATAGCGTCAAACTCTAGCCTAGGACCCCATGAAGCAGACATGCCAATTGACTATCTAGAAACGATCCTATTCGAACGTGTGGGTCCTCGGTTACTTGGTGTCTCCTCACAGTTCAGTCTCTCGTCCGTCTCTACCCAATCCCGAAATTGTTGTTATTTTTCCACTTGTGTCTCCATCCAGTCTTCCCTCCCATTCTCCCCTCCCCCGGACCATTTCCTGCTCTCCTTCCCGATTTTCTCCATCTTCCCCTCCCACCTCCCCATTTCATTCTCTTCCAGTATGCCAGCAGCTCCTGAACCATCTTCTCCCGTCGCTCCGCCGATGTTTCCTCTATTAACTTACCCGTATCTCGTTGAAGGCGATGGTCTTCAAATGCGTTGCGACCAATATATTTCTAAGTTCAACTCAGCCCCTCCTCCCCTACTAATTTCCTTCAGGTGCCACTACACATTTTATTTTCCGAACGATAGGCTGCGTTGGCAGTGAGAAGGAAGCACTTCTGTCCCCACGAAAGATTACAGTGTCAACTTACATGGGAACTATATGACAATCCGGTTCAAATTTGACCAGAAGCACCACATGCATGTGACTAACAGAGAAATCAATGACAGCGTGAAACTTTCCTTCGCCCGAAGTCGCCGCCGCTCTCACCTCCACCGCCGTTCCAACCTGTCGACTTTACGGAATGCTATGACCCCAACTGGGTTCTTGGACGAGGAAGACAGCTTGCCGGAGACGAAGTACCGCCAGAAACTCGCCGCCGCTGCTGCTGAGAAGAACAAGAAAACCTCCAAGACTAGGGGAAAGTCTGAGGGTTCTAAGAGTAAGTGTCAGGAATTCTGTAGCTGAAGTTGAATGGAGATTTTCCCAGAAGAGAGCAAGAAATCGAAAAAGTGAATGAATCAACAACAATCATCCTTCTCAATGCCGACAACACTATATGTAGATACATATTTCTAATCTAGTTACTTCCTTTTGCTCAACTTTCCAACTTTATTCTAGCTTCTGAAAATTATCAAAATAAATCAGATTGTATGATAAAATGCAAAAAAAAACGGCACTCTGAAGTCTGCCGTTCGAAAAAGGGATGAGTTATGTTCACTGCACACGCCAGTTGTTCAGCAGTGGTGAGCGTTCTATGAAGCGATGATCAATCCAATAGTAGGCCTCCGATTTGTTGTAATTCTCACTGAACCACTCGCACCTGGTGCCCTGGTATTTCTTTGGGAATCGACGTTTTTCCATGTCCTGCTGCGGCTTATAGAAACAACTCGGGTAATAGCAATGTATGCTAAGCTCATGAATAAGGTAATCAGATAACTCCATTTCGTACGTTTCTGTGATGTAGTTCCTGTAAAACTTTGAAGTTTTCTTGATTTCAAAGAAACTCCTCACAATCCTTCTGATTTAATGTCCTTGTAGTTCGAAGGCGAAATGCAGTCGCATTTTTTAGAAACGTGTTCGGTGTGAATCCCAGAAAATGCCAACTCCTTTGCTTCCCATTCCAATTGAAAGATTGTGCAGTTGTGGTAGATCAGTGTTTCCGCCTCGTAGTAGTTTTCAAGAACTCCATCTCCGCGGGGCCACATCGCATCGAACTCGAAGGTGTATTCGGGATTCTCCGTGCACACTCTCCCGTATACCCAAGGGTCGTCTAAATCACTAAAAACCACCCGCTTAGTAATTTCCCTATTGGCCCAAACAGTCATTTCCACTTACGGAGCGCTGTCCACGTCGTAAATATATATTTCCGCACACCACGGTTCGGGTATTTCGCATTTAAACGTGACATCGAGAATAACTGGATCTGCAGTGGCAAAGACAACGACACCAAGGAGAAGGGAGAGGCTCATCCCAATGGAGTCTCCACGAAAACGAGTCATCTGAAAATAACACTTTCAAATAGGAGCTGTGAAAAATATGGTTTCATTGAAGATTTTGAGAATGGAATCGAGATATAGCTAGCTCAAAAACATGTAAGAATGCGGTGCCACTGTGTAAGAAAAGATGATAATGGAGTCAGTCACGAGAAACAGCCGCCTAATGATAAACGAGCGCCTCGCCGATGAACCTGAGAGTGCCCCGAGAGAAAGAATGCATGAACAGGCGCGAATAGTCCCGCCGATGCATTTCCCGCGGGCTAGAGGATACAATGATTTATTGGAGAAAAGAATAGCTGGCCAAAGAGCTGCGGTATCATTGTGTAATGCGCCTGAACTCGTCCTCCACGACATTTGGCGCCTCGGGATGCTTTAGATATACTATGTGAACTCAATGGGGTTGGAGAACAAGAAAGGAATAATAAAGTGGAGATACATAGTTTAAAACAAAAACTTTCTTTTCATTATTTCTGGCTTTATTGAACCCGAATTCGAAGGAGAGTTTCGGGTCTTCGGTGCCCGCGAACCCCGCCTGCCTGCGTCTCTGCTGCGCCGCGCTCTCTCGGTACGACCCTCCACAAGCGCGCCCTTTTTAGCGTGTGGCGCGAAAGCGCCTCAAATCCCGTTTTGATTTAGTCTAGTTGGGAGCGAGCAGGCTGACGGTTAATCCGACAGTTCCTCGGACTCAAGACTCAGTTGAGTCATTTTGTTAGTTTTCTCTTGTGTAAGTTAGCTGTCGCAGCTAATAAACCGTGATACACCTCTAAATCGCTTGTTTTCTTCTCTTTTTACCCCGTGGACACAATCGGAAGTCATTCTGATTGCAACTTGGGGGCCGAACCGGTATTTTCGTTCGTCCGCGTTTATACTTTACCGTATTTCTTGCTGGAATAACACCGCTGCCGGTTGCGGAGGTGTCGAAAGAGCTTGAAAGAAAGTAAAGCGAAGGAAGTTCGAATACTATCTATTTTTTTTTCTTTGTTTTTCCGCAAATTTCGCTCGAGTACTCACTTGGAAATCGCCGACGCCAGTGCGAAAGCGACAGAAAAGTGAGGAAACGGTGAAAAATAGGAAACTCAGAGCAATTTATTGATTTTTGTGCGAGTTTTGCCGAAAAATCGATAAATTCAACAAGCATTCGGAGGAGAAACGGAGCACTCGAGGTGACTAGCAAATGACGGAAGAATTGGTGCGTTCGGGTGATTTCCAGTGTGACAGCATGAGGCTAGTCGGAAATGTCATGCCGGCGACCAGGAATTCTTCGAGGATCGTGCAAGATGAGTTGGTGGATGACGTGAGCAGCAAACCGGTGATCGGGGAGTGCGATAGCGAAAAGGCCACCGCGGATTCAGAGCGATCGAATGATCAGAAGGTGTCCAGTGTGCAAAAGGTTGCGCTGACGACGACCGGAGATCAGAAACGCGGGAAAAGTGCTGGTTTCGATGGACGAAACGTGAACAGCGCGGATTCAGAGCGATCGAGTGATCGGAAGGTGTCCAGCGAACAAAAGGTTGCGCTGACGACGGCCGGAGATCAGGAAAGCGGGAAAAGTGCTGGTTTCGATGGACGAAACGCGAACAGTGCTCGGACCGATGAAAGAAGAACGAACAGCGCAAAAGATGGTATTAGCGTGCAGCAGAAGCGAGAGCGGCTGGCACAAATGCACAGAATTGTGACTGATGAGGCAGAAAATCTGCAGGAAGAAGTGCGCAGACAATTGTATGCGTATTCGAAGTGTACTTCGAACCAAAGAAATGTCATTGTGAAACCAATCGATAATTTCCGAGAGAAACTGCGGGAAGGTTGGCGAAACATCGATATGTACGAATGGTGGGATGACGTGCTGGGCGTAATGGCTCAATACGGCATTGAATCAGGCGCAGAATTGGCAGAATGTCTCAAGACAATGGGAAAAGGAGTGTTGCAGGCTCACAACGTGAACAGATCGTTGCTGAATGAGCTTGAGAAGTTGCAGGAGGAGTTAAAGGCACCTAGAGAGGTGGCCTTGCAGATAATCCAGCCGAGAAGCGAGAATGAACAGCTCACAGAGATGAGTGTTCATGTCAATGAATCGCAGGAGCGAGGCAGGAAGGATATCAGGCAACTCAAGGAACCTGTGAAACGAATCAAGGACTCATGGGCGGACGAGATGGAACGCGTGGAGCAGGAACGCTTCGCGAACCGTGTTCGTGACAAGAAAGTCGAGGAAAAGCGTGACAGAAGAGGTCGCACGTGCTTCAATTGTGGCGGGATAGGTCACATGAAGTACGAGTGTACATCGAGAAAGGTCCACAAGAACGTGAACAACAAGAAGCTGACGGTCGAGCAGAAAGATTTTCCTAGGGTGAATACCCAGACGGAGCAGAAGTCTGCAGATCGCCTGAGGCAGAAGAAAGAAGGAAGCGACGCCAAGAAAAGCGCTCGATCAGGGAATCATGTGGTGAAATCAGGGAAGCATGTGGTGTCTCGACGGAGGGAAACAGCGAAGCAGCGCCGGAAAGCGAGCCCATGCGAGGGTGAATATAATCTAATTATTGTTTAGTGTTAGTATTTTACCTTTTACCCCCTATCATTTCTAGTTTGAGTAGTGTTAGTTACTATTGTATGAGTTTTTAGTTGTAGTGCTGAGTTCTAGTGTTCGTGCTCGTGTAGAGTTGCGGTCGAGATGTCATGGCTGGGGACAGCCATCTTGGAGGAGGGGGGAAGTTTCGGGTCTTCGGTGCCCGCGAACCCCGCCTGCCTGCGTCTCTGCTGCGCCGCGCTCTCTCAGTACGACCCTCCACAAGCGCGCCCTTTTTAGCGTGTGGCGCGAAAGCGCCTCAAATCCCGTTTTGATTTAGTCTAGTTGGGAGCGAGCAGGCTGACGGTTAATCCGACAGTTCCTCGGACTCAAGACTCAGTTGAGTCATTTTGTTAGTTTTCTCTTGTGTAAGTTAGCTGTCGCAGCTAATAAACCGTGATACACCTCTAAATCGCTTGTTTTCTTCTCTTTTTACCCCGTGGACACAATCGGAAGTCATTCTGATTGCAACTGGAGAATTGATACTTTGGTGTTTTAAAGTTAGGTTCTGAGCCAAATTAGTCAATTTAGCCACCATGCTCTGAACAAGTACGTATGTTGCTTTTTTCACAAATTAGGAAATCGAGTAGAAAAGACAAAATTAATTGTCGCGAAACTACTGTATCGCCGCTTCAGCACGCTTAGGTGCCAATGTATGTTGCTAACTTCTTGGTAACTGCCCATTTCGAATGTTTCTCTCCAGCTTGTGAAATTAATTGTTGCCAAATGCTATCGCATCGCCTCCATGGGCTGGTCGACTCCATTTTCAAATTCGGCCGTAAAACTACTGTTTAACAGAAAACAGTTTTTGTTAAATGAGACACATCTCACAAAAACTGGCAAAAATTCAAGTGGACTGATCCAATCGGTCTGTTATCTTGGTATTCATATCACCTCCCCCATTCCCCTTCCTCCGCTGTACCATTGACCCATTGTACTTTCTTCCATTTAATATTCCACATTGTATTCCCTTCTTGTTAATCTTCTCATCTCTTCAGTCCCCTTGGCGTGTTTTTGGGGTGTGTCTGTATTACACTGAATAACTGTCCTTCCGTGAACACACATCCTACAATTTTCCATGAAACAGCAGAAGTTTGCATTTCCAACTTTATTCACAAAGACTGGATAGACAAAAAACGAAAAACTATGGTAACAAAATAAAATGGTCATCGAAATAAAACGTCCACAAAAAATAATAATGAGCATAAGGACGATCTAACAGTTGCGGGGGAACTTGCATGCCACAAGTCATCTGAAAATGTAAATGGGAATTAGATGAGTGGAAAAATAAGGAAAGTACCAATCATGAGGGCTGATTTTTTTCAAAGTGGGTCCCTCTCGTAGAACTGCTGTTGAACTGAAAAAAAGTTTTTGTTAAATGAGACACATCTCACAAAAACCCGCAAAAGTTCAAGTGGACTTATTCCTTATTTGATAATATATTCCTTATTTGAAATTATTATATAATATTTTCAGCAGAAAGTTTGCAACGTTGATTTTTTTGTTCGATCTAGCCCCCGAGTAGAGGAATTTCTAGAAAACTCAGGATAACTATCTATTTTCGTACCATATCATCCTCTCCCATTTTACTTACCATTTCCAAAGAAGTGAAGGATGACTCCCCCTGAACAGAATCATCAGTGATTCTAAACTCCAAAGGGGCCTCCTTCAACCTCCTCATCCTCTCGATATTTGATCTTGAATTGGGTCATCTGGGATCCTCTCTGCTTCCCCATCGATCTCGAAGTCGTTGTGGTATGGGGCGTTGTCGATGGAGCGGTTGCCCCGTCCATTAATTACGTACTGCTCATCAAGAGGGTTGATGGCTCTGCAAATATGTACATAAATCTGAGTGAATCGAATTGATCATCAAATAATATGAGTACTGTACTACTCTGAAGAATGGCTAACTCTAGACTGTTTGCTCAACGAATGTCTCCCTGATGAGCAGGACACAAAATTAAATGCAGATGAAATGTGAAGTACGTGAAATTTTTAAGTCATGTGTTTTCTAGTTTTTTTCCATTTTTTGATGATAAAAACACTTTTTTACAACATCTAACTCACCAACTGTGTCCTCTGGGATCCTCTCTGCTTCCCCATCGATTTCGATGAAGTTGTGGTAAGGCGCGTTGTCGATGGAGCGGTTTGATAACTTCTTGATTTAGGTGAACGATGATATTTGATCGTGATTGAATTTGAGAATCGAACATCCTAAGGAATCTCCTCCGCCTCGTCACAATCGGGGATCTCCTTCGCCTCTCCACTGCACAACGTGGGATCTCCTCCGCAACCTCCCAAGTCATCATTATGGTCGGGAGTGATCGCTTCGACCGGCTTCCTCTGAAAATATATATGTGTATAGAGCTGAATAAATCATTACGATCATCAGATAATATCAATGCTGTACCCTAAAAAATGGATTGAAACTTCTTGAAATTCTTAAATTATGTGTTTTCTAGTTTCTAACATTTTTTGATAATGAAGACAATTTTTTTCGAGATTCAACTAACCAACTGTGATGAATTTAACAGACTAGCGTCGTTCTTGTGTTCGTTGCTGTGAGAGGACATGATTGCTCTGGAATGTGAAATAGTTAGGATTGAGAAAATGAGAAAGCATAAAACGAAAAGGATGAGATATGGCATGGCCGGGACACAACTTTTTTGAAAGAAAAACAGCAAAATCAGAGTTCCCCTCTGCTCATGATAGGTTTGAGCACTGCGAAAGAACAATTGACTGGAACAAAATAGGAGAAAAACAAGACAAAAACCAGTGGGAAACGTTATTGGAAGGTTCCGTGAAGAGAAAACACAGAAATCGATGAAGGACAAAAAGAGAGAGAGGGGGGACCGTGCAACAGCAAAAATGTGGATATGGTGGGACGTCATGGTGTACAGAGGAGGGCAAATGGTCTGCCTCGTTTTGTTCGCAGAGCAATAGGGTTGCAAAACACATCAGGTGGTTAAGGGTGGAAGAGAACTATCTCAGCAATAATTATCAAATATTATGGTCAATGGGTTTATCGAATGCCATCAAACTGGCTCGGAACCGAGGAGAGCTCTGCCGGAGAATCGTCATATCTCGAGATTGATAACAGATATCGAAAAGTAGTCAACAGATAACTTGTAGACCATAATTAGGATTACAAGTGTGTTGTTGACAACTTTCCGATAGCTCTTTTCAATCTCGAGATATAATTATTCTCCTGACTCGCTCTGTTTTACATTCTTTGAGGAAAATAAGGATTGGTTAACAGGGTTTATTTCAAGTTGCGGACGATAAAAACAAGAAACGAGATTATTAGTTATAGAGATGGAAATTCGAAGGTGAGACACGAGTTGCGGATCTTCCAGGCTCCTACCTCCATGACCCAGACGGTCAGGTTCCATCCAGTTCTCTTTCCAGTCGGATGGTCCGCAGTGAGAGTGCAACGGTCGATGACGATGTCTCCGATTTGGGTGAGATCGTCGATTTTCACGTTGATCTCGATGTCTCTCTTCGGGATCTTGACGAGATCCGCGGCACTCATCGGATCGTGGATTGGGCTCATGAAGATGGCACCCTTGGCGCAGAACTTGTTGACGAACTCGTCGTGCTTTCCGGCGGTTCTCAGAGCACGCATCTCGTCATGAAGCTTTTGGAATTCGGCTTTCGCTGGAAAATGGGAACCAGATTTTGAAAAAGTGAGAGAAAGGGGGAACTTACACATTCTTGAGTAGTAGGAACTTGTTGAATGGTTCAACTGATTCTGAGGAGCACACGGAAGCTTTTATGCACTCACCCATTCTCATGAAGTCAAACAGTTCACAACTTCTTCATCATTACCCACCGTTGTAGCCGTAATGCTGAAGTGAAGAGTGAGTCGACTGAAATGATAAGATGCTCAGCTGATCACATTCTCCAATTCTAATCAATCGGTCTGTTATTTTGGTATTCATATCACCTCCCCCATTCCCATTCCTCCGCTGTACCATTGGCAGTTCCTTCCATTCAATATTGCAAATTGTTTTCCCTTTTTGTTAATCTTCTCATCTCTTCAATCCCCTTGGCGTGTTTTTGGTGTTGAAAACAATTCAATCGTTCATTTTATGTAAATTCTTCGTGAAATGGTTATCAGAACATGATGAAGACGGGCATATATATATTTATTTATTTATTCACCGAAATATTCGTTTACAAAAGAAGCAAAGGGGGATACACAAAAATGAGCATAAGAAACAGGTGAAAAAAATTAGTGAAATGACCAAGTTGGCCTGCTAAAGCCAAAAGGTCCAATTGAATTTGACAAATTGAAGATAATTTGAGGTTTGAAATGAAGGAAGTGAAGTCCACCTGAACAGAATCATCTGTGATTCTGATCTCCAAGGGGACCTCCTTCAACCTCCTCATCCTCTTGATTCTTCCAAGTCATGCATTCGATGCATTTTAACGAGAATATCCATTTCGTCTCCTCATTCCATTCTAAAAATTTTCATTATTTCTTCTGAATTCTTTGCACACTCTCACCTAACACTCATTTTCAGCTTCCTTGGTTACCAGCAAACTTCTGCGTCACAACAAGAGAGCATCATGAGCATCAGGCGGGTAATCTAACAGTTGCGGGGGAACTTGAATGTCACAAGTCATCTGAAAATGTGAATGGGAATTAGATGAGTGGAAAAATGAGGAAAGTACCAATCATGAGGGCTGATCAGCTGAAATCAGAACTGGGCCAAATGGAACTCCCAAGGCCGATTAAAAATTGAGTCTTCGTGAGCACCGCCGTCTCCTTATTCCATTCTATGAATGTTCATTATTTCCTCTATATTCTTTGGACACTCTCACCACCCACTCATTCTCAGCTTTCCTGGTTACCAATAAATTCCTGCGCCACACAACTCGAGGTTCTCCTTGTTTTCTTCCTCTATTCGCGACGTTTATTCGATTCCGAGCTGATTCTGAAAATTATATGAATGACTTCAATGATCAGCTGATTTTCAAAAAGTTAAAAATTCACCGAATGTTGTCTATCAGATAATGTATCAATATGATATCTACAGAACACGGTGTTCTCTACATTATAGCAAAAGAGAAAATGGATTTTTTTTGTGAAAATACCTCCTCATCCTCCCGATCTTCCTGATCATCAACTTGGTGGAAGTGATCTTGTATTGGGTCTTCTGGGATCCTCTCTGCTTCCCCATCGATCACGAAGTCGTAGTGGTATGGGGCGTTGTCGATGGAGCGGTTGACCCTTCCATTAACTACGTACTGCTCATCAAAAGGAATGATGGCTCTGCAAATATGTATATAAATCTGAGTGAATCGAATTGACCATTAAATAATATCAATACTGTTCTATTCTAAGGAATGGCTAACTCCAAACTGTTTGCTCAACGAATGTCTCCCTGATGAGCAGGACACAAAATTAAATGCAGATGAAATGTGAAGTACTTCGTGAAATTTTTAAGTCATGCGTTTTCTAGTTTTTTTTCCATTTTTTGATGATAAAAACACTTTTTTTCAACATCTAACTCACCAGCTGTGATTGATCTATCATTCGTTGTGTCCTCTGGGATCCTCTCTGCTTCCCCATCGATCCCGAAGTCGTTGTGGTACGGCGCGTTGTCGATGGACCAACTGTATTGGATCCTCTGGGATCTCCTCCGCGTCCCTATCTCACAGTTGCGGGATCTCCTCCGCTTCGCCATCTCCCAATTAATCATTATGTGTGGGAATGATTGCCCCGACCGGATTCCTCTAAAAATATATATTTGTATAGAGTTGAGTAAGTCACTATGATCATCAGATAATAGCAATACTGTTGCACCCTAAAGAATGGATTGAAATTCTTCTCTCATGATCTCTTGAAGACGTAATAAATAATAATAATAATAAATGTGAACAACTCCGTGAAAATTGTATGTTTTTTGTTTTCTAGTTGTTGACGTTTTTTATTCTAAAAACACTTTTTTTCGTAATATAACTCACCGACGGTGATGGATCTATTATTCCGGCAAACGAGCGTCGTTCTTGTGTTCGTTGCTGTGAGATGGTATGATTGCTCTGAAATGTGGAATAGTTGGGATTAAGAGAATGAAATAGCACAAAACGAAAGGGATGAGATATGGCATGGCTGGGACAAATCTGTTTATATTGCATGTCAACGGAAAGGAAACAGGAATTCTGCTTTTCTTGAGAGAAAACAGCAGAATCAGAGCCCCCTCTGCGCATGATGAGTTTGAGCACTGAAAGAGAAAAATTGGTTGGAACACAATTAGAGAAAAATGAGGCAAAAACCAGTGGGAAACGTTATTGGAAGGTTCCGTGAAGAGAACACACAGAAATCGATGAAGGAAAGAGAGAGAGGGGACCGTGCAGCAACAAAAAGGTGGAGATGTTGGGACGTTATGGTGTACAGAGGAGCGCAGATGGTCTCGTTGTTTTGTTCGCAGGGCAAAAGGGTTGCAAAACACATTATGTGGTCAAGGGTGGAAAAGAACTATTTCAGCAATGATTATCAAATGTTATGGTCAATGGGTTTATCGGATGCCATCGAAGTGGCCAGACAACCGAGGAGAGCTCTGCCGGAGAATCGTTATATCTCGAGATTGATAAGAGATATCAAAAAGTAATCAACAGCTAAGTTGTAGATCATAACTAGGACTACAAATATGCTGTTGACAACTTTTCGATATCGCTTATCAATCTCGAGATATAATGATTCTCCTGACTCGTTCTGTTTTTCATTCTTTGGGAAAAAAGTCAGGTTCCAACCAGTTCTCTTTCCAGTCGGATGGTCCGCAGTGAGAGTGCAACGGTCGATGACGATGTCTCCGATTTGGGTGAGATCGTCGATTGTCACGTTGATCTCGATGTCTCTCTTCGGGATCTTGCCGAGATCCGCGGCACTCATCGGATCGTGGATTGGGCTCATGAAGATGGCACCCTTAACTCGTCGTGCTTTCCGGCGGTTCTCAGAGCTTGTTTTGGTCTCACGTCTAAATTCGACGTGTCGACATGTGCCCATTCAAAAATGAAGACGGAAAGTCATGCTAAAAAGCAGAAGAGGTGCTCCAGAAAGCGTCAAACTTCTCCGATCGCTCAGAAAATTTACGTGCACCTTGCGGTCAATACTTCTGACCTCTGTGCCAAAAACGTAGGAGCTGAGAAACGGCTGCGAACAAAGAAACGGACAGACAGACAGACAGACATCCTTTCTCTTTTAGTATAAGAAAGATGGAAAGCGTTAGGCGGGAAAAACGGTGGAAAAACCGCTGAAATTGAGGAAATCGAGTGGAACAGAAAGAAACTAATTGTTTTCCGGAACTCAGTATTACTCTGATGCCCCGTCTAATGTGAGTAACTGGAGAAGGATGTTCTAAAGATTTGATGTCATCTGCAAAATAGGATGAGTGTCACACAGAAGCATATGTCCTTTGTCGCAAAGGTGGTTTAATGGTTTGCGAATGCTAACTTCCGGTTCCGAGAGAGTCTAAAGACCGAGCAGGAGAGAGAAAGCAAGAAGGATTTAGCACAACAAGAATAGCACTCAGACTTTATCTGTCCCAAATGGGCAAAAGACAAGAATGATTGGCATCTCATCGGGGGTCTGGCGGTCGGAGGGAAAGGCAGAGCCGACCGTGTGTAGAACCAGAACAGACGTCTTTCCTTGCGGTCGAGGACGGCGAGAAGATTCCACGTGGCGAGTTGGGCAGCGAGGGCGGTGACGTGGAGGAGGAGAAGCAGCATATGCCGTCGTCGATTGGGGAATCAATCTTCGCACATTGAGTGGAGTGTTACAGTTGATAGGTGGAGAGGTCGTGAGGAGAGTAATCTTTCAGATCCTCCAATTCGCGACATCCTTTGCGAACTGAAAATGAGGGATAAGATAAAGGAACAGCTGAGACCCTATAGGAAAAACCATTAATATTTCGGATAACTAAAAACACTCACTTTTTCCAATGCAGCAACTTCTTTCACATTGCTGTCGCATCGGCTCCATCGGCTGGTCGACACGATGTCTTCATTTTCAAATCGGGTCCGTGTCGTAAAACGGATCTTAAAGTGAAACATTTTTTGTCAAATGAGACACATCACAAAATCCCGCAAAAATTAAAGTTTACTGATTCCTTATTTGATGATATGTTCCTCAATTTAAAACTATGATATCTTATTTTCACTAGAAACTTTGCAACGTTGAATTTTTTGTTCAATCTTCTAGAATAGAGGAATTTCTAGAAAACTTAGGTCAACTATCTATTTTGTATCATATAATTCTCTCATTTCACGTACCAGTGATTCCAACAATCTTCCGGGTCATCGATAATGATCGTCAGTAGTTTCCTGTGGAGCTGTCATTCTGAAAGACATTTGTTTCACTATCAGAAGATAGGAATGAATGCATACTTACTTGGCCAACTGTGATTCGAAGAGTCAGGGGGAGTTTTCCTGGGTCCTCCGGAATTCTCTCCGCGTCATCATCATATCAAGATCGTCGTCAAATCTGCTGTTCTCCTGTTCCTCATCCTGCTCCTCCTCTTCCTTTGTTGTTTTCCAATTTGTCATCAAAGGTTGCAAAGGGAACTTCCTCAACCTCCTCTCCTTCTTGTTCCTAGCAGTTGAACAATGCTTAGAGTGTATCATTTTATTTTTTTTTGTAGAAGACGTGCTCGAACTCTTCCTCATTGTCTTCAAAGGCGAAATCCGGTAGATCCGCATCCTCTGGACCATCTTATGGTATGGTGCATTGTCGAGGTAGTCCTTGTTCATCAAATTTGTTGTTTTCCATTTTTTTTTCGTAGAAGACGTGCTCGAACTCTTCCTCATTGTCTTCAAAGGCAAAGTTCGGTAGATCCGCATCCTCTGGACCATCTTATGGTATGGTGCTTTGTCGATGCAGTCCTTGTTCATCGAAATTGTTGTTTTCCGCTTTTTTTCCTAGAAGACGTCCTCGAACCTCAGTGTCTATGTCTTCAAAGGCGAAATTCGGTAGATCCGCATCCTCCGGACCATCTTATGGTATGGTGCGTTGTCGATGCAGTCCTTGTTCATCGAATTTATTGTTTTCCGCTTTTTTTCGTAGAAGTCGTCCTCGAACTCTTCAAAGGCGAAATTCGATGCATCCGCATCCTCCGGACCATCAGTGATATAAAGTTGATAGTCGGGAATAGCTGCCATTCTGAAAGACATTTGATTTCACAATCAGAAGGAAGGGGATAAGTGAATACTTACGTTTTTATTTAAAACCAAGAAATATCGGAGGAGTAGTTCACGGTCCAAACAGTCACTAATGAGAACAATGGAGACACGTACACAACCCCGCACAGGTCTTTGCGAGAGAGTGCGGGAAACGAAGATGACCCAGACACTGCCCAAAAGACGCCCGTGTGGTGAGGAGAACGATCATCGATTTCCATTGAATCGGTTAGTCTTGGGAGGTGTGGGGTTCTGAGCGGTTGAGAGTTTTCGATTTTTTCTGGAAATAGAGAAGCAGTTCAGTTACAGAAACAGACCTAGTCCTGGGAGATGTGGGGGTAAGGGATGAGGGGTTCTGATTTGACGTCTCTCCTCTTTTTATCTCTTGAACACCTCTTGCGGATAGTTTTTTCCTCACATTTCCTCTGTTTTATAAGGGAATTGGTGCATCTCTAATTCTAAAGCACAAAAACAGGAAAGTTCATTCAAATTATGCGCGGTGGTTGCGTATTATTGCGGACTTGGGTTACTGTGAACGACCGAAATCTGGGCTGGATCCAGCCCGGGAACTTTGAACGCTGCATTAGTGGCAGTTTGGACCGTGGACTGCTCTTCCGCTATTCTTGTTCCGAAAGCTATGTTGTGTGTCGGAAACCACAGACGATCGAACATTTGACACAAACCAAAAGGTTTCTTAATACAAACCGCACAACATTTTCAGTGTTTCCACTTCCTGTCTCTAGCTTGCATTCTTGTATGAGATCTGGCTCACTTGGAACATCACTCTTTTTTTGTTTGTGATCAGTTGGATTCTCATAATAATGTTGGATATTGTTCTTTGTTGTGCCTCGGCAATCTCGCGGAAGGAAGCCTTGAGGTGCGTCAAAACCATATACGACCGGATTTTGGACACAAACCAAAAGGTTTCGAAGCAGAAACCACACAACATTTTCCTGTGTCTAGCTTGCACTCTCGTATGAGATCTGGCTCGCACCTGTGGTGTCTTTTCTATGATTCGTGCACAATTTTAGTTTCGGGGATGAAGTTCAGAAACTCAGAATGCTATAAACATTCTATGATTTGTGTTGTTATCACAATTTTCAGTGAAAGGTCCTCTTATTTTCATGTGAAATCTGGTATGTATTGGCTCCACCTATTCTATGATTTGTGCTTATCCATGGGAACAAAAAAGTATATAAAAGCTGCAGAGAGCTTTTCAAAATCAGTTGAACCAGTGTCTACTACTCAACAATGTGTAAGTTTCCCTTTTCCTACTCTTCCTAATTTCAGTTCCATTTTCCAGCGAAAGCCGAGTTCCAAAAGCTTCATGACGAGATGCGTGCTCTGAGAACCGCCGGAAAGCACGACGAGTTCGTCAACAAGTTCTGCGCCAAGGGTGCCATCTTCATGAGCCCAATCCACGATCCGATGAGTGCCGCGGATCTCGGCAAGATCCCGAAGAGAGACGTCGAGATCAACGTGACAATCGACGATCTCACCCAAATCGGAGACATCGTCATCGACCGTTGCACTCTCACTGCGGACCATCCGACTGGAAAGAGAACTGGATGGAACCTGACCGTCTGGGTCAAGGAGGGAGGAGCCTGGAAGATCCGCAACTCGTGTCTCACCTTCAAACTCCCATCTCAATAATTGATGATCTCATTTCTTATTTCTATTGTTCGCAATTTGAAATAAACCCTGTTAACAAGTTCGTGTGATTAGCGAGAACCGAAATGGGAAACGAGGAACAATTCACTCATTGATCACAACTTTGCAGTGACGGGTAGAACAAATTGAAAATCCATCACCTTGTTATTGTTTGTGCGCACTTAATAAACAATTTCGAAATTAATAGAATATCAGTCCGTTTTTTGAATAATATCTATAAACGAGTCTGAGCAACAAAATACTGTTCAACTGAACAAACGCTCCGCTCGAGTTGATCTACGAATGTGTTTGTTGGGGTGCTCTTCTGTTGACTGTTTCTTTGTACAGGGAATCGAGATATGACAAGATGACCGACGATGTGCCCGAAACGTGTCAAAATCTTCCTTGTTTTCTGGATTCAGCTCGAAAACTATGAGAGATATAGGAAACTGTTTAACTGGAAAAGTGTTCGTTTTATAATTTTCTTCAAGACGGTTTCAATAAAAACACCGAATTGTTACTCCAGATACGGCTTCCGATTTCAAATTCTTTTCTGATTCCAAAGGTGAACGATCATCGATTCCCAATGAATCGGATAGTCCTGGGCGGTGTGGGGTTCTGTGCGGTTGAGAAAGGTTTCCGATTTTTCCTGGAAATAGAGAAGCAGTCCAGTTACAGAAACAGACCTAGTCCTGGGAGATGTGGGGGTAAGGGATGAAGGGTTCTGATTTGACGTCTCTCCTCTTCTTATCTCTTGAACACCTCTTGCGGATAGTTCTGACGTCCTTCTACAAAATTCAAAGATTGCTTCAAATCGGAAGAAAACCGCTCCTTATTGCGAAAGTCTTGTTGAAGAACCGAAAAACATTTATCGCCTTTTTTACTAAGTCTCATTCCGGAATCTCATTGCAAGTTGGCACACTTTCCTTGTCGAAATGATCAACATTCGAATCGCAATCCGATTATGTTATTTACCTCTTCATAATTGGTTTTATCTAGAATTCATCTAGAAGGTCAGAAGAAGTTATTCGTATCCATGAAAACCACCATCGAAACACCCTGATTTCAGATGAACATTGAGATTGCCGTAACTGGACTGCTTTTCCATTACCCAGAAATTCCGAAACCTTTCTTAACAGATATCAACTCAAACGATTTCTTAATGCTGCGTTTTTCAGGGTCCTATTCTAAACAGTGCCTGTCCTCTTCGTTCTCCACACTTTCTTGCCAATACAACAGTGATGTCGCGTACGTGTCTGCATTTTCTCATTAAAGACTGCAATGTTGTGTGTCGGAAACCACAGACGATCGGATATTTGACACAAATTATAACTATTTTTTTGTTTGTGATCAGTTGGATTCTCATAATAATGTTGGATATTGTTGTTCGTTGTGCCTCGGCAATCTCGTGGAAGGAAGATTTGAGAAGTGTCAAAACCACATACGACCGGATTTTTGACACAAACCAAAAGGTTTCGAAGCAGAAATCACACAGCATTTTCCTGTGTCTAGCTTGCACTCTCGTATGAGATCTGGCTCACACCTGTGGTGTCTTTTCTATGATTCGTGCACAATTTTAGTTTCGGGATGAAGTTCAGAAGCTCAGAATGCTATATACATTCTATGATTTGTGTTGTAATTCCATTATTCAGTGAAAGGTCCTCTTAGTTTCATGTGAAATCTGGTGTGTATTGGCTCCACCTATTCTATGATTTGTGCTTATCCATGGGAACATAGAAATATATAAAAGCATGGCCGCGCTCTTCATAATCAGTTGAACCAGTGTCTACTACTCAACAATGTGTAAGTTTCCCCTTTACCCACTCTCCCTAATTTCAGTTCCATTTTCCAGCGAAAGCCGAATTCCAAAAGCTTCATGACGAGATGCGTGCTCTGAGAACCGCCGGAAAGCACGACGAGTTCGTCAACAAGTTCTGCGCCAAGGGTGCCATCTTCATGAGCCCAATCCACGATCCGATGAGTGCCGCGGATCTCGGCAAGATCCCGAAGAGAGACATCGAGATCAACGTGACAATCGACGATCTCACCCAAATCGGAGACATCGTCATCGACCGTTGCACTCTCACTGCGGACCATCCGACTGGAAAGAGAACTGGATGGAACCTGACCGTCTGGGTCAAGGAGGGAGGAGCCTGGAAGATCCGCAACTCGTGTCTCACCTTCAAACTCCCATCTCAATAACTGATGATCTCATTTCTAATTTCTATTGTTCGCAATTTGAAATAAACCCTGTTAACAAGCCCGTGTGATTAGCGAGAACCGAAATGGGAAACGATGAGCAATTCACTCAGTGATACTGATGCCATTTGATGAAAAATTTTACAGCAGGAAGTTTTAACGAAATAACGCTTCCTCAGATATCATTAGAGCACTCAAAATTTATCAGTTCTTCTTTTGATGAGAACTTCCAATAAGAAGTATAAGGTTGGACAAATCGAGATTTTTCGGGCCATAGTCCCAAGTTTCCTTAGTTTGCGCAGTTTCAAAACCACCATATTTCTCCCTTTGAAGACCTTCCCAAGATGTTCTTTTCATTAGCCAATCGCCCCGTACCCCACTGACCCAAGACTATCTCCCTCTAGGTCTTCTCTAATCCACCAGTCTCTCACATACACCCTTGGCAACGGCGCTCCAATACAGTTCTTGGTCATTAGACATACCGCGTTGCGTGTTGCGTATGCGGTCGTGGGGGTCGCCTACCACTTGAACACTCTATCCTCCGTCGCTCCATCCTCAGAACGCTTCGCCCGATTCTTCTCATGTTTGTGATGGAACGTCAAGGAGCAGTGCCGCAGATGGAACGAGGAGCGCGCCCGTGACAGGTAGTAAGGCAAATGTTATGGGATCGTTAAGAAAACCGCTGAGGGACTGCTAGTCGTTACTCATCCCACATAGTGGCTTTCTGTGCAAACTTATAGCTTTCCGGAGAAGTTGTCTCAATGTGTTGTTTTCACGAAGTAGGGTGTTTTTGGTCATTTTAGACAAGTTTTCCGGAAAATTGTTTTTTTGCGCAGGAAGCCACTTCTCACTCAAAGACTTTTCAATCAACAAATCCCGGCTTTTTTTAGCTATTTCATGAGCCGAAGAGCGTGGTGCTAACATAAGTGAAGTTATAGAGAAAAGGTATTTACATTAAATATCCAGAAAGCTAGGAGTTCTCGTGAGAAGCCACTATGTGGGATCATTTCCCAGTATCAAAAAGTGTACCCTTGAAAGTTTATTTAAAAAATTCCACAACTTTGTGTGATAAAACTTCCGTTGTTAGTTTTTCAAAATTGAAATAATTCAAAATGGAGCATACAATATCAAATAAGTAATTAGTTTCTTTGAGTTATGGTGTTTTTTTGCTATGTTCCTCATTGACATATATCTATTTTCAGACGAAGAGCAATTGTTCGAGGTGGACAAAAATGCTCAAAGGATTCTACGAGAACACTTCCGCAAAATGACAGCTGACGGTTGTGAGTATTTTCGTCGAATGTTTTTGAAATTTCCAAGTTTTATAAAAATATTCATGGAAATCGAAACCGTCCATTTTAAATGTTCGAGTTACAACAGAATTCAGTGCTTTGATTCAAATTAGTCGCAATTCTGCGTGATGTGTATTCCTAATTTAAATATAACTGTTTTCAGCCGATGAGGTTTTTCACGAGATTGATGGGATCGGTTCGACGAGCATATCGACGCCGTTATCGCCGACGTGGACCGTGATTGTGAGTATTTTCATTGGATTCAGTTTCAATTAGCAGAACCTTAATTCGTTTCAATTTCCAAATAATGCCGAAAAGAACTTTTAATATCTTCAAAAATTCCAAATGATTTTGCGAAACAAATTCGAATCTTGGTACTAAGTAGTCGTGTCAAAAAGGAGCAATTTTGATTTTCATGTGAATAATTGCAATTCTGTGAAGTGTATTTCTCATTTTACTATAGCTCTTTTCAGTTTGTAAATAATTCTCGTCGACTACCACGCTGAAATGAACATTTTGGGCAGTGATCGTCCAGTCGGATTGAAGGCAATGAACACAATTGAGGGTCCAGTCGGATTAAAGGCAATGGACACAATTGAGGGTCCAGTCGGATTAAAGGCAATGGACACAATTGAGGGTCCAGTCGGATTGAAGCCAATCGACACAAAGAGGGTCCAGTCGGATTAAAGGCAATGGACACAATTGAGGGTCCAGTCGGTTTGAAGCCCATCGACACAATGGATAGTGTCCAGGGGAAACGAACTAAATGCTAATTTTGTTAGGCAATTGTGTTCTAGACGGTCACTCCCAATACAGAAACTTTATCCCGTGTGTTTGAAAAGACACCGGTTCTATAGACACTGGTTACCTGCAGATTTGTTTCTGGTTCATTTTCCGATAATGCGTTAATCGTTTTGTCTCCGTGAGTCCGATGATGTCGGAATTAATTCTCTTTGGCTCCTTGAACAACCAGTTGAAACTCAGCGAAGACTGGGAATTGGAGAAAGTTCAGAATAAAACATTATTCAGACACTGATTTATTTATTTCTATAAGAAAGAGCATAGGAAAAGAGTTCAGAGTTCCAGAAAGGATGCGACGAGCATGAGTTCAATTCCTTGTTGTGGATTGACTTTGAACTCGTCCACTTCTCCTCGTTTATCGGCGAACTCCTTGCGCCATTTCAGATACTGGCAGACGATTTGGAGAGAACTGGAGGTGATCAGGTGCAGGTGGACAGTGTCGTTGTTGGATTGTTGGCCGGGGACGAGGAGCATGTTCTTGAGAACAGTCGACTGCTCCGCCAGCTCCCTCTTGATGAGAAACTCGTGTTGGTCCGCACTGATGAGTCTGACGTAGTCGATTGGGAGACTCGGGATCTCCTCCACTTGGTGCTCCATCTCTGCCTTCTTCGCTTCCTCGTCCTTGATGATGAACTTGGCGAACTGATCCTCCAAGTCATCCTCCTCCTCTTCTTCCTCTTCCTCCTCTTCTCCAGTTGCTCCCAGGTTGTTCTTTGGCTTTTCTTCCTCTGGATGTCCTCCGATACCATGCTCATCCTCATCGTGCATCACCATCTCCTCATTGATAATCATCATAGTTTTGAAATCAGACATATTATTGAATCTAGAATGAAAAAGGAATTTTTTCTATACTAATTGCGAAAAAACTCACCACAAAGTTTAATTTGTCCTTGAGTTCCGAGAGATTTCAGAAAAACCGCTCTTTTTTCGTCGAAAAAACGAAAGAATGAAAATTTTCGAAATGAGAATCGAAATGAACCACTGAACTCAATTCATGACGCGAAAATTATTTTCCGCGTGTCAACTTTTTTGTTGGACCAAAATTCGAGATTCAAAAAAGTTGACACGCGGAAAATAATTTTCGCGTCATGAATTGAGTTCAGTGGTTCATTTCGATTCTCATTTCGAAAATTTTTTCATTCTTTCGTTTTTTCGACGAAAAAAGAGCGGTTTTTCTGAAATCTCTCGGAACTCGAGGACAGATGCAATTTTGTGGTGAGTTTTTTTGCTACTAGTATAGAAAAAATTCCTTTTTCATTCTAGATTCGTAAATATGTCTGATTTCAAAACAATTATGATTATCAATGAGGAGATGGAGATGCACGAGGAGGATGAGCATGATATCCAAGGACATCAAGAGGAAGAGAAGCCGAATAACAGTCTGGGAGCCATCGGAGAAGAGGATGAAGAGGAGGAGGATGACTTGGAGGATCAGTTCGCCAAGTTCATCATCAAGGACGAGGAAGCGAAGGAGGCAGAGATGGAGCACCAGGAGATCCCGAGTCTCCCAATCGACTACGTCAGACTCATCAGTGCGGACCAACACGAGTTTCTCATCAAGAGGGAGCTGGTGGAGCAGTCGACTGTTCTCAAGAACATGCTCCTCGTCCCCGGCCAACAATCCAACAACGACACTGTCCATCTGCACCTGATCACCTCCAGTTCTCTCCAAATCGTCTGCCAGTATCTGAAGTGGCGCAAGGAGTTCGCCGATAAACGAGGAGAAGTGGACGAGTTCAAAGTCAATCCAGAACAAGGAATTGAACTGATGCTCGTTGCATCCTTCCTGGAACTCTGAACTCTTTTCCTATGCTCTTTCTTATGGAAATAAATAAATCAGTGTCTGAATAATGTTTTATTCTGAACTTTCTCCAACCCGCCTTCGCTGAGTTTCAACTGGCGGAGTTGTTCGAGGAGCAAACGAGTATTCATTCCGACATCATCGGACTCTCGGAGACAAAACGATCAACGCATTATCGGAGAATGAACCAGAAACAAATCTGCAGGTAACCAGTGTCGATAGAACCGGTGTCTTTTCAAACACACGGGATAAAGTTTCTGTATTGGGAGTGACCGTCTTTCTAGTTTGAAGCACCCACCTTCCACGTGTCCAAGATGTCAAGTTTCTTGACAGCAGTGGCTACCTCACAAACATGTCTCCTTCATTATAAACTGAACCAATCGTCAACAACCATTGAGTCACCCATACCCCAATCAGTACTATTTGCCGTCAATCTATATAACAGGAAATCAACGGAACCATGTAAAGAGAAATGTAGAGTTCGCCCTCTCAATTTCCTGTTGATCTGTACTTTATGGATCCGTTCTGATTCAGATACACTTCTGTACTATCGCTTTATAATGATGTACCCAGTTCAGTAATACTCAAAAACCAACCATTTCAGCTCATTCGGACAATAAACTGGGTTGACTTTGTGAATCCGTTTCTCCTCAGATATCCTCATTTCATTGTGATGCAGTATCCAGTTGTCCTGAGGTATCTTACCATCCACATATGCGATTCTGGTCAATAGCCCATACATCATTTCCTATCTCCACATTGTGACGTTGATCTCCACGTTGTGACGTGCACTCAAAGTTTCCTTTTTGGAAGATCCTCCTCTTTGCAACAATTTAACACCTGTCAACACCGCTCTGTGTTTCTACCCGCCTTCTATCATTTCACTCTTTGTGGTTTTTGTCTGTTCGTCATTCCTTTATTCTTTTCCCTCTCTTAACTATATCATCCGTTTCTGGCTTCCATCTTAACCAACTGAATTGTTTCAGATCGAGGGCAATTCAAGACATGAGTGAGGGAAGAAAGAAAGCAGCTGTGAAATTTTACAACCAATTCGAGAAAGATGAACCCGCCGCCAGAAGATAGGTACATTTGAATTTTTAACATTATTCAGTTATTTTGTTCACAGACGACGGCTTCTCAGCCGAGAAACAGATGGATGTCAAGCCCGTCGTCATCACTTCTAGACGTGGACTGGAGAGACGGCTGTGAAGTTTTACAATCAATTCGGGAGAGAGAGGCACTCATCGCCTTGTATATAGGTACTTTTAAATTCCTTCAACATTATTTAGTTATTTTGTTCACAGACGACGGCTTCTCGGCCGAGAAACAGATGGATGTCAAGCCCGTCGTCATCACTTCTAGACGTGGACTGGTGAGACGGCTGTGAAGTTTTACAACCAATTCGGGAGAGAGAGGCACTCATCGTCTTGTATATAGGTACTTTTAAATTCCTTCAACATTATTTAGTTATTTTGTTCACAGACGACGGCTTCTCGGCCGAGAAACAGATGGATGTCAAGCCTGCTGCCACCCCTCCGAGATGTGGACCGGAGAGACGGCTGTGAAGTTTTACAACCAATTCGGGAGAGAGAGGCACTCATCGTCTTGTATATAGGTACTTTTAAATTCCTTCAACATTATTTAGTTATTTTGTTCACAGACGCGTACTGCCTGGCGGAGATGAACATTTCGATGTTCATCCAATCCGCCCAACTCTGAAGGATACGTGAGTATTTATAAACCGTTCTTATAATTGACTGATTTTTTTCAGACATGAGTTGTTACGCTAGAGGATGAGCAAAAAAGGCTTGAAGAACAATGATGCCGAAAAACAGAAACTGCATTCACCAATTAATAAAATGGTTCGACCCACCCCGTCCCCATAACTTTTTTGAAACCCTGTTGTGTTTTCCCTTTTTCGATTTTTGTTTGAGGATGTCAGGAGACCAAATAAAGTGCGAAATAAACGTTCCATGGATTATTGTATTCCTTCAGATTTATTTCCTTTACTTGATTAATCTGTTGAAGGTACATGAAGATGAATATCGGTTTTATCGGTTCGATTTGAGACAAGCTGATGTTTTCAGCATTTCTCTGTGTTCTATTTTAAAACCACCGGTTGCCATAGGAGGATAACTGGCACAAAATAGCGTTTTTCTCTGTCTCAGTACAAACCACAAGATTTGGCTCGCGCCTTGTCTTTTTCCGTGGTTTGTGTAGAATACTTGCTATAAGATCAAGTTCAAAACCTGACAACCTTAGAAAACATCTATGGTTTGTGTTGTTGTTTTCTTATTCTTCCAGAAAACACAAAATAGTTGGCTCGTAATAGCTCCGCCTTTTCTATGACTTGTGCGCTCTCATGGGAACGGAGGTTTGTATAAAAGCTCGCTCTTGCTCTTCAGAATCAGTTGAACCAGTGTCTACTACTCAAACAAGTTAACAAGTTCGTGTGATTAGCGAGAACTGGCGACACCGAAACAAAGAAACATGACTGTTCTCAGCGAATCTTTGTTGTTATCTGTCTTTTGAGTCAGCTGGAGAATCAATTACATCAACCCGAGAAAAGGAAGGTGTGCTGTTTCTGGTAACAATGATTCGGTTCATAATCCTGATGAAATGAGGGCAACAAATTCATGAAACCATACACTAATAAGCGTCCGGAAAACTCCAAATAGAAAGGCTCCCGCTTTCCAAAGTGTAAAGGACTTTTTCTTCAAAACTCTGCCAAAATCTAGTTCGGCCACCGGGATCCTTCTAATGGTTTTACGATATATAAAATCTTTTGCTCGAAAACTTACCTTTAAGATTTCAAGATACTGTTACGTTCCACCGGATTAGTGAGAACACAGAGATCCGTTCTGCATGAAAGTAGAAGTTTGTACATGCTACTAGCGGATGTCATCGGAATGGCCCCGCAACCAAGGAGAGCTCTGTCGGAGAATCATTATATCTCGAGATTGATAAGAGATATCAAAAAGTTGTCAACAGCACAATTGTAGTCCTAGTTTTCATTTACAAGATTGATGTTGACAACTTTTTGATATCTCTTATCAATCTCGAGATATAATGATTCTCCGGCAATGCTCTCCTTGGTTGCGGGGCCATTTCTAAGACATCCTATAGTAGTGCTCCAGAAATTGTTGCTTGTTTTCAAATTCAAATATGCATTGAGCTATTTATTCTGTTTTTCAGTCTGCCACCCTATTCTACCAATTTTGGAATCCCGATTGCATTGTTTTTCGATATTTCTCTCAATGAAGAAATTGAAATGAATATTGGTTACTGGCTTTTTCGTCAATATTCACATTGAATCAGTTATCAAACGGCAGGTGATAATCATAGCCCAATTTGATTGTATCACTTTGTTGTTTGGGTATTCTGTGTTTATAGGGTATTTTTCACTGATCCTGTAGGAAGCGAAGAGCTTGAAATAATTGTTTTGGCAACTAGAGAATTGTTGAGATTGAAGAATCTTTCAATGGTTTTGTCACAAACCATGGTTCTAAAAATGTATGCAACTTGGTAAATCTCCGTAACAAATCACAAGAATGAAGCCAAAATGAATATTCACACTTCCTGTTAGAAACCCCAGAAGCACGTGAGGATAATTGGATTGAAACTTTTTCTTCTCCAAATGTCCAAAAGTACACAATATTTATGGGAACATTTGTATGATTTGTGATATCTTGCCATGCTTTACCGAGAGTAATAGGTTACCTTCCGTGAGATTTGGTTTGTTTTGGCTCCGCCTTATCTATGATTTGTGCTTTTCCATGGGACTGGAAAAGCATATAAAAGATTGGCCGCGCTCTTCAGAATCAGTTGATCCAGTTTCCACTACTCAACAATGTGTAAGTTTCCCCTTCTCTCATTTTTCCAAAATCTCATTCCCATTTTCCAGCGAAAGCCGAATTCCAAAAGCTTCATGACGAGATGCGTGCTCTGAGAACCGCCGGAAAGCACGACGAGTTCGTCAACAAGTTCTGCGCCAAGGGTGCCATCTTCATGAGCCCAATCCACGATCCGATGAGTGCCGCGGATCTCGGCAAGATCCCGAAGAGAGACGTCGAGATCAACGTGACAATCGACGATCTCACCCAAATCGGAGACATCGTCATCGACCGTTGCACTCTCACTGCGGACCATCCGACTGGAAAGAGAACTGGATGGAACCTGACCGTCTGGGTCAAGGAGGGAGGAGCCTGGAAGATCCGCAACTCGTGTCTCACCTTCAAACTGCCATCTCAATAACTGATGATCTCGTTTCTTATTTCTATTGTTCGCAATTTGAAATAAACCCTGTTAACAAGCCCGTATTCTTGCTGAGAGCTGAATAGCCAAACAAAATGATTCATTCAGTGAAACTCAATGATCACTAAGAAAAGTATGAACATCTCCGCTTTCGTCGTTAACAAGCGCTTACTCATGCGCGAACTAATGAATAAACCGTTTGTAAACGAATAGTGTGAGAAGCGGAAGTAGGATGAAGTAGAAAATGTGATCCAAGTGGAACTGCTCGATGAGCGAGAGATTGTTGCATTCCAGGTTGAAATGGTCGGATAGTTGGTGTTCAGCGATATAGTCAATCCATTTGAGGACACGTTCTTCCGGTGAGAACGGCCGGTTTTGCATCAGTTTAGACATTCGCTTGGCGCTTTTCCGGTAGCTGAAACAGGAAGGTTATTGATAGTTGAGAAAGGTAGTCCCACCTCGGGGTCTCTAAGACTTCATCGATTGCATTGTAGAATGTCAACAGCTCAATGGTCTCTCGAGCCACCATCTAAAAGATCACCCATTGTGTATCCATGTAGCCCAGAAATGTATGAAAACCTTGCCAGCACCCCTTCGTTCCACATTCTTTGCATTTCTAAACTGGTCGGTGAAAACTGGCATCATAACCATCGGAACTCCATAGTACATCGTCTCCAGCACACTGTTCATGCCACCATGGGACACAAAGAGTTTCAGGTTCTCGTGCTCTGAAAATGAGTTCAATTGAGTCCAGTTCTCTCGCTATTATTGGTCTCCCACTCAAAACGGCATTCTGTGGCACCCAATCGACAAGATCAACATTAGGTAAGTTGGCAAACATGTCGGACGTGTTCTTATCATCTGAAAATTAGCTGTTATCACTAAATGATCGGTTGCGTCTCAACTGACCACTCGCCACCTTCAAAACGAAGTGATAGTCGGGCAAATTTTGAACCGCGTATAGAATAGAGAGCTGAATTCTCTTCGGAAGGATTTGAAACGGAGCCACTGTTCCAAACGAGACAAACACAGATCCCAGCTTTCCTTTCTTAAATACACTCTCTAGATTCTGTAACATGATATTGAGCTCGGGAGAAGATGGAGTCTCAGCGGAAGAACCTCCGGGAGAGTGGCCTTCTCGTGTAATCCTCCTCCCAGCATGCCGACGTAAACAACTTTTGAAGAGATTGGCCTGGAGATGTCGAACATTTCGTCAGTGTTCACTAGGATCACCGAGCAGTTTCTCACAATCTCTAGAATCGACGGGAAGTTCGGAGAGACTCGCTCGCGGAAGATCTGAATAATTCCCATCTGTATCTGTTTCCCTGATGCTGTGAGTGGATGTGTAGCTGAGGACCGGACAAAGGGGAAAGGAAAGGAGTTGTGTGTTAGAGTTCTTGTTAGTGACTAACATTTTGGATGCCCCTATCTTGTAGGTAATGGACAACAATGGATTGGAAATGTTTATAAGCATTGGTTAATCGATCAAAAAAGCCCATCCGATCGTGGTTGGGGTTCTCCTCGACGGTGGGAACGTAAGAGGGAAGCGACGGCAAGCCTGAAATCCGATCGTTCGTGTCAGATTTCCGGACGTCCTGCTTGCCTAGATCCCATGCAATCTTGTCCATTATCGGCTCCGTTGACAACAGCACTGTCTTCGGGATGTTGAGCGACCTGTAAGCTAGATTACATATCATTTCCATTTTGCGGAAGGATAAGTGATCTAACTTACCTAACGATTGCCGGGTTGCACGGGTCGATGTCGTTGTAGATGGCGATGTCGAAATTGTAGTCGATGATGTGTTGCATCCGGTGGAACTGGCTGACCAAATCTGAAGGCTCGGAAATAGTTGGAGCAAATTGAGCATGAGCAGGAGAAAATTGCTCTGGCTAGTGCTGTTGTTACTAACCTTTGCACATGGGCATCCAGAAGTCGACCTCCATTGTCAGCCGGTCGTAGAATCCAATGTGGGAGTTTTCCATGACATCCGCGAAACTGTTCATCCGTTTATCGTACGCATCGGTGACGTTTTGAAGTCTCCAGACTTTGGCGTGTTTCGCGCCGTCATAGTCGTCCAATTTGGTGTTGTAGGATGGGATAAATAGTACCTACAACCAGTGACAGGCATGTGGCAGCCGAGGGATGGCATGAGGGGAAGGGGGAGAGGGGGAGAGGAGAGCGTCCGTCCGCGGTGGCGTCGGACGACCAGACTGAGCCGAATCGGGTCCTCCTTCGAGGTTTCCCTCAGGCTCCGCCCCCTTTCAAAAAAGTAGGCGTGGTCTTGCCACACTCGGACTGAGTGGCAAGCATCTGTCCTATAGAATTGGAAATAAGGGGGAGGGGGGGAGGGGGAGGTAAAAGAAGTGTATTCAAACCGTGTCATGCGCCGCATTGTGAAGAAGGTCGGCATACTTAGAGCACAAAAGGACGTGGCTCTTACTAATGGACGGACAATAGACGAGTATTCTAGCAGCATCCACGATGAAGCACGACGGCAGGCTGGCGATAAAACAAAGGAAGAGCAGTGGCAACAAGTGCACACCGCTTTCGCTTCTCCTCATCATGCAATAGTGCATGTGTAAGCCCTTTCTACCTCGTGCCGGTTCGTGCCACGAAGGACTGAATATCGAATAGGAATGAATGAAAAATGTGTGTGTGTGTGGGAAAACAGCGCAGCCCAACAAGCACGAGTGATGGACGAGAGTGGGGCCAAATTGTTGGCTGATAACATGATGACAATTGTCTCGTCGCAGTTCATTGGTGATCAGTGATGATAACAAGGGTCACGATAGTTGTTTGAATTTGCATCATGTTGTCGTGTGTTTACCCATTATTAGGTTCTTCAAGTTGCTATTTATTTCGTAACTGTGTATGATATGAGATCCGTGGGAAACAGGTTGGTGTGAAAGAAAGTAGAGGAGGGGGGGGGGGATTTGAGCTAGAATAGCGGGAGAAAGACAAATTAGATTGGTGACAGGAAACTCAATAAATTAGGTAAGTATGGAGGGAAGACACATTAGCGAGTGGCAGAAATGGGAAGAAATACACATTTCAAACTAAGACAATGTAATTTGGGGGGGAGGGTGGATGGATTCGTGAGAGGCATGGGAACTGGAACAACAATAAATTAGGGGCACATCTGTCGGGGGTGGTTATTTTCGTGGTTCCCATGGCCCTGCGCCTCTAATTGCCCTGACTTGGTCCCCTTCCTTTCATGTGATTTGTGGCTCGATTTGGGCGGCTGTCAGCGACCCCTAAACGTCTTCCGCTCGTCGCTGTAGCTTTTGCTGACACAACAAGACGGATGTGTTGAATTCGGAATGAGATAGGTTCTCGGAAGACGAAAGATTGGTGTGTACATGTCTCCGTTTTGACAAATGTTGCTTTCACCCCGCAGATTCTTATCTTCTGTATGAGCCCTTCAAGCCCCTTCTAACCCCGTCGGGGATTAGAAATTATGACTATAGAGGCGTGTTGTGCATACTCCTTGGGCAAAAGCAGAAAACAGATAGATGACCGAAATTCGACACCAACTAGGGGGGATCAGTACCCGTTGCATTAGGGAGACCCAATTTCCATTTTGCCGGAGAGAAGGGGAAATTAAATGAATAAAGTATTAAGAGGGCACCGGAAATTGAAAAGATCTCCAATATGAGGGCAGAATGGATAAGGGGAGATGAGATGAGATCGGGGGGAAATTGAATTGAATTACTAAGCACATGGGAAAGAGATCTTCTCATCAGACATGGAAGATCCCCTTCAATTACTTTTGGACTTTTTCATTTGGTCCCTTCCTTTGTTATGTATAGAAAGCCCTTTTGAAGAAAAGAGAGGAAAACCTTGTGAACTACATGCGTCACAAAAAAGAAGCGAGGGGAGAAAAATTGAATTTCGAGTGGTTGAAAGCTTCCAGTCCATTCCTTCTCCCCAATCCATCACTTTTCTTTTCTTCCCGCTCTCTTCCCTCGGCCCAATCATTTCTGTGTGCGTGCCAGTCTCCGAAAGAGACATAAAGAGCCATCATCCGTCCATTCGAAGAAGGAGAAGAAAACAGGGGGGGGGCTTTTCTAAAGATGGGAAAGAGGCGAGCAGATGTTGCCCTTAGCACCACCCGTCGTGCCAGTTGCCCCCCGACAGATGTGTGAATGTCAACTCAACTATATATACAAAAACGGTGGGGGATCAAGAGGGTTAGAAAGGGGGAAAACCTAAATGGAAAACAACGTGTCCTATTGCTGCTCATCGGTGTCGATAAAGTAAGCATCTGTAAGGAGGGACGAAGAAATGAACGTCGAACACACTGGATACGGTGATTGGCACTCTGTTATCTCCGAAGATCGTCCGAAACATGGTTGTCCTCCGTGACTCGTTGGCGGGCTAACGCACGCTCGCACTCTGCAATCAACCACACTTACTGGCTAATTGTCACTTGCAGGAAACGGCTCGTTATGCTAATTTTCTTTCCATTGAAAGCACTCCCCTTCTTTCTCTGCTCGCTCATTTTCCCCTCTTTTCACAGCAGCAGCAGCCGATTGCAATTATCAAAACATTTGCGCTCTTAGTGTGTGTCCAATTACCATTATTGTTGGGGAATAGAATAGGGGGAGGAAAAAAGGAAACAGAGCCGGCCCGTTAGGGGGGCTGCTGGTCTGTGCACAGCCGGCTCCGCTTGATGGATGTATTGAATTTCTGATGAGAAAAGGGGGGAAAGGGGGTATAAACGCACTTAATTTCCCGTCCCTAACGCTTTTCTGACAGCTTTATGAATACATCAGCTTAAGTATACAAGGGGGAAGGGGAGAGGCCCGTGAAAGACGAGATCTGTATCTGCTAGTGCGGAGAGTAAATGGGAACCCAGGGAATTGGGGGAGATGGCTTTTTGAGAATTATGGGAATCGAACAGAACTTTCTTTAATAGGATGTTAGTATCTTCCTAAACTGACCTTGTACGTGTGCCCACACCACAATTACCCATACAATGCGACCATTCATTCCAAGCGGACCACTCGCCGTCTTTCTCTGCAAACATGCCAATTGTTGAGTTTCCAAAGGCTGCCTCGCTTTTACTTCCTTATTCACGAAAAAGGACAAAGAGATAAAGCCATGCAAACTGAATAAGGGAGAAGCGAGAAAAGAGAGAAAAGTACCATGATCACATGCGGGAAGATCACAAAGCGTAGTTTGGTGTGCTAATCCGGTGCATGATTGTCCGCCTTTTGGCTCCGGGGAGCTACACGTCCTTTCACGTGCTTGGACGCCAAATCCGCAAGTTGCGGAGCAAGGGGTCCAGTCGGACCACATCGACCAACCGCCGTCTCGTACTGAAAATGCATGCAAAGGGCGAAATGAAAAATTGAATGGGAAATGAGGAAAGGTGCTGGTGCTGTGTATAAACTCATAAACACAAAAGGGACTTTGAAATGTGATCCTGACTTACAGTGACACTTTGCAGGGTCGAAGCATGGATGAAGTTCGAAATCCGAGCCAGAACACTGAGCTCCACCTTGAGATGGTTTGGGATTCGCGCAGAACCTGTGATTCGTGGTGTTATTCTAATCTTTTGTTCATTTGAATCCTTGTATGTACCTTGTTCTACTCCGATGCCCATTCCTGCAATAATCGGTACATTCACTCCATGATGTCCAGTCAGTCCATCCGCCGTCAACCTTCTCGTCACTACACACATTATCCATCACGCATGATCGCTGGTCAAATGAGTAGCCGGAACAATAGGCACCGCGATTCGAGGGTATCGGTTCACTACACATTCGATTCCTAATTTGGTGACCGGTATCGCCGCAGTCTTTCGAGCACGACGACCACTCCGACCATAATGACCATCCGCCGGCTGACGGTGAACAACTCTACAAAAATCCGCAGCCTAATGGGTTTAGAAGGAAACGAGAGGGGGGTGTCAAGAAACGAAAAGGGATTAACGTACACCGGGTGCGCATGGGATTTGCTCCAAGATCGAGCCGGCGCAAAATCCTTGGACGGTTGGGTCGGCCACTTGACAGAATCTTCGTCGAGTGGAGGTTAATGAGAAACAGGAGCACGCGCTCCACGAGGACCACTCAGACCAGCGCGGTGCATCAAAGGTGTATTCTGAGATGGAATTGGAGGAGCCTTCTGAAGTGCAAGGTGCCAGGTGTTGACACCTTCTGCTCTCCGCGTAACTCGAGCACTGAAAAGAGAAGGATTCTTTGTGGAATCCAAAGAAATACCTTACCTCTGCATTGTTGAATAGACACAGCTTCTGACGAGTTTGAATTCCATCTCTTCCACAAGACTTCGAGCACGCTGACCAATCACTCCAGATGAACAACTCCAGACAGCTATTCAAGTTGCACTCCTCGGATTGAGTATCCTCATCGCTGCAGTCCTGTTGACAGTCTCGAGTTCTCACACGTCTCCCAGAGCCACAAGTGACACTGCATGCTCCCCACTCGGACCACTTTGCAGATCGAATCGCCTCAATCGGAAGAACAGGCCTTCCGAATGCCTTTCTCAAGTCATTGCTCGTGATGATCTTTGGTCTCTTCGGATGTATACTTCCAAACGCTGTTTGCTCGCGAAGACATACATTGTCACAAGTTTCTTCATCAATCTTATCTGAAAATGTTTAACTACAGAATAGAATCGGATTAGCGAAATGGCAAACCTTGGCAATTGTCTGTTGTTCCATCGCACTTGGCAATGCGCTTTCTGGTGTCAAAAGACGAGCAACTCTCACAAGCAGTCCATTCGGACCAAGGGTTGTAGGAATGATCGCAAGGGCCATTGACACAACGACGAGACTGGATGGAGTCGGATTCAGTGCAAGATCCACGACGACAGGCCCTCTCGCGAGTCTGGAGTCCTTCTCCACAAGTCGCTGTGCAGGATGACCATTCTCCCCATTCACTCCAAACTGCCAATGAGAAGAAAGAAGGACACTGTTGCTGGTTACAGGTTCTCGCCTGCTTGTTCGCAGTTGCGCAAAGTTGCCCGTCACATAACCTCTCTCTGATTTGGAATCCGATTCCACAAGACACAGAGCACGGGAGCCAGTCTCCCCATGTCTGCGACACGCATTTCTGAGTGTTACATGACTCCTTTTCAAGGTCGTCTCCGTCACATTTATCGTCGAGACACTTCCGAATTCTGTACCGTCTTCCGCCCCCACACGTCTGCGAGCAGGACGACCACTCATCCCAGTTGGTCCAGCAACCTTCCTAAAGCAAACATTCTTCTAGTTTCGAATGAACTGGTATCACTCACGTTATCACAAGGTCTTTTCTGTTGCAAGTGTTCACTTTTGCAGGAATCCGTGAGACATGGTCGGAATCTTTTCTGAATCCCAAGTGCACACTTCTCACTGCATGGCCCCCAATCCTTCCACTCTCCAAACTCTTCACAGTCACGGAGAACACCTTCACAGGGTCTAGATTCTTCAGAGACTCCTTGACACTTCCGTCCTGATGAGCACTCCCGCTTCCTAATCTGCCGTCCACCTTCACCACAAGACACACTGCATTCAGACCAGGAAGACCTGAAATAGTTGTTTAGAATACGATAGAAAACAGGTAATCTCACCAATCCTCCCACTGATGAACACTTCTGCCTTCGAGTCTCGGACAATCTTCCTCTTGCTCCACGAGCGCCTTGTTATCACAAGATAGTGCTAGACACTGCCCTCCAACACAATAAGCGTCATATCCACACGGTGTTCCGTCGGGGAATTGTCCCTTGTTTCTGATGAGTTCGGAACCGATCAAATGACACCAAACACGACAAGGCTGGGTGGAATCTGAAATTCTCATTATTTTTCTGTCATTTCTTCGGAGAAATTTACGTTCGAATCCTTCTCCAGTGAGTTGTTGATCAGGCTTATGTGGATCGTACTTGATGGAGGAACAGATCTTATTTCCGAATTCCTCTCTGCTAAAACCCAGACAATTACTGCTGGTGGCTCCGCAAACGATTCCTCGGATGTTGGCACCTTCACAAGTTCTCCCTCCGTTGTTTGGACTGAATTTTTCATAATCTTATATTCCTATTTCTCTTCATCTATAGCTCACGCTGGATTCACACAATCTCTGTGTTGTGCCTGAACAACGATGCTTCCAGACACTGCACACTGTTGAATCGGGCATCCTTTTTCCGCGCCTCCCCAATCACTCCACTGACCGTCTATTGGCACTGGAGACAGCCCGAAGAGCCATGGAGTGCACTGGCCTTTGTGACACCACTGAACGTTCCATAGAATCTCTATTGTTTCATCATACTTACCTTGTCAGCTCCACACCAACTTCCTTCAAGAGCTGGATGAGCAGTGGAGATGGTAGATCCACTGTTTCCGCACCAAAGGATACGGCAAATGTCCTGGAGTTGACAAGTGAACTGTGAAAAAGACAGGGAACTCTTACATCCATAGATTTTCCATTTGGAATTTCAACTCTATAGTCGCGGCCCCAGAAGTATGAACATTGCTGGTCCGCTGTGAATCTTTGGCCAGGAAGTCGAGTGTCAGAAAGATGATTCGTGGTAACCAAACCAGGGGAAGCGTCACGCAGGCAGTTTCCTCTTCCGGATTCACTACAAAACTAGATTTTCTGTCTCAGAGTTCTCGGGTCTAACTCACTCCAATTGCAACAAGAACGCATTGAACTCTCTAACGGAGCAGTCTGACCAAGTGGTTTTACCCGCTCCGTTCACAGCGGACATCAAACAGCATCCTTTGTTGCATTGGTTTTGAACACCGTCGTGCACCATTCCCATGCTGCAAATAAGCCGGTGAACTCGGAATGATTCCCCTCACTCACTTGTGACCCATTTCGTGAGCCAGAACGAAGGATCTTCCGAGATGAAGGCCTTCGACAAGGGAACAGGCAAATAGAGGGTCACACATTCTGGCGACAGGAGCCACTCCTGCCACAGAGGTGGTTGTGTGGTAGATGTCATAGCCAGTTAGAAGGACTCCATGATCCCAATGGTTCATATCAGTGAGATCAGTTCCCGGGTTCATGTGAGCTTGGTACCGACAAAAAGCGTCCAGTAGACTTTGCGCTTGACCATTTTTGTGTACTCCAGTGCTCAAGGCGCTCTGGGAACCACACCTTTTTTAGGATTATGAAAACAGAACACTTACCGGTTGGGTCTTCCACATCTCATAGCGAACTATCACAATGTCCAGGTTAGGTGTCAATGTGTCTTGCTGGTACAGGACATGGACGTTGTTGATTAGGGCTAAGGAGAATTCGAGAAGATGCTGCTCGGCGTCTTGAATGTACTCCCTGGAATGATATGTTGGGCTTCTTGACGGCAATTCTGGAGGATTACCGTTCAAAATGTTCAAACAACTTGGAATCTAAGAACAATCCGATCTCTAAGGTTATCGGATCCATGTTAGGGAAGATGAAAGGAGAGTCGAGTTGAGCAGCCGTTGGGATGGTGTAGTTGAAATGGAGGTGGGCTGGAATTGCTGAATAACAAAGAATAGGTTAGATAGAAGCGGAAGCTGGTAGATCGTTGGCGTTGCGTAAAAACTGAACGTTAGCAGAGGAGAATACTCACTCATGGCAGGGTCATCGAGTTGTTCACTAGTGTCGCAGAAGGATTCCTGAGCTTCTTGGAGCCTGGTGATTTCTTCTCTGATCTTGCTCTCAGTGTCAGTGAGCAGTCCAGCGGATCGCTTGTAGACCAAATGACGCTCCTTCTGAATGCCACTCTAGTTTGTTTCAATTCTTTTTTTCTAAAACTACCAAGACATTATTTCTCACTTCCTTCACTTCCATTCATTTCTCCAGCCATAAACTCCCAATTACGCCCTTGCCCACTCCACCATTATCCCTTTCTGTTCCGCCCTTCACTTTTACACCGTGAAGAAGAACTTCGAAATAGTTCGCCCTTAAGCCGCTTACACTGACCTGAAGATGGTGAACCCGTTTGGGAAGCGTTTGCAGCACCAGAAAATGATCCTCCATCACAATCGAACCCATCAGAGCGCCACAATCGGATATGGCGGCTTTCATGTTACCATGTGATTTGACTTCACCCTATTCAAATAGAGAGAAACCAGTTGTGATATTAGAATGTGTATGTATTCACCTGGTAATGGCACTGTTCATAGTCACGCAAGCCATTGAAAGTGGTGATGTCATCGTCACCATGCCGAATCACGGAGATCTATAAAATCTTTGACTAGAGATGAGTCATAGTTATAAAAGTGTAAGCTTCTTAGTAGTCTCCTCGAATCAAAATCACTTCCAATACTTCCTTCCTCTTCAACAAAAATAGAAAGCTGCAACGAAAGGGAAAGGAGAGAGAAAGTGATAGGATCGGCTGACGGTTGCGTAAGTGAACGTTCACGCAATACCCGATGAAACAAGCGAAAGCTGCCTAGATCCCTTTCACTTTCCAATCGGATGATAAGAATTCGGAAGGTCATTGGGAAAGAAATCAAACACTCACCACATGAGGGCTGACGATTCGTGAGTTTTTGCGAAGATTTAAGTGGTACGTGTCATTCCAAGCGATGAATTTCATTTTGAGGTCTCCATTCCGGAGACGGTGTCTTGTGGCTTGAATGAGACTGTATTCTGGCACCTGGGAAGAGGAAAGGGAACGGGGGTTGGGAAGAAAGAGGGAAGAAACTTACGTCATGTTTGTTGGAGACTCCGAACACTTGTTTGAGCTCTTCTTCGTTCAAATGATGATGTACACTCTGGAAGGAGATGGGGATGATTCTAGTTTAGATCTTTTCGGATATATAAATTTTGAACTTACAAACTTACAAAGTAAAGTAAGTAAGTTTAGAAAATGAACCAAACTGACCTGTGATATCCGAAAAAGTGTGGAAAGGAGAAAGGTGATAACTATGAATAACGGTGGCATGTGCCGTTCGACGCGAATCGCTTTTCATATGCGGGTGTGATCTTCCTCCTCCTCTCTTTTTGCCGCGTCGTCGCTCGCTCGCCCTCTCCGCGCGCACGATTCGTCCTTTTGTGGTATCTTTGACTGTCTGTGCGTCGTTTTCAACTTCTTCTTCTTCTTCGCCCTCCTCGTTGCCTTCTGCTTCAGCTTTGGTCACTTTGCCGTAGCCAGTTCGTTTTCAAGCCCAATGCCAATTGTGTGTCAGATCGTCGTCTCTCCGTCTCCTCTCACGCTCTACCGAATCGTTCGCTCCTTCCGTCGACTTTCTACTGTACAAAGTTTTTAAGAGGGGAGTGTTGATTGATGGCGGAAGAAGTTGGAGTGAAGAGGAAACGGAAGTGGATAGGAAAGGATAAAGGGAGGATTACAGAGCCAGACCGAAAGTTGCGTAAGATCATGAGAAAACAAAGTCCAAAAGCCAGACAGTGTCCCAATTGGCATCGTGCCTCTCGAATTCGGCATCGGCCGCATAATCGGCGGAAAAGTTGAAGAAGCAACACACACTCTACTACTCACGAACATCCGAACCGGTTCGTTTCAATCCCCCCTTCTCCTCCCGGGGGCCGTTTATTTCTCTATTATACATTTGACTCTTGAAATGGTGTTTGAAGTGAGCGGCGACGAGAACGATCAAACGAGCAGCGATTTCACGCTGTCTCAACAAACAAACGACTGGAGAGAAAGAGACGGTGAAAAGTGTTTCTTTCTCACATTTCTACCGTTTCTAGAAAACTCAAATCCACAGGAAAAATTGGTCGACTAAGCTTTGCGAAGAAGGGAAAACGAACACCGGGCGATGAAGCGTTGAGCGTTGCGCCATGATTGCATCCATAAATTGGATGGTCAGTTGAAGATGCGTCGGGTGTCTAATGTTACAATTTTCTGGTTCTTTGGCCAAATCCACTGAAAAAACGATAGCCAGCGACTGCTGATCAGGTGGGAGGGGATGGATGGAGAAAGTGAAACTGAGTCGCTATCATCATATGGATAAAGGGCGGCGTGGGGGGTGGAAAGGAAAGTGTGTTGCAAAAATTGTGGTGGGTGGGTTTATCGGCGAGGGAGGAGGGATATTATAGTTCGTCAAGCCTTTGTTAGCGGTGACTCTTGTGTAATAGCGATATTGGAACGTAAAAGTTTCTTGCGCGAAGAAGCGGTGAGTAATCAAGAATGGCATGGGGTGACTCAACTGCCAATTACAGCCAATCTACCTCTTTGAAAAGCTAAAAGACATCTTGGTGTTCTAGAGCTACCTAAGACTATGAAACGATAACGTTTAGCAAACTCTGGAAGGTTTACGGTGCCTAGAAACTTTAAAGAGTAGCCACGGACTTCTAAGGGGAAAATATGAAAATCAGAGAAAAAAGGCGGCGAGATCATCAGCTGTTGTGAAAATTCAGACTAGGTTGCTAATTGAAACCCCTCGACCGGTTCTGCAAGTCCTCCTTTTTGCCTCGTCTACCATGATTCACAATTGGAAAACAGAGAGAAAGAGAGAAAGGCCGAATTGGCATATATTATTGATATGGCAGATCATCGGATGGTGGGGGGGGGCTGAAACTTGAACACGTTTCCTTTTCGTTTGTCCCCTTTTACTGTAACATTTGTAATGTGTTATCTGAACATGATGAGCGATGAAAATGCTAATGAGACGAGGGGATGATGGTGATAGGCGTGGTAGGGGATGAATGGAGGGAAAAGGGAAGTTGAAGAAGTCTCAACGAACGAAAAACTCCACCAGCCGCAATTAGTCGTGTTGTTTCGGAGAGAGTGAAAAGTCAACTTTAATGTTCAAACGACAGTGCCCGGATCGTTGTGTCAATGTGGTGTCAGATGAGGTATTAGTCGAGTGGTCGGCAGTTTGGGGGGGGGGGGAGGCGAAAGCAGAGATTAGGTTGAGAAGAGGGGGCTGGAACCGGCCAGTCGGCGTGGCGTGGACAATGAAGAATATCGCGCGCGGAGGGGCCCCACCTGTGACCAGTCCGGCTGCCAATTCGCGAGCCTCCATGCTTAGTTACTAGTTTTTTGGCCGGTTGGCTTCACAATGCCGCAAAATTCACTCTTCACTTCACTCTTGGTTTCCGACAAGTGGATTGGAATTCTGATGATGCGCGGGCATTCCGGGTGATGGTTTGGATTATCTAGTACTACATACCGTTGTAAAGCATGTCTAGACAATGCAATTTTTTGGTTTTTCGCTAATATGGAAACCGAAAACAACCACAACAAGCAAAAAATCAGGCAATATTCGCAAAGCTTCAGGTCGTTTTATACACACGTACTATGCGCTACGTGTACTTTATGCAAACAAGGGGGAATGATATTCAGATGACGTTGACAGTCATTGCTACAGAATGGGTGGACACATGAGAAAGCATGAAAAGGAAGGGGGGTGTCTCGTGAGATGAACAGTTTGTTCAGCCGACGAAACTACTAAGCGGACGGGAGAAGCGGAAGAGAGGAAGAAGTTGTATTTTTCCGTTTTATTGTCAGAATCGCGTCGTCGTCGGTTGTCCTGAATGGTACATTGTAAACAGAAGAGGAGAAAGCTTGACGATTCCGGAAGAACACCACTTTAAGGGATCTGGTCTCTGCTCAGGTCATTTGGTGTAGTCGTCGCCCTTTTGTCGTTCTCCGAACATTGCAGGTGTATTCTGGAAAATAGAGTGGGAAACAACTTTTTCATTCCATTGGAAAGCTTCAGTCGGGAACAACGACTCTTCGGAGCCGATTCTTTTTTCTTTTCAATTTCTATCCCATCTGTTCGATCTTTTGATTCCCACCATTCGCAACGTCGGGTTGTTTAAACCAGCGCCTGCATATCTAGTCCATATCACTGATCAGGGTTTAGCATAATCTTGAAATCTGATTTCTTTCCAGTCGGTGCACAAGCGGAGACGACAGATCAAAGCTCCTTCTCCGTGTAACGTTGTTTTGGTTTCCGAGAAAGTTTAAAGGAAACCAGAATTCGATGAAATCCAGCGGGCTCTCTGATCACCTGCTCTCTGTGCTCTCTGCATCTGCACTCATTACGCTCCACATGCACCCGAAGAATGCACATCTCTTGCTCTTTCTCTCGCTGTCTCTAGCTCTATTCCTCCCCCGAATGTCAATTAATTATTCCGACTTTGCATCCGCACGCTTCAACCGCTGCTTCCCGGTAGTAGGAGATGACTAACTGGGAAGTGGCTACACTACACTTTATCTTGCTTTTCATTATTATTTCCTGGCCCACATCATTCATCATGCGTCTCTTCATCAAATTCCACTCACTCTGACTAATCCATGGCTCTCATGGAGCACATAAGAACTAGTCATACTACTCTGATTGCGAGGAACGGCGCGTTCACGTGGACGTGTGAAAAACAGACACGTAAAACACGTCAACACTGCTGCTCAAAGATTGTTGTTGTTCGGAGGAGACACGAAAAACGAAACGCAGCGAAAAATTCGGAGGGTTTCCTTCTTGCCGGCGAACCCGACGACGTCCTCGTGAGTGTGTTTTTTTGCGTGCTCACTCGCCACAAACTCACCTTCTACCGATTCCTGTGTGTTTATGTGCTATGTGCTCCCGCTTTCTCTATAATCATAGTCTGAGCGTTTTCTTCTTCCGCTTCGTCTTTGTCTCTTTGATATCTGATTCGGTTCTGTGGACGCGCGGCCAAAGTCGTGCTCTCATGTCATCTGACGTCTCTTGTTGTCAGTGGCGCACGACAACAATGCGAAAGTACGTGTGCGGACGAACGTCCGACACATTTCCTGCCTGTTCCATGCTTTCCGTCTCCGACCAAGCAGTTTGATGTTTTGTACTCACCAAACAGTGCACATCGCTCCAATATCAATGACAGTTGGTGTGCCGGCGGCACGTTTTTCCAGTGGCTACGTCATGTTGTCGGCTTTTCAAAACTTTGACCCTGGATTTCTGTTTTCATCCAGAACATTGGTCGTCTCTCTAAAAACGTTTTCGAGAACTTGCCATCCCACGAAAAACTCCCTAATAAACATAGTTCCCAGAACTAGAATGATTTTCAAATGAGGTTATTCATTTGTGCGGGTTACAAACTACAAGTATAATGGAAGCACTGATAAGTTTCAAAGAAATTCTAACGAAACTGAACTGCCCTATTCTTGTGTTTCTTTTGCGCCCTTTCTGCATATAGGCCATGGTTTTCAACTGTATTTGTACAGCTGGTAAATGATCTTTCGATTATTTACATTAATACAGTTTGAATACGTTTGTAGGTTGTTCTAAACAGTTCAAAGTTTTACTGCAAAATGTTTCATTGTCCTCTCTACATTGGAGCCTACGAAGATAGCAGTTCTGGATAAGATAAGACCCGGGGTGGGGGGCAAAGACCTTGGTCTCGAAGATCAACCGATAAATTGGATGAAACAGTCACCTTTCGGAAAAGGAAGCAAAAAAGAGCGCGTCCAGTCTCTGGAATTCATTAGCAATCCCGTTAAAAACATAACAACCACATTCATTCATTCATTCGTCTGTCACTCGCTCCATTGTCCGTCTTGAATGTGACGTCAACAACTAACAACTAACTAGCGGCTAGAAAGGTCAAAAACAGACAGCGGTGGTAAGGGGGAAAATAAAAAGCAAAATGAAGAAGAAGAAGAGAAATGAGAAAACAAAAATGCGAAAAGTGGACGTGCACTCAAATGTTTATATGTATGTCTTTCTATCAGTTAGAGGAACGTCTAATTATTCATGACTTGGCCGGAAAGCTTTCCTTCAACTCTCCACCAAGAGGCCTACTAGAAGTACTTGTTTCCCGCCACCCTCTCCCTCCACACTATTCTTCTCTGCTCGCCCGTCTTTCCTCCGCCACCCGCTGCCTATTTACCCCCGTCTCGCTGCCTGCGGCGCTTCCCTAGCTTCCAAGTTTCTTGTCCACTGTCGCTCTCTTTCTCCGCCACTCTCGCCGTTTTCTGTGCAGGCCGAGAGGGAATGTAATATTGAGGGGTGACGATCGGTCTCTCCCTCTCTCTCTATCTCTCCGTCTCTCTTATTATCTATGCGTGTCTCTTGGTCTTCCTCCTTCACCATGTTCACCCTTATTTTTATTCCCAATTTTGTTTGTTCCCCCCCCCCCCCCACACACACACTCCCCCTTCTGTGTTGTGTGTTCTGCTTTTTTTCTCTACTTAGTTTGAAAGTTATTCGCGAGAGGAAGGAACAGCTCCCGGAAACACACGAGAAGCCTAAACCACACTCAATTTACGGACGGGCGGTTCTCGGCCAACACAACAAAGCACTGTCAAACACCACTGACCTTATACACTCCGAGACAAGTTCACTTTTCGTTCTTTCGTTTCGGCTTCTCCGCCTCGGCGATTTTTGGGTACTTTTTGGGTGTAACAGTGTAACATTTGCTATTTTGTGATACTTTATTCTGGTTTATGATCATTTTTTCATCAGTTCCAGAAGAAACCGGGCTAATAGGCAGGAAATAGAGACTAATTTGTTCACATGCTAGAATATTCGAGTCTTGATACTCGCCTAATCTATCGGATGTTTACTCCTTCTCAGTTTCTTTCAACTCGGTGAAACTGAACGAAAATCGATAGTTCTCCCCGTAGAAAAACCAAAACTGATCACTGAATTAGATTAGTTGTTTCCAAATTATTCAAAACCGGTCTATCTTTACTACCTTACCGCTCTACTACTGTTCCGCCGTATCAAAAGTCCATAGTTTGCCTGATATGATCAATAACCTTTCTCCCGTGGTATGGTCATACCCGTCTGCGTATCTTTGAATCAAACGTGACATAGATACTAACGTACACGACTGACAGATTCTCTAGAACAATCGAAATGTTTACCCTCCCGTGAATTGGCGAACCAGGTGCTATTAGGCTTCTATATAAGCACTCTACTGGGAAAATGCTTCCTCGATGTTTTCTGATGTCTTTATATCATTTTCCGTGTAATCCGATCAAAATCTAGCTTTCTTGAAACTACACTATGATGTGCTAAGCAGTGTGTAGTGCATCGGAAAGATGATCCCGATCGTTGGATCTAATCCCTTCTAGGTATTTCACGCGACTACGTGCAGATTTTCACGGAATTTGTAATTCGCTTCACGTTTCTGCACTCTTCTTCCTCTTTTCCTCTCTTCCTCTTCCATCTTCTCGATTCGTCTTCTTTTTCATTGAAAAATTGCTCATTATTCTTCGTCATCTTCCAGTTATGATGGCATATGGAGAGCCGCTTGAAGACTCGAACTTTGCTCGTCAGAAAGCGAGGGAACTTGCGAAAAAATTCATTCCTGGTGAGTTTTACACTTTTTGAATTTAAAAAAAAGCGAAGATTCTTAATTTCAGGTGAATTATGTTGTGTTTGTGGAGATATGGCGTCCGGAATTCACTACTCAGTGGCCGCATGCAACGGGTGTAAGACGTTTTTTCGTCGAGTTGTTTTAGAGGTGATTTTCTTTTGAATTTTGACAAAAACTTGTCGAATCCCATATGTTTTTCAGAATCGAACATATTCATGCAAAAACAATGGCGATTGTATCATCGACAAGTCGATGAGATGTTCGTGTAGACATTGTCGATACAAAAAATGTATTATAGCTGGAATGGATCGAGCTGGTGAGAAATTGAAGCAAACTGAATTTTTCTATCATTTCTACGTAATTCTCTCAGAATTGAGCATGGAAAGACGGAGGAAGCGGAAAAAGTTGAATGGCCTCGACGGGGTACAAGGGCAAATATACACAGAGGCAGACGCGTTGGTCAAACTTTTACTATACAAGGAGACAGTGTAAGTTAGAAATATATACCTTTAACTCTGAAATTTGCCGTTTTCAAGGTACCAGAAGCTTCTCAGCTCTTCAGAAATGCCAATACACACTTCCCTCAAAGAAGCGTTGAATATGGATAACTGTGCGTTCAACGATCAAGTAAAAACAGTGAGTTTCTACATACTACCCAAATTGAGCCATAATAGGCATTTTTCCAATTTTCAGTACGACGTTCCCATGGATTCAAAGTTCCCGACAACTTTCTCCTATTGGCGAGCAAAGCATCTCACTGTGCTTATAGAATGGGCGAAATCCTTCGAGGTATACAGCTAGCAGCCGTTCGATTTATTTCCACCTGCAATCTTTCAGGTGTTCGGTCAATTAACGCCTGATGACAAGAAGCGGTTGTTTATACACACAGCATTTTCGAATTTGGTCTTAGCAGAAGCATTCCACACTCCCGAGAAGTACAGCGATCGGATAATGTTCCCAGATGGACTTTGTGGGTTAGTGAATGAACCATTCCTGAATAAAAACTATTTTTGAATCGCAGCTTCCGAAATGTCGCTCAGTCGGTGTCCACCGACGCGGTCTCATCGACCACGTATGGATTGACACCCACAGTAGTCGCTGTCATAAATGACGTCCTGGTGCCAATTCGAAGGATGAGGATGACAAAGATAGAATATGTTCTGCTGCAAGGAATCATTTTCTTCGATCCTGGTGAGTTTTTGCTATTTTCAAGAAAAATTCGGCAGTTTTTGAAACCAATTTGGACTTTTCTTTAAAGTTTTCACCTCAAACGGGCCCTCTCAAAAAAGCAAAAAGAAATCCGTCGAGCCGGATTCGAACCAGCGACCTAAGGATAACCACTGACTCTACAGTCCTCCGCTCTACCAACTGAGCTATCGACGGCACGGAGACTTGAGGCACTTGCCCGAGAGACATAGTGACGAGAAGCGGGGCGAGAGAGGCCGCTGCGGCCGCCGCCGCCGCCATTTTACTATCGCTTCTCTCGCGTCTCTACACTGCGAGAGTGAGGGCCGTGGCCTAATGGCCGAAAATTTCCATTTTCGAAATGAAAAATAGCCGTTTTCAGGGCTTTTCTCGGAGAAAATTGAGAATCGCATGGAATTTCTAACATTTTTGAATTCACGAATTTTTTCTGCATCGAACAAGCCCAAGCCCGTTGAAAGTCCCTCTAACAGCCCGAAACTCGAAAAAGTGCTGAACAAGTGAAAAAGTTCACTGAAACACCTGCTCCGACGACTTATCCAATTACCCTTCTGACTTACTTCACGTAGAGTCAGTCGTACCTGCAAAAGAGTGTAACTCAATTTGGATGCCGAACTAATCGGATAAAAATGCCCACGTTTGGGATTGCGAAACTAGGAAAACAGGGAGTATGAAACCGAAGGCTAAAATAGACGTCATGAAAAACACGAAAATAGCTTATTTTCTTACAATTCTGAAGCGACAGAGTAGCTCAACAAACAGGCACTTTTTAGTCGAAATGCTATTGTTTCCGAAAAACAACCACCACTTTCCTGTTGTGAAATTCCACCTTTTTGAAAATTGAATGGCTATTTTAGTGAAAAAAGGTGAAAAAAGCACCTTGGTCGATACGGATACGAAAATAACTGACACATTGAAAAGTGGAGAAGGATAACCTCGCCATTTCTGGCTGGTTATAAGAAAATGTCTATTTACTTCCCTTGAAGTGTTGAAATATGGAATAAATCAGGAAATCCCTTGAAAAATGGAAAAAAAGCTGAAAATTGAATGATGGTGAACAATTGACTCTTTGGGAAATAGACATTTTGTAAAGAATTACTCTCATCAACCTTCTCTTCATTTCCAGACTGTTTATCTCTCACTTCACACGGCAGACGGATTATCTTGGCGAAGCGAAGGCGATTAGTAGAGTCCCTCGAAAGATGGCTCAATATCAGTTTGGGGAACCCCTTGGATGCAAGCACTAGATTCGCCGAGTGTCTGCTCCGTATATGCAATGTACAGGTGAGTACCATTGTTCTTCTTGTCGGCGATGCGAACAAAACATTGAATAAGAACATGAATAGTTGTTATTCGAATCGAAATTCCATTCCGGATTCCGGATTCTAGGAATTGGAATCGGAATCAGCATTCAGTACAGTTCAGTGAATCCGGCTAATGGGAGAGACAGCGACGACTCAAAATACAATCAGAAATTCAAAGCTTTTTTCAGAAAGTGGCGGCGTTCAAGCGTGAAACCCTATGTACCATTGACACGTTTGAGATAATGCAACCCCACCCGTTCACGATGGAAATCTCAAAGGCCTACCCGGATTGCTCCTACTTCTAGTCACCCGAGTAGATGTTGTAAAGCTCTTCTAGATGTTCCCTGTTTATCTGGTTGTTTTCAATTTCAACTGTTAATTTATAATGTAGCTATTACCTCATCGACAGTCATTGTTTTGCTCATGTGTCCAAAACTTCCAAGATTCTTGACTCATTGCTCTTTCGTTATGTCCTCCCAAATGCTTTCCTCTGTCATTCATCGAACCCTCTTTGTCCTCAACTTCCCTCTCACCTTCATCTCCGGGTTAATGTATCGTTTTGTTCTATTCTCTCCCTTAACCAATTTCTCTCACAGTATCATTCCAAAAGATCTCATCCCTTATAGTCAATTGCCAATGTCACCCTCTCCCTCAGCACTTCATAGTCAACCATCAGATCATTCACCTCGCATATCAGTCTTGTGATAAGCGCGCCACAATTGAATAAAGCAAAGTTTTACGCCAGAATGTTGTGGTATTATTCAATTTCTTCGCAGAGGGCTACCGTAGGACATGACGTGCGAAGCAGCGCGAAATTCTATTATTCCGCTTATTACTGCGTAAGCTTGGAGAAAGTGGGCGGAGCGTTTCGGATTGGAGCCACCTTTTTAAGGCTCGAAAGGAGCTGGAGCTCATTTGACATTTGAGCCGTCACTCGCGATGAATAAGATTTTTGTTGTTGGTGAGTCCCTCTAGCGTGCCAGATTCAGGGCTGTATCTAGTCACATAGTCCATCTGTTCCAACTCCTTTCATTTCAGCCCTCGTCGCAGTTTTCCTGCTCAACGACACTGTAGCTCTCCGCGGAGCCCTGTTCCGCTCGGGCCGCAGCCTCCTCCGTCAACCTCAGAGCCAGCCCGAACAGCTCCATCAGCCTCATTTCGTACCAATGGAGAAGAGAACTCCAGTAAGTTCCTTGTTTTCCCCCAAGTGTGGTATCCTGCTGTGATGTACCTTTTGTTGAAGACTTCTCGTCCTACCCCTGTTATTTGCAGATCGTCGAGCTCTATCCAGTGGTCGACTCCGATACTGATGGTTTCCCCAGTTACTTCCGACTGTGACAGTCTGACGCCGATGTTTATAGAGGAGGAGAACCAAAACCATGTTAATGATTTATCCCTTATGTATGATACATAAAGAATAAACGGTTATGTGAAAAAGTGCTTGCAAAAATGATCTGCCCCATGCCAGGCTCGAACTGGCGACCTTGGCATGCCCTATAGACTATAAGTACCACGCGCTAACCGACTGCGCCAATGGGGCACACTTTTATGGGGAAAACGTGTGCAACCAAATGATCGCGACGCGGCGCAGCGCGGCGACCAGACCACACAGGAAGAGGGCACCTGTCAACTGAGCGGTCGGCGGTCGATGCGTCATGTGTGTGCTGTGTGGTTGTGGCCCAATGAAAACATTGTCTCTGTCAAGTTTTGAAGTGTTCATATTGAAGTTTTTATGTATTTTAGGAAACCAGTGAAGTTGATAATGATAAGAAATAGTGAAATGTGCTGTATCAGCCGATAATCATATCGTAATTGGTTGATGACAATGATGAAGCCTATCGTAGAATGGTTTTCATATTAAACGATTCATAGCACAGTAGCGTCACATGGTCAGTGCGCGGAAGATTAGCATCTTCATCATGAATGCATTACAAGATTTGTAATCCAATTACGGTGGCATCAGTAAATCTGTTGATCCACAAATTGATGGAAACGAAGAAGAGCAGGTATATCAAGGAATACCAAGAGTAGCTAGATCTTTTTTTCTTCAAAAGTTTTCGAAACAAGGGGCAGAAAGCCAAAACAAAACTTGCAAAAAACATCTGCCCCATGCCAGGCTCGAACTGGCGACCTTGGCATGCCCTATAGACTATAAGTACCACGCGCTAACCGACTGCGCCAATGGGGCACATCGACATGCCATCCGTCATGTGAATACGTAGACGGCGGAACCCCACCACCGCGCGCAGGACCACACACATTGATGGCCGCGCACACTCGAGAGGAATTGGTTGACCTTTTCACACACTGATGGAAAATGGGAACCACTATTCGATGGCAGCGGAAGATTATATGCAAACACGTATCAGGAAAACGAATAAGAAATTCCTTTTTATGGACAGAACGTCTTTTTTAAAAGCTCTACCACCACCTCGAGATATCGCTCTCTGCTCATTCCTAAATTGTTTCGAATATATATTCTTTCGAGAAAACGACGCCGGTTGTCAAGCAATAAGTCATCTCAGCAATTCGTTTCTAGGGCGTTCCTTTTTGGATGAAAGGAGCGATGTGTTTCAATTGCTCTCTCGTTTCCACCTATTCGTTTTTGATGATGCATGGATTGGCGTGGTCCATTTCTTGCATCTTCTTCATAAACGCTTCGAAACGCCTTAGATGCTCCTCTCCTGTTGTCCCAAACCCAAATTCCTGTCACCGAAAAACTCAACTGATCTTCTTCGGAAAGACATACTTTATCGACAGCCTCTTATTCTGACGCGTATCGTGTATATCAAATTGGAGAGTCTCGAAAATCGTAGAACTGTGCTAGACAGGAAATTTCTTAGAAAACTGCTTATCGGCAAAATAGACATCCCCACCACCGATCTCTTCACTATCAATCACTTTAACAATCGCAAATCTAAAACATCTTTCCACTGGAAGACGCCAAAAACCTACCATAGGCAGAATTACTTCGTTCACCGCACTCTTTCAGCACTGACCAAACAGGCTACACAAACCAACGCAGGTCAGGCTCAGTCTCAGGTTGTCCCCTCCCTCTCTCCCCCTATTCCCTAACCCCCAACTGTTTTAGTACTGTAATATTTGTCCCCACCTCCACGTTCCTCGAGTGCGTATTTTAATAAATAAATAAATAAATAAATATCATATATTTCACAACTCTCGGTAATAGTGCAAACGCGCTCCGCTGGCATGATGGTCTCGCCACGACTCGAACGCGCGGTTCTTCTGTGTTCTGGAGAGAGAAGACAGACATACATTGTTCCTCCCTCTCGCTCACTTGCTTCTTCCCGCGGGCCCCCGGCGACCAGGCTGCATACTGTCCGCGTCCATAATCACTGCTCCTCTCTGCGTCTCTCTCTCCACCTTCAGTTTTATTCCATTCACCTCAGCCATTGTTTTTGCCATTAGTCATTGAGAAACTTCTCGTAGGGGTGGCTGCACTTTGCTCACAATAACTGTCGCTCTCTCTGTTACCCCCCCCCCATCTCTTTAACACAATTCTTGTTCATTTTCATTCCGATTCGTGAATATTCCGTAGCGGCTCTCTCTCTCTCTCTCGGGGCCAACGGGAAGGTACGACCGTTTCCCTTCATTGATTTCTTACCGTGAAAAAATCTCCGTGAGTCATTTCCCCCGATGGGAAAATCTGTGAATCTTTGAGTGTAATCACGGCGACGTTCCTCATTTCCCATTTTGAATCTACAAAACAATTGAACAAAACTCTATATTCAGTTTGTCTCAAATCTTTTTGACCGTCTCTCATAGCAATCGATCCAAACATCCAGAAGGTTCTTCTCTGAGTCATTCCCCTTCTAGAAAACACAGCTCAATCTTTCCCTCCCGGTAACTTTCTCCTCATTTCCCCTTTCTTTCACTTCTCCCCTCTCCCGAACCATTCCCCACTCATGCTCTCCCCACCAGGCCGGCGGAAGGTTACGACCATCTTTACAAACACACCTACCCCCTCTCGTGTATGGTGTGGCGAACGCCTCGACTTTTGTGGAGTCGAAGCGACGCCGTGGCGAGAGAGAGTGCGGAGATCGGAGGGGGCAGCTTGTGCATACTGTTATGATGAGAAAGTGCGCGTACAATGCCACTCGCGCAACCGACGCATGGCACCAGTCCCCCCCCCCCTCCAGGCGATCGATTGTTTCTTCCTGCCCCTCCTCGTTTTTTTCGATTATTCCGTGTGACTCAACCGTTCAAAAACATCACGCTGTGCGAGGCTTCTTCTGAAACACATCTCCCTCCTTCCCATCTCTTCTGTAAGACGGTTCCTTCTCTTTTTTCCCTCCATCTAGAGTCAGCGAAATTCCTTTCAAACGAAAATTATAATCTTTCCACCTAATTTTCGAACAAATCGAGCGCTTTTTTCCTGATCCTTGTGGAACAAACAAAAGGTCAATTACCAATTAGCTATTTACCAGGGAAATGATAATTGTAAAATTTTATCGAGATTGAGAAAATTGTCATTGTACTTGGCACTGTTTTTGGCCATACGTCATCATTTAAAAGTTTTTCTTTGCGAATGATTGAGAACCAAATTGTTCTCAACTATTTGTTTTCGAAAGTCATCAGCGGTAACCCTATTTCCCGCGCACGCGTGCCGCGTGCGCGTCAGACGCTGGCACGGAGCCAGAATATGATTGAGGTGCCTTATTCAGCAGTTTAGAGGTGTCGAATTCCGGGTTTTTTAAGGGATTCTGTTAGAGAGCCATCCTGAACAATAACACACGATTGTCAACGACGATCATTGGAATTTCGCTGATTTCGATGAGTTTTTCTCTTCAGACGGAAAAATGGGCAGCCTGCCATACAAAAGTGCGCGTGTTGCGCTCTCATGTTTCGATAGAGATGGATCTATTAAGAGGTACTTCCAGAACTATCTGACAGTAAAAACCGTGAGACAGTGGGCACAATTGTTGCACGCGCCAGTGGAAATTGGCACAGTGCCAGGTTGTTTAGATGAAATTGCGCGGGACTTTTTCCGCGAATTTCACGCGCCACCTTCTAGGAATCAGAAAACCTCTCTTATCTCCGGTTTCGGAACATTTTCGAGTTGCGTCTTTCATTGAAATAAGGACTAAAACGACAAACAACCAGACTCAACATTGTGTAGTTGTTTTGAGTGAAATATTCGCAGAAGTCCGCTTGCGGAGTATTTGAGACAGTTTGGCCCCGTACATGAGTTGACACCGCGTCCTGTTACGCCTAGCTGTTGTTTCCGAGCAAATTGGGTGTGTCTATCGCGAGCAACAGTTACCTCCGGCAGTTCACAAAACGGCGCTGGGTACAACTCTATTGCCATGCTCTTTGCGCGCGCGAAGAACACTCTTGGCATCAAAAGAGGGAATATCCTTGCTGTTTTGTTCTAGTGTTCCCGATCAGGATTGGAGTTCGGTAAAATTTCCGACGGAAAAAAGTTTCGAAATGAAAAGTCGGGGAAAATCTCCTTCGGAAATTGTTTCCAAAAATGGTCCGAACTTTCGGAAATTTCGGTAGTTCCGTTTTGGGTTCCGACCAAGCCTGGTCCCGATGTCTTCCGGATTTGGGGATGAGTATTAAGAAGAGCATAGAGATCACAGACCTTCTGTGAACTGTTGATCATTCCAACTTGAATTTTCGAATTCAGTCAAACAACAGAAATTCGTGACCTTGATAATGTTTTGCTAGTGCTGCGTCGTTTCAAGTTTCATACCATAAGTCACACGGAAGTCGGTCCACAAGGTCGATAGGTCAGCCGCTTGGAGTCGGTACGTAGTGCACGTCAATATTGCGCTACCGCTCTCGGAATTCCGTTTCAATGTGTTGTTTACGACGATAAGCCTTATAATCCCAATCACCTGGCCTTGTTTCTTCTGTAAATGCGTCGTGTGTTGTTGCTGTTAAAAGCTTTCAATTATACCAGTTCCAGTCATGGTTTACACCGGAGACGAACTGAACACTGATGAAGCGCTCACTATTGTCACCAATCTGAGAAACGGCACTGCGCTCAAGGATTTCGCGGATGGGTGCGTCCTTCAAGAGAACCTCACTGTGAGTTTCCGAGCTTATTGCGGAAAGTCTGATATTTCCCGTTACAGGATATGTCCCACCAACTTTACAATCGCACTTGCTCCTATCTCGACACAATGGTAGCCGATAAAAGTCGAACTGTCCACCGAAAACTCGACTTTTTCAGCTCCCGAGAGACGATCTCCACCACCCACTCTACTTCCACGTCTTCGACCTGCGCATCGGCAACCGCGCTCTTCTCGAGTACAACGTCATCTACGCGACCACCCGTTTCTCCGAGGTGAGATAAATTTTTTCTCTATTTCATGAGCGTCAAATTCAGGAGAAACACTATAACGCTATGGAGAATCTCTACTTGGCTCTGAAAACCGAGAAGGTCGTCCTCCATATGCTCGAGATCATCGAGAACTTCGAGATGATCGAGTCAATCTTCAACGAGAAGGAAGGTGACTTCAAATAAGTTGCTTCGAAGATAACGATCTAGCGAGGAAGGTTGGAACCTGCTGGACATGGCTCAAGGATCCAAATGAGGGCTTTCACTGTGAAAAAGCAGCGGTTGGCGGAAGCCAATCAGTGATTTTTCACATTGTAGGTGCTTTCCTGAATCATTAGTTATATCTGTTGGGTTCCCTTGGTCTAGCTAGATCGTCCATTCAAAGAATCCTTGAATCTCTTCTCCTCTCTTCCAGCGTTTATAATCATCCCCATTTCCTCTTTCTCTCTTGTTTCCTCCTTTTCTTCTCTCTTTCATTCTCATTTTTCCTCTCTTCTTTTTATAATTGTACCGTCCACTTCCTTTTCCCTGACCTTCCTACAACCCGATGCCATCGAAAAGGCCGAGCTCTGCCAGATAATCATTATATCTTAAGATTGATAAGAGATACTGAAAAGTTGTCAACAGCAAACTTGTAGTCTTAATTATGATCTACAAGTTTTCTGTTAACTATTTTTCAATATCTCTTATCAATCTCGAGATATATGATGATTCTCCGGCAGAGCTCTTCTCGATAGGGGGCCATTTCTCTTCTAAACCACCGGTTCTCATTTCTCTCCCTTCTCACCTCAGATTCGTGCCAGTATTTTCTGATGGTCTCTCTCACTCCCACAACTTGTACCTCTGTCTACCTATAGCCATCTGAAACTTGCCAGTGTCTGGGTTACTAGTGACATTTATGAGTGGTAGCAGCCATCTGGAACCCAGAGACATGGATAGCGGCCATGTCGCAACATCTGTACTTCACCCGACGTATCTTTTCTAGATAATTTTTTAGCTTTTCATGATACCACAATTGATAGAGATCTCTATCACTGCCAAAAGTTTATGTATCACTAAAAAATTCATCAATTGTCATCATTTTCTAGGGGTCTTTTTCCATTTTCCATTGTGAAATCTTGTCACCTCGACTTGTCTTTCCAATCACTGTCTTCAATTTTCCTCTGCCTCCCTCTATCTCTTTCTCTTTGCTCCTAACAGTATCAAACCGTAATCTCACTCATCTCCTCCTCCTCCTCTTATTCCCCCTCCCGTTCCCCCATGTCACTTTTGTCCCCATCAACTCTCTATCATGCGTTCTATGGACCTTTCCATGTGCGTTTTACGTTGATGTGGTTGATTTCGAAATAAAATATGACAATGGGAGGATCTGTCTGGTGACGTGACTTTTTCAATTTCCGGTGTCTAGAACAACATTTCCTTCCGCTTCTAACTTCAGATCAACCACAGACCAACGATTCGTCAGAACTCTGTGAACCATGGCTCTCTCCTTTCCTCCCTTAACTTGCCTTGAACTTTCTTGGCACTAGAGAAACGGAATGGAAGAGGGCATCTTTGCAAGATCTGATAACAACTGCCGCCGCCACCGCTTTTACATTTCAACATTGGAGTCCAGAACTTAGCAGGTGACATTCTTCAAGTTTTTTCATGACCAAGACGCAGAGACAAAAAACTGGTAGGGGAGTACAGGACACAGTGTCAATATGAATCAGAGGCTTTTTTATTGAGACTGTCGATTCTGGAATGTTCCTGAACACCCAAACATAGCCACGTTTGGACAGCAAGCAGGTGTATATTCTTGATCTCCTACTCCCCGGTTGATATTATATTTTGTAAGGCTTCGCTCCTGTTTTAGAAAGTGGAAGATATCTATTATTACTATTATTCCGGGTATTTAATATCGGGATTTGTATCCGTAAATCCGCTCGAGCCTCTATTTCTGAATTCCCAAAGCTTTCGTAATATTGAAAGTACACGTATTTCATATATTCCTTCAGCCTCATAACCCTTTCGGAAAAACGAATTCAGCGATTTTCTCGTTTCCTTTGCAATCCTCAAGGGTCCCATTCTTTTATTATCCCCCTTGGACCGCGAGATTTCCTTTTCGCTTCCCGTCCACTTGTTGTGTATATCGCGCTGTGTGCCGCGGGGTGCCCGAGCAAGAGAGGAGGGGGAGAACAACATTCGAGAAAAAAGAAGAGAGGCGCTGTGGGGCAGTCAATGAGAAACGGCTAGTGACCCTCACCCCCAGACATTCAGCGACGAGGGAGAGCGACGCGCACACGCTCGCGCTGGCAACATTGGAAGCGCGCCCGAAGCGCGCCAGAACGGGCGGTGCCGTGCGGTGTCTTGGCGTTCGTACGATGCGGAGTCAAGCGCCTCGCGCCTCTCCCTCGCGCTCTCTCTCCCCCAGGGCGCGCCGCGGAGAGAGTTGACAGGAAAGTGAGAGACGCGCCCCCCACTATGACAACAAAGGCGAACGAACACACGAACATTGGGGAGAGGCGCGAGAGAGGCGCGTAGTGGAAAAACGAAATAGTGACCCAGTGACCGTTCCTCTCTTCACTTTCACTTGCGTTGTTCGACAAAAACGAATCGCCCACTTTGATCATGAGGGAGAATGTTGGGAGATAGATAAAAACATCGAGATGTCGAGAAAACAGGCCACTCTTCGGTTCAACGGAAGCTGCAACATTCCACCTGCTCCACTCCATTCCGTACTCTGTTCAAAAGACAAAGTCCATCTTTTTCATTTGCAACCATTCAGAATGCTGTTTCGAATTCGCCAACGTTTACCCATAAAACCGGGCCTTATCTCTTCAAAATGCCTCCTCTCCGTCTTCATGCACTTTTAGGCTAGTCATGTCCTACACCCCTGAAAGAGACGAGGCGAGCGACGTGCGTTTGCCTCCGCTTCGTCGTTCCGCGTTCTCTCTCGCTCCCCTTTCTCTCGTCTTCATCTTTTTCGATGGCGCCGGCCAGAGGCAGAAGAGCGAGCGAGCAGCGGCGGCGGCGGCAGCGGCAGTGACGACTCATACGCGGAGAGCTGGTACTGGCTGATACTGAAACATGGGCATGCGACGCGGCGCCGCCGTCGTTTTGCTCCGCAGAGATGGAGGGGGGCGTGGTTTATTACGCACTCGCCATACACATCTACACACTAGAGAGTGAAAATACATCTAAAAGTGCACGGCGCCTTGCCTCTGGGGGCAAGAGATAGCGCTGGCGGCGCGGAGGGGCGAGAAGAACGGGTTCGGCAAAAGTGCACGCGAACTTGCAGAGTTGTTGCGAAGCGAGAGACGCACACGCGGGCGGTGCCAGTCCGCGTGCCTCCGTCTCGGGACGGCCTCCTCTCCTCTCCGAGTGGGGTCACAAACGAACACCTGATAGATGGGGCGGATCTCCTCGTCCTACTATTCCGACGATTTATAGAATGGGAGGAGCTACGTCTGACGTTCCCAGTCGGAACTTCGGTCACTTTCACTCAATCTCCCTCTTCTGCTTCCTCTTCTCATTTCACTCTTAGAGAAGTGACCATTGGGTACGGTAGACAGGTTTGTTTGTCTGCTTCGTGCTCCCTGTTCGTTTTTTTTCCTTCCCTCCCCCCGAAACGAACGTTTTCGTGATGAGTATAGGTATAAAAGGAAACGACTTTGACTAGCTCTCCATCCCTCCGTTCTGTTCTAGACTCCTCCTCCGTCCCTCATTTGCGCGGCGCCTCATCATGCGACTATACTACTATACTATTTCTCCACTCCCGTTTCAGCCCAATAACACGCCTCCCGGTAGTAGTTAGTACTAGGACCCGGGGACGCGTTCTCAGTGCCCCCGCGCATAGAAAAACAAGTGACGGGCGGGGTGGCCGCAAAATAGCAGCACCGTTCCAGAGAGCGCTAGACATTCGTTTTGCGAAAACATGGAGCTCCACCGCGCTTGTTCCTCGTTCATTTTTAGTATCGTATAGGTCTCTTCTGGTGCATGCACCCCGTTCATTCTCCGCGTCTTTCTATTCTGATGTTTCCACGTTTCACAAATTTTCTCCCTTTCCAGGGCTCGTCCCAATGACACGGGTTAATTAGGCCAGGCTCAACCAGTCCGCGACTGGTCGAAAGGTAAGATTACCACCATTCTCGCTAATATTCCAGATTCCTCTACTTTCAGACTGGTCGTAAGCGGTACGGTAGCTGTTCGTAAGGCTAAACGAAAAGGCCCAGTGTTGTGATCCGATGCAACGATGTCACCCCCCAAAAAAATGTTGTCGCATGAATCACGGAGTATTAGGGTGTTCGATATCACACAGTTTCATTCCAACTTTTGATATAATAATCGAAAAACAAATGAACTAACCACGTCAAAAAACCATCGTCACGTAAACGCCACACCTCGGAACATACGCTGAATTGCCGAATTTCATTGTGAGTTATAGCTGATGAAGCTGTTTTTCTTGTTTTTCAAATGTAAATAACCCTAGTCTCGGTTTTTTCCAGCCAATTAGTCTAGCGAATCTGACAAACATGATCTCGTATTTCAGCGCGCATGGTGGCGCATCATGCACAACTACTGGCTCACTAGGTGGTCCGCAACGACGGAATGGATGTCGCTCTCGTCTCGCCTCAGGCCGTGTTGAGCCACACGTAACTGATCAAAGTCTGTATGGTGGATCAGTGACCATAACAAGAATGCACAACCTCTTCGGACTTTCTGCATCTATGGGTGGCGCTGTATCTTGTTTATTGTACTAATTAGATGAAATGAAAGAAAGTTGGGACAAAAATCCGTTGTTTTTGTTTGTTACAAGCAACCAGAAAGATATGACATCATCATAGGCAGTTGAACCAATCCTGAGCAAGAGATCTCGGGTAACCGGCAGCTATTCTCATCGGATTGCCGCTGAGTCGCCAGTACTTGTCTTTATGGAACAGGAATGATGATGAGTCGTCGAATTGGAAAGCCGCGTCGATTTCCGGCGGATAATCCTGCCAAACAAGACCCAGGTCTACCTCATTTTGTTATGCTCTGTTAGGCTCACCTGGTAATTGAAAATAGACACAAGTCCTCGTGGCCATGATTTGCTCTTTCCGTGCCGAGAATACTGCCAGAAGTACGTTTCTGCAACACATGTTTTTCGCTAGTAGTGTTGATGGATTGGGTTGCACGGACAGCCAATTTATCAAACTTGTTATTGAGATAGGCGAAAAATGAATGTTTGAGGGTAAATAAACATGGAGCGAAACGGAAATAAGCCCTCACTTTTGAAAAAGTACGGTTTCCCATCTTCGTGGTAGTACAGGGCAGCGCTTATTCCGTCTGGGGTGTCTGTGAGACCAGTGGAGATCTTTTTCGGGTATCCGGACATTATGTTCCCATACTTTGTCATCACCCAATACACGTCTTTCTGGAAGTCTCAAAATTGCAGTTCGAAGTGATTTATGAGTAAACCTTGAAGAAATATACATTTCCATGTCTGTCAGTTGTCGCCGCTTCAATTGGACCGTCGAATGGGAAGATCCTGTTGATTCTCATCATAGTGAACCTTTTCTGATTGGATTTCAGCTCGAAGAACATATCACCTGAACTTAAACATCCAGACTGTCAAAAACCTCAATAACTACCACGAAACGCCAAAATTGTGCCATTCTTCAGTTTGGTAACTGCATCGAGATAGGGTTTGGTACACAGTTCCGATCGCCAAATCTGATATTCCGCTGGCTTCTTGCGGATTTTCACTGGCAACCCGTAGAGCCGTTTCACAGCCATGATGTCATCTAGAAGGACACTTTTAGGTGTTTAGGAAATTAGGCCGCTCCCAGTGTTTTCTCAGAACCCTTCTAACAAAGAAGGCAAATTTGAAACAGAGCAATTACGCTCGCAAGAAGGAAGTGATGAAGTGTGCTATTTTGAGGGGAAGCTGACGTATGAAATGTGGTTTTCGAAAATAACCTTATTTTCGGGTTAACACAGCTGCATTTTGATCACAACAATGATAAAAATGCAGGTGGTTTGTATTAGTCAGGTAAGACCTATTTGTAATTAATGTTTGGCCTTTCTGAGTAGCTAACGATTCTTGTGAGAGGTGAATAATTGCATTTCGAGTTGGGTGCCAAGGCGCACAACAACTAGCCGTTGGATTTCAGCATTTTTGAGATTCCTAAGTTTCCTGATTTTCCTGACTTGTAGCGCAGATGAAATTGACGTTTTCCTCATCACTTAAAACACTCATTTTGCGAAATACCCCGTTGAATGCAAATTCGAAGGCGTACCCTGATGGAGATGCATAACATCTCCAGTGTATTGTTTGTAGAACGGCGCCATAATAGACAAGTGGTTCGAAGAATGCTTCAACCCGAGTGAATGACCAATTTCGTGCACAGCGACCGCATACAAGTCAACACCATCTGAAGATCTCCATCACCACTTTGAAAATGCATTATTCATGTCTCTTACGTGATTTATTGGCACTCCAGTTCTCGTCCTCATCAAAGTGCACATCTCCTCCGTACCTCGGGAAAAACGCGTGCGCGAGAATGTTTCCTGCAAAACGGAAAGCGAGGGGATTTTCTGAGAGCACCTAATCAAATTGCAAACCTTTCCCATCGAACGGCTCGCCATCGTCATGATCGCCGCCGGCAAAAACGATATCAATATTGGCGTCCTGCGCGTCATCCACAGCCACAAACCGAAGACGCGTGTGTTCTTCCCATGTATGAAAAGAGGCAAAAATCAATTAGTTAGTACTTACACACCCGTCCATCCCCGCCTTCTAGAAGGAGAAAAAACACTTTGACAAGTTGTGTCACTTTTGCTTTAATTCACTCTTTGCACTTTTTGTGTTGTGCTCTCGATTTTCCAATGTAGTAGTTTTTTCCGACTTTCGAGTCAAAGAGTCAAATTATAAGGAATTGGTAGCACTTGGTCATCATTGTCTTGTCCGGAGAGCTAGGCACCTTCCGAACGTTGCGACTCATGTTTGACCCACCGGATAGCCACCTTAGGGTCTCAAAACAGTCCCGAACACTTCTGAGCTTGTTTTCCCATAACTTTTGCTATTTGATCGTCTCGCTCTCCCCGAAACAAGGGGTGAGTGATGATTTTGTAATGCGCGTGCAAACATAAAAGTGGCGTACCGCAAACGCTTTGGCGAAGACTGCTCTTTGTTGGCTCAAACTCATCCGCTTGCTGGGCTCCTTCAATCGGTACGTTAATACGCTCTTCCCCCAGAATGATCCTGCAATTTGGCCACTTTTCGATCAGCACAAATAAATTGGCTTTTTTAGCGAAGATAACCTCGTTTTTCTCGTAATTCTTTCCAAGTATATACTATGAACGAATAATTGGTTCTATTACCCAATGGATACTATTTATAAGAGGAGTATGCCTATTTCTAGTCATTTTCTCACTCAGTCCTTTCGGTTAGTCACCGCTAACCTTCTATTTTGGGAAGATGGTTTTTAAACCTTTGAAACCTTAAAATACAACCGCTAACTCGAAATTCAACAATTTCTGCAACCCGACCCTCTCCCGGTAAACATTCGTACCTTCAATCGAATATCTTTTTACACGAGACTCCGTCCTGACGTTCTGCAACCTTTTATTTATTAACACCTTGCGGAAGAATCATAACTTACACTGATGAGAACGGCAGATAAGATTAGAACGGTCCACCGCCAAACGCTCATAATCGGATTATGATGAGAAAGTGAGGACAAAATGAGGGGGATAGAAGTAGTGAAGAAGGTCACCGGGCTAAGGTAATTACTCGGTTTGGGTTTGACCAATGTGTCATGGGTATGGAAAATGGGGGGAACAGAAGCAGCAGTAGGAACGGACGTATTGTTCTGACTCCTTTCTGACTCCTCCAACCCGCCCTTTATGAGCCATTGTGAAGCCGCCCGGGGACCCCAACATCTGTTACCAAGAGTGATGAATCATTAAATCGCCCAAAGCCGCGGAATGCACTCGAGATTCGATCTCTGGGAGGCGAAGATCCGATTACAACAAGATGGAGTGTTCCTCAAAACGTTGTCACTACCAGTGGCCTCTCCTCCTCGCACAGCGGTGTTCTTCTAACCATTCCTCCTTCGCCGGCGGCGTCGCCCTCATTCTCCTCACTTCTTCACGCTCGTCACTCACTTTGCCTCGAATGCGTTGTGAACGTTCCAAGGACAAACTCCTTGGGAACCACACAAAGATCGACCTGCTTCCTCGCCTTTCATAAAATCATCCATTGAATTTGCTCTGTTTGATGCTTTCTTTGAAGCACTGGAAATTCAACCCCGAATAAACCAAAAACCCATTTTTGTTCCCTCTAGCCCAACATGGGCCCCTTGTCTCTAATTTTGCCTCCCTCCCACTCGCTCCTTTCTCTCTCTCTTTTTTCTGTTTCAAAACCAGCGTGTCGTCCGTGTTTATCGCTTTATCCATGTCCATGTCGCTGACCGAAAATTCGCTCTACGCCTCCCGCCCTCCCTAACATCTCATACTTCGCTCCCCTCCTCCTCCTCCTCGTCCCTCTAGATTAGTATTCCGGGGAGTTGTTTCGAGCCGCGCATCCTACTGAATATTCATTAGTATTTAGAAGAATGGAACATCAGAAAGCGACGAGTCATCGCTCTCCCTCTCTCCCCACCCAACCAACCATCCATAATCCTTCCGCCAAACAACATACTCGGCGCTTCTGTTTGACCTTCTGTAAACTACAAGAGGGCTTAAAAAAAGCCGAAGGAAAAGACCGTCCAGTGGAAGTATGATTCACCAGGAGAGTGCGATGGATGGCGAAATCGAGATCCTTCAGGGATCGTAAATTTTGTTTAATGTCCACCCATCGGCCCGGTCGGCAATCAAATCTTCACGCAAATATCTCAGTGGGTGGTCCTTTTAACCAACCGACTTCCCGCCGCCTGGCCGTTGAATATCTCCCCAGGAACTTGATCTGGTCTATCGTTCGCTGAATTTCCAGCTTCTTCAAGCAACCTATCTCTAAATCCCACGTAAGTGTAGCAGCTGCGGCGGCGGCAATTTCAAAATACAAACATACAAACAATCGACCTCACGTGCCTCTCCTCTTTCCCTCGAATCCCTCCTTCCACTCCCGCCGCACTATTTCGTCCTCCCTGTTTCACCTTCCCTCCACTCACTGGTAAAGTTGAGGGTCGACCAGCCGGTTCTGTTCACACTATTTCACCCCCCGTCCAGGTGGGTTCTCAAAAATTCAATTCCTTCTTTTTTCTTCTTTTAGAATCACTCGTTTTCTGTTTTTCAAGTTTTCACTGACTTCAAAAACCAAGCAGAAAAAAGCCAAACATGGAAGTTTCTTTCTCGTTACTCTCTATTTTCGGCTGTTTTCCATATTTTTCTTGTCTTATTAATTAAAGACGGCAGAGTGTCCAAACAATACATCACGTCTTCAATTAAAGTTGTTTTCTGTTCCTTTCTCTCTTCTTCTTTTTTCTCACCCAGATCATTTTTCTCAATGTTTTATGAATCCCCCCTGCCCCCTCTGCTCAGTTTTCTCCAGTTGGAACCTAGTATTCTAGGACGAAGAGGTTGCAAAAAAAGTGAAAATGAATACGGAAAGGAAACGGAAGCGTACCTATATAACAAACAGTGCCCCCTTCCAAAAACGTTTCTGATCTACCAAATGAATAGATTCTGATGCTCAAGACCAATGATTCACAACCTTCCGCTTCCGATGTGCATTTGTCACATCGGAAGCGGAAGAAGACAGTTGGAGAAATAACAACTCTTCTCCCCTTCTCTTCCTATCCTTGAATACAAACATTATTCCGTTTAACATGTGTTTCCGCCTCCCCTTGTTGCCTCTTTGTCCACCTCTACCACCCAATGCTTTCGTTTCCGTCAATCATATCAATTTGTTCCGGTTCGATGGATCTTGACGCGAGGGCGTCGATTCTCGCCTTTGTTCGAGACTGTTCATGGCTTCGTTTCCAAAGACCTCTGGTCGAATTCCCCTTTGACAACTCCAGAATACCAACGAGCGTTCAGATAGACGTGCTTTTGACACGCATAGCTCTTGAAATATCTCGTGTGATCCAGTGTTTTTTTAGACTCAACTTTTTGTTTTCAACGATCTCATCACCCGAGCCAAGTTCATTTCCCTCTTTACCCTAATCAAATCACAAAATCACTTCCTCCACTGCAATGTTTACTCGTTAGGCACATAATCCATAGATCTAAGACACCTGGATAACTACTTCTTCAAAAGTGCTCCAAACCTACTCCCTCACACACCCCCAAATGTGACGTCCATCTCATTCGTTTTCACCCACCCCTCTTCCCATTCCAAATTGACGTCACCGCATCAAGAAAATGAACTCGGTGTTACTTATTTAGTATCCTGCTAGTTTCCCCCAGTTTTCATCTCGGAGTGATTCACACCCCCTCATTTGTCCATTGTTCTCCGGGGTACTCGTAGGTTCTCAAATTGCAATGAATTGTTGCACAGAACGCCCTGTTCTCACTTTTGTCTCACTCCTTTCCCTCATTTCGGTTGGTCTCTCCCTCTCTCTCGTTTCGTAAAGTTTTTTATGACCGTCACAACATCTTGGTTTTCCTCGGGTTTGATGACCCGAAGAGGCAACAACCTTCTCGAGGAAGCAGCGTGTTGAGAGGCATTTAATTGACCATAAATGGGCAGGCGGTCAATTTGGATCGCGGCTGTATAGCACTGAACCCAATATTGGCGATTCGGGGAAAATTGAGAAAATTGGGAAGATTGACAAGTCCTTTTTGTTATTCTTCCTTTCTCTCCCCCTCCGCTTCTTTTTTTCGTCGAATCCCCAAGTCCAAAGCCCGGCTCGTTGTTTTCGAGTGCCTTCGCTTCGCTTAAATTACATTGAACATCAGCTCCTTCTAATCCAATTTCCACGATGAGTAACCCACTCTACGTGAGCACTAGGACGTGCAGAATAATGCGGTGTGTGCGGCCGCTGATCCGGAAAGTGTAAGGTTTTCCATGACGCAAGTGTCTGTTTTTCCCAATACCACTACCACACACACCTTCAATTCTTGTTAATGCGCTTCTCTTCCATTTTTCAACGAAACCGCTGATTTCCTTGTTTTTCAGACTCGACAAATTCACAGTAACATTCGAAACCCAACCGCTAATTGCGACTCTTTCCGATCAGGATGCCGTTTGTCTACGGAATCGACGACTGGCTCACTACCTCTGGAAGAACGTGTAATATAAGCATGAAGGTTAGGATCCACCTGGGGAATCAAAAGATCATAGTTTTCCAGAAAACCATACTATCAGCGTTGCTGTTCCTTGTGTTGTTCGCAGTTGGAAGTTTGGAGTTCTTCCTCATTGACCATTACAAGCTAGTTGTTCCATCAGTTGGTAGGAAAACCTTCACATACTTAAAACATTCCTAATTCCAGGTCATGCGATAATGTTCCTATTTGAAATGGTTTGCTTCCTCCTTTTCGTCAATGGCCTCTTCAACGAACGTCCCATTTTCTTCGTCGTGTTCTCACTCGTCGAAATCGTCCGCTGCTCCTGCATCTGTATAACCACTGTGATCTACATTCTGAAGTTGATCGAGATTCAAGGACATGAGGATGAGCGGTAAGCCAATTAGTTGTTTAGGTCAAGTTCTCCATGGTTCTCTTACAGCCCAAGTATCTTCATCCCCGCGCTTCACTATGACAACGAACACAGAAGCAGTAAGTTACAAGATCATTGTTCAGTTGGAAACTGTTGATTTTCAGCGAGACAATTGGTTAAGCTGATCCTCATTTTCATCTTCGCCTTCATGGTGCACTTCGTTCTCGCCGGAGTTGCATACCGTTGCCACAGGGTGAGTGTCGTCCCCTTACCTTGAAAAAGAGTATTCTATTATGCTGCTAGACGTGCAGAAAGACGTGCAAAAATGATGATAATGACCTCATAAATTAGTCAAAGTTCAGTGAGCGTTTCGGAGTTTCTTATCAGTTGTCTATTTGCGTGCTTGTCATCGAATGCATCAATGCTCATCCAAACGCAATTCCAGATCTACACCTGGGGAGTCCGCAGCGCCCGAATGAACCGAACCACTCACAAGGACTACCGCCCGACGCAGCCCATGCACACTGTCATTGTCCTCGAGCAGCCCATTGAGCAGGCAATGTATGGAAAGAAGCCCATCAGCTAATCAGTCCGAGAGTGACGTCATAAAAAATGTATCGAGCGGGTCACTTTACTCGAATCTCCGAAACCACGCATACACGAATTGTTCCTCAATTACACACAAAACCTCCAGTTATCAATCAGTCTTGTCGAAATCAACATTGTTACTCTCTCTCTCTCTACCCTGTAACCATTTTTGAATCGCTATTCAATAAATATATGTAAATAGCACACGAGACCAACCTAATTGGATCGGTGGGAAAGGAATGTGTTTTGGTGTGGAAGAACGCCCCGAAAACAAGATATTGGTGCATGGGAACGGACAACGCGAGAGTTAATAATAGAACTTTGTTCCGAAGCCTCTCCGAAAGTAAATTAACTGCGAAACACATTCAGAACCGAATTTCGGCGAATGCAAATGTGTTTTACGTTTCCTCCACTCCAATTCTCAATTTCCTCCGACGTATTAGTCACAAACGTAGCTTCTCATTCGTTTTCCTCCCTCTTTCCTTCTTCATACACCACCCGACGCATTTCGAAATGCCATCATTGTCAATCGGGTCGGTTCGTTCGAAAGTCGTGTACACGACGAAAACGGTCGCGCAGGTGAGACGATGGGAAGACGCGCAATCGGGCAATCAGTTGCGTCAAAATCATGTTCGCCGACGACTTTTTTACCCGGGTTTGTGTCAGTGTAACCGAGTGACAAGACCGGAATTCGGAATCATCGTGATATGTATGGTCCTACTTGAAGTTTCCCTCGAAATCAGAAGAACCCAAAAAGTGAGCCAAAGATCGAGATGAAGGCAATAATGTTTGTTTGAACGGAAACCCGATAGGCATTATTTCCTCGCATAAATATTTGGCTCATTTGGCTCAGTTTTTTGCATCTCTTTCTGGCTGCAGATCTTTTGATTTCTCTGGTTTCTCGGATTTCCCGCTTGTTCTCGTTTTCTGGATATTATGACATTTGAGATTTCTGAGCGTTCACAGTTTACTGACATACTGTAATAGTGGAGATTATATCATGCGACATTCTAATAACATCTTTCTTGCGCTGCGGCGCCCAAGCGCACGCCGAACAACAATGGCGAGACGACCCGCCCCAACGGGTGTAAGCGACACCTAACCGCCAGGTTTCTCAGACCGTATATAAGCTTCGCCGCGCGCCACAGATTTCAACATTTGATCGTCTTCGAATCATGAGTGACAAGGGAGCGACGGCGCGTATTGCGGCCTATGGTGCCATTACCATCTGTACTGTGAGCATCGCTGCGACGCTCTTCTATCTGCCGGTTTTCTTCTCGAGGATCGACAACATTCGTGCTACCCTTGCCTTCAGTATGGAGGAGTTCAACACTCTTCAGGTATGCATTGAAACTTGATACTTATAGGAGACGGCCGCTTATGAATGATTTATGATTCCAGGCTGAAGTCTGGGGGGACATGGTTCACCTTCGCGGAGAGATCCCGGGACTCAAGAGACACCAGGTCAAGAGACAGGCTTCCAATGAGCAGTGCAACTGTGATCAGCAGAACTTGTGCCCGACCGGACCAAAGGGACGCCCAGGACCTGACGGATTCGACGGACTCCCAGGAACACCGGGAGAGCAGGGAGAGCAAGGACTTGCTGGACTCGCGCCAGAGCCAGAGAAGCTGAAGGACGGATGCCGTGTGTGCCCACCTGGACCACCAGGACCACCAGGATACCCAGGACAGCCAGGACCACAGGGACTCCCAGGAAACCAAGGAGAGATCGGAGAGATTGGACGCGAAGGATCGCCAGGACCACAAGGAGCCCCAGGAGACATGGGAATGATGGGAGAGTCCGGAAAGGAAGGAGAGAAGGGAATCCCAGGACGCGAAGGAACCCGCGGAGAGAAGGGACCATCCGGACCACCAGGACTTCCAGGACTTGTTGGACCGAAAGGCTTCTCTGGAAACTCCGGACCACCAGGAAGCCCAGGAGAGCCAGGAATCGAAGGAGAGCAGGGACCATCTGGAAAGGACGGCGCTCCAGGATACGACGGCGGATTCGGCAACTACGGAGAGCCGGGACAGCCTGGAGAGGACGCAGGATACTGCAAGTGTCCAGCTCGCAAGCAGAGAAAGCTCTAAATCACCAGTTTATTCCATTTTCAATAAATCTATTTTCTTTCAATCCTTCCCTCGTTTCCCCCGCTTCTATCCCGTGCTTACATCTTCACCACATGCTCGTTAAAAAACTGCATTAGAATTATGGCTTTGTGCTGCGCTCTGCGCGCACTCAAAGGTGATGTCTCTCTTTCTCTTCCTTCTGGTTTATACCAGCTGTCCTGCGGGTCTCGAAACGAAAAAGGCTCTGGTCATTAGAACAACCATCCGGCATAGAAACCTATCCATCGCGAGGCCGCCATTTGTACCCTTGTCAGAGGGCCCTGCGCGCTCGCGTCCCTCTGTCCTTCCCCCCTCCAAACGGTTCGGCCGCCACATGGCAGGTGATGAGCAATCTCGCGCTATTGCACTCCTGCCACGTTTCACAACACAAACGTGCCGTTGACTCATTCTCTGCATTTAGTGTTCCCCCTGTCCCGCGCATCACTTCTCTCCCTCTCAGAAACACACTGATCATAGCTCTTGAGCAAATATTATTCAGTTTGTTTGCCGGCATCTATGTGTTTTCCAATTTCCACAAATTACCTCTGGAAGATGGTACTTTCAGAATGTGTTTTGCCACTCTTCACTTTCTGCGCGCGCGGCAAGGCAACCAAACTTTCCGTTTCAAAAGCGCCTTTCTTCCCACGTGGTGGTTTAGCGGGGTAAACACATACTGTTTACAGGATTTTTGTGTGCATCTAGACCATTCTCTAGTTCACTTCTCTCTTGGGTACCACGTCATCTTTAGTCATTTTCGCAGGAAAAGAGTCATGACCATGTGAGGCGTATAACTCGCTCCCTTCCCCCGCACCACTCACAATTATAAACCGAATAATTGATGGTTACTCGCGAGAAGCAATTCTCAGGCGTGGTTCTCCTTGGAAACCGGGCATAGAAACCTGAGCCCTTGGAAACGAAACAAGCTGTTTTCCTTGTTTTCCTTTCGTTTCATTCGCGTTTCTTCCTCGTTTTCCTTCATTTCCCTTTCCCATCTTCTTCTCTCCCAACGCAATTGTTTTTTTTCTCAGAGACGTCATCCAGCTGAGATTGGAAGAACCCGCGGACAACAAGTCGCACAGTGACAACTGATCTACGATCTGAACACCATCGACAAGGTTTGGACTTTGATCACATACCCTTTTGGTACGCGGTTATCTTGGCGCGTTGATAGTCTCAAAATAAGAGAGTAGAGGGCAGCCCCGATGGCTGCCTGTGTTTCCCACACTCGGCGCGCATTCCTGGAAGTGCACAACACAAGCATCACAATTCAGCGTCTGCCGACACATTCCATTTGCAACCGGCAATTTTTCCGAGTCTCGCCCGCGCTTTTCTCTGAAAACTGCCCTTTTCTTATCAACGCCAAATGCGCTGAAGTGTCTAATTCTAGCGTCCATTCGTTTTCACGTGAACCCCAGCGTTTTTGTTATCAGTTGGAAGGGGATTTCCCTTCTGCACACATACACACAAGCGCGCCCGCTGCTCTCCGGTGTCGGTCCTCTCCTCCAAGTGACCAGCCGGGAGAACTGACCCCAGCGTCTCATTTCCGTGTCTTTACCACACAGCTGACGCTTTTTTCATCCGTTATCACATACATCAGGACTCCATGTGGGCGTATTAAGCGCGGATGCGACGGGATTAGATTGCTGGGTTGGAGAAGATGTGCATTACTTTTCTGCACCCTCCAACGCCACCGGAAGACTCGCTCCATTTCCGAAACGTGTTAGAATAGGTGGGAGAAGCAGTTTGTTACACTCGGCCACACATTTCCGCTTCGCCCTCATACCTTTTCTAGACAGACAGTTCTTTCACTTTCACTCACTGACAGCTGCCCCACCTTCGCTTTCTGCAAAAGTGACCGTTTCATTCTCTTGTACAAGTTGTCAAATCGAATCTTGTTATCTGTTTAGACGGTCTGATCTGATCTTTGCGAATGCGAAATCGTTATCTACAAGTTAACCGACCGATCATCTGGTCAATTCGCGCATTCCAATCCATTCCATTGAAATCTCTCAGCGTTAAAATCTGTGCTCGGCGAATGTTTGCACTTTGCACTGACCGTAAACCAAATCAACTGTCCGTCTGCTGCTTCTGCTACTGCCACACTATCAATCACCTCCTCAGTCCTCCCAGCAACTCTTTGAACTATTTGCACACGTGCGCGGTTTTTGAAGTCGGAGTGAGACTCTAGGGAGGGCCCCACGAGTATCATCGTCATCTCTGACGCTTTGCACCTTGGTCCCGTCTGCGATATCAGGTCGCAAACGTGACAATTGCTATGAGAAAAATGGTGGATGAGGGGGAAGATAGAGCGAGGAGAAGCGGGAGGCTTTTGTGGTTGCCGCGGCTCTCTCTTCCCACCGAGACATAATTGTATGTCTTACAGTAGAATGTAGACAATTTTCTTCCCCCTCAACCACAATTCCACTTTATCATTCGCAATTCGAACGACTATCGAACATCTAATCCCACTGTTTGTCTGTTTTCCACATTCCCCCCTCCCTCCCCACCCACATTTCGCTTTCTTCGCTCTTCCAAATTTGATTCCGAAAAGGAAGACGTTGGAAAATGGAAGACGGGGGACTAGAGGATAAAAGAATCATCATGTGTCTGCATCTCGAAATCTGGTATGCTAATCTTGTTGTCGAACCTTTCCCCCTTCCCAAGAGAAGGTTTACACGGAGAGTAAAGTATATCCTACTTATCAATAGCTCTGACGGAAGACGGAGACTGACAACATGTGGCGAGCCACCTATTGCAACATATATACTGATATATATCTTCTTCAGGGGGCAAAGTTTTTTCCGGGGCGCGTATTAGGGACTACCTCCGAGACTCTTCTTGTATGTTCTTTCGTCTCGTCACTGGCTGGACAGAGATGATAAAAACATCTCTTCTAGCACAGGGACCGCTCCACAGACAAGTTTTTCCTTTCTTTCCCCTAGCCTCCAGGCGGCGATCTTTCATTTTTTCGCCGTCTTCTCCTCGTCGTCATGTTCCTTGTACAAGGCGGAGACAAAAAGGGTAACCCCCGAAGGTTCTATCGCACAAAACCTTATCTATCGGTCGGCCATTGCCTCGCTTCGCAACATGCCTTTGTGTTTCCATGCACTCTGTTTCTCCTGCATACACACTGTCCCGCGGCGTCCGCCGTCGGCTGGCCGCAAGCCACGCCACACAACCAAAAGTCCATCTGGCGTCGCGACTCCTCCTCCTCCAGTTTTTTGATTGTACAAATACGTGCCTCTTGCCCTCGACGACCCACACCTTCCTCTCAAAAATAGAGTTTTTTCTTTGTTTTGAATCATTTTGTAAAATTTCCTCCCAATTCACATTCCCAGTCCTCTCCGCTGCCAATTCTGCAAAACCCCTCCTTGTTTTCCCTATCGTCCATCGTTGCTGTTTTTCCGTGTTCTCGTCGAAACCGCAAATGAGAGCAGAGCGCGGAGAGAGGAGCGCACTATGAAAAAACACGGAATCAAACGGATGCGAAGGGGAGAAGGAGGAGGAGACTCCTCAACGCTTTCATCAATTTTCCATTCCCCTCTCATCCTAATCGCGAGTTTCGTTGCTCGATGAGTCGGCTTGGCGTGCAGCGAACTGAACTCTTCAAGAAGCGCAACGCAAACGCTTCGTCGGCTTTTTGCCTTCCCCTCTCGCAGACTTTGGTCAGCGACCAGCTCATTCTTCCGCAAACATTTCGAAACGGTCACATGTTCGGTTTTCGGTTCCTTCTAGTGGCTTGGCCGCTCGCCAAAACCAATTTTCTCTACCGTACCCTTCTCTTTTCGTTTCTCTCGTTTCGGTCACACTCGAGCCGCCGCCGCAGTCGCAAAAACAAGGCTTTCGAAAACATTGCACTTTTCCACTCCTCTCAACGGATTTCCTGTGTCCTGAGTCTTGTGTGAGGCTTATGAACACTTTGAAATCTCTCAGCACATATTTCAAAATCCAGAAATCAAATGCATTCTGATGTCAGTCTCTACCCACAATCCTTTTGTTCTGATGTCTGTCTGTCAATCTCAAAAAACAAGAGCGCGAGAGGGAAAGTGAGGGTGGAAGAGGGTGTGTGTTTCAAAAACGGGAGGGCGCGACGAGAAAGGAGAGGGGAAAGCGGGGCCGCTGACGGAGAGAGAAAGAGAGCGGCTCGCAGGGCAGTTTTAGAGAAAAGCAAAAGGCCCACACACACACACTCACTCTCTCACACACACACGCGCACACGCAGACCCACAGCGCAATGAGGAAAATAGCGCGCAGTTGACCAAGGCCACGTGAGTTCGCAGTAGTTGTAGTAGGACTAAAACAAATCCTGACGCATTCGCTTCCTGCGGCCATCCATTTTCATTCTGTTTTCTCTTGCTTTCTCGCCTTCTTTATCCGCCTCCTAATTTGATCCATTTTGCAGCCTCGGCTCTTCTTTGGTCTCTGAAACCGACTCCTATTCTTTATTCAACTCTAAGCTCACCAACTCATCGCAAGAATGCCACTCAACGTTTCTGGAGAGCGTCCAAGAGTTCCGGATATCGTGGACTTTGTCATCGAGAAGCCGTCTGTCAAGGTAGATCAAAATTTGCTTCTCAAGAAATTGAGCCCCTTTTGCAGAAAGATGTGCTGACTCTGATCCCGAAGAGAAACCGTTCGGCGGTCTCGATGCGTGCCGATGAGACGGACAACTGGGGCCAGGAAGAGCTCGACGAGAAGGAGGCCTACACCCTCGTCCTCCACGATCCGAGCATCAAGGTACATATCTCTACAAACACTAAAAGTGCACCGCACGCTATCCACCACTTTACACGCAACACGTGGCGTCGCGTGTGTCGTGTCAAAACGTTTCGAATTTCAAAAATCTCCCTCCTCCCTCCTTGACACTCAACCCAGTGAACTTTGGAAATTGGTTTGAAAATCTAAAAATACTTCTACAGAACGAATTGCTCGACCGCTTGAACACCTTCCGTCGTAACCGCGAGCTGTGCGATGCGGTGCTTTTCGTCAAGGAACGTGAGATCTTCGTGCACAAGGTGGTGCTCGCCGCTGTGTCGCCGGCGCTGTTCGACATGTTCAACGTGGAAGAGCAGAATCCGGATGGTATGCCCTGTTCCAAGGAGAAATGAACTTTTGAACTTGCAGATTCGAACGTGAGCAGTCTCATTGTGTTTGGTGCTGCCAATAACCACAGAACCGCAAACTGTATCTCTGTCCGAACACCGCCGTACTCCAAGGTCACCTTCTACGAGTTTGCGCAGACGGACTTTGACTGTTTCGAGGCGTTGGTCAACTTTGCCTACACCTCCAAGTATGTCCATCTTTCGTCTTGATAGGCAAACACACGTTATCTTCACATGAACATTCTGCTGAGCTAATTTGATAACACGGTTACATGCGTGTTATCAAATAAGCAACGACGGATTGGATTGTCATGATTGTCTCAATAGGGAGTAGGAAATGATTTGAAATCGCATCTGACTAATGAAATCAACAGGAATTGGACATTCTTTGCAGCTTGGAGATCAGTTCGCGCAAAGTGGCCGAGCTCTACAAAACGGCGTTTGCGCTGCAAATGAACCCCGTGATCAAGGCGTGTGCAGCGTATCTTGCCGACAATTTGCAACTCACCAATTGCATCGGTTCGCACAATTCCCTTGAGGAAAATATTGAAGAATGTTACATTTTGAGGTGTTCGTCGTCATGCCAACTTCAACAACGACACGTTCCTCATGGACAAAGTGGATCAGTTCATCATTGACAACTTTGAGAGCGTTGTGGACACTAGCAAGGAATTCACACAGCTTCCTGTCATCCAGGTGAGAACAAGATTTCTGATCTACGGGCATCCCATTCAATAGATGTGTTCTAAAAATAGATTTGAAACGTTAAAGTGCAGCAGACTTTCTGGGCGATTTTATTTCGCAATCATGGAGAGAGGGGAAAACATTTTGCGGCCGCGGCCGCTGGCCGAGGTTTTGCAAACCAAATGACGAACTAGGTTCAAAGACGATTGTGATCGGATCACATCTCTGTTTTTGTCAAAGAAATACTCTATAGTTTCTGAGAAATTGTCCGCTTTTTAGGTCAGAATCATCGTCCCGGCGGAAGATGGAAAAGTGGCCAACAACGCCATCAACAATGGTGGATTGGCGGAAATGGCCCTGTTCTACTTCCAAAACATGCCACATGACCGTGTGGAACACTCGATTGACATTCTCACTTGCAAGGTAGACTTTTGGAAGGGAGGAAGTGTTCGAATTAACTCTTGCAGACGCACATCTTGTACATGGAAGACAATCACCTTGCCGATTGTCTCGATATGGACGAGCGCTCGTCTGTCGGCAGCTGCGACATCATTCAGGACTACAAGAAGTCTGGAAAGGACCGCAAGGACGTGGCGAAGGCCATGACAGTCCAGGAGCCAATTACCAACTCGGTGGTTCAACACCGTGTCAATGGCGCCGTGCCAGTGCGTTTGAACGCTTCCCGTCTGCCCAACATGAACGCCTCCAACGAGAGCCTTGAATCCGCTGGAACCGAAGACTCGGACCCACAAGACACTATTCAGACGCGTCTCATCGCTACCCATCGTACTGCTCGTGAGTTTTCCCAAGGAAATTGAACTTGAATCAAGACAACAATCGTTTCAGCGCAATACTGGGTGGCTCTCGTTGTGCTCTATCGCCGTCTTTGCGTGCTCAGCGTGCAGCTCACCGACAATGAGGAACTTTTGCGCACAAAGCGCGAAACGGCGGTGGATGCGCAGAAGGTCGCGCTGCTCTCTCGTCTGATTTCTTGCACCGGAAAGCAGCAGAAACCGCTCGAGTCGATGAGCGCGCCGCGTTGCTCTATGGGCGCCTCGTTCTTGAATGGAAAGATTTTCGTTTGTGGTTAGTTCTGCGCCAGCTCTTTGGCTAATGAGATTCCCGCTTTGCAGGAGGGTATGACCGTGGAGAGTGCATGAAGAGCGTCGAGGAGTACGACGTGGTCACCGGAAAATGGCGCAATCTGGCGAACATGAAATCGGAGAGAGGGCGCTTCGACTGCACCGTCCACGACGGAAAGATCTACGCCGTCGCCGGAAGCAACGGCAACAACGATCTCAAGACTGCGGAGGTCTACGATCCGAAAGTTGGAACTTGGACTTCCATCCCCAACCTCAAGACTGCAAGATGTCACAACGGGTGTGCCACTCTCAACGAATACGTCTACTGTATCGGAGGAAGCTCCGATCAGCAAATTCTCAGAGAGTGCGAGCGCTTCAACACTATCAACAACGAATGGGAGGAGATCTACACTTTGGAGCAACCGAGGTACCAAGCTGGTGTGTGCGTCTGGAGAGGAATGATCATTGCCGCCGGAGGTTGCGACCGTTGGAAATGCTTGGACTCTGTGGAGGGCTACGACCCAAAGCAGAATCTCTGGCGCCAGCTTCCGAAACTCCGTCAGGCCCGCCGTGGATGTGCTGTCGCTGTGGTCCGTGACTGCCTCTACGTCATCGGAGGACACGATGGCACTCAGTCTCTGGACACTGTCGAGATCCTCGATGGGCACCAACCACACCACAGATGGCGCGTCGGACCATCTCTTTCCACTGCCAGGTACACTACCGGTTCCTTTTTCCAGAACCTCAGCCAAACCTTTCAGAGCCAACACGCACGCTGTTGTGACCGCTGCCAACACGATCTATTGCATTGGAGGCTTCAACGGCAACAAGTTCTTGGACAGTATCGAGCTGCTTGAGAATGGTAACTCAGAGCCTTCCAGAGAACTTTCTCAAGACCCAATTGCTTCAGATCAAATCGGCTGGCGCAACTGGCAACACTCTGCCGAGCACATTCTCCTCGAGCAGGACGAGGAAGAGAACCCAATCCCTGGCACAGAATCGGTCACCGATGACTCGACACCACCATCCTCTCCATAAATCCCAACACATTGTACTGTATACCAAATCATTTCACGTTCCGCTTCTCCTACTTAAACTCCTTTCCTATCCTATCATCTCTAGTGTTTTCCTCCGTTTTTCTAAACACCTCGCTGGACAATTTCCGTCCTTCCTTCTTGTAAAAAGTCTATATCCCACACACCTCATCAGTTTTGTGATTTTCCAAACACATTTTCTCTTCCAATGTCCATCAACACTGCACATTTGGGAACCTTCACTTTGATTGTAAACTTTGTTGAACACCCTATTTAAGCCTAACCAACGTACTTCCCAGTCTCTCTCCCAACCCACCCCGAACCCTTTGCATCACTATTTTTTGCAATATTTGTATATCAAGTAGTGGTTACTGGTCGTAGATGATCCCACCAATCCTGTCTCGTTTCGTTTTCGGTTCCCTCCTCGTTCCCGGATCCCCCATCCTTCCTTAACCCATTCTCATTTCACATATTGTGACATAACTAAGACATATACATATACATAAACATAATTGATGGGACGAACATTGTTACTTTGAAATCGGAAAAAATAATCAGCGACCGGGAAATAATAACAGGAATTCAAATGGAAGCTATTCAGAACAATCTTCATGTGTTCCCAATTGACCCGGGATAACAGGAAATTAAGAGAGAACACGGAAACTGTACCAAGAGACGCCTGAACATCTGATCTACACAAAACAATCATCACAGAGGTGTACAGATCGACCAGCGTTTCCCTTCCTCGTCTGTACACTTCCTCTCAATGATAAGTGCTACAAAAACCAGATGATGCTGAACAGTGACCAGAATGTCATTCGAATCTTGTTCATCCTTAAAGCATGGCCGAATGGTCTAGTGGTATGATTCTCGCTTTGGGTGCGAGAGGTCCCGGGTTCAATCCCCGGTTCGGCCCATTTCCTTTTTCCCATTTTTGAGAGAATTGTTTCTGCTTAGCTATACCTTATTTTGCTTCACTCACGGAAATCATATTCAAAGTCCCCCAAAACGTTACAAGTATTACTTGTTCCATGCCTTTTCCATTGTACTATTCATCTCTTTGACAAGTGCCCATTACCACAAAGAACTCCTCAAAGGACACTGTAATTGGCGGAAAGCTTCAATTTCGGGTGATTTTCTTCGCATCCGTCCGTCCATCAGCCGCCTCGGATGCCTACCCGGCAATTTCTCAGTCACAGCGACGATTTTGTTTTCTTGCTCCTTTGCACGTATCTGTGCAGATGGGTGTGTGAAAAACGACGTTCGCCAAGTGACCAAAGCTCGCCGCGCATAGAACCCGAGCCATTTTCATTCGAACGACGCATCTGATGTTACGCTTTCTGCAGATTAGGGAAGCAAAACTGATGATGCTCTCTTGTTTGTTTTTTTTTTTTGACAGTACTCACGTCTTTCAATAAACTTCGAGAATGAGCAAGTGCTGTCTATGACTTATAAAAAGGTTTAATAATATTTCATAATAATTGTTAGTCATAGTGAGTAATGAAAAGAGCCAACTTGCCCAGATTCCCGGTGTCCCATTTCCTCGTAAAAGCACCTAACCCTTTGTTTACACATTCGAGTGACCCAAGACGGTGACACCTGGCACTGGCATCTGGAACCTCGTTTGCGTGCTGCTACCAAACATTCGAACAGCCGTCACTCAACATTTCACAACGCGTGCCTTGTATTTCGATACTTCCTCCTATTTCCCCTATTGAGTACTTCCATTTGGCGACGAAATTGATATTATACCCCAAATGCGTTTGATATTTAGAACCGTTGTTTCTTTTAACAACTTTTTGTTGCTGCATGCAAACTGTAACCTTATCGCGCGTTTGGCGTCACTAAGGGTGTTAGGTCTGGCACGTTTCCTTGATAAGGAAGTTGTGCATCTTTTGAGCATTCACTTTGAGCACATTTAACCGCCCGCTATTTGTGAGTTAGGAGACAATAAGTACTGTACTTTTTTTTCTCAGAAATAGGCTCTAATTGAGTTAGTAACTACTAGAAGACTATACCATCTGTTCAGCCCCTTTATTTTTTTTCTTCAAAACAGTACGATTCCTCCTATCCTCCCATCCACCCATCTCCCATCCTCTTCCTTCACTCTTATTCGTGAAAAATATGCGTTTTCTTGTTTTCCATGTCTTTACTTCCGGATTGCGAAATGAATTCGCATGTTCATTTGCGAGTTTGAGCAGGCACAAACGTCGACAATGAGAAACGGAAAAGCCATTTGCAAATCGGAATGCAAATCCGGCTCGGAAATGGGGGGATTTCTAGTCATTCGCCGTTTGTTGTATGCTTTTCCCCAGTTCCAATTTTAGTTCGAAAAGTTTGAGAGGATAATGTGAGAAAAATGGTTTAGACTTTTGCTCTCTAAAGAAAGCGAGTTAAGAGTCGCTTTTAGAAGATACTCTGGTGTCTTTTAAGTGCTTTCAAAACCACACACTCATTTGACATTCTGTCCATGTACGTGCGTCCTACTAACGAAAAAAACAGCAATTATTCGGATTCCCGTCAAAATTTCGAGGGGAGAAGAAAGGGGGGGGGGTTGTGTGCGGATGGTTGGGGACGAACGAATGATCTATCGGAAGTGAGTAGGGAGATGGCAGAATTGCGGAGAGAAACAGACAATAATTGTGTACGGTTGTCAAAAGGCGACAGCAGTGCGCATAAAAACCGACTGGACCTCATCATCTCATCAACAGGCCGCTACGATCCGATCCGATCCTAACGGGTGTCTGGCCCGGGAGGAGGGTCGGAACGATCTTTGATCGGCTCCTCTCCATTCGGCGAACCCAATATTCCATGTGTCATCTGCCTTTCTCTCTTTTGAAAGCGAATCTCATTGAAATGCCAGATGGGCCAGGCCACCCGGAAGAATCGACACTGAACTCAATATCTGCTATTTGCACTGCCATCGTGAAGCAGGGTGGCAGAGAGCGCCATCGAAAGTTCAACCTTTCCCTCTACACGCCTGTATGTGTTTCTGGTCAAGCACGTGCCGGCGCCAGGTGTTCCGGCCTGTCACAAGAGATCCGTTGTGTACGGAATGGTGCACCCCCTAGTTAGAGAGAGGGAACGAACGTGTGTGCAGTTGCTGCTGTTACTGCATGCCCGTTTTTTACGAGCGCCGCTGAAAGATTAATGGTAGCCTCTAGTATCCTCAATTTGGGACTCAAGGTCGTCGCGCCTCCTTCCTCCCCCGCCTCGGCCCGACCTGGAGGAAGAGGCAGTAATTGTAGATCCTGGGCACCGACCCCGCGCCGCCGCCAGATGGATTATGCCCGGCGCTGGCTCCATCCGTCCGTTAATCGCTTTTTTCTCCTGTCTCTACTCCTTTCTTCCCGTTCCTCTCCTTCCCCCTACAATCGTCCTCGCTTTCCCTCCAATGAGCCTATCATGCTATTTTCTGTTTCTCTCTTTCATCAAATACAGGAAACGTCAAATTGGGTCTGGGTCCTTATGTCGTTGCTGTCTCTCCCTATCTATCTCTCGCTCGGGGAAGCATTTTTCCGACATTGACATCGTTTGAGTTCTTTTTTTGGGAGTTTCCATGGAAAACCGCAAGTGCCGTCCATTACGAAATCGTCCTGTTTTTGTTTGGTTGCGAGTTTCGTTTCGCAAGGCTCTCTCTGCTGTACAAACACCTGAATCACTGTTGTTTCCATGACACTCTCAAATCACAGTGAAGAAACACAAACCCAAAACGTCTTCGCTTGCAAACTGATAAGCAAATAGAGGAGTAACACGCGAAAAACAGTGGAGTCGCTCGAAAAGCCCTCTGGAAATTGAAATTGATACGAAGCGCTGGCGAGTGATAAGCGGGTCGTTGGTTTCTCGTTTTCTGTCGCTCCTATCTCCGAAACCAATTTTTTCCGCACTCTGCAACTTTTTCGCAATTGAAACTTGGGAAACGAGTGAGTGAGTGAGTTTGTTTCAAACACTTCAACGCTCTATTCAAATTCCCCTCTCGGTAATAGTCATATTCAGTCGGTTTCGAACAAAATCCCACGTTGTCTAGCTGCCCCCGCGAGTCTTTGCTCCTCCAAGACGCGGCCAGGCGGGTTGATGCTCGGGGGGCCGCTTCCGTCGGCCTTTCATCAATCCGATGCACTTTTCAAACGAACTCGCCGCCTGGCGCCACTCGCATCATCAACCCCCCGCATCTCCTCTCTCACACTTCCTCGCTTCATCAATCTTGTGTGAAAAGGGGGAGGGGTTGCTCTCGTCAAGAAGGTTCTTTTTTTTCGGGGGGTAATCTTTCTAGATAGAAATCTACAAAGCCATACGTCCCTCCGTCCGTCCCTCCGTCCGTCCCTCCGCCCGTCCCTCCGTCCGGGGGCCCACCCCGTCTACTCCTCCTTCTTCCTCCCCTTTCGTTTTCCTTTTTCTTCCGACCACAACAAAGCCGCCGCACGCCGTAATACATATTCCTCGTATTTCTGGGTTTTGAAGAAAAAAAAGTCATAAATTTGGTGGCGTACTCGTACATAGTTGGTACTTGTGCTCGGGCCCCTCTCCCTCTTCGTGTGCGCTCCAATATTTCTCATTCTCATTTACCTGTCCACTCATAAAACGCAACTCAGTCTGCGAGTCGTAAAAGCTTCACAATTCTGTCATTTCCCGTTTTACGACCAAAACGCTGTGGTGGCGGTTGTTGTTAGTAACTTCATCTCTGCCCGCCGCCTGCTTTAGGCTTCAAGTGTGCACCAAGCCTTACCATAATCTCCGAGCACCAGAAAACACTAGCGGCTTAGGGTTGTAGAAACTAGACGCGCTGTTTTTTTGCAAGATATAAATCCTTCATAGACGTAAATGTGTGTTGATTGTTGGCCGATCCAAGAAATCGAGACCAACACCAAAACCGAAACCTGAGGCTGATTAGGAGGACGACGGTTGCATACTTTATGATGTATCACATTCCGCTACCCGATACCTGAGTACGTCACACCGGAAGACAACTCCATTCTTCTTATTCCGTGAGTTTTTTAGAGGTGTGATTTGAAATTTGGTTTTTCGGTATTCTTGGGGTTCTTGGTGTACTTTTTCATTTCTTCAAACGGTTCTGGTGATTCGTCCGAATTGCATGTGAACTCCGAAAGCCCTTTCTTTTCAAAATGAGAACTCAAGCCGTCACGCACTAAAGTGTCCTCCTCGAGTGGATCGTAGCCGTCGTCATTGTCACACCGGGGGGAATCCAGCGTAAACACATTATGCCACGCTTGCAGAAACGTTTCTGACTCACTTGTCCGGCAGGATCCGGTGGGTTGGTTGGTTTTAGCAGAAACGGAAAGGATACATCTTTTTCTTTATTCCAATCAACAATTCCGCTCAGAATGCACATACACACACATACGCACACAAAAGGGGAGAAATTTCTTCATTAGTATTATTCATTTTTCATCAGCCTCGCGTGGGCCTCTTCCGTCCTAGAGAAGCGGTTGGAGGCGGGCCGGCGGGCATCTGTCGTGTCAACCGATATTAAAAAGGTTGTGACAACAACGTTTCCGAAGGCCCGCCGCGCCCGTCCTCGGCCCTTTTTTCATCTAATTCAAGCGTGATGCTCCAAAACACGGGGCGGCGGCGGCGGGCCCTCGGCAGTTTTCTGCTTTTAGACATGCAAGATGAGGAGGCAGAAGGCATAAAGAGGAGGAGGAGCGCTGACGGCCGCCGGGTTCCTTTTGAAGGCTCTTCACATACTAACTCTCTTTCTTCGCCTCGGACGCCTTCCCTCGAACGCCTTGTACTTACGGCAGGCGGTTTTCGTGCTCACAGCGTCATGCGTCTTACCACCACCATGTCGTTTTCGTCTGCCTCCTCGTATTTTCCTCCTCCTCCTCCTCCTCTCATTTTTCTTTTCTTCCAACTCGATTCGCATTCTGTGAAATAGGAAAAATGAGGTAGTCGTCGACGAGCACACACCACTCTCTGCGTCAAGAAATTCATTCTGTTAAAAGGATTGAATCTTTCACGACCGGCCAGCTCGATGACATGTCCTACTACCGTATTCCAAGCACTTTTTGTCCCGGGCTTCTCTAGAAACTCCGCCCTTCAGGCCGCGCAGCTCCCAACCCCGCCCTTCTCTGTGCGTCATAGTTGTCCTCGGACAAACGGCTTGCCATTCCTCTTTTGAGCTCCCCCAGAGCTCCTCCGCTGTTTCTGTTTCCATAGATGCTCCGGAGGAAAAAAATCATCAAGCCGGCCTAATGCTAACATATGCAGCCATGGTCGTGTTGCTTAGCGGCAGGAAATGAGCTCGTCTTCCGCTGTTTCGATTCTCCACCAAAACAGAGACAATAGGTAGACGGTGGCTCCATTACGTATCGCTTTCTTTCCTCTTTTGCGCACTCTCACTGTTCCATTTCCTATTCACTCCTTGCCCCCCTTTTCAGAGAACGACTCAACTTTTGACAATGGACGCTGGAAAGACCCAGAACCAAAACCAAAACACAACCGACAAGAAGAAGAAAGTGGCGGAGGTCGTTGAGGAACCGAAGAAAGGTGATAAGAAGGAGGATAAGAAGGAGGAATCGGAGACTCCGAAGGAAGTGGCTAATGAGCCGAAAACTGAGACACAGGAGGTCGCTGCTCCTCAGGAGTCTGAGAACAAGGAGAACGGGGAGGAGGAGGTCATCACTCCCGAGGAAGCCATCCACTGGCGCATCAACTTCCGCCACCGCAACCGTGTCCCAAGTGACCAGATCTTCGTCGACTCGACGACCCCCACTGAGGAGTTGGCTCGCAATCCGATCGGATCTCTGGAAAGAGATGCTAATGGGTACTAGAACAAATTCACTTCCGCAGTAGCTTGAGACGCATTTTCAGCCAAACCGCGTGTCGCCATTTCCAGTTTCGTCACGAGCTGAAGGATAGCACCTACAAAAACGTAAATCGTAGTCTTCGTTCCTTTTCCTCATCAGATCGTATTCAGAAGTATATCCTTCAAATCGACAGCCACAAAATGAAATTCAGCGAGCGCGATGACAGCATTTTGATTCGTCGCGATGGAGATGCCACCGTCCACATGGGCACCTCTAGCAACAACCTATTTCGCAATCGCAACATGGCGATGGAGGAGCTGCGCAAAGCGCTCAAGCTCAATTTGCGTGTATGGAAATCGTTGTTCATGAGCAACCGCGGTGACCAGGTAAGCGGATTAGGGGAAGGGATTCGCAGGGAAACATTGGCTAATATTGCAGATGGGCGTGGTGAATTTGGGAGAGTTCTCCAACTCGGTGTCCGCCACTAATCTCACTGTTATCATGGACTCGTATCCGAATGTGGTTCAGTTCATCAAGATCCATCGCGCGCCGCTCACCAAGTTGACCGTCCTGTGCCAAGAGGACTACATGGGAATCACCGAGCTGGAACAAGTGGGAGCTAAATTTCTAGAAAAGTCACACAGGGTTCTGTTTCCAGGTGCGTACTGCAACCAACCTGAAACTGGTCGGTCGCACTAACATCACTAACGAGGAGCTTATGACCTTGGAAGCGACCAACTTCGAGATCAACTCCGACTTGATCACCTCCCAGGGGCTCAACGCTTTCGTTAAGGTAGTCTACAGGTACATTGCTGTCCTAACTGTCTATGTTCAGGCCAAACTGGCTGGCAACATCTCGGACGATTTCCTTGCTGTCATTGACTGCTACCGTGGCGAGTGGGTTCCAGAGGATGTGCTCAGTGGCTTCGAGTACACCGAGTACAAGGACGAGGACGAGTACATTGAGATCAAGTAAGAAATAAGTGCACTTGGATAAAGAACACACTGGCTTTTCAGCGGCTCCCTCCCGGTCAATCTCTTCGACGGCACCTTGGTCACCATGAAGACCAACAAGCCGGGAGAGAAGCTCGTGGTCATCATTCAGAAGTACTACTTTGAGTGCTTCAAGGAGACCATGAAGCCAAGACAACTCAGCCACGACGACATCGAGCTTGATTAAATGGCTTTTCTTTTTTCTCTCTTTTTCTCTCTCTCGCTTTTGTCCATTGTTCCTTGGACATGAATTCTGTGAATCCCTTGCTTCCCATTTCCCCTGTTAACATTAGTCTGTCCCTTGTCTGTGTCAGCATACTTCTCCCACCCCTCCCCTCCGAAAACTCAGATTAGTTTGTCCGTAATATCGATATTTCTGTGAACCATCAAACCCTGGAATAATGAGCGTAGAAAGGTTTTGAGTAGCCCCTAAACCTGTGTTCCTGAACCCCGATTCTATTTATTTCGGATTTCTTTTTTAGTGAGCCAGAATAAAGTTACAAAAAAATGCAAACTGAAGAGACTGGTTTTCACAGATGACTTTTTATAAGCATCTGGAAGAGGTGCCGAGAAGGAAGTCTTAAAGACACACTTTCTCTGTTCGGTGTTGAACTCGATAATCTAGCTCGAGACTTTGGAATGGTTACAGGATTATGAGTATTAAGGCTACAACAAAGTCGGTTCAAAGAACGAGTTGCAAAAAAACATACGCTAGAAACAAGAAGGTTTAGGAAGATCATAAGCAAAAATCTTAGGACATGCAAATCAAGCAGGGATGCTTGGGTATCTTTCCTGCAAACCTCCTGCAAACATCCCTCAGGCCACTGTCTAGTATGGAACTTCAAACTCTGCTAAACTAGAAACGCGACGCTGTTGGGGGTGTTTTAAAAGATCAGCGGCAGTAATCATTGACATCATTAGGTGTTTCGGCGTCTGAAATATAGTATTACTGATAACAGTCTGAAAAATCGTCACAGTACTAAATTTATGTCGTGCCACTACAAACCATAGATGTCCAGGTGGAACAGGAAGGTTCAATTTTTGAGAAGGCTCAGAAATTACGATGTCTCTGGTCAAAGTACAAAGAACAGAATCGTACCGCCGAGCCGAAATTTGCAGATGACGGACGAGAAATGAGAATCAGAAGTGTCATCACAGTTCATCGTCAACGTTATTTGTGTTTTCACTATTTCCCGATCGTGGTGAGGAGCTCAAAGGATCTCTAACTGCAGACATCTGGATCCTAAACGGGAAGTGACGTTGATGTACATTCGACCGAGCTGTCTTTTGAAAAAACAGAAGTTTATGCCGTTATGCCCAATTGATAAGAAAATAAATCACGTATGTAACATAAACTCCATCATTTGCTCGACTTGCTTGAAAACTTTGTTCTTCTAGCGTCTTGGTTCTCTGCTGCCTAGAACAGTACTTCGCACCCATCGGCTTCTTTGCGGCCGCCTCGGATGCTCTCTTCCCTGTGATTTACAACACACTTTTTGTGCGTTTTGTGCTCACAAGTCACATTGACTCAATGACTTCAGACCACGACTCCTTATCAAGTTGTTGTACTTATCGAGGGCTGTTGTTGGAAGAGGGTGATGGTGAATGATGTATAAAAGTAATGAGGAGGCGGTGAGTGGTTTATGGCTGAAACATTATGGCTCGCCTACTCTCTCTAGGAGCTGCTGTCTTCTTCCTAGTTCTCAATTTCTATTCTGTCTCTGCTGGTTGGACAGATGTCTTCAAACCAAAGCCACTCCATGACCTCTCCAAGCAATGCTTGAATGACAGTAATACCTGGATCAACTCTCTGGAAACGCTTGCCGAGGTCGGTGAGGAATGCCTCATTGCTCAGAATTGCACACTGAAGGAATTGAAAGTACTGGAAGATAATCTCTACGCCCTTCAAGGTAATTTGATTTTTTTTTATCGGAGTACCAAATAACAAGTTCAGAACTGGATGCCTTCGGCCATTTCCCCGTGCCTGGTATGTTGCAAGTAGCCACTCTGTACGACGGCTCCTACCAAGAATGCCAGAGCATCAGTGGCCAAAAATACGAGACCAACTACTGCTATCTCCTACTGAAACCAGGAAAAAACGCATCCTGCTCTTCGACAGTTCTCCCAATCCGAATGGCGGTATGTCTTCCGAAGTCGTGTGACCACCAGGACATGGTGAACATCTTCAACCAACTGTCTCCTTACCCATTCACTGCTTGCCACGCGTACTGTGTCAAAAATGACGTGAAGAAAGATGCACCGTTTTGGGGATTCACGTGAGTTGAGTATAGGTCATCATTCCCCAAATATGAAACGTTAAGGATCTTTATGATAGTTATGGCTTCCATTGCTATCCTGGCGACAACTGTGGACTATCTCAGAGATACGGTCTATGGAATCAAAAGTAGTAAAGAACGGATATTTGTTCTGAAGCTTCTTCTGACGTTCTCACTCTGGACAAATGCAGAACTGCTGCTTTCTGTCAAAGAACAGAAGCCAGGATTCATCAAGTCCCTCGACTGCATTCGATTGTTCTCCATGCTCTGGGTGCTCACAGGACACTCATTCATTTATCTGATACTCTCTGACACATTCATGCCTGTGATCAACTTCCCGAAGCAGTTCTGGAACCATCTCCTTCTCAACGCCTTCGTCTCCGTCGATACCTTTTTCGTTCTCTCTGGAATCGTCGTTGCATACCTATTCTTCAAGAGCAAACTCAGCAAGCGGTTCGTCACGAGCCCAATCACATGGATCATGTTCTACGTTCATCGTTACTTGCGATTGACCCCTCCCATCATGATCTTCATCGGGTTCTTCACGGTGTACGCAGCATATGTCCAAGGCCCATTCTCTGCTTCTGAATTGAGTAAGAAATCACAAAAAGCTTCCAATACACATCTTCTCGCATTCAGATATGCTCGTTCTCCAAGCAGACGGCTGCAGAACCAATTGGTGGCACAACCTACTCTACATTAACAACTTTGATAGTCAATCCGGGGCAATGAGCTGCTACGGTCCCACTTGGTACCTGGCAGTGGACACACAGCTATACGTCATCGCCCCAGTCATCCTTGTCGCTCTCTACTTCTCCTTTGCTGCCGGAACTGGAATTATTGTTGCTGGATGTGTTGGAAGCATCATTGCCACTTACATTCTGTTCAGTATCAACAATCTGCCAGCGGATATGTTCGGAAATGGAGATGTCGGCAAGTTCTTTACGATCGCCTACGAGAAGCCATGGATCAGATGTCCCCCGTACCTAGTGGGAATCCTCACTGGATACCTCCTTGCCACCTATGGAAACCGGAAAATCAGACTAAACTGGGCGCTAGCAGTAGCCGGATGGGTTATCGCGTTCGTCATCGCCGGATTCTGCCTCTTTGCCACCTATGACTACGACAAGGGATCTCACTGGAGTGTGTTCACAAGAGCCACCTTCTACAACTTCCACCGTCTCGGATGGGCATTCTTCATTGCGTGGGTAGTGTCTGCCAACCACATGGGATGGGGAGGACCCATTAACAACTTCATGTCCCACCCAATCTGGCAACCATTCGGAAGACTCTCATACTGTGCCTACATTGTTCATTGGTTTGTGCTCTTCTACTATCTCAACATCGGAAACCGTCCACTTCATTACTCGTCTGCGTGGGAAGTGGTAAGCTGTTCTTATCAATGATCATTCGATCATGTTTGTTTTTAGTTCACCTACACGTCCATTCCCTCAACAATCCTATCATACGTCGCTGCTTTCTTCTGGAGTTGTCTGTTTGAAGTTCCCACTTTGAAGTGAGTAAAATTTGTACATTTGAGACCTTATTTTCAAGTATTTAGACTCGAAAAGATGCTGATCGAAGGGTTGATGGGTTCTGGAAGAGGATCTGGAAAACTTGATCCAGCGGCGGAGAAAAATAAAGTTACTCCGATTCTGGAGAATGGAACGGCCAAGAATTCTTCCTGGGGCGAGGAAGTCAAGGAAACTGAAGATACCAAAGTCTAATATGACATCAGCTTTTGATTCTGAATTATTGACCAATTTCTTGATCTCATAATTTGAGTTATTTTGTCATAAATGTTTGAAAAATTGCCCAGTTCGTTTGTTGAATGAACCCGGACAATTTGAACATATTCACCCGCTTGGTTTTGCATCAGCGATGGCCTTGATGAAAACTATGAATACTGTGCCTACATTGTTCATTGGTTTGTGCTCTTCTACTATCTCAACATCGGAAGTCGCCCTGTCCACTTTGATAATGCGTGGGAAGTGGTAAGCTGTTCTGTCCCGTCTACCGTTTTCAGATGAGCGTGTTTTCAGTTCACCTACACTTCAATTCCTGCAACTTTCTTCTCATATGTCTTCGCGTTTTTCTGGAGTTGTCTTTTTGAAGTTCCAGTGCTGAAGTATGCAGTTCAGAAGTTAATAGAGAAAAACTACAATTTCCGTGCTTTCAGGCTCGAAAAGATGTCAATCGAAGGACTGATGAGGTTGGGGAAAAAATTGAGAAAGTAGATTCACCAGTTCGAAAAAAAGACGTCGTTCCAATTGAAGCTGCAAATGAGAGTTCCTGGGACAAAGAAGTAACAGAAACTCACGATACTAAAGTTTGATCAGTGCTCGCTTTTTTTGATAAGTTATGCTCCCGAAAGAAGGATCTCGAATATTGTACCATAAAAATGCAATGAAGTGTACAGCAAAAACATACCTCTGGCCACTGTCTAGTACTGAACTCCAAACTGTAATAAACTAGAAACGCGACGCTGTAGGGGGTGTTTTAAAAGTTTAGCGACAGTAATAATTGACATCATTAGGTGTTTCGGGGTCTGAAATATAGTATTACTGATAAGATTCTGAAAAAGCGTCACGGTACAAAATTTGTTTCGTGCCACTACAAACCATAAACGTCCAGGTGGAACGGGACATTTCATTCAGATGGTTACAGAAAAAAACGCTAGGTTTTGACGCCTCTGGTCAAAGTACAAAAAACAGAATCGTACCGAGCCGAAATTTGCAGATGACGGACGAGAAATGAGAATCAGAAGTGTCATCACAGTTCATCGTCACCATTTCTGTTTTCACTGTTTCCCGATCGTGGTGAGGAGCTGAAAGAATCCCTAATTGCAGAAATCTGGATCTTAAATGAAAAGTAACGTTGATTTTCTTCCGACGGAACTCCGTTATTTGCTCGACTTGCTTGAAAACTTTGTTCTTCCGGCGTCTTGGTTCTCTGCTGCCTAGAACAGTACTTTGCACCCATCAGCTTTTTATTGCCCACTTCGAATGCTCTCTTTCTTCTGATTTATGTTTGAACCCTATAATTTATCATTCACTTTCCGTGCGTTTTGTGCTCACAAGTCACATTGACTCAATGATTTCAGACCATGACTTCTTATCAAGTTGTTGTGCTTATCAATGGTTATTCTTAGGGAAGATTTATGATAAATTTTGTATAAAAGTTATGAGGAGGCGGTGAGTGGTTTATGGCTGAAACATTATGGCTCGACTTCTCTCTCTAGGAGCTGCTGCCTTCTCCCTAGTTCTCAATTTCTATTCTGTCTCTGCTGGTTGGACAGATGCCTTCAAACCAAAGCCACTCCATGACCTCTCCAAGCAATGCTTGAATGACAGTAATACCTGGATCAACTCTCTGAAAACGCTTGCCCAGGTCGGTGAGGAATGCCTCATTGCTCAGAATTGCACACTGAAGGAGTTGAAAGTACTGGAAGATAATCTCTACGCCCTTCAAGGTAATTTAACTTGTTTTGCATCGGAGTATCAAGTAACAAGTTCAGAACTGGATGCCTTCGGCCATTTCCCCGTGCCTGGCATGCTTCAAGTGGCCACCCTTTACGACGGCTCCTACCAAGAATGCCAGAGCATCAGTGGCCAAAAATACGAGACCAACTACTGCTACCTCCTACTGAATCCTGGGAAAAACTCGTCCTGCTCTACATCGACAGTTCTCCCAATCCGAATGGCGGTCTGTCTTCCGAAATCGTGTGACCAGCAGGACATGGTGAACATCTTCAACCAACTGTCTCCGTACCCATTCACTGCTTGTCACGCGTACTGTGTCAAGAATGACGTGAAAAAGGATACACCGTTTTGGGGATTCACGTGAGTTCAGTGTAGGTCATCACATCCCAAATATGAAACGTTAAGGATCTTCATGATAGTTATGGTCTCAATTGCTATCCTGGCGACAACTGTGGACTATCTCAGAGATACCGTCTATGGAATCAAAAGTAGTAAAGAACGGATCTTGGTTCTGAAACTGCTCCTGACGTTCTCACTCTGGACGAATGCAGAACTGCTGCTTTCTGTCAAAGAACAGAAGCCAGGATTCATCAAGTCCCTTGACTGTATCCGACTGTTTTCCATGCTCTGGGTAGTCACAGGACACTCATTTATGTATTTGACACTCTCCGACACATTCATGCCAGTCATCAACTTCCCGAAACAGTTCTGGAACCATCTCCTTCTCAACGCCTTCGTCTCCGTCGATACCTTCTTTGTTCTCTCTGGAATCGTCGTCGCATACCTATTCTTCAAGAGCAAACTCAGCAAGCGCATGATTGTAAGCCCAATCACATGGATCATGTTCTACGTTCATCGTTACTTGCGATTGACTCCTCCCATCATGATCTTCATCGGGTTCTTTACGGTGTACGCAGCGTATGTCCAAGGCCCATTCTCCGCTTCTGAATTGAGTAAGGTGTCACAAATGGCTTCCAATACACATCTTCTCGCATTCAGATACACTTGTTCCCCAAGCAGACGTCTGCAGAACCAATTGGTGGCACAATCTACTCTACTTCAACAATTTTGACAGTCAGTCAATGAATTGTTATGGACCCACTTGGTACCTGGCGGTGGACACCCAGCTGTACGTCATCGCCCCAGTCATCCTTGTCGCTCTCTACTTCTCCTTTACCGCCGGAACTGGAATTATAGTTGCTGGATGTGTTGGAAGCATCATCGCTACCTACATTATGTTCAGTATTGATAATCTGCCAGCAGATTTATTCGGAAATGGAGATCTCAACAAATTCTTCACGGTCGCCTACGAGAAGCCATGGATCAGGTGCCCTCCGTACCTAGTGGGAATTCTCACTGGATACCTCCTTGCCACCTATGGAAACCGAAAAATCAGACTCAACTGGGCGCTAGCAGTAGCCGGATGGGTCATCGCGTTCGTCATCGCCGGATTCTGCCTCTTTGCTACCTACGACTACGACAAGGGATCTCACTGGAGTGTATTCACAAGAGCCACCTTCTACAACTTCCACCGTCTCGGATGGGCATTCTTCATTGCGTGGGTAGTGTCTGCTAACCACATGGGATGGGGAGGACCCATTAACAACTTCATGTCCCACCCAATCTGGCAACCATTCGGAAGACTCTCATACTGTGCCTACATTGTTCATTGGTTTGTGCTTTTCTACTATCTCAACATCGGAAACCGTCCACTCCATTATTCGTCTGCTTGGGGAGTGGTAAGCAGTTCCTATCAATGACCATTCGATCATGTTTGTTTTTAGTTCACCTACACGTCAATTCCTGCAACAATCCTATCATATGTCGCTGCATTCTTCTGGAGTTGTCTGTTTGAAGTTCCCACTTTGAAGTGAACAAAATTCGTCCAATTGAGGCCTTATTTCTGAGTTTTCAGACTCGAAAAGATGCTGATCGAGGGGTTGATGGGTTCTGGAAGAGGATCTGGAAAACTTGATCCAGCGGCGGAGAAAAACAGAATCACTCCAGTTCTGGAGAACGGAACGGCCAAGAAGACTTCCTGGGACGAGGAAGTCAAGGAAGCTGAAGATACGAAACTCTAATATGACATCAGCTTTCAATTCAGAATTATTGACTAATTAATTGATCTCATAACTTGAATTTTTGTCATAAATATTTGAAAAATCACCCAGTTCGACAATTTGAAACTATTCACCCGCTTGGTTTTCTATGCACCACTTACAACCATGGAGGCTGCAAAAGAAAGTTCTTGGGACGAAGAAGTGATGGAATCTGATGATACTAAAGTTTAATCAGTGCTCGCTTTTCCTGATAACACCTGTTCCCAGAGACCGCTCTCAAATATGGTACCATCAAAATGCAATAAAGTGTACATCACTCGATAACTCCCAACATTCTCGAATGTATTCCAACCACTTTCCCCTTCTCTTATCTCTTGTTTATGTCTCACAGATCGATAGCGTTAGGAGAGAAACACGCGTGACGGGGGGTAATCGAACGGACAACACCGCACCATCTGGCTCTCGTGGTGGTTATTAGGCGCTCGTTGACCCGAGGCCATGTGTCCCCGCAGAGTGGTCCCGAACGCTGCGCGCACTGCCCGGCCACCTCGCATTCGATTATTATTCTCTCTTTTGCACTCTGCGTTCGTTCTCTCTCGTCTATCAGCTGTTGTTTTCTCTCCCAATCGCTCATTCGTTCTGCATTCATTCGGCTCTGCTAATTTACACTGTTTCGTGGCACTTTTTGTGGTAGAGCGATAAAAATGAAAAGAGCGAAATCGAAAGAACGCAACCATTTGTCATCGTGTTTCCTCGATTCATTTTTGCGCTGCGAGTGTGTGTTTGATTCGATTTCGATTTCGATTTCTCGCCGCAATATCTCTCCCCCCTCTTCTCCAATCGTAACTTTGATTCATTCTCCTTCTCTTGCTTCCCTTCTGTTTCAACGTTTTTTCACAATGCCAGACACTAGAATGACGTCGATTGTCAACCGTCCGCGCGAGAGCCAATGGCCAGCTGTTTCTATGGAGGAAGCGGATGCGGCCATTCAGCGCGTTGCGTACCGTCTTCCGTCGGAGCGTGTCGACGTGAATCAGTCGCTTTTGGGTGAGAAGCTGAAGGGTTTTTCTGGTGAACAAATTCAGATTTCAGGTCGAATTCTGTCCACGACCATTTACTCGAATGTGGATAGACCGGAGGCTCACACATCTATCAAAGACGGTTACGCCGTTCGTTCTGAGGATGGTATGTCAAACAGGACCGTCGTCGACGTCGCAGTTGCTGGAAAGGTGTCTAATAAGAAGGTGGGTGATTATTCTCTTGGTTCCTCTCGAGAATATGGCTGCTACAGCTCGGCACCGGTGAATGCATTCGTGTGAGCACGGGAGCCATCGTTCCAATTGGCGCTGACGCTGTGATTCAGGTGGAAGATACTATTGTCGTGAAGGCCGAGGGAGACTCCGAAGTCGAAATTAGCGTGAAGTCTGAAATCAAGCCGGGACAAGACATCCGTCTTCCTGGTTCCGAAGTCCGCCAAGGCGACGCTCTTCTTCAATCCGGAACCACTATTGGCTCAGCGGAATATGGTCTTCTGGCCGCATTCGGGTTCCGGACGGTTGAGGTCTGGCAAAAACCGACCGTCTCGATATTGTCCAGTGGAAACGAGCTTCTGACCGAGTGCGTTGAGCAGCTTCCAGTGGGAATGGTGCGTGACTCGAACTCGCCGCAACTTGCTTCTCTGTTCATGGAGTATGGCTTTGTCGCGGAAAGACTTGGTGTTATGCACGACGAGTAAGTAGATCTTTTTTTTTCGCTTCTGAATGTGATTTTCATTCAGACCTGACGTCATCGAAAAGACACTGAGAAGCTGCAATACTGAGGTGATCGTGACCACTGGTGGAGTGAGCATGGGCGAGAAGGACTACATGAAGCATGTTCTTCAGGATAGACTCGGATTGAAGGTAATCATGGATAAAAAGGGCTTTATAAGATTTAGTAATTGTAGATCGTGTTCGGAAGAGTTTGGATGAAACCTGGTCTTCCGTGTACTCTGGCTCACGGAACCATCGGCGGCAAGTCCCGAATCGTCCTCGCTCTTCCTGGAAACCCCGTGTCTGCCTGGGTGTGCGCCCACCTTTTCGCTCTCCCACTTCTCCGTATCATGTCCGGAAACCCGCGTCCTTACCCGCAAAAGATCCCAGTCCAGCTGGCGGCCGATGTTCGACTTGGCCAACGTCCGGAGTACTGTCGCGCGTGGTTGGAGTACATGGACGGGGAGGATCTTCCAAGAGCGCATGTCACTGGGAATCAGATCTCGTCTCGATTGAACAGCTTGGTCGGAGCTCACGTGCTGCTGATTCTGCCGTCGAATGAGGAGAAGAAGGTGCTGGAGAAGAACGAGAAAGTGTTCGCTTTCGGAATCGCGACAACCACTTTCATCTAAAATAAAGGAAGACGTACTCAATTATCCATACACAAATCACGACTATTATATATTATTCTCTCTCAAGTTTCTCAAACTCCAATTGTGTCTTATATAAATCACAAAACTTCACTTGATATATTCGAATTGTAAATGAATAAAGAGCTTTGAACCAAATAGATAACGAAACCGGTTTCTTGTAAGTTTTCGAATAAAACCGCAACAAATGAGTATCCAAGTCCTAAAACCAAGGGGAACAATGCAATTATGCAAATCAGTTGAACTTTCACTGCTTGGAGAGCCCGAACGCGTTTTGCATGTCGTTGTTGTGTCTTGCAGCGACCCCTAAATACCCCTCTCCCAAATCCCAGTTCTAAAAGACTGAAAACGACGCTTCGCTTTGTAACAATAAGTCTGTGACGAAGCAAAGGCACGTGGGGAGGACGCGAAACGCGGAGGAACAGATTGGAGCGAGTTCCTTAACACGAAAATATTCCACGCCTCCAATGCCATTATTCTTTTTTGTCAGCTGCAACTCGCAACAAACTGACATCTACGCCTCCTCTTCTTCTTCTTGTCAAACCGCATGCAACACATGCACCACACTAGACCCCAAGGGTGATTATTGCCATCCGGGGGTGCCGGCTGACCGGCCCCAGACGCTCCAAGAAGAGAGGGGGGGGGCAGAAAAAAAGTGTCATGGTTGTCATCAGCGCAGTGCCGCGCGACGAAGAATCGTATTTTCCCAAACATTTTCGGAAGAATAAGAAGAAGAAGAAGAAGAGTGGAGGCGAGAAGATGTCAAGGATCGGCACATGCAAATAACTTCTTTTGACATTTACTCAACTTCTTCCTCCTCCCCCAACCCTCGGTTTTCATCTTTTTTGCTGCTTCTGGTTCCGCCCTAACTTTGAACTTTCCGATCTTCCTATTTTCACACTTCCGTTGCGTCTAGTGTTGAGTGACCCCTCATTTCCACTCCCTAGAGCCTGTCCATTCAAAATTCAGCGCCCCCTCCCGGACATCTTGATAAGGTGCGCCTCTCGCGTTTTTCTTCATTGCTCATCCAAATGCCACGGCTTCTTCTCGTCTTTAGAAGATCACTTCTGCTCCAATAGCTTGATGCTCTTCATTTTTTTCCTTTTTTCCCATAAATCAAAGTGATTCAACTCTCTACTTTGACATATATGGTCCCATTCTTACTTGGTCCTTGTCTTCTATACTAATATCATCCGGGCCACTGATAGTCGTCAACCCGCTGAAAAATGGCAATTCTTGTTGTTGTTTAGCACGCCGCGCGAACTTCTCCTTCTTTTCCTCCCCTCCTTCCCGCAATCTTCTTCTTCTAATCAAGCTGGGCGCTAGCGTCGCAATTCAAAACGGAGCCAGACCACGCCGAGGCCCCCCAGTGATGATACAGAAATGTTTTGTGCATTATACACGCTCCGAAAAACTTGCTGCTGACCTCTTCTCGAATAATACACACTACGCCGACTCATCCGCGCGGAGACGCTTCTTTTTTCTGTGAAATATGTGCTGTTCTGCTGTTCTTGAGCTATTCTTGGATTAAGCACCAAAACCTCCTCTTTTTCCTTATTTATCGCTTGTTTTTGGTGTATGGTTGATGTTGCGAAACATAACAAAAAAAAAAAGAAAACTCAAAATTGCCCCTTCTACAGATTCTGCTAAAATTCCTTTTTTCTCCTGTTCTAAATAAATCATTTGTCACGAGAGGCATTTTGACATCTTCCAACACATCCATCCCTGGAAAAAAATTGTTTCGGATCCCGGACGGCTAGAAACTCATTTTTCTCATCGCTTCTTCTGGCGTTTCCCTCAAAAGCGGCCGTTTTTGCAATGTTCGTTTTGTTCCCCCCTTTGCGTCATTGAAACCATGCACTTTCTTGTTCTATGCTTTTTGTACTCGTCTCTTGTGCCCATTTCTCACCAGGGGCCACGAGGGCCCTCCCAACAAACTTCCGGCGACGACGCTCTTCTCCTAGTTTCATTTAATTTGACACTACTTTATTCTCGCCTCGTTGCAGAAACAAGCCCATCGTCGACAGCGCCGGTCTTTTACACGTTTGGTCTTTCGGACGGACGAGATCGTCATGGTGTTTCCACAGGTTAGTTTTCAATCGAATTAGCCAATTATAAAGTACAGAAACTTCTTTCTACTTCAAAATAGATGTCTGACACTGGAAGAACCACCCAGTTTCTCGAAAACTAGCCAGTCCAACTCCAGGGGCATCGTTGAACTTCACACTTCAAATTCAATTCCAACCCGTCTAAATTTGTTTCGGAATCGAATCGAATCAACTTTGAAATGTGTTTGTCCTGTTCCCACCCGTCCTATCTATTTCCGCCTCCCAAAAAGCCGCCCTCGCAAAATATGAAAATGCCGTCAAGAAAAAAAAAGTTTCGACCACGGCAGGATTCGAACCTACAATCTTCTGCTCCGTAGGCAGACGCGTTATCCATTGCGCCACGCGGCCAGTTGGGAGCGTCTATGTGCAGCGGGTCGACAAGCCAGTCGCGGCGACCCGTCTGAGACGGGGGGAAGAAGAGAGGAAATGTGAGGCGCACGGCGGCAGTGAGAGGGGCAGGAAGAGGGCACGAGAGGGGCGGGTGGGTAAATAGAGAATGAAAATGATGGATGGCTTGAGAAATGTCTGAATTGTTATACGACGGGCAAGTGTAAAAGTACGAGTTCCAGGTGACGAAGGACCTCCAGAAGGAGGGCCATCCTCGGAGACTCCAATCATCCGCCGGACAGCATCAAGCCCTTATCATGCAGCCACTGGTGGTCCAGCATTACGCTCAGAACGTTCACACCGAAGTCCAACTGGGGTTAGCCCCACCGTTATCAGGAGGAGGAAGTACAGGGGGTGGTGGAAGTGGAGGTGGTTTCTTTGGTTCGGTAAGTGGTACTAAAATGGAACAAAAACAAATCAGAGGGAACAAAACGGACACCACGAGACGAATGGGGAAGACGTTTCTTTTTGGACTCCCAGAATTCGGAATTCCGAGAATCTGCGGAGGTGGTGGCCGCGCGGGGTGGGGTGGGTATGCCCAACTTAATGTTATGGGTTCTACCAGTCTTCTTTTCTCTGTCTCCACTCATACGCGCGCGTTTCAAAGCGTTTTCCATAATCTGATTAGCTACTCAAACATGTTGTTTTCTTATTCCAACTGAGACCAACGCGGAGATTTTCAAAATCTACACTTGCCCTTTTAGTCGAGAGAGAGAGAGAGAGACGGTTTATGAACTCTCGGTTTCTTTTTCGCTTGATGAGCTTCTTTTCAAAGCGTTTTTTCAAGGGTTAATCCCTGGTTTTAGAAGAAAAAGAAGAAAAGGTTGAGGTCACGACCTTTGGAAGAGAAAGATGAAGAGAAGAGCTTAGCATGCAAAAATGAACACTTCAAACTTTTAGCACTAGTGGAAAGACACTAGAGAAACGTTTTTCCCCTAAAACACTATTTTCATAGTCTTCAACTATCTCTTCCGTTCATTTTCCAGTTTGGTAACACTATCCTCGAAACGTTCTTGAAATGAATACACTCTTCTTCCTTTTTTAGTAGAGCCTCTATAAATACCAAGCATTTTTTATCTATACACCCTTCTCTTCTCATTTTGCTCATTGAACCAACCACCATTATAATCAGCCAGTGGTCGGTTTCTGATGAGCCACAGAAGTGAGCAGATGACAAAGCTAATAAATCACTCTCAATGTCTTAACACATTTTGGCACGGGCGAGCGTCTTTTGAAACATTTCACTCTTCCGATCCATCACAGTTGTTAATTTGACAGCAAACCTGCGCCCACTGGTGATCTCTCCCGGTTATCCCGTTCTTCTCCTCTGCTCTCCAGGAAACGTAGCAAAAAAGTGGGGGGAGAAGAAATGATAAGCGGCATTTCAAAGATAGAGATAGCCGGCGGGGAGTTTTGATGAACTTGACTACCTTCCCCCCACCCGCTCCTCTTTTCAAAGACACATGTTCAGGTTTTCGTCCCCAGGTCCTCCTCGGGGTCGTTTTTCAAATATTGATATTGGCGCGGCTTGTTTTGACGTTTGACAACGTTTCGTTCAGGTTTACACGTTTCAGGGTCTATTCCGGACACGACCACAGAGTAATAGGCCGCGTGCCTATTCTATGCTCCCGCTGACCACTTCAATCAGTCAAGAAGAGGTATTTCAGGATAGAGTAGGTGTTCAGAATTAACCGCTCGCATTCGGTACGTGCTTGTCGCTGTGGTTCTTTCTAACACTCGGTGTTCGTTCTTTCTCAGTTTTTCCTGGGTTTCTTGTCTACTGGAAGACCTCCGAAATACGGTAGATCATTCTAGGCTCTCAGTTCTCCAGACATCATCCCTTTCCTGGTATACGACATGTTTTTTGCAGAAAGCGAACATCCTGGCGTCGAACACAAAAAAGCACAGCAACCGCTCACACAAGCGGTACTACCCGCTGTCACAGGAAGACACCCTCGAACTATTGCTTCTCCTAAACCAAGGTCAGTGTTTATGTCTATTCTCTCTCTGTTTCACATTCTAATCCTCTCCCTCTCTATTTCCTTGACTTTCAACCTCGCACACAATGTTTTTATAACAAAAACAATGGCAATGGTCAAAACTGAACTGAAACAGGAAGGAAGAGAAATAAAGCACTTGTAAACTTGGAGGAGAATGAAAGGACGGACCACCTCCACTTCTGGAGGACTTGTAAAGAGCCAGCAAGCAACAAACTCCAGATAATCAAAACCAAACATTGAAGCAGAAGGACCTCTGGAGGAAAACGCAAATATTGGTTACTTCCTTCCTGAAATCTCATCCGCGAGCATCCTCCGCATTTATTTTACCCGTGCCAGCTGCATTTGTTGCCCTTTGAAGCAATTGTTCCCGAGTTGTTCGGCGGTCCCGTTGCTCGTCCCCCCCCCCCCCCCCCCGTCTCTTCGGCCCGCCAAAATGTCAGTGTTTATCGCAAGCGATGCTGACATTGTGCGAAAAATGGCAACAGCAACGCGTGGCGCCTGTCCACCACCATTACGTCGACCATCGCGATCCGTCTGCGAAGTGCTCACCACTATGGCTCCGTTGAGCGTCGGCAATAGGAATGCGGTCGTGAATCGGCGATACTCGACACTTGTCACCGTCTCCGAGAGAGTTGTTCTACGTTCAGGTAAGCTCCTTGAAAGGAAGTCATTCATCTTCCCAACCTGTGGTCACTTTTCCTCTACCCCCTCTCCTACATTGTTTATGTCAATACGGAATTTGTACATTTGTCAAGGAATGGTCCATGTGAAGGCCAAGCCCTTCCTGCTTTTTGGTCAAATGTCTCATGCAGTTGAGTTTGTGTTCAGGATTAGTAAGTGGATACTTCTTCCAGACACGTGCATTTTGTTTTTTGTTGTTTTTTGTTCAGAACTCCCCAACTTTCCCGTTTATCTTCCCCCCCCTCCCTCCTGAAAACCCATCTCTCAGTGCCTCCTCGAATTTGTCAAACTAACACAAAACTATGAAGAACTAAGTGAAACTGACAAGTAGTAATCTGTCTTCTCGTTTCTAAAGTGCTTTATGAGAGAATGTGAAAAGCACGAGAACCCAAGCGAACAGGTGTCCCTGTCTAGCGAAATACACCTAATTTGCTTTCAAAACTGCCTCCTCCTTCTTCTTCCCAGAAGCATTCCCCTCCCGGACCCCTCCGTCACCCCCGTATTATGAAAGACTTCACTTTTGACTTTGATTTCGAATATTTATCAGGTAGGAATGACCCCATTCAGAAGGGATTGCCTCTTTGCAACACTGAAATCTGGGGGGCTTTTCCCGCGACGGAAAATGTGTCATTAACTGACAAAAAAAGCACCACCGCGCCGCGCCCTCTGCGAGAAACCAACCGGTCGGTTGAAACTAATCCTTCGCGAGCTCTCGAGCACCACCCGTTTCTTCCCCAACCGCCGCTTCGTCCTGAACGTCATTCTACTATCATCATTCCATGGACTTTGTCGACACCAACGGACAGGGAAAGAATTAATTGGAACGTTTTCTGCGACACTATTCCAATTCTATACCGACTTATTCTGAATACCTCCGCCGGCACTACCTGACTGCCTCAGCGGGACGTCGATGTAAAACGCTTTCGGGGCGAGCAAGTTTCTTTTCTCCGAAATCCCCGCTCCTTACAACCATTTATTTTCTGACCCGCTTTCTCCAAACACTTGATCTTTCACACTACGTGAATGTGCATCTTTTTCAAGGTAATTCACTCTCAGACTTTATCTAGCTCCCCTGGAGAACAATCTCTGTCGTTGGTGGTGGTTGTACGGCGGAACCATAACAACTTGAGAAAAAAGCTCTTGAAGATTCGAATCTGAATCCAAAGATTTGAAGATACGCTCGGCTCTTTCATAAAAATAAAGCGATTTGAGTGGTTTGTAGAATTAGAGAGAAGAGGAGGCCAAGTTGTGCAGAACAATAGATGTCCCCCCTCTCGCCGAAAGTAGTTAGTATACGTCAACGCATTTGGCAACACGCGCCAATAGATTCCAGCTGGATGCGATGGGAGAGGGAAACAATACATCACAACTCATTCAAGCGTATAATAGTCACTTGATTAGCGAAAACGTGTGCCGTTGAGCCTCTCGCAGCGAGTTAGGTCATATCCCACTTTCCCGATGGCTCCGCTGAAAATCAAGAGCTCGCCTATCAAAAAATCGAAGAGGTCCAAGTTCCGCCGTAAAAAGAAGCAGCCACCACCAGACGTAAGAGATTTTTCCATCTTAAACTTGTGTTCTGCGTGTTTCTCAATGAATTTCAAATGAGAGGAACCAGTCCGAACAAAAGATTTCTCATTTCCACCCCCTTAAACATGGAATTTCGGTCCACCGTATTCGTCTCATGGGCTCTGCGCAGCGTCCGAGAGTCGCTGATCCAAGTGGACCCGCTCGCCGCCGCACTCGCTCATCAAGCCCGAAAAGCGAACACTGTACCGGCGGTCTCGAGGACTCCACTCCTGCTGCAATTCACTCCATTTGGACCGCCTCCGAGTGCTTGTAAGTGAAATGTGTGATTTTTATTTGGATTACTCGAACTCTGTTCTCAAGACAGACCATTTCTTATGCATTACTCTCTGATACCTGACATATTGTTTGAAAACTGAAAACTAAAAACTAAAAACCCTTTCTTTGAAAGTCAAATGCCTGCTCCGTTCAAAATATCCGTCACCGCACTATCTGCAGAGATTGGTGAGTTCAAGTACATACACTCTTCGTTTTCTCGTGCCCTCCAAAAAAACGCATTCCCTCATTTTCTCCAGCTTTAATTGTCGCCCCCCCCCTCTGCTCTCTCTGCTCTAATTACACCCCCTCTTCCGTTTCCCCTTGTCAATCTCTCCGCGTGCCCTTCTCGTGCTTCTTGCTGGAGGAAAGTGCGAACTTTTTGGAACGTTGATAAATGGCGGGGCGGTAAACGAGGAAGGACGACCCACAAATCGTGGCGATGACGATTGGGGGTGTCTAAAAACGGAAGTGGACGGACGACGAGGAGTCTCCATTTTGGCCGAATGATCGTCGGGGGAGTTGTTGAATATGAAAGTGGGAGAATAGCGGAAAGGCGGAAGAGGTCAAAAAATGCGAGAAGACAATGTTGCTTCTCCTCCCTCGCGCCCCTCTGTCAGATCGTCATTGAGAACCAAGAGAAAACGACGTCAAAGCGTTGAGGAATATGCCCGAAAAATAAGAGGAGTATATGTTTCGAGTTGAGAAGAAACATCATAAACGATGTGGCGATCCGCCCGGAATGCGTGTCTGCCATCTCTCGAGCCCTCCCGAGCCACAAGGAATCGGAGCCAAAACCAAAACACGCTTTTCACATTTATCAATCCTCCATAATTTCGTTGTTGTTCCCTTCCCCCGCTCATGTTCCGGAAATGACACCACAACGTTCATAGACTCGACGATTCTCATCTAATCAGTCGATATGTTGCAATCGGTGAGCGCCCATTTGATGGACGAGCGTCGCGGCTCCACGAGAGCCGACCGAAGGCGAAGTACATACGGACATTCGTGCGAATCACCTGCCCATCACTCGCATCACAACTTTCTGATGCCCCCGCCACCTGTCTCATGGATCGGCACACAGATCATCCAGGACTTTCAACCGACAACTGTGGAGCCGACCGAGAACCCCATCGGCTGGGCAGTCTTCAACCCGCTACCCATCCGCGCGCCACCGCCAAGACCACGCATCCGTCAGATCCAAATAACCACAGGTTTGAGCTTTCCCGGATACCTCTCATGATGACACGTCTTCGAATTCAAATTAGGGGTAGAGGGAATGGCGAGACGAAAACAAATTGCTAGAGAAGAGGGAAGGGAAAAACAAGAAGGAGGCGGTGTAGGATAATTATGTTTAGTTTATTGAGATGAGGAGATATGCATATAGACACTAAGAATTCTAATTTTTGAATTTCCAATTCCCAATTCCCAATTCCCATGTCTCATCTGGGGATCCCTTATAACTCGTTTCTTATATAACCTTACTTCATCAATTTCTTCCGGGCCGTCTGCTCTTTTTCTTCATCTGTCCTCGACGAGTTCTTTTTTGTGCTCTTTGCTGCCTTCTCCCACTCTTCTTATTATCCTTTCTCAAGTAACCGACACTCGAAACCTCCGAGTTTCAAGTGTCAAAGTTTAAACTTTTCGTATCACCCAACTAATCAACAATTAAAACATTTGAATCATTGAGTCATTGATCTACCCTGTTTTTTGTGAAAATTCCAGAAGATTCCCTCTCTAGCAGAGTGATATGTGTTGAACAAGACTAGCAGAGCAAGACTTTGAACATTCTTCGCGTAATTCGATACGAATCAGTCACATTTGTAAAGAGAAAGAAACCTAAGATGAGCATTCTTCCGAAAATCCTCGTGTTATTCCTTCGTATCTCTTCTCCATTCACTCCTCCCACTTGGATATTCCCATGGATTGTACAGAAATTGTGTTTTGGCCGGGTCCACCGCCTTGGCCTCATTTTCCTTAAGGTCAACGTCAATTTCAATTCCAAATCTTATAGAGATAGACATCTGTCTAGATTTCGAATCTCGAGCCGGCGTGGACTCAATAAAAATTGTGTTATGAAGAATGAAGAAAAGTCAGTCAAGCTCCAAAACGCCCCAGTTTTTTTTGTGTAGAGGGACGCATTGAATGGCCGAGTAATGCGGATCTTCTCATCTCAATCTTATTTATTCGATATATAGAAGAAAAAATGTTTGTTCGTTCCTTTCCTTTCTCCCCCCCCCCATTTTTCTGCTCTGGTTTCATGTGTCCATAGATGTTTATTTACTATATAGTCGAAACATTGATATTTTTAAGTGTTCTCTCGAATCCAGACATTTTGTTCCGCGTCGCTTGTGACGTGAGAAAATCTAGTTAAGAGAGACGCTCTTTGACCTACAAATGAGATAATCAAGTGTACTCCTCCTCGCGGATTCGACACAGGGGAACGGCTTGTCATGGCTCAGCCACTGGTTGAGAGTGTGTGTGTGTGTGTTTCGAGATACACACCACCACTACCACCACCGACTTTTTGTTTTGTGACATTGAGAGGCGTGTGCCGATATGAAAGAAAGGCATCCGGGGCCATGCAGTGTGTTGGCGCGAGAGGCGAGCAAGAAGCGTCTCTCAAAAGTTTAATTTATGTTTACGAGCATATGTTTCGTTTTTGGTCAAAGCGCTGCGGGCCCCGAAAAAGTCCCGAAACTTACGCGCTCCGCGACTAGCCACAGCAAGGATTTGTTTTTTTTTCCTTCGCTTCCTTCCGCATCCACCACTTCTTGTACCACTTCAGAAATTCCCTCTCTCTCTTACCCTACTGTACCTTCTTTTGTTATGGTGGTCCAAATCCACAGAATCCTCTCAAAACCAATGTATTTCCCAACTGCACTACCATCTCATCTCAGGGCCTCGTTGACAAGGCTTCACGAAAAAAAGCTAGAAAATGGGAGAGAGAGAGAGAGATAGAAAAAAGAAAGGCGCCCCCCTCTGGTGGTGGTGATGGTGGTGGTGGTGGTGCGTCGACGGATGTGAATCTCTAAACAAAATGTAACTTTTCCTTTTTTGCGTGGTTTTGACATTTTCACGCCCTTGTTGTGGTGATATCAACAAGAAGACAACTAGGAGGAAAACGCTCTTTCGCCGCCACCCCCACCATGTTTTTTTCTCTTTCGTGGATTCGAGAACACCCCCTCCCCTTTTTTTGGATAGTTCTTACTTCCTTAAGTTCCAATACCTATAAAGCACTAAAAAATCAATAATCTCGGAACCAAGTAAATTTTCAAGTTCATTTCTAAGCCACCCCCTCCCCCGAAGAACTTCTTCTGGAAACGGCAAAATAACAGGCCTGTCAGCTTATTTCGTTTGTACACATCCTCAGCCTCAGCACCCCGCAAAACACCCCCACAATTTGGCACAATTTATGAAACCGAACCTGTTCGTGTTTTTGGCTTTTCTTTCTTTTCTTTTTTAGAAAAAGTTCCAGCTCTTCTAGCTCTAACTCTAGCTTTAGTTCCATGTGGTTTTTTCCCGGAGCTGAGCTGGAACTTGAAGCTGGAAACATAGATTACCAATCAAGTCAAGCTCCAGTTCCTTATTTCCAAATTCGCCTCAAAACCAAACCTCCTAAATCTTGATAGGGCGTGCCGCGTAGAGCATCAGAAATTATTCACTTTGACCGAGTACTACCACGGAACTTTTGTGGCTCTTGACAAGAGGGGTGGCTCACCGCCAACTAGCACCAATTCTATGTACTAGCTCATCTTTTCCCTTCCGCGCGAATAATTCGCAGCATATGGTGGAAGAGGGGTAGAGAAGAGGGCGAAATCCAAAAACCGATCTACTCAAAAGAATTTACTCCAAAATTCTACGCTCACTAGACCGACTCTTGCCCGCAGTGTGCACTTTTCATTGTCTAAGAATTGAGCCTGGTGGATGCTCAAAGTGCAGCGAAACCTAGCAATTAGTGCCAATGGCTCAACTTTCCAACTGGTCCCCCAGTTCTTCTCAAACTTCATGACTCGATTTCTTCGCTTTTCTCTCACCGACTTCTCTTACATTCTCCACTTCAGCATTCGGTCCTTCTTGTATCCTATCCAGTCACCACCGTCGCCAGCCGCATCGGTTCGATCCGAGTTGCGCCGGCTGACACACACATCAGTCAATGTTCCTTCGAAAATTCTGGAACCAATGGACTCTCGAGGAGAATGCGCGGCGGATGACCATCACGGTCTTGCCGTCGGGCACCAAGAAAGTTCATCTCAAAGAGCCCAACGAACTCGCCGAGTTGTACCCGGATCAGCATAACAGAGGTTGGTTGGTAACGATACACGATTCTCTCTCTCTCTCTCTCTTTTTCTTTATCTCCACTCTCCCCCGCATCTATTCTTTCGTCTGTTTCTGTTTCGCTTTTGATGGATTATTGTGTTAAAGTCGTACACGCGTTCCTTGGAGTCTCTTTTGCTCCTTCCGGTGACATCAAACTGATTCGATTCTCTTTAGAATATAATGCGTTTATATCGCACGCACGCGCAAAAATAGCAAGTCCCCCCAACTGTGGATGTGTCTGCAGGGATGAATATGCTCTCTAGAGTGCAATCATTATCTCGGTGACCCATAATTTCTCAAAAAAACGCCCAGAAAATGGCATGGAACTGACAAGCTTCCCAATTTTTTTGACCTCTCCAGGGGTTCGTTCGAATTCCAAAATCAAAGGCATTGTTGTCGGGACACGTCCGTTTTGTAAAATTGACACATTTCCGCTTCCACTTGCACCCCACCCTGCTTCCCCTCACACACACACATCACACTATCATAAATCATGCAACTCTATACACAACAACCCAAGACGACCCCACCAAAAACTTCTTTGACAAGTGTGACACTGGGCCCCCGTTGGCCCCTTCGTTTAAATGGGCGATAATTCGGGTGGCCTGACGCGGAAAAGACAGACCCCCCCCCAACCCCTTCCACGCGCTGAAGATTTTCCCGGACCAAACGAAATCGGAGCAAAAGTTATTGCTGGAAACGAGGAGGAAAGCGCGGGAAAGAAGAAGATGCCCAGAGACCTTCCACTTTTTTCTTCGTTCCCGAATGTGCTCCCACATTGATAAATGACTTTTAGCTTATGCTCGACGCCCATCTTCCCTCCTTTTTTGGTCGCTCGACGAGGAGAAACCACCAAAAACCTCAAATTGTCAGCAGAAGCATTACAACACTGGGATCATGATGACTGCCGGGGCAGGGGGAAAATGAATGAAGCTTAATCTGGCTATGGGAACTTCGAATAGAGCACAAATCGTGATTTTCAGAAAAAACAAGACCGTCTTCTTTGGTCCCTGTCATGATGACCCTTGAGTCACAGACGAGCCATATTCGGCGGCATTCTATAAATTTTTCACAAGTCAGTTTTAATTAGACTTGGAATTGCTCGCCCTTCTCCACAATTCCAACTATTTCCTGTGCCGGGTTCTGGTGTTGCCGATCCTCTTTCCCCGCCACTCTTTCCCCTCTTTTTGGATTTCTTTTCATCTGCCGCCGGTCCTTTCACAAAGTACCAAGTGACCAAATAGCCAAAAAATGAGGATAATATGTTTGCAGGAACATAGTCATTTGTTTCTTCCCCTCTTAAATCCCTCCCGAAAGAGCACCCAAAGCTTTTGCTCGCTTTTTCGTCATGTTCCGATTCCGAATGACTGCCAATACTGCCCGATGAACAACTCTGATAATGGTCGCATTTGATGATCCTCTCCCATATTTATAAAAAATTTTACGACCAGCTCAAGGGTACATGTTCCAACCAACCATTCGTCGGAAGTTTTCTGAGATTCCCCCAACTTCCGGTCTCCTTCTTCTCTTTGTCTTGAGGTTTGGAAGATGTGGAAATTGGAATTTGGAATTTGGAATTCAGAATTCGGAATTTGGTATGGAATCCAAAATATGATGTTTGGAAAGTGAGAATAACTGACATGATTGAATTTGAAAAACCTTGGACAACTCGGGGGGTACGGAAACGTGTGTACACCCGAAATTCCTCGGTTTTCTCTTGTTCCAAGCCGAGCTTTTTCTTCGTTTTCGAGTAATTTTTCCGACCACTCGGTTGGTGCCGACGAAAAAAAGTTGCGCCCCAGGATCATCCATCAAAACCGGAAGGAGAACCCGACTCTGACCTTTTCTGGTCCTTGAACATGCTCATCATTCAAACGAGCGGCACAGTCGAGCTCCGGCCCGGCAGCGGTCTTTTGAATACACATTCCGAAGGAAGAATGCTAATTCTCCGTCTTCATCTCCCCATTACAATGGTCACAGTGGTCATTTGTAACAAGGATCTCTCCCATCCCTCTTTCATTGTCTCTTCTCAATTATTTTGCCGTTTTTCAAGAAAAGAACCTTTTCCATTTCCCGCGTTTCTTTCCTTTCCTTCCCCAGATAACTATAAAAACGGCTCCCTCCGCCATATTTTCCCTGCCTGGCTAGAAAAGTTGAAGGCTCACATTTTTGAAGACAATTGGCTTAACAGACGAACGACACACATGTCGAACTAACTAGGAGAGGAGACGACCCGCGAAATGTCGTTTTTCTTGTTGCGCCACAAAAATTGGTCCATTTCTCGTTGGTCGAGACACATGTGTTCCATGATGACCATGAGTACGATTCACGCATTTTTAGCGTAGAACGAAGACAATTTTCGAATTTAATTGATGTAGATATCTCAACATCCACAAATTTCAAATTAGCCTAAAGACGTCATAGTCTTCCGAGGAAAAAAAACGTAGTAGATGACAGATATCCAATGATCTCTTCCAAACCGCTTTACTTAACATTCAGAAGATCGCAGGTGAATTATGTCTATGTTTTGACCCTAGTACGTGTTCTGAAAAGTGACATCCTCTAGTCTATCCCGAAGAGAACTCAGTTTGCTATTCATAAGAATTCCCCCCTCTCATCTGCGCCCACATTGTCCATTTCCTACCCATCACCGTTCTGTCATATGACTGCAGATGTTGGTCGGGTTGCCAGTTGACCGATAGCGATGATATTTTCACAAGCGTTCCGCAACGAGCAATTCAGTCCGGCGGTCGCTTTATTCAGCGCCGCCGGTCTTATAAAAACGACTGCCGGAATCAAAGAGGAAGAGGAAGACGAGCAGCAGCATCAGCATCACAAGAAGAAAGGTGATTACGTGCCCGCGGCGGGCAGAAAGGGATTTGAAGGGCATAGTTCCACCCCATTCCCTTTTTCTCCACTGCCAGCGTTTTTTTTTCTCTCTCCCGCGTTGTTTTCTTTGTCTTTGAACTCATTCGCCCAGACCCATTCACCCAGAGAAAACGAATCGCGTGCCGGATTTCAAAAGTCGTCTTGTTCCTTTTTTGAACCCAATTCCAAGCAGTTTGCATAATTACTCTTGGTCCCCAACTTTTTTTCCTGTTTTTTTTTTGCAAAAAATGAAAACCACACCCAGCGCACTTTGGAATACCTAATCGACTTTTTTGACCTACCGCACCCCACTAAACTAGCAAACGTTTCGTTTTAGTATTCATGTAAACGGACCCCTCTACACTTTGTTTCTTGATTTTCGATTCGTTTCCCCCCGATTCCTCGCTGTAGAATGTGGAATGTAGAATGTAGAACCCGCTAGGTTTCCGCCGTCAAAACAAGTATTTTTTGATAAATTGAGCCATCTGACTGGAGTATCAAAAATGTATACTCTTCACCACGGACTGATCTGTTTGACGGGTAGAGGGGAAAGCCTTGAACAAGTGCATTCTCGGTTATTATTCTCCTCGACGCGACATTTCATTCATTCCCTAGAAAAGCCTCCTTCGAGTCCCCAGAGACGCCAGTTCAAGCTATCAGTCCGATTGTCTGCCTACCTTTTATAGTCCTCCTTCCCACAATTTCCATATGGCCCCCGACCTTTGCAGCAATAGAATCGCAGCACCTCGCGGCTGTTGCACACTTTAAATGAAACACACCCTTTCCCGATGGTCGTGATTTCTCCGTTGCAACTTGACGTCGAACAACTGTGCCACAAGTTGAATGGACTCCAAGGTTTCTTTTTTCACCTCGATTCCTCAAAAATTCTCGTTCAAGTGTGTACTTCTCACCCTGCTCAAGTGGATCAGAGAAATTGATGTTCTCCTGTTCTATTTCGAGCAGAAACTAGTTGCACGGCTTTGTAGAAAACTTTGAATGTTTGATTGCAGCCAGTTTGCATTCGAAACCAAAGCGGTTCATTCAACCTTGAAATCTTATTACCATGTATTTGACACTGGCCATTGAGCACTACAGAACCCTCCCCCTCGCTTCACTTTGGGCTCTTCCCAGACACCCCACCCGTCTAGCAAAAATAGAACAAAAAAGAGGAAGAAGACAAACTTATTGAAAAATTAAGCCTTTAGGACCTTTGGGTGTGCGTTTTGTCTCTCCTATGGACCCGTGGTGCCGAATGTGCTAACTTGAGCCGTTTTTGGCTAGGGATGCGACGACAGCGTGCATATCTGCCCCCGCCCTTCTTCTTTCACGCTACGCTATGCAATTCACAAAATGCGAGGCATACGCGAGAAACTGATTTCAACTAGCCTCAACCTCTAACTATGTCTGCCCGCTGAAGACTCGCCGTCAGTCTGTCCTCCTGTCAATTATGTTCTTCTACTCACCGAACGTCGCCTCTTCGTCAACTGGAGCTGGGCATCGGAGAAGCACTCTCACCCATCAGCATCATCTTCATGTCGGACACTTGGACACTCGGCTCTCAGTCCAAATCCCCGAGATTTTAAGCCGAAGCCTGGGCGACCCGTCGGAGAGAGCTCGACTCGTACCCGAACAGCTACGCTTTGTGGTAGATGAGAATCAAGAGCTATGGACACAACCACAACCCAATATTCTCGAACTATGCGCCTCGCCGGTGTCGTCTGTATTCTCAACGCAAGAGCATCGGAGGATGAGTCAGCGGAAGCTGATCCTCCGCAGACCAACTATTTCTATTCAGGAAGATGGGAAAATCATTATTGGTCTGATCACTAGGATCGAAACTCATAACATGTCGATGATTTCTGTAACTTTGTGCTTTCAGATCATGTGACGGCTCGGTGGGAAGGTGCACCAATCAACTCACAATCGGCACTTCTGGATGCGGATGACGGCGCGACTGTGGTCACGGACACCATCAAGGATGACCAGGAGGACAAGGAACCAAAGAGTTGCCCCCAGCAAACCGTCAAGGTTAGTCTCGAAGCGTTTTCTTTCGACTTCGTCATCCCTCCTGAGAATATGCTTTCCCCCCTGTCCTCCGTTGATTTTCCGTTTTCGCAACATTGCCTACTCCCACCGGCAATAAATTCTAAAAACCGCGCAACAACAGAGTCGCAGAACAAAAATTCCCTTCTCTTTTTGTTTCGAAGAGCGCGCCGCGGACAATTTATGACGAGAAAGGGCATGTTCAAACATGAGAACCATCCCAAGTGGCATTCTATAAATCTTGGAATGAGGAAAGTGCGAATAGTGTCTGATGTCATCAGATCCTTGTTGCGAATGGGCTGAAGAGGAAAAAGGAAAAACGTTCAAGTATGAATTATCATGTGAATTTATGATAGCTGTCGGATGGTAAACGCGTTTTTGTTACCAGGCCCCGATCTCTTTAGCAGTCATTCATTTGTTTTTTGCATCGTTCGTTATTTTTTCCAATGTCTCCTCGTAAAGTTGCGTTCGAAGATGAAGCCTCTCCCAAGGTAATTTTCAGTGGGAACCGTCCAATTTACTCTTGAAATTCGTTCACTATCTTTCGTTCACAGTTCTCAAAGGGGAAGAGGGGTTAAAGTAGTTTTCTTAGGCAATTATCCATTCCGCTAAAACAACAACCGGTTGAGCTTTGACTTGACATGAGGCAGTGAGTCGTGGGGGTGAGTTCTCCCCGGGGAATCACTACTATCCATATACACACATCCGGCAAAAATAACGGATTTCGAAAAACGAGAAGGATAGAGAAAGAGAGAGCCGTGGCGAGGGGTTAGGAGAGTGCGTGCCGTGACGAGGGCGCATAAAAATCAAACCCCATATGAGGCGGAGATAGATTGCCTCAAGTACAATGAAATGACTGATGACGGGAAACAAAGTTTTTGCGGCCCCCCACACCACACCACCCAACTTTCCTTAGGGTATCAATGAGGAAAGAAGAGAAAGTTTTCATTGCAGTACATCAAAATCCTCACACCTCACGTGATCCTGGTGTCAGTGTTAATTGGGTACTTGTGTTTGGGTGCCTGGATACTAATGCTTCTGGAAACAAGGACTGAATTGCTCGCAAGGTCGAAGAAGCTAGTCAGGTATGACTATTGGATCTATAAGGAATCTAATCTCAACAAAATTTTTCGTTTTTAGGTTAACAAATTTGATGTCAAATTTCACCGCAGAGAGTTGGAAAATGTTAAGTGACGCTCAGCACGGGATGAGTACAATGGATGAGGGAGAATGGGCGGCTACGTTTCGAGAATGGATGGTTAGAGTGTCAGAAACAGTGGATGACCGGAGACCCATACGAAGGGAGTTAAACCGACCTGATGATCTATCAAATATGCATAACAAGTGGACTTTCCCAACTGCTCTACTATACGTTCTCACCGTCTTAACTACTTGCGGTAGATAGATCTCCAATGGATGCTGCTTCAATGCGACAGTTTTTTTCAGGTTATGGAGAAGTATCAGTAGACACAGACGTTGGAAAGGTGTTCTCGGTGGCTTTTGCACTTGTCGGTATCCCCCTTATGTTCATCACAGCTGCTGATATCGGAAAGTTCCTCTCTGAAACATTGCTCAAATTTGTCAGCTTTTGGAATCGAAGTGTTCGCAAAGTCAAGGTACTCAAGAAGAGCCATTCCTGAAAAAAAGTGATTGTTTAGCAATGGATAAGCCGTGTTCGTCATGGAAGGAGAAAGTCTCTGCAGTCAACTGGCGGACAGAACGATACACTCGATATTTTGGGTGTAGACGGAACGGAGGATAAACTTTGGTTCCCAATAGGTAAATCTTCACTTCCTCTAGCCTTTAAGTCTTTAAGAAGGCCTCTTTTCAATTTTTAATCATACAATTAGCAGTAATAATAATAATCCCATCATAACAGTTCCAAATGGTGAAAGAACGAAATTATGGTTTCCAATCGGTAAGGTTATATGTTCTGTCTATCTCTCCTATGATCTTCAGAGAGTGTTTCTTGAAGCCCTGATTCATCTAACACTTCTCTCTAAATGTCTATCAGTTTCTATTCTTTCCGTTGTTTCCAAACACGTCTCCACGTCACAGTCCGTCTCTATCAATGTCCAACTCTACGATTTCCTTCGTCCCTGTGTGTCTCTTTCTATCCGCGTCTTTCTTCACTCTTTCCTCTGTCCAAAACATCAATTGATACCTTTCCCTTTTTCCCACCACCTCACACAGTGATCTATCACCAGAAAGTGTGTCTGAAACTCCAAAAACATACCGTTTCCAGGTGCATATGTCTCGTGTATCTGCTTGTATTGCTCAATGGGCTCCGCTATGTTCATCAACTGGGAGAGGTAAGAAAAAGGTTTGTGTCATTTCGAGAATTGATTTTTTTTCAAGAACATGGTCTTTTATCCATGCATTTCACTTTGGCTTCAATCTAATCGTCACTGTCGGTCTTGGAGATATCGTCGTCACTGATTACATCTTTCTCTCTCTGATTGTCGCATTTGTAATAGTCGGTGAGAAATACAAATGGGAAAATGGTACTTATCAATTCCTAACTCTTCCAGGACTATCCGTAGTGACGATGTGTGTTGATCTCGCTTCCACTCACCTCAAAGCCTACTTCACAAGAATTCACTATTTCGGAAGAGCCAAACGGTAACGAATCCCTTATACCCACTCGATTCACTGTCCTCGTTCTGTTTCTTTCAGATTCCTTGGAATGAGTGAAGAGCTCAAAGAAATAGTGGCTTTGCTGGGAGCAATGCGACGGAAAAAGGGAGGAAAGGTCACGTGGAATGACGTGCGTGACTTCCTCGACAATGAGCTCCGAGATCGGCCGTTCGAGCCGCATGAGCTTCTAATGAAACTCAGGTTCATCGACGAAACGTCTTCAGGTCTGTCTGTTATGCTAGTTCTAAAGGAACGTCTCCTAATTCAGGAATGTCAACAATCCGCCACAATTCGTTCCAATCCGACTTCTTCCGAGAATCCGAGTACATCCGACGAGTGGCCGCGCTAAGGCCGGAACAACCCGCTTACTTGTGATTGATTATTTCCCGACCCAAAACACTTTCCCCTCCCCCTCCCCTCTCAACAAGCAATTTCTAGGCTTTTTGGACTTGTATATCTCCTATTTCCCATCAATTTCTCTTTCCCCTCTACAGATTGAACCCTACCACTATTCTCTTTCTTCTCTAAGACAAAAACTTCGAAACGGGATCCTCCATTCTCTCAATTGTTCATCAATCCATCTGCTTTATTTATTCGATGCGATCCATCTCATCCTGGATCAGGAAACTTCACAGAACCCTTTATCCTCCCGTTAGGGCCATTTCTGCCATGTCCAACACTGTTCACCCCGCTGTCCATCACGTATTCCTCAATTCCCTCCGTCCGACAATTTCAAACAAAACGAACCCGATCTTTCAGCGCCTCATAGTCTTCTTTTCGAATTTTGTATGAAAAAATTTTGCAAACTTCACCACTTTTGATATCTACAATACTTTCATTCACCAATATATATAAAGCGAATTTCAAAATGACAATTCGTATATAATTATGTGTTTTTGGGTTGGGGTGGATTGGGGGTATATGGCATATAGGGGAAAAATGACTGACTAGTAATCTAGTTTCTTTCACTCACAATTCAAACTTAAAATAAAAATAAAAATGCACATTTGTCAAAGGTAAATATACTGGCTGGTGGTTAGGGAACTAACAGCGCTCAGACGGCGTTCTTCTGTTGGATTGGCGCAGTCACGATTCCTCCGGGTCCGGCGAGAGTGGTCTTGCCCATCAGGTACTCATCAACTTGGCGAGCGCACTGGCGTCCTTCGTGAATGGCCCACACGACGAGGGACTGTCCACGGCGGCAGTCACCGGCAGCGAACACCTTGAATTGTCAAATGAGTTCTAATTCTATTGACTTGGGATGCTTACCTTGGCAACGTCCGAGTCGTACTTGTCCTTCGGGGTTAGGATGTTCGAGCGCGGATCCGTCTTGAGGTTCAACTGTTCGATGACCGACTTCTCGGGTCCGACGAATCCCATGGCAAGGATGCAGAGGTCGCACTCGATGACACGGAGAGACTCGGTCTTCTCCACCAACTTCCACGCGCCCTTCTCGTCCTTCTCCCACTCGACATCGACAATCTCGAGTCCAGTGAGCACCTTGATGCCGGCGGCGTTGGTGGTGGTGAGGAAGCGCTTGGTGGACACCGAGTAGGTTCTTGGGTCCGATCCGGTCTTCTCCTTGGCCTCCTCGTGACCGTAGTCGACGCGGAAGATGAGTGGCCATTCCGGCCATGGGTTCTCCGGCTTGCGACCATCCGATGGTTTCGGGAGGATCTCAAAAGCTCCGACGGTCTTGCATCCGAGACGGTTGCTAGTGGCGATGCAATCGGTGGCAGTGTCACCTCCTCCAAGGATGATGACCTTCTTGTTGGATGGGTCAAGTCCCTCCCAGGCAACCTCGTCTCCGGCGCGACGGCGCTGACTCTTCTCGAGGTACTCCATGGCGAAACAGATTCCCTTGGCATCGCGGCCCTCGACGATGAGGTCACGAGGGGTCGTGCTTCCGGTGCACACAATCACGGCGTCGTTCTCCTTGAGAAGGAAGTCCGCTGGGACGTGCTTTCCGATCTCGGTGTTGGTGAGGAAGCGAACGCCCTCTTGCTCGAGGAGAGTCACACGACGGTCGACGACGAACTTGTCGAGCTTCATGGTTGGGATACCATATCTGAAATCAGAATTTTCGCTTCTGAGTGACGATGCAAAGAACTCACCTCAGAAGTCCTCCGACGCGGTTCTTGCGCTCGTAGACCACAACAGTGTGGCCGACCTTGATGAGTTGGGCGGCAGCTCCAAGGCCAGATGGTCCAGATCCAATGATAGCAATCCTCTTGCCAGTGTTGAAAGCCGGCTTGCACGGCTTCATCCATCCTTGCATGAACGCGTAATCAATGATTGCGCACTCAATCGACTTGATGGTAACCGCCGGGGATCCGATTCCCAAGGTGCACGCACCTTCACACGGAGCCGGACAGACACGTCCAGTGAACTCTGGGAAGTTGTTGGTCTGGAGGAGTTGCTCGAGGGCTTGACGCCAGTTCTTCTTGAACACAAAGTCGTTCCACTTCGGGATGATGTTTCCGAGTGGGCATCCAGAGTGTCCCTGACAGAACGGAACTCCACAGTCCATACAACGAGCGGCCTGCTCGCGGATGTTGCTGCGGATGGCCTCGAAGTCGTAGACCTCATCCCAATCGTTGAGTCGTTCCTTCGTGTCGCGGTAGATCTTCTTCTGGCGGTTGTACTTGACGAATCCGCGAAGTTTGTCAAGTGGCTCGTCCTTCTTGCGCAAGTGCGCCGGAACTCCGAGACTCTCAATGTCGACGCTTGGCTTCTTCTCGACAAACTGAAAAATGGGGAGAATTGACGTCAAATCAAGCTTGCAAAAGGAGGGGATCTATGTTTCTAATACATTTCAAAACAAGGATTCGTCAGTCCTCGAGAAGGAAGGAACAGACGAGAATAGACTGCTGATCCAAAAAAAGCTAATTACAACATAGCACGTCATCATTTTGCTCTGTTTTTTTCTTCCTTTCCTCGCCTGCTCAAACCTTCATTTTGTTGTCGCCAACTTTATTGGCTCCATACTCACCTCTTCCTCGTCGGAATGATCGTCGAGATCCGACTTGTTATCCTCCTCCTCTTCCAAGTCGGCGGCGTCTTGCAAGTCTTCCTCGTTCTCGAATCCGGCCAAGTCTTGCGGGCGCAAGCTCTTCGAAAGTCGACGCTGCTTGCGGTTGTCGCCGAGCTGAAACTTCACATTTATTCCTCATGTCCTCGGAAGGTATCTCTCTCTCTCAGTTCTAATACTACATGCACGTTTTTGGAAGAGGGGAGCAAGTGTGAATTCTCTGTAAATGATTTCAAGTAACAATACAAACTAGGCACAATCACGACTATTCGGCATCTACACAAATCTACCTTTGGGACACGGAGAGTATTTTTATCCTGAAAGTGATAATCAGCTAGTTTTGACAGATTGAACATTTCTATCTTCTGACATGGTCGCATCACTCACCAGACTCTTCTTTCTCAGCGCCTCCTTCTGCTTCTTGGTGTGGTGACGAATAGTTGGAGCAATCTGCATGTCCATCGACAGAGTTCGGGTGCGCGGCTTCGAGTCGTCCACCGAGAGCAGGCTCATGTCCTGGTTGGCTCTCTCGAGCTCAGCCTCCTTCTTGCGTTCCTCCTCTTGCTCATTGAGCACACGCTTGTAATCACGTGGGAACACCTTGATGATCTTGAGGTGCTCACGCTGCCAGTTGGCGATGATTCGTTGTCCGAGCTCCGAACCAGTCAGCTTGACAAACTCCTCGATCTTGGACTTGACAAAGATCAGATCCTCGGTAGTGGCATCGTCAAGGTCAACAGTCGCAGAGTTGATAAGACGCGAGAAGTTGTCCTCTCTGAAAGCGTGTCATATGAATTTGAAATATAGATAGAAAGCTTACTGAGCAAAGAGATAAGCGATTCCTCCGCTCATCGCCGCCGCGAAGTTTCTTCCGATGGTTCCAAGAACAATGACTCGTCCACCAGTCATGTACTCGCATCCGTGGTCTCCGACAGCTTCAACGATGGCGTTGGCTCCAGAGTTTCTAACCGCGAATCTTTCTCCAGCGACTCCGCGGAACCAGCAGTCTCCCGAAGTGGCACCGTAAAGAGCCACGTTTCCAATGATCGAGTTCTCCTCCGACTTGTAGATAGCCGACTTTGGTGGGAACACGACAATCTTTCCTCCAGAGAGACACTTTCCGACATAGTCATTGGCGTCTCCTTCCAGAGTCACAGAGACTCCCTTGGCGAGGAAGGCGCAGAACGATTGTCCAGCGTGACCCTTCAGGTTGATAGTGATCGAGCGGGATCCCTCAAGTCCGAGTTCTCCGTATCGCTTGGAGATCTCATAAGAGATTCTAGTTCCAAAGGTACGATCGAGGTTGGTGATGTACTGGTCGTCGAAGACCTTGTGCTCTCCGTTCTCACTGAACACGTTGTCAATCTCAGTGAGCAGCTTGGTCTCAAGCGCTCCCATTTCAATGACTTGCTTCACACTTCCTCCCTTGATCGACACGTTTGGGAACATTTGCTGAGCGTTCTTGAGGATGGATCCAAACTCCAGCATAGTAGCCTTCTTGTTGACTGGGTTAGGAGAGGCGTAGAGAAGGTCAGTGCGACCGACGGCTTCTTCCAGTTTGTGGAGTCCGAGCTTCGAGAGGAAGTAGCGGACCTCCTCGGCGACCATGAACATGTAGTTGACAACGTGCTCCGGCTTTCCTTCAAACTTGGCACGAAGCACCGGGTCTTGAGTGGCAACTCCGACTGGGCAAGTGTTCAAGTGACACTTTCTCATCATGGTGCATCCAAGAACAATCAGTGGGGCAGTTGACATTCCAAACTCGTCGGCTCCCAGAAGCGCGGCAATCATGACGTCACGTCCAGTACGGATTTGTCCGTCGGCTTGAAGAACGACGCGAGAGCGAAGATTGTTCATCGTCAACACTTGATGCGTCTCGGCGACTCCCAACTCCCACGGCAGTCCGGCGTGCTTGATTCCGGTCCACGAGGAAGCTCCGGTTCCACCATCATGTCCGGAGACAGTGATATGGTCGGCGTTTCCTTTAGCGACACCAGCGGCGATGATTCCGACACCGGCCTCCGAGACGAGCTTGACACTGACACGAGCCACCGGGTTGGCGCACTTGAGATCGTAGATAAGCTGAAAAAATAATTATCTTCCCGTCTAGCCTTCTTCCTTGTTTGTCTTGTTTTGAGAAAAGGGGATTTTCCGAGATAGCGCTTTTTTCTTTTTCTTCTCGGTAAAAGGGAAAAAAACAAAAAGGTCAAGAGTATCTCTCGTCAAGATCGGACTGTTTGTGGGCGGGCGCTGGGTCGAGACACAAATCGAATTTTCCAGATTAGCTTCCTGCTTCTTATTTACAAGGCCGCCGCCGCCGCAGCGAATGGGACGCGTTGAGTTCAATTATTCAGTTTTCTCCCTAAACCCCCGGCTTCCAACACTCCTACTTCATTAGCAATGCGGAACCATTGTATTCGCCCCCCAGTTCCAACTAACCTGCGCAAGATCCTCAATACTGTAGATGTCGTGGTGAGGTGGTGGCGAGATGAGTCCCACTCCAGCCGTCGACTTTCTCGTGTCCGCAATATCCTTGGTGACCTTGTGTCCCGGAAGCTCTCCTCCCTCTCCTGGCTTAGCTCCCTGAGCCATCTTAATCTGCAGCTCATCCGCGTTGGCCAGGTAGGACGAGGTGACTCCGAAGCGGGCAGAAGCGACCTGTTTGATAGCCGAGCGGAGATTCTCGTTCGGATCTTGCCCCTTGCGGTATCTCTCCGGCTTCTCTCCTCCTTCACCAGTATTCGATTTCGCTCCGATGCGATTCATGGCGACTGCGAGAGCAGTGTGCGCTTCCCAAGAAATGGAACCGAAAGACATGGCTCCAGTGACAAAACGCTTCACAATCTCGCTAGCCGGCTCCACTTCACTCAGCGGGATCTGGATCTTCTTGCTAGTCTTAATCTCAAGTTGTCCACGAAGTGTGCACCAGCGTTGAGCCATGTTGGACGCTTGCGAGTATTCTTGGAAGGTCTTCGAGTTATTGAGACGAGTAGCCGCCTGAAAAAGCGCACTAATTAGTACCATCACTTCCTGGTAATGGCGTCCGAACCTGAAGTTTGGCAATAGCCAATGGCTCGTTAATGTGCTTCTCTCCTCCAGCTCTCCAGTGGAATGTGCCGCTAGCGACCAGAGTCTTCGAGTCTCCTAAAAAGCCAAAAGTTACTATTTTTGAAAGTGCTCCACAGCCGATGGTGCACTCTTTTCGGCATTCCCTTCGAAACGTTCATATTTCACAAACAGTTACAGCGTATTTGATGTATGTTTTAAGCAAACTCAGGTGAAAGTAGTAAAGCAAAGCCATGCACACCACAACATAGTTTAGAGTGGGAAAAGCACTGTTAGAAGGGGGCTGTACTCTTACCATAGTCGATTCCGAGAGCATGGGTTGGATCTAAAAGGTAGAAGAGATAGATGGATGGAAAGATAACACTCGACAAAATTAGGTGAGAGAAAGGAGAAGTACTCGAAGAAGTGTGTTGTTTGTTCGACTTGAGTGTTGGTATTGGTTAACGAATGATAGGAAAAACCGAAATGTGAGCGTCAACTCCCCCCTCAACCTCTCCAAGAATTATCAAAAGGCAACTACTGAAAACTAGTAGGAGTGATGTGAAAGTGTACATGTGTGTTGCAGTAGTAGTGAGAAGTGAATCTAGAATCAAATTGTGCCAATTTCCACACCTTCCACTTGAGTGAAACTATGACATGACGTATGTAGTAGTAAGATGTCCTCATCCTCATTCTCATCTCTTTTCCCCCCTTTTCTTCTCCCCTCTTCATTCGCCAAGTCATTCTCCAAGTTTGTGACATTTATGATAGGCACATGGGCGCCTCGTCACGACGTCTTCTAAACTCATTCTACACTTTTACTCAATTTGGCTCCTCGCCTGATCACTTCATTATACGACTTCCTCTTCCTCCCGGGTCCGCTAGTTTTCAAGTATTCTCTAGTTGACGGAACATTTCGAGGGGGAAGGGAAGAAAAACTTCCTCCAAAGACCAAAATCTGTTTCTGTTTTTGTTTCCCACCACGAAAATCGCTCGAGGGCATTGTTATTCACGTCTTCTGTCGGCTCCCCCTTCCCTCCGGTTCTTGTAAAAAGGATAAGTCTAATTACCGAATGACGCGTCCGTCGTCGTCGGAAAAGCGGATCGGTGCCGTTTGAGCGCCTCGGCCGCCAAAATCTCGAATGTGGCGCCTCCAAGTCGCGAGACAGTGTTTTTAAAGCACATCTCGACAACATCCTTCGAGAGTCCCACGATTTCAAAGATTTGAGCGTGCTGCAAAACAGGCGGATTAGAGAATACGGGGCGGGGGGAATGGGAAATTTGCTGCATAGCGAGACTTGTGAAACGGCACGTCCCATTCGAGTTCCTCCGTCTTCCCTCCTACTCACCTTGTACGAGTGCAGCGTCGAGATTCCCATCTTCGCCATAACCTTGAAGATACCACGCTCAACTCCTTGACGGTATCCCTGGTAGACTTGATCGTCATTCAATTCCTTGTCCAAAAGTCCCAAGTTGCGCAGACGGTACATCGTCTCGTAAACCATATACGGACAGATAGCGTCCGCTCCGAAACCCAGGAGGACACAGAAGTCGTGCACGACACGAGCCTCTCCAGTCTCCACGACAATAGCCACTTTCATACGAAGCCGATGGCGGATAAGGCATTGATGAATGGCGCCGACGGCGAGGAGAGATGGAATCGGGACGCGTTCGGCGCTGGCATTTCGGTCAGAGAGCACGAGCATCTGGTAGCCATCGAGAGCAGCCGTGCAAGCGGCGCAGCACATTGCATCGAGGCCAGGGACCAATCCTAAAAATAGTTATTTCACATTCTGCATGTTTCACGTTTTCCTCCGCCGCGGAATTCCTTGTTTATGACTGAGCCATTAGTCAGTAGTGTCATATGTACTTCCTAGTCCCTTACACAACCAATTGGCTTCTTTATCTCTTCGTACCTTTCACTCCGTATCTGACCGGGAACGTCGTGTCAATCACCTTCGACTTCCATCCCTTGTACATGGTGCGCTTGATGACCTGAAACAAAGTTCGAGTGAGTCAAGACGTGCGTCACAGACATCTCCCAAATTCCCATAAGACCCTTAACGAGTGGTGCCCGGAGGCGGGGCTTTCGCTAATTTTTTCAAGTATAAATGGGAGCCTTCACAACACTCTGATAGCATTTCTGACTCATGTTCCTCTCGATTGCCTTTTCCATTTTCGATTCGTTTTCTTCCCCCTTCCCCTACTCACCTCCATATCAACCATGGAGAGGATGGGCTGCTCCAAAATGAGGCGGCTTGCAAGCTCCGTATCCGGTTCGAGCATGTTCGATTCGGGTCCAATTGGGCATCTCAACGACATGACAATCTGCTCGCGGAACGGGTCGATTGGCGGGTTGGTGACCTGTAAGCGGGCTTTTCGTGTTCATCCATTCTCCCACGCGTCTTTTCCCAATCCTTCACGTCATGGTCAGAGGACCGCGGAAAACATTCAGTTAAAGGGGGGGGGGGGGGGCGATGGCTTCTCGGAAAAACGAGCGAAGGAGCTTCTACTAAAATTACGAACTTCGAGACGCCAAAGAGCCATTCTCCGGCCAGCGGCTCCTCCAGTTTGTTTTCTCTTCCCTAATCAACTACAAAGGAGTTGAAAGGGGGGCTCCGAATGACTCTCTGTCTGCCAAAACAATTTAACGACCTCTAGTCCGGGATGAAGGATTCAAGTCTGATCCATCATCCCAATCTCATTCCTCCCGTTGAACCCTTCCCTTACCTGAGCGAACAGCTGCTGGAAGTAGCTGAACAGCAACGGGCTGTAGTCCGACAGACAAGCCAACGCCGCGTCGTTTCCCATGGATCCCAGCGCTTCCTTCTTTTCCTTGATCATCGGGACTAGAAGCAGACTGAAAGTGTCGTGGGTGTAGGCGTAGAGAGCCAAACGGCGATCCGAATCGAGATGAACATCCTTCTTCTTGATCAGCAACGGATTGACTTGCTCCAAATGCCAACGGTTGAGATACTCGTTGGTGACGGCGCCATGTGAGAGCTGAAATATGAGAATCAAATTTTAATGTGTTTGTTCTCCAATCCCTCCTCACCACATCGTCCTTGCGAATCAGATCCAAGTAGATTCTCGACGACGACAGTTGCTTGTGAGGTCTTGAGAGGGCGATTCTCGTCTTGAGGTCCTCATCAAGCTCGATCTTCTTGAGATGAGTGTCCACCAAGAGCATGCGTCCCGGACGGAGGCGATCCTGAAATATGACCGTTTTCATTGTGTCTTTCGAGCGAAAATCAAGTGTATTCCCATTCTCCCGGGTCCATGAGTAATGCTAGTCTCTTTTTGCTTCTTCCCATTCTCCTTTCAATCATCAATCTCATGATGACGATGTTTGCTTGCTTAGTTGCTCTTGACGCGTTTCGACGAGCTAGTTAACACTGAAATCCGAGCCCGAGTGGCTAATGAGCAAAATGTGCGCGTATGTGTGTGTACATCTCTTTGAAAAATCATCTTCTCCCCCGCGCACAACTTCTCCATTTTCAGGTACTCACTCGCATACCGAGCTCCGCCTGACTCACTGTCAGCCGCCACCCGCCCCATCCCCAACCACTTGTCGAAGAATCATGCAACTGTCCGGCATCGTGTCTGCTCTTTTCCTCGTCCTCCTCGCCGTTATTGTAAGTCCATTCCAAATTGTGCAACCCAAACGGATACTGCCAACAAGCCGCGATCAACTATTACGCGGACAACTCGCTTATTTAAAGGGTACTACTGTCGCCCAATCAGTTGTTTCCAACAATGAGCTCGGGCCGTTCGAGGCGTCCATGATGTCCAAGCGTCTCCGCGGAGAGCCAATTCGCTTCGGAAAGCGGTCCCCCCGCGAGCCAATCCGGTGAGTTACCAACAAAACGGATGTGTACGACACGACGACACTCTACGAATGTGAAGCCAAAATTGATGGTTCCACACTTAGTCACTCATTTTCGCATCTTTCAAATTTCGTCAATACCCTTTTCGCTCTTACGAAAAACAGCCATTAATCAATCGTACCACGTCATTTCTCACTCTCACATGCTTCTGACGCACTAATTGCGAAACACGGTTTCAGTTTCGGAAAGCGATTCAACCCTCTTCCGGACTACGACTTCCAATAGTCACATCAACGACGATGCAGCCACTTTGAAGAAGAGATCCCCCTTTTTCCATCTAACTCATTTAGCTTTCACACACACACCTTGTCTCTAATCCTCCCCCTCTCAACTTTTGCTGCTTACTTCCAATAAAGTGGTTGGGTTCCGAATGGAATAATAGCCCATCTGTTAACCAATTGTTACTTTTTTGGGGGTTTCTTCTAGTCACGTCTCTCTCGACATGGCACACAATGTGAAGCTAAAGAGGAAATGGGTCAATTGTCGATTCTAGCGCTCTAGGGTCATTTTCCTGACCGCATCGCCGTGGGGGTCAGTTCCACCTTTTGAAATCCCCTGCTGATTTTGCTCGGCGAGCCGAAGAGCTTGTTGTTTTCGGGGATTCGTACCCAACAATTACCCGGTCCACCCGGTGATGGGGTTTGCGTGCGGTTCGCCACAACCAAACTGTCACCAATTGTGTGAAATTGAAGGTTTCATATCGCGTGTGCGTCAAAAACTCGTTAACACAATTATCCGTGAGCGCGAAAAGGACAGATTTAAGTGTTGGTTGAGCGGTGGGGGGGAGCCGCCCGTTTGCACCACACCTCCTCTGCCAGTTCTCAGTTTTTCACCGGAGCCCGGAGCCCGGAGCTGCTCCGAGCTTGTACAGCGCGGATTTCTAAGTGAGCAAACTCCTACGCGCTCCCAATCCAAACTTAGCGCCCACCTACTCGTGCCAATTATCGGGCACGAAACATTCCAAAAATGTCATATGACGATGTCTTTCAATTCGAGATTCCATTGTCCTTCTCCTCCTTCTCCCACCTTTCCCATCCGGTCCTAATAGTCCGAAATTCGTGCGCGCACGTCAAAAACGCTCCGCTCACACAATAAGCGGTGTGAAACATTTTTCAAGCTGTGAATAGCACCAACCAGGGACCCCGAGAACCCGCCCCATCAAGAAAAACGTTTCTTTGTCCGCCCCATTTTTAAGTGTTGGTACTTAATAAAGTCAACTTCGGCCCAACCAACCCACTCATTCGTTTTGGCTCGGTTCAGCTCGGCTGAGCAGAGCCGTGAGCAAAAGTCGTATTGGCAATTCTTCAACATATATTTCATAGAGTTCTAGAATATTTACCCGAGGTGTGGTGGTGTGGAGTGATGTTAAAATTCATACGCCCCAATAAGACGGCGGGAACCTCTCTCCGACTCATAATATACCTCCCCACACGTCTTCACTTCGGTGCAGTCAACCAGACTCGTTTCGAATATGAGAATACTTGCAAATAAGTGTCCACGCTCGCCACATTTCAATTTCTCGGTAGTAGCTCACATCATTCTTTCCCCCCGCCTTAAAGTTCCAGTCACCACCACCTCCGCCCCATTCGTTCACCTTTCCAGGTCCCCCCGAGTGTAGCTTCCGCAACACCCACCAATGATTTCGATCAACCAACTCATCGTCTTGTTCTGTGTGGGTTGCGCAATTGTGGTGGCTTCGGGTAAGGAATACTGTAGTTGAGCGCGCTTCTCAAAGTTAGATTACTGTAGACGCGACACCAAAACGATCTCCATTGGGAACAATGCGATTCGGCAAGCGCTCTTTTGATGAGGACTTGATGGCGGAGGACGGTTACTATCCGGGCGTCTACGTCAAACGGTCCAATGTGGACTCGGAGCCCGTCATCCGAGACCAGCGAACTCCGCTAGGAACGATGCGCTTCGGCAAGCGTAGCACTGGTGAGAACGCCATTTAGGATAAGACTTAAGGAGAAGTTTCTAGAGCCTTTCGGAACAATGCGTTTCGGCAAGCGGGAGGCTGAGGAAGCACCATTCGGAACCATGCGCTTCGGAAAACGTGACAACGGTTAGAAACCCGTTCTAAAAATTAGGAGATTCATCTCGATCTTGTTTAGAACCCTTCGGAACAATGAGATTCGGAAAGCGAGCATCGGAGGATCAGGCTCCATTCGGCACCATGCGTTTCGGCAAGCGGGAGACTGAGGACGCGCCATTCGGAACAATGCGTTTTGGAAAGAGAGCATCTGGTGAGTTACAGTAGTCATCGTTACAGCAAGCAATTAACCAAGGACTTTCAGACGAGCCCCTCGGAACCATGCGCTTCGGAAAACGATCGTCCGACGCTCCATTCGGAACCATGCGCTTCGGCAAGAGAACCCCTCTCGGAACCATGCGTTTCGGAAAGTAACTCTCTCCCCCCTCCTCTTCCCTTTTTTTCCCCGGCAAAGACAGTGGCTACAACAACATCTCTCTCTCTCTCATTTGACTCTCCCCCAAACTCCGAACTATCATTTATTGTAATGGGCTCTTCTCGCAAGCAAAAACGCACACAAAAACAAATTGGTTTGTCAGTTTGTCATCTTCTCATCTCTCCACCAACAACTCTCACACCTTCTTCCTTCTATCCCCCCGTTCCTCGCCTCTTCTCATCAAGTGGTTTGCATAGATTGGAGAATAAATTAATGTTATTATTCAACGTGTTTTGTTTGTGTTCAAACTACCCAAGTGTTCCTTCCTTCCTTTCCTTCATTCCTTCTTACACGTCAGCCAAGAATGAAAGATCGGAGGGCTCGAGAGAAAGTTTTTGTGTCGACGAAATTTCATGGTTCGGTCGTCTTGACTGCCGAAAACTTCCGGTGTTTTTCGCGGATAGATTTTGACGTTTTTTCAGCCTCCCCGGTTACAGGATACTTCCGACACTCAAATGGGTAGATGGCCGTCTTGTTACCCTCCCTTCTCATCAAGCGATGACTCAATTTCCAGCCAATGACGGCACAAGAAGCGGTGGGAGGAGGAAGGGAGGGAAACGAGGAGGAAATGTATTATAGATGAACTAGCAAATTGAAATTGAAGCGAGCAACCACAGACGTGTTTTTACACGTGTTTTGTTTGCATCCTACCCTACGATCAGACGACGACTCGGAGCAGATAGTCTTTGCTTTTTGCTCACTCAATTCTCACCCGAGACGTGGTGTTGGAAGGGCAAGTCATACCGGTCAATACAGTGGGAAAATCCCCCCGAAATTCCGGATTCCCCCACGACGAAAACCTTACGAAATCAATCTGTGACATCATGATGCATTTCTGAACGGTTCTCAAGCACTCATCATGCCTAGATGACCTCTCCAGCGAGCCCGAATTACAATTCGAGATGACGTCTTGACGGAGATTCGAAATTTCGAATAGGAAGACGCACTCAAGTGTGCAAACACTTCTCTCCCGATGACGAGGGGACTGTCGAACGGGGAAGACGTCTGGAGGGTCCTAGACATCGTTTTTGCAGAAAACCCAAATTCTTGAAAACTCGGGACCGTGTACTCTGTCTAAAACGTTCCGTTCCATGCGATTTCAAATTTGCAATTCTGCACTTGCTGTTTTCCCCCCTTCATTGTGTCGTCGTCCCGACCACTGTTCTTAATATGTCAGATTTTTGGTGACCCTATCTGCCTCGTTTTCCTTGCATACCTCACACCACCCCCGTCTTCCGCTATCATCCTCATGTTTCACTCGATCCCCTCCCCGCGGGTTTCGAATCTCCAAATATCCGAAAAAGGATAGCAAAAGGAAAGGAAAGAGAATAGCGGGGAGGGAAGAAATGGCGAAAAGCGGCAAAGCGACACGAAAATTCCATATTATTTTCATTTCTCAAAAGCGACCATAAATTGTGAACCAGCTAATCTTTTGGATGAGCGAACAACAATGCCCCAATTTTCGCCTCTTTTCACTATAAGCGATCGGATGGAAAAGCAGCTGAGGTGCAAAAGAGCATCTCTTATTTTGGAAGAAGACATTGGAAGGGACAATACGAGACATTTTGCAATTTGCATTCCAAATTAATGGCTATTGAGGGACGCTGCGGGAAGAGCATAATAAATCCGTATAGAGGGTGTGGATCTTCGCACTCAATTCGTCAAGCTGCCCAATTTCCGACATGTGACGTCACAAGAGCAAAAGCTACAGTAATCCGAAAAGTGCCCTTCTATAAATATCCCTTCTTCCCTCCCAGTGAGCAATGTATCGTCGTTCAGAAAAACACAAGCACATCCCAGTGCACTCTACAGAATTATTAACCATCGCCAATGTTCTCCGTGATTTTTTGCGCTTCTAGTCCAAAAATCTCCGTGTTCATCCATCAGAAATGGAAATGATGATAATTTCCACGCCGGTTAAACGCATTGTTCTGTTTTGCATAGAATGACAATGAAGAGTCCCCGTGGTCTCTTTCATGAGCAGGGAGAGTGAACAAAAATAAAACTAAACAACACGACCAATTTCTCAGAACTTTCCCCTTGAGTTTTTCTCAAAAAAATAGATATAAACCGCCGCAGACAATTCGAATTTTCACATCAAAATGTCATGAAAACTTGTGTTGCACGTAAAGGAAAAGTTATAGCTATTTGCCGCGCGACTACGGTATCTGAATTACGTCGTGTTATTCTATTCGGAATGGCCCTCGAATAAGATTTCCATAAAATCAAGAGTCCCCTTTCCAAAATCATGGCTATTATGTATGTATGACGTGTCGCCGGTGGAAAACATGTCACCGACCGTTGCCCAGACACCCACGCGGTTCTTTGATTAACAACTTGTGTGATTCGTCTGATTTCTCGTGTACCACTTGTTTCAGTATTCCCAGTGTTCCAGTGTCACAACCCGCTCCAAACGTAATCCACTAATTCCCTAATCACACACACACCAACCCGAGACGAGATGCGGAATTAGAATTGGAGTTGTGTTTTGAGCCAAAACAACCGCCTGCGGCTCTAGTTTCATTTCCAGCCCATCCAGGAAGAGAACGCGGGGGGGGGGGTTATCAAATTTTCAAATTGGTCCCACTTAATTCATTTGTGTGTCTCACCGGTGGCTACTCGATGAGTCTGTGTGTTGCCTTCGGACCGGACCACCAACAATCAAAAAACAAGGATCCAACGCACAGGCGGCGGCTTCTCGTGGATCGTGGAATGAGCAAGACAAGACAATAAACGAAAACATGCGCTCTCATTCCAATTCAAATTCCCACCGCAAACCGACACGAGAAAAGAAAGAGAGTGGGAGGAATGAGGCATATGTGTCACCACGTCATTCTCTTTATCGTGCTCTTGTCAATTTTTAAGGTTGTGTGTGTGGTTGGTGTCGCAAATTAGTTATTGAAAATAGACAGCAAACGCAAAAAAAAAACGCGACAAAAATGTCCCCCCGTCGTCTTCACCAGAATAGAATTTAATCGAATTCAATAGGTTAGGAGGCTGAAGAGCTCTTTTTTAGACACGATTCTTTGATCGACACAAAAAAAGGGAAAGAAAGCGAATGACGACAAGTTTGCAAGATTTCTATAGAGTCAAAATGGGGCCAGTCATAATCGAGTGTTCAGGCTCTAAAATTAGTAGAGCAATCTTTCCGTCTCGCCGAGTTTGCGACATTTTGAAAGCGTCTGGCTTATTCATAAAGGTCCTCTTTGGAAATCCCCGAGAATTGATGTCATCAGATTCTTATTTTTTTTGCTCAAAAATAGTACATCAAGTCCAATCTTTTGCACTCTGACGTGGGTGGTGGGGGTGGGTGGAGAAAAAGTTTTGCAAGTTCGCCAGAACGTCTTGAACACAAAATACTCGTCCGACACAACAATCATACACAATTCGGTTACTTTCCGAACAAAGACGTGTTATTTTTGTGAACGTTGTCGTCGTCGTGCCGTCCCGCCGTTTGATATACCCATCCCAGTGAAATCTCGTCACTTTTTGTCTACCCAAGTGGGAACGCACACACGCACGAATACCACATTGTTCCCCCGATTTTAAGAGCAAAATATTCGCGAGAGGCAACTATAATACGCTGGCCCATTTCCGTCTACAACACACGAGCCATAAGAAGAAGCCATTATTGGTATCGAAATTCTTGCTCGTTTCCAACATTTAATCGCTCTGGCGTGCGTGTGTGTGTGCGTGGCCAAATCTGTCGGTGGTTTTCTCGTGAAAAAATCCTTGGCGATTGTGACCTCCAGTTTTTGGAAACACATTGGTAAACACCATTCTCGGCCTACTATTGCACCCCATTCACAGCCCCCAAAAGCTCATTTTCCGCTTCGAAGAGGATACTGTAAGTGGGCGACGAAATTGGCAATTTCCAATCTCAAGTCTTTCTCCTCTCTTCCGCCGCTGCCGCCCCGTCCTCTTCCTTTTGGCTCCACCCCTGTCATCCTACTCCGCCGTTTCTCATTCTGCGCACTCTTGCTCTCCAAAGCCACGCCCATTATTGTGAACATCGCCGAGAAGACAATCGGAGGAGGGCTCACCTTACATTCGACGCTGGTGTCGGGCTCCGGAGGCGGTGAGCTGCCTTCGAGCTCCTCTCCCGAATCACCCATTCTCAAGTAGTCGTGTACCACTCTCCACTTCTTAATAATAGATCACTACCACCACTACCACGAGTACAAAGAAAAAAATTGTCGCCTCCGTTTCCACTATACGAGACCCAGTTCCAAGTACTAACTAGTCACTTTTAGGTATGTTCTCCGTTCGTAGCTTCTTGGCTCTCTTCTGCGTCCTTATCTTGGCTCTCTCTACCATCAACGCGGCGCCCAACCGTGTCCTCATGCGGTAAGAACCAGTGGGCCCCCAGAAGCTTTCTAAAAGTCACTTTCAGTTTCGGAAAGCGCGGAGGAAACAGCGAGGGCCATGTGGGCTACCGCTTCGTTCCGGCTGCGGCTCCGGCGATCGCCGAATACATCGACGTCGACGAGTGAGTTTACCAACGGTCTCCTAACCTATAGACAATGCGTATTTTCAGCGCTCTCCTGGGCCAAGACCGCTTCTAAATCCAGCACAACAACCACTACCACCACCACCAAAAACAATGCACTACCCTTTCTCACCATATGAACATCTTCCTGTAGACGTCAAAAGTCAGCCGATCAGAGACAAATGTTTTGTTTGATTTCCCCCTCTCTCTCTCATTTCCTCCTCCCATCACTTCTCTTGACTTCGCTCGCGATCAAAGCCCCCGAATCCCAATCCTCCTTCCCTTTTTCTTCCCTTCCTATGAGACTGTAATTCTATATTTGCCCCTTGTCCGTTGTGCTGGATAAAACTCCTGTTGTGAACAAAAAATGCGAGGAAACGTGTCGAAGACCACAAAAAACGAGAAACGAAAGAATGTAGCTGTGAAGGCAACATCACCAATCGGGAATAATTCAATCTCGTTTCCGACAATCTGTTCGCTTGAGCGATGCTCATTGATGGCGTCGAAGGGGGATTCATTCATATTTCATAGCTTTGCCCATTCTTCGCATTGCGGCGACGAGGAAGAAACCGCGACGCGGCCCCACGCACTTTTGATAAAAAGCGAGACATTCAGTCGCTTCCCCCCTTTTCTCGCTCACCTTCTTGACGACCTTCTCGATGGGAATGTCGTTGACGCCGACTTCAGAGCTCAAGTACAAATGATCGTCCTCTGTCAAGTAGTATCTCGCCGGGCGCAGTCCGTTTCGGTCAAGGATCGCACCAATGTATCGTCCATCGGAGAAGGCAAGAAGCGCTGCAAAGTGGGTGTTGAATTTCAAATGTCAATCGTCGCCAAAACGCTGCTGCCAGTGGCACGTCTTCATTTTTCATTGCAAGCTTCCCACATTAATCAAATGAAGGACATTCGAACTCTTTCCACATCATTTTGTTCTAGTTCAGTAGGGAGGGGGGGGGGGGAAATTGAATATTCCAAGACTCCAATCGGAGGCTTTAAAAGAGGTCAAAGGTTTTCTTGTTTCTATACATGTCTTGGTTTCAGGCGCTCCGCAGTGCTACTCAGGAATGACTACTACATTTTAAGTAGACAGACACATCACTCGAAAACAATCCTAAAGGGACACATCTGTAGTACGAACATGATTACGCCGCGACACAGAGTGTGGGTGTTCGCGGTCTTCTCCGAAGCTGATCTCTAATCAGAGCCCTCCGAATTATAGTGTCTGTCGCGCGTCAGACCACATCCGACCAGACAGATCGTTTCCCACACTATTGAGTTTCTTTTGCACTTTAGCTCACTAAGACGTTTGCACTACGTGGCTAAAAGAAATAGATAAAGGATTCACCAGGTCCATCCCACGGTTCCATGCTCATCGCGGCCCAGCGGTAGAAGTGCTTCTTCTCGGACGGCATGTCGTCGTCCTTCTCCCACGCCTCGGGGACCATTGTCATCGCGGCTTCCGGCAGCGATCTTCCTCCGGCACGCACCAGGAACTCCATCACGTTGTCGAGGCATCCGGAATCAGTAAGACCCTGCAATTGTTCGCAATTACGAATTCTATTCGAATCCTGCTGAAATGCAGCCCTCAAGGGCACCAAAGGACGGGGACGCGGATGGGGGGTTTTTACGAGCTTGTTTGTTATTCAACTAGAACTTTAATTGGGCTTCCCACCACTATCTCCGCTTCCCGGTGCGCTTTATGTGAAGAGTGTCGAGTGCGGGATGGAATTTGTGAGGGAGAGAAATCAAAACAAAACGACGAGTGCCAGGGATTTCCTTTTGCCAAAACTAACTAACTAACCTCCTCAACAATCGGGAACAGCTTTTGCAGGTCGTCACGGTAGTACTTGCTCTTCATGACTCCCTCACGAGCACGCATCAGGTTGATGTTTCCGCGAAGCGTGTTGATCTCTCCATTGTGAGCCAGAATTCTGTTGGGCTGAGCACGATTCCAGCTCGGGAAGGTGTTGGTGGAGAAGCGAGAGTGGACAAGTGCCAGATGGGTCTGGTACTCCGGATTGGTCAAGTCGTCGTAGTACTTGAACAGTTGCTGCGTGTTGAACTGTCCCTTGTAGACAATAGTCGATGTGCTCAAAGAGCACACGTAGCACTCGACTTCTTGTCTAGCCATGTTGTTGACGGCCTGCTTGCGAAGCATGTAGACGCCACGCTCGAACTTGGCCGGATCGCTCTCCGCGTATTCGGCGCTGACGAAGACCTGACGAATCAGCGGCTCCGTCTTCTTGGCCTCCTCTCCGATACATTCACGATTGGTTCCCAGTTTGCGCCAGGCGACAACCCGCAGTCCACAAGCGCGAGCCAAGTCTTGGAACGCCTCCTTGGCTTGCTTGTACGATTCCTCCTCCAAGAACAGGATTCCGGTGGCATACTGCCCAAACGGTGGAAGATCTGATCCGTCTTGCTCCTTCACCGATTTTCTATACAAGTCATCCGGAATCGCAGTCAAAACACCGGCTCCATCACCCGAATCGTTGTCACAACCACAAGCGCCGCGATGCGCCATTCTCTCGAGCATGGTCCGCGCTTCCGACATGATCTGAAAGAGGAGGTATGGTCTTGGGTTTTCTGAATTCAAAAGGTTACCTTGCTGGAAGTCTTTCCCTGAATGGAGCAGACAAATCCGACTCCACACGCATCGCGCTCGAGTTGCGGAAGCCACAGTCCAGAGTTCGCAGCCTCTTGTTGTTGTTCTTTGGTTAGGATAACCATTGTCAATCAGTCGCTTGTCTCAGTATACAAAAATACCTGCAAACAAACCGTAAATAGTGATTAGTGATAAGTAAAAGGTTGGCAAGCGCGAAAAACAATGTGATACGAATCTCGGGCAAACAGGGCATCAAACTAGACAGGAGATGGTCCGACGATAAGGGATCGGAAAATCAAAGAATCAAGGTCCCAATGGTTTTCGAATACGGCTCGCAGGGGGGTAGAACAACACGTGCAAGCCACGCCGCAAATGCGCTAGGCAACCGTCCTTTTATAGTCGGCAAAAGGGGGAGGAGAAGGAGAAGACAACATTTTCCAAAAAATAAGTGATCGCGCTGACCTTTTCTCTATGGAATCTCTGAAGATGTGTGTCACACGCGAATCACGTGTGTTTTAATGAGAAACCGATACGATGCGATACTGTCCCGAGTTCTTGCGGAAAACTGGTGTGGGGTGGAAAACAAAAGTGAGACGACGGAAAGCCGTGGCGCCAGTGTACTTTTTCCTCCTGGGTCAGTTGTCGCGGAGAGTGGCCGGTGTAGCTACTTATTTATCAGTCCGTTTGTGCCTATCAGTTGTATTGAGGTCACAAGGGGCATGTGTTGGAAAGTGTTATCAATTTTATATCCCCGCTGCACTACACTATGGTACCTTTTTGGTAGTACTCTGGACTTTGGAGCTTTGGACTGCCTTACACGGAGGGAATCGGTGAGGAAACACGGCGAAGCTGCACATGACTACAACGTGTTTATCAGTTATCAAGGGACACTTGGTATCAGTAAGTATTTGTACCCCGGGCGCGCTGATCAAAGTACGCTTCTCCCTGTCCGACGCAGGAACTTTCGGACGGCGGAACCGACGCGCTACGCGATTTCTGTCTTTTTTACTTGAAGACCGTCGGCGCCACAACCGCAAAAAAGCAGCAGAAAACTGAATCAAAACCGCTTCGGCAGGAGACACAACACACCGAAAGGAGAACAGGACCATATTTGGATATGTTCTGCATTCCTCCACCTTCTAAATCTCAACAGACACGGCGATGTTTGTGTTATTAGGTTGTTTTGATCATAAGGTTGCGAGGGGTCTGATCGCGCTGCAAATCGATGGCAAGGAGATCCGTCAGCAAAGGGGGAAGGGTAGCACAGGGAGGGAGGGGGACATGACCAAGAAAGAGAACGGTCTGCCGTCACGAGAGCGGGGGACAACGAATGACGGGGGCTCTGGAAAGGGGGAGGAGAGGTGCTCGTGGAAACCTATCGGTGAGAGAGTGCATGGTACGCGGAGACGCAGAGCGAGTGGCGGGGAATGGTCCGTGCGGTGGAGCGTACAGGCTGCGCGTCTCTGGAACACATGCCGAGAGGGAGAGACGCAGACACAACGATGGTCCGGCGTTCGTAATGTGCACGGATTAAAAGGCAGATTAGAGCATCTAAGTGGAGGGATTTCGGGGAATAACATCGGAATGATAAGTGAATCGGTTTGTATCATCCATCGAGTTGTTCGAACATGAAACATTGATCACAGGTTACACAAAAGAGATAGTTGTTGGTAATTGACAAAAATCTCGTAGGACATGATGATACGGATAAGAAAACAATGAGAAAGAGATAAGAATAACAAACCAACGGGTTCACAAAGAAAGTGATATATTTGGATGTGGTTTCTTACTTTCTCTAGTGAATTCCTTGCCATCTGCTGCTTCTTGCTAACTGCTCGAAAAGCCAAAAAGCGAGTCAATTAACAAATCGTGCGGGGAGGAAATGTCGGGGTGTCCTACGACGTGTCGTTAATGGCGCCTTTTAGCTCACTGTCAACTGAGCCGAGGAGAGAGGACATTAAAAGGGAATACGCCATTCACTTCGTTAAGAAAATGGGGCGACGCACTCGATTTGAAAAACGAGAAATGGAGTGGACCAGATGTTCTTGCATACCAAACGCCCGTCACTGACTGTCCGAACACCAGATGGTTGGGAAGGAAAGGAGGAGGAATCCGAGTGAAAAATGAGGAAAAGGCGAGAAAACCCGCACGAGACAGCTATACTCGCATTGGACATGTGAGCTGAGATAAGCGAGTGGGTGATGAAGGAAATTGGGTTAGTGGTGATAAATGAGCACGAGGAAAAGGGAAAATCCCTCTCCAACGGAAATTAGCGGACGCATTTTTGATTAATTCTAGAAGGTGTCTAGAATTTATTTTGAAAAGGGAGACGTGCAGAATGAAGAGAAACAATTGCCGAAAGATGGACAGAATGCCACTGATGCTGCGGAGAAGGAAAAAAAAGGAGTAGCGCATCAATATTTCAAAGGTAATGCGTAGGATTAAGAATGCCTCGAGCGAAACTTCTAGGGAGAGTGGAAAGATTAGTGAAACAACGTCGGCGTTTGCTTTTGAGGAGAGAAGGATTCCGAGGGGAGGGAAAGAGGGGGAGAGAAGTAATTGCCAAGTGATGGAATGGAAAGAAGAGCAAAAGCGCCAGAAACCCATTTGAATGCAAAAAAGTTGCTATTAAACTCAACGCGCATCATTCCCTCAGTTCGATTCTATTTTTTCTTCCCTCTTTCTGCTAGCACCCCTTCGTGTGTGCAAAACACTTCTGCCGGACTGAAGGAGACCCGAAAATTCGATTAACCTCTTCTTCATCCTCTCTTTTCGCCCGGGAGGCTTATTCTTGAGAAATCATGAAACAAAGCGGTTGAGGAGAGGGTGGGAAAGGAAGGTAGGCGGGAACAGTGCACGTTTGAAAAACAACCCGGGAGACATGATAAGACAAGGGGAGATAATAACATTCGGGTGACGTGAACTTTTGTTTGTTGGTTGATGAGTGGTTTTTCGATTTTTTACATGAAACATGTGATTTTATGTAGATTTGTTCAACGTGAAGTGGAACTTCCTGGTGTGGGAAAGCAAAATTTTTTCGAAAATCTCATATATCACATCCAATTTTTAATATCTACCAGCTCGTCCTCCGAATGTTATTTACGCCTCAGAAATATGACAAAAATAGAGAGAAGCCTTTTCACTGAGAGAGGCGAAATTTTTGAGAACGAACACGACGGGAGGGCAGACGAGGCTTATGCATAATAAATGAGAGACGATGTTAAATAGGGGGGAGAGGAGGGTCCAAAGTGCGTTTTTATGTGGGAAAAAGTTTAAGGCAAGTTCCTTGTTTGTAAATTAAGTGTATTGAAAGAAGGAAAAAAGGATGAACCTTTGATTTCCCAGAGAAATCTGCGGTTTTGGAGAGGTTTTCAGGAAGCGGAAATCTCTGAAATTTCTCTCGCATCTCTCCACAATCAAAATATGAAATTTCTCTCGCATCTCTCCACAATCAAAATCCGTTCTCTGGCCAAAAAGGAGACGCAGACGTGGCGGGAAGAATGTTGAGACAAAAATGAGCCGGAGCGTTTCTTTTTTTTCGGACACAACAATGCTTTTGCATGTTTTTGTGCGGGCCCCCAGAATAAGAAGAGGAAAGGAAGAGGGAGTTGGTGAGGGGGTGTCTAGAGGAGGATTTTATTGAAAAATGAATAGCCTATGGGCTTCTATGGAGAAATAGAGGGGGAAACGCTTCGAGGAGATTACTCAGGGTGCTAGAGGGGATATGAGAGTTCTACTGGGTGAGGGGAGGAGGAAAAAGGAATAAACAAAAGTGTAAATCGAGAAATACCACGGGAAAAAACAAACAAGAAGTCTTTTTTCATTCTTTTCATTTCACGTTCATGTTTTGGAGGAAATTTTGATCCGCGTGGGTCCCTGTGGTGTTTCGCAATCGAACTTTTGATGTTTATCACGGCGGAAAGCTTGTGGTCAACAATGCAACGTTAATGGAACGAAAATGGCTTAAGGTTGCGAGGTGGACGAAACGAACGAGGAGAAGACAAAATCGATGCGATGCAGCAGCTTCGATATGCATTCCGCACAAACTGACGCGACCTGCCTGACGGATAGCGGCCGCCGCCCGGACACTGGCCGGCTCTCGCGGGGTCGTCGCCGAATCTGCCCGCCAACTGTTGGTTTACGTCACCCGGCCGCCGAGCGCACTTTTTCGTTCTTCTGCTCACCGACGGCATATTGCTTTTAGTAGGTAACATGTGCACGTTGGTTGCGAGTATTTTTGACTGCGTGCACTTTCCACTCGAAGCAGACACTTTGAGCAGACAAGTCATGAATCAACATGAAGATGTGAAAACAATGTTATTTTGAGTGAAGAGGTCAGCAAATCTCGTCTTTGAAGCGATTGCTGGATTTTGGGGGTTCTCTGTAATTCAGCTGGGCAATCCGCCAAAACAAAGTGCGAAGTGAACAAGGGATTAGTGAGGGTTGGAAGCGAGACAAACGTTTGCGGATCTCTTCCTCCCCGCGCCCCCGCTTGTTTTTTGTTCCACTTTACACAGGGCCTAAGAAGAGGATATTGAAATATCTCACGTAATGTTCTCTCGAGAGGTGAACCAACATGTGCCAACTGTCTGGACAAGCTGCTAAGAGTCTAGTTGGTGTCAAAATATTACGGATTTTTCCAATTGCCGGGGATTCCTTCTTTCCCAAGCTCGTTTCATTCTTTGCAAAACGTTGCATGGCCAAACAAAGATGGCAGCAATGTTTCTTGGAGGCACATGTTGCCTGGGTCTCTTCTTTTTTATGTCTGCGCATAAAATCCGGCAATTCCCAAATTCTCACAAACATATGAAACGTTGAAATTCTCGAAACTCGCGTTGCTAGTAATAAAAGTGACGTTCAGAGCAACCAGTTGTCAACTTTCGGGATTTGTTGTTTGGGGGTGCTATTTAGAGATGAATTCAAAAAATAAAACAATTTGGAATGTTCGAAGGGTTTATTGATGATGATCGGTAAACGCTTAATGGCGGGAAACGAAGACGGCGGATCTTGGTGGGCAGGCGCAGTAAGCGGCGTCTGGTCCTGGGCGTCCAGCTCCTCCTGGGGTTCCTGGGTGTCCATCCTGAGCCTTGTTTCCTGGGGCTCCTGGGGATCCGGCTGGTCCAGCTGGTCCTGGGGTTCCGTCGGATCCCTTGTTTCCTGGGGCTCCTGGGGCTCCGGCTGGTCCGGCCTTTCCTGGGGCTCCTGGGGCTCCGTTGGTTCCCTTTCCGCGCTGTCCGTCCTTTCCTGGGCGTCCTGGCTGTCCGTTGCCTCCGGCGGCTCCTGGGGCTCCGTTGTCTCCCTTTGGTCCTGGCTGTCCTGGAGTTCCTGGCTTTCCGGCGTTTCCTGGCTGTCCTGGGCGTCCGTCTGGTCCGGCGTGTCCGGCTGGTCCGGCTGGTCCAGCTGGTCCGGTTGGTCCCTGTGGGCACTTGATGCAATCAGCAGACACTGGAGCGCAGGTGATTGGAGCGTAGGTGGTGGTGCTGTCCTGTCCCTTTGGTCCTGGGGCTCCTGGGGTTCCTAAAAACATAATTTTGAGAAAAGGCCCTAAAAAATTAATGCTTACCTGGCTGTCCAGCTGGTCCTGGTGGTCCTGGTGGTCCTGGTGGGCAAGTTGGCTTGGTTGGCTCGCACTGGCACCAGGCTGGAAGTCCAGAGAATGTTTGACGCTTCTGACGGAAGACGGAGTTGAATGGGTTGACACGTGGCTTGGTTGGTGGGGTGACGAGGACTTGGATGTCCATCATCTCGGTCCAAGCGGAGTCGGTCTCAACACGGAACACTTGAACTCCATCGAGCACCTCGGCGTGGATCTCGTCGATGGTGTTGTACAACGACGGGACGACGATGAGGCAGGCGACGACGGCCAAGGTCGAGAAGGTCGAAGCGACAGAGACAAGAAGTTTCTCCTCAAACATTCTCAGTTTGCTGATGATTTGAATGAGTCCTCCCGCACCCTTTTATACCGTTACTTTGCGATATCGAAGGCGTGGTTTCGGGTAAGTAGAAGAAGGAACTAGAGTAACAGGGAAAAAAAGGTGGCAGGCACGGAGGCCATGCGAAGGAGGAAGTACAAGTGTGCTATACAGGGAGGGGGAGATTAGCGCAGAAATGACCTAACGTTTGAAGGGATAGGAGACAAGACACAAAACCGTTCTGATGGCCAGACAAGGCAATTTGCAGACGAGGCAATGACTGCGAAGGCCACCCTGAATGAAATGACGTGTGGTCTGCGATAAGGAACCAAACTGTTCCAATTCTCGTCTTAAAGCTGGGTCGTTCATTTCCTGCCTTTCGATGGTTCCTCAGTGTTCCACTTCCTTTCCCATACCCATTCCAACCAACGCCTCGAATTTGGCAATTAGAGATCAATTCATCTAGTAACCTTCAAACTCTTCTCGAAACAAGACAATCACAACACAGAAAAACAGTCAATTATTTCCGTTTTCTCGCGGTGTCCTCCCCTGCAGCATGGAGTATTTCAAATCCGGTTTTATCGGTTTTCCATTATCTTGCGACATCGGCGGACCCGACGTGAGTGATGGCAACAACCTTGGATCCGAATCGCCCGAGGAAGGGGCCGAACAGCAAGCAAACAACACAGGCGGCGCCTACCACCACAATAACTTCCTTCTCATCGGTGGTCTGGTGAGAATCTCAAGAGGAAGGGAACATGGCCGAATCTCAAGTCTCAAGGCCGACATTAAGCAAATTGGTGTTTGAACTTGGACTGGTGGCCAGGAAAACAAAGAACTTTATTATGAAGCAGGAATTGCCAAAACGCAGCTTCCGCTTATTTTGATTAGATGGCAAGAAGTGAACGCGATCCAGAAGAACAGCAACAATTCAGATTCCTGGTGCAATAACCCGTCTGAACACCTCGATGGCCTTGTCCTTCATCTTAACTCCCTCGTCTCCGTAACTGTGCCAGTTGACGTTGTAAGGATCGTAAGTGGCTGGTGGAAGGTATCCACCGGAGAGCGCTCTGTGGTATCCTCCAGAAGATCCTGAAAACAGTAGGGGCTTTTTCAGCTATTGCGAAACAGGGTCTCACCATGAATATCAAGTCCTTGGAGCATTTGAAGAGTTCCCTTTGGGTTAAGGTTGTAGTGGTCTTGAAGGGTGAGTGGGGCCTGCTTCTTGAAATTATTGAAAGTGATCGCCTCCAGCTGATCCTTGCTCTTGAGGTTCCCATGTTTGTCGAAGATCGGCTCAGGTCTTGGGAAGATCTCCTTCGGCTGCTCCTTCTCCTCCTCCATAATTGGAACACCAGTGGCTGTACTCTCCGTCATTCCTGATCCTTCCACTTCTTCTCCGGATCCTGAGCCTTCAACATCCACCTCTGCATCTTCTTTCTTGATCTCTTCAGCTTTCTGCTCGACTTTCTTAGCGAGTGGGTCTTCACTGGTGGCTTGAAGTCGTGCTCGGATTTCTCGAAGGAGCGCATCCACCGCTTTCGGGTCGAAAATATAGGCATCTGTGGCGACATAGTAGGCGAATCCAAGGCAGAGAATCAGTGCGAACTTCATGGCGCTCGATGTCGATGTACATACCGTTTCTGGATGCAGGCCCCTTTTATAAGCGCTTCAGCTTTTTGTCGTTTCAGTCACAAAAAACTTATCAAATGCCTGTTTGATTGCCATCGGCAAGTATTATCATGCATTCGAGACTTACGCAAGACAAAAAAAGTGCACGGCCTAACAGGATCGTTACGTTAGCGGCGAAGAGGAAGAGTCTTTGTCTACGCGTTATCCATTATCTTTCGCTTCCTTTCTTCGTGTGTTGTTACGTTATGCGATTTCTTTTCCTATTATGTGGAAATGACTACTTTTTCATTAGGTTCTCGCCAGACGCTTGTTTGACATTGGCCCGGCGTAGAAGCGGCAGGAGAAAGACGCCTTCTCGGATGTTGTCGTCAATCTTGGATCACAAAGGATGAATTGACAAAGAACTGTGAGCGTCTTGTTTTCCTGGTTCTAATGATCAGGGTCTATTTTGAGGAGTGTATCGAGGAGGAAAGGGTAGAATTTGAATAATTTCTATGCATTCTTAATGTGGTGGTTATTTTTACTCTTTTCGCCCACATTCAATGCATCTCATTTCATTGCTCAGGCCACTTCACGCATTACCTTCTCAGCTTTCCTTTCCCGACTCGGAAGCTTCACTCTGTGGTTTTTTCCGGGTCTTTTTTCGGTTTTAGTGGTTTTTCCGGCAAAAATCGATGTTGCCACACAGACACACACACATTCTTCTCTAGAGAGACGACCGCAGTAAATAGTGTGCGTCTTTGGAGAGACGCGGAGAAATTGGCGACCCGAGAGAGTATACACAGAGAGCATTGCCCCCGCTATCTATTTACCTGTACGCCGTTTCGATAGCCATCTATTCCTATCGTTTTCAGGCCAAAGGACTACGTAGGCAATGAGCGAGTTTGTGAAAGACAAGAACTTTCAAGAACTCGTCGTGGATGCGTCGATCGAGAATAGAAACGATGAAGGGGTGAGTTTTCTCTTGTTTTTCTTATTTTCCAAGTGTTATATTTCAGCCCATGACACTGGACAACTTTACGAAGTTAATGGTCCAGTTCTACGAGTTGGGATGGATGCGTGGTAGCGGCGGTGCGATGGGATGCATTTCCGGCAGCCAACTGATGATCTCTCCATCGGCACTTCAAAAAGAGCGAATTCAAGAGTAAGCCTCCCCCGTTTTTTTCTCGATGGGTTTGGTGTTGAACAGGGTAGTTTTTGTGTTAAGGAAGGACGTGTTTGTGTACAATATCACCGAAAAAACCGAGGTTCAACGACCGCTCAACAAAAGGATCACCGTTTCGTCGTGCTCTGTGCTCTTCTCGCTTATCATGAAGGAAACTGGTCAGTTTTCGCGATGGGGAATGCTACAAAGTGTAATTTTTTCGGCGGGGGTGGAAGTTGAGGTTGAAAGTGTCTTTCTGCCATAACAATATCACCTTTCAAGCTTTGTTTCCAGGTAGTGAGTGTGTAATCCATACCCATTCAAAGTCGGCCAATTTGATCACCCAGCTCATCAAATCCGATTTCTTTGAGATTTCCCACCAGGAATACATCAAAGGGATCTACGATCCGTTCTCCGGAAAGGCGTTGAAGTACTCCGACACCTTAACCATCCCAATCATTGATAACATGCCCAGTGAAAGCCAGCTTTTGGTAGGTGACGAGGGAACTAAATCTAGATCAAAACCATTTTTTACCAGGCGCCAATAAGAGGCGTTCTCGAGAACCATCCGCAAGCAATCGCGGTGCTCGTGCGAAATCACGGACTTTTTGTGTGGGGCCCGACTTGGGAGTCGACCAAGATAATGTAACAGAGCTATCAAAGTTATGAAACTTGTTTTGAATTTCAGGACTGAATGCATTGATTATCTGCTGGAATTGGCGCTGGAAATGGTCAAGAACAACATTCCACTTGTGAACGAAGCAGCTTTCGAACGGGAGGCTGGACTTGCGGACCAAATGAGAACTCTCTTGTTCTAGATGTACTAAATGGATTGATCCAGTTGTGATGAGTATTGTGATACGAGATTTCGGGGCTGAGTTTGCATTTATTATACCATTGCGTTTTCATTTGTGTTGTTCAATAAACTTCCTACGCACATTCCATCCTTTTCTCATTTTCCGCCGCCGCTAAACCGATGACGCGAAGTTATCCATTAGTTACCGAACACCCTCCCAGCGAGCCAGTGTGATCTTCGATGGGTTCGAGTAAAAAGTGTGGATAAAGAGAGCGTGCGGGAGTCGAGACGCGCAGACGGAGAGGCGATTTCTCAGGCGAGCATCCGGGCGTCGGACGGCGGGTGGGGCCTCCAGTTAGTGCTCCCGTCGAGGAGCGCTTTCGCCTCTCTTATGATCCCCCGACCTATCGATTGTAATACAGCTTGGTTGAGTTTTCCGCCTTTCCTTTCACACTTTTCTCAACTCCATCATCCTCCTTTCCTCCTTGTTTCGATCAACTTTTAATTGGATGTTCTCTCCTCTCGTTTTTTTTCTGTTCCACTCAGACACCACCACTTTCGTCATGTTTTGTTTCCACGCAGTGGAAGCGACTATCGCGATCCGATTTCCCAAAATATATGAATCATATATTTTTCGCGGCCACTCTTTTTTTCTTCGATGTGTATGTAGTCGAGAGTATGTTCGACGAGACAGGTCCCTCGGAGAGCAAAAGTTTCCAATTTCCGATTCCATGTTTGCCCCCCTGCTAACGCACCTCATAACAATGAAGGTTCACACAGATAGAAATTACAACGCAACAAGAAAAAAAAATCCGACGGCAACGGAAATAGACGTGTCAAACAAGTGTTTTGTTTAGACGCGATTGGAGCAGCACCACCAGCAGCACTACCAGCAGCACATTTAGCTGAACGAAAAACTTGTTACTCGGCGCCATTTGAACTGCAAACAGTGACTCTGGTGACTTCGGCGGGCGAGCAAAATGTGTGAAACATGTGCCTCCCACCTCCCATCGGCGCACCAATCTTTTTCGGGCTCTTCCTACTTGTTTCTCGCGGTAAATTCGTTGCGGGTGGGCTTTGTGGATGTTGACTCGGCCGCTTTCGGTGTTTCCCTCCATTTCTTCCTTCATAGCGTCGAAGTTCCAATTTCCGGACAGCTCCACTGCTAATCTCATATTTTCTGGTTTCCCCCGTGCTCGTTATGCTCTTTACGAGTTCTACGAGTACTACTTTTAATCTCATATCACCTTTCGCTTCCGTTTTTGCAATTTGCCACTCTATAGCACCTTTTTCTCATAAAAGTGGATTTCTAGAATGCATAAAATCCGCGTGCCGCGTAGATTGTAGAATTGCCCCCCTTCTCTCTCAAAACCCATAAGAAACCCCCGGTTAGACTCTTATTTGCTCACCGAATGTTTGAGACAGTCACCTTGCCTCCACAGCCAAGTCAGCTTTTTGTGATCCTAGGCCAATCCAATTCCCCTCTAAAATGCTCATTTTTCAAAAAATAACCAAATAGAATCGTTAAATTTTGCGGAATTGAAATGGAAAATCGAAAACACTGTTATCATGTGCGCGCTCGTTTCACCTTTGAAAAATCAAACAAACACTGGGAAAATAGGAAAATAGCCGAGTGATAGGTTATTTTTGCATGTTTTCCCTCCTTTCTTTGCTTGTTTCTGTGGTAGGGAGGAGATGGGAAAATAGCGGAACAGATAGGAAACATGGCATTTTTGTATGTTCCTTTTCATTTTTCTGTATCAGTTCTTGTTCCCCTATCAAACTCAACCTTCCCTCGCACCTTCTCATTTCCTGCCTCATGATTCATTTCCCACATGAAACCTCGGAAATCATTTCTCTTGTGCTTTTATTTTGTTCTCCAATAATCCACCCCCTTTTCGCTTATCCTTCCAAAAAAAAAGTCAAATCAAAGAATTTGTTGTTCCTTTAAAAAATTTGTCAAACAACTGCCAAATTCATAATTTTCGCAATTCGCAATGAATTGATGAAAAAGGGAAAGGCATGGGCAGACAAATATTAGTCATCGTTTCACAATGCGAATAGAGAGAGAAAGAGAAAAAACACAAACACACCATCACCATCCTCGTCGGCGAACAGTAGCCGTGTGGGAATTCTCCGGCCGTCCATCTATCACTGTCATTCTCTCCCTCGAATTCTGCATATTTTTCTGACTTTTTAACCATGAACCATCGTAGGTTCTCGCTTCAAGTCCCAATGGGGACCGAGCCCAGCGGAAGTGGAAAGATCAAAGTTGATGAGCACTATCCATCAGGTACCCTTATTTACTGTTTTTTGGCAGAAACGCTATCGTTTTCAGAGCTTGATGAACCGCCCGTGTTCGATGTGAAGAAGATCGAGAACATCAGAGCCAATGTCAAATTTGATACTTTATACCAAGTCACCAAGTTGTTGGGAGAGTGAGTCTCCTTTAACCTGCATTGTATGTAGTTTTCATCTTCTGTCAACTTTCAGTGGAAAATTTGGCAAAGTCTACTGTGTAATTGAGAAAGCCACCGGGAAGGAGTTTGCCGCCAAGTTCATCAAGATCCGGAAGGTTTGGCTCTTGCGGCAATGTCCCTACAAACTTTCTAACATTCAGGAGGCTGATCGTGCGGAGGTGGAGAGAGAAGTGTCAATTCTCACGCAACTCCGCCATCCCAGAATCGCACAGATTTATGACGCATTTTACACGACTACTAATGATGTCGTTCTTATCATGGAGATGTAAGAGTTTGCACGTTGTTCCCAGTTTATCCCCGTTTTCAGTGTTCGTGGAGGAGAATTGTTCGATCGGGTCGCCGAGGAGTCGTATGAGCTTTCCGAACTCGCTGTCGTCATGATCATCTGTCAATTGTGCGAAGCAATTGATTACATCCACAAGCAAAACATTCTCCATCTGGATGTGAAGGTGAGCCATCCGGTTCCTGAACTCGCCGATGATCGCGTGAGGAGAGAGAGAGAGAGATTCATAACAGAAGGCACAAAACAGCTGACAACACCCACAAGCAGTGTGTTTTTGCCACAGACATGCGGGAGAGTTTGATGATAAAAAGAGAAGTTTTCCGTGAACACGAGGGTTTGTGGGCGGAAGAGAGGGAGATGACGGGTGAGAGAGAGAAGGTTGAAATGATTGCGACCGGATGTGCGAAAAGTGAGAGGAAGCGGAGGGGAATGAACTTGGAATGAATGCTGGCGAGTGGATCCTGGAAATTTTCAGCCTGAGAACATAATGTGCGTGTCCTTATCTGGAAATCGGATCAAACTCATCGACTTTGGGCTCGCAAGGCACTACGATGGAACCCAGGAGTTGAAGTACATGGCGGGAACTCCAGAATTCGCAGCGCCAGAAGTCATCAAGTTCGAAAAACTGGACTATCACACGGATATGTGGAGCATTGGTGTCATCACATACATTTTGTGAGTCTTTGGTGTTTCCTTTCGTGTTTTGTTTGTTTCAAAAAACAAAACCAAATAGACAAGCTGAATAGAAGAACAAAAAATGCAGCAATTCCTGGAATGTTGCTTGACCTCAGAGTCGGCAGAAATCTTCATGAATACAAAATTCGGCGTCCTGTCTGATGACCGGTCTTCCTCGCGTCGTTCAATGCATTCTGACCAACGAGTTCCGTGTTTCAGACTTTCCGGGTACTCGCCGTTTCTCGGCGACAATTTGGGAGAGACCTATTGCAACGTGGAGAAGGGTGTCTGGGAGTTCACCGAGGAGTTTGACACGGTTAGCGAGGAGGCGAAGGACTTCGTGTCGAATTTGATCGTCTACGATCAGAGGTTAGTGTTTGGATCACCTCGCTGCCCCAGAAAACCAGAAAACATTTGGTTCCGGCCATTGGTCACTATAGTATTCGCAGTCGTCCCCCACCCCCATCCCATAAGGAAGTCGTCATTGCAGCAAGCGTATGCTCCCGCATGAATGTCTCCAACATCCGTGGATAGCCAAGCACCGTCAGAAAGCCGCGTGTAACCAGATTCTCGAGAAACCGCTCAATGCGCCAACCCTTGACAACAAGCAGATTATGAGATATAACGCGAGAAGGAAATTCCGGGTGAGTCCCATTATCAGTGCCCTTTGATGAAAGGGTACTATTACTCTAATCAAGTGCGTCTCCGAATTCCCGAGAGACGCCGCTTCCTCTCCGCGTTCATGCGTCAGCATGCATTTCATATCGAAGTTTCTCGGTTTCTCAGTCTATTTCAGGAAACGGAGAGCCAAGAAAAGAAGAAGAGGAGAAAGAAAGCGTGTCGTGGTTTTTATGTACATCTAGCACTTTTTGCGTTCCTTCCACTCCCCTCTCCCTTCTCTTTCGATTCCATAACGTTTTCAGCGTATGATAATTTATGTGAAGTTCCTGATCGAAATGAACCGCCTTCGCAACTCTCTCAAGACTCGCATGAGCGCCAATGGACACAAATTCTTCGATCCGCTGCTGAAAATGGCTGAAAAGAAGGAACAAAAGGTATTTGGAAGGATTATCCCATCCCATTGCATGTTTCCCCAACCAATTTGCGTGTCGTTTTCAGATTACTGAAGCGTGTAGTTCAACAGCCACAACGGCTTCTCCGTTGAGTTCTCTTGTTCAAAAGGTTAGAATGCTTCGTGGAGCACTCGAGTAAACATTTTTATTCCAGGCAGTTGACTCCAAGAAGAAAAATGGTGAATTGGTGGCGCCGTCGGCAATAGAATCGGAAAAGGATGAAAAGGAAAAGGAAAAAGAGAAGAAGAAGAAAAAGAAGATTGTCAGTGCAGACGGTACAACAAAGGTGAGACTGCTAGTTAGAACTGTCTCCAAACCAACTAATTACTTTCAGGAAAAGACAGATAGCGTCAAAAAGAAGAAGAAGGTAGAGAACACGGCCACCACGACGGACAGTCTGCGCCCGCCGGCAGAGGCTATGCAGAAACGTGCTTCGACGGCTGGGGAACACTTATTGGCTGCTAGCAAAGTGTTGAAGAATCTGGAAACTTCTGAGAGTAACGGGTTGGGGAAGAAGAGGAGTTTGGCGTCAGTGAAAGAAGACAAGGAGCCGAAAGAGCCGGAGATTCCAATTTCCAATGGAAAAGTTTACAAGACTTTGGAAACACTGCCGAATGGAGAGATTCGAAGGAAAAGTGCCAATAGCAACGAGGCATCGATTTCAGTTACTCCTGAAGTCAAGAAAACCCCGAAACTCCTGGAGACACTGCCGAATGGAGAGATCAAGAGGAAAAGTGTTACTGAGGAGGCGAAGAAGAAAATCTCCACGAAAGACACCAAGACTGTTGAGATCACTGTCACTAAACCGGAGAAAACCACGGAGAAGGTGGCTGAGAAGCCAGCTGACGGTGAAGTTCCCAAAGTTGTCAAAAAGAAGAAGAAGGTCACAACTGTCACTGCCGAGTTGGAGAAGCCCAGGGAGAGCGGAAAACCGGAGGAACCTGTCAAGAAACCGTTAGAAGTGGTTGACGTGACAGAGAAGCGTAGAAGTGTCAGTTCGAAGAGAGGCAGTGAGCAGCCAGTTGAAACGAAACCCCTGTTGAACGGGGAGACTTCGAAGAAAGTGTCTATTGTGGAGAAGAAAGAAGCGAAGGCCGTGGAAGCTCCGAAAGAAGTTGCGGTGGAGGCCAAGAAGCCAGCGAGACAGGGTGCTCTTCGGAAACGTGACAAATCAGTTGATGATGTGCTCAATGCTGCTCCAACGCCGACAACACTCGCGAAGTCTGCGGAAGCTTCCGTGAAGCATGTCGTGGTGGAAACCGTTCATCCGAAAGGTGAAGTCGTCAAATCGGAGAAGATTGTCTCGAAGAAAAAGGTATTGGTATTTAGTTAGACAAGATTTTCCTGTTCATTATCATTTTCAGAGCTTAAAAACGCAGCCGAGCACTGATGAAAAGCTCCCGGTTCAAATCCTCGAGGACAATGCCAAAGTTCCGGTACCTCCATGTCAGTGGCTTCCAATCATATTTGTTTTCCAGAAAATCAAAACAAACGTTGTTAGTTTTGAGTCGAAGCCGGTGAAGAAAACATCGAAGATTGTAAAGCTGATTCCCGAGGACAGTATTGCAGTGAAAGGTGTGTTGTTTCGTCAGGCGAGAAAGGAAAACATGAATGTGTGTTTGAAGATGAGAAAAAGCCAACAAAGATTGTGATGACGGCCGAGAAGCAGGCAACAACCACTGTTCAAACTACAACCAGTGTGACTAGAACGTCCAAGAGTTCAGAAAAGAAAGTGGAGCATACCACTGACGGGAAGAGTGTGGAGTCTTCGCAGAAGAAGAACTCGTTGAAGAATGACCTGAAAATCAGTCAAGTGAGCTATCGGGAAGAGTTGGGTACCTGGAAACATAAATTCTAGGTGACAACAAAGAAGGAGGAAGATTCCAATCATCCTGCACCGAAACTCACCGTTAAGAAGAATGTGTTGAAGCAGAGCGCTGAGAAGTCGACATCGGAGAAGGAGCACAAGACAACCGAGCAGAAAGACAAGGAGAAGGTGGTCAAGGAGAGTAGTATTGTGAAAGACAAAGATGTTGCGCAGGTTTCTCTGGAACAGAGTGTTAAGGTAACATTGTCATTTCATCGCTGAAAAGTTAAACTTCACAGGTGAATGGGGAGAAACCGGAGAAAGCGAAGGTTACTGGAACGAAGACAACGGTGAAGAAGATTGAGGTGAAGGGCGAGGAAGTGATTGCGCCGAAGAAGTCCTCCCTAAAGAAAACCACTGCGAAGGTTACCGGAGAGACCACGAAGCAGCTGGAGATAATGAAGAATGGGAAAGTGGGCAATTTGAAGGCCAAGGACACCACAATTGTAGTTTTATTGCTTGTTATTGATGGAACTCTGTTGCTATTCCAGATCACTATCACCCCGGACTCTGCGAGTGACACGTCATCAACAAAGAACGTGCGCATCCATTTGACAGATGAACAGTCAGTTAAGTCGAGTGTCAGATCTCATCCGTCTAGTGTTAGCACTAGAGATAGTTCAGAGGAGAGGAAGAAGGTTAGCCGTCGTGGACTTTCCACGTACTTCCTCCTCATTACGAATTTCCAGGTGCGATTTGCGGGCGATGTTGAGTCACCAACAAAGCCCAACCCTCCGCCGCTTTTCGGAAATGGCCTTCAGAAAATGAGATCGGAGAGTAGCCTACACAAGAAGATCAACGAGAACGGGGGAGTCAAGAAGAGTCATGATGACGTGTCATTGGTGCGGAAAAGCTCTTTGTTCACCGACGTCGAGTATGAGCCACGGGAAGATTTTTCATTTGAGGCTCTGAAGGCGAAGCTGACGAGACGGGTCAGCGATGGGTACAGTGATCCGGAGAAGCGACCGAGGCAAATGGTGGCTATCCCTCCAACGAACTCCGTCAAGGATCGTCTCCGACAGTTTGAGAAGAAATTTTCGAAATAACAATGAAATCCAGTTCTCTCTTTCTATTTATTGTGCCACCTCATTGTTTCTGAGCTCATATCACTAGTATTACTGGTTCGCCCTGAAACTATTCCCTGTGTCCTGTCATCTGTCATCTCTTTCTCTCCCTCTTTTTCCACATATTCCTCTGTTTTTTTTTCGCTGCTTTTGACGAGTTGTCCATTTTCCATTTTCCAATTACCTTTCAGTTTCATTTTCCTTGTCGTTGGCTCCAAGCTTTATCTTGTCTGTCCGTTAGAACACACTAATTATTGGTCGAAACGATAGCTTTCTTGCCTTTCTTGAGCACAAAGAATAATGGTTCGTTTACCTGTAAGGTTTTGCACTTATTCTCATGATATATGAAGAAGTTACGCAATAAAGTGTACATCAATGATTTCGTGTTTTTCTAGAAATCTTGTTCTTCGTACCCCCAGACATGAGCCACGGGAAGAGAATGGTCTAGAACAGGTGAAAATTCCTCAAGTGACGTGTTCTTCTGATTTCTTGAGATCAATCCACCATGTCTATACTTGGCGACCGAAGACCATTTGATCACATCATATCTGGAAACAATGCACTTTTTTCCAAAACATCATCCCTCTCCCATCCATTTTTTGATTGCCTTGTCCCACAACATAGACATTGTATAAAAGGGAAACGGGCTGCTATACGAGCATCCATTCACAATGCGTTCTTTCTTCGTCCTCCTCGCTCTTGCCACTGTCGCCTATTCGCAGTTTGCGCCATCGCTTCCATGTGGATTCTGTGAGTTTGCCAGTTTGATTTTGAAGAACGCCAGTGAGTCTTAGCATGCTCCCGCCGCACCACTGTCAACGCCATCATTGACGGACAACCGGGAACCGCTACCTGCTCCGAGAACACCAGCCCAACTAGATGCAGCGGGTGTTGCGCAGCCAGGGCTCTCCAGGAAGGACTCGCTGATGTATCTATCCAAATGAAGGCCGTGTATAACTGTGAAAACTTCAGAGCAACGCCGCTGGATTCATCTCCAACGACCAGAGAACTTGCGTGTGCTGCTTCAGAAACACCAACCGAAACTGCGGAGGCAACACGTTCTTCGATGGAAGATAAGATAATTGGTTTTTTCCTTTGGGGTGACAAAGAATTTTTGATAAACGGTGAACATATCTTTCTTCTTCTTCAAGTGTGTTTTGAAGTGTGAATTTGAGTTCAAAACTCGAGATGATAGCTGTTAGACTTTCTAGCATGGTTCCCATTTCTAGAAGACAAGTTTTGAAGACAGGTGGAAAAAAACGCATTTCTGAGAGATGAATTCTGACTTGAAGAGGCATGTGGAATAGGAATTCGGATAACGCCCAGAATTTCCCAATTGACACTCAGTCGAGCCGATTTCATGAATCAAGTTAGTTTTCGTTCAATACTTCTATCCAAAGTCAGTTTCAGGCTGAAATAAACTATCTCCTAACTCTCCCCACAAACTCAACATACGATGAGCTGACAGTTATTGGATCTTCCTGCCAGCACATCCATGTTCCCAGACACACTAATGACGAGTACATGTGGACAACTCACATCATTTCGATATTTTCCATTTCTTCGACTTTATTTGCGATCTTCTTGATTCTCACTCAAACTAGTGTCAGTATGGGCAGGTTTCGATGGTGCTTACTGAACTTGCAGATTTGGTAAGCAAAAATGGCTTTTTCTCTCCGATTTTTAACTTGATTCTGTAGGACGGGGATGACCGACATTATGCTATTAATTTTCGTAGTTCCCCGTTTTTATTTTCCGCTTATTGGCGGGCGACCGTTCGGAGTTTTCCACAGTCTTGGTATGACCGTTCCAGTGCAAGTTTTCATCGGTTTTGGAACTTGTGGAGGTGCTTTAAAGCAGCTTTTCAAACTTATGGATTCTTTCCAGGAATGGTTGCAAGTATAGCCGTTCTTTTTGTGTATCGACATCAAGTGATTGTGGGAGAATCGAATTGTCTTCATATGAAGAAAGTGAATCTGTTCATTCTTCTTACGGCCAATTACTTACTTTATACAACAATGACTTGGCCAGCGCTCATTTCCGTTCCGGATGACCAGTTGAAAGTGAAGATTGACATCTTGAAGGTTGACATCTGATAGAACATGCAACAATAAGGAAGATGTTGCAGACTGAGCGTTGCCCACCAAAAGATCTACTCCACCCCGACACCTTCATTTTGCTATCAAACATTGATCTCTGGCCGTACGTGGTTTTCCTCGGTCTCGTAGTTGGCGCCGAATGCGGTCTTCTAAGTCTTCACTGCTCCTGGATTCTCTTTTTCTCGACTTTGAGAGCAAACTTCTCCCGGAGGACCCGAATGCTGCAAATCAAATTCCTTGGCGCTTTATTGCTGCAGGTGAAACAAAAAGCCATTAAATCTCAACTTCCTGTTTTAAAGATTGCGATCCCAACTGCATTGTGCTACTTCCCCATTCTCTATTTTTTCATAACTTGTCTTGTAGACCATTACTGGCAATGTGAGTTTGATATGCTAGGATGAAGAACTGACTATTTTCTCCAGTTGCAAATGACCTCTGCGTTTTCATATTTGCCACTCATGGAACAGTTTCTACATTCTGTCTAATCATAGTTTACGATTGCTATAGAGACTACGTATTTCACTATATTGGCAAATGTCTATGTTTCTGCTGCTCGAGCCGGAGTCGAGTGCGCGCTTCAGAGTTGGTTTTCTTGTTCTCCATCTGTAAAGTAGTCGTTTTCCAGAAACATCTCCGCAGTAAGGAGCGATAATAGTAGGAATGCTCTACATAACTCGATCACCTGAATATTCCTCAACTGTATGTGTTCATCTCTTTATTTCGATGGACTTTATTCAGTTAAGTTTAGACAGCAGATGAAAAATAAAGAAATGAATGAAAAAACAAAGCCCAAATGATAAAACACGTGGGGAGAAAGTAATACGTCTGTAATACGTCTTGTCAGTAAGAATACGGAATGGTGTTGCCAATTGAAGCGGGTTTTTAGGCGTCGAGGAAGTGACGCTCGTTCATCCAGTCGTCATCCAGGAACTTGGTACTGAAAGAAGGCGGCTGATTAGAACAAAGAAGATCAAAAGATCAGGTGCTTACATGTAGTTTCTGATTCCATCTGGAAGCAGGACGACGACATTGGCGTCCTCTGGGAGATTGAGAGCCTTGCACTCCTCGAGAGCGTAGTGAACGGCGCATCCGGAAGATCCTCCGCAGAGGATTCCCTCGGTGCGGATGAGCTCGCGAGCCATCAAGAACGACTCCTTATCATGAGACTTCGCCCAGTAGTCAACGACGTTGGTGTCCAATGTTCCTGGCAAGAAGTCGTATCCGATTCCCTCGACCTCGTAGAACTCGATGTCGGTCTCATTCGGCCCGGCGAGGATGGATCCGTGGGGATCGACTCCGACGACCTTCGCAGTTGGTACACGCTCATGAATCTTGCGGGAGATTCCAGTGACGGTTCCTCCGGTTCCTGCGGTCAATACGACAAGGTCGATCTTCTTGTCGCCCATGTCATAGAGGATCTCCTCAGCGGTCTGCTCGTAGTGAGCCAGTGGGTTTCCTGGGTTGCAGTACTGGTCAAGAACCACACTGTCTTGAATCTCGCTCTTCAGACGGAGAGCGATACCGATGTGAGAGTGTGGGCTGTCGAACGCAGCCTCGTTGGGAGTGCGGATGATGGTAGATCCGAGGGAAGCCATGGCGATCGCCTTCTCCTTGGACATCTTCTTCGGCATAGTGATGATGCACTTGTATCCTTTGACAGCGGCGGCAAGGGAGAGCCCGATTCCGGTGTTTCCGGAGGTTGGCTCGATGAGAGTGACTCCCGGCACCAACTTTCCCGGCTTTCCGGTTTTCTCAGCGATATCAACCATTCTCTTGGCAATTCGGTCTTTGGTGGATCCACCAGCATTCAAATACTCGCATTTCACATCTGAAATCGAAACCGGATTTGAGAATTATTGACATCAAAAGAAATCTATGACGTACAGACGTTGCACTTGACTCCATGGTTCTTTGGAACATGTTGAAGTTTCACCAGTGGTGTCTTGCCAATGGCATCCAAGACAGTGTCCAAGACGAGAGGTCTCTCTGGGCTGAAATAGAGCCTTTTCAAGCTGTCGTTCAGTTTAAAAGCTCACTTGAATTCTCCGAAAGTCACTCCCGAATGACTCCACTTCTTGGTGGCCGGGTCTTGAGTCCATTCTCCAGCCAATTTGGTCGGGTCATAAACCAAGACGGCTGGGTCGAAAGTGCTGTTTGGTTGTGGTCCGTCTTTTCTGGTGACAACGTCTTTTTTATTGGCCGTAATCCAATCGTCATCGAGGAAATGACGCCTGTAAATCTTGTTTGAGAACTCTGCGCGTTTATGGGGGTACATACAGATAATTTCGAATTCCGTCCATAAGAACAACAACGATGGTTGATCCTGCTGGGAGCTCCTTGGCGATCTTAAGGGCCTCAAGGACTGCGGCTCCGGAAGATGGTCCAGCCATGATTCCCTCGGTGGAGATGAGTTTTCTGGTGAAGGCGTAAGCCTCATCCTCTCCAACTTCTCTCTTCTCAACCTTATACTCCTGAAAACCCTATTCCAGCCTGGTAAATAGGGTGGTTATCTACCTGAAGAAGATCCTCTTTCAAGTCCAATCCCATCTCTGGAATAGTGTTCTTCTTGCAAGTCACTCCAATGACACGGACTCCATGGTCTCCCGTTCCCCTGTAGTAGGCGGCAATTCCAGCGGCGGCGGCTCCAGTATTCAGGGGGACGACAACTGCTCCGACCTTTCCGATGGACTTGTTGTTCACAGCCTTCTCGATTTCACAAGCGGTTTTCTGAAGGTTGGCGACGAAGGCAGCGTTGGTGGTGAACTTGTTCAGTGAGAACGCATTCTGCTGTTGAGCGGCTTCATCAGTGAGGGCGCGAGCCTCCTGGTAGTTCTCCACTGACAGTTCCACGAACTTAGCTCCCAAGGTGTGGAGAACAGTGTCAACCAGCGCAAACTCTCCCTTCGGCGCATAAACGGTCAGTCTGAAAGGGGGAAGCCCATGACGTAGTGCTTCTTGATCTCTATTTCGCTTACTTGTTTCCTCTCACCGCGGCAATTGTTGCATACGAGATGGCTGCCGACCCACCGGCGGTCACAAAGACCTCGTCGCCTCTGACGAGTCCGATCTCGTCGGCGAACTGGAAGGCTTTGTCGGCGGTACGGTCCTCGAGTGACCCCGCAATGTTGAGATACTCCAGTTTCACATCTGAAAGGGCGGGAGAAGTTCTCGGTTTTTGGTTCACATTGTACGCAGCTTGACCAAAAGAAATCTTCAGTTCAAACACAGACGAGAGGTTAAGCAAATATTGGCTAGAAAGTTGGCTTTGCTCATCGATAATGAGCTTTTTCTCTCGTTTCCTCTAACTTTTCCTTATTGCCATTGGCAAACGAAACCACTTACAAATATCGCTCTGAAGTTGGTGCTCTACATTGAGCTTCTTCAGCGGGACGAGCGGCGTCGGGCGCTGGGCAGCCTCCAAGATATTGTTGTAGATGATCCCCTTACTGCAAGACATTGTATTCATTCACACATCAGACATGACCATCTTATCATATCAGGTTTCGTCTCTTATCTTCCCCTATCTCTCCCCATCAGCACGTGGCGGACGAGATGTCAATCAGATTAGATTGCGTCAATTTTCGAAAAAGTTATGGAATCTGATCATGATGACTTCGGCAGAGTACAAGAACCAAATACTGGTTGGCTACACCAATGATAAAAACTGATAAAATTGTTATTACGTGACACTGGGTACGTGTCAAAGACAAAGAGGGAAATAAAATTTCGGTCACTAACCTGGCAGTTCCATTGTTTCCATTAGTAGCTGATACACCGTTTTGACTCATTTTGATCTTGAACCTAGCACGATTAGACGAGTGGACCGAAATAAACCTGAAAAACAAAACGCACGTGGTGAAAGGCGAGGGGGGAAGTTGTTTGCAAGACCAATTGGTCAGTGAAAGCAGAGAAGAGGTAATAGGAAAGAGCGGCTGTTTGGTGTCCAACGTGAGGAGAGAAAGAAACACCGTGCACAATTGGCACAGAAGATCAGGTCTGGTGGAGGGAAAGGGGGAGGAGGGGGTCAGATAGCGCGGGGCGTTGGGCGGGGCTTTCTAGCAAACATAGCCGTCTGTGGAACTTCGGTAGAGGGGGGAAAGTATGGGTCGAAAAATCAAATGACGCCTTCGTCTTCGAATCTATCTCGCAAATTCGTTGAAACGCTGCAACAGGTCTTATCAGTTAACTTTAAATGGGAATTTGAGAGAGAGAGAAAGTAACAGTGGGCAGTTAAGTAAGACAGTCTGCAGAGTGGGTGGAATCTTCTTATCTCTCGGGTATCGACTGATCGACAGACCATTTCTTCTAACTTATCAGTCTTCGATTCTCTCTTTCTATCTCCTCACAAGTACAATCTTTCGAAGGGGGGGGGGCAAAGTTTCGCGTTGTCATTGATCGTTGATGACAGTAATTGTAGGAATGCTCTTCTATTTTTGTGGTCGATGTATGTATTTATATATAATATTTATATGGATGTCTTGAAAATGGAAAATATTTTGAAAATATTTATTCGGCAAAATCGTCATCGGATACGTCCATGGAACAGAAAACAGGAGAGAAAAACGGGGGCAAAATGACGTGAGATCATAGGGACACAGGATCTGGCAAGGTATCAATACCTAAACAGGCCGACCTAGACGAGTAGACATGTGGAGAGCAAAGCAGTGTACAGGACAACGCAGGGGGTCTGCTAAGGGGTCTGGTGACCTTTGGACAGTTATATTACTACGGGGGGAACAGGACCTCAACCTGAGAACCCTTTGCGCTGGAGAGATTCGTATGTAGGTTGATTTTGTGTATGGGAGATTATAATGATGAGGATGTTGAGGATGATGACGAAAGGCTTTGCCTTATTGTCATCATACATTTTCTATTGTGATATCTCTGTTCAAACAGACAAATATCATCATTTTTCCTGTAAGTTGGCGGAGCGAAGCTATGTGAAAAGCGTGCGGGTGAAAAAGAGCGAGAATGCAAAGCGATATCAGGTTGAAGACGGGGGGCCTAACAGCGGTCGATTCTAGTGCCATCAAGTGATCCACTGCACCTAAACCTCATTACTTTTGGTGTTTTTGAGTCGATTTGGGACGCGCGTCTGCTCTCGTACCGTGGCGCGTGTACCACGAGGTGACACTGTGGCGCCGCTCTGCTCGCGTGCTCGACGTGCTCCGGCAGCAACCCGTTGGGCTTCGGCTTCACGCACCGTCGTCGATCGGCGGACAGACCGGCTTCCTGCAAAACGATTTGGTCTTGATCTACTCTTCAGGAGGAATCGGGTTTAGAAGAGTGGGATAGGTTGCAAGAAGAAGAAGAAGATACGCGGTGTTGCGTAGTTGATTTACGGCATGACTAATCGACTGATACTGGCCGTCTAGGTTAAGATATATTGTCTCTTTATACATCTACTTTCGAAAAAAAATCCAATTTCCGTTTTGACGAAAGTGTCTGAAAGAGTACTCTTTAATGAAGCACGTCATTTCAACAGCTGACGCAATTCCATCATCATCTTCTTTCATCGCTCAGGAACCGAACCGATCGGCCTATCAACTAGAGGTTCTATCTAGAAATTGATACGTGCAAAAATGGAAGTCGAAACAGGAGAAGAAGAAGAAGACAAAAACCGGTTACGACGGGGAGAAACCACGTGATAAGATAAGACGGTGACAAGGAGAGCGGGGAGAAGAAGAAGGAAAAAGAAAAAGAAAAACACTTGACCGTCATGCATACCTCCTTACCAGCAGTGTCCATGGTGCTGCAGTAGTACGAGTTGCGTTTTGGTTCAGTTCCAAAACGGTAGAGGAATGGGTTGATGCAAGTGCTGAAGTACAAAATGTAAGATGAACCTTGGGGTGTTTGTACCTAGCAATAATGATAGCCTGGAGCCAGTTGAGCTTGCTCACGACTTCTTGGCAGCTTTCAGAGACGCAGACAATACGGAGAAGGGCGAGAACCTAGAAAAAAAATGCATTCCTGATACGGTATTTTCGTTGTTTTCCCACTTGATACGGGAGCCAGGTGAAAAGGAAGGTGCAAATGATTGCAACGGAAGCGCGTAGGAATCTAGCCTTGGTGTTAGTTGTCTTGTGGCCCTGTCCGCCATCCTGAAGAACATGTCATGGAAAGGATTACGGTAGCCAAGTGTACCTGAAGTAGGCGCCGTTCTGCCATTTGTTTACGGATCGAGAGTCCGATGGCCAAGTAGCAAATTATGACTATGAAGAGAGGGATGTAGAAAGAAGTTATGACGTGGAAAAGGTTAAAAGCAATTAGGACGTCCTCATCGAAAATCTGAAATTATTGAGTGAACCCGAACGTTGAACCCAACAAATTGTGCTCACATCCGTTCTCGGGTAGCACTGATACATGTCCTCGTCGTTGATCTGGATGGTTCCCCGCAGCACACTCATCGGTGATGCGGCCACAATTGCGCAGCCCCATGCAAGTGTAATAAGCCAGTTGACACGATTCGCGCCAGTCCGATAGCTGCTAAGAGGCGATCTGAAACCGAGGAGGAATTGTGTCAAATTTCCCGTGTTTATTAGTTGTTTACGTGATGCAGCATAGCATGTCAATTGCGATTGCAGCCACCATGTTCGACCAAAGATGGAAAGGAAGAGCGCAGAGGAAACTGAACACCCGACACATGACATCCCCTAGAACAAGGTCTTCCGTAAGGCTTTAGCTAGAGGATTGTACCTTGAGTCCAGACAATCTTGTAGATCCAGTAACTTCTCCAGATTCCGTACATAAAAAGAACCATTAGATGAGCGATTAGGAGCTGACGGCTGAGCTTCACCAATCGGGACTCGACCCCTCCTTCGCGGACATTTCTGAAACTAAAGATCATAAGAGCCTTCAATCATTTGCCCCCTGACATTAAGCCAGGAACGGATATAGTTATGTGCTTCCTGTTTCCCTATAATTCGAATCACTTCCGAGAAGAAAATCGCCATGTTCTGCACTTCTAATGAACAACACACACGCACAACTTTTGCGGGCCGAAAAAGCTGCACACCAGAGTCATCCATCAAAACATATTTGCGCGTAAACACAACACTCACCTGCTTGTCTTAACAAACGCGAAAACATTGATCGGAGTGCCGATGATGAAGAATGCGAGTTGGTAGAACATCTCGATGGTCTCGGACGTCGAGTGGACCATCACAAACTCGTCCGTCGTGTTGCTCATTCTCTGAAAGGCCGAGATTGATGAGCTCATGTGAACTGAACATGTGAATGAGAGGGAGGGACAGTTGGAAATGGGGAGATGCGAAAATGGAATGAAATGAGCTGACTAAACTTGATGACTGTCCGGAAATGAGAAATGAGAAGCGAAATGAGAATGAGAGCTGATCGTGTAAATAGCGGTCGGTTGCCATACAAAATTGCGTTTTTCCCTCCCCTCCCCCTTCTCAAAATATGTAGCGGGCCACCGACGACGGGGCTGAAATCGTAAATAATCAAAGTCTATCAAGAATTACTCATGAAATAGTGGAGGGTGTGCGCGTCTGAGAAGCGTCTCGAAAATACTAAAATATGTCGCCGGAAGCGAATCAAATCACTTTTGGGGCGTGTCGTGTTCTAGTGGCATGCACTGATCTTCCCGTCCCTCCCCCCACCGGAAATACGTTATTAGGCAAATTGCTCAAAACGAGAGGCAATTAGAAATCCATCGAGAAAACGAACAGAGTGAAGCGCAATAACAGATGTTGACCATCCCACGGTGACTTTCAAAAGAGCAAATGTTTATCTTGAAAGTGCTGTCTGCCTGGGTTCAGGTTTCCCACACACTTTCAGTTCTGGAAAAACACCGATGAGCGGAAGATTAACCATGGGCCCGGTTCAAAGGCCTACACTGGGCACTCGAATGTTTTGATGCCAAATTAACGAAATTTCAGCCTAGAATGACGAAGTTTGTTGGTGATTGCACTAATGTTTTTCCAGTTGAATTTGTCTATTTCTTTCTTTCATTCAACAGTCTAAATGATCAGGACCTTCTTACATGTCCCAGGAGACTGTGAAAATCAGAGAGAAGCGAATGGAAGATTGAGAAAACTAGCGAGCCGAAAGGGATATGTTGTAAAGGATTAATGGCTCCTCATTTGAATGCAAGAGTTCAGTTCCGCGAAACCAGCTTTTGTGCGATGCGTGTGTTTTTTGTCACCATTCTATGGCTTTTGACTTCGGACACGATGTATTCGTTTTACGTCACATCCGTCTGTTTTGCGTCTGTTTTGGTTTGGGTCGTTTTCCAGGGAATGCAGCTAGCTACAGTACCCCTCGACTCAATTCAATTCTAGTTTGAGTTTTGATGATTTGATGTCTTCTAGTGTAACCCGGATCACGGTGTAGTGTAATTTGAATTTACAATAAGAGAACTAGGCGGATCCCAAAGTTCGAACTCATATGACGCGTATCTCTCGCTTCGCCGCACTCTCTGTGCCTCAAAACTTTCGAGAGTCCGCTGTAAATTGAGCGATAAGAGTGACACGTATCCTTCACGAAACTCTCAGATATTACATTTTGAATGGCCAGTTGCGTATTGCAATGTATCATTTTGAGATAACGTTGACCAGGGGCGGCTTGTGTGTTTGCCCTTCGTGTCAGTCTCGCACTTTCATTACTACCTTCTTCCCGCCGCCGCTGTCGTCTCTTGTGCGGCGCTCATGAAGTTCTACGCCTTACTATTCATATTAAGCCTATCGGCGTCGCAACCGGTGCCCGTGGTACGCGATCCGAGGGCACGTGTGGTTCCGGAGCTTGACATCATCTATGTGGAATGGCAAGCGTCAACACAACAACCGCAAAGTAAGAAAAGTGCTTGAGAGCGTAGGGGAATATGAAAACAAGTGTTCGCAACCATCTGACAACCATCTGACAACCATCTGACACTCTTTTTGACATTTCCAACCTTCTCAGAATCCAATTAGAATCCCCTTGGACATTGATTTTCCTTTTTATCACCTCCTCGTGACCGCTAGCTGATAAGAATCTGAATAATTCAGCGTACTCAGCAGAAAGTTTGAATGATCAACATGTTTTGCAGACACTATGTACACAGTTCGCCACAAGTCCGGAGATCCTCAAACTCCTTGGAAGTACATCAAGACCGTTGAGTCGAATGTCAGAATCCCCTTGAGCACTTACAAGAGCGAGGAGGAAGTTCATATTCAGGTACTTGAAGCGGGGAAGCGAGCGAAATACAAAGATCCGTCACTCATCAACCTTTCAGATAAAAACAGAGAGAGGGGCTCAGCTAATCGAGGATTGGACACAAGAAATCGTCGTGGCCGTGGCCAAGAAGGTCAGTTCAGTACTTGAGGTCTAGTGTGGAAAATAGAGAATTAGAAATGAGCCAGAAATCGTTAGAGACTAACTTCTAGATCTACCCCTACTCCTCCCACTCTTTTTCCTCTAAATGGATGGGTAGAAAGGGAGGAGAAACGAAGAAGAACGCGGGTGTCTGTTTTTTGAAATGAGCGATTGAGACAAAAGGGAGGGCCGTTTAAAAGAGTCCATAAGCCAAAAGGAAGTGGGCGCGCCAATAAAAAAGGAAGGAACTCGGGCGGAGAGGCCCAAATGCGTTTCCATTTCGTTCCCTTCCATTTAATATTTAATATTCAGAAATTATGATTCTGAGTTTCGTTTCGTTTCGTTTCTGCCCGCCTCCGGCTCTTTTTGCGCTTTGCGCCGCCATTCGGACCCCAAAACGTTTTACGGCTCACCCGTCAACAGGATGTTCCACTTCCCGCTTCCCAGAAAGATCATTGCCCACAAAACGGGCGGGCTTGGCGAGGAAAAAGAAAAAGAAGCGAAATCGTCTAGTTGGCAGCTCTAGTTATAGGATGTGATTCGTCAAAACGTGATTGCGCCGTTTTTGAAGTAAGAGTGGCAGTCACGAGAGGTGGCAGAGAAAGGAAAGCTTCCGATTTGGAGTCGTGCATTATAATAATAAATAGTCGTGTAATTTGTCACCGCGTGCCGTTCCGACGCTGTTTTTCTTCTGCCGGCGGCGGCGTAGTTTTGTCGTAGACACCTACCGTACTTTCTGTAGTTTGCTTGGAAAGAGGCAATCGGAAAACAGAGAATGGAGGCAAAATAGAAGAGTTATCAATAGGCCCTCCTTTTATACCATGTTCTCCCCACGCCCTTTTTTATGACTGCTTTTTGGGTGTCTTTGTGAACCTTTTAATTAACAATTCGAAACACGAAACATCACCCATTGTCATGCTTAGGTACTTGAAACCATATGAATATAGGGGTATGAATATCAAAAAAGGTCAAGTCATGTAAAACGGATGGGGTGGATGACGGCGCGCTGAGAATAGGATATGAGTTGAAACCGAGAGATTAGACGCAAACCCGGATGTTTCAGAGCGTCCGATCCGCCCCAATTGATGTCTCTGCCACAATGGCGCCGACTCCGCCGACTGGGAGGATGTACATGTTCTCTAGAACAGGACTTTCGCCTCCGATTCATTTTGTTGCGAATATAATGAACCCGACAACAGTGCAGCTTAAATGGGATCCGGAGCTGCCAGGAAGGACAGGTGAGTGTGATCGTACGTAAATTGGAATACGGTGCAAAGGGCGCAGGAAGACCGACAAGTTTAATGACAATGACGTCAAAAAAATGGAAAAGGGAGGGGGAGAAAATGGAAAGGCGTCTGATGATCACAATTAAGGTCAAAAACCGAATGGGATAAGCGTCTCGTCGCAGCGTTTGTTTTCTGCGCTCTTTTCCGGCTTCTCGTGCGGTTTTCTAGGGAAAAAAGAAAAAAATATCCTAAAAATGGAGGGGTGGAAACTGATCAAGTTTCGTTTACAACGGCACAACTTACGGCACAACATGTAAGTGGAAATAATAAAAAGTGGAAACGCGATTTCTCGGAAAATGATAGCAATTAGGGTTCGAGAGAGTAGATACTATGAAATGGGCCCTTTTTTTCTCACACACGGCTAGAAAATACTTGAGATGGGTACGTGTGTGTGCGTAGGAAGGAAGGAAGGACTCTCTGAGATTTCCTGCCTTTTTCTGGGTAAACTGTGTCCGTGAATGTCGAATGACACAGGACGGCAGGAAGGGAAGGCAAGGGGGGCCGACGACCACCAAAACGAAAAACACTTTCTCGATGGATATGAAAGTTGAACATGAGTCGTCCCGGGGATGTCTTCCCGGCTCACATTACCAATTTTGTTTTCTTTTAGTTTTACTCCTCGAGAAAAGAAAACAAGGGCAGATACACACACGGATGAACGAAACAAGACACATACAACTGTTCGGTTCAGATGAGCGCAAGCGAACGAGGAGGGGGAGGAAGTTTTCGCGTCTTCTGTGTGTTTTTCGATTTTCAAGTCAAAGGATAAAGAGATGTTGAGCAGGAAAAGGGGGGGGGGGGGAAGGAAAGCAGAATCGTCTGTAGACGGGAGGACTCGGACTTACGTGTCGAAGGGTCCCGGAAAACAAGAGGTCAAGAAACGAAAAAGACATATTTGGAATGAGGGGGAGACGTGGCGAAAGGATTCGCGGAATTTCTTGATGACTTTTATTAAAACATGCGATCAGAGCAGGAGTCTAGCCCCACGCGCAAAACATTTCCCCCTTGAAGCTCTGAAGCCTTCTTGATCGTCCGAATGCAATTTAAGAGTGAAAGAGACCCTATGAATTCATTGGCGCTTGTTTCGTCATATTCATCTCCGAAACTGACTCCCCGATATTACGGAAAGTAGAGGGGGGGGGGGGTAAAGTAGAAAGATAGATTTCTGAATAATTCAGCCGCGCGACGGATGGAAGGGAACAAAAAACGGAGGGAAAGGGGGGAGCTGAAGGGGCGGAGAGTAGAAGGCACGAAAATTGGATAATGTTGCTCTTGGATATTAGAAATGCACTAAAAGAGAGGGGTCCATATAATTGGGGGCATTAGTGACGATAGTTAGTTGAGGGGAGAAAAGGAGTGTGGGTGTGATCTAAGCGGCTCCCTCTGCAATTCCAGTCAGTCAAGAATTAAACAACAGTTAGTCAGCGAAAACGAGACCTGCATTCGATATGTACGAGGGGAACAGAGGGGGGTGGATTTGTGCATGAGGTGGAGAAAATGGGGAGTAAAATTGGAGCAAGAAAAGAGGAATATGCTGCTCACACCTGGAACTAGGGTGAGAACTAGGCTGAGAACTACAAGTGGGACCGCCGGTTGCTACAACCCGGAATCGAAGATTTTCCAGACATCTACTACCTGGTGAACGTTAAGCAGTTGACCACCTCTACCGGAAGCACACTGCAAAATCAGCAGGTTTAGCGGCGCGAAATCAGTAGTCAAAACACAAAAACAACCAAATTTTCAGATCAAAACCGCTGCAACCAGCTTTATACTGGGAAAGATGATCGCTGGAGAGAAGTACCAGATGACAATTCATACGGCGGTGAGCAGGAACACGACATCAACACTAGCGTCGATCGTGGAAATCACAATGCCCCGAGGTTTGAGTTTATATCAAAGGGAGAGTCAGTGGGATGACGGAACTGATCCAGCGGATCAAATATTTCTGCCGGTTTAGCTGTTCAGAACCCGGATAAGCCAACAGGACGTGAACATCGGATAGGCGTAGAGGCGAGTTCGCTTCCGTCGGTGTTGTTCTCCGAAGAAATAAAACACGTCAAATGCCGTGGTGTGACAACGACTACTCTCGTGTGACAAACGTTTACCTAATCTCTTTTCCCGAGAAGTTTACGGCGTGTGGGAGGGGGCTGCATCACGCAAACGGTTCAACGCGGCCGTTTTTGACGTGGCGGAAGCAGGAAAACAGGGTGTCAGGACGATATGCTCATTTCTCAGTAATGTCATTTAGCACTTTGGAAAACAGGAAGACGGGAGAATCAAAGATTTCGATAATCTACATGTCTATCAAGACGTCCTAATAATATGCTCCTCGAACCACATGACACCTAAATTTAGAAGATGTAGAAGTATTGAATGAGGTTTCAATGTAACATAAATTGGTGGAAAGAGAGCAAGAGAGAGAGATAGAGCAAACCTCAAGGAAGGACGAAAACACGATTTTGCAGAGGACGAGTACTTTGAAATCGGGAATCTCATCATCAGTTCGCACTTCCGAACTGCCTCCCAGGGCATCGTGAACCTCACCTGGGAAGTGCCGCCAGCGATGCAAAACAGGATCGCGTGTGAGTAACCAGACTAATATTCTCTTATCTTTTGTGGGCTTTCCCTCCCCGCTGATTGGTTTTCCGTTTGTTTTCTTTTCAGCCTACAACGTAGAGTACTCTGAAATGGGCACGGGGTACTGGCAGAAGATTCAATTCCACGGTGCATCGTCTTCCGCGGCTCTGCACCATTTGAAAAGGTTCGTTTTCGGGGAAAAAGTCTGCTTGCTGTCCCCCGGTTCCCCTCTATCCTCCCACTATCCTCCCACTATCCTCCTCCCACGCAGGAAGGAGGATTCATGAAAACAATGAAGACGTGACGGTGGCTCTGTTTCGGAAACAAAAGACGACAACTGGGCCCTTCTATTTTTCAGCGATCCATCGAATCCCTAATTAAAAATCCCGTGCTTTTGCGTGCCCGCAAACCCGTTATTTGATATGCCGTGAATCAGGAGGATGAGCAGAAATAATGATTTTGTTTGGGAGAATGAGCAACGCGGGGTTGGAGAAGAGGGGGGGGGGGGAACAGGGAAATTAGAGAATCATACGGCTTGAATTATTCCTCACCGTTACGTAGATCTTGCGTTTTTCAGCAACCACGAGTATCTGCTCCGCATCAAAACAGTGCTGGCGAACAATATAATCACGGAGAGCGGCCAGTTTCGGTTCCGAACACCGCGAGGTGAGGCGGCAGGGCGCGAAACGAAAAACAGTGGAAAAACGGACGGGAAGCAACAAAAACGAGAGGAAATCTGCATTCCACCGAATTTGTGTGAAAATGCAAAGTATTTTGCACGCAATTTTTCAACACATTGTCGCGTCGTTCGCCCTTTTTCCGCGGCCCTTCCCGGTTTTTCAGTGCTCAAAACATCTGGTGTTTTGGTTGGCATGCCATGAAAACATTAGCCGAATCGTGAACTTTAAGAGAGAAAGAAATGGGGGAGGAAAGATAGAACGTGGAAATGTGCGAAGTCGCCACGTGGCCACCACCAAAGTGTCTAAACCGCCAATATTTTCAGTGGAAACCAACCCGATCCACAAAGTCGACGTGATCTACTCGCACGAAGTGAATTCGGTGAAACTGCAATGGATGCTGGAGCCGCACATTCGTGCGGAGAATGTGGCCGGTTATGATGTGTACTTGAGTCAGGATAAGGTTAGACCAATTTCTATGTTAATTTGGGGGCTCCGCCACTAAAATTGGCAGCATTTCTGATGAGCTCTCTATATTAAAAGGGGAGAGGAACGAAGAGATAAACATTGGGGAGGAAGCTGACTCTTATAATCCCTCAGACATTCAAGGTTTCAAGTGATAATCCAATGCGTTCACTGGTTCAGTTGAGTCTTGGAAAAAGTGATCTAAAATATTTTCTCTCCTCTCCAAACACGTGATTAAACTGGGCGGAAAATAGGACCCTCTAGTCTATAATTAAACCACCAATCCACATGATAGGAACCGGAGAAACCAGAAGACACCGGAAGAAATAGAAACGAGTAAAGGGGGGAATTGGAGAGGAAGGAAGAAGAATCGAAGAAAAGAAATATCCGCTTGAAAATTTCAAATGAACGGACGAAAAGAGAGGGGGGAAAAAAGTTTTGTTGGAAAACAATTTTAGATTGATGAGATCGAGAGGCAGTGAAATTGAAAAACAGAACAGCAAAAAATTAGTTTTATTTTCCTCTTCTCTTTCAAAGTTGTCTTGCCTCCAACCGCGTTCTGTGTTTTTTTTTATTCGGGAGACAAATTTCCGAAAGTCGACCGTTGACTCATTCGGCTTTTCGGATGCAAGACAGGCGTCTTAGCCTTGATCATAGATTTCTTTATGGTTGGTTGAAAATCTGTTTCCCCTTTTGCGAATCTACTTTGGACGCTGTTTTTGCAATTTTGACGATTACGATAGCCATACTACCGGATTCCACCTAAATGGCCCTGCAACCGAGAAGAGAGCTCTGCCGGATAATCAATATATCTCGAGATTGATAAAAGATATCAAAAAGTTGTCAACAGCAAACTTGCAGTCCTAGTTTTGATCTACAAGTGTTCTGTTGACAACTTTCTGATATCTTCTATCAATCTCGAGATATAATAATTCTCCGGAAGAGCTCTCCTCGGTTGTAGCTGCACAGTAGATATTTGATCGTCAAGGCTTAGGCCGGAATCTTGAGGCAAGAAAGAGATAGGGACCCTACTATGAATTAAAACTATTTATAACTTTTCTATCTAGGCTCTATGACGCTCGCGAGAGGGTGTAAGATTTTACACCTTCTCGCGAGAGGAAGGATCAAAAACCGCGCTGTTCCGTTGACGAAAACGGATGCAAGGTTCTCTTTTTCTCTTTTGGTCGGTTTCTGGAAAGCTGAAAGCTGAAACTGAACATGAAACTGAATCGGAGGACCAAGAAAAAGAGCTGTGCAAAAGTTCTAAAATTAGGTTAAACTTTCTGAAAAGAACTTCTCCGGCAGCTGGAATTTTTTGGGAGGTTCTGCAGAAGGAGAACCTGAAAACATGTACAAGGACTATGTCTCAGATGCTCTGAACAGTGAAAGACAAGGAAGTTCTCCTTTTTTGAGGTCAAGGGTATCAGGTTTCAGGAATATGAGACTTCTAAGAAATGGTAGATGTTGAGGAGAATACTAAGAACCTCTATGTTTCAGGAGCTACCGGATTCCCAATGGAAGATGGTCCGTTTGAACAATAAGGAATCCTATCTGTCTCTGGATGATCTGAAGAGCTCAACGGTCTACTTTGTGCGAGTGAATGTGCGAAATGTGGACGGATCTGTGATCCGCGCGCCGTCGGTTTACAGATTCAAGACAATTGGTGAGTATATGTGTGTGAGCTCATACTAAATAGCATGTTTTGCGCGTGTGAAGTGGGAATCTAATGAATCACACAAAAAAAGGGAGAGAGTGGCTCTGAAAACTCTAGAAGCTCGAACAAGGAGCAAAGGAGCAAGTGGGTAAAGAAAAGAGATCCTGGCCCGCTTGAAGAGTTCAAGTTGAGAAATTGAATTTGGAACGAGAACAAAATATAAGAAAGGATCATTTGCAGTAGACACGTTCTCTTTTCTTTCAGACTGGTCTAACACTAACCCAGACGCTGATTTCGACCCGTTCGCTGAATAACTCTATTTCTAACCTATTTCTCTAACTACTGATCTACTTTGAATACCTCTGTGATTTGATTTCTAACCTTAGGGTTAACCCTAGAATAAAGAACATACCAAAAATGTAGACACTGCTGACGAAGAGGAGTTCGAGGGGAATTCACTGTCGTATCGGAATGTCGCTCCGGGAGAGGTAGAAATACGTTGGACGTTCCCGAAGAGTATCCTGGACAGCGTCATCGGTGAGTCTATACTGAATCAGTGGAAACGGGAAAACCCAACACTATGACGAGTCCGTCTTTCGAGAGAAAAAAACAAAGCCATTCCATTACGTCTCGACGACGTTACACGGGGTGGCTCTCTTTCCATCTCTTTCTGCCAAATGATTTAATGGATATAGTACACATCGAAATGGCCGTCTCTCTTTCTTTTCAGGAGCCACTATTTTGTATACGAGTCGTAAGGATTTGACTCCGGATCAGTGGCAGAAGATTGAAATTGAGGACTCGAAAAATGTAATTGGAATTTCTCGAAAACGTAAAATGTCGGCCGGATTTGCAGACTACGGTGTCGATTAAAAATCTTCGAGAAGGCGTGCGATACTCGGTACAAATCATCCCGCGACTATACACTGGGGATTATGATTTTGAGGCCCGAGAGCTCTTCGAGTTCAAAACCGACCGAATGTGTAAGAATGGAATGGGTTGGCGGGGCGGGGGCGAAAGCGGCCAGGAGGCAGAAAGACACCGGAAGATCTGCTTTCTTTAAACAATAGGCCAAGGGTGTGAGCACTTATTAGATACGGAGAAGAGTTTCTGGAATCTTCCTTCTCTCCTCGCATTCTTTTCTTCTTCCCACTCTTTTTTCCAGGTGTAAAAGTCAGAAAAAAAAAGATGGAAGGAAAAATATGTGAGCTGCAAAACTTTGGCGGTTGAAAACGCAGAGTACAGCTAGTCTGGAAGCGGTAAATAAATCTGGAGGCGGAGCCAAAACACTTGTACTAGAGTTATGCAGTTGAAGTTGTCTAGGTTGGGGAGGGGTGTCTTGGAATTCTAGAGAAGGAGACAAATGTTCACTGATACCATTGAGACCTGGTGACCAAACTAGCTGCTCATCAAAAAATCGGTCCCTTTCCTTGAAACTCAAACATCCCAAGAAGACTGCACTCAATTAGCCATTAAGCCTCCCGGAAAGCCCTCTAATGCACTTTTCAGCCTATGGCGGTGCCAGCCACGGAACAGATGTACGGACGCTCACACCATCGGGACATCCGCTGGCAAGTCCGCACTTCGAGCAGATGGCTCATTCCGAGACGGAGTTCATGCGCATCGTTAGCTGCGACCCGGACGCAATAAAGGTCAGTTTCTTTTCGTTTCGAGATGTTTTTCACACATGTCTTCCCCAGTCCCGAAAAGATTTCTCACACCACACCAAAACACGAAAATGAACATGAACATGGAAATCGTTGTACTTGCATCGAAGAAAGTCTCATCTTTTTTTAGCGGTTTTCTTCTGGCTCTAGTCTGAACGCGCGTGTACGCGGAAGAAAACATGTTTTGAACGCGAAATGTGTTTTACATATTCAAAGTAATCTCCAGTCTTCCTTATATTCGTGTCACTTCAGACCGGCTGCTCTTGGGATGAGATCTGCATCAATCGTGTCGAAGATCACGCGAAAGGATGGTGCATCTCGAATACGCTCCGGGACAGCATCTTGAACTCTTAAAGCCCTTGATTTGTCCCTTGATACTCATAATTTAAGTTTTCACATATTTAACTTCCGTCTTGCCCTTGAAACGTCTAACACATGAAGATGTCTTTCTCGCTTTTCCTCACTCGAGGGACTGGGGCTCTTTTGAGCACAAAACTCCAAGGAAACCCAGTAATCGTATTATTATAACTGTTAGCCAAAGAAAAAATTAACAGACTCATGACGAGAAGAAGAGTGTTTCTTGATTAGAATAGCGGTGGTTTTGAGATCAGTATGAGGAAGCTAGCACAATTGGAGTTTGGGGGAGGGAAGGGGGGGGTCTCAGAGAGGAACAGGAACGAAGAAGACTCTAGGATCACTAGCTAATTACACAAATTGAGAACAATGATGACAGAGAAGGAGGAGGAGATGAGAACGGGGAGAGGGAGAGAGACAAAATTGAGTAAGCTGCGGATGAGACATGAAAAAACGATATTATGAATTGAGGGAGAGGGTATTTTGCATGGTGAGTGGGTTAACAAATACATATTCTACATAGCGAGACATGGTTAAACTGTTGGAAGAAGGAGCCTATCCTCTAATATCTATCGGATGATCGCGCGTGTCGATGGCTTCGCATCCGAGGATCTCTTTTGCGTTTTCTATTTCTGGACCACCCACGGCATATCTGAAAAGTACATTTGTGCGTTTTGGTAGATCAAATTGGGACTTACATTTTGTAAAACTCGAAACTTTTCAGAGTATCATACTTTGGTCGGTGCCGTCGATCTTTTGATAAACTAAAAAGGGAAGTTCATTTTACTGAATATCAGGTGATTGATTACCAGGTATTGATGAATTTTACAAGAGGAAGACTAAAGTTGAAATCTCCACTTTCTGGCCTTAAAATTGGCGCGTCTCCGTTGACAACCTGGAATTTGATCAGGATCAGAAGCTTTGCTTCAAAAGTGAGACTAACCGCGGCAATTTGATCGAATAACGAATTCCACTCATTATACGGAAATTTGCCAGTCGCGATTTCATATAATGTGATTCCCAAGGACCAGACATCCGATCTGACATCATATTTGTCGGAGCTCGTAATTCGTTCAGGCTGGAATCGTATTCTGATCAGTTTATGCTGAAAATTGAGAAATAACCAACCGCAAGATAAGGTTGACATCCAGCGTCATGAGTTTTGACGACAGAGTCCTCCAACTGGCCGCAAATTCCGAAATCGCAAAGTTTCACAGAACCATGTCCATCGACTAGAATATTTGAGGGTTTTACATCTCGATGAATGATTTTGAGTTCCTTCTTCAAGTAATCAAGTGCGTCGACAGTCTGAATAATTGGAATCTTGACGAACGACCAGAAAACAGGACACTTACACAAACAGTGATGTGGCCGACGACGTGTTCACTTAGACGACTGTGTTTCACGTCATAGACACGTTTGTAGAGGAGATCCATTGAAATGTCCATTAGCTCCATGCAAATCCAACAGTCGCCCTAAAAGGTTGCTGATCGATAGGGAATAGATCAATGTTGAAAATTTAAATACCTCGCTGAAAATCGCCCCGTAAAACTTGACAATATTTGGTCCTTTCTCTGATTTGACGATGGTGTCGTGTTCCCGAAGTAAACGGATCTGTTCTCTTTGATCTATGTTGTTACATCGTATCCTCTGAAAAAATAGCTTGTTTTAGCTGTTCCAACAAGACACTCACTTTGACAGCCAAGAGTTTTCCAGTTTCTCGGTGCAACATTTTGTATACCGTTCCAAAGTTGCCATTTCCAATTGCGCCCAGGTCTTGTAAGTGGGACGAGTTGAAGGTGTAGAAGAGTTCGTCATCCGGGTATTTCAACGTGCCGGTGGATAATGAACGTCTGGAAGACAAGAAACTAGAGACGTCGTCCCTCGGGAAATTAGAGAAAATGTGTCGACAAGCAACTTACAACACGCTTTCTTCCGGCAACGCTTTCTCATTTCCATTCACTGATAGGCTTGTGGGACGGGAGGACAGTGCGGACGGACGGAGAGAGAGTGACATCCTAAACTCATCGTCATCTTCTTGAACCATTAACTCTGAAATTACAACGAGGACTTACGAGGCATACTGATAGGAAACCCCCGAGAGAAGGGTAGAGAGAAGAGAGAACGGGAAAAAAAAAGAGAGCCGAGGCGAAAAAGAGAAGACAGGAAGCATGATAAGAATGGCAATTGTTTTGGGAGTGGTGTTGGGAGTGGTTTTGCAGGCGAGAGCAGTAAAAGGCAAAGAGCACAACAGCTGAGTTAGTCAGAGAATTAAAACTGAGCAAATAGAATTTGGGGAGGGGGAAGCGAGGAGAAGGAAGCTCTTGCTCCGCTAGATAGCGACATTTGCGTGACAAATCGAAAAAAGGAGAGTGGCGAGGGAGACAAAACCACAATAATTGCCGGGCGTCCGGATGGAATTCCGAATTTCGATAATCAGTGGAAAAGGGTGAAAACGTGAAAACGAAGCACACGGACGGTTTGTTTGCTCGGAGAAAGGAAGGTGAGGGAAAAGTTGGTTGAGTGACGAGTTGGAGGACAAAAAATGGCAACAAACCACATCAGCGAATTGTCTTCTCGATGATATGATAGTAGGGGGGGGGGGGGGGAAACGTATTGATACTGATAGGGAACTGTGGGTTTTGAGAAGAAGTGAGAACTAGCGAAAAAGAAGGTGGAAAGTGAAAACATTCTTATCTCTTTCATTCATTCAATGCAATCAAAACAAAACAACGTCTTCACGTGTCATCTTCTTTCTTCAACGTCTTCTTCTTGTCATCGTCTCCTTCTTCTTCCTTCTCTATCGTTGACGTCTTCTGATCTATCATTTCATTTGGCCCCGGCGCCGGCAGAATTCAAACGGAGAGAGAAAGAGAGAGAGGAAAGCAAGACGGAAAGCGGAGAAGACAGGTTTCAGATCGAAATGACCGAGAAGACAGATAGCAGCGTACAGTTTCTCGCGTTTTTGGTCAACTGCCGAACACATCGAATACATGGACAAGTAACCTTCAGGACCTGTTCTGGGCCGCCGGATGATGAGCAATTGACGGTTTTTCAAGGCGACACTTGACGAATTCCGCAAAACATGGGTTGTACTGGTTGTTTAGTAAACTCGCATAGAGCCGCTGAAATATTCAAAGAGCGACGCGTCTGCCCCTCCCTCTAGCAGGAACTTGTGTAACGAGAGTGTGAGCTGTCGACGTCATAAGCTCAGAAATAGTAATTGACGCAGTTGGACCACACAGTAGCTCAAACATGCTTTCCATGAGTCAATAGGTGAATCATGCTCTCATGCTCAAACAATGGGAGCTTTGCGGGAGGGGAAAAAATGCAACATCATAGTCCTGGCATTCATTCCAATTATGAGGAGACAAGGGGAGTTGAAAAAATGTTGGAAAAATGAAAAATGGGTAGTCAATAAAAATGAAGAGACAGACGAGAGGAGCGATGAGTGAAACGGAGAAAGGAAAACAGATGAGGGTGTTGGTGGGAAGAAGAAACCGAGGAAGCCCTCCGAGAGAGAATCAATAGAGAGATAGTGGTGAAAGGAGAGGATCCGAGATGGAGAGACCCCGACAAGGCAAAGACCCGGCTTGGAGGGAAAAGTGGAGCGGGAACTGGACACTGGCATGTGTTTCGAGTACATGAGGCGCACTTCCCTCTACATGGCCACCCAGATTAGTCGGGCCTATTGAATATGCTGCTGCTGGTGGTTGGTTAAGCAAATTTTATCCGATCCCGCGCAAACCCGATTTCTCGGCGAGATTTCACACTGAATTGCGCTTTCTGTACCAAGGATTTCGAATCGGTAAGTTCCCAAGGAATCCCTCCTAAAAACACTCGAGTTCTATTCTTTTCTTTTTTTAAATCGTCGCGTGTGTTTGACGTTTGACTCCTGTGCTCGAGAGAAAGAGCAAACAGGCAGAGATTCGACAGGACGAGAAAAAACGTACAAAAGTGTGTTCCAAAGGGGACACACAACATTGAGCTGCTACTGGGACAATGTTGACATCAACTACAGTAGCGTTGCTTGTTTGGTGTTTGTTTTAACTTTCTTTAAAGAGAAATGTTGAAAAAAGGCCTAAGAATGCCGAAAAAGGTCTGTGAGCCGCCTTTTTCTGCGGGCACAATGAAACATTCCCAAGATTCTCTCCGCTTTCCCCCAAACCCAGTCTTGCACGAAATTCGCGTGTCCCCCAGAGATTCCACGCCCTGCTCCCTCTTCGTTTCTCTTCAACATTCTCATCCACCAACTTTTCGCACTAAATCATCTGCGTCAAACCAGTGCCAAAACCAAAACCTCATTCTTCGCCTCCCCGCGTCACTAGAGCTCATTTTTCCGGAAATGAAGGATTGCGTGGTGGCTTTTGTCATCTCGAACTATTGTAATAATGACCTGGGGGGGGGGCTGTGAGGGAACAGCAGGTGTTGTTGTTGTGAAGAACGGAGAGCAGGAATCATTCGAAAATAAGTGGGAGGAGAAGGAGAGGAGAAAGTTTTGAAGAAGCTGAAGCTTTCCCGACGTCGGCACTAACGATGTGGCAAAAAGAGGAGGAGGAGGAGGTGATGAAAGAAGAAGGAAAACTCGGTCGGAAAAAAGAATGGAGCAAAGTGAAAAGCGAAAACGGAAAACGGAAAAGAGCGAATGTCAAAGCGGAAGGAATCTGCATAGCGCCATAGCGCTTTTGAGCTCCAGCGTCGGAAGGAAACTCGAGAAACCGAATCATTTGCGTCCTAAACGAATCGAAGGAGGAAAATGAGGAAAATGAAGGGAATGAGACAGGAAAACAATGAAAGAAGGAGGAGGAGGAGGGAAATTTAATCCAAATAGCGGCCCGACGACCAGAGCGTCGTATTTATTCTGACTCGCGAGTTGTGTTTCCCAGTGGCTATGGTTACGGCTGAATACGAAAGTGATAGTATTAAAGGGATGTTGAGCAAGGACGGCAAAATCTTTAAAATCATATTTTCTATGCTCAAAGAGCATTTCCATGATTTGTGAAGCAGCAAATATATCAAACGATTTTCAGTGTTTGCTTATGAACTTGTTTACAAAAGATAACATTGTCCATGTACGAAACTTGGGAAAATAGAGAGAAAATATTGTTTTGAATAGAGCTTAAGAGCGAAAAAAGAAGATTTTTCCAGAAGCTTCCAAAACCATGAAAATGCAATAACTTCGTTTGGCCATCCATCTCACGGATTTGGATTGTGTCCGGAGAATCATTATATCTCGAGATTGATAAGAGATATCAAAAAGTTGTCAACAGCAAACTTATAGATCATGACTGGAACTACAAGTTTTCCGTTGACAACTTTTTGATATCTCTTATCAATCTCGAGATATAATGATTCTCCGACTGTGCAATCCTCGGTTACTTCGATGACAACCTATAGTAAACATTTCAACTTACTCAGAGGGGTATAATTTGTTATCACTAAAATTGTAGATCATTCAGATTCCACCTGAACGTCAATTCAAGAGATTATAGAGTGGAAATCAGTTATTAGCCCTTCTGGCTGTTTTTCAGAGCCCCCGAACTTTTGCTGCTGGTCCCTGTCCCCTTCAAGGATCATTGCTCTCTTCCACCCACGAGTACAGACACCTTCTCACATTCCTTTCGAACGAGTTAGCATGCTCGTTGAAACAAGAGTGAACAACAACTGCCAATCGTTTTTTTTCCACTTCTCCCTTCATTTTTTCCTCGAAGAACCGCATGCTTTTTCCTCTAGAACAATTGTTCAGTGAGTGTTTCGGCAGCTGTTTCACTTGTAACAATATGATCGGATCAGGCTCATCGTGAACCTGTCGCCATCATGATACATCGATAGCCATGTGTTTATCCAGCGTCTCGCTTTCTCAATTGATTCGGTGGCAGATAAGAGACAGTGGACACTGGGATGATAAACCACTGGGGGGAGAATCATGGTTGATTACACTCACCGCGAGTTGCAATTTATATTCTTCCCGTGGCCTTCATCATCAAACTGATCCCCCCTCTCTCCCGCCTTTGTGCATCGCGTCGGCTCCTCCGTTTTCTGCGGTTTTTTTACGTTCGATCATCATCTGCGTTTCGTCGAAAGCTTTTAGTGTTTCACCAGAGTTCGAGTAGGCGTGGCTTAGGAGTCGCAGCGCCGACGAAAAGAAGAAGAAGACGCGAAGAAACTCATAATATTCAAATAGCTGCGAGCAGAAAAATAACAAAATCATAGACGACGGCTTTTGTACTTTGCTCTTATTCCGGTGATGTGGCAAACTCTCATTCCTGTCCTAGTATGGCTAGTGTGCGGATTGTGTGAAGAGGTGAGTGGATCACAGCCAGGATTCTGGGTTTATAGCGTTCTCCTTTGGTTTCTCTGAACATGTTCTCAAAACCTCGTACTTTTCACTGTTCCCATAGATCTCTCAAAAAACATTGAATCCCAATCCCATCCAACAGCTGCAACGTTTCTGTTTGTTTTTTGAGGCTCGTCACCAACTGATTCATTGCATTTTGATATCATGGGATCGGGGGCTCGGATCGCATATAAAAAATGAGACGGCTGTTGATATAATTGCAATTGATACACTTTACACATTCTGATCAGTTGCGGGGGAGCCGAACTTTGAAAAAACTATGGGTTGAGAGGTGGCTACCGTATTCCTAAGCTTCCAGACACCTCCGCCACCCCCTCCATCACCATGCGACGATTTTCACAGTTATGTTTGCACGAAGGAACTCCCAAAGCGAAACCCAAGATTCCCAGACATCCGCGCCGAGCAACTTTCCTATGACATTGATGTGAGAAGAATCAGAAAAATGCAAATATAACAAGTTCCTCGTTTTTTTTCAGCAATACCAAGAATACGTCTTCCCGACTAGAGAACCTGCCAAGTAAGTAGTTTCTTGAGATATTCCCCGCATTTGAAACTTTCAGACGGCTGTGGGAAGTGGTTGACCCGGATGCAGTCTCCCTGTGGCTTGTCCAGTTCACTACCTACGTCGATGGTCCGAATTGGCTAGCGCATCAGCAAAGACATGAGAAGACCATGAATATGACAAGTGCAGAGAAGTTCAAAGCTCTCGAACGGTACCTCGAGCCATTCCCAATGCGGGTGGGTGTTCAAGAAAAGATCTCCACTTACAACTGTTTTCTAGATCTTGGGAAGGTTCTACCCAAGTCTGAAGAGAACCTGCGAGTACCTGACAGAGCTGAAACTCCCAGTAGCCACTCACAATCACTTCTACCGAGGACTCTTTGATGAGCTAAGAGATCTTCATATCTCTGAGATCAGGGTTTGGATACTGTACCTTCAGTGTTTTCTCCAGTTCTAAGTTCCAGAAGTATTCGAGATACAGCGAAGAGGAGAAGACCAAGCTGATTGACAAAGTGAACAGTTTGAAAGTGATCTTCCCGTTCTTTGAGTACAATGATGTGAATGTTTGGAGAAAAGCGAAAGCTGCATATGAGCGGGAGTACTATAGACTGAAGACTTTGATCAACGAGACGTAGGTGGATTTTCGAGGTTATTGAACTGTTGGAAGTCTCCAGGGAACTGTCGAGTACATCCGTTGAACGAATCCTCCGAGTGGCCGCTGTGGATCCGGCCATGAAAATCTTCACGGAGTACATGAAAGAATACACCCCTCGGTTCGTGTTCCAGCACGTTCTTGCCACTCCCACCCAGGACTCGTTCAACTATCACAACGAGGTGCATGCTTCCGTGCTCACTTTCATCGACCCTCAAACGACGCCGCAAGATGTGGTCGGTGATCGAAGCATTACATCTGTTTCAAATGTCATGTACTTTAGTATCATCGTTTTCTTTTTGTCCTCAGTCACGAACTTCAACACGTTCACTACAACACCGATAAGCCAGAGTTTGGAGTAGAGCAGTGGGAGAAGGAGAAGCAGTGTTTGATGAAGAAGATCAATTTTTTCGGGAAGAAGTGGAAGGTGAGTTTCAAATTCAAAAAAAAACCTAAAAAATTGAGTGATTCAGGATTCCTACCCGGACAGAGACCTTGAGCGCGTCTACTATGAAGATATGTCAAATGTTGCTGGTTTGCGGTTGTCCGTCGTTATGAACGCCGTGAGATCCTCTGAGAGCCAGGAGGTGATTTTTCAGTGACCTTCCCCCCACTAATCAGTTGTCTTTCAGATCCGTGACGTCATTGAGAAATCAATGTCCTTTATGTGCAAAGAGCTCAACGTCTCTCGGGATCACAACCCCCTCGACATCTCTATCAACACCGCAGTATCCCAGATCCCTACTTTCAACAGTCTCTACAATTGTACTCCAGGAGAAAGGATGTATGTGAAGACCGAGGACTTGTGCACTACACTGAACATCGCCATTGAAAACGGAGACTTTGAAACACAGAAAGTAGACGAAGAGGGATTGTACACGTTGTCTAAATTCATGGATGTGTTGGAGAACACTGCTGATGAGTTGGATGCTGCCAACATCACTACGTTCGAAGGAAAACTGTTCGATGTAACTGTGGAAGACGTTGAAGAAGAGGAAGAAGCGTTGGAAGGAAGTGGAGACAGCAGCAGTTCAGAGTCAGCGGATAGCGATGAAAATGAGAAAGAAGAACCTGCTGGGGATGATGATGAAGCGTTGACGAACGCTCTTGATGACGCAGATAAAGAAATTCAAAAAGCTGAGATAGTCTCGACCAGCGGGATGATCACAGTTGTTACCATCCCAGCTCTTCTCCTTTCCATCTTATTGTTCTAGTTCAATGCAGTTACCACAAGTTTGTTTCAAGTTACACTCTATTCTCCCGCCGAATTCCCCCCTAGCCTAGTCGCGTCGTACTCGGTACACTGTGACGCTGTAAGCGTTCGATTCCTCTCTTCTCTCCACTTTCACATCAATTGTTTATCTTATCAAATCGGAAAATAAACACACCCAAAAACCTTTTGCCTCTCCTCAAATCTCCAATGTTTTTTGGGGCCGACGAGTTTGACCGATGCGATGGCAGTTGTCTTGGACGAGTCATCTCCTCGGTCGACCCGCCTTTTCAACGAATCGAATCATATAAAAACAAAGACACAAGGTCAATACTTCCGAGTCGTGCCGTGCCGATTCCAAACTTTTGGGCACGAAAAAAGAAGTGACGCTCGGTCTCCTCGACCGCTGCTGCTGACGCTGCCGCTGACAAAACGTCGACTATCAAAAACTAAAAGTGAAATCGAAGCCGTTTGTCATGAGTCTGCTGAATGTAATCTGAGACGAGAAAAGAGCGACGGACGTGCCACGGAAATCAAGCAGGTGGTGGGGCTCACGTTCATCGAACCGCTAGAACATTTCCATTGTTACAACCGACGGTGACGTAGTGACATGCTGCCTTTTTTGCTGATTCTTCTCGTTTCGGCGGCTGGATCGGAAACGGTGAGTTAACTTTGAGTTGTTACTTCATATCCGTTTTTCTCAGACATCGAGTCCATCTCTCAATCCTTGCAATGATTTCTACGACTATGTCTGCGCTAAGGACACTCGGCAGATCACCAACCTCACTTTTACTAGCATGGACGAGAGTTTGGAAGTTCAAGTAAGCAAAACCTAATTGAATAAGTTCAGGTGATATCTTAAGGTACCTAATGATAACTCGACAATTATCAATAACGGAACCCAGGTTACTGTAGATAAGCTAGTGAAACTAACGAATCTGATGAAATGGTGCACGGAAATCGAAGTTCTCTACACTGGAGTCTTCACTAGAGACTATTTCGGAGACCTGGACTCTGAAGTCAAAATGAACCATTCGGAAAGGTACACTGCAGTCGTGGCGAGACTCAATGCATTGAACTCTACGGTGAGTTCATTGTTATCATATTAAACTTTGGAATCTTCAAGATGGTGAACATATTCTATAACGCTTTGGTGGCCAACATTGAGATTTTGAACTCTATCCAACCACCTGTCTCTCAGAAAAACGAGTTTTTACACTGGATTTTTAGATCTCTCAAGAACAGCACAATTGATGAGATCGAGGTGTGTATCTTTTCCAAACTGAAAAATCCGTGGAAAATATACTTTTAGAAGGCTAACGTGTCAAAACGGGCAAAGCGGGTCCTCAGAAAAGGAATCGAAATGTCGCATAGCTATTTTGCACTTTACGACTATAACAATGTCACTGTGATCGAGGAAGTCAAACTTGCATTTGAAATTGAGTATCATCGTCTGAAGAACTTATTGCTACCAGAGTAGGTCGATATTTGTCGAGGTTTCAAGGTTCTAGTACTTTAGAGACTTGGCAAAGCCAATCGCCGAGAAAGTCCTTCGCCTCGGAGCCATCGAAGCTGCCATGAATAAACTAGCAGAGCACATCAAACAATACGACATTCGGTTCATGTTCCAAGCGATTGTCGCCAATCCAACCAACGACGCATTCCAGTACCTGAACAACAATCATATCACAGTGATCACCAGAAATGATCCCCATCAACCAGAAAAAGCTGTGAGTTCGATTGTTTCCAGAAAACTGGGAAGCAATGTGACTTTCAGATTGCCGACACAGTTTTTGTCACTACCCATGAGATCCTGCATCGTGTGTATCCATACGGTATTTTTCTCATCGGAGGAAACATTTCCAGTGGTGCTCTGAGGTGTGCAAGGCGAGAAGTCCAAATGTTGGGCGCTACGGATGCAGTGGTGAGTAGATCAATGAAATGTTCCCCGAATCACAATGACGATGTCTTTTCAGAAACCGAAAGATGGGTGGTTCAACCCTGACGTGGCTCACGAGGATGTCGTCAACATTATCGCGATGCGTGTCGTAATGAAAATGGCTGCAAACAAGTCTGCAAATGAGAAGCAGGTCAAAACACAAAGATTCAGTTGTTTGATCTACAAATCTACACGTTTCAGTTGAAGGAAGCTCTGGAGACAGTCGTCGGAGGTCTTTGTAAGCAAAACCAGCGGAAGAACGAGCCGATCCCTCATCACCACCCGCTCGAAATCTCCCTAAACAACGCCGTCCGACAATACCCAATGTTCAGTTCCTTGTACGCATGTCGTGCTGGTGACCGGATGTTTGCCAAGCCAGTGAGTTGTTCTGCTGATCTGTTGTGATGGAATCTGTTCTTCCAGGAAGAGTTCTGCAATCCACTGGGTGGTCAAGTCAACGCGGCGGATTATGCGGTGAACAACAAGGGGATCGGTGGGAAGGATGTCGGCGGGTTCTTCAAGGATTTGATGAACACCTCGAAGGCGCTCAATTTTTCCTATGGAGTGTTGTAAGATATGAATAAAAATGGAATGATCGGAAGTTTTGAAAGGATAGTCAGCTACAAATAAAGATCACAAGTGCTTAGTCATGACGATGAAGAAGCCAAGAAAACGGGCAGAGATGTTGATGATTTTTGCTTGAGTGAGCAAGAGCAAGACAAGAGGCTCAGATATTTGTCCGCACCGCAATAACTTTCCTCACAACTAATCCCTAACCCCTTACAGAGTCGCATTCGCCTTATTTTCCGGTAACTTGTTCTTTTTTTCAGTGAGGTGGCTCATATTCCTCTACACACTCCCCGGGTAATCCACCATGGGTCCCATTCAACTTCCTCCTCTTTCTTTAAGTCTAGGTGCTTCACGAAACGACCGGCATTGCGTTGCGTTGCGTTGAAGATGCAGTTTTTCGCCAATTTTATTGAAAAACCAATTCGTTTTGTGCAATTCCTTCCGAAAACGAGAATTTCCGTCGTTTCGCCTTCGCCTAAGATCCCTTTTGTCTTGCTGTCTTGGAGAGACCCGCGGCATACTATAGAAGAAGGGAGAGGACTAAAAAAATGTTCAATTTTCTAAATTTCTCATAGTGAATGATTCATGACGCGAAACATGCAGTTCATTAGGTTGAAAGCCATCTCGAAACGAATTCGTAATCAACTTGCTCCTCTTTTTATAGAAGGAGAAGTGATATCAGCCTCGGGTTTCACAAGTTTCCATTTCATTTCCGTTCTCGATTCCTGTGCACTTCCGATTGTGGCAACACGTTTTCCTGACATGCATTCCGGGGGTAGATAGAACAAATTGAATTTCGTGTGACATCCCTTCCGAAAAATGTCTATGGAATTCGAATTACGTGAGAGGCGGGGGGAAATGGAGAAAGAAGTTCCAAAGTTCACTTCATTAGGCACACACTGCCGGTTCGTCTTTCTCCTTCAGCATCGGAATAGAACGAAACATTCGAGATGTGAGGTTCATTAGACGTTTTTTCCTCCCGAATTTGAGAGCAATTAGTAGGAAAGAAGTGTGCGGGCGTCATATCGTCATTCAAGTGCTCAAGTTCAAAACTGTCTCGTATATAAGATCTGGGACTTCTCATTAGTTTCAAGTTATCAATAGCTTCCAATCACGTCATATATCTTTGTCTTGGCATAGACCACACCACAAAGTTGTTCGAAGAAAACGAAAGAAAAAGAAGTAAGCCAACAAGAAGATGGTTTTTCATCTCAACGCAACCTGTCAGCCTCATCATCACTCTTTCGTAATTTCTGAGCGGTATTAAATATGCACACTCATATCGCTCGACATCTTCCGAGTGCGTCGTCGTCTTCTTAGGAAAACAAACAACGTCTGCCAAATCCATAGGACACCCAGGGATGTTTTCAATCCGCTTTTCCCTCCCATCTCTCTATCTCTCTGATGACTTCCCGGAGTTCATAAAGTATAACTGCCGTCAGCATCATCTCTAGTGGACCGGAGGATTAGAATAGAAACAGAAACACATGGCTGAGTGCGTTTCGCGGGCGGCGGCCGGATATCAGGCCGGTTGGCTCCCTTGTTGTTCGGTTCCCACTTTTCCTTCCTTCCACTGATCCCGACAAAACTCTCAAGAAACTCTCTCCCGTGATGATGAAAGCATTTGTCACAAAGGGATGTTCTCTCTGATTTATGGCCCCATCTGGGAAGGGAGCGAGAGTCTGGAAGTGTTTGTCAATCTGCACAAAAAGGAGCTGGAAGACAAATGGGCCGCGCGCACAAGTATTGTGTTACTCTCCTGTTTTCTTGTCGTTTTTCCTGCAAAGGACATTGCCTATAATCCTACCATCCGCGTGTTATTCCTCGCGTTTTGCTTCACATTGGTTGCCCGTATTTGTTCTGAGAAGTGTCGTGATATCGTTAAAGTAATGGGTTTCTAGAAGCTTTTTGGGACTCCGGAGTAGGCGTGCCGTTTACAACTTGCAAGTTGCAGATTATAAATGTACACATACTCACAACTTTCACATTCCTTCCCTCCGTTTTGTTTCAGTTCTCGACTCAAGCAGAAAATCAAATCATTCCACCACCCCGACCGTATCATTGAATCCATTACTCGCTCGCCTTCCCAATTGTCATTGTTGTTTGGAAGAACACACACTACTAGAGAGTTGCATTTAGAAAAAGGCTCTAGGCTTAGCTTATCAAGAAATTCGCCTCCGGACCGCTGTGTGCTTCTGCACACGCGCTTCTTTTTCTTGTCCCCTCCCCGCGCCGATGTATCCATTTTCGGGGGGCGATGACAAGGCGACGACTCACTCGCAGACTGGACACACAACAGAAAAATATATCCATCTATTCCGATTATTCTCAATGTCAATTTGCACACTAACTTCCTTGCCTTCTATTAGTCGTCCTCCCTCCCTCCCTTCCTTCCAGTCACGTGCTTCTTTAGAATTCCATTTCCAATTAATATCCATCTATATGTAGATCCACTTCGGAAGTAGTAGATCACTATGTTTGCAAGGTTAACAACATCATTTCGTTTCCGCCATCATCAAAAATCGCGCGTTCAAACGTGCCCTCCAGCTATTTTTTCGCGTGCCACCCACCAGAAATCTCACTCGGCGGAAAAGCCGGAGGCAGCGTCCGGTCGCACACGGCTCTCATTGAAACACCGAGGGCACTCGGGGCGCCACTTTTTCTCATCAGCACGCATAACTTTTTAATGAAGGTTCAGATGAATTATCCAAAAGTGGTCTTTCCAGGCAGCAAGAAGAAGTTGGCTGGTTGGTCGGCTGGTTGTGCCCACTTTTTCTCAACTTCTACGTTTCGTTTTCGTTTTCGCTTCCCCGTTTCCGAATTCGGTAAATATTTCCGGCTGGGTATAATAGGCGGTGTTCTGTTCTATTCGCGGGTGCTGGGCGGCTCTCTCTATGAAAAAAGTTTCGCTTCAAGACGCTGGTCGTTAGTCTCGAGGAGTAGTGAGTAAGTATTCCACTCTCATACATTCCACCGAAAAATCTCATTTATTCTAGCACGCGAAACGTTTCCCTCCTTCTCCCCCACCACTCTTCACCCTCCCACAAGTTCACAGTTACGAGAGACCCCTCTCTCTTCCTTTCCTCCTTCCTATCAGAAAAGGGACCTCCGAACCGAACACACAAATGCATTTACGCGTGTTTTTCTTGAGGGAGGGGAGCGGGGAGAAAGAGAGAGAGGTGAAGAAGGTGGCGGGGAGCCGGCGGGAGGATATTCGAAAAAAAAAAGTTGGACGATGTAAAATGTCAAGAAGGTTCTTCTCTTTCTCTCTTCAAAATCTCATTTCCCTCGCACGCTTTGTTCTGTTCTTTGACTCGGGAACAGAGAGGGGAAGAGAAGAAGCGACGGACCGAGGGATATAAAAAAAACTGTCAGGTGTAAGACTCCGAATCTTCTCTTCTTCATTCTTCTCCTCCGTCTTCTCCCAGTCGCTCTTGTTCTTCTTTCTTCTGGTTCGGTTGGCTTGTAGAGCGCCGGAGCCCGGAGACTGAGATTTGATTTCATGCTTCCTTCCCTTCCAGACATCCCGAGACACCCCCCGTGACACACTGACAACTTTTTTGCGAACAACGAACTCTGATATCCATCTTTCTTCTCGCTTTTCACCAACTGGGGGTGTCGGGGCGTTTCAAACTGAGAACAACATGTTTTCTGTTCCGATGACTTTTTCGGGAGGGGATAGCCGCAGCCCTTATCAACGATATGTCGTCACTTCTCTCGCAGGCCTTTCACACCTCTAATTACCCCTTTCTCTCATGATATTTTGCTTTGTCAGAAGCTAGTTAGAATGTCCAAAATTCTAGCTATTCTAGCCTCCACCCACTTTTTTTTCCAAATCCCAACTTTCATTTCAGCCGCTGAAAATGTGGGCTCACCTGGTAATACCACTTGCGCTTGTGGCGACCTGTCATGGCCAGATCGACAAGAGCCCGGCTATGGTAAGTGACAAGGGGTAGATCAAACTTCAAACATCTTCATTCCGTCAGTTGGCTCATTACATGAACCTTTTGTCTCTCGGAGAGTCGTGGATGCAAGCGAGCTTCAACATGAGCACCAATGGAACCTTCTTCTCTGCCAAAGAAACTGAGCGTCGTCTCGAGATCGGATTTCGCAATAAGACCGTTAGTGAGGTCATCAACCATCGTTCTACCGCCCAGTTTCCAGCTGTACCTGATTCTTCCGATTTTGAATAGCCCATCTCGTAGAGGAAACTGGATGAAGCGGATCGTCATTGACTTTGACAGCGTCGGAAAGATCGGACCAACTTTGGACTTGCTGGTTACCTTCCAACACAACCATATCCACGTGTATGACGGTTGTGATGAGTTGTACTCCGGTTTCGAAACGCACTTGCAACTGATGTACGAGTAGATCAGTGAATTCCCAATGAGATGGAATTTTGTAGGCTGAACTACCCAAAGGTCAGAGTGGTTGAACAATGGGAAGGCGCCCTTCCGAAGCACTTCCTTATCGGTTCCGGATGGCCAATTGGTCAGAAATGCAAGAGAGATGGCGTCAGAAAGAAGTACGCCGAGTTCTACGAGGAAGAGATCCAGAAGCAATACCAACCGGTGAGTCACAGCCCCCCCCCAATCTTTGATGCTCATGGGCCCATCTGCAAAGTCTTCAAAACATACCCACCAACCATACGTTTACTTTTAATCACATGCTAATTTATTCTCCGATTTCGCCAACACATTTTGAGTGACAATTGTGCGTGACTTTGACAGATTAAAATACGCCTGGGGGGACATTTGGAATTCTCACGAAGACCTAAAGAAAAAGAGAGAAAAAAGAGGAATGTGGGCGAGAAATGCGAAAGTAATTGGGTTTTTCAGAGTCCCGTTGATCTGAACCAGATTTTCTTTGAGACCGTGGTCATGCCGCCGCCGGGATTCGAAGGTTGTATGGTAGGGAAGAATGGGGAGAACGAAGCAAAAGAGTGGAGCATTTAGGTGAACAACATGCTGCTGAAAGTCGGAGAGACCCGTACACACGACTGCAACACTTGTACTTGCCTCTCCAGGTCCCTCAAAACCCCGTCCCCCACCCCCGTAAACTTGCCAGTCTTCAGAGACGATGTGATTTGTCATGTTGTGCAGTGTCCACCCGTCACCTGTGCTCATCCGATGATACGTGCCGGTGATTGTTGCCCGACATGCGGTGAACAGGTGAGGCCTCTTCTTCTCTCTCCGAGCCGAGCAATACGAAAGTTGAGCTATTTTAGTGCTTCTACGAAAACCATAAAATCCCGAACCCGCACGGAGAAGTGTTTTGGCCGGGCGACTGCTATCGATGCCAGTGTTGGGATTCGAAAGTGCAATGCGTCTCCGAGTAACTGCTTTTCGAGGAGAAGAAAATAGTGAAGAGATTCAGATACGCGACATGCGAGACGCCGGGGTGCCCCAAAGAAGATTGGGTGTATAATGCGAAATTCAATTGCTGCCCCAAATGCCGCGACTTTGCACGTTTCTGCGAGGTCAAGCCGTGCCACGGATACGCGTCCTGTATCGACTTCAAGAGGGGTCCCAAGTGCTCCTGTAACACCGTAAGCGGAACTGGATCAAAAGAAAACGCATTGGGGTTCGTTTCAGGGCTTCCAAGGAAATGGCACGTATTGCGAGGACATTGACGAGTGCTCCTTCTCCAAAGACGCCAGGGAACAGGTTAGGCTTGATGGTCGGTCCCTCGGGACGAATTAGATTTGTCTTTCCCGCGTCTTGTCTACATCTACGGATGACTACGGATAGGTGGACAAGAGAAGGAAAAAAAGCAAACAAGTTTTGACAAAGGATTGTATGAGTCTGAATAACGAGACCCAAGGGAGCGTTTTTGTTGTTTTTTAACACTTTCTTCGTTTGCTTTTTATGAGAAGGTCTCACGGAGAGAAAAAGGGATCCTTCTGATATTCAAGAACAGAAACGATTTCAGCTCCTCCAACTCGGTGGCTGTATGTCTGGAGCGGTGTGTCGGAACACGCCAGGATCCTACAAGTGCGACTGTCTTCCCGGTTATCAAGCAATCAGCGAGAACACTTGTCTCCCTCTGATCCGTGTCTAGTTAACATTTCTCCCTCCCACCCCCATTTAATAGAACATAATTCTGCGCGTAGGTCTTGAAAATGTCCACCCCACACTCTCCCTTCTCGCCCCTTGTCTTGTAATATCACCCTATCGTGTCTGATAGAGGCGCTAACGACGGGTGTCCAACCCCTCAATTTTCCATCTCTTGTCGCTAGTCTCGGATGTGGAATAGGTCGCAATGATGGTGTAATTGAGTTACGCCGAAAGCCGCCGAGCGTATGTCTCTCCTACAAATATCACAGCTTTCTGCGTTCATTTTTTGTTCCATCTGATAATTCAATCCGATCTATCCCATTCTCGTCGAGCCTTTTAGTGCCAAAAAAAAAAATCATATATAACTCATTTCGGGGACACAAGAAGTAAACTGAATAAACCATTTGTTGTGCATTCATTTATTGGTTCCAAATAATTTCGATAGTTGGTGGGGAAGCTTAAGAATACGGAAGACACAAAGCTACCACGCATCTAGAAGTACAACAGGGAATTTTATATAGAAATACTCATCGGTGGGGGGTGGAATCGAGTGAAAGAAGGTTGTGCATTTTCAGGAAGACACATTGTGAAAAGACGGGGGTGATTTTAAGTGTTCAGTATTATGTCAGGATTAAGGCATTTCAAGTGTGGGTTGAAGGCAACTTGCGGTGGTGGTGGTGGTGAAAAGCGTTAATTTCACTAGAAAACGGGCAAGTGTTATACATGTGGAAGAGGTGGGAAGGCGGCGAAAGAAGCACCAAAATATAAATATAGATATTGCGAATAAAGCATCAGAATGTGATTGTTTGGTCGGTGGTCATGTTGGGATTAGTGTTAGAGGTCTTAGGATTAAGGCCTTCAGGTTCAGATCGCGTCAAAGTCCTCGATATCGTTGGCATCGGCGATTGGTGGAGCCGCACGCAGCATGTCCGCCACATCGATCTCCTCGTCATCGGAAATGGCTGGAAGAGCATTCGAGCCGCCGTTGACCTTCGACTTCTGCTTGTTCTTCATCTCCTCCAAGATCTTCTTGCGTGGCTTGACCATGAACAAGTCGAGATCTTCCTCCTCGCCCAGCGAGTACTCATCGGAAGAGGCCTGCAAATGTTGTTCCAAATTGGCCGCCCCCGTCTGTCATCCCTACCTTATAATAGTCGTCGCCATTCACGGCGCGTTCGAACTTTTTCAAAAACGCCGAATTGTCGGGCGCGTATTCCGGATCCGATGGAAGTTCGCTGAAACAAGTCCACATTAACCTTTCGTCCTCCGCCTACTTTTTATTCTTTCCTTTCCACATCTGTCACACATGTGAGTGACAATTCAGACCGGAAGAAGGTCGTTCCGCCAGCCAGAAGGAGACGGGGCGAAAGGAGAGAAGGGGGAAAACTTCGGCGGTTCAAATCTATTGAGATGTTTGGTCGGCCACATCGCATCGCAATCATTTCCGGACATTTCCCTCCTTCTTCCCCCGTCTCATTCTGGCTAGGGGACAAGTCTTAAGTGTACCCGAACCAATTAGTGTGTCTTTAAAAGCTAGGGTTCCACAGTTCAGTTCTGACTCGCACATTGTGGGTACAATTCTCGCTCTCCACCCTCTCTCTCTCTTTCCTACTCGCACTACATTTTACACCGCGACACGCCTTCCAGCCCTCGCTTATTTTCTTCAAAACCGCAGCCGCGTGTTTTCCTTCTGCAATGATCCCAAAGGTAACTCGATCATTCCCCATTGTTCTAGCATAAGAAGATTCTCCAACTTACGGCGCGTTCGTGTGGTTGACGATGGCTGCCAGCTCGCGCTTCTTGCCGAAAGCACTTCGCTTTTTCTTCTTGAACACCTGCTTCTTGGCATATTTCGCATTGCTGCTATCTTCTTCATTGCCCGAGCCGGCCGATTCGTGATCAGTCGATGATTCATCTGCATCTTTTCAAAATCATGTTTCTCTTGTCCTCCCATTCTTTTACACTTACCGACGAATATCTTCCGACACTCCTGGATGTGGTTTCCGGTGACCAGGGCCTTGGCGCATTGGTAGACATGAGTGGCAGACTGTGGGGCGCCGAAGAGTCTCGCTCGGAGGGATTCCAAGTGTTCTCTCTCGAAATGGTCGCCGACCTTCTGGAAGAGCCCACTGACTGGCACATCGACTCCGTTTGGAATCGAAGAGTGCTTCTCATCGAACGCGAGAAGAGCCATGGAGACCCGATGAGAGACGATGTCTGCTGGTGACTCAATGTCGGCCACTGCAGTCACCTCCTAAAAACCAGCATCTTAAAGAAAACGTTCGCGATGTTTTGTTTGCATACCTTCCAATCAGTTTCATTGATAAGAGTGTGAATCATGACTCGATCGGTCTCATCGGCGAGTTTCTTCTCAAGCTCCTGCAATAACATCATTACACTAACACGATATGATCCGATTAATCACTTTGATCTTTCTGTCGTCAGTTCCGATGAACTCTCGGATGGCGAGACTTAGGATATCCGGCCGCTCGCGCGCCACATACGCCACCGAAACCGGCACGTTGACGCTGGTGCTATGCATACCAAAGTTACGCGATTCAGCCGAGTGCAACTTCTGAAATATAGTGGATAGTGGATGAATGTGAAGTTTAAATGAGGTTGGATGACACGGGGAGGATATATACAGTGTTACGTTTCGTGAACGTAATATAAAAAAGCAATAATTTATATAAAATAATAAAAGAAATGAAGTACAACTCAGCGGGGAAAAGAAACAGAACAACGAGATTCTCACTTCGAAAAAGGATGATTAAAAGTCCGCAATTGTTGCGTCACGGTGTACGCACAAGCGCGTCATAACATACGACATTATTACAGTATCCAACACCTCCCTTGTTTGGATAGGAACAAGGAGACAGAAGCAAGAGACCATGAGGGGGAGCTCGGTTGACTTGTGAACTCAAATAGCAGCATGATGGTCGGGTGAGGTGTACGAGGGGTGTCCGGTTGACTTGTGGACAGAGGAACGAAGAAGGTTCGGGTGACGTGTGAACCACGGTTCGGGATAGATGACGGCTGTGTGTGGAACCAATAGCAGAATACGCATCGGCGGAACGAACAATAAAATTAGAACTACGGGGATCTAAAAACTTGACAAAATAACTAAATCTCAGAAATAGGGAACCTACTAACCTAGACTACAAAATCAATAAATTACAACGAGAGAACAACAACGAAATTACAACGAAAATAAAGAAGAATTACAACGACGATCGAATCCAAGGACGACGGCGGCGGCAGCAGTAGACGATTGAACTTGACGACGACGATTACTTCCGATTGTTTCTCCTCGTAGATGCAGTGTGCGAGGGATCAAAGCGAACGATTGGCTTTGGAACACGAGTTGATCTTCGAAGCGGTGGAGCAGCAGCGACGGAGACGGGAGTTGTGGATGCAGCAACGAGTGGCGTGGAGGTAGGTGGTGTTGCGACGACAACGGCACGAGGCGGATTGGAGACGACAACAGGAACGGGAATGAGCGACGGTTTCGGCTTTGACGGCGGTTGCTGCTCGGCTGGTTGATGATCACTGGCACCTGCAACGATCTTCTTGAGAGGAACAGCGAAAATATCGCTGAGCAGCGACAAGGGAATAACCCGCGACGTCTTGGAAACTTCCCGGCTCAACAATTGATTCGCATGGAATCGTTTTTCCTTACCGTTGACTTCCACTTCGTACATTACCTGACCTAGGGCTCTTTTGACTACACCATCGGCCCAGCTCCACGAATTTCTCTTGAACACTTTCGCGGAGACTTGCTCTCCAACAGAGAAACTTCTGGCGACGGCTCCGTGCTTGCGATCGAAGTGCTCCTTCATGGAGACTTCTCGGAGATCCTTCTCCAACGCCTCGGAACCATCCGACGGCTTCATCAACGTCAGTCGCGTCCGCAACTGTCTACCAACGTGTACTTCGGCGGGAGACTTCCCGTCGAGAACTTCCATCGGTGTCGAGCGATAGTACATCAGGAACTCGTCCAGAATCGATTGCGACACCGGTCCCTCCCCTTTTAACTTTCTCAATCCTCGTTTCAGCGTGTCGACGAAACGTTCAGCGAGTCCGTTGGACTGTGGATGGTACGCGGGAGAACGGATATGGCGAATTCCTCGCTCGCGGCACATCTCGGCGAAAGCCTCCGATGCGAATTGAGTTCCATTATCCGACACGATTGTCTCTGGAAAACCGTTGCGAGCAAATATACCTTGCAGCGCGGCGATCGTCCGCGACGTGGTTGTAGATGACATTGTGACAACTTCCGGCCACTTCGAGGACGCGTCGACGACGACCAGGTACCACACTCCGTGATCGGGTCCAGCGAAATCGATGTGCACGCGTTGCCACGGCTCCGACGGTCTAGTCCACGGCTCGAGTGGCACTTTTGTCGGCGATCTGTCCAGTCGATGGTTTCGATGTCGACTCGTCGTTTTCGGCGACAGCTGCGGTTGCAGGCGCCATCTGCTTCGCGAACACTTCGATCAGCCTCTCCATCTGCGCTCGATGTGCTTCACGCTCCGCTTGCAGCTCCTGCTGAAGCGTTTTTGCCAACTCGTCCATAATTCACCTGAACTACGTTAGAGACGGAACGAGGGAGAGAGAGAGTGAATAGATGCGAATGCGAATGCAAAAGCGAGTTGATGCGGTGACAAGTAACAGCAGTAATCCGAAAATTCAGAGAATTTTTTGGAATTAGTTGCGATTTGTAAAGAAAACAATTTTCACAAAATGTACGCGCAATTTCGACAGAAATTAAAAAATACTGATCGCCACTGTTACGTTTCGTGAACGTAATATAAAAAAGCAATAATTTATATAAAATAATAAAAGAAATGAAGTACAACTCAGCGGGGAAAAGAAACAGAACAACGAGATTCTCACTTCGAAAAAGGATGATTAAAAGTCCGCAATTGTTGCGTCACGGTGTACGCACAAGCGCGTCATAACATACGACATTATTACAGTATCCAACATACAGCCAATGGGATGTGTAAAGCTGACTTTTTCAGCCGATACCCCCTCTTCTAACCGCTTAACGCCCGGTCGCTTGAACATTTATCGAATTAGGCGCCGAAAGCGTACGCTACTCGATATAAATGCATGAATGATGCATTTGAATTGGTATAAAGCAAAACGAACGTTACACCAATCCCCCCACTCCCCTTCTTTCCTCTTCTGACTCCAATGATCATTATGTCATGATTGGAGGGGTCTGGGTCTGACACAGGAAAAAACCGGTTGTAATTAGGTATTCATAGAGAGACAAAAACGGTTATCCCTTCTTTTCCCCCCGCCGTTCCCCTCCTGGCCGGTGTCCCCCCTGGCTTACCGAACTAAGCGACTCTGTAACCAGTATGTTCCGCGTCTCGTTCGGCACTTCACGCACCATCTCGATTTGTGTACGTTTGGGGAACTTCTGGGCGATCGTCGGCGATATCAGATGAATCACTCCGTTCATGCCGAAAACCTGAGGAAATAGTGGGGTTAGGGTTTGTTTGGCGAGGATCATCATCATATTTACACATTATTCTCGGAACTTTTTGATTCTAGCCTATTCTTCGATCTACCTGAAAGCCCTTCTAGGACATAGAAAAACTCACGTTCTCGGCGAAATAGTCGGCTGAGTCTGCCCAACTCGGCAGGACGTCGCTTTTGCGCGCCTCTGCGACCAACGGGTTCCTGTCGTAGTTCTCGGTGTGCACTTTGAAAACGAGTCCCTCTTTGTGGGCGCTGATTTTGAAAAGCGCCGCAATGACCTTCCAAACGTCGTCTTCTGTCGAGTCAATCGGTAGCTCCCCAAGGAGCGGAATGCCCGAGTAGCCTGAAAAATGGACGTCGAATCGGCGCTGAACTCGGTCTTTTATGTACGAAGCGGCCGCGGGGGAAGCAAAGACGCGAATGGGCAGCGAGTGGGAAGATGGATGACTAACCTTTCGAAGTGAACGTGATTCCTGTGCCGTTAAACACGAAACTCTTGAACTCGTCTACTATTTCACGTGTCAGACTCTCGGAGGACGTGGACGCGTCGCGATACACGTAGAACAGAATTCTCTCAGCCATCACCCTGAAAAGTGCGCATTTTGAAAGGTGTAAAATGGTTAAAAGGAAAAGAGACGAGATAATAGGTAGGGTGACGCGTAGAACCATAGAAAATGAGGGGGGTGTCAATCTAGGTAAAAGCCGGCCCCTCGTATTTCGATTTTCCATTTTATTGTTCGATTCAATCTTCTCCCGCAATCAGAGCAATATTGAAAACTTTACAAACATATTCTCTCTTGGAAATTGAAAAACGTATGTTTAGAACTTTCTCTCTTCATCGTTTCCATAACAAAAGAGGAACATTGGCCGGGATAAGGGAAATGAATCATTGGCGGAATGCCTCTCTTCATGTTTTGATTCGTCACCGCCGTATAAAAGAAGCCGTCGGTGCGACTGATACCTTTTCATTTTTCTCCCTCTTCCTGCCTTCTGTCTGTCCTCTGACACGTTTCGTAATGTATCAGTGGCGGTATCAGCTTTCAAGAGACAAACTTTTTTCGCAGTTTTCTCACAGTTATTAGTCTCAAGTTACCTTCTTGTTATTCCCGGTGTAAAATGGAATGATCTTTAAAGCGTCGTCACAATTTTCCTATCCGCTCTCCAATTATAAGTGCAAGTCGCGGCGCGTGCGGCGCGTGGCGCTAAACACGGATATTATTACGGAACGGGCAGCGAGCGGGGAGGAGGGGAGAGAAAAAGAACATTTCTGCGTTACGCATGTACGAACAGAAGCAGGACGCCCGGAAGGCACGAGGAGTGAATAATCTAACACGCGGCCGGCCCCCGGGCGGTCATTGTCCAAACAACAATTGGTGCTTTCTCCTCGAGAGCAAAAACTTTACGACCGTCGACTACTAGTGTCGATATGACCAGAGTTGTACTAATGGATTAGTGGACGGCGGAGAGGGATTTGAAAAGGATGAGCATGCGAAACAGTAGGTGTGACAAGGGCCGGCGAAAAAAAACACGAGGCGTGTGCACTTGCACTCATTTTGTAGTGGACCCAGTGGCTCTTTGTGCAGTCGCCCGGCGCATCATTCGCGCGCGGTTGCACTTCAGTCGCGGTGCTCGCGGGCGGCGAGTCTCTCCCAAGCCGTGTACTATTTTCCGCGACGCTTCACTCGCTTCTCGTCAGAGCGCAGACACTGCGCGAGTCATTCTATTGATTGTGGCGGAAAAGCGGACGGAGAGAAGCGCGAGGCGGGGAGATAGCGCTGCGCACAAAGTAGAAGTAGGCAGGAGGAGAAAAACGGACGGGAGGACAACGGGGAGGGTCGGTTGCGTGTGTGTCTCGGGAGGGGAGAGTGTGCGTGTCGTTGCGAGGCGAGTGTGTGTAGTGGGGGTGAGGAGGCAAGGGCGGCCTCGCCGGTGCGCGAAAACGGCGACACTGGCCAAGAGGCCGCAGAGAAAACACGTTCGGCCGCTAGACACGCAGCCCCCGGTCCGCGCACTCGCGCGTGTGCTACTCCTCTCCGTCTCCGCGAATCTTGCGGCATCCCCCCTTCTCAACCTCACCCGCCCGCTTCTCATCCTTTTCGTCTTCCTCCTTCCTTTTTCCTCCTCCTTCTTCCATCCTCCTCTTCCTCCTCTTTTTCCCATCCTCGCGACTACTGCTCGAGGCGCTTGTTCAGTCGCGACAGCGAAGCTTGGGACGGCTCCAGGAGTGACCCCTCCGGGCCGACGCCACGCGCGGCTGCTAGCCATCCCTCCTCTGGGCTCATTGCCAACGGCTCTCGTTTTAGCGGCCTCAACTGCATTCCTAAGGCAGACCACGTAGAGGCAAAACGACACTGAAGAGAGCATAGCCACCCCCCTTCTCTCCCTCCCCCGTCTCCTCTCACACCCCTACTGAAGCAGCACATTGGCCCCTCCCAGTTAGTCACGACTCAAGCCCTATTTTCCATCCCAATATTGCTCTTATCTGTTACTTGGTATTTATTTGACCTACACTCTCCTCCACCTCTTCTACCCCCTCCCACTTCTCTTTCCGCGTCGGAAGGGCTTTTGGAGCCTTTATCACAATAATTAAAAACGATTGCATTGGCAGAAGATCGTCGTGCCACACGAGAGCAGGCCTTTGCTGCCTAGCTCCGCCACGATAGGATAATGGAAATTGAAAACATCGTTGCCAATACAGTCTATATCAAGGCGAGAGAAAGTGAGTTGAAAGAAGAAGCAGAAGGCAAAAACACAACAACACCATTTACAGGCGGCGGTCAAAAGAAAGGCAAAAGTAAGAAGTGGAAAAATTATCTACAGTTCCCCCACTATACGGAGTGTTTACCACTGAAAGCTGAAATTGATGTCAAGTACGTTTACTTTCACCTCTTCTCCTCCTCCCTCGACCACTTAATGGTAGTGGAAGAATAGTACAAATGATGATGATACAAGACCGGAAATGAAATGCATACGATGAATTATTTCGTGTACCCTTTCAGTTATGCATTCGTCGTTGAGAAGCAACCTATCGGCAAGCTGCTATTTCATGAATTCTGCCAAGCGACCAACTCGCAGTACCATCAGTGCTGTCAATTCCTCACGAAGGTAGGTCCCGCGCGCGCGCGGCGGCTCGCCGGCTCCAGGAGAGATTTTGTATTATTATTAGTATGGCGGCGCGATCTGGAGGGATGAGACGCGGCTCTTTGCGCTTGTGTATGCGTATGTGTGTATATGTGTGCGTGTGCTTTTGCCTGTGTCGGCGACGCGGCGACGGAGGACAAGGATGTAGGCTCCGGCAAAGTTCACGCGTTTAATGAATCCGTACTAATTAGGGGGGCCGCAGCAGTGTCTTCTTCTTCGTGCGGGTCCCTCTCGCCGCCCGTCCGCCCCGCTTCCTGTGTCGGTTTCGTTCGTTTTGGATCGGATGACAGACAGAAAACCGAGAAACGTTTTTTAATTGGATAGATGGACGGGCGCCCTCGCGACGATTTCGGGGCGGATTGACAGACATGAGAGGCTGGAGAGAGAGCCGTAGGGGGGCCCTTCAATGTTCCCCCCCCCCCCCGAAAATGGCAATTAATCGGGGCGGGTTTGGAGAAGGAGAAGCATTGCGGGTCGAGTGGAAAGCAATGATTTGGAACGAACGTGCGGGAGAGTACTGCTGGCCCCCTGCCTAAAAGTGACCCCGAATCGTCAATCTAATTAGTGCCTTGGGAATTGAATGCAAGCTCGCCCGCTTTGCGCTTTTCCTTTCAGAGAAATTAGATGTATGAGTATCGAAACGCTCCGTATTCCAGGTCGAGGAGTACGAGACATCCGACGATGATGGGCAGTCAAGGAGGGATCTGGCAATGGCTATCGTGGCTCTTCTCAGCTCCAAACCTGAAGATAACCCTTCTGTAAGAACTCCCCCCTTCGAAACCCCTCATTTCCACCTCCTCACAGTGCTCCCAAGACGAGGCGTGCTGGTGTTCCTTTCTCCCCGAAGAGGTGATATCCAGGTGCATCGCTGCCGCCGACTCGGCCACCCATGACGACGAACCAAAAAGCGACCTGTTCTCCGAACCGTATAGGTATGTTTTCCACCTTTGAAACGTGCTCGACGACGTCATCAAAGTCGTAAAGTGTGCTGATCAGAAACGCGGGGTGTGACAATGAAAAATTCCTTCTTTCCGCTCACAAAATGTGTCTGGAACTAGAAAAAGAGGAGTCAGAAGCGAGACTACGGTAGAGCAACGAATCTTGCCGCTGGTTTCCCCTCCTTCATCCCAGCTCCAAGAATATCGCCTGTTTTGTAGACTTCTGTCTTTGGAAAACACATACACACATTTCGTCTTCTTCTCCCCTTCTTCTTTATGTCTCTGTTCTTGAGAAAAAAAGAGTACAGAAACCAATGAGCAAGTCTCACGGAGAGCTCAGGCGAAATCAGTGTGTGATATTATTCGTAATTGACGTACTCTCTCACTTTTCCCGCCACTAATGTGCACTCATTCCCGGAAACTATCCTGTTAACTGATAACGTCAAGTTAAGTGATAAGAAACTTTGTAAATGTTAGCTGGAAGATGACGAACTAAAGATTGCGGAGAGGAGGAGGAGGAGGGGGAGCATCAAGAATCAGGCGGCGGCGGCGGCAATTTCTGCTCTGTTCCATACTGCGGCCATCTGGTGAACATCAAAACATTTTTCGGAGAAGCCTGGCTCATTCGAAAGTAATAACTCAGTTGAAGAAGGAAGCATTCCGGGCGCTCGGCCGGCGGTTCCAATGGGACTATTAAAAATCATGGATCTTTGAGCATTCGGCTTTTCTTTTTCGTAAAAAAGAGCTCGAAAAAAGCTGGAGAGAGCGCGGGGGGAGAAAGAGAAGACTACCGAATTGTTGACACGTCGAGGAGCCTTGGGGGGACGGGCCGGCCGTCCGTTATTATAAAGTCCTCTATATGTAATTTTGGAAATATATTTTTTTCTGTCTCCCTTCTTCCAGTTTTCCTTGCGTGACTGGCTCCTCAAAAATAAAATTTGAACAATGGACCGTCCTCCTCCGCTTTCTCCTCCTCCCCTCCTTCCAAGCCATCCCTAGAATTTCGAAATTCCAACGAAAATGATGATAGGGGTGGGGAGAAGGGTGAATTGAAAGGACAAGCACAGACACGCACAAAAAACTTGGTAGAGGATGATGATGATGATGATTGTGGTGGGTGGATGGATGGACGAAAAGAAGGGAAGGAGAGCAAATTGAATTTGGTTTCTTCTTTTTCCAGGCTCGCTCGTCAATTTCTCACTGATGCTCCATTCAAGGAATTTGCGGAATCCATGTACTTTCATCGCTTCCTCCAGTGGAAATGGCTTGAGAAAAGGCCTGTGGATAAGCACACATTCCGATTGTATCGAGTGCTAGGGAAGGGCGGCTTCGGAGAAGTATGCGCGTGTCAGGTGAGTCCTCTATAATCCCCTCGGGAGAGCGGGCATGTACTTGTAATCAACCCAAAGTGCTTCTGGAATTCACGGTTCTGTGCACAACGTCGTCATCAAAAGATATTGGAAGACAGCAGCACGGCTGCTCATTTTTTATTACCCATCCTATGCCGTCGTAAATTGGCGAAACCGAAACAATTGCGTGTCGTGAGGGGGGGCCGAAAACTTGATGAATTAATCGTGACCAGGCACAAATTGAATTTTCATGTGTTTTTTGTCTCGCAGACCAGACCAATTTTCATCAATTCCCCCCCCCCCCTCTCCCTTTCCATGTCTTCGGGCTTCAAAACCAACACGAAACTCATTAATCAAAAGACACTGAATTATTCAGAAAAATACACACAGACAGAGAGACAGGGGGAGAATGTTCAACAAAAACCAATTCTCCTTTCTTCATTCCTCCCATTTTTCTTCAGGTTCGTGCATCCGGCAAAATGTACGCGTTGAAGAAGCTGGAGAAGAAGCGTGTGAAGAAGCGGCATGCTGAAACATTGAGTCTGAACGAGAAGCAAATTTTGCAGCGGATTAACTCGCCATTCGTTGTACGTTTTCTTTTGCTTCGGGGGGAAAAGAGGAGGGAGAGAGAAAGGATTGAGGAAACGACGAAAATGAGAAAAAGAGAGGGATTTGGAAAAGGACATTTGTGTGGTTTTTGCAGGTGAGCCTCGCTTACGCCTACGAAACGAAAGACGCGCTGTGTCTTGTGCTGACGCTGATGAATGGCGGCGATTTGAAGTTCCACTTGTACAATCTGATGCCCGGGGGGTTTGACGAGAAGAGGGTGCAATTCTACGCCGCCGAGATCACCCTGGGACTGCAGCACCTTCACAGCGAACGGATTCTGTATCGGGACCTCAAACCGGAGAATATACTGCTCGACGACTTTGGACACGTCCGAATCTCCGATTTAGGTCTTGCTGTGGAGATTAAAGACAACGAGCCAATCAAGGGACGGGTAGGAACTGTTGGTTATATGGGTATGGAATAACTCAATTCCACGGGGAACTTTAATTGTGTGTAATTGCAGCTCCAGAAATAGTGAAAAATGAACGATATTCGTACGGCGTCGATTGGTGGGGTGTTGGCTGCCTGATTTATGAAATGATCGAGGGAAAAGCGCCGTTCCGACAACGAAAGGAGAAAGTGAAGCGGGAGGAAGTGGAACGGCGCGTCCGCGAAGATCAGGAAAAGTACTCGGAAAAGTTCAGCGAAGCGGCTCGAACTCTTTGTCGGTCAGTGTTCAATCATCAAACCGTCCGTGAATTTGGGCCCATTTCAGAGGGTTGCTCCACAAAGAGCCGGGCTTCCGTTTGGGATGTCGACGAGTCGGACGACCGGAAGACGGCGCCGAAGAGATTCGTGCTCATCCATTTTTCAACACAGCCGATTCAGGGACCAGCCGAGAGCCGGTCCCGTGGAAGAAGATGGAGGCTGGCAAGGTAGGAATCCTTCTGGATTCACCCAAAACTCCCTGGTTTCAGGTAACACCTCCATTTTGCCCGGACCCTCGTGCAGTCTACGCCAAGGACGTGCTAGACATCGAGCAGTTCAGCACAGTAAAAGGCGTGCGTCTAGACGCGACCGATACTCAATTCTATGGGAAATTCAACACGGGTTGTGTTAGTATTCCATGGCAAAGCGAGGTTCGTTTCTCTCCTCTCGCTCGAGTTTCAAATCCCATCTCCGTTTCGTTGCGCTTCTTCTTCTTCTTCATTTTCTTTTGTCTTGTCTCTGGCGGCTGCGTGACAATTGTCGAGAAAAAGAGCCCTTCTCTAAACCAAACCAACCAAATTTCCGTTGAAGGAAGAATAGGGACGATGGATGGGGAGGCTAGAAAACCTGAAGAAAGAACAAGATCTTTGCAGATGATTGAAACGGAGTGCTTTGCGGAATTGAACACATTCAACGACGAGGAGGGCAACGTGATGTGGAACCTCCGACCCGACGGCATCAATATGGACGAGAGGAGGAATGGCACCAGCAAGCCGGGCTTCTTTTCGAGGCTATTCCGCAAAAAAGTGAGTTTCTTGCAGCCAGCCCTTTTTTCCAACTTTCCACACCTACACACACAGTTAGAGCCGTCGAACACAACACCACCAGAAAGAGAAAACCCTGATTTTTTTTTCGCTTCCAACTCTCGCTTCCTTGGTTTCCGTGCACATTTGAGCTGATGTTTTATTTTTTCTTGTGATTTGCCGGGAGTACGTGGATTATTTGCAATTTTTTATATTTTTATGCTCTATGTGTACATCTTCTCTTTTGCTTGTTGCCACATGATGTTGATGACGTATTGATGCATCCACCTGTTGCAGGAAAGTGAGAGAGTGAGAATGAGAGAGAGAGAGAGAGAAAATGAAAAAGAAGGCCCTTCCAATGACATTAAACAAATCTCGACTCGGTTGCAGGACTCGGGTCATCCGAACGCAAAAAATTGAATGAATTGTGATTGTGAATCCCCATCCATCCCTTCTACACCAGTGCCAGTGCCTTCAATCAAAACCCAAAAAATCAAAAACTACCCGAGACTATCGGCTTTAAACGATCTCGTTCTCTCGCACCTTCATGCCACCTTTAAAATCAAAGTAAGTTTCGTTTCGTCAAAACCATCTTTTCCATCCCGCCCCCCCGCCCGCCCCGCCCCTTATGATTCTCACAATGGTGCACTGTGCTCCGTACTTCGTACTCACACCTAGCCAGTCCCTCCCGCCCCCCACTCACAAAAGCACCGATGACCTTTTTCCTATCTTTTTTTCATTGATTGCATGTACCTATCCTTTGATACGAAACTGTGCTAGCAGCCGTCTCAGCTAACTTCTTTTCTTCCGAGTAATTATTTGTGAGCAGGCAGACATCAGAGGAAATGTATAGTCTTGGTTCCCACTGATTGAGAAGAAAAATAACACGAGTCCTATTATTAGATTTTCGTTCCATTTTTTGATATGATAATCCGAGCGTTTTTGGCAAGGGGTTGAAACTAACCGACTTGTGGAATGTTGGATATAAAATGACTGATTGCAGAATCTCGAAATAACCAAATCACTCCATGACCTTTCACACTTGGGTGTCGACCATCAGCAGCAGAGGACGCCGGCGAAGCCGACGGTTCGCTCGAGTCGCGCCGCGTCCGCCAGCGGCCGAACTTCGATGGCTTGACTTCTACACAAAAATCAAAACTCTCCCTCTTCCTCTTTCTCCCGCCCACTTGCTGGCCGTTATCTCCAGCGTGATTCGGTGGTTTTTGAGTCAAAATACAATGATCTCGGACTTCTTTTCTTTGCTCACACTTCTCCCCCAATCAATCAAAAAAAGAATTCCCTGCCTTCTCTTGCGCGCTAGCAAACCTCTCCGCACCCCCCGAACTGCTTTCAATTTAGTTAACAATGGTAATAATTTTCAATAATAATCTGGATATATCTGCAAGACTACGAGAATTGACACAGAAAAACAACGAACTTGTTTTCAAATTCGACAATCAAACACAACTATTTTACATCAAAATTCCCCATTTCCCCATTTATCTATCTCAACCATCCCCCCAACGAGCTATGAATTGTTTAATAACGTCCCCCTTTCCCATTTTTCTATAAATATACCGTCCCCTTACCCTTTCCTTTGTGCCCCCCCTCTCTCTTGTATGTTGTCATTTTAATTCGATTATTTCCGGTAAGTGTTCAAAAACCAATTTGTTTCGTTTTCCTTCGGTAAAGTTCAAGACTGAGTGCACACTTGATTGTGAATTCGTAGCTCTTTCACACTCACTTATATCCTTATTTCTTAGTCGACGTCTTTCTTCCCCCCTGCTTCACAATAAAAACCGTTACAAAGTTCGCTTGATTTCGTTGAGTTGTGGGGAAGATTGAAACCCACACTGATGTCAAACCTGAGTTCCTATTTGCAGATGTGGAATTAAAATTTGATGCGGTTTTCTGTCAATTCTTCAACAACGAAAAAAAATGAGGTGGGAGAACTGAGGTGTCTATTTCCTGTCATGTAAACAAAAAACCGAGGTTTTTTGAAGAAAACTGTCAATTCTCACTGTCATGAAGCATTGAAAATACAAGTTTATTACGCTCAAACCCATTAAAAAAGAATAGCACCTGTTCAGAAATACACGGAAAAGTACACGTGGAACGATGGCACGGGGAGCAAAAAAGTACATAGAAAAATAAGAAAAAGAATACAGGAAGATGGGAACGCAGTGATGGAAGCATTCTTAGTTCTCCTGACGATGGCATGCGCACGAGCAAGAGGAGTGGCACGACATTTTTGGCAAGGCTTCGTTCACGTCATCTATGAATGAGTCCAAGACGGTTTCCTGCGTTCTCTGTGTAGAAGCAATGTTTCTGGCAACTGAAATATTGTGATTTGTAATGTTTCTAGCATCAATAAGGTCAATGAATGTCGGGAACTATTAATAACTCACCGTAAAATCCAAGAATGGTGCCGACCGGAATAATCGGGCGGTACGCCGAGGTCTTGAACAAGCGTTTAATGCTCTCTTGAATCGTTTCGTTTGCCAAGGAAACGCTAAAATTCAATTCCGTGATGGATGCTGAAATGTGTGATCATTCAGAAGTGTCTTCGAACTTGTGAATACCCGTGACAATGAATTTCACGACTTCCGGCAAAATTTTTGTAACGGAGCATGAAAAAAAGTCTCCATAAACTTTGGCTGAAATTAAGTGTATTGTACTTTGTCTTCCGTTAATAGTTACCGATTGTTTGCAACTGTTTAATGTATTTTGATTCGTCTTGCGGTCCCCAGTTTAAGATCAGCAATTCATCATCGGTGAGCGCTTGTGCCCATTGGTGAGCTGAAAAAAATGGAATGAGAATGAACGAGTCCCAGTGCTATTCATTACCATATACCATACGTTTTGGTTTCACCGCAATGTTTCTCAGTTCTGAAAATGGATAAGTTTGAACGAATGAAGATCATGCCCAGATGAACGGTTAGCGATATCGAAACCAATTTTCAGATGAGAATTAGAACTACAGCTTCTCTAATCTATTTCCATTTTGAAATTCGGGAATTATAGTGCTGATTGCGGAATAACTCTAGATCTTGACTCGGACTACAAGTTTGATGTTGACAACTTCCTGATATTTTTTATCAATCTCGAGTTATAATGATTTTCCGGCAAAGCTCTCCTCGGTTGGTGGGCCATTTCGAGGACATTCGATAGTATGTGTTTTGATCGATTTACTCCCGCTTGAGATCAGGTTATTGGGGGAAGAATTTTACAATCATTTTCAGCAGAAACAATATATTTTGGGTTGATAGGCGTTCAAACTCACAAAACCAAAAATTTCGAAAAAAAAAGTTTTTTCAAATAAAGAAATTCTGTTTCATTTTTTCAAATTTCCAGCTAGAGCTGGACAAATACAAAAGCATATGCTCATTGTTCATGAGCAATCAATTTTGAACCTGCAGCCAAGTCGGACAAGCTACAGAATAAATATTCAGGCCTCAAAAAGAGTTTATTTGTTCTTCGCTCGGTACTGCGGCCTAGGAAACCCCATTCTGTCAGAGTCGCGCTTATTTTCAAATTGTGAGGGTCTGTGCGCAAGACATTCAACATTTAGACAGGAAAAGCTCGCATTGAGGCACCTCTAGCAGTATTCCAAGTAGTATAGTACCCTATTCTAGGCCAAGGTGTGGTGAATCACCGTCAGAAAAGGTGAAAACTCACCCAACTCGTTCTCCTCGTTGGTAATATGGACTCCAGCAGTGCGGTTGATGCGTGGCCAAACCGACATGGTTCTAGAAAAGAAGACGTGTATGCGGAATACAAAAATTGCGTAAATACAAGGAAAGCGAAACAAAAAAAGGACAAAAAGGGAGAGAAGGCGAGATGAGTAAGCCATTCGGCGGAGGAGACATGGCTGCAACCAAGAAAAAGGGAGGCCAGGAAAACTTCCAGAAACCGTTTCGGTAGAGCACATTTTGTGTATTCGTGTTCTCAAAAATTGACCAGCAGGGGGGAGGCGTCAATAAGTCAATAAGAAGTTGAATGGTCTGCAGTTGGCAGTGAGGGGCGAAAAGGGAGAGAAAGCGAGATGAGTAAGCCATTTGGCGGAGGAGACATGGGAGCAAACAGCATAAAGGGTGACCAGGAAAACTTCCAGAAACTAATTCGGTAGAGCGCATTTTGTGTATTCGTCTTTTCGATGGTTGCCAGGACCAGCAGGGGAGGAGTCAATAAGTCAATACGAAGTCGAATGGTCTGCAGTGGGCAGTGAGAGGGAGAGAAGGCGAGATGAGTAAGCCATTCGGCGGAGGAGACATGGCAGCAAACAGCATAAAGGGTGACCAGGAAAACTTCCAGAAACTGTTTCGGTAGAGCGCATTCGGTGTATTCCTGTTCTCAAAAATTGGCCGGCAGGGGGGAGGCGTCAATAAATCAATACGAAGTTGAATGGTCTGCAGTTCGCAGTGTGCTACCGAGGAAGGAAGATGATAAAAACGAACTGAGTGGTTAAACATATGATTGTGATCGTGAAGAATCGTAAATTACGCTAACAACATCAAATTTCTTGAAAGTTGAGAATATTATCGTTAAATCTCAAAATCGGAGTCGAGAAAAATTAAAACGCTCGCGCGCGATATCTCGCGTGATGTGCCTTTAAAGCCCGACTACGGTAGTTGCTCGATAATTCATTTCGTATTTTTCACTCGATTTATTCAATTCCAGCGGTTTTTTAACCGTTTTTCGCGCTTTTTCCTGTAAAAATAGCGTAGAAAGTGTATTTTCCGTGAAAAACGGCTGAAAAACTGCTGAAATTGAATAAATCGAGTGAAAAACAAGAAATTAATTATCACGCAACTACCGTAGTCAGGCCTAAAAGGCGCAGCACGATTCGTCGTTACATTTTGTTCTTCGCTGCGAGAAATCGCGCGCGTGCGTTTCAATTGTTTTTCTCAACTCTGATTTTGAGATTTAACGATAATATTCAAATTTATTTTCCACTTGAAAAACGTTCAACTTGTTATTACGGGATCGGATTGTGAACGCAGTCCCCATCGCGGTTGATATTTCCGTTTTTCGTGTCGTCTAGCACAAGGATGGTGTAGCACAAGGATGGTGTGACATAGTGTGGCTGAAAAACTGAAAAATTGAAAAATTGTAAAGAAGCAAACTTGAAATTACTTTTTCTCGGAGGACAGCTCAAAAAAAGGTTTGAAGCAGAACGTTTTGCCGGAATGAGTGCAATTGTGAGTGACCATCACCTCAATTTCATTGGGTGTCTGTGAGTATTTCATGAGATGAGATACGTCATTTGAATTTGAAGTCTATGTACTACATTTCGAGCATTTTAAAGCACTTCCTCAATCCAAAAACTCAGCGAAAACTGAGCAAATGACACTGATAAAAATCCTGAAATCAAAGATAGTTTCCCGATTTTGAGCACACTGTGGTTTTGAAAATATTAATTTATTACGCTCAAACCCATTAAAAAAATAGCACCTGTTCAGAAATACACGGAAACATACACGTGGAACAATGGCACGGGGAGCAAAAAAGTACATAGAATATAAATATAAAAATATAAAATAATACAAAAAATACAAAAATTAGAATACATAAAGAATACAAAAAATACATAGACTACATTTAAAAAAATCATATTTGGCAAATATACAGGAACATGATGACGCAGTGATTCACGAAGTGGGAAGTATTCTTATTTCTCCTGATGATGGCATGCGCACGAGCAACTGAAGTGGCACGGCATATTCGGGACGGCTTCGTTCACGAGGCAATTCTTGAAAAAGTCCCAGTTGGTCCCTGAAATAATTGTGTTGATTTTCTTGTGACAAATTCTAAATTTCGAAGGTTACCTTCTTCAACCATTTTGATCACCTCCGGCATGACACGCATGAATGAGCTGGAGTGGAGACCAGTGTAAACTAGAGCTGAAATAAGACAGTTTGTGGATGTGTTTCCCATTTTAAGAAATTGTTCATTACCGAGGAGCTCCAGGTTCTTTTTGTACTCCATCTCTGCATGAGGTCCCCACGAATATCTCGGAGACTTATTCGTTCGACGAAAAACCTCCTGCATCCATTGCGCTGCTGAAAAGTCTGACTTTGAGGGGAGTTTTAGATACATCAATTTACCGGTTCTGTGCTTTCTCTGTGTGGAAGCAATGTTTCTGACCACTGAAATATTATGATTTGTAATGTTTCTAGCATCAATAAGGCCAATGAATGTCGGTAACTATTAATAACTCACCGTTAAATCCAAGGATGGTGGCGACCGGAACAATTGGCCGGTACGCCGAGGTCTTGAACAAGCGCTTAATGCTCTCCTGAATCGTTTCGTTCGCCGAGGAAACACTAAAATTTGAATTCGTCATGGATTCTGAAAAGTGTGATCATTCAGAAGTGTCTTCGAACTTGTGAATACCCGTGACAATGAATTTCACGACTTCCGGCAACATTTTTGTAACGGAGCATGAAAAAAAGTCCGCATAAATTTTAGCTGAAATTAAGTGTATTGTACTTTGTCTTGCATTCATTGTTACCGATTGTCTTCATATTTTTAATATACTGGGATTCGCCTTCCGCTCCCCAGTAGAAATACGGGAGCTCATCATCGGTGAGCGCTGTTGCCCATTGGTGAGCTGAAATATATGGAAATGGAATGAACGAGTCCCAGTGCTATTCATTACCATATTGCACACGTTTCGGATCCGACACAAAGTTTTTCAGTCCTGGAAAAGAATAATTTTGACTGAATGAAGATCATGATCAAATGGACTGTCACTGTTAGTGGTATCGAAACCGATTTCCAGATAAGAACTAGAACTACAGCTTCTCTAATACATTTCCCATTCTGAACCAAAATTTGAACAACTCACTGAAGTGCCTGATGATGCGACTCAACGGAATGGGGTCCTCGTTGAGGTTGGGAGCCAGGCCCTCCTCTTCCATTTTTAATTGAAGCTCGACGTTCGCAGAGCAGACGTCGAAGATTGTGTTGCATGTCTTCAAGACTGGAAAGGAATAGTATTAATCTGATCGTTTATGCAAAGAAGCTGATTTACCTTCGGCAACCATATACAAAAGCTCCGGCAACTTGTCCGTGGTGCCCAAGTTGAACTCCGCGGCGTAGGTGGAAGCTAAGAAAGGAAACACTTGTTTCTTTATGTTGTATTCTGCGTTCTCTCACCAATCAGCTCAATGCTCTGGATGCGCTGTTCTCTTCCTTGATCCAGCTTGAAGATGACCGGGCTAGGCTCTCCAGTCAGAGTCGCCACCCATTTGACCGCTGGAAAGTGGAATCAGGAGACGTTCTAAGTGAGAAAAAATTACCGTTCAGATGCTGATTCTGCACTTCGAAAGAGTTTTCGGCGTCTGTAAATTCAATACAAATAATATTCTTCGGGAATTCTAGGGCTGATTGCCAAATGGCCGAATACTATTCAATACTATCGGATGCCATCAAAATGGCCCCCGTATCCGAGGAGGGCCCTGCCGGTGAATCATCATATCTCGAGAGCGCTAAGAGATTTTAAAAAGTTGTCAACGACAAGCTTAGAGATCATAACTAGAACTGCAAGTTTGATGTTCACAATTTCCGGATATCTCTCATCAATCTCGAGTTATAATGATTTTTTGGCAAAGCTCTCTTCGGTTGCTGGACCATCTCGCATCCGTATGCGTTTTGATCGATTTTCTCCCGCTTGAGATCAGGTTTTTGAGAGGAGGAGTTTAAGGTTATTTTCGAAAAAACGAAAAATGCATTTCTGCATTGATAAGTGTTCGAACTCACAAAAAAAATTTCGGAAAATTTTTTTTTCAAAATATTTTTTTTTGATTCATTTTTCTAAATTTTCAGCCAAAGCTCCACAAATACAAACGCATATGCTCATTGTTTGTTGAATAAATCCTAAACTTGCTACCGAGTCGGACAAGCTACAGAAGAAACATTCAGGCCTCAAAAAGTGTTTGTTTGTTTTTCGCTCGGTACTGCGGCCTAGGAAACCCCATTCTGTCAGAGTCGCGCTTATTTTCAAATTGTGAGGGTCTGTGCGCAAGACATTCAACATTTGGACAGGAAAAGCTCGCGCCAAGGCACCTCAAGCAGTATGCCATGTAGTATAGTACCCTATACTAGGTCAAGGTGTGGTGAATCACCATCAGGAAACGCGAAAACTCACCCAACTCGTTCTCCTCGTTGGTAAGATGGACTCCAGCAGTGCGGTTGATGCGTGGCCAAACCGACATGGTTCTAGAAAAGAAGACGTGTATGCGGAATACAAAGATTGCGTAAATACAAGGAAAGCGAAACAAAAAATGACGAAAAGGGAGAGCAGGCGAGATGAGTAAGCCATTTGGCGGAGGAGACATGGCTGCAACCAAGAAAAAGGGAGGCCAGGAAAACTTCCAGAAACTGTTTCGGTAGAGCGCATTTCGTGTATTACTGTTTTCAAAAATTGACCGGCAAGGGGGAGGCATCAATAAATCAATACGAAGTTGAATGGTCTGCAGTTGGCAGTGTGCTACCGAGGAAGGAATATTATGAAAGCAAACTCAATGATTAAACATATGATTGTGATCGTGAAGAATCGCTAGTTACGCGAACAACTTTAAATTTCTTGAAAGTTAAGAATGTTCACATTTATTTTTCACTTGAAAAACGTTCAAATAGTTATTACGGGATCGGATTGTGAACGCAGTCCCCATCGCGGTTGATTTTTCCGTTTCTCGTGTCGTCTAGCGCAAGGGTGAAAGACATGGTGTGGCTGAAAAATTGAAAAATTGGAAAGAAGCAAACTTGAAATTACTTTTTCTCGGAGGACAGCTCAAAAGGATTTTTGAAGAACGGTTTGAAGCAGAACGTTTTGCCGGAATGAGTGCAATTGTGAGTGACCATCACGCCAATTTCAAAGTTTTTCTGAATACCTTATTTTCTCTTTTTTTTCCAAACAAAATTGTCTTACGCTCCAGTCATCGTCCAAATTGATCGAGCCGAATTCCACATCGAATGTGGATTTGGGTTCCTTTCCAGTTGGGAGGCACACGTTTCTAGCGGCGAGAAAGTCGTTCTCCGTGAACATGTCGTGCTCATAGACATAAACTTCGGCGCAATAGCCGGCTTTTCCCACTGCACATTGTAGGCCGATGGTGAGGTTGAGATGGTTGGAGGCACAGAGCAGAAGCGCTGGCGAAAAGAGGACGATGGTGAGGGCGAGGAGTTGGGAAGACATTCTTGCTGAGGAGGTAGGTGTCCAGCGCCGTATATAAAGGGTACGTGCTAATCGAATTATGGAGGAGGATGGGAAATATTCCCATCCACAATCCGTGGGCGTAGGAACTGAAAACTCCGCCTCGATCTGGAAACCATTCCAGTGATCAATCATCATAAAAGCAGGGATGGTTTTGAGAGAATTGAGAAGTACTGTATTTATTCACATACAAATAGATACAGGAATTCGCGGAGTAGGAAGCGAGGACGCGTGAGTGATGTGCCTTTCAAAATCAAGATCAGGGTGATTTCGGGGAAGAGATATGAAAAAGTTTCATCTCTAGAACTTTTCGAATGGAAAGGAGTGGCGTTTGAGGGTTTTCTCGAAACGCAAACCAGTAACCCCATCAGGACGCCATAGAAGCTGCTGAGAGCTGATCAACAGGGCTCTGGCACAGTTTTCGCAGAATAGAAACGCATTTTTGATCTCAGATTTCCCAAGTGTCATTTGGATTGAAAGTACTAAATATTTAACGAAACAATGTTTTTGCCGGCCGCCGGCGGCCTCGAAACGAACGTGATCGTAGTGGATTCGTCTTGGATCACTTTTTCAAAGCTATCGTTATGAGTTCACGAGAGCTGATCCGCCTGCTTATTGAAGAATGGCTCGAAGGTGTGTTGATATCATTCCGGATAGACAATATGTGAAATAAAGTTGAACGACGACACAGAAATCGCTTAATGTTGCTCAAAGCGCCACGGCAAAACCACCAACCAAAGATAAACTATATCTGCACACAAAACGACTAGTAACGAAAATGCTTTATCACAGAGGTCACAACGACAATAGATCATTTCGGAATCGCAGGGTGCCAGCACTCTCCTTCGTCATTTCCGAATTGAACGTACTTGTCCGAAAGTGTTGCCCAAGGATGTAGTGAGATACTGAAAATTGCAAGGTTCTGCGAGCAGTTATACCCTCACTCACTTCACGTTCGTGGACATTTCAAGATTTGGGCGCCAATGCTTGTAGCACCATATGTCTCCGGTTTTAGTGCAGTTGTGGGTGATGACCAAAGTGAACTCATAGTTGGGCTGTAATAATGTTCGATTTTCTAGTTAGAGTTGTCATTTACTCACACTAAAGTCTCCTGGTAACTTGGTGATTTCAAACGGTACTTCATAAAAGGAATCCGGGCCGACTGTCAGAGGAATGCATGCATTGCGTCCTACGATATAGTCGTGGCGGGACCAAGGGTCCACTTCGTAGAAGATCAATTCCCCGCAAGTGGGCACTCCAAGTTCACATCTCATGCCCACGGTGAGATTGAGATAGTAAGATTCCCCGCAGACCGAGAGCGAGGGTAAGCAGAAGAAGATGGTAAGGACGAGGATCCGAGAATCCATGATCCTCGAGACGACGAACTGTGCTGTGAAAGAGCCGGCGGTTGTATTTGAACGATGCGTGCTAATCGAATTATGGGGGAATGGGAAACAAACGGAGTTCCCATACGTGGGTATGGGAACTCCTCCTCCAATGGGAAATGGTTTCCATTGACACCACTGATCAAACATCGGAAAACTGAATTATGGGAAGACGGAGCTCCCAGAAAATCAGGATAACCCTCGATAGTTCAACTTTTGCTCTATGACTTGGACAAGGGGGGCCTAGCTGTTAACAACTACTGACACTGGAGTTATGTGTTATCAAACATCGCATCCAAAAAAAACAATGTTTCATACGCTCAAACGCATTCTCATTTCATGTACCAGCACAAATACGTAAGCTAACAATGGAATGCACACTTGGCTCCACCAAAGTGAACTTTTCCTTCAAAAAGGAACCTTGGTCGGAGCACTGAGTTCATCGCTCTCAAATCTTCAAAATCCGCTGTTCTCTTATGATAATCCGTTTCTCGAGTTTTGCAAAGTACCCTTTTTCTTGTGACTCTATTTGTTTCCCCTTTTTCTCAGCATGCAGTAAAAACCACAAAGCTTCCGTGCCGAAAAAGAAAAAAAGATTCCCGAAAATTATACCATGGGAACATCAAGTGCGTCAGGCGGTGATGTATTTTCCGAAAGGCGCAATTTTTGGCCATGTAAGTATACCAACATTTTCTCACGTACGTCAGAGATTCGGTGAACGGCTGATTTTGCAGAAAAGCAACAGGAGAACTGCGTGGTTTTCACAGAAAGCGAAACATCGTAAACCTGCGCCGTGAATTCCCTCTGAAATTGTTCTCTGATCCATGTTGTTATTCCAATAACCCTGAGTACATTTATCCAGTTCGAATGTATTCTCGAGGACGACAAAAATGGGAATATATATGTAGTCCATTTTTCATCAAGAAAAGTGCGCTCCGCCACAATTCGATTTGCCTCCGAATGCACGTCCATCTTTTCTGGCGAGTGTTCATCAATTTATAACCCAACCAATGCACACTTTTGTCATCAATCCATTCTGAATAAGAAATAATAAATTTACTATACGGATAACACTAAACCTAGATAAACGGGTGAAAAACGAGGTTCTTTCAACTCTCCAACTTCTTGGGGTCTCCCGGGTTTTCCAAAGGTTCAAAAGTTCAATGAAACCCAACGAATGAGACATTCATCCATCGTGCAGCCCGGGTAATCCATGACATCATTTCTGTGTGTTTGTGTGGTGGCATTTCGAAAATTGGCTTCATTCCCCCTCCTGCACACAGCCAAACACCTCTTTTCCCTCATTCTCCCATTGTGCCAGTGCTCTAGCTCCACCCAAAGAATCAACCATCCCAACTGTTGCAACTTCCCATCGGCAGCTTTTCGTGGTGCTTCGATCATTCGAGTTGTTCGGAGCACAACACTAAAAACTGCGGACGGTCGGTTTTGCATGAATAGTAGTTGGGGAGCTGTGTGTCCAGGACGGGGACGAAACATGAAGCTCTTCCGGGGGGAGGGGTGCCTGGCGACGAGTGCCAAGTGGCAGAGGGGGAAGGGGGATGGCAGGAAGGCAGAGGCGCACACACTATGAATGGTAGGCAGGGCCGATGGGAGGGGAGGGGAGTGGCGGGGCTTGGCCTCGCCGCCTTCTCAATGGGCGGGGCCTATTTATGACACGTCGCGGTCGCGGCGTGTAGAGTGAAATGGAAATAGTTCTCACTGAGGGAGAGAGTCGATGGAAGAGACGCAGAGAAAGAGAGAGGGAATGAATTGATGATACTATGCTTATCAGTAGTGTAGGTGAAAAGGTACATTGAGAAAACAGCGGGTGGAATTAGACAAGAAGAAGAAGAAGATGCGTTCGAAAATCAGGTAGGACTAGGCAAATAGAAAGATAATGATCTCAAATCGAAGGCGAGACATACGTAGCACGTAGGATTCGAAAAAGTTCGATGGTGTTCCGGATATCAGACACTTCCACTTCTCACTTGAAAGAGCCATGACGTCTTCTTCGTACCCGGCCACTACAAACCCACATCCGGCTCCCCCCTATCTGCCTCATAAATTTTCTTGCCATTTCCCCGAAAGCGCGATCCCTTTTTCGGCGGAACGTAATGGGCGGTTTGAATCGGTTCTTGCTAGAAATAACGAGCTCCGGGCTTTCGCCTAGGCGTGCAATTCGCACTTCAACCCGTCGGCTGGGAAGCTTTCGCGTTTCCCATTGGACGGAAAGGCGAGATGAGAAAAGCAACGAATCGGCAGGAAGGGTGGGGGGGTCATCATCATCGTCCGAATCTGAGTTTGAACACCTGCCCCAAAAGGGGGTATTTGTGTGCTGCCTCCCCGGACGGCCGTGATGATGGGCAGGGAATGGAAATAGAGCAAGCGGCGAATAATTGCACGGATTGTCGTTAGGTTTTCCCATTCTACCTCCCACACTTATAATTACACTGTCGGTGTGATGGGATGGGATGAGATGAGGATGCTAATGGGTGAAACGGGGAAATTGAGAAGAAATTGAAAAACGGTTGACTAAAAAGTATATGATTTGCGGTGCGGTGCGGTGCTGTGAGATTCTTGTTGTGAAACGTTCCTTTTGTCTTTTTTCTTTCTCATTAAATTCTTCGACCATTAATTCAAAAGTTGGATGTCTCACATGTCCCGCCGATAAGAACGCATCTCCGGGTACGGGTACGCAGCCGCTTGTTTGATGACAACCAAATTTATCAACGGTTCGAATCTTGCCCATCTCTCACCGGGGGCCTGTTTGCCTGCTTCCCGTACACCTGCATTTGGGTTGTTTGCGTTCGAGCTGATAACAATACGTGTTGGCCACGGGTAGCCAAGGAAATGGAACAAAAGAGAAGGGGGTGTGGAATGAGAAAGGTGTCCAACCTCTTACTCAATTCCCACCTGAATGCGCGTGTTTGTGTTGTGTTGTGTTGTGCCGCGCGTGTTCCGAAGGGGGTGCCGAATAATGGGGGCTAGAGTGGCCGCACAATGGAGTCGTATGTTCATCCAAGGACAAGTTCATGAACTAGATTCTAAGTACCCAGGTGTCCCCCCGTCTCCCCCGAGAAGTGAGACACCAATCACACTTAAGGTGTTACAAGTGGGTAACGGGGCCGGGCCGACTTTTCTGTTCTTCGATCGCTTTCGTAAGTCTCTACAGCGTTTCCCAAGTGGAATATGGAAAATATGGGACGAGGAGAAGAAGATTATTTTATTTGCACAGTATTGTCTGTGAGAGAATTCTGAATTTGAGCTAATTTGGAGGAAATTGGCGTTATCGAGAATCGTACAGTTCTTGGGAGAAGGGAAGGGAATTGAAGAGAAAGGAAAACGAAGATGTTGTCTGGGAAAAAGAAATCAAGATTTAATCAAAACTGCACAAGTCACAGGAACTATCACAGGAACTATCACAATCAGACCACTAATTGTAGTCTCTAGTAGACAATGATTAGACAACGTTTTATGTACAAAGCACAACTGATTAGAAACAACAATGACGTTCGCCTGCCATCGTTGCTCATCGTTTATCCCGCGCTTTCTCTTTTTCTATCTCTGAAAAATCCCCTTAGCTGGAAGTAGATTAGCAGGAAAAATATCAATAATATGTGCTAGTCTAGCGTTGAAACCATACGTCGGCCGCCTGTCAATTGATAAGATTCGACGAGCACAACCATTACCGAACTGTTGTTTGGTACGTTCCCCCCCCCCCCCCCCCCTCTACGAGAAATGAGCAACCAATTTCCAGAAGATGAGTCGATTTTGATTTCTAGGTGAGTTTTTTAGTATTGCCTTCTGAAGATTCCTTTGGAGATCCCTCTCAAGATCAAAATCCACTCTTTGTCATATGACAATCACCGTTTCGTTTTTTGCGTGTTTCCTCCTGATCATTTGTCACTTTTCGCCTTCAGAGTTGCAATGGAACAGAACATGTTTGATCCACAACCGGATATTCCTCGCATTCGCATCGACTCCACCCACTCTTATCATCTTCGGTTTGTCAACACAATACAAGTCATATGTTCTCTCATTTTGCACTTTTTCTAGAGAAACTATGTTGGAGAAGTGTAACACTTACTACACACTCGCAGTTGTTATTGCACAGGTGAGTCTTTGAGATCTCTAGGATTAATTTCTTCGTTTTCCAGCTCACGATTGGCGTTCTCGGCAATAGCCTAACTCTAGTGGCAGACGCGACTAGAGTCTTCGCCGATCACTTGGAACTCTTCCAATACGACAGAGCAGCGACTCCCGGGAAGCGGCTGACGGAAATCATAACAGTGGGAATTACAAATGTAACTCTATTCATCCTTTTCATCGCCTATTTGTTGGCCGCGTCCGGGAGGGCTGCCACAATGAATTTCGATGTGAGTGACAGGGGAAAGTGCAGTTTGGTCAAAAATGAAGTTCAGATCAACAGAGGTTACCTGATCATTGGAACAGGCCTTGCAATGACTGCCAACACCCTACAGACACTTTGCCATTTCAGAAGTGAGTTCTTTTTTTCTTGAATTACCGTATTTTCTCGAATAGACCGGCACCCCAAACGCTGCGAGAAAAAATATATCTTGAAATTGCTAAGATATATCATAAAGTTCTATAAGTTTGCTGTTGACAGTTTTTTGATATCTTTGGGGTGCTGTTCTACTTGAGAAAATACGGTGAAAAGTTTGGTCCGGATGTTTTATATCCTCAAAGATCCAGTCAAATTTTGCTCTACTTGATCCACAAACAGTGTCACCACACTAAGAGTGCTGTCAAATACACTTTTCCGAAAAACCAGTCACTACAGGAGTCGGAAAGGTGTCGGTTTCAGTTTGAATGAATCCCTGACTTCCCAGTCTGATTGCTTCAGCTGGACCACTAAATGTTCAATTTTCCAGCCTGGCAACGGGAGAGAAGTTACGCAGTCACGATCTACACGGGATCAAAGAGAAACCAGCTCCTTCACGGTTTCGTCTACCACTTCGTCGCTTACTTCGTCCTCGTCTCCTCATTGCTGATCATCGTTGATGTGAGTTCTATTGCTTTCTTCACATTCAGAATTCACCAAACTTCCAGAAGTCGTACCTTCTCGCAGATGTGATAACCACCTACGCGTCGAGCCTTCTGATCCTCACCAACGTGGCATCTATCAGCTACCAACTGTACCATGAGTACTTCTCCCTTGAACACCCTCAAGACGAGTACGAGCCAATTTGAGGAGGAAGTGAAGAAAAAGTGCTGAGCTCTCTCTCTGTGTCTTGTCTCATTGGAAATGAGCTGCCATTCCGCCCACCGAATGTCTTTTTTGTCCCGTTTCCCGTCCCCGCTCGACATATCGTGTACATGAGTCGAACTCCATCACTAATTGCTCTCCTTTTTCGTCCTTTCTCGTCCTAATAAATTGACCATGAAAAACGGAAAGAGGAAGAAAGAAGAAAGCTCTCCGCAAAGAAGAGTGGAAAACAAATTAGGGAAAATAGTGAATCAGACCCTTATGGTCTTACTGTACTTGTTTTTGTTCACATTTCACTTATCCCTCCCTGCTCCTCACACTACCATTACAAAACTCTTTCCTTGCAAAACCTTTTAGCCTAAGTGGTCCACAATGTGATGTCATCACTAGATACAGTAATCCTCTCACTAAAAGCTTTCAGCATCGTCAAACTAGAGAGAATTTGGAAGAGGGAAGAAGAAAACTTGGAAATATGATCACGAAATGAGCTAAACTATAGTCAAGAGGGGAGGAAATCGGCTAATTGACTTTGTTATTGAGATATTCAGCAAGGTTCGTGCAAATGCCTCTTCTGCCCATAAAGCCCACGGTCCTCCTTCTTCTTGTGTCATAAAAACTCGAGCAATGTTCCGGGTAAAGTGCTCTTTTCTTCCTCAAACTCTCCCTTCATAGAATTTTCACTTTTTCGACATAATTGGTGGGTGTGTGTGTGCTGAGTCTTGGAGGCACCGGCTTGAATGGCGTTTTCTGAACTTTTTCCGTGTCTGGGCAAAAAGTGGCGAAAAGTGCCTTCATCCGTTCTCAGAAGTCAGTTTGAAGTCACTCTCACTTGCGTCATCCCCTCCCGCCTTTGTCGAGGGTCCTCCCGACGTGAAATTCGATTTTGTGGCGCGCCGCGGTAACTGTGGCCAGAAAGAAAGTTGCGGGAGGAAAAATACACATACACGTGATTTCTGCGTTTTCTCCTACTTCTACTCCTACTCTTTCCTTCAACATATCCTCCTCCCAATCTCCCAGAACTTTGGAATCTGTCGGTTCCAAAGAATAGCTACTAGAGAGAGGGGAAAACATATGTGGATATGTAAAGGTGGCATAAATAGACAAAGACGGATAATTTTCTCAACAAGTTTCCGTTTGCCAAGAACCAAGGTTTCTTGTCTGCCAAAGAATGAGAAAAGTGTAAAGATGTGTAAGCTCATTGTTCATTTTGAGGTTTCTTTCTCTATTCTTTGATTTCTAATCTAATAGAGGAAATGTGGACTTTATAGACCTACTGGTTCAGAACTAAACACCGAGCTTCCGCGCTACCCGATCTCTAGCCACCGTAACCTTTCTCAAGTTTTTCACTCCTACAAATGAGCTCCCAGCCAACCCCATAGTTTTCCCCAGCCAAAATATCAAAAATACTCAGGTTCTGTTCTTCTCAAGTGTTTTCCGCTCTTCAGATTCTAGCATCCACTGTTCCGCTTTTCCAGTACCTAATTTCAAGTTTTCGAGCTTTTCCCCCAAAAGGAGTGTTGTCGGGTGGGCCCGAAAAGGGTAACAAATCAGATCTTCGTGGAGGGGAAATGCTCCCCCCACCAACAGTCGCTTCGAAGTGCCTCACAGCACCGCCCTGCTCTTCACTAACTTTCCCACCAGTTTCGTCTTCTTTTTTCTGTTTGTTGTTGAGAAAATAAGAAGACGACGAGGAAGCGACTTCTTCAGTTTTCCCCCCCGCTCCTCGCTTTCATCATATTTTATCCAAAAAACAGACGGAAGAGTTCCATGCATCATCTTCACACAATAATTCATACCAATTTGTGATATTCACAAACCCCCCTCCCCCCTCTTCTTCTTTTTCGTCTTCCGCCACGACGGATTGTTATTTTCGGGAGGTTTTTAACAATTATGATCACATATTTCCCCCGATTCATACTACTCACTTCCTTTTATGGTCTCCAGAGACTCAATGGTTTTCCTGGTAGAATGTGTATAAAAATGAGCCGGACGGCCGATTATTCGCACATTTTTTGTTGTCTGATACTTGTTCCATGGTGTCGAGCGTGTTGTGATCCGAAAATTGTGAATTCCAGTGTTTATCCGCAACGTTCCCATGTACAAGGAACCGAATGGAACCAAACTATCCTATCTCAAATGTGTATTGGAACGGGAAGAATAGTTGTGGTCGGTTCACGAAGAGGAATACCAATAGCTTTGTGAAAGAGAGAAATCGAATCAAACGGACGAATGTTGCCAACATTATCAAATCATGAGCCGGAAAACAAATCTCCGTCTCATTCTCTCATTCTTCCTCCACTCGCCAAAATCTTTGATGCCCCCCAGTCTCCTCCAGAAACCATTGTCCTTTGATAATCATCAGCTACTTGGCTTTCGCAGCGCGGGAGGTGGGTAGAGGAATCAAAATTGATGAGCCACGAGGGAATAGTCACCGATTCTAATTCCGTTTCGTCTGCTCCTCCTGTTTGTTTGTGTGTTGTCAAATCATCATGTTTTCTTCTATGAGTAACATCATACGGCCTCCTCCTCCCCTCCCTGTTTGGATCTTACTTAGTACGAATTGAAAATTAGCCGCATTTCCTTCAAGATTTCTTCACCCCCTCTTCCCCCCGTTGCCTTGTCTGCCTGTCCTGTTCTTCCGCGTTTTCCCCCTCTTTTTTCTTTTTTCTCTCTTTTTTTTCCTACTTTTATATTCGTTTTTCTTTCTCTTTTATCTAACCACCACACGTAGATTATATTACATTGTTCTACACTTGATGTCTCCATCTCTAGATCCCCTCCCCCGTCTCGCATTAGTTTCGGGGGGTTGCTTTATAATTGAGAAATTCAAAACCGAGACACCAGAGCGATACCTCGCAACATTTTTTGAATGGATTCTCCGCTAAACTAGAGAGTTTCTGTCCAAGTAACCTGACCCGTTCCGGGGCGTGTTCCATAACTAGAAGAAACTTGAAAGTATGGAGTTACAGGCCAAGAATCGAAAAATTCGCCAATTCCCAATTCCCAATTCCCAATTCCCCTCGAATACCAGGAGAAGAAACGCTTTCTGATTAGCCTGCATTGAAATGGAACAGTTACACCATTCCACGGTCTATCGGATTCAACAGCTCAAAGATCAGCATCACTTTTCCCTTGGATCTTCAGATCTCCAGAGGCCCCAATAAGCCCAATAACATCATTCCTAGATGAACAAACGATCTTTTGAAGCTGAAAATTCACGAATTCTGTGTATTCCTTTCCCTAGACAACAATGCAATCAAAATGAGATCTTCGTCATGGCAGATTCTTCGACAGCGTGGAAAAAGAAGCAAATAATAGGGAATAATAATATTTGCAAGTCTGCTACTGAAATTCGTCTCCACCATCCCACCCTATCCTTCCCACGACCTTCGACATTCTCCGTCTGTTTTTCAGCTCACCAGACCCCCCGAGCCACCAGCTCATTCATTCATTCTCATCCCTCCCTCCTCCATTCTTCTCCACTGTTCATGTTCCTCGAATTCACTCGAAACTCTAAAATTCAGTACTATGCACAAGTGCCGTTCTTTTCTATTCTTCCCTCCATCGGTTTCATCTCTTTTTCTTTTTCCTCAACCAAGAACAGCTCTCGAATCAGCGTGTAACGTGAAAAACCCAAAGGAATGAGAAGAAATAAATCTTCAAGATTTGAGATCTCATTCTCGTGCCCACTTATTCTTCACCCTTCTCTCCACCCCTCTGGTCCACATTTTAATGAGTTATCTTCTGCGTCAAGAGCGCCGCGGTTTCTGGTCGACACTCCTTCACTCCTCCTTTTCATCCTCATTCATGATACTTTTTTATTTATTTATTTTCATTATTCCACATTTGCTTCCTTCTTCCGCTCGACGTCTACCAGGGAATACCACGTAGAATGGAAAATAACCAACCAGCGAAAAAAAATGTTTTGTGCAATTTGACCCTTGCACATCTTCCGACCCCGTCCTCCTCCTCTTTTCCCGTCACCCTTATTTGTGTCTAGTCTCAGAGAGGCAAAAGGATAATGTCTCGTTTTTTTTTTGGAAAAGAAATAATCATGTGGAAGAAGAAGGAGGAGGAGGTGGTAGTAGGGTGGTAGTAGGAAAACAGCGGCTAACAGAAGACAAAACACATCATGGTCCTTTGATGTGTGAAGAGAAGGAGAAGTGCCGAATGTCTCTGCCAACGGGTGTCTATGATGTTTTGGAGGACTATAATTGGGAGATGGAGCTCTTTGTTCTTTTGTCCTTGTACTTTTGCTTTCCCTCACACGTTATTCCCCCTCGACTAGTTCTTCATGGTGGATTTTCAGGGGGGAAACACCTTGTGCTTCTTCTAGTCTTCTCAGTGGTTAAGGATCAATGCAGAACGACTTATGAAGTTGTGGGTAAGGTAGGTTTCTTGATTTGTCCCGAAGGTCCACCTCCCGATGTGTACAACTTGGTGCCTCCTTGAGACTAGGTGGGAGGGGGAGGGTTCTTATTGGAAATTATGGAAATTTTTTGCGTGCCACTGCGACGCGACGACAGCTGGCCCCCCACACACACAAAGTAATGGAAGTGGGCGGAGAGGGGACCTTCCGGCGCCGCCCGGATTTCGGTTCGTCTGCCTTGCCGAAATTGGGGAGGTCGTCGTGAAAGTGGGCGGAGAAAGGCGGTCTCTTCAGGAGAGGAGGAGAGGAAGACAGACATGCAAACGACACATATGAATGTATATAGGGAACAAGAGTTTCCATACTCATAGTGCTCATTAGAATAGCACGGATCGTGTTTCGCCGCCGCCTCTCGCCTTCTTAACCCGAATCCTCGGGACTCCCCCCCCCCCTTACTCTACAGCTGCTCACAAAAACTTGTGTTACTCTCTGCGCCAACATCTCAAGAAGACATATATTCTCATCATGTTACCGGTAAGCGTCGAGTTCAAAGCGCATCTCTCTCTCTCTCTCTCTTCAAATTCTCCGTAATGGCGGCAATTAAAAAAGAGTCGCCGCGGCAGAAGCGCGTCGTCGACAAACAGACACACAACCCACGCGATATTATTATATCATAGTTCATTCAAAAACGTTCAAAAATTCGTCTATGGGGAGTGTTTGTTTGTCCACTTAGGCGCTGATCAAAGGACCCTGGGATAAGGTTTCGCAGCAAGCGGGGCACAGGTGTCGTTCGACTCCTGACTCATCGGATTGAAGTTGAGAAGTATAAAAGTACACTTGCTAAGCCGTTTTCCTACCTCATGGTTTTCTCTGAAAAAGAGAGCAAGTTTTGTTTGAGGATTACCACCATTATACTCCTCCAGCTCCCCTTGCACACAGAGCATAAACCCAAAAGACCCTGTTTTGGTCCGCTGTATAATCTCTGATCCAGAGAATCAGCTCGCTCATTGTTATGTAATGTTTCATTCCTTTCCTTCTTCCTCCTCTCATTTTTGTCCTGGAATCTCGAATTTCCTGGTCCATGGACACATCTCTCGAAAAATACGTAATAGGCTTTCTTTCCCCGGGGCGGCGTCTCATTGTCAAATCCAAATCCAGCTCCTCTCCTCATCTTTCGACCGCCGACTGCTGATTCAGAATTTCAGAAGCGTCGCGTCGAGGCGGCGTCTGCGGAAAACATAGTGGGGAGGACTCGATTAGTATGTACATGGTTGATTTGGAAAATAAGTTCCAAAAATTGAAATGAACAACAAATACCATTGGAAAAGAATGGAAGTTTGATAGAAGGGGGCACTCCAGGAGAGCCGAAGAGTTGCCCGTTGCTCTGAGCACGTGGGAATATGAAATTGGATTGGGAAACTGCTAACTTTCCCCTTCTCCCAGTTCTCAGCTTTGTAGGGCTATTTCCAGAAGAAGCCTCCGCCGATAAGTCGACACATGTTCTCGGTGCTTGCACTTGCCACGCAGATTCTCGCAAATGTCAATGTTGTTGCGCAGGTACCTTCTTTTTGCACATCATTTCTAAACGTTTCAAAGTATCGAATTGCCAGTTCTCCTACACAAAACACATATTTTTCAGACTGCAGAGACCATCGATCTTGCTCCACCGCCGAAAGTATGTTCTTTCATTCTTTTCTTCATGCCCCGGCACTTAATTATTAATGGGGAACGTTCTCTCAAATTACGTTGCTTCTATTTTGAAGATTTCTGAATTCTTGGTCACCGGGAAGTTCCTCATATCCATTATTCTATTATTAATCCCTCATCAGTGTCAAACACACACTTTGTGCGGACTTTGGACGTGAAATAACCCCCAGAGCCCCAGAATCCATTACCTTCTCTTCCTCCTCCTCTTCCACTCAAGCCCTGTTTTCCAGGTTCGCCAAATTCGAATCCCGGGCGACATACTTATCGGTGGCGTCTTTCCGGTGCACTCAAAGTCATTAAACGGCGATGAGCCATGCGGTGAAATCGCGGAGACCAGGTGAGCGCCAAAGCGGTGCCTCCATTTTTATGGGTTTTCGAAAGCCCATCATCTTTTCATCTTAATTGGCCAATCATAACACTTAGGGGTGTGCATCGAGTGGAGGCAATGCTGTATGCGCTCGACCAGATCAACTCTCAGAACGACTTTCTTCGCGGGTATAAACTGGTGAGGGACTCTGAAAGCGAAGGGAGATTAAGAATTACGGGTTCAGGGTGCTCTCATTCTTGACTCTTGCTCAAATCCTGCCTATGCACTGAACCAGAGTTTGGACTTTGTTCGGGATATGATTGGATCCTCCGAAGCCTCCGATTACGTTTGCTTGTGAGTACACAGATCTTCGGAATCACTCCTGAAAGATTTCCAGAGATGGAAGTGACCCAAATGTCAAAAAGCAGTCACAGAAGAAAAACGTGGCGGCTGTAGTTGGTGGGAGTTATAGTTCAGTATCAGTGCAGCTAGCCAATCTACTCCGACTCTTCCGGATAGCTCAAGTCAGTCCAGCAAGTACAAATGCGGATTTATCGGATAAAAATCGTTTTGAGTACTTTGCAAGGTAGACGACTTCTAGACGCCTTCTCGACAATTCATCCCTTTGTAGAACTGTCCCTTCTGATGACTATCAGGCGATGGCAATGGTAGAGATTGCAGTGAGATTCAAGTGGTCATATGTGTCGCTTGTCTATTCAGCAGATGAATACGGTGAACTGGGTAATGATCCAAATCCAAATCGGGCATCTTTTGATACACAACCATATCAATAATTCAGGTGCTGATGCTTTCAAGAAGGAGGCGAGGAAGAAAGGAATCTGCATCGCGTTGGAGGAGCGGATTCAAAACAAAAAGGAGAGTTTCACCGAGTCGATCAACAACTTGGTTCAAAAGTAAGTTGACCGGAAGTCGAGTTGGTCGCCCTCAGTGTCACAAGTTCAGACTTCAACCGGAGAAGAATGTCGGCGCGACGGTGGTTGTTTTGTTCGTCGGCACTGAATACATACCCGACATTCTGCGGCACACGGCTGAAAGGATGAAGTTGACGTCCGGCGCAAAGAAGCGTATCATTTGGCTGGCCTCCGAGTCGTGGGACCGAAACAACGACAAGTACACTGCCGGCGACAATCGCCTCGCCGCTCAAGGGGCTATAGTGTTGATGTTGGCGTCGCAGAAGGTGCCCTCGTTTGAGGAATACTTTATGAGCCTCCATCCGGGAACTGAGAAGTTCGAGCGGAACAAGTGGTTGAGGGAGTTGTGGCAGGTCAAGTACAAGTGCGAGTTTGACGCGCCCGTGGGATCCAAAGTCAACAGGTGAGCAGGAATTGTTTGATGCTTAGACACCCCTCCTTCTAGATGCGAAGACATCCGTCAAACAAACGAAGGCTTTAACGCCGATGACAAAGTGCAGTTTGTGATCGATGCTGTCTATGCAATTGCTCACGGGCTCCAGGTTCCGACGCTTTCCCATGATCTGACCAAACATCTTTTCCAGGCTATGAAAAACGCTGTATGTCCTGATGACGCAATTGAGAATCATTGGATCTCGAGGTACAGTAAGCAACCAGAAATCTGTCACGCCATGCAGAACATTGACGGAAGTGATTTCTATCAGAACTATCTTCTCAAGGTCTTATTCTTCTCCGAAATCTTCCAATTCTCTGGTTTCTCTAGGTCTCGTTCTCCGATATCGTTGGAAAGCAGTTCGACTTCTCCCCGCAAGGAGACGGACCCGCTAGTTATACGATACTGACGTATAAGCCGAAAAGTATGGACAAAAAGCGGAGGATGTTAGATGACGAAAGCTCGCAGTCAGATTATGTTGAAATTGGACACTGGAGTGAGAACAACGTACGTCATCGTCATGCGGGGATGGGAACGAGGGCAATTTGAGATAATTACCATTTGCAGCTGACGATCTACGAGGACCAACTATGGTGGGACGCCGACCACACGCCAGTGTCTGTCTGCTCAATGCCATGCAAAATTGGCTTCAGAAAGCAATTGATCAAGGATGAACAGTGCTGCTGGGCGTGCAGCAAATGCGAGGACTACGAGTACCTCATCAACGAAACCCATTGTATCGCATGTGAACAGGGATGGTGGCCAACCAAGGATAGGAAAGGATGCTTTGATCTATCCCTCTCACAGCTCAAGTACATGAGATGGAGGTCTATGTACTCCCTGGTCCCCACTATCTTGGCAGTTGTGGGTATCATTGCGACACTCTTCGTGATAGTGGTCTATGTGATGTGAGTTCCAGGGAATTGATAAACAGGATCAGGTTATCTTCCAGTTACAACGAAACGCCTGTTGTAAAGGCATCCGGAAGGGAATTGAGCTATATACTTCTGATCTCCATGATAATGTGCTACTGCATGACATTCGTACTTCTCTCGAAACCCAGCGCCCTTGTCTGCGCTATCAAACGAACAGGCATCGGATTCGCGTTCTCTTGCCTTTACGCGGCGATGTTCGTGAAAACCAACCGCATTTTCCGTATCTTCAACACGAGATCAGCTCAACGACCCAGGTTCATCTCGCCCATTTCCCAGGTACGACGTACTCTGTCAGTTGGTGACAAGCACACGGAAACACGCCATTTATAGGTTGTCATGACAAGTATGCTTGCCGGGGTACAACTGATCGGAAGTGTTATTTGGTTGTTTGTGGTGCCTCCAGGTAATTGGCTCGTTCCGGGCATGACGGATGTGTCATGAGACTTTCAGGTTGGCGACACCACTACCCGACGAGGGATCAAGTAGTGCTTACTTGCAACGTGCCAGACCACCATTTCCTGTATTCGTTGGCCTATGACGGATTTCTAATTGTGCTCTGCACAACGTATGCAGTGAAGACGAGAAAAGTTCCGGAGAACTTCAACGAAACCAAGTTCATCGGGTTCTCAATGTACACCACCTGCGTCGTGTGGCTCAGTTGGATATTCTTCTTCTTCGGAACTGGAAGTGATTTCCAGGTGACCCCATAGAGTATCAGTAGGAGATTTCAAAGAAACCTTTCAGATCCAAACCTCCTCTCTATGCATTTCAATCTCTATGTCTGCAAATGTAGCTCTCGCGTGCATTTTCTCTCCAAAGCTGTGGATCATCCTCTTCGAAAAGCACAAGAACGTCCGAAAACAGGAAGGAGAGAGTATGCTCAACAAAAGGTATGATGTCATTCGGGAAAGCAACAGAAAACAAACATCAACATTATTTTCGGAGATGCAAATCTTAGGGGTTTGTTAAGCTGGTAGCCTTTGTCAATCCGCTTACAATTTTTGATTTTGTCTTCGGGGCAAAATGTGTCGTCAAGATTTGGAATTCAGAAAAAATACTACCACCTACGGATTTGACCAGGGAATGAGTACACGGTCGAGATCGAAAGGTCAAGAGCCCGCCAAATTCTGAGCAGGGGGAAAGGTTATTGTGTGGCTTAACCTCTGGAACCATCCGCAACTAGTCTGCATGCCCTTTTTCATTCTAACATCATCCAGAGTGTCATTTTCCTCGGTTCCCATTTATAACTGATACATTTCCAGTAGCAGATCCCTCGGCAACTGCAGCTCTCGGCTGTGCGCTAACAGCATCGATGAACCCAACCAGTACACAGCCCTTCTAACCGACAGCACCCGCCGACGATCCTCTCGCAAGACATCGCAGCCGACGAGCACCAGCTCCGCTCAAGACACTTTCCTCTGAATGATATCTGTTGTTTTTATTTGGTGATTGGGAACTATTTTTTTCTATTTTTTAAACTCGAATTGCACATTTCTTCAATTTTATTTTTTTTTCTCGAATACGGAATGAATGAAAGAATGAATTCAATGAAAACACGAATGAGCGATTGAACTTTTTGATTCTCACATTTTGAAGGAAAGTGTGGGCGAAATGCATAATTGATACTGTCTTCCAAATCTGAATCTCTGTTTCGGGAATCAAATAGAAGATATGTGGGTGGGGAGAAATTAAGCCAAATAAGAGAAATAAAAAACGGAGAGGGTCTAGACCTGAAACATGAGAACGTGAAAACGAGGGGGAAGAGACAATTTCAAGTAGATTAAGGCAAATGACGGAGTAATAAGCACACTGGAGCAGAAAAAATATGAGACGCTAGCGTAGGAATCGTGTGGATAGAGAGGATTTCTTTTTCTTTAGTTGAGATCAGATTCCGAGAATCCGAGATCTCTGCGTCGGCGGCGAACGTCATTGTGGATGGCTCCGAGATTCTCGTGAGACGAGTCCAAGTAGACGTCACAGTATTCGCCGTCGATCTCGATTTCCGTGGTGACCGATGAGCGTTTGGCCCACCAGACAGAGAGCCATACACTGCAGAAGGTTCCGACGACCTGGAAGAGAAGCAGTGTTGAGGAGACGTTGGTTCTGAGTCATCGTGATACTTGAGAAGCCGAGAAGCTCTTGGAATCACGGTGAAAGTAGTCGCAAGAGTCACAAGGACTCGGAGAATTTGAGATACTTGAAAAAAAGAATGACTCACCAAGAACAAGATCCAGATGACGATCGGGGTCACTGCAACAGTCGGGAACATGGAGATTCCGAACTTCACACAAATCGCAGCCTCCAACGCACAAACTGCCAGGTACACCCAGCACTGCATTCCAAGACGCTTGATGAGTGGATCGGTGGCATAGAGGTAGAACTGACGGATGGACGGCGCAGAGATGAAGGCAATGAGGATGAGTCTCCAGAAGACGACTGGGTGCTTGGTGTCAACGGAGAAGACGTGCTTCATGAAGAACGTGTTGAGCTCAGTGAGCAGCCAAATCAACACGAACATGTACACAGCCATTGTTCTCTTGATCGTCACGGTGAAACTTCCCCAGTCAAACTGAAAGAAAGCCATTTTAACTTCTGATTTGTTCTAGATATTCTAGATCAAATTACATCATTCCAGCTCTCCGGGGTGAATTGCATGACCATTCTCTTGAAGCGTCCACGGTTTGTCTTGATGTGCTTGATGCTCTCCCAATGGAAGGACCGCATTGAGAACCACTTGCAGATCTGGAGTCCGGCGAAGATTCCAAGTCCGTTGCAGAGGAGAACGTCAAGGATGATAGCGTCCCACCAGCATTCGGCGAAGTTCGGAAGGAGTTGGGTGAACACAATCTGAATTTGTTAGGGAACTGTTATTGTTTAAAAACGATCAGTTAGTACCTCAGTTAGCTCCCAAGCGATGCTGATATACCAGCAGATGATACCATGGCGGATGAGGAGGGCTTTCATGGCCCATCCCAAGAAGTGTCCGACTGCGAAGATGTCCATGTGACTCCAGATCCGTTCCAGAGAGACATCAGAGCAGTTGATTGCGTACTGCTTCTCAATGAGGTTCTCCGCTCCAAGACCTTTCGGGTCCAGCCAGGTGAGGACTGTCTTGATGTCCTTGTAGGTTTGGAAAAGAGTGAACTGAAGCAACATAAGGTAGACAACAGAGACACCGAACACAATTCTCCAGAAAACCGGATGAGGGCGAATGAAAGGACCTGGAAGGAAGAGGAGTTGGTCCTAGAACAGGGATTCAGACGCACCATTGGGGAACGCTAAGGCACTGACGACAAGGAACAGGGCAAGTGTTCCCAGCAGTCCATCGTAAACATTCCTATCTGTCGCGTCTTCAGTTTGTCTGAAAGAAAAACGAAGGCTACACTAAACTCTAGACACCTTATCTTTCAGCACATTTTAAAACATTTCCTGTTTGTACCGGACAAAAACACTAAGCGAACTGAACTTTGAATCGGAATCAACTATGTTTTATCAAGCGACCGCAACATCTTATCATTTTGCATCACTATTAATCTTTTGTCCGCTCGCAATACTTCATCAGAAAAAGAAAACTAACCCGGTAAACGCCTTGTAAGAGATGAAAAGAACGAGTAATCCTAGGATCGTCAGCGTGTGCGGTTTGTAGAGGAAATCCACGGTGATATCCTCGACGACTCTCTCGTTGACCATTTGGAAGTGGGTGCGTTCCAACTGCCGTCGGGTTTTGCTACGACGAACTCTCCTCTCGCTGCAAGAGAAGTTTGGGAAAAAGAAGTCGAAGGGGGGAAGAGTCTGGCTGTCCTCTTGAGAAAAGTGAAACGAAAATTGTAGAGGACCACTAACCTTTCCTCGTCGTAATCCGCTTCTGCTTCTGTGGTCGCCGCTGCGTCCCCCATTCGGTCATCCGGATGCAACGTTGGATCTTGTTCAAGTCTGAGGAGAGAAATGGTGCTTCAGAGAAAATGAGCGAAAGTGTCTAACCTGTGCTTGACATTGCGTTTTCTTGGCGACATCTCCGACGGTGACCCCGAGACGTCGTGTTCCATCTGAAGAGAAACACTGTGTAATCTATATATATACCCTTTTGAGACAATGAAGATCAAGTGAAAGGCGAAGGAGAAAAAAACGGTTAGCTACAGCGAAATGATCGTTCGATAGGGCAAGCGAGAGACGAGAGTGCGGGGCGGCGGTGATAAGAAATCGGACCATATGCTGTACACGGTCACAATGCGGAGAGAAGATAGATTGTCTGCTATCTTGCAAAACACTAGAAAATAGTCGATTGTTTGCAACATTGCAATGGTTTTTTACTCGTCTAAGCCGGAAAACATGCGTGCTTGTCACAATAACACGCAGTAAACACTATTCTAATTACAAATTGAAAACGATACGTTGAGAACAAAACAAAGGAGTGTTTGTTTTGGGTTGAATATACTCCCCACAATAAGGAAATAATCGTTGATCGATTTCGAAAACGATTTCGAAAACTTCCAGAAACACGGAGAATGGTGATTCATGGAAACGGATAGATGTTAGGGTGGGGGAGTAAGGCAAACAAAGAGAAAAAAGAAAGAACCATGGTGCAGACAGCTACTGGATAGATGGCCAGTGGAAATTAACGAAATGGACGAGAAAGAAAAGTGGTGAAAGTTGTTGCATTTGCGCGTTGCTTCGAATCGTTTATGAATCAGTTGGACAAAAAGTAGAAAGAGAACATCGGAACAGGAAGAACAAAAAAGTTTGGAAGTATGACATTTACAAGTATATTTCTACACATAAGCTATCAAAACGGGAGTAACCGCTGTTTGGGGGGGGGTGACAAAAGGCATCAAGGGTGTGTCGGTGAGGTGTCAAAGTTTGGAGGTTTAAAGTTTAAACAAAAAGTTAACGAATAGAGAATAAAAAGTGATATTTTCAACAACAATAAGTTCGAGAGAAACAGTGATAGTCACCCGCTTATTGTCACCTTACATACATGTAGTTTGTGTGTGTTTAAATGCAAAATTTGCTGGAAGTGAGGAAAAAAGAGGAGACCCATTATTGTTTTGCTTTTGGTGGATTGTTATAGTCCAAGCTCTGCGCGTCCATGGACTCGGCCAAACGAGCGCATTCAATGTGTACACCGCGAACACCGCACCGGACCTGAAACATTGAAAAGCATAATCCAAGATGGCAATTATAACACTCACCCTTGTTATTTCTCCGCGTAGATTTGAGAACACTGAAGCGGGGGTCTTCTTAATCTTCACGAATGTTAACACTCGCGATAGATCAACGACAAATGGATTTTTGACGTTGAGGTCTAAAGCTCCATAAGCGGCCGTTCGGAAGAAGTCAAGGAACTTGAGCGTTTCGGCTTCCGTCTCCAACTCGATGCATTTTCGGAGCTCAACCACATGTCGTTCCACAATCTGAAAGATTTATGTTCAGTCGTTGCGCGCCGGAAATGATGCAATTCGGGATTACGAAATGAAATGTCTTTCAGGAAATTTCCGGGGCTATTCACTGAAATTCTCGAGTTTCCGGATTTCGTAAAAAAGGGAAATGGCACAATTGTGAAAGATGCCTCCACCTCAAATAGAGACTTCCAACAAAAAACTCACATCTTGATGTTCACGAGGATCGCTATTCTGTGTGACTCCGTTAAGTCGCAGGTTGAAAATGATCTCCGGGTATTTTGGATTTTGCACGAAAATATCACCGTCGTGAAGTTCGCTCATAGGATATTTACGAGCTTCCACGGATCGGCCAGTTTTGAAGAAATCCTCAACTATTAATCCTGCAAATGCCCACTCTCATTTCTCAAATCCACCTGGATAATAACTCACTGTAAGGTCTCGCACAGCCACGCAAAGATGCCACCATGTCTGGATACTTCTTGAGCATTCGCAACAGCTTCTCGCCTTCCAACCGGTACAGCATGACAGTGGAGATAATGACTTCATCCTTCTGATTCTTGTCGGAGGCCATGGCGAAGAATGGGTTGTGAACGGCGTATCTCGAGTTGGGGTCATGATCTGAAAGAAATCAAATATAAATTCTCAAAAGCCCTGGAAGCCCTTACCAATGACGATGACTCCAATAGCGCCTGCCTTCTGCGCATTGAGCGATTTTTGTTGAAACACGCAATCCGACCTCTCGACGATAGCAATCTTTCCTTTGAGCTCTTCTGCATTTCGAATGGGCTCGCATGCTCGGAAGGGTTCTGCCACTACTAGCTGACCAATGATTGGGTTTATCTTGTCGAGATTCCGTCCGAATTGAGCCAGAGATCCGACGAACGAAGGTGATCCATAGTAAGGCGCACTAAGGATTTGCACGTATCTCTCGGTTGTCTCCACTATTGTTTCTTCATTTTCTGGAACAATTGGATGGTTAGATCAAAAAATTTATATAGTTCTTACTTTCTCGTTCCAATTTCTTCGAGTATTCGATCATTTCGACCATGAATTCTCTTCCCCACAATTCCATGGTTGGATTGGCAGCCTGAACAAGATTCGGTTTAGGGGAGGCTTCAGCATGATTACTGGCATTCGATTTATTGTACACGGAAAGTATCACAACTCTTGGATTTTGGAGATTTTTTTTGGAAATCACACGGGGGAGATGGAAAATGATATTGGATGGGAAAGAAAATGAAATCACACACTCGGGGATGGCAAGAAAAAAGTACTCATCGTCTAGAAACACTAGAAGGATTCTGGTGAATGTGATATGAGCTTGAGAAGGAGATAGAACACGTTGGAAAACTACCCGTCTGGTGAGGAGAGAAGGCTACTCGTCTTGCTCGAAAGGGACTTCTTCAGTGCCTTCTTCATCTTCGGCCGCTTCTTCAGCCTCTTCACCTGCTTCTAGCCGCCTACGCTCTTCGGCCTCCTGTGCCATGGTCCGGAGACCATTCGAGAGTGTCATTGAGAAAAGGGTGAATAGGAAAAGATAGAGGAGAATGATGAGCAACGAATCGAAGAGATAGTGGAAAATGTGCAATTCGCGTCCTCTAGTCACAATATCCCTCGCCAAGTCAGTCGGTCGCCCGTCCCAACACAAAGGTTCGTCATCAATTTCACACGTAACACTTTTGCCCTGCAACACGCAATTTATGCTTCTTTATTCTTCGGTTTAGAGAGTGATTTGTGTAGTTTTTGTCAGTGGTTGTTGCAAAAGTGACTCAAGTTATCATTCGATATGGTTTTCGGTTGTAAACATAGGCTTGCGTGTTGCTGAGAAAAAGAGTTTCTGTCTGCGTAACGAAACGAAGGAACAAAAGCGGGAAAAAGAAACACATGCATGCCAGAGGTGGTTAGTCATTGGGTAAGGCGTTTTCTCACAAGTTCTCACAGATTGCTAACGCTCTTTTCTGTGAGCTAGCAATCCTCAAAAGTTCCATCTCCCCCCGCTTTTCAAAGTGGTTGATAACTCACATCTTCAGAATTGTGGCTGAGATGAAGACGTCCGTCTGTATTGACAAGCTTGATTCCCATCAAGGCCAATTCCTTGATATGATCTTGGTTGTGAATTGAGAACGCCCATGCTCGAATTCTCTCCGCTCTAAACGAAATCATGATTATTTTCAAACATGAAAAACACTCACGGCGACTCGCAACGTGTTGGGCTTGCCGCTGCTCCAAGCGGCCCACTTCTAATCTCTCCCAACAGCATTTTTGTGCGCTCTCTTATCAATTGGGCTTCTTCCCTCTCTGTGGGCAACTTGGTGAAATCGATCGGGTTGGCACACACGTAATTGTGCTCCTTTCGCTCGTCAGACCGCAGAACCATCCGTCTTGGATTCTCGACCCTATTTGGTATCTGTCCCATACTGAGCGGCAAGAAGTGAGCTTCGGTGGTGAGTACAAAGTGGTCGGGGTCGAAGATCAAATCCTCTGGATCCGTGAAGATCAAATAGAGGTATTTGAAAGTCTCTGACAGCACAAAAGACTCCATCTGATCCTCCTTGATCATTGTTCGGACATCCTTAAGCGCCGCAAACCCACATGGCACTTTCACATACTCGTTGATGCTGTCCATGATCTAAATAAAGCATCAAAGATTGCGAAATACCCCCACAATGTTTAATCACCTGTTTGGCGACCTGAAGGTAGTGTGGATCCTTGGTAGCTCTGTACAGAAAGTAGGTGCTTTCCACGAATTCCGGCCGAATCGGGTGTTCTGCCCAATGCACTTGAAAATCGTGCGTGAACGCTTCGGGCAAGAACTTGTGCTTCTGGATTACTTGGAAAAGCATCTCGTGCATCTCAATAGCTTCCTTGACGTCTCCTTTTAGAACTTGAAGTCCAGGCCAGAAGGCGAGAAGGGAATCCATGAATCCTCTCGTGGCAACTGTCGGGCGGTGCATGTGAACGTCCACGAACAGCGGGCCCTTGTTCACGTACCTCATGATTGCTTCGTAGTGCTGAACAATGTTTGTTTGAGTTTTGTTTTCCACTCTCTTGATATTCTTACCCTGTTAAACCTGTCCAGATAGCTTTCATCACCAAGCAGAATGTAGGCTTTGAGAGTGTACTCGTAGTAGGAGTCGATTCCAGCTCCTATTCCACTTTCTCTCCTGACCCAGTCCCCGGAATGCACATTAAGCACAGTTCCCATGAGGTCTGAGGCTCTGTGCCGCTGCTGCCAGAGGAAATCCATCGCTCTTCTAGCTTTAGTCTCGTAGATCGGGTTTCCAGTTAGTCTCGTGAGTGCGGCAAACTCCAAGATCATAGTGCCACCGCACGCTGTACAGGTATCTTTCTGTCGTTTCAAATGATCCAGCATTCCGAATTTCATGTTGATGCGACTATACGGAAGTCCTGACGTCGTGTTAAATGCGGGTAGCAACCGATCTCCGACTTCCACGGCCATTTTGAGCAGCTGCTTGTCGTAACTTTCCATCCTTCCTGGATACTTTTCTTTCACGAGTTCTGCCATGACATGAGCTGAAAAAAAAGCAGCTGCTGCACGAGATTCAGGTGCAAATTGAGTTACCTGAGATCAAACCGCCAAGCACTCTGATATTCGTCTCGAAAACGCTCACAACGAGGTCAGAATCGAAGCGCACGTTTTTGGTAACCAAATTGACGGCTTTCTCGAACTCGTCTAGTTCTCCCAACACAACCAAAGTGTCCAGACTGTCGAGCAGTGTCACAGAGAAGCTGAAATGGAAAAAAACGGTAATTCTATTAAAAAACTCCGTGAAAACTCACTTTCCCAGAGTGTCATCGACATCTCCTCTGCTTGGCGTGACCCCTCTTATCCGACCTTTGCATGATAGTGGCATGAGCTCATCCGCCGGAAACGCGTAATTCATGTACGAATTGTAACCGTGCATGAACATGTTGTAGGCTTCTTTTCTGAAATTCCGAGAAAAATTGCAAAAAATGCACCAAAAAATCAATAACTGGCTCACCTCAATTTGGGCACATCTAGCTCCATTTGTTCGGTTATTTGAAAGCATAATAACAGCGGAAGAAATGCTTTCCATCGTGTGTTGTACATAATTTTGGTTATTTGAGAGGAAAAACAACGGGAGAAATTATCGCATCGATAATTTGAGAACGACGCCTGCAAGTTGAGACTGTCAAGGGGAGAACGCGAGGCGGCGGAGGGGGATGGATAGGACAGGTCAGGCCGCAAATAAATCGAGGTGCGCGGCAAACGCGCTCGGTCGCAAAATACGATCGATGCGACAACTGGACTCCTCTCTTTGTAGCCCCCCTCTCCCTCGCTCGTCGCTCGTCCTCTTCCTCCTCACTCACAGACACACACTCCACACACATTAGACCCCGAGAGACCGTGACATACAGACGAAAGAAACAGAATGAGGAGTCTCACGTCAAAGTGCGTTTGTGCAGCAGTGTGTTGAGTGGACATTGAACGAAATGGAGGAAGGAGGAAAGGCGGAAAGACACAAAGATCAAGGATGACTTGGCAGAATCGCCTTGAGATGGAGAGGCTGGAGAGAATTTGAACATATTCGATTTCAATCTCAATTTCAGGAGAGAGACCGACCATTCGAGTTGTGAGTGTTTTATTTCGTGCCTCTTCTCTTCTCCACCCGAAATTCCTCCCGATAACGAAATGCTGTGTTGGCGGGGCGAGAGAAGAGCGGCCCGAAATTTGCATTTCTACTTGTTCCATGGCGTTTTTGCAAGTTCACTCTTCCCACTTATTTTATTGTTTACATAGATAGAGAAAGAAACAGAGGGAGATAAGATCTTCTGCCGTAACGAACATTTCACGCCATTCCACTTTCCCCTCATTTCCATACGGCTTCGTTCTTTGTTTTCTGTAGGCGTTCTACGTTCTTTCCTACGTGAAAATTGTCAGAAGAAGACATCCAGCGAGAAATGATGACAAATGAGGTTTATTAAAGACTGTCCCGTTGGTCGGGCCTCGCCAATTATTCCGCCATTCATAGAAACGTCGTGGCGAGCGAGATTTAGATTCAGATTTCGAACCAGATCTCTATTCCTTTCCCCGGTATATTGCATTTCTTCACTTTGCCACTTTTGTCACCTGCTTTAGCCAGATCGCTCATTATTTCTGAACGTATTCATTCATTTCATCATTTCCTACGTCAAATACACTATACTTGGATGATTTCATTCGATTCGAGCGTCATTTCCATATGGATATTCACAAATCTCTAAAACGCCGCCCACATGTCCCATTTGGCCATCCTTTGATCTCAACGACACATGCGTTGTTTATCCTTCTGCCCAGTGCCCTCGAACTTCATTAGTATGACTAGTAATTGCTATTCAACGTAAGCAGCGCACAAAGAAGGTTTCCTCTCCGCCCCCCCCCCCCTTTGGCTCTTTTATCATCCGTCTTTTATAAAAGATCGTGAGCTTCGAGAAATTCCGAAGAGAAACCTCCTTCTGATGAAGTCTAACGTGTGAAGTCTCCTGCCAAGAGTGAGTGACCTTTCGTTTTCTTTTTTTCCTCGCAACACGCCGAGGACGACGGGAAACTTTTTCGCCTTCAAGCATTCCCCTCCGCTTGTTCTTTTTTATTCATTTTCTCCTTTTCCCTCGTTTCCTTTCTCGCCGCCACTGCTGAATTTCGGTTCTTTTCCCTTTCCCTTGAACCCGTTCAATTTCCGTTTCAAATGGTCCTGTGCTAATGAGACTCAAGGCTTGGCTTGAATAACAAGGTTTTAGGCTTGGAATTTCAAATTTCTTTTGAAATAAGGGGAATAGGAGAGGGAGAGAGGGAGCGTTAGACCTCGCTTGTGAACAAACACCCCGCGAAGAGCGTCAATACCTCTATTCGCCCCCGGTTTTCTTGTTTTGATGAACCTAATTGTACGTTTCCATGGGGAATTATCTATACGATGTTACACCTTCCCGGGTATTCTAGAATGCTCTCCACTCAGACGGCAGCTCAGCTCATTTGGAATGAAGCTGATCTTTGAGGAATTACGTCTTCATTTAGTTATGCACTCAGAGATCAGAAGATCATTCCTTGTTAGTAATCCGTCGTACATTTTGACTAGACTTTATCCGAAAAGTGCAAATTCTTGAAAATCCTGATAACAAGCTGAAAATTGAGAAATCCGCATTGTTTAATCCTTCGGCTACGGAATAGTCTCTTTGATTGTTCCCCTTGTACTTTGTTCTTCAATTTGCCTCATTTTCATAAGATTAGAAGATCGAGCATCCGAATCCTTATAAAGCCCTTCAAAATGTGTCAAGTGTGATTTCAAAGCAGAGTATCCACTTCACTCTACTTGTGCTGTGTTTCGATGGGCAAATTTCTTGAAACACCTGCCCGCGAAAAAATGTTCTCTAAGTTCAAAAATGGCAAACTACTGCCAATAAAAGGTCAGATAAACATCAGAATTTGTAGCGGTCAGGTCGGACACTATGTACTTTATGACTCAAGATGCCTATCGATTGATGGCCATCGCCATCCCCACCCGCCGTTTCTTATCGTTGCACCGCTCGCTCTCGGCGTTCTCCCCACGTTCGGCCCCGTGCATAGTGATACCAAAAACGACTCTTTCTCTCTCTCTCTCCCTCCCACTCACTTTCTCCCCTCTCTCTCTCCCCCCTTTCCCATCCCAGATGTTATTCGTTCTCTCATTCTGATCGCTGTGCACACTGGCCCCACGCAACACACGCTCGTTTCTCGGTCCGCTTGTAGGTAGCACTGCAGCGCGATTCGTTTTGTGCGCCAGTCCGTCAGTCAGTGTGTAACCGCCTCTACGCCAGCTGATTGTGCATTCGTTCCGCTCCCGCTTCCTCCATGCACTTCCCTTCCCATCTTATCTCTTTTCTCCCTCTCTATCTCTTCGCCTTTCTTCCCAAATGCCACTGTGGAATGCGTGGCTTGTGGACTTTGAGACTGAATTGGGAATCATATGATCAAGTTCGCTGGGTGTTTAAAACACTGCCATCGACGTCTTTTTCTTTGCCATTTCTATTTTTGCTTCCGTTTCCAAAACTGTCTGCAGAACATGAGATTTTTCCTATCTCTCTCTCCTTGTCGCTCCCGCAGCACAAATCACTTATCTCTTCTCGTATTTTCTTGATTTTTCTCCAGTTGTTATCAAGTTCAAAATGTGATTCATCACTGATTCCAAATTTCAGATGGCTGATCGTAACTCTATCGCTGAATCCGCTGTGGATCTCATTGGAAACACTCCAATGATGTACCTCAACAAGCTGGGAAGAGGGCTCCCGGGAAAAGTTGGTACGTCTCGAAGGATTCCACTATACAATAACATGTGTTCCTCTTAATTTCAGCCGTCAAACTCGAGTACATGAATCCCGCGGGGTCCATCAAAGATCGTATCGGAAAGTCGATGATTCTGGCTGCCCAGAAGGAGGGGAAGGTACGTTTTTTTCCGGAGCGCGCTCTCATGTGGTAAATGGAGAAGAAGCGCGCTGAAATATTCATGACAAAGAATATGTGTGCACATTTTAGATCATTCCCGGAGTCACCACTCTCATCGAGCCGACATCCGGAAACACGGGAATTGCAATGGGCTTCGTCGCCGCTGCGCTCGGATATCGCTGCATTGTGACCATGCCGGCTTCAATGAGTCAGGAACGAGTACGTGGGAGGTGTACATGGAAGTGTTCTGACTTTAACTTGTAGTTCTAGTCTATGGGAAGTGTATAGTGTTCTAAAATTCTGAGAAATGTGGGGTAGGAGTGTGACATAGATCTTTCACGTGACTGCCCTTAAACTAATAATTGGAATTTCGTAGTGACGCCAGTAGGGCAGTGAAGTAAACATTCCACCATGGCCACCTGAGCTTTTCTGACATTTGCGTTTCCAGCGTACTCTGCTCAAGGCCTACGGAGTGGACGTTGTTCTGACGGAACCGGCGAAGGGAATGAAGGGAGCCATCGAGAGGGCGAACGATCTCAACAAGAACCTCCCAGGGTCGTTCATCTTGGCCCAGTTCGAGAACCCCAACAACCCGCAGGTTCACTACGACACGACCGGTCCGGAAATCTGGAGACAGACCGGCGGAAAGCTTGACGCCGTTGTCTTCGGAGTTGGAACCGGAGGTACTGTGACTGGTGTCGGAAAGTTTTTGCAAGAGAAGAACCCGGCTGTTCGTGTGTTCGCCGTCGAGCCTGAGGAGTCTGCGATTCTTAGCGGACTCCCCGCCGGGCCACACAAGATCCAGGGAATTGGAGCTGGATTCGCGCCAGCTGTGTTGGACACCCACGTCTACGAAGATGTCATTCGCATCCACTCGGACGAGGCCATTGTCATGGCCAAGAGACTCGCCTTCGAAGAGGCACTTCTCTGTGGTTCGTTGCTATTCTGAATATGTCTCTGAACTTTTGATCTTTAGGAATCTCGGCTGGTGCCAACGTTGCGGCGGCTCTCCAAGTTGCCGCTCGTCCGGAGATGGCCGGAAAGCTCATCGTCACCGTGCTCCCAAGTTGCGGAGAACGCTACATGTAAGGATTCTGACTAATAGTCTGACTTCTAAAACCCTTCTTTTAGGACTTCCGCTCTGTACGCCGACATCCGCGAGGAAGCGCAGAACTTGGGTGTTGACAGCTTGGAGGAGAACCTCAAGAAGCTGAGCCTCCACTCGTACGATATCATGGAGTAACCGACCTCACTATCTTTCTCACTTCTATTGGTTGTTTCACTCGGAAAAACTGTTTTTTTCTCTTCTGTCTGGTAATCAAAAGTACGCTGTCCCCGATTTGCACTTCTCTCTTTTCCCCTCTCTCTCTCTCTGGATTTCTTTCTCTCCGTAATTTTCCTCCGTTCCCTTTCCTTGCTCGCAGTCTTGCGACATCTCTATCGGATTTTCATCTTCTGTCTTCCATCTATTCCCGCACTCTGGATGAAGAAGTTAATACTGTATTTTGTATTTTGGATGCGATCCTAAACCCCCTTAAGATCATAGACACAGATCAGTTTCGTCTCGTTAATGTGGTCGCGATGTTGGTGGTATCGCGAAAACGATAGACGGGTGTGTAACCGAGTTTTTGAAACAATTAAACCATTAGCACAGTGAGGCATGAAAATGGCTTGTCCTCCGAATGTTTCCACGCAAAGGTCAGTGCAGACAGAAACAGTGACCCTAATAAGGAGAGGATGAAACCTGGTTTCGGTTCGGGAGGAGGCTAATCGCTAGGGAATTTTTGTCGAGTGAGTGAACAGGACAGGCGTTTGATGAGGAGGTTTGTCAAGAAGTACACACTTGATTAACTTATCCGATAGGGTGTCATGCATCCGGTTGGCACCGCTGGTTCGCTGGTACACCTACACTGTCGCTACAATAGTGTCTGTCCTGGATCGGATATCATGACGTGATGATCGGCATATCGATAATGGAAGATGAAAGAAACAAAGGAAACAAAAAACCCGCCAATCCTTTCGCGCGCACATCCATATCTAAATCCCTCTGGTTTCGGGGGGCTTTTGCTTGTTGGAACAGGAAGCAACAGGTGTTACTCACCGACCAGCAAAAGGTCATCACACAATGACCTAGTTCCGCACAAATGTGTTTGTATCTAGCATTATCAGGTACCATTTGCATGCACTTTCAGAGAAGAATTGTGTGCGAATTGGTTTGTGCGTCCGTGCGCCCAATCATCACACTTTTTATGGTTTTCCACTAATGGGGCGTCCGTCGGAAAAGACAGATCGGAAGTGGGTTAGTCCCAGCGGGTGGAAAAAAGTTTAAGCAAACAACTTCCTGGTTCGGAGTGTGAGAAACATAAAATGAGTCAGGCGAGGGAAACCTTGAATGATCTACCTCAAAATGTTTCAACGTTTTTTTTTGTTGAGAAAAACGTTTCCAATTATGAACCCAATTTTTCAGAATCAAATTACACGGCGAAAATTGGAAAATTAGACATTCCAACGTGGTGACTAGAAGAAACGAAAAGTTGAAGATCAACAGCAGAACTAGACCCGAGGTGTCAAAAACAAGGGCCTGAATTTGAAATTTTGAAAAAAATTGGACCCGGTTACTGTAGAGAACAAGTCCTTTTTCTCCCGAAGAAGGGATCCATTCTTTCTCGTCAGATTAAAAGTAATGTTGCACTTGTCAAATTAGTCACAAAAATCGCATCGCCCATGTTTTTTCGCACGTCAAAAAGGTGTCACATTCAACGCGCCGGGAACTCTTTGTGTGCAGTTAGGGCCTAATTCGATTTGGAGATGGAAATCAGGGGGGAGGAGAGTTGAGCGGTGGGGCACCGATCCGGACGATGATGTTTCACTGGTGATCTTGTTAGAAGGACAAATTTTCGAAAAAGTGGGCGTGTTGGTGCCGTGTATAAAAGCCGACTCCCGACGGTCTCGATCGCACTCGGCGGCCCGGTCGGCTCGACTTCTCAGGAGGCGGGCTGGCCGTCGGGAGGGGAACAATCCCTACCTCCTCCCATCCCAAGTCGTTTTTCGTCGTGCCTGTGTCTGTGGACAAACCGAAGCCGTTCAACTTTCTAAAGTTAGTCTTATCCTCGTTTCGCGGTCAGCATGTCTGTCTGACCTGTATCTATTGAGCGCGTTCCGCCTCATTGCTTCACACTTTACTCGAACTTCTTCTCTCACTGATTTCTCTTTTTTCTCGAGTCTTCCTGATAGTCTCAGTTTGATCAGTGATTCATATAGGCCCGATTCCCAATGTAGACTGTGTCTCACGTCACACAAATCTTTTCGTGGTTTGTTAATGTCGGTATCCGGTATCCGTTCCGGATCGCACATTTCAGTTTTCTGTCCGCGCACCCACCGCGAAACGATGATATCTAGCTCATCAGAGATCCGACATTTCACGAACTTTTCCCAATTAATACAGGATCTATCTCTATTCCCGGTGAGAGGCGAGACGGTTTTTGCGCTCGCTGCAACAAAGGACATCGCGATACGTCGAGAAATCCACAATGGGCGGAGCATACTGACCTGGGTGTAGAGGAGAAACCGTCTAAGGGGATCGTGGAGAAACTGGAAAAAACGCTTTTTCATTTCATCCCTGTCACTCTTATCTCGATGTTACAAATTATCATCTTTTCGTTTTCTCCTTTGCCCCGCAAACCGTTCCGCCCAAAAGGGATGAAGCCGCCGACACCGCCGCCGCCGCCGCTATCCCATTATCCACAGATAAATGATTTACGATTTTGTCGTTTTTTCATCTCTCCCTCATCCTCTTCACCCGCTTCTGTCCAATTTTTGATGCACTATTTTGCAGAATGGCGTCTCAAGCTTGCCTCAAGGCGTTCCTCGTCCTAATCGGATTAGTCAACATAGCCAGTACAGCTGTGAGATTTCGCGAAACTTTCGCACCGAGAGTATCGAGTTCATCCGCGTTTTTCTTTCAGTACATCGCCAACGACGTCGTGTCGGATTATGCGGAAGTCAAGGAATTGCTGGCCGCATTCTACAGGAAACATGCGAAGAAATATGGCCACGACTATGTAAGAAACATTTAGGGTTTGGGGAAACGTGGTATGTTATAGGACCCGGTGGCGGTTCAAGCGATTGCTGAAAACATGGACAAGGCGGTGAAAAACGACAAGACTGAGGCAACAGCCAACAGAAAGCTGTGGAATGAAGTGTTTGAGAACGATATCATTCTGACGCTTCCGCAGGCAGAGGCTCTTCTCACCGAGACTAGTGAGGGCTTCTGGCACCAATAGTGATACCAAAACCACCATTCAGACACCCCACGACCGAAGCGTCAAGCTCATCTGGACCCCCGTAACTTCTGGCCAAACCTGACCATCTCTTACGAATTCTACGGAGGAGAGGATTCCTGGCGTCAACTCATCAGAAGTGCTATCAGACACGTCGAGCAGAATGTGTGCTTCCGATTCAAGGAGAACGGAGGAGACAGAGACGGACTGAGATACTACAGAGGTAACGGATGCTGGTCGAACGTTGGAAGAGTCGGAGGAAGACAATTGGTGTCTATTGGTTATGGATGTGACAGTGTAAGTTGGAAGTGCCAGGCGGATATCAGGGATCTTCTTGATTTTCAGCTAGGAATCGTCTCCCATGAAACCCTCCATGCCTTGGGACTCTGGCACGAGCAATCAAGAGATGACCGTGATAACTACATCAGTATCGCGGTTGATAAGATTACTAGAGTAAGGGATACCCGTGGGAGTTTCAAACTGATCATGGGCTGTTCCAGGGAACCGAAGGAAACTTTGCCAAGAGAACTCCACAAAACAGTGACAACCTTGGTGAGTTATCGGGAATGTCGGACTAGTGGACACAAAAAGTAGTTAATTGTATGAAATTCACATAAAACTTTGGTTATCTGAAAGTAAATCAAATGTTTTGCCAGTCAGAAAATCAAATAACCCTTTGCGGTTTAATGACGAGACCTGACTAGGCCATACGGGTTTTATGGTTAGGAATTGAATTGTAAAGCAGTCTCTGTTTTTCTAGGGCAACCGTACGATTTGGGGTCTGTGATGCACTACGGTGCGAAGGCTTTCGCTTACGACTGGACCAGCAACACTATCATCACCAGGGACTGGCGCTATCAGAACACTATTGGTCAGAGAGACGGACTCTCTTTCAAGGATGCCAAGATGATCAATCTGAGATACTGCCAGAGTTAGTCCAAGAGGGATTTCAACCCTTACACTTGGTTTTTGTAGATGTTTGCCCCCGGAAGCTCCCATGCCTCAATGAGGGATACACCGATCCCAACAACTGTGGTCAATGCAGATGTCCATCTGGATACGGAGGAACGTATTGCGAGACCGTCGAGTATAGTAAGTAGTTTAGCCGGTCTCCCGTTTAATCAATGTTCGGATGATCAGCGTCATGCGGAGGATCTCTCACTGCTTCGTCGTCCTACCAGAAAATCGAGAGCGGTATTGTGCAAGCGGACGCGAACTGCGTGTGGCGAATTAGAGTAAGTAGCCGTCCGTGATTTGAGATGATTGCTTGTCACGCGTGTGTAACTGATCATTGAGCGTTGCTGGTTTAGAACCCGGGAGGCAACGTCGAGGTGGTCTTTGACTCGTTGAATTTCCAATGTTCGGACCCGTGCCAGAGTTACGTCGAGGTCAAATGGACCGCACAGAAAACCGCGACAGGTTGGTTTTGGCATGGGTATTTCATTCACCGGGATATTGTTCAGGAGCTAGACTTTGCTGCAGTCTGCCATCTGTGATCCGTTCCGAGGGAGATGACATCCTGATCCTTTACCGAGGATACCCGAACACTGCCTATGGATGGAAGGGATTCTCGTTGAGATATCGAGCGAGTACGTCTTGACACAATTTGCATTCAGACACGACTAATAAACCGTTCTCCAATTCTATCACATTTGTTTTAGTTGGAGGAACACCGATAACAGTCGCCACTGCCCGCCCAACCGCTGCCACGACGACTAGACCCTACTGGACAAGAACGGCAAGTGGATGGATTCACATCGAACACCCACCACTATACACGCCTGACGGCCAGATCTACTCATCGGACGAGCAGCGATCTGTGGAGACATCCTCAGAGGAGCTATTCGATCCGAGCACCTCTTCCTCTCCTTCCGCACCCACGCTTCCTTCAGATGACACTCTCCGGAGTGTGTCTGCACCCGAGCATGATCTATCGCAAATTTCCTTAGTGAGACTATCCAGTTTTTCATTTCTATTAACACTCCTATTTTCATTCACTTGACACACTGAAGAAGTGGAATTGTGGCTAGTAGACAGGTTTCAGACTCGTCCTACGCCGACGACCGTCGCTCCAGAATCAACTGCGTCGTGGAGTGGTTGGGGAGAATGGTCCGCTTGTTCGCAGCCATGCGGAGGTTGCGGAATGAGGACTCGAGTGAGAGCCTGCTACGGTGGAAACCAAGAATGCCCGTAAGAGGAGGAAGTGGGGAGAGTCGAGAAGACAACAGTCATTACGTTTCAGCGGAAGCAATTTGGAGAAGGAAGGTTGCAATGCGCAGGCATGCGCTAAGCCGAAAAAGGGAATGATCTGCAATGGCCGTCTTTTGCTTCCGTGCGATCTGCTTGCCAAGCTCAACTTCGGATCCAACAACTACTTGAATCCGAAACTGAAGCAATCCGGATTTGCGCGTTGTAAGTGGAAGATGCAAATGTTTTTCATGTTGTTTCGAATCTGGCTGACCACACTAAACTACACACCAAACTACACACCAAACAAACTACACTGTACTCAAAAAAACACTTTGCAGCTAGCACTCTCCCATTGCCACGTATCTCACAGAGAAGACCGGTTACCCGCCAAGAGTACGTTCCGAACAAATTGAACGCGCTGAAAACGAAATTTCAGGTTGGAAGTACATCCACCAACCAACAGATTCTACTCCACTTCCATCAAGAGAGTCAAGAGACAAACTGCCAATAGGTTCTGCGAAAAGTGAGAGATTCAGGTGGAAGGGGTATTTGAAACGCTTGAAAATACAGGAAATTCATCTACCAGTGCCCAACTGCCCTTCTGACCATCAACATGGAGTACAAGCAACCGACCGAAGGAGCCAATGACGCTTACTTCGTAAGTGACTATATGACCCTATGACCCAAAAACCAACTCGATTTTCCAGCAACAGTACCCCGAATGCTGCTCCGGGTACACGCCTCGCTCAGGTGTCTGCTACAAAAACTAATTGCTCTTCCTATCTACCCCTCCCCTACTAAAACGTTTCGAATTGCCCTCCATTTTCCTATTGCTCATGATCTGCTTTTCTTTCTCAAACCTGCTCGCTTTCTCCCATTCCAATTGTTGATAGAAATAATTTTGTTGCACTTTTTCGTCTCTCCCAGTCCATCTGCTCATGTTGTCTTCTTTTCTTAATAAGATCCTAATAAACAGTTTGTCAGTTATATGTGCGAGGAAAACCAATCAAATGATCCCGTCATAGATCAACACCAACCAATTGCAATTGCTGTCAAAACGTTTCATTCTTTTCACAGTCGCATTCAAATTCAAATTAAGGCGACCAATGAGATGGGCCGGAAGGCGGTGAAGCGTGAAAACCCTGGCGATCGACACGAGGAAGGATGATGGAAGATGAGGAAGGTTGTTGTTTGGTGTATTTTATAGGCAATGAACCCGAGAAGTGATTGAGAGTAATGGAGAAGTTTTTGGGGGGAAAATGGAGCAAGGGAATTGAAAGCTATGTGATTGAGGAGGATTGAGAAGTTAAAACTCTATAAACTTTGGAACAAATAAAAGAAATTCGAAGAAAAATGATATGGAATTTGCTAATCCTAACAAAACATGGATTTTAATACAAAATCAAGGCGACAGCTAACATAATGCTCAGTACCAAGTTGGACTGCTGATAAGCCCCACCGACGCTTCGCTTGCCCCATCCTGCATTACAGTATTTGCTCGTTTTGCAGATGCACTCCTTGATTTCCAGCTTTTCATGGAGCCTAGAAGATTGTCATTTGGGAATGATATCAGTTGAAATAGTGACTTACATCTCACAAGAATGATCGTGTTTCTTCTCCAACTCGGGGACATTAATCGCTCCAAAGTGCTCTGCACATCCGCGGACGACGAACGCGTTACCTGAAACAGACAAGTTCTCCAATACTTCGACATCTGTTCACTTACCAGCATTGCGGTCCAGAATCGAGAGCGTCTGACAGTATCTATAAGAACATTTCTGTTTCTTCAACTTGGTCAAGTTTCTCGCCGAGCGACATTCGGGGGTGACGGCGTCTTCAAAAACGGAAATTATAGGGAGAAAGAGGGTTTCGGTCAATCCAATTACCTATCGGAAACGAAGTTCTTCGCATCTCCAGCAAGTTTCGAATCGATTTTCGCATTTCCGGACGAAGTTTATCAATCGGTGTGGCGCAGTAGTAGCACCAGTTGTCGTCGTCTTCGAAGTCATCGTCGTCGTTAAGATTTCGAAGTGCGACCTCGGAAACTGAAAGGTATTCCACTAGCCATGTTAGACAAAGCATACATACCTGGTTGAGATTTGAGTGCATCCGCGTGCGGAAGGCTCTCCTGGTTGTGTCGGTGCTTCTTCTTGATGCTAGCAGGCCCTCTCAGCTCACTCGGCAGGTCCGTCGAGTCATAGTTCCCGTTGTCCAACTGCACTCCAAACGCGCTGCTCGAATACTTGCCTCCTCGCTGCGCCGACTGCTGTTTCATTTCCATTTCGAAATTCCGCAGTTCACGTTCTTTCAGCTGCAAAAAAAACCGCTTTGGTTCCCATTTTTTGATCAGAATCCATTTTGACAGTAACTTTATAATCTGTCGCGAAGGACACTACTCAACCAAATCAACATTGTTCACTAGAACTAGTTTCAAGTCAGTGGTAGATCAAGAATGTGGGGAAAGGAATAAGATCTTCTGACTTTCAGGAAGTCCCCCGAAACCCCCTGGCCCCCTTGGCCCCCTGGCTCTTCTGGCGTCCCCCGGCTTTGCTCAGTCCCCCATCATTTCTTTCTCAATGCGATACCAGGGCCAGGCGGCACCCAAATCCCATTTGTTTTTTCTCCTCTTCCTGCTGCTCGCGTTCCTTGCCTCGAAAACCGCACGAATGCATCTCTCGCTCTCCTCTCCACTTCTCTCCCGTTTTTTCCTCCTCCTCCTCCTGCTCCTTCCCTATCCGCCGCGCATTCAGCAGCTGGACATCTGCTTCGTATTAAAATTTGAGGCAAAGCGAGAGAGATAGAAAGAGTGGTGGCGGTGCTGCTCGGCGCCCATCTGCTCCCTCTAACAGGATGGAACGAGAGGAGGATGAATCCCTCTTTCCCGCCCAAACGCAGAGCAGAGTGGATGAAAGAAGAGAAAGCGGAGGAAAAGGGCACAAAGTGCACCACGGAGGTGTTGGACTTTGCGCCCAGCATGAATTTCCAGTTTGGCTCCACACAGAGTCCTCTCCCCTCCAATTCTAGTAACCACCACTCCCTCATCTTTTTCCCATATTTGAAAGAAAAAAATAACAGAAAAACAAGCCGTACCTCTTGTAAATATTTGGCTTCATCCTCCTCGGTATAAACTCTTCGTCTTGCGTCCACGACAACAGCCACCAATACTAGAAGTGCGCAGAAGCCGCTGCGCCACCGCATTGCTTTTTCCAACTGACCGGAAAGCGGCGGGAATGTCAGAAATGCGAGTGACAGCCGTTGGGGGTAACGACGGGGGGACGGTTTTGCGGATCAATACAAATACAGACGCACGGCACCCCGCCCCTCTTGTCTGCGGCGCGCCTCCCTCGTTTTTCCTCCTTACCTCCCTCTCTTTCTAACTGTCTGCGTCTCTCTGGCGGACAGTACTGGTACCAGAATGCCGAAGCGAGAATAATGGTCGTCACATTTCTGCACACCCTCGTGAATGCGATTCCAATGTATGTACGCGTGTATGAGTGTGTTTGACTGAGAGGCAAAGAGAAAGAAAGGAGGACACGGCACACCAAATTTGCATGTCCTATTTGAAACCGAAACACTATTATATGATACAACTACCGAGACAATGACAAATTCCGGGGTGGATGCGGACTTCTGGAACTTCCAGGGCTCACAAGCTCATCGGCTCTCCGGTTCCCGGCCTCATTGACTCCCTTGAAGTAGCGGGGGCTTCTGAACCAAAACACAATCCTAGTCGGTGTCTATTTTGCCTTTTCATCACCATCCCACCAAAACAAATCTTCCCCTCTATCAAAACCCACCAACACCAGAAAAGGGCAAGTTAGTGTGGTGCACTTTCCCTTTGTGAACTTTTACGGCTGTTTTCTACGTCCCTCCTTTCACTGACCCCACTTCCAAAAGATCCCTTATCAGTAGAAAAGTTTGATACCCGACTGATGAATGAATCACAAACATGCACAAAACAAAGCTACCGACAGTGTGTCACTGGCGCCGCCTGGTCGTACCACTACTATTAATGATTCAGAAAGCGGCGTGGTGTCGAAAGTCGCGCTCTTGTGTTAGTCGTCTTACCGTATGTGTTTACGCATAAATGTACATACATAATACTATTTCACGCCTCTACCACACATTAGCGAAGAAGTTCTCCATTCCTCAAAGTCAGACAAACAAAAGAGGGGCCACGCTCTTCTTTCTTTCCTTCTCTCCCCACTTTTTCGACAAATTGGGAGCAATTAAAGTGGCGGCGGCGTCGGAGAGACGGACACACTTTGACACTCTGAAAACAATGGGATGCCCGATTCGGCATCACGAAAGCGTTTTGTATCTCCGGCCCGGGGGGCATCATTGCCAAGGCGCGATATCTCACACATAATATCTGACCTCCAGGATCGACCTTTTCTGCGAACGTTCACTCCTGTCCTTCTCTTGTCAAAGCGCAGCGGGAAGGAGGGAAAAGGAGGACGGCATGGGGGCGTCTTGATGAGTAGGCCCCTGACCGATTAATAATGAGATCATGGGGCCGAGCAGACAGCGCAGCAAGGATCTGTGAATATGCGACCAGGAAATGAAGGGAAGGGGTGAGGCAGGCGACGTGGAAAATCAAACGTTCAAATTGTGGCTTATTAGATATTCATTTTTATGAGGATGGCAGTCTTTTTCGGGTCTTGTGGAGAAAATTGTAAGGGCGAGAGGAAAAAGGTGTTAGAAAGAGAATTGAGATTCCGAAATTTTGCATATGAACTCAATAATTCACCTTGACACCTGTGAAGTTCAGATGGTTCAAATTCCACGTTTCTCGAACCACATAGTTTGCTAATCTCTCATGTTCGACGATGTGCATTTTTCTATCATATTCCTAGACCTCCGACGCAGACAAAAGCTCCTCACTCATTTTCATCGGACAAATCCCATTCCGGACTAGACAGACACTAACCACAACATTTCGTCCTCTGTCTGGTTTTGGCTATTCAATTTCCTGCACTTGAAAGTACATGAAGTTGAACACGCGATTTTCAAAAAAATAAAACCAATAATCTTCTCGATATCGCTCCCTAGCTTTGCAAAACTGAATGCGTGATCACCAAAATCAAACATTTCCGAGAGAGGTGTAATGTTACAATGGGGCTTTTTACTACTGTAAACCTGCAGTGTTACTTCAAGATATCACTGATTTGTTTCTTTCCGCGCGTTGAGAAACCCGTTTTCCTGATCGACAGGAACACTTTAATTCACTTAGAAATCCGACCCAATTGCTTATTTTATTATATTTTAAGTGTTTGCCGCATTTTGAACTATGAAACATAATGATACTGTTAAGCACTTCCAAAACCGTTTCAATACCCGGTTGACATGATATAGGAAGCGGCAGCCGGCGACGGGGTCGCTCGAAATCCAATTATTCCCGAAATGACTGACGTCACCACATTTTTACCCGTCTCCTCTGTTTCTCTTCCTCACTGGCGTTGGAAGGCGACGACGGCGACGATTTCAATCTGAGACCCCTCCTCCCGGCGTTTTCCCTCCAGAGGGCGCCTTTCCCTCATTTCTAGTTCGAACGACGCTGGGAAGAACGGGTGAAAAAACTGGATTGGACAAGTTCGAGGCTGCGGCGGCGGTTGTGACCAGCCGCATAACTGAGTCTTCCCAATTCGTATCCCAGATCGATGGCAGATTTTGTACATGTAACCAACCGATCCACTCCGTTGCGGTTAGTTTGGTTTGGTTCAGATGGTTTTGTTCCGTTCCTCGTTGTCGATTTTCCCCTTGAAGAACAAAACAACAATTCCTTGATATTGGCGTGAAGGAGAGAAGGAGGAGAAGCGTCTCGGTGTGACGGAATACGTTGCGAGAGACAGAGAGCAAATCACGTCATATGACGGACGGGCATTCACTTTCCAATAACTTGACAAAAAAAGAAAGAAGAGGAAGCGGCAGAGAGAAGAAGAAAGTGAGAGATTCGGTTAGTTAAATGGGTGTCCATAAATCAGCAAACACTCGGCACTCGTGTCCTTGCATCCTCCCTCCGAAACCCCTAGAACTTGGCTCTCTCAAAATTTTTTCCATGGATCTCAATCCCAAGAGCTTCCCAAGCTCTTCGCGATAGCGGGATCGAGTGGGAGAGTCGAGAAAAGGTAGCACTTTTCCACAAGTGGAAACCTGTTATTATCTTCTGTCCACAGCAATTATATGTCGGGACGACGCGGCTTCTTCTTCCCGTGTTCTCTAACTTTACTTTTCCAAAGCCAAAACAACAACCAACTCGAATGTTCTTATCCCATTGGTATCGATTGTGAGCCGAGAAGAGGAGAGAGAGGGAGCCGTTAGAAGAAAGTGGGTTTAATTTCCAAAGGTCATTCATCACATTCACGCATTCATTCTCTATACTCTTCTTTTTCACCCCGTTTCCTTCTCGCCATTCCGTTCTTTTTTGAGCTATCCCTCTTGCATTTTTAGTTTGCTAAGCCGCTTGAAACCACTCTGCAAAAAGCTGCAAAAACCGTATATTCCTTCTGGGTAAAAGTTAACAATTTATGAGGTACGTTGAAAAAAGAGAGAGACAGGGCAAAGTGATGAGAAAATATCCGAGAAACCGATTTGCGTGTGTAACAACGAGTGAGAACAAGGGATTATGGTCAACATTATGGGCACATGACATGTAATTTCAAAGTTTCAAGCACAACAAATAAATGAATCACAATATGGGGGGAATGTAACGGTTTTCAAGCGGCCGTGGTGGCGGTCGTCGGCTCCTCGGGCTCCGGCTCCTCGTTGGCATCGCCGATTCTGTCCATCGAGTTGAGTCGGAATCGCTCGACAGACTCATCATTGCGTTGCTGTTCTCGGCGTTCTCTGAAACATCCACACGTGTCCGAGATTTTCAGGACCACGCCGTTTGTTTCGTATAGTCAAACAAGGCCCTTCGAAGTTGGCTATTAAGCGTAGAACGCTGCTCAAGGGGGGCCGCCCGAGTCCTTCTTTCCCTCTCTCTCACTCTCACGCGCCCCACAGCTCTTTTCCTGCTCTAATACTATTATAGCGCCTCTTTCTTCCAATTCAAAACGACCTTACCTTCTTCTCTTCTCGTACGCCTCCATCCTTTTGAGCACGCCCATCATGAAGCAGGCGAAGGTGAAGGTGAATGTCTGAACATTTCGACATCAGTGTCTGTTTCTTCTTCGATCCATACCTCTATAACGACGAGAATCGATGAGACCCAGTTCACATAAGTTATATGGTGATATAACCAGTCGGCGAATTTCGGGAAGCAGCCCTGAAACGTTATATCATCTTCTGCTAATTTTTGGCGCCAAGTACCTCTTTAAAGACATACTGCACAGCTTCTGGCACTTTTCCACAGTTAGCCATGTCAGACCCCTCTGTAAAGTATTTCGGATCACAACAGCTATCCGGAAGGTAGACGTTGGCCGGCCAATGGACAGAATAGTGCCAGTCGGTGTACACGTCTACTCCGCAGCATTGTAGCTGAAAATTCATCTTGTCTGACTGCCTTGTTTTGCGCTTTTGCCAGGTGCCCTATTCGGAATCCGCTAGCTGCGTAAATTGTCCTAGACACCTTTTGTTCGCACTGTTTCTGACTCGACTGATTTCGAATGTTTTCACCGATTCCAAACGATTCTTCCGCATTATCTGCTCGCTTCACATTTTCTCACTTTCAAGGCTGTCAAGGTTGGCAGAGAGAAAGAGACCAAGGTGAAATGGCGATTGAGGAAAACAAATGTTTCGGCGTCAAGCGAAGTTTGAATACCGTCTGATTTGGGAGGGTGGTCAGGTGGTGGTGTTTTCCTGGTATATTTCTTACTTCTAGAATGTTTCCCTAAGCATCAGACCCTCCTGGAGCCTAGAATAAGGCCTATACTAACGATGACGAAACTCTGTGAGCTCAAGACAAAACATCCCTTTTCCCTTTTCCTCCCTTCGACATGTCCCCGTGCTCGAGCCAAAAAATTAGTTTCATCACCTTCGTGTCCACGTTAGTCATACTTCTGTCGGCGGCGAGGCTCGAAACAAAATTGCTCCAAACGACACAATTCTCGTTCGAGACAGACGACACACTCGTCCCTCTTTCTCTATTTGTCGTACGGCGGGGGGATTAAGCAGAGGTTGGAGGAGGCCGGGAACAAGCAGCTAATAAGTTGAGCGGTTGGAATAGAAAAGGGTAAGAAAAGGAGTAGAGGCAATTCTATTATCCCCGGGCGGAGGAGAGAGAGGAACGTGAGAAAAAAGAGCGGATTGAGGAGGTAGTCCTTTTCATTTCTCCCCAAAAAGCTCAATCTCCGTCTTTGATACTTTTTATCAAGGTTTGTACTAGTCGAGCCCTCCCTTGTTTGCCTCCTATCCAAACAAGACCATGTTTTTGAAAATAAGCGTTATTTCGTTTCTTTCCCTCACCTCTCGTTGCAAGTGATCCCAGGTGATGGCGAGTTTGAGTTCCCTTCCGATTTTAGTGAAAACCGCCGTCGTGTTAATATTGCGAATCATAGTTCTCCGCAGATGCTCTCTTGCCCCATCCTGAAAGTTTTTTTTTCCATTTTTCATTGAGATTCATATGCGGCGATATATCTTGTGACTCACTTTGTGAAAGAATCCGGTCACTCTGGACACGCTATGGATCAAGATCAGTAAGCCGACGAATAGGACGTACTGAGAAAATGAGGATTTATTCGTTTTCTTCGGTTTTTTCGAGCTAGCTCACCGATCTGAAGAGCTGGCGGTTGTTCCAGGCAACTGCCAGATATCCAACACCTGTGATAATGCAGATGGTTACTCCAGAGAACACACAGAGTCCCGCTGCGGATAGAGCTGCAAAATAATCAGATTTATATATTTGATATGATATTCTTTTATCTTGATGCCACCCCCCTTCTCATTTTCTTCCTCTCCCAGCTCAATTCAATCTGCCTATTCGTTTCCAGAGTCTACCTGCCCAGCTAATCCATCGTACAGTGCAAACAGCCTCGCCCAACGATCGATATCTCAATTGACCCCTGTGCCGAGCGTGAGTTGTCTTAAGGTTCCCAGCCCGCGCGAGACAATGCACATAATCGGTCGGTCCGTATAGGCAAATCGAACAGATGTCTTTACCGGCGATCATTTGCGTATTGCCTCGCTCCGAGAAAATTGGCCTTCCTAGCACATATTCCCCCCTTCTTTCCTCCCGTTTTCTATTGGAATCTAGTATGTTTTTCTCCTCTATTTCAATTTCATTTCTCCTGCCATGACAATCACCTCTCTCTCTCTCTCACGTCGGTAAGAGTGGCGGCGAGTGCACCTAGTCGTTGATAAGAACAATATGGCTCCCTCCGAGTACTATTGCTTTTCTCACAAAGGGTGTGTGTGTGTCTACTGAGGTAGTTGCGTCGAAAACTTCTGCTCTCTTCTTCCTCTCGCTTCTGTCTTGCCTCCGCACCAACTGTTCCTAGGCGAACCGAACTCAGTGGACGTTTTATAAATTACTAGTGCATTTGTCATTTGGCCCGTGGCTCTCGTGGCATAACTTTCACCTTCCAATTCCGAAAAGTTACCTGAGTAGGAGCTGGGTGTTAATTCGACAAAGTAATTCTTCGAGCAGTAGAGCCAAATTCCAGCAACTAGCGAGAGAAATCCGCCGCCCTGTAAGGGGAATGATTTCAATCGATTTTGAACTGAAGTCACCTACCAATAGGGCGACATTTGACACGAAAAAGTAGCGGCTTTTCTGCCGGTCATTCCAATGAGCTTTGAGATCACAATTGAACATTTTCCAAGTTGAGATATTGCATTTGCTGATCTGAAACTTTTTTCTTTCGCGTACTTTGTTGTTTTACCAGCCTCAAAAACAAAAAAGAAGCGAGAGAAGAGAAATAGCGTAAAAAAAGGAGGAGAAGAAAAAGTGTTTTATCTGCAGCTTTGTGGATATGTATAATCCTCCTGCCTTTCGCTCGCCCCTCCCGCGCGCCCGATTTCCTTCCAAAACTGTTCCGAGCGTCGATTTTGTCTCTTCAGTTCCGGTTCGTCTATCGAATTTGTCTCCCTATATTTCAACGTTAAAACTGAACCGAAAACGCCTTTTGATTGGCCATACCATAAAATGAGTCGGTTTCGGTTGGCATGGGGGAATGGCGGGAGGAGGAGGAGGAGGAAGCGGAGGGGGAGGTAGAGAGAGAGGAAGAGACATTTTCGGGTACACGCGAGACAAAACCGGCATTCTTCGCGTTCGCAATTGGCCAATCTCTGAATCTCATCTGCCTCCTGTACAAGGCGCACTCTCTCGAGCGGTGGGTCTCTGGCCTGCGCACCGTCGTTTACTTTTTTCAAACAGTGCACACACACACACACACACACCACCACGGCCACCCCACCTCAACACAACGCACTTGCCCCAGACGCGCTCATAAAACACACTCACCCACACTCATCCCTCCTCACATACCCCCCACACACACAAGCGCGCACACACACACACCACCACACTCGGCCTTCTTCTTCTTCTTCTTCCTCGCCTTCTCTCCCTCCTCGTCTCCTTCTACAACGCCTGGTAGAAGCGGCAGCGGAGGGAGGCGAGGAGGGGGAGGAGGAGGAGGAGAACAGGAGGAAAAGGGTGACATAGGCGATTACCTCACTGTTCTTGCCCCTCTCCTCCATCCTCCTCATTTTGTTCTTCCTGCATATTGATTTTCGGGGGGACCGACGAGAGGTCTTGCATCGGAGGGGGAGGATACCTTGCGACCGTCTCGCGCACTATTCTCGCCCCCGATAACAGTGTGTGTCCTCCTTCTGCGAAGTTTCATGCCATCAATCATAAGGTTAACGGTCGGCCCTGTTACCCGATTCTTTTTCCACTTTCACCTAATTCACGCGTTTCACCGTCTTTAGACATTACTACCCTCCTCTTGTTCCTCCGCTTTCTCTGATACTGTATGCTTTCTCATGGGTTCTCTTGCTGCGAGTTGCGCATGCATGTACACACACACACCTTAGGCCACGGCTAGCGGTTCGGTTGGTTATTCCCTCTGCTAGTTTTTGAGAGTCCAATGCAATCAACTCCCTTCTCCCTGCAACCGGAGAATACCATAGGAGACGTCCTAATTAGAAGGAGAACTCACTGCTCATTCCACTAAGCTCTGCGCCTTTGGAACTCTGCCTCGAAAAGCGGGGAAATTCACTTTACACAATAGATATTAGCCCGGGGCAGCGGTCGATGACAGCAGCTCCTCACGGGGCGCCGACCCATCCCATGACGACATTCGCTTTTTTCGTATCTAGCTGAGTTTTGACATGGTCCCTGGATGAGAAGGAGGAACGGGCTCCGCTTCATCTCTCCCAGCTTCGTTTCCTATCCATAACCCAATCGGTCGCATAAATGAGAAGAACGCCTGTTCTCTCTTCTCCTCCCGTCCACTCGCCTCGGCGTTGTAGTTGGTTAGCCCTCCTCCTCCCCTCTTCTCCTCACCCGCTCGTCCACACATACACGACGCTCATCTCTCGCTACTAACCCTCCGCGGCCCAACCGCCCCTCTCCCCTCCTTTCTGTCGGTTTTCTTCTTCTTCTTCTTCTCCTTCTTCCACTATCATGCCTTCTCCTCGGTCATTATGAACCTTCGCACTTTTCAGGGTTAATCATGTCCACGAGTTTTCCCAATAACAATGGAAATGTGCCGCCGTACAACTCTCAAGCGAACGGTTCCTTCAATCAGTTTGGCCAAGGTGCGCCGCCGCCGGGCGCATTTCCTGGAATGGATCAATTCCATCATCACGTGAGTGAAAGATTTTTAGCGGTTCAGGAATGCAATGCTCCTCTTTAGAACATGTACGGACAGAATGTAAATGGTTACGGAGGAATGCCACCGCCAAACATGGGAGGCCCTCCTCAAGCGGGTGGCCCACCGCCGCAGCAGCAGAAACCGCACCCGCCACCACAATACCCCGGAGCAGGTGCAGGTGGCGTCAAACTACCGGGTTATGATGGCAATCCGATGCAAAATGGGTTAGTCGTCTCATTGAGAGTCTCTTCAACAAGGTCAGCAATCGGGGGCTTTTGCAGGTACATGCACTATCCGCCGCATCCACAACGTCCTGGACAGCCACCGCCGCCGCATCCGCAAAACGGACAAAATCCGATGATGGGTCAAGCCAACGGACCGCCGCCACCAAGCTACAACGGACATCCACATATGGCACCGGCGAATAATCCCTATAATGGCGTACCAGATCCGTACCGAATGTATCCAGGAATACCGGGCCCACCGCCGGGGCAAGGCCCACCGGCTCAGAGACAGATGCCGCCAGCTCCAAATGCGGCTCAGCCGTCACAGCAAAGGCCGCCGCCGCCGCAACCTGCTCCACAGCAATATCCATCGCAACAGCCGCTTCCGGCTCATCTCCATCCAGGGGGACCACCTTATCCACAGATGACGGCGCCGAACGCTCCTCTTCAGCACTATCAACCAGCGAACTTTGGCAACAGTACGCCGCCAGTGAGGGGAGCTTCCAACGCGCCACCAGCACCAAAACCACCAAAGGAGCCAGAAGCCAGACCCAACAATATGCCGCCGCCATTTGGTAATCCAGGATATCCAGGAAGCTTTGCCGCCCCTGGATCGTCGGGTGCAGGAACACCTTCGGGACCATACGGACCGTATGGAGGTGGCCCGCCAGGAGGATATCCAGGATATGGGATGCCGGGAGCACCTGGAGGACATGGAGCCCCCGGAGGACATGGAGCACCTGGAGGACATGGAGCACCTGGAGGACCAGGAAGACCAGAACCAGCTGGAGCGTCTGGAAACAACGCAGGGATGAACGGTCCGCCGATGAATGGACAACCGACGCCAGGAGCGCCAGGTCCACATGGATTCGCTAATCCAGGTGGATTCAACTCTCCGTTCAACAGTGGAGCACCACCGGGTGGTCCGGGAAGTGCTGGGCCATTCGGGCCACCAGGCAGTGGACCAAGCGGGCCTGGAAGCGCTGGGACGTTTGGACCGCCAGGAAGCGGACCAAGCGGACCTGGAAGCGCTGGGACGTTCGGCCCACCAGGAAGCGGACCAAGCGGGCCTGGAAGCGCTGGGCCATTTGGGCCACCTGCTACTGGACCAAATGGTCCTGGAAGTGCTGGGCCATTTGGAGCACCAGGAAACGTGCCGCCACATGGAGGAGTACCCACTCCCACTAACAACGCCAACCCACCGCACTTCGGAAATCCTGGCTCGGCGCCAAACGAGGCTGCTGGCGGACGCGGTACCCCTGGGAACTACGGGACTCCAGGACACAACACTCCCGGTGCTCAACCAAGACAAGCTACTCCAAGTGCTCCGGGGACCCCAGGAACTCCAGGAGCTCATGGTCCGCACGCGCCGCCGGTCCAATCGCCTTTAGCTCTGGGTCCACATGCTCCACCGGTGCAATCTCCATTGGCATTGGGTCCACATGCTCCTCCGGTTCAATCTCCATTGGCTCATCAACAAGCTCCTCTCCGGACGCCACCGACGTTGCAGCAGCAACAACCGATGCCAAATCAGATGCCTCCGCACTTCAACCACAACAATATGATGTCTCCAAATCATGCGGCTGGTGGCAATGGCTCACAGGCTCCCGTCAAGCCACCGATTCGGAGTCCAATGGGATCAGCGCTTCCTCCACTGAATGGACACGTGAGTTATCAAAGTTTTTTTGCGGATTATATACGTCTCTTTGAGACAGAGACGGGAAAAGATCCGGAGGGACGGGTCAATCGCGCGTTATGATTTTATTGAGGGCGAGCCTCTGCCGCTTCGCGTGACCTTGCAACGCGTGCGCGAGAAGTCACTCGGCTCCTAGTACCAATTATGTGCGCGGCCCCTCTGGAGGAGGACAATCTGAGAAAGCGGGGCGAGGGCAGACTACGGGCAGCAGGCCAACGGAACAATCATGTAACAGAGACTAGGGAAGCAGCGTCTTGCAAAGTCCTCTCGGTAATCATTGACGAGTAGCCGTGTCTTCTAAAAACATCTCCATCTAGTGTAGACAATCCGATACACTCATCTGCACTCTCGTTTACACAATTTGTTTCTTCTTCTCCGCGCGTCAGCGAATCGTTCTCTGTTCTAATGAGATAGTCGAACGAATTGATTGTATGACCTACTATCTGCGCGTGTATGCGTGTGTGTGTGTGCGTTTCGCCGTCGCCTTCCTCGCCTCCTTCTCCTTTTGCCTTCTCTTCTTCTTTGTTTTCAAGAAGCAACGGCGAGAAACGGGCGCATTCTCTTTCGCCGTCTCCACCCTGAATTTCGGGGGGCACGCACACACCACACATAACTCAGGCGTTGGACGGACGGGCGCGAGCGAAAAAGAAAGAGCGAGAGGAGAGAGATTGAGCGCATTGGAGAAAAGGACGAAAAAAGCGCAGATGAAGGATCAGATAAGCGACAGCGAGAAGTGTGTGCGACAGGGGAGAAAGAGAGGCGGTTGTGTGTGAGTGTCTCGTTTTTGGATTAACAAGCAAGTTCGAGTAGAATGGAATCGAGGGGGGGGGGGTGGGGGACATGTGGGAATCATTGGGGGAGAATGGAGGGAAATCGGAAGAAATGAAGAGATAATAGCTGTCACAACCAAAGCCTTTTCAGTTCCCGATGGGCCAGAGCATGCAGTCGCCAGTCAACCCTCCACCGGCCCCGGAGCCCACTTTCAAGGAGCCAGCGGTTCCGATTCGTCACTCGCCGGCTCATATGCAGTCGCCGGCTCATCCGCCAACTCAGCCGCCGGCCTACAATTCTCAGCCTTCGACATCCGCGCCAAAACCGTCAGAGCCATCGACAAGTGCCCAGAAGCCACCGTCGCCGACATTCGCTGTCCCGACGCTGCCCGCGGCTGCAACTCTGGCGCAAGCGTCATCTGCGAATCAGGTGTCAACAAAGCCCAAGACGTCACCGGCGAAGAAGAAGGGCGATGAGGCGCATGAGCCACCGACGCCCGACACCCCGTTCACCACCGTCACTCATTATGAGCTGCCGGCGGCGTTGGTGGTCTTGCGAGAAGCACTGAATTTGGTGAGTTCTCACGCACGTTATGTTATTGTCTTGTGTTAACTCGATTTCTTTCAGAAAGCCCACCCGCAACTCGAGAAGTACTTCACAAGAAAGCGGCAACCGCTCGCATTTCCGTATCCGGAAGGCACAAAAGCACATGTAAGTTAGAGAAGGCACTTACCGCGAGTTAGCGAATGACAACTGTTGAAAAGACCATCGATTCGTAGAGATGGTGGGGGGGGGGCTACCTCTTGAACACTGCTTCGGTTGCCATGGGCGACTGTGATAAACATGAGGTCTGAAGACGAGGTGTGTTGACTGATAGCGTGCCGAGAATAGGAATGTAGTGACAATGCGAGAGTAGAGGAATGCATTGCAATGCGAATTTTGTGACGAAAGGGGAGATCATCTAGAGGGGAAGGGGCTTTTACGTCGTTGGTTGCTGGGAGCTCGTGAAGAGACAGAAACCAGCTAATCCGATCGTTGACTGCACATGATGCCAGTCTTCCGGCACTTTATGTATTTAGTTTAGAGTGTTATTGGTTACTGGCAAAATGCGATAAAACAGGAAGACTTGTATGAAATCATTGGTTTCCTTCTTTTGCAGAATGTCCCTGCCACCGAACCGGATACCTTTGGGTTCCTTCACGGCACCAAATACTTTGATCCAAAGTACAACCGCGGTATTCCCACTCCATCGACAATGGGTCCGCCGATGTTAGCTCGTTCGCAGTCGATGCATGCTCCGATAATGTCGCCGAGCTTCAATGCTCATCAGCAGGCGTCATCGAGTGGTCGACAACCCGCCAAGAAGGCGAGAAGTGGTAAGGAAACCGTCGAAGTATAATTGTGGAACAATAAAAGTATTACAGCTTCCGACGCCTCTGAGCCAGCATTCAACGTGCCACTGCCTCCGTCTCGGCAACAAATGCGCCCGATGGATCCTCGAGCAATGCATTCAATGCAGATGCAGCACTTCCAGCAGCAGCAGCAAATGCATCATCACCACCAGATGCAGAAGATGCAGCAACACCAGCAGCAACAGCAGATGATGGCTCGTCAGCAGCAGCAGCAGCAAATGGGAGGTCCAGGTCCATCGCATCTCGCCCCGATGGTTCCACCATCCCTCCAACGCGCCGATTCGATGCCCCAACTGCCGTCCCAACACCAAGGACCAATGGGTCAGATGCCGGGACACATGGGAGGAATGCCGCCACCAATGAACGGAGCCGCTCCAGAAGGTTGGCTTTCGAACGAATGTATGACATGGAACGTCGAATATAGGTTATTACAGGCCGGACGCCCACCAACAATACTGGTCACAACCACGCCACCCATGGCCACCCGCACCCGGGCCAGGGCCCGACTGGAACCCAAAGCCGTGATTTTGGAGCGCGCCAACAACCCTCCACTTCTACCGCTCACGCTCCGATTCCTTGCGCTGGTTGTCATCAAATTATCTTGGTAAGCGCTCAAAACCCTCAAGACTGAAATTCATCCTCTCTTTTTTGCAGCCCGGGTCTCCAACCCTCCGTTGTATGTATCATGACTGCAAAAACGTGTTCCATCGGGAGTGCACACGCTTGTCGCCGTCGGCGTATTTGCGGTTCGAGCAGGAAACGCCACACGTCCGTTGGGTGTGCCCGACCTGTGAACCGCAAGTGCGTCAGATGCCAATGCAACACTCCTGAATCATCGCAAGCCTACACAACAACCACCGTGTCATTGACAACTTTATTTTTTGCTATTTACATATTAACTTTGCATTTGATCATTGTCCCAAGTTCAAAACCCCTCTCCATATTCGTCCGCGCTCTCCGCGCGCCCTACGCATCTTCCATTGTCATGTCAAATGAACAACTCACCAATCGCAACCTAAATTAGGCACATTTACTCGTCATCTCCTCAAAAACAACCCTTACTTTCTTCTAAACCGATCATCATCTTGTCACTGTATTGTTAGGCGCACTGCTCAGTTTACAACATACTTAAAGTCACTCCACTTCCCCCATCCCTCACCAATCAGTCAAATGAAACGTATTGATTCTTGTACACTTTTTGTTTGTTTCTTTATTCAAACTTCCAAGTATATCTATATATGCGGCAAGGGTGAGATAATTGAAATGGAAAGGAATGTTGGATACGATAGGACAGGATAGAACAGGACTGCATCGGAGAGGAAGTATATATATATATATATATTTTTTTTTTAGCGAATATTACAATTCAAGCGGGTGATATATTACAAGCGAAGAACGACTTCTTATCGACGGATGGTGGTCTCCAAGATCATGCGTCTCTCAGTGTCGCGAGCTGAAATTCCAGTGTAATAGTTTAAAATTCAACTGCAAACAAACTCACGAGTCCAGTTCTCATAGGTGTGCGAGTGCGAGAGATACATTCCACGGCCACGGACCACATCGATGTTTCTCATCAGATCGTTGTCCGTGGTGTTGTTCGGCACAATCTGCGCGCTGTCGTCGATGGTATCCTCCTCCTGCGTGTTGGTACGGATTTCTTCTGGGTGGTCGATGAGGAATCGCAAGAACGCCTCTTTGGTGATTGGAAAGTACTTTCTCAAGATTGTGTTTTGCTCCGCAGGTGTTCGTGGGCTGATCTCGTCGATCTTGTCGCTCAACGCCCAGATGTTCTGGTATTTGAGCCACTTTCTCTCAATAGCAGTGGTTGCCGGACGGATCAAGTTCGCGCGGGACATTCTATAAAGCAAATCGTCGCGAACTTCACGTTCCGGGAAGTCGAGAATGAAGCGTTTGGCGATATGAGTGATGTTGTCAACCATTCGGTTGTACTGGACGCGTTTCTTCGGGTCCGTGGTATTTGGGTTGGCAAGAATCATGCGAGCATCAGCGGTGAACAGATACTCGTTGGTGCACTCGTAGAGGTCTGGAAAGAACAAATGCATGATGCAATTCGAGAAGCACTCCGTTACCAATGAAGCATGGCGCGTTCTCCCAGTAGATGCGTGTGGACTTGAAGTGTTCCGACTTCGGGATCTCTTGCTCATATTGGTACTGTAAATCATTATTGGAACCTCCGGAAAACATGGTTTCTTCGTACCAGAGCCGCGTGAACATGCTCTACGTCCTCTTCTCGAACGGAAATCATAAGAGTTCTGAGCTCGTGGTAGTAGAGTCGGTAGCGACAGTAGACATCCTAAACGTGCCATTCTACTACTGGTTACTGTTTCTTTCCTCACGTTTCCCAGAGTTTCACGAGCCTTGCAGAGCATCATGCAGTCTTGGAACGGGCTGGTTTGTTCGCCAAAGTATTTGACGACGTTGGTCACCCACCATCCATCCGCGCGCTTGTCCGGAATGAACTTCATCTCACGGAACCTGAAATCTTCTTTCAGAACGTTTCACTAAGGAAAGAACCAACTTGGCAAGGAGGTCTTCGCTGATTCCGGACATTGTCGGTTGCACCACGGTCGGTCACAAACGCTGCAAAACACAAACGTCAGCTGAACAGATGATAAGAGAGAATCGTAGGCCTTCTCACATGTGTCGGAAGGAGGAGGAAGGCGCGAGCGGGGGCATTCCCCAATGATAAGATTCAGCAACGCAGACACTTTTTCGCTTGGCGAGGGCAAGAGGAAGAGAGGAGCGGGGAGAAAAAGTGCAGGAGTGCTTGGGCACCCTCATACGCGGCTGTTCGTGCAACTATAATGAAATGTGCGTGATGAAACCCCCATGATGCGAGCTAGCCATTTTTTGTCATTGTTCCGGAGAGGAAACGTATCGAGGTCACGAGAGAGAGGCATATCACTCTTATTGGGTCACATAGTATGTGATATCCTATGTGTGATCTTTTGGTAGCTTATCGTTATCGTAATCTTGATAAAAGTGGCAAATTCCTACTTCTAATTGTAAGAAGGCAGCTGAAAATGGGGAAATGAGTTGTGAAATGAAATAAAGAAGAAAAAGAAGAAGGGAGAGAGGTTGAAGCTGAAAAAAAATATGAAGGGAAATGAAGGGGGGAAATGAGAGCCAAATGTCGGCGGCTCGCCAATATCGAGGCACTCCATTTCCAGCTGCTCTCTTCGAGAGGCGACGCCAGGCGCGACAGCAACAAGAATGCAAGATCATGACTATGAGAACAGCGGCGCGAAGGCGGGACGCAAGTTGTTAAACTGATCAAATCCTACACCGCGTCCATAGAAAGATGTGATAGATGTGTTCTTCTCCATCTTTACAAACGACTACCTGTCGCGCATCTCTCACGAACTGGCGAGGGAAAGGGCACTCACATTCGTGTTTGTGATTTGAGGTGAACAGAGAAAAAGCAACTGAAGACGCCGACGGCAACCGATGGCAGGTGGTAATACTTGCTATACTCGCGCGCTGCGCCCCTCCCCGTCCCGCCCCTTTCGAACAATCGACTGCCGGATGGCTAAATAGAGAAATATGCAAATTTGGAGATGAAGCGAGAATCTATAAGCCTATAGATCTTCTAGTCCGTCTGCTCTCCTGCACACACCGAGATGAGGGGAGGGAAATGAAGAATTGAAAGGCGAAGGGAATGAGGAATGAGTTGGAGGAGGAGAGGGATGGCTGGCAGGAAGGCGAATTTGATTAAAAGCGGACGTTTTTGCAGATGAAATTTATGGCCGGGATTCGGAAATGGGCTCCTCACGAGCACTTTTTGGGTGAGAGGGTTCGGAGCGAAAAGTGGAAAGGGTAATGTATACTATTGCTTTGTGGGGCGGGGAGGGAGCGAACTCGCCTCGTAATTGGAATGTTCGGTTTCCTAGGTGATTCAACTCTCGGCGCACTCGCCAGCCGCCCTTGTATTCTGATGGCGAATGATCAGAGACCAGCACCGAAAAGAGAATCCTCTGGTCTGGTGAGGAGCCAAGTGCGCGGGCACTTTCAAACTCACTGATTTCGAAATTGGGCGCTCGTGATGCCTTCTGTCTGTCTATCCGGAAATTGTTTACGGAAGTCTTTGTCAACGTCACAAGAAGGTGTGGGATTGGATTGCTCACGTAGGATTCTGATTCGTAGCGAAAGAGTGGGCGCGGTGCGGCGCGAAAGTTAAAAAATAAAAAGAACATCAAAAATTCTCGAAGCAGGAAAATAAAAATAAGTAGACAATTGGCAATCACAACTAGTCTCTACTGGTCTTGTGATTTTGATCTCGTGACTGAACAAACCCTATTTTACAAAGGAAAGAGTGAAGTACTTCTTTTTCTCGAGAGAGAAAAGAACGTGGGAGAATGCATGTACGGGTCGGTGGCGGACTGCTGAGCCGTCTAGGAAAGTCCAGAAATCAATCAACTTGTTCTGAGGTAGTCTTAGTGGTGCTGGTGGGTTGGGTTGCAGTTGGAGGCGGGGGAGCTTCTAGGAAAATGGGAAAAGCACTTCAAACCGGATCATATAAACACTTCAGAGTTTCATTTGGAAAAAGGTTTACTTGTTTTGGAAAACATATTATTGAATTCAAGACGGATCCTAAAACGAGTTGAGCCCAGCAAAACAAAACATCAATATTGGAAGCAGCAGAAAATGAAGAATAAGAGCGAGAACCGCGCGCATAAGAAGAGCCAGACGTCAAATTGAGAAATGAGCTCTTGCAGGTCATTGCATGGGGCGCTCGCCAGGCGAGGACAATTCCGTACAGCGAGAAACGAATGTGTGAGGGAATGAGGCTGAAGACTCTTTTTTTGTGCTGCCCCCCCAGCTGTCTTGAGTGCATGGCGCGATATGTCGGCGGCGGCAGCTGGGAGCCCTGGAAGTGGGTGAAGTTACCAGGAGGGGAAAATAAGAATGCTGTGTTTCGAGGAATTCGGTCTGCAACTATAGTCACATGAGTGTGTAACACCATTCCATGCTGTTTCCATTCCCATCGATTATCTAACAAAACGATCACGAACAATAGACAGTTGTACATTGTGATGACGATAAGATTCCGGGGGGTTTTCCGCAAACCATGTGCATTACCAGTCTACAAACACATCGACCTTCAGTATCTTATCACTGATAATCGAAAAGAGCTGCAAAACCAAAACTATTGCCATTTGCTTGTCAACATGCGTTTCCTTGCGCTCGCAACACTCTTGTTGCTTTTTTATTCAATTGATTCTTATAAAATCTTGGTGTACTCCAACTTATTCGGACACAGTCACATAAAACTCGTGGCTACTGTAGCGGACACTCTCACAGATGCTGGGCATGACGTGGTAAGTGAGTTTTGTGGTTTCCTCTCGAAGTTACCGCTTTTCAGACGGTTTTGATGCCAGTGATTGACGTTAGTCAACGCGGGCGTACGGGATTGAAGTCGACCAAAAAACAAATTCTCGTTGAAGCAGATGAAAAAGTGATTGCTCATTTCGCCGAAACCAACAAATTCCTTACAAACCTATGGACCGCGGACACCTCGAATCCAGTAAAGATGTGGTGGAATTCTGGAGGACTGGTGTCATTGTTCGGTGCTCAATGCAACAGTGAGCCATTTTCCCTATGGTAATTCATAATTTGAGGTTTTTTCCAGAAGTCATGGAATCCAAAGATCTACTGGAACAGCTGAAAGCCGAGAAGTTCGATTTGGTGATCACAGAGCCGTTTGATAGTTGTGCATATGGTACGCAGAAACGCCCCCCCCCCCCGTCATCCATCCGTTCCAAATCAAACTTTCAGGAATCATCGAATACCTTCAAATCCCTGCGCACGTTGCAGTTCTCTCCTGCAGTCGTATGGATCATGTCAGCCAAGTTCTTGGCCAACCCATTGCTCCCAGTTATGTCCCTGGCACCCAGAGTGTCTATGGAGAGCGGATGACTATCACTGAGAGGTTCCTGAACCTTCTCCAGTTTTTTTCCGGGCACTTCATGTTCGCTGATATTGGAGATTACGAGTTTGAGAATGCAAAGCGTCTCCTTGGAATTGAGAGATCCTGGCGGGAAGTGCTTCCAGAAGCCACTTTCCTTCTCACCAATCACATTCCGATTCTCGACTTCCCTGCTCCGACGTTTGACAAGATCATCCCGATTGGAGGGATATCAGTGAACACGGACAGGAAGAACATGAAGTTGTCAGAGAAATGGGATACGATTCTGTCGATGAGAAAGAAGAACGTTTTGATATCGTTTGGGTCGAATATCAAGTCGATGGACATGCCAGAGGAGTTCAAGTGATCAAGACGTCATAATTTCTCTCCCTTAACTTACTCTTGCAGACAATCAATGCTAGCTCTCTTTGAGTCAATGTCAGACACCACGTTCATCTGGAAGTATGAGAATGTGGCTGATAAACTGATTTGCGGAGTTCTAAACGTGAACCGTGCCGAGTGGCTGCCGCAAAACGAACTTCTCGCCGACCCCCGTCTCAACGCATTCATCACTCATGGTGGATTGGGCAGTGTAACCGAACTGGCAATGATGGGCAAACCGGCTGTTGTGGTCAGAAACCGATTCATCTTCTCCTCCGCCAAACTGAGGTTTTTTTGTAGGTTCCAATCTTTGCCGATCAAACGCGCAACGCAGAGATGTTGAAGAGACATGGCGGGGCAGAAGTTCTTCACAAGACCGATCTAAAGAACCCGACCAAAATTGTAGAGACGTTGCGACGGGTGATGACGGAGGAGAAGTACTGTATCGGATAGATAGTCGGGGATGGACTTTGATGTTTGCAGGTACCGCCTGAGTGCAGAGAGACTCGCTGAAATGCTCACCAACCACCCAACAAACGCAAAGGAGGTTCTGGTGAAGCACGTGGAGTTTGCAGCTAGATTCGGGAAGCTCCCTTCGATGGATCCGTATGGCAGACAACAGACGTTCATAGAGTATTACCTTCTGGATATCATCGCTATCACAGCTACTGTTGTTTTTGTTGTTTTCTATGTTCTCTTCAAAACCGTCTCCTTCCTGATCTCCAAGTGTTGTGGGAGAGGGAAGAAAGTGAAGTTTGAGTGATAATCTTATAAATAGTGTTCTTTTCGACGATTCCCTTTTATCTTTTGCTGCCCACTGGTGCAAAGTTCTCGGTCTCGCCCTCTTTCCCTTTCTCTAGCACTCAATTCTGAGAGCGGATCGGTATAAAAGAAGAGGGTGGAACGTTATCATTGCCTCTCCCTAAATCATTCACTCGTTTTTTTTTCTTTTTTCACCCGTGTTCTTATCAAAGCCCTTCCCGCGAAGAGGCGATCTCATTAAACGAAGTTTATTGTGACCATCTACAGGTAAACAAAACAGTCCTTCTCATAAAGAAATGGTGGGCCCAATGCGCGTGAAGAACGTTGTCAGAAGAGTATGTTCATCTTGATGAATGTCTTACTGTACTGTTGGTGGTTTTCAGGGAAAGGAGCATTTAAGAATGACATGCTCGAATTGCTACACCACTGAGTTGGGGTGCCGGCGGTACCATCCATCCACTGGATTTGCCGTTTGCAAGTGAGAACCGGGAGCATTGTTCGTTGAGCAGTTATCTTTTCAGCAATTGCTATAACTACTCGCTGAAAAATGGCGTTGATCGACCTCTAAGTCTTCAGCTCAGGTGAATTTCCACGTGAACGCACTATTTGCACATTAGAGTTATTTAGTCTTAACAAAAACGACAGACGGTCCTTCCTTTGCGGATACTGCGGAGAACTTTTAGACGAGCAGTATTTCTTCAACCGCCACAGTCCTACTCTTTATGTGTGCTCGTTAGTGTATCCTTGATCATTTTTTGATTTTGGTTTTTGTTTCAGACCGTGTTCCGACGATCCGTTGCCGCGTAAACCGCCAAAACAGTTGGGATATTTGAATTTGTGAGTTCCAGAAAAAAAACAGTTATATACGTTATTCATTTTTTGCAGGAAGGACATAAAAGCGACCAGAAAAATCGACAAACTGCTCGGCCATCAGGAAGAGCCCAAGTTAGATGGAAAGTACATCAGTCCTGAAAGGTGAGTGAAGTCAGTTGGATGAGTTGAATTTTTTTTAATACAGGGAGCGAGTGAGGAAGTGGGTTGAAGGGGTTCTCCAAGCTCCGGTTCTCGAAAATCCCCCGCCTAATTGGAGTCCACCGTTACCTCCAGAACCACATTTTCAAGAAAATCCCTCGAGTCAGAATCAGATGACGACACTGACACCCATGGCCATTACTCAGAACCCTTCTTATGACGACGCGACCGGAATCCAACCCCAAAACTCTGCAGCTGATAGTTACTCCTTAAATTCATCGCCGCCTGTTATTGTACCCTCGTTTGGAGGAGGGCTTGGACAAGTCACCGCAGTGCTGCCTATTCTTGACCTCACCGACGCTGATTTTCTTTGATACTGATGTACTAGTTCTATTGTGTACATATTCATCTTCACTGAATATCCACGTTTCCTAATTATATTGTATTAATCTTACTTACTTAGACGATCCGTAGTTCGCCGTGGTGGCGCGGATCACAGCTTTCCATGTTGGGCGATCTCTGGATTGTATTGGATCTCTATTGGTATTGGATTGTACTGGATCTCTGGATTGTATTAATCCCGTAGAGGAAGCTTTAGAATTAATAAATCTTCATTCAAACTTCTTTTTTTTTGATCATCAACGATACCAGCTTCAAATGAGACCCCCAAACACCTGGGAGGTCTCCCGCGAAAAGTACAAGATCCGATCCGTTCTAATGACCTTGTTTCGTTTTGAAAGGCGCCGGTTCAGACTTTCACCTATAGGTATCAAATTATAAAACCATTTTGTTCAAAAGAACCGCACGAGAAAAAGATGAGAATAAGATGAAGATAACGCCATCCTACTGTAATGACTTTCGGTTTCACCGAGACAAGAAACTGTTCGCGCTGTGTCTCTTTTTCGTGATTTCAGAGATAAGATAAGAATAGGAACTGTCTTTTGTTAAGATGAGCGACGTCTCCGAACTTTGTGACCGAATTGGGCGGAGTCTCTCAAAGTGGCTACTGTAAGCGACAAACTGATAGGTTCTTGAAGTACCGTTTATTTTTTAGGGAAAAGAAAAATAAGGGGGGGGGGGGAAATGATGCTGCCATTTCATAGAACAAGTAACTTGGACATGTAATGAGGTAGTGAGTGCGAATTCATATAACATAAGATCAGAAACGTGCGTATTTTGATTTGCGAAACTTTTTCGATAATGATTCCTACTAAAATGTACACTTTTCAATTTTCTTACAGACGTTTGAGGGCCGGTACAAAGCATTGTGGCATTTTATGACATAGCAACGAAAGAGTTGCGCGGAAGGCTGGCTTACAGGAAGAAGTGACTCGAGTGGTGGGGAGGGAACAGGGGTCGTACCAGTGTTCTCATGGATTGTACAGGATTTACATGGGGCGGAGGATGAGGACGGAGACAATGCCAAGAATGTATGATGCGACGAGTTTCTGCTGGAGGGACATGTGCAGCATTGGTGAAACCGAGGAGGAGCTCGAGTCCGGGTCCCCGGCGGTTGGGCAGACGAGTGCGATGGCGCAGAAGAGGCCCACCAGGAGACAGGCCCACATGTTGGATTGGCTCTGGAAAGGAATTCTCTTGTCATGTATGTAAGGAATACTCACTCTATCTCCTCCTCTTTCGCTGGACGTCAGCGAGGTGCTCATTCGGTTGGCTGGGTTGAATCTGTCGAATCTTTGTGGCTCATCCGAATCCGCAAAGTCGCTGGGCATAGTTTGCAAGGTGATGATGCAGGATCCGCTCGACTGAAGTTAAAGGTTCAATTGTTATATTAAAGACTCCTTACCGTTGGGGATCCTTTCTTCATAATTTCTACCTTCAATTTGTCCACGTTTCCAACGGGTAACCGTTGAATGCATCGGACGACGCTAAACATTAATAATTCGCTATATTCCCTTTTCTTCCCAACTAACATGTCTTGGCAGCACTTGGCTTGCAGCACTCCTGTCGTTTCGTTCACGGTGTAATTCCTGGTCGCTGTGCATAGTACTGCAATAAAAAGTTGTAAAAGTGTGAACCAACTGCCAGCTAACCTTTGTACGTTATCGAATGCCCGAATGGATTGTAGAGAGTGAACAGCTTTGCCTGGCTTTTCTCGTTGAGTCGGAAGTGTAACTGAAGGATTTTTCTTATATTTTTCAAGATATAGAATGGACTGGATATACCTCTGTTGTGTTGACGAAAACTGGCAAAGCGTCCTCATCTTGTGCTGACATAGATTTTTGAGATTATATCTGCAAAAGATAGTAATTAAATTCAAAAATACTCCTGGAAAAAATAGAGAAAATTAAGGGAAAATGACGATAAGAGAACCGGTTTTCTATATTCCCAATGACGTCAAAAAGAAGAGAAGAAAAAGAAGAAGGAAACGTGATAGAGAGGGGAAAGAGAGAGTTATTCTCATAGCCGTTGTATCGACCCGTCTAGCAGTGTAAATATGACGCTGCGCGCGGAGTGCGTCAGTGGTCGCTGCTTGCGCGTGTCTTGCGTGGGTTTGGAGGGGCGGCTGTGGGCGCGCAATGGGCTGGTGAGCCCACTGTGACAGGCGGACAGGTGCATTTCACGCTGAGATAGCATAGCACAGATGGTCCAGACAGTCTAGTAATTAGGCGGTATTAATCTATGTGATTGAACATACCATTATCGGTTCTTGTTCTTGATTGCGAAATCTATCAATTTAACGGCGATTATTGCTATTACACAGATCGTTATTCTGATTGGTTCATGGTCCTGGAACCAGAGAGATCAAGGTTTCAAGGAATTATATATAAAATTTTTCTTGGAATGTCCAAGTGAACGGTTTGGAGATGACTGATTTTTTGTGATGATTCCAACACTTTGAAAATAACAGGTAATAATAGTAAACAGCTTGCGAAATTCTTGGTAATGATGGGAAATGGGAAATGATAAATGATAAAAGGCTGACGTTGGAAGACCAACCAAAAACAGGTTATCAAAACGCTTTTGAGCAAATTTTAAATGAGGAATGAGGAAATTCCTCATAACGAAAAGAGGAAATTGTTCCAGGCGGTCTAGAGGGAGTTGGTATTTTTGGATCAATAGTTAAAATGACATGTGGTCATGAAAAAAAGTACAAGTGTCGTCCTTTCAAACTTCAACGTCACATGATAGAAGTGAGAGTGTCAGTTTTTCAATTTCATCAATATCATCAGTTTTTATCGTTTTTCGATCGAAAATTGGAAATTGAAACTGGAGAGTGTAAAGTTGGTTCGAGGAAACCCGTGGTTTTATGGTTTCGAAGATGATAAGAATCTGAGAGTTAAAAATAACCAGAAACTGCGCATAAAGAAGTTTCATTCAGTGAAGTAGCAAAATCAGCATTAATAAAAAGAAGTACTAGAATTATAGGGTAGAATGAACAAATTGAGGGACCAGCCGAAACGTGTTGAAAATTTGCCATAGAAATGGTTGAAAATAGGTGGTATTGCGGACGAAAATGAGGAAACGGTTGGTTTCAGTTGGGGGGTGGAAATGCTGAAAATCAAGTAGTCAATAGAAAATTCGAAAAAATTAGGGGGGAATGGTTTGACAAAATTGGTTTTCCTACATACAATTGACAAAAAAAAATAGTAGAGTTAAATTGGAGTTAGTGTAGTCAAGTTGGAGAAATTGGAGAAAGGGAAAAAAATTGAAATTTACATACAAAGTGACAAAAATAGGAGAGATTTAAGAAAAAAACTACTACAAAGCGGACAAGTGTGTTCCTATAAGTGGATGAGAAGGAGTTAGCTACCAGTGATAAAAAAAAGTGGGTGAACTACATGTTTTTGGTGATGGGGGAGGAGTGGGAGGGAACAACCGTTTAGTGTCTACATAATTCTGATAGGAAGAAGTCTAGGTACCAGGAAGTTGGGGGGTGGGAACAAGAATGCACATAAGTTAGACAAACAGAGGGTACTAAGGCGAGTCAATTTATACAAGAATAGTGGGGGAGGAAATAGAAGATTCTAGAAACCGGAAAGTGTGAAAAATAGTCCTACCGGGGTGGCCATTTGGTGTGGAAGTGTAAGTTTTTGAGAAGAGGATAGGGGAGAGGGGGGAAAAAATCAAAAATAGAACATGATAAGTTGGGAAGGACTACCTCGAGTAGAAGGAAAAAGCGGGAGAAGTGGAGGGGGGACACACGGGACGAAAATTAGAAATAGACGAGAACGTGACAACTCAAAGATATAAACGTGGTATTCAGAGACTATTCACACAATCAGAAGGGCGATTCTAAGGAGAACTCACATAGGAAATTGGAAGAAACATTATGCGGCCGAGGGGGGTGTATAATGGGAAGAAGAAGTCATTTTTTTTTGGAAGGGGGTTTTTTTCTTTTTTGAGAAAATTGCATAGCAAAAATAAAAGGTTCCGCGGCGACCTAGATGGTGTTAGGATGGGTGGGGGAAGAGGAGTTGATCTCTAGCAACAAGTTGAAAAATAAAATCGGGAACGATTCGGGCCTATCAAACACAATTTTGATGTATAAAGTGTTGATAAAGGGGGGAGCCAGGGGGGCAGTGGCTTCCCGAGAGGGTGATTACGGAGAGAAAGCAGAGAATACCGCGGAGAAGCGAAAGGTTTTCTAGTTGGAGCAAACTGGGCAGGAGCTTTGGCTATCGGATCCGGAACGGGAACGGTCGCGACCACAACGAGCACATGCTGGGGCACCAGTCTCGCAGTCATTCTGAAGAAAAGCGGAATAAAAGCGGGTCTGATGAAACAGTGATAGAAGGCCACTATACCCCGAAGATGTTGTATGGTGGGCTGTGCTGGAGGCTAGCCGACGGACGGATTCCTCCGTCGTAGCTCTCTTGCGGAAGATTGATGGAGAGCGGGGAGGACATCTGGACTTGCGGCATGAAATGCATCGGCATGATTTGAGTCTTCATCTGTTCAATGTGCGCCAACAAATTGCTTCTTTCCACCAATAGCTGGTTCTTCTCGCGTTCCTCAGCCGCGTAGCGTATCTTCCACATCTCCGCATACTGACGGGCTCTAGTGGCAATCTCTTCCAGATACTGACACTTCTCATTCAGATTGTTGAACTCCTTCTGTTTCTGCATATACTCCTCATATTCTCCGTTTTGATAATCCGATTGGAACTGAAACTTTGAACATTTCAATGAGCAATGTCTCCTGGAGTTGTTACCATGTTCGCATCAAAGTTGCTGCCAAAGATGTCAGACTGCTCTTGTTGTCTGAAATAGCTGCTTGCGAACGGATCCAGAGAAGCGTTGCGGACCGAATTCATCACTGAAAATATTCCTTGTTTCGCTTTGTTAGAAGGCTCACCATCATTGAACATACTGAATAGGGGCTCGTCGATTTGCGGAAGATCCAGGGACAGCTCGTCCATGGTCGGTAGAGAGGTGTCATTGACAACGTTGAATCCGCTATCCGAGCGACACAAGGATGTGTGGGAAACTCCCGGATCGATGGAAGAGAGACCTCCTCCGTTGAGCAGCATGTTTCTTTTAAGTATGTCTAGATGGCCCATGTTCAGAGAGTGAGTGCGCAGTCTTTGATCTCCGCGGCCCAATGGTTGGAACTATAAGTTTACGCTTAAACAAAGCTCATTGCAAATCCCCCTACTTCAAAGCTCCCCACAATTGGCGAGCGCTCGTATCCTGGTGCCTTCGGGTAGCTGGATGAAATTGAATCCGTCGTGGCATAGCAGCCTTGTTTGTTGATCGCAGTTCTCTTTTGAAGCACTGACGAGTAGCTCGGCGAGCCGTTGTTGATCGGCGACTCGAAACGAATTTGCTCGGTTGGAATGCTGACTGGAAACAAAACAAAATGCCACACTTTTTTCTGTTTATAATTAGACGACGCGCTTACATCCGTTTGGCGACGGGCTGCACTGCTCTTTCGGGCTCGCTTGAGTGCTTCCGACGTATGGATTTCGCGGCGCGTGAAGCTCAGAGTCGTGGTGAGCGAATGCGCAGAAGACTGCTCTTGGGCAGTAGCCATGCTGGAAATAACCTGAATTACTCTCGAAGAGCTGCTTCAGAATGCAACCTCCAACATGTCATTGCACTTGGTCGACTTGTAAATCTCCGGATGGAATTGCTGCTCAGTGCGTGTATGGCAATACTGACAGCCATCCCCGGCTTCACAAATGTCCGGATCCAGCCACTCATCGATTGTTTTTGCAGCTGGGCACGGCGTCGACCTGTAACGTTTGTTTGTGTGTGTGTGTGTGTGTGTGTGCGTTTCCAAAAAGTCAAAGTTTGATTCGACGGACGCTGTTTGCGGAAGGAAGAGGTGTTTGTCGAGAACTTTGACGCTTTGCTCCGCATTCCGATCTTCCTCACCTGTACTTGTAGACTGCTGGCGGGCGACGACGGTCCTTGGAGTTGTGGTAGAACGGACAGGCGTAGCCTTGGCGACAAAGACGTGCCGGTTTGCGGCACTGCTCGGTCTTGTAGCACGAGAGAACGTGGTCTTGGGCTGCAACTAATACAGACGTTTTGTGCATGTCTGAATAGCTTCTGGAGGTGTTTTGCCTTCTTGTCAGATGCCCTCGTGCCAATATGTCACTGCTACCAACTGAGTGCATCAAAACACGTCCATCCATTACTTCGAGAGCCGTTTTCCATTGTACCCTCTCCTTCCTCCTCGCTACGACCCCTCATTATTTTCCCTCCTGCCCCCTACCGCGCCCCCATTGTGTGTGTTCGTAAAGAGCGAGAGAGCACAGAAACTTGAGAGTTGGGCCTTGGGCCACTGGTCATGTGATAAACGCAAAAACATGACACGCAAAAGAGGGTCCTAGAGCCGCCGGGAGGGGAGAGAGCATGTGACCCATTTGATGTTTGGTATGTAATCCATCTTGAAGACGCGGCGGCGAGCAACAAAAAAAACGCGTGTTTGCATTAAAAAATCTCACTAACAAGGATAGAGAAAATGGGAAGAGGAGGAGAAGAAGGAGGCGATGTTATCTGGAAATGCCATCCACTGCTATCTTCTAGTGGAATCTTCGTTTTTCTAGCAAAACGGCCAACAAAACAGGAAAACAACTCACAGTGCCATTGTGGGTCTTCAATCACAAAGCTGGTTTTATCGCGGCCCTCGCCGTCGACAACAGTCGAAAACCCGACTTCATGTTGGTCGAACTGAAGAACCGATTGGTAACTGGTTTTAGGGGATGACTTCGATACCATCGGCGGGCGGATGTCGTGTGCTGTATGAGCAAATGCACAGTGAGCACCGTTCTGGAATAGAGAAGGATTTAGCGGAGTTGGATCTGGAGCTAGGAATAAGTGGAGTGGCGGGAGGGAATCAGAATAAATTTTCTTGTTTTCAGGCCGAGACATCCCTAGAATAATGGGGGGGGCGTAACTGGGTGTCACTCGAAAACAACGGGTGGAATCGTATCACGAATTTACAGGTGATGGATGGAAATCGGGCTGGAAAGCAAAACAACCCGAATTATGTTCCCCTAGTTCTAGGAACGCCTGCCTTCCGGAAATCGGTTAGAAAATGGTACAAACCTTGACGCACTGCCCCCGGGCGTCAGTTGGGTGCACACATTGTGCGGTTTTGTAGTAGCGTAGGTGATACTTGCGTTCCACGTCGCCAGATACTCTATGAAGAAATATACAGCTGGAAAGACGAAGATTATTCATATCAATGCTTCTGCCGGCTTACTCGTCCCCATCCGGACATATTCCGGTGTTTTCGTCGTATTTGTCACAGTAAATGTCGGGAGAATAGTTGAACGAGCCATCGCTTCTCTTCACTGGCCTGGAATAAAATGCTGGGTACCGAGGGGTGTCTGGGGCTTCTCGGGGGAAACCTTCGTCTCCTCTGATTCGCAAAATGCCACTTGAAACAAGTGAACGGTCGGTGTTGCTGACACTGGTGTTGCTTGAACAGTGGACATGCTTCTACTCGAAACTCGCTTAGATAACTGAAAGAATCCCTTGTTGTAAACTTCATAACCCCTAAATACATTCCCCCCTCTCCATTTACACTCGATTTGTTTGCCCGCGAGCACGAGTACCAAAAACTCTCCGCGTGATATCTTTACACACTCCTCCCTATTCCAAAAGCATAAATTTCGCGAACAAGACAAGTAAAGAGTAAACACATCTGTTTTCGTTCACTCTCGTCTTCTTTTTCCCTCTTTTGCGGCGCGAAAGAAATTGGTGACGACAGATGGGAAGCGAGAATCGAAAGTGCTGATAAGATTATGAGAACTGATTGTGTGTTTGTATCAGAGACCAGCCGGGAGGACTAGTCAATTGTTTTGCCATCTGTTGGCTGCAAAATTGTCGCTCTTTCTCTCTCACCCTCTTCCATTCCGAATGTTTTCAAATTTGCAAGGTGGTTCCTGTCATATGACTTGTTATTCACTCCATCAACATTTCAATGGCAAGGCCTGGCTCGTCCGCCCTTTTTTCCTTTATTCCCATTCAAATCTTTATGTCACACCACGTGCTTGACGTCATCCGCTAGAGAGGAAAGAGGAATGGGTTTTGAACAAAGGAAACATGGAAGAAAGATACCTACTTGAATAAAATATTCTTTGGTATGCATGAAATATGGATAAAGGGAGGCAATAAGAGGGAATGGATGAAAGCGGGAGGAGCGAAGCGAATCTGCCAGATACTGTTTACCTATGTGAAATTTGTCAAAATTGAAAAACAACTGGGATTCAAAATTGAAAAACAACTGGAACAACTGCGCTCCACGGCACTGAGACTGGCTAGTATTCCAAAGTGACGCTGATCGGATTTTCGTTCGGTTTTTCCCGTGGTGGCTCTAATTTCTCATGTTCTCAGCATGCTGTCTGTCAGATTTAGACATCTTCATGGATGTTCTCAAGATTCTGGTAAAAACCCTCGGAATTCGACAAAACCAATTTTCCAGGTATTCGCTCCCTTTTGCTAACACTTGCCCCAACCGGTTCCTTCAGTGAATATCGAACTTCCCTCCCACTTTCATTGCCCGTCACTGACCAACAGAGTCATGCGGATATTGGTAAGTGAGCATGTCGGCGCCGGAGACGCAGCGGTGTCTAGAAGCACGCAGTTCGGCGGAGGTAGCAGAGAGGTTAAAGTGGGCGCCTAGTGGTAAACAAGCGCGGCGGCCGTCGGTTCCCGTCCTTCTGACGCTTGGAACGTGTACAATGTGAAAAAAGGGAAGCCGCGGAGGGCCCCGGGTGGCAGGAGGCAGACGCACGAGAGAAGTGAACATATTTTGCATTCGAGATGAATGAAATGCAATAGATTTTCGCAAGGAGCCAACACACACACACGCACACAACGCAAACTCACTGCTGATGGCTGGTTTTCTCTTGTATAAAGCTGTCCGATGACGACGACGAATTCTGTTGTTGGCCACCAATTCCTACTGAATTCTGCCGCTGATTCTCTGTCATCGAGTGACGTCGCGAAGGCGGATGGCCAGCGTTCAACACAAACGTCTTCGGATCGCTATCACTCCGGTTCGATTCTGAAAGTTGAGAGGAAATGATCAGGTGTTCACCGAAAAATGTCGTTCGCCGAACAAACTGGACTGGAACTGAACAAATTATCTCGTCGAATGGGGACGCTCTTTTGCAGAAAAAAAGTGACGTAAAAAAACTGTACAGTCTCCATCCCCCATCCACACCCGCCCCTAAACGCTTCGCACCGCCCGTTTGCCACCTCACATCACTTTGGGTACTCTTTCTGGCGGCCGGGGGGCGAGGAAGAAAGATGGAACGACCTGATTTTGATTCGCGCGTGATGTTTACGCTGGGCAAGCAACATGCATCTATTGCAGTTTGGGCTGCCAAAAAACTGACGATATGGGGCGAGCGACGAGGGGTGGGGGGAGAAGAAATTCAGATAAAAAACTCCACGAGAGCAAAGAAATTTGTTGCTGACGAGGCGGGCGAGCAAGAGAACTCGGGAAAAACGCGGGGCGGCCAGGTCATGGGTTCTCTGGACGGAAGTGATGATTTGGAGGGGATAAAGCGGAATAACTAAGTGAGCCGCGAATTCCTCGGCTTCAGAGAGTTTTCTGACATAAACGTGATTAGCGAGAAGGCTGTGGTGGTCGAGTTGGTTAGTTAGTTTTTCAGCACGACTTCGTGTGACATAAACGCGTTGTTCAGCTGTCTCAATTACCTAAACGTTTTGGCTGGAAGGAAGAAGAAGTAGAAGGAGAAGAGGAGGGGAAGAGAACGTCGCTGGGTTATTGAAAGCAGCCAATGGCTTCTTCATCTCAAGTCGGACATTATCCTTTTCCACACGATCAGGTCTTGTTTGTTGTGTTGTTCCAGGCAGTTTGATCCGATTGTCGGCGTCGGCGTCGATCGAAAATTGACAAGTGATAGGGGGGGGGGCGATTCTTGGAGAAGTGGTTCCAACTGGTAAACGGCTTGGATTAGGCGGGAATCACACAGAGGGTGTCAAAGCGGAGTGGAAGACGAACGAGGAAGAAGAAGAAGGAGAAGACGACGAAGTAGGCGGAGTTGGAGAAGGAGGAGAAGGAGAAGGAGAAGGACATTAAGAAAATGAAGAAGGAAAAGGAAAAAAGAACAGAATAAGAAGAAGAAGAAGAGGAGGAAGAGGAAGAACACGCGAACACTGCCCCCGAAACAAATGGGACGCGAGGGGGGAGAGGTCTTGGGTCGCTCAGGGTGGGATGCCTTGTGACCGACCCAAACACCCCCCTAGCAGCGCGCGAGGCCGAGGCGGCGAGGCGAAGAGGTATTGTAGGAATTGGTGAGCGCGCCTCACAACGAGACGCCGCGCCACAAACACACGCATCTTATTCTCCTTTTTTCTTCTTCTTTTTCTTCTGCTCTTCCGCCGGCTCTCAGCGATCAGTGAAGCCCGCCGGGGGCCCCCCGACCCCCAGCTCTCCCTCTCTCCCTCTCTTTCAGCTGCTCGGGCGTTCTTTCGTTCCTCGAGCCTCCCCCCTTCGACTATTCATACTGCGTACTATTTGTGAAGCTTTTCGAGCGAGCAGGCAACTCGGCCAGCAGGGGTCGACACGGCACACACACACACACACACACGCAAAAAAACACAGGCAGAGAGGGGGGAGGAGAAGCAGGAAAATATTTGCGAAACGAGCTATTTCTACATTTTTGGGAAACAATTGATCATATTTCACTCCATGTTCTCAGGTTTTTTCTTCTTCCTCTTTTTCTGTTTTCCAACAGCTGAAAATCTCCAGAGAGTATGGATGACGGAATTTTTCAGAATCTCCTACGGGACGAAAACAAGAACGAAGAAATATGGTCGTTTTTCTTCAGAGCCGAAGCCATAAAAAGCATTTCTACGAAGTCACCATAAAAATGTCAAACTTGGGCATAAAAACAGCGAATGAACTTCTCAGAAGGGTAGTAGACACGAAGAATTCCCTAATGAGATCAGAAATCATGCGGGTGATGTGGTGCGTTTCCTAGAATGCTGGGGGAAGTGTAAATCTGAACAAAACTCGCGTGATCGCAGAAAAAAGCGTTTCTGCGTTTTCCAACAAGCTTAGAAGGGAAGAAGAAACGCGGGGCGAAAAAGGGGAGAGGGGGGGAGCTCGCAAAAAATGAATGCGACGCGCACATTCATTCTATGAAATCGGCTTTTTGCGAGCTCGAAAACACTGCATAATTATAGCGTTCGGCATGGTTGGCATGGGCTTCGCGAGTGAGGCCGAGGTTGAAAATGCGAAGAAGGGAAGGCAGGCGGGAGGCGGGGCAGATTAGAGAAAACCTTCGGGTCATAAACACAGCTGGGCTTCCTTCTTCCGGTTGACAAGTTGGCCGGGGCATTCGACGAGTTATGGAAAGAGAGAGAGAGGGAGCCGCTAGGAGTCCAAGAGTGTGTGGAAAACGACGTGTTCATGGCGGAGGATGAGCTCACGTGACTATGTGCTCGACGAGATCACGCGCTCTGTTGCGTCGGCTAACATGGATATTTGCTACGACTTTGGGAAAAAACATTCGAATGTGCCCATGAGTGGACAGCCAGCGGGGAGTAGAAACTGATAGGGGGAAAACTGAAGAATAAAGAACAGAACGCTCTACATGTCTGTACATGGAAATGAGGAACATTTGCGTTATTTCGCAACACTCTAATGATGATTGCCCGCTTCAACTTTTGGTCAGTCGAAACATCAAACTACGTGTATTAGTGTCCGATTGTGATGGTGACGGAAAAGGTTGCAAAACAGTGGCGGTTTTTATTATTATTCCGAAGGAGAACAAAACTAACCTTCATCCGCTCGGGAGGATAATTCCATCGTTTCGCGGTGGTTGGGCGCCGATGGAATTGGTGTTGTTCAGGGAGGGGGTTTCGATCTGAAGGAACTTTGTTGATTTGTTTGTTTGTCACGATGAGAAGAAGAGGGGTAGAGAAAACGAGAGAATCGGGCGAAAACGTGTGGAGCGAGAATCGGAGGTTATCAGTGACTTCTTGAGAAAGAAGGACTGTAGAAAATGAAGCACAAACTCGCATGTGACGCTGGAAAAGTAAATAAATAACTTTTTTATCGTTTTCTGCTTTTTTTCAGAAAGTCGTGAATGTCAGTTCTACCTAAACGGGCTGATGGACGAATGATCAACATGGTGAGGGGAATGTTCATCGTCACGAGTTTTTTGATCAGAGAGTGGAAGAGAATGGACACAGAATAGGGGAGAAAAACTAGTCTGGTATGTTGGGCAAGACAGTTCCCGGGGTGTAGTAGGAGAGGCACTTCTCTTCGATCCTATTCAAGAGACTTGTTTTGGGACTGAAATAGACCGACCATCCTAGCCAGCCAACCGGGAGAGAACACAATATGGCCGAATTAGAAGAAGTTAGGTGTGCGGCGAAATAATCAATGTTCAAATGGCCAATCATGCGTGCTCGAAAGTTGTTTTCGACTCGAGATTGATAACCAGCTGTCATTGTGGAGGTAAACGAGCACATATTGATAAAGGTATTCGGGGGAGTATTGAAAATCAGATTCACTCATTCCCGCCGTGATGTCGTTTAAGCTAGATAAGCGTGGACTTTGAGTTAGTGGAAGAGCGAGGATTAACCGTGGAGCCACCGGCGTGAAATTGGTGGAATGGATGGATGGCACGGAGAACGAGAAAAAAAAATGAGAAAGGGAGAGAGAGAGCAACTGAAATGACTTTGATATTCTGCTCACCGCTCAACTGCTCGTGTTGTCTAGGAATATTGCGAAATGGCGACTCTCAAAAACTTTTCGACGGACGTCCAATTGCACTTTGAGGTGTTGACAAGCAGCTGTCGCTTCTAGAAGATCTCTTGGAATTGATCAGTCTCACGTGGTAGATCACTTGGGGGGGAGATTTTGATCTAGGTGGTTCTTCTGAGAATCTGAACCAAGACATTTAGGATTCATCTGCTAATGAAGAAGGGAAAAAGGGAAAAAAGGCTACGCTTCATTTATCATTTGCATTTCGATGTTTACCCTCTATATTCTATTTCTAGTTCCAGGAAGTTCTACCGAATAGTGCGCGTGAATAGGTAGGTGGAAAACGTCTGAGCAAGACGGAACTCAAAGACCTATTTGGCTGGCGGTTTTTCGAAAAATATGGAAACAAAACACGACAGACATTGTGTCGATGCAAGGAAGCGACGACAGCTGAATCACTGAATAACTGATCGAATTGAATAGACGATTATTTTTGGCATCTATGGAAAAGGAAGAAGGAGAGGAGGAGGACAGGGGGAAGAGCTGGGGGGAAAACATCAAAGGACATGTTGACACGAGGCGCTGGTTTTGCAGAGCATTCTCTGGCTGTAACTCACTCGAATTTTGGGCTGGTTTGGGCTAGTGAAGCTTGACAAACACTGGCTGGGCGGGGCCAAAACCCATGGAACGAGAAGGAGAGAAGGAGAGAACGAGCAGGATCACATGATTTTTCTGCGAACAAATTTGAGCGTGAATGTGAATAACTATGAAATTGGATTTCTTTTTCTCTATAATTCACCAGAATGAATGAACAAGTCGTTTAGAAGAAAACTGGGAAAACAATCAAAGAATCGGTAGTTCTGAACGAATGCCGACGACCTTTTGAGACAGAGACCGGTTCGGGAATGACCGTCGGTTTGGGCCAAAGTGATCACGAGGAGTCTTAAATAGGGGAACAAAACAAAAATAGCTGGAGAACACGGTTTCATGTCATTGGTTTTTAATCTGTTTGTGACCGTTTTTGAGATGGTTTCAAGTCGTTTCAACTAGTCGAAAGGGTCTTTTAAAAGTGTACGGTAAGGCGGCAGGTGAAGAAAGCGACCGACACAACACTTCTGCACTCCATTAAAAGTAATGTACTCCTATCAAAAGAAAAGGTTCAGTGTTCCTCAAACAGTACACGTTTGAATTCTCCCAACTGATCCGCACACCACGGGACATGGGGCGGGAGAGGATAATGAGCGGCTAGACCTTTCTTCCATCCGTTCGGTCAGCTGACCTCGGTCGCCTAGCAAGTGACGTCACTCGAAAACATATGGTTCCCAAGGCGAGGTTAAGAAATAGTGTTTGGCGTATCTTTACCACTAGTTTCTATTTGCCCACAGAAGCGTTATCTGTAAAAAGGGAGGTTGAAAAATGGCGTGTTTCTGAGGGGAGCACAGTTGAATAACAATGATATTGAACAGAAATGAGCAAGAGCTAACAAAAGGGGTGGGTGAGCACAAGCAAACACGGGAGGTTGGGAAAATAGGACTGTATGGGAGAACTCGGCACTGTCGACTTTATAGAGAATTGTTTTCGTGCTAGCTCCATAGAACGTTTTTGAGAGATGTTCGTTGGAGTCTACGATACAATTGGGGGTGAAGTACAAATAGTAATCCGATGGACGTTCTCGATTCACCAGATGATGGGTTTTTGAGAAGACTAATTCCTTTCAAATCCGCTAGATGTTTCAGCTCTTGAACATTTTATTCCAATACATCATACTAACGGAATGAATCAGAAAACTCTATGACAGGATGAAAAGAAAATAAGGAACCAGTTAGTATGTCCTGGATTTAAAAATAAAGAGGGGTATACGGAAAAAAGGACATAGCAAAGACAAAGATCATGGGAATCCACAGAAACGTGGCAAGTATATGCATAGCGTGTGTTTTGTGTTAGCGAGAAGAAAAAGGAGAGGAGTTGCCTATATTGGAGGGTAGGAGAGGACTTACAAGTAAAAACGGGGGGAAAAGGAGAAAAATATGAAGAGAGCTTAATAGCATGGTTGAAAACGGATGTTATACTTCAATGCGGCGGTTGGAGACTGGTCAAGAGGGGTTGGGGTGCTCACAACGTTTGGTTTCCATCTGCCTTTTGATTGGAGCTACTTCCGTTGACATAGGCGTCCACCTTGGCGGCGAACCGTTTGTTGTTGTGCCACTGATTGATGACACGTTGACGGGCTTCGTCTTTGAGGTGTTTGGAGATGGCCTCTCTGGAAGAAAGATTGTTGTTCGAAGGATGGAGAAGGTAGCGGGAATTTAGAAGCTTTGTATAGCATGTTTTTCATATTCTTCACCGCATAGTTTCTAGAATGTCCGATGTGGAAGCTTGAAAAATTGCTCACCTTGACGGGGAAGCTCTCGGAGTTCTTGGCTCAGCGGCCTTTCTCTTCAACCACTCACGGAACGCCGCTTCCGCATTGTCACGACGCTCCTTGTCCTCTTCCTCGAAATCCTTGACACGTGGACGGTTCATACTCTGCAAGACCGAAAAAGTTGGAGGGGGAGAGAAAGCTTTGAAATGAAAAATGATGACAGTTGAGACAGATAGTTTGTGTATAGAATGCGAGACACTTTGCAGTTGGATAGAGGGCAGCTCGGCAGATTGCGAACATCAAACAGTCCGTGTGTTGCACTGTTTCCACAGCATTCCTCGCAGTTTTCAACAATACACATTGGAAAACGTGTCATGTACAACTTTTCTATGGCAACAACAGTGGCTGTTATCAGCTGCTAATCAGTGTTGGAAAGTGCACATTACGGGCGAATGCGGGAAAAGATGCGCGGCGTGTTGATGGGGAAAGATATGGGGTGTGGGGGGAATCAGGAAATAATTCCCTAGAGAGCGCATGTTCATATTATAATTGTGACGTTAGAGGATTTGTGGGCCGGAGGAGCGTCTTCTCGCGGGTTTCTCGATGGTTTTCAACACGAGAGAAGCCGCGGAAAGGGAGAGAGAAAAAAATGAAAGTGGATGGAGGAAGCGGGGAGGAAAGAACTTTTCAACGTGTTACAACACAGAAAGAACGTCAAGTGGACAATGGCAATACCGATTCTTGAGACTGTTTCGAAAAAGAAAGAGAGAGGGGATTTTTGTAAAGTACGCCAATTGACTGGGGGCATTTTTGGTCGGTCGCTTCGCAAACCTGAATCATTGATTTTTTCAGTTTGAGTCAACCGCGAAATGCAGAACCAGAATATGTATGAATGCATATTATGCAGTGTTAGTGTGTGGCAAACGGAGAGAGAGAGAGAGAGGGGAAGACACAACGGACTGGACGGGAGGCAAGAATCGAATTTGAAATTAGTGAAGCGACCGCATAAGCGACTAGGTTTGCTCTATTGTGTGTTCGTCGGCAAGTTGAATTATACATGTGGCTGGCCGGGTGGCCCTACCTGGTGCGAATGATGAGAAGCAGATGTGGGAGAAACGTCTTGGTTTTTCGGTGGATTGATGGGAAGGATTGACAAAGAAATTATAGGTTGGGGAGGTGAAAAATTGAATGGAAAGGAAAGGAGCTAGAGAAAAGCTAGAAAGCAGCTGCCGATTTCCCTCCGACGTCATGGGATTTAGGGGATTTCCTTTTTTTCCAGAGAGGTGACAACAGAGTAACTAGGGAAGTGGAAAATGTTCAAAATCGGAAGCGAAAAACAAATGCAATCCTAATTAGAGAACGAGTGAAAAAACGACACGATGATCAGATGACCTCGATTAGGCGAAAATTGAGACTTGGCGAGTGGAAAAATTCCTCGCCGGTTAGTCATTGACACACCCAAAAACACTGGGAGGCTGAAGAACAAGAAGACGTCGCGACCCGCACTTTCACACCTTTGTGAAGCCTTTTATGGTCGTTCGCCTCTTGCCCCGCCAACCCTTTCTAATGTAGCCCCAAAATGCATGTGCGTGTCTGTTTGTGTGCAGAACGGCGGATAGATCGTGTTTCCTCCTCATTTCCTTCATAATGAATCGTCTAATAACAAGGTGGATATGGTGTGTGGTTGGCAGAAATGACGAGTTCCAAGAAGCACAGGGGTTTTTTTAAGGGGAATTTGAAAGTTCTCATGTTTCCTTGAAAACCGGAAAACTTAGAACGTACGGCCTCGGAATGGTGAGAGGAAGTGAGTAAGAGAGAAAAAACCGAATGTGTATGTTTGTAGTAGTAGTAAAAACGCGGGCGAAAAAAAAAGAGGGGCACAAAATCGGAAGTCGCGATGGGAGCGCCGAAATAAGACAGATAGGGTGGACTTGCCTTGCTTCTTGGCGAGCGAGCCGATTGGGTGAGCTGCTGTGTCGACATTTCCACTTGCGGGTCGCGGCTCCACGAGTTGCTCCTTGGAGTTGCTCCTCCGATAGCCACCGACTGTAGAAGTTCGTCGAGTTTGGAGCGGCGGGCCACGTGTCCGCTGTTGATCTGCTGCTCGAGCTCATCCGTCATTCTTGAACAATCGCGTGCCGGAGATGGGAGTGGACAAGAGAAGGCTGCAACAAAACAACACTCTTCATTTTTTGTTGTTGTCAAGAATAGAGAGAAGAAAAGACAAGGAGAAGAGTTTTGGGGGGGGGGGGGGGAGGGAAAGGGAGTAGAGTAGTCGGGTGAACTTGTGAAAGCGAATCATGCAACATGCGGAAACCAGTGGCCACTTATGTGCTTCTTTCTCACATTCTCTTTGTTTCCTCTGAGCCTTAAAGCTTTTAGAGAGCATTTCAGTTGGAATTGAGCGGAATCGAGGCGAAACCGAGCGAAATGAGAGGGTTGGGGAGGAGAGAGGCACATTTAGGCGTTGTACCTCTGGAAAAGTTTAATTAAAGCCGCCTGAGCCCTCTGCTAACGCATCAAACGGCAGAGAAGGGGGACCGGGGAGGAGAGAGTGCGTTAGCATCGATTTCACATCACAATGGCTCATTGGGGAATTCACGAGAAGAGGGTTCTTCGTGTTCTTTTCTTTTCACGCGAAACGCTTAGTCGGGGGGAAAAAGCAGCTGGGAGCTACTGTGGGCTATCTATGAACGATTATGCAAATCGGGATCCGAATGGGTGACAGATTAGATGGTAGTGTCAACGGGTTCAGTGAAGAATGGGTGTTTGGAACAGAAGAACAAGAAGAGTGAAAAGAGAGGAGTGGATTACATCGAGGGATTAAAAAATAAGTCTGACTACAGTTGGAAGAGTTATGAAATACTTGGAGCGTTTTGCGAACAGCTCTACTCTCGACTTTAAAATTCACACCATTTAGGGAGGGAAAAGAAAGATGAGCATCAAGCGATGACATATGGCGATGGAAATGAGAAAATGAGCGGAAATGCGGAGGATAGATGGAGAAACACGAAAGAGAACCAGCGTTTGTGGGGTGGTGAGCACAAATACATGGTAGCGTCTGGGGGGCGACAGCTGCCCCCGTTTTCTCCGAAGAAGGACCTCCAGTACGAAATTATCGGGACGAGTCGTCCGAGGGGTATAGGGCTATACAACAAAGATATGGGGGGAAGAAGGAGAAGAAGAAAAGGACAAGGCTGTTGGGCTGCAGAAGCGGAGCGAAATTAGAATGGAGGCTTAGAATAGGGCTGCTACTCTTTTTCTCGTCCTTTTTTCGTGTGTTCGTTGATGTTTTCTGAGTGTGAGTGTCTGTAGGGACTTGGAGCACTGGAGCACATTTCGAAAATTGGTTAGTAAAAGCTAGGGCCAACGCCAGAGCCAAATCCCGTGGATGGGGGGGGGATACGGGGGCGGAATGGGATATAAATCAAGAGAGCAATAAAGGAAGTTGGCTATTTACTGAGTGAAGCGGAAAAGGGAGTAGAGGGCCCCTGACAAACGGATATTGACACCGGAGAAAGGACAAGCGTTTTTGAGTGAAAGGAGCAAACGCGGCCGTAATGGCTTTTCCTGGAAGAATAGAGCAAAAACAGAAAGAGCAGAAACAAAACGAGTAGCTAGAAGGGTTTATAAACTATCCTTAAGGGAGTTGTACATGTTCTTGCTGTTGAGAATTTGGTGGATGAAAAGGAAAAAGAGCAGTGTTAGAATGTATTGATACACCAAAGAAATGGAGAGAAAGAGAGAAAAGGGGACCACTCTAGAAGCGAAATTGAACAAAAATTGAAATCCATACATATCAGTTTACAAAAAAGCTCTTCACAAACAACAAATAAGAGCATGGCGGCTGCTGCGCTCACTTTACATTTCATTTCTTCCTCTTCTTCTTCTTCTTTTTCGGGTCTGGAGGACTGAATAGAGTTAGAGTCACATGAGCGGGAGAGGCGTGTGGAGGAGCCGGAGGCTGTTTGAAACATGCCAAATTATGGTAATTAGAGAGGGCGGATGGGAAAAAACGGCTCAGAAAGGCCGAAAGTCGGGTGTTTCAGGGGGAAATGGGAGAGGAAGACATGAGTGACAAGGCGAGCGAAATAGACAAGAAACGGGTGAATACTCCCGTATAAAGAGAACATAAACATCCTTAGATTATCGAAAAAAAAATATTGATATGTCGGAAAAATGTGTTCCAGGTAAATAGTATCGGATGCTATCGAAATGGCACCGCAACCGAGGAGAGCTCTGCCGGAGAATCATTATATCTCGAGATTGATAAGAGATATCAAAAAGTTATCAATTGCAAATTTGTAGTCCTAGTTGTAATCTACAAGTTTTCTGTTGACAACTTTCTGATATCTCTTATCAATCTCGAGATATAATGGTTCTCTGTTCAATGGTCGATGATTAGACAGCAAAAAGTACAGAACTCTTAAAAAAAAGGGCAAAAAACTGATATTAAAGTGAAAAACATAGTAAGAACATTAAAACAGCTGATGAAATATGACCCAGTTAGAACCGGCAAGACAGTGACACAAGGCCTCAAATGACAAGGAAATCCTTCGATCTTTCACACAATTCTGACTTTCACACGTTTCCTGCTCCCATGTACATACATCGATAACTTCCTTCTCCAATTCCCTAGCCCCTGAAACATTTCCCCTTCCCCAACCACTTTTGTGTCACTTCCCACTGATCATAGATTCAATTTCGACGATTCACAGCTGTTGCTTGAAAATCGAAGAAAAAGTAGTCCCGAAAAACCAGTGTCACACCATTACGACCGTTTTGTGTACGTCTTCTTGAAGATTTTATCGCAAAGGGAGACGAGGTGTCATGGGAAATTGAAACTTTGGCAATCTCACAATGTAAATTTAAAATAGTTATTCAGTTATTTTTAAACGTGTCAGGAGTTTTCTAGATTCCTATTTAAACCCTTCACACTGCCCGGTAGCCAGCAAAGAGTCATCTATTGTACATACAGTAGTCCAGCTGCTAATCCACTACCCCAACAATTACGTAATTCCGTCTCCCGCCGATGTGTTCCTTTGCTCTTTCCGTTCCTCCTCTCACCCCCCAAAAACGTGGTGAGGCTCTCTTCCCATCCGTCATGCTGTTGCCGCTGCACCACCTAAACTGCTCTTGAGCCCATGTTTATACAGTCGTGCTCTTGCCCTTCACTCTCTGCGTCTCCCTATTATGAAGAGAAGCCAACCGTCCCGTCATCAGCGACGTCATGTTTTCCTCTCATTTTCTATGTTTCCGTCAGTGTTGCTTCGGTGTCATCTGGCGGGTGAAGGAAGTGGTAAGGTAACAAAGTGAGGATGAATTCGATGCCATCCGCCAACACCCTGTCTAGTTTCCTTTCGTTCTCAACCGTTCGACAGAATGCCATGTATCGTGTTTCCGCGTGAGACGTCTGCGTTTCGCAATTACACTGTCTTTCCGACAAAAAGAGCGGCCTTTCCACCTGGAAGCTCATGTCATCGGCAGCCACTTCACTTCAATTCACTTCCGAAAACCATTCAACCCACCCTCATCTTCTTGACTTTCTCCTCTTCGCCGTCTCTTTTTGTAAAGATGGCATTGAACTTTTTGAATTTTCCCGTGTATCTGCTATCTATCGGCGAATGAGAATGAGAATGAATAAGGTCGTTACGTTTTAGAGCTTCGAAGTTTCAAACAAAGCGTTAAAAAAAGTTGATTCGAGTTGAGCACACAATAAAGTGGAAAAAAGTCAAAAACGCCCGCCTGCTGTCATGCTAATCAGTTATTGACTGTTTACTTTAAAACTCTTTATCACTGTGTCGCTCACACTTCTCAAACTCTTCCCCCGCCGTTCAATTGACTTACTCCCACTAGACATTATTCGAAACTCCATTATGATTTGCTCGCCGTGGTAAGTCTTCCGTCAGAAAATTACCCATATCTGTTCGTCTCTCCTCCTCCCTCTGTTGCTAAGAATTGACAATAACACAAACGAACGCAATGTGCACCATCTGGCGGTATTCACCCTACGCTGGCATTCCTGTCCGTCTGCGTCTCGCTTCCTCTCTTCCCACCATCGCCGTCGCCGCCAACAACAAATTCAAATGGTGCTGGGCTGCTTGGCGCCGGTTGATTTATCGCGTCCGCACCAACACGTCACTTTTCCGTTTTATCTTGTTTCCTACGTTCTTAATTTCCTCCGAAACTAATGACTCATTCATAAGGCTTGGGAATACTCAACGGTTTCGGCTTCCTGACAGAAATTAATGTTTCTTTTGGAAAACCGCTTGGAAACGTGTCCAGTTGCCCCTGTTATTGTGGAAGGCCCTGCCAGGGGAAGGACAATAGTGGATACCTATCGCACTTGTCCAGTAAGTACCTAACGTCCACTTATCTTCATTCCTCGCCCGTTCTTTTCTCTTCCCCCCCCCCCAAATGGTGCGAACGAGTGAACATTCGCAAAATGAGGCCAATCACCCAAAAGGGAGGGTTTCATATTGTTTATATCAGTGCCTCTCTCACGCGCTAGACTTCCAGGAACCGGTTCATTTCATTCAAATCACTCATTTTGCCCGGATAGGATGAAGCCATACACCCCTTGAAGGTGAAAGAATCCCCCTCTCTCTCATCGCCCCCACCCTGTATCTGACACCTTTTTACTATGTGTTCGGGCAGAATGTTTTGTGTGTATGTATGTCTCTGTGTCTGTTTGGATGCGAGTGACCTATGCAAATTCTTTATCCATATCCGAAATCTCTCTGCGTTTCTGAATATTCTGCGTACTTCTCCTTCTCCTTTCGAGAACGGGGCGCAGTTCGAGGACAGTACATTCTTCCGGACGCATAACGAATCCCCCCGCACCTTCTCCGATCTAGGTCTCTTTTTATCTTACAAATAGGGAGAAGAGAGGGGAATCAGACTATCCACGGTCATCCGGCGGGTAATTAGAAAGTCTGGTTATTGTCATTAGTGGCATACCATACCATACCATACTTGTGTTACCCGAACAAGAAAACAACACATCAATCGGAATGAACGCTTTGGCAATCGCATTCGCTACATTATTGTTTTCTCCTTTTTGAATTTGCCAAACTTTCTTGAATTCCGTCCGTCTTGTTTCACTTACTCTCCATGTCCCCTCCCCCGGCTTCTCCAAGCTTCCCCCGAGTGCCTCTGGTTGCCTTTGGTTTCCAGCCGGAGCCCAAACAACGTGCCTGCCTGTTGTTTCGATTCGTGTAATCCTTCTCGCCCGCCATTCGCTTTGCTCTCCGTCGGTCAATCACACGATGTACCGGGCGGAGAACGGACGCATCGCTTGTAAGCCGCCACCAGCCCCACTCGCGGCTCAAATCCTCCCTCCCCAACTCCTCCTCCTTTCCCTTTTCTCCGCGTCGTTCTTCTGTTGTTTTTAAAACTGTATGTCTTGCAAACAAATCGTGTTTACAGGCAGGATGCTCCTCCGCGTCCATTGCCGTCGGCCGCCGCGCGTTGCTCGAATGAACTTTCTCCCTCCCTCTCTGTTTCTGTTTCTCATCCTGTCCTCCTGTTCGCTGTGTGTGTTCAACTCATTGTCAGCTCTATTTCCTTTTCTGTTTTTGGTGTGTTCTCCCCCAATGAGAAATGCTTCCGCGCGCTCGCGCGCGCAACCGTCGCCGAAAAAAAAAACCGCTGGTCAGCGGGAATAAGAACAATTAACACGATCCTCAGTTGGCACTGGCGCTTTTTCTATTCTTGGATTTTCACGGCATAGTATCCATTTTCAGTTTCCAAACTAGAGAAAGAGATGTTTTTCCGTCAAGTGCCAAGCTGAATTTCATTAGTCCTTGACATAACGTTCCTCTTCCTCTAACCTCCAATTACAACTCGCATAACAATTACCGTATTATACAATCCATGCGTTCCCCTCGCCAATTTACATTTCATCGTCTCCCCTTTCGTCCGTCCAAACTAAAAAAACGTTTCGTCACAAACAATTCAACCCATCGGAACCAGTCGAACAAAGGACCACTAACCTTGTTGTGTTTGCCAAAAGGTTCTTCTTTCACGTTGTGTGTGGGTTAGGTAACACTCCAGCAACTTTTCTGCAAAACGAAATGGGATGAAGTGGTCGCTTGAAAAATTCAGCAGCACCAGCACTTCAGAAGACGCTTTTTGTGGGAGCCTTTCCCACTCTTGCATGCCGGCTCCAAAATCAGGTCATTTAGTGGCGGTTTAGTGTTTGCATAAGTGCGCCCCGGAGGACGATTAGGCGTACTGTTCCCTCTTTCTCCTCCAACCCGCTTTTGAACATTTTCGAATTCGATTTTGCTATTCTTCAAGGCGTTGGCATGTCCTGACGTCTTTGAAGCCACAGACCATAACGGCTTCATGCTCAAATGACCTTCCCCATAGTGATCATTCCCCATCTCGCTTTGTTTCCTTCATCTCTTCCATCTTCTTCCATCTTCTTCCTCCTCGAGATTTCTATTCATCAAAGAATGTTGAAAAGGTGAAGGCCGTTTTCAATTAGCCGTCCAGCTAGGATTATCCCGTATTTAAGGGTAGACAACACTCCCAATCAAGCAGGCACCTATGACTAACCTGCCATTGCATTTCGAAAATTTCCCCCTCGACATGCCTATTGATAATTGCAAAACAGTCACACTCACCGTTATCAGCTCCTCCTGCTCTTTCTCTCTTACATTCCACACGGCTCATTTCCACCCCTCCCCTCCCCCCCCCCCTCTCGCACTTTCAATAATGTCGACGGGATTCTCGGTTTCCAGCATGGCAGCCGATGTGTTGGCACCCGGTTTCTGGGAGATTGGCAGCTACAAGCACAACGTCAAGAGATTCAAGGTATGCCTAAGAGATCGCTTTTTTTGTTTTCCTTTCATTTTTGATGCGCTTTCTATTCATTTCTCACTTCCGATTGGTCTCAAGTCTCAAGCACAATAGAAAAGCGCATCTTTGAGAAATTTGAATAAATACACACAGACTTCTTTCCGCACGGAAATTCACGTTTCGTTTTTCAGGATGGAGTCGAGCAACTGGATGATTATTGTAAGATGAACCGCGAGAGAGCCGAGATCGAGGCGAAGTATAGTAAAATGCTTTCTCAACATGCCGACAAGTGGAGGGCCCATGTTGACAGGACGGTTTCCGCCGGCTCTGTGAAAACTGTGTGGCACGAGCTTATTGGAGAAGCCGCGGCGCTTTCCAGAGTGCATAACGGGCTCAAAGATCACTTGCTAGACGATGTGAGCAAACTAGAATGTTACCCACCAATGGGAGCCCTATTTTCCAGATTGTCAACGAAACAGCGACCTATAGAAAGAATAGTCTGCACACTTCTGTGTTCAAGGGTCCCAAGGAGATCCGCGAAATCGAGGATCATTTCGAAAAGGTTGGTGACGTCACCGAACAGTTTCTCTATGCAAATCAATCGGCCGAGAGCAGAGCAGCACCCTCCCTCTTTTGTTTGCCATTACCTCCACACGACCACCACATAATATCGATATTCATATTTATATTAACGATTAAACTTCGAGTACTAATGCGTGAAAAGTTTTCCAGGCGCAAAAGCCGTGGAAGAAGTTGGTCGATAAGATGGAGGATAAACGCGCCAAGTACTATAATGTGTGTCGACAGGAGAAGTCGGCACTGGTCAATCTGCAGAATTGTCAGGTTAGCGGGGCTGGGAATTGAACTTTTGACGTAACCACAGTTACTTTACACTATCTTCTCTGTTGGGGGAAGACGATAGCCAAAAGTCATGAGAACACCGAAGTACGTGCGTTTCCAGACCGACACATCTATCTCTCAAGACGCCGCCACAAAGTTCCGCGAGCGTCATGAGAAGTTGAAGGAGGAAGTGCAGAAAACGAAAGTCGACTACCAGAAGACGCTGACAAATCTGAACGAGTACAAGTGAGTGCAGAACGCTGTGTGTTGTGATTGCGAGAGAGAGGTTGATAAGTCTTTTGGGTGTAACGGAGAAGAAAAATCGAGAATGATTTCTGTTCTTTGTTTTCTCTACACTGCAAAAATTCAGAAACGTCTACATGGAAGCAATGGCTCATGTGTTCAAAATGTGTCAGGAGAAGGAAATGGATAGATCTCAATTTTTGATTGGAATTGTGCAAAAGACACAAAAATACATCGCGGAGCTTATCAGAAGTAGCCAGTGAGTGGCAATCTTTTCTGATTCCAAGGGGTAACCGTGTAATGTTCAGAATGTCCGGTCTCCACCAACAACTCGAGCAAACCATCAGATCCGCTGATTCAGAGTCTGTGAAGAAAGATTTGGCGCAATGGTCGAGGGTGAATGGTGTTGATGCGTTATCCGACTGGCCTAACTTTATTGTAAGGCGTTAACCACATGAAGATGTTCCTTTCATGCGTATTTTCAGGAATACTCCCCGGAAATTCGAAACATTGCTGCTAGAGGCGGATCATCTAAAGACACTGGAGGTGTCATTCTCACTCGACAAATCACCAGAAGTGAGGACATCCCGGCAACCGCGTCAAACACCTTGCCATCGGTCGCTGTGAACACTTTGTCGAACCATGAGGATTTTGGAAAGAGCAGCCCGAAGAGCAGCAGCGACTCTGATACAAGCACATTCGATAGTCGGAAGCATAACTCAACCACGAACAAGTACAAGGCGCAAACCCAGAATAACACCCAAGCACCTCCAGTCGGATGGCTGCCATCTGAAGGGCCCGACTCTCCACCGCTATCCACTGAAACTCCGGATTCTGCAAAGTACGGAGACTTTGAGGAGTATACGTCAAGCAAGCAAGCGGTCGTTCTCTATGACTACGCGCCCGCAGAGGGAGACGAGATTGGGTTGAGGAAGGGAGAGATGATCGAAGTGCTGACAGACCCGGATTCCTTGGGATGGTGCACAGGAAGAGTCAATGGAACTGTAAGATTGGCCTTTGAGTTTGTGAGCAACAATCTTTGTTTCAGACTGGTCTATTCCCGGCGAGCTACGTCCAATGCCAAGCTGACCAGTCATGAAATTCCGCGATGAATCGTCAATTTAACTTATAATTGTCTTCTTGCAAACAACAACTTATACCAAACTCATTCGGTGTCTTTTTTTTCAGCTACCATCCTCTAAGTTGTCATTTTGTCTGTGAACACCTTATACTTAACATTTATATACTATACTAACACGTATTTTATTTTGTGAATAAACAATGCATTACTTTGAAAAAAAGATACGTTTTGTTCATAATACGAAATACACACAATGCACGTTTGATCCATTCGATCCATTTGATCTACAAAAGTGAATACAGTTACAAAAAGAGAAGGTCAAGGAGAAGAATAGAAGTTCTTCTTAGGATGGATCATAGAACGTGTCAACTATGTGGCCAACATTTTCGAGGAGGACGTCCGCTCTGTGGAGGTGATGTCTACAACCGACACCCGACAACACTCCAACCGCGGCTCCTAGTTGCGCGTTATGAGCCATTTCCAAATCCACTCGGGTATCTCCGACCATGATAGCCTTCGATGGATCAACGCCCAAGTACTGGCATATCTTGAGAGCGTTATGCGGGTGTGGCTTCGGAAGGGTGTTCTTGTCATCTCCGCAAACGACCATGTCAACGAGATGCGTCACGTTCATGCTTTTGAGGGCCAACATGGAACTCTTTCTGCAGGAAAAGAAAAAAAACTGTTGTTGGCAGTCACTGCGACTATGATCTCACCTGTTGTCTGCAGTGCAGACCGCAATCTTGGTGCCATGCTGTTTCAGATGGTTGAACAGAGCAGCCGTATCCGAGAGCTCTTTGACAAGCTCATTTCCGATGATGACGTCACTCGAGTACTTGAGAGACGCGTGAGCAAGTCGGCTTGCCTAGAGGCGTTTTTTTTTTTTGAAAAAAAAACAATCGTGAACAGTATTAACCTCAGAGTATCGAACTCCGTTGTCCTGGAGGTGATTGCTGATCTCACGAGCGATCTGGTTAGTTGTGCCTTCCGCGAGAAGCCCTGGCTTGACCTAAAACATGTCTCTCAGGATTCCCCAGTTTCTCTGAGACTTTTGTGATACCTTGTTCTCAATCAGGCAGAGTCCCAAAGCCGAAGCGATCTTTGGAAAGAGGACCATATTGGTCGCCTTTTCGATGCTGTAACGAAGAAAATGAGATGAACGAAACGTCTCCTGTTCACGTGATTTCTCTCTCTGCCTTCTTTCGTTTTTCTCAATTTTCGTCTTGAAGGAGAAACTAGACTATGTTCACTATCATTATCTGATGATAATGATCGGGGGAATACCTTGAGAGACAACGGGGTGTCTTGGACACGGCCTCCCACCTTCAAAGGTTGTTTCTGTGACGTTGGCGATCATTGATGGTCATGATGATAAAAGGAAATGGAAGAGATTGATGATACGGGGGGATTGTTTCAACGAAATCTTTAGCCCGAACAGACACATGTAAACAAGTGATAAGAAGCAGCAGAACACATGATGGGATTCCGAAGATATTCAGAAAGGGAGCGACTATGAAATAACTTCCTCGTGGGTTTGATCTCTAGGAGAGGAGTATTGGTAAGGAACTTGAATCAGAAGGATACCGTAACCCTGCGCCGCGTCCTTATCACTTTGTTTTTTGTTACTTCGACGGGTCAGTGACGGTCAAAGATAAGACGATTTTTGCAAAGACACAAAATGACTGGTTTCTCTTAGGTTCACTTACTTCTCAATTGCATGACGGATCCATGGAACCCACATGGTGTGGAAGCACAGCAAGGTGCCATCCTTGTCGAAGATGACCAGCTCCGGAGTGACACGTTCCGTGAGCATCGACGGGACAACTCGGAAGTAGCCGTAGTTGTCGAAGAGAGCGCTCGACGATCTGGTCTGCGTCTGTTCAGCAGCTGAAAACAACACGGTTTCTTGAATCTCCGACCACCTAGATTCCTCACCGTTCTTGATCATCGACACAAGTAGAGATCTAGTTTTGGCGACGAACATCTCTGAAAGAACGCTTGATGACAGTTAACTTATAGCGAAGATGTCAAAAACCAAAGCCGAGAAGGCAGTAAACAAAAGTCAACAGCCAAACAACAACTGAAAACTGGGTTTCGGCTTTGGGGGTTTTAAAGTAGAGGGCCATCATCTTCTTATTCTCCTTCGTTCCCGCCCACAGACCGGTATCATCGTTTTTCTTCGCCCCCGTTATCTTTTCTGCCCGACGTCTCTGTTTCAACGACAAAACCAACGCCGCCTTTCTCCGATCAACTAACCTTTCGCCACCGACGTCTTCAGTGTCGAATGGAGGAACAGACAGTGAATGTCATTGCGTACAAATTGTTTCGTCATCAGACGATGTACCAGATGTTACAAGGGAACGGGGGGGGGCGGAGGAGGAAATGTGAACGAACGGCTAGATAGGTGGCCATCGCAAGGAACTTACAAGGCGGAAGAAAACAAGGAACTCTAGAACGCCAACTACAACTTCACCAGACTACAAACCTCAAAAATCCAGGGAAATCCGGTTCAAAGGTATGACTTGCGGTGGGTGATGTAACATCAACGACAGAATCCGTTATAACGAAGAGAAGAAGAGAGACGTTATCACGAAAAAAAACGGCGTTGAACATCTGGTCTCTCAACGGGTACGTCGAACAGCCATCCCAGCCATCCCGCATTCTTTTTATACAATCATAAGCGTCTCCTCTCCATTCCTCCAGGATGCGATACTCTCTGTCAGGGAAATAACGATTCGAAACTTGGACCAGGCGATTGATAGGCATTTGTCACTTGTTTGGTGAAGAATTGAGAACGCAGAATCAAAACACTCGGCTAGCACGGAGAAGTTCATCAAACACGCTGAAGACACAAAGAACTTTGGACACTGACTAACTGATACAGTAGGATAGCATGATTTCGTCCGGGAATCAATGACCTGGATGGGAAAAAGCGGAGGTCAAGGAAGGCTGGAAAGCAGTTGTATAGTGGACAACGTGCGTTATGGACTCCCAACAGCAATTGTTGTTATTGTGGTGTTGAAAATTGGTATTTTGCTCTACCTACCTATAGGACGGATCAAATATGTTTCCGCTTTTCAAGGTTTACCTGAAACTGAAACTGTAAACGTGACAATCGCCGAAACTTCCGATTTTTGAGGAAACCTGCTTCAACAGGTAAACAGGTGGACAACTGTTTGTTCTTTTGATTTTTCGGTCCATCTTCATAAGGAAGAACTTACCTGCGGAACTTGGGGATAAGGAAAGTATTTTCAAATGAGATATGAGTTCTGGACACTTTTTTCCAGACACAAACACATTGCAAGTATCTGTTTCCCAGCGGTTTTGACGCGTTCTACCTCAAATAACCTCCCTGAAAAACCAAAGCGATAAGATGTTAACCGTCTACCACTCGACTTCCCAGTTCCTTTTCAAACTAGAACCACCAACCGAAACTTAATTGTGGCCGGCGTCGAAGCTAATGTTTTCTCTCTCTCTCTCTTTCTCTCCCTCTCTTCACAAATACTCACTCATCATTCTCTCACTCCGCACTCGTGTGTATTTCGCTTTTTCTTTCTCTCTCCCTCTCACATTCTCCTCTCTTTTTGCATCTATCCCAGCTGTCAGGTTCCTAGTTCCTTGACTTATCAACTTGATTTGATATTGAGAAGAATAAAAAGCCATTTCGATATGTTTGAATTGATAACTCTTGGTAGAACTAGTCAGCAGACAAACAAACAGTTTGGTTTGCAGTGAAACGCATTTCGTTTCGAAAAGTTTTGAAAAGTGGCCGAAAATCATTTCTAATATCAAAACAGATGTATCACATCAAACCCCATCCCATTTACCCAATTCCTCTGTAATCATCAATTCGCAGAACTATTCCCTTTCCCGCGGTGAAAGTTATACAATGTTAACAAAGGCGTTGTCATGCGATATCTGTTCCCTTCCTTGCGTCGCGTGTCGCGTTGCGGTCACCCCGAGGGCGCAATAATAGAAGTCGCGCGCGCATACTAGAGACCCGACTCTTTCTCTTTTCCTTTTCACATCTTCCGGCGTTTTACCTCTCCGCTCTCTCTTTCTCTCTCTCTCTCTCTTGCCCCAACATCCAATTTACCTCATGCATTTCAGGTGACTAGCAACCATGGCTCGTACCAAGCAAACCGCCCGTAAATCGACTGGAGGAAAAGCTCCACGTAAGCAGCTCGCGACCAAGGCCGCCCGCAAGTCGGCCCCAACCACGGGAGGAGTCAAGAAGCCGCATCGCTACCGTCCAGGAACGGTCGCCCTCCGCGAGATCCGCCGTTACCAAAAGTCGACTGAGCTCCTCATCCGCAAGCTGCCCTTCCAGCGCCTCGTCCGTGAGATCGGTAAGTTCAGAAGTTAGCAGTTTTGAAATTCATTCCATCCTTTTTCAGCTCAAGACTTCAAAACCGATCTCCGCTTCCAATCCGCCGCTATCGGTGCCCTTCAAGAGGCCTCAGAGGCTTACCTCGTCGGACTTTTTGAGGACACCAACCTCTGCGCCATCCACGCCAAGCGCGTCACCATCATGCCCAAGGACATCCAGCTGGCTCGTCGTATCCGCGGAGAGCGTGCCTAATCCAGCTTAACCCCCCTCACGCTGAATCCATCCTTCTAATCTCTCACACATAATTGCATCTCTCCGCCTGTTACTCTTCGTAATATTCACCATTTCCTTTTTGATGTTCCTGATGGCGTTCCTGTCTTCAACATGATAAAGTCATGGTGTCCGTTAACCAACTGCTAGAAGCTTCAAGTTTTTTATTCATAATCCTATTATGCGATTCCTTGAAACTTCCAAAAGGATGTACTCTCAATAATGCCACTTAGGTGAAAAATACAATCAAAATATGAATGCAATGCAAAATAAAAAGAAGATGGGACAAATAAGTATAGGGGAAGAAGATATATATAATAGCGGAATGGAAGTGGCATTACTGAGAGGTCTCCAAAAAAAATTTTTTGTTTTTTTTCTTGCGCCAATTACAGATAAAACATGGGTGAGAAAATTGACATTGAAAACGCTCTATGGGTCCCACGATGTGCTGGGATTAAGGCATTTTCGCTAAAGCCCCAAGAAGCTCAGAATGCACAATTACCCACGTCACCGCCGGGATGGTGATTGGATTTATGTGCAAGATGAGCTTCTGGCGGTCTACAAAGGAGAAAAAAGAAATTCCAATATAATAGTGAATAAAGAAGGGAATCACATGAGAAAAAGAGACTACATTGGCGGGTGGTCGTGACAAGGGCCGGCGGGACTATGGGTGAGGGTCCGCGCTGTAAACGGAGTCAGCCACTTCCAGCCGGCCAAAGTCACAACACTACGTATGCCTACACTACATTTTTTTTTTAATTAGCGACTAGGAAAAAACTAGAGCTTTTTAAGTTAGCGAGAGAGAGAGAGGGAGAGAGAGAGAGAGAGATAAAGGGAGAGAGGGAGGGAGAGAAAGAGAGAGAGAGAGAGAGAGAGAGAGAGAGAGAGAGAGAGAGAGAGAGAGAGAGAGAGAGAGAGAGAGAGAGAGAAGAGAGAGAGAGAGGGGGGGGGGGGGAGTGAAAAATAAATTAAAAATAAAACTTAGAGACTGTGAGATCTCAAAGATGGCTCAAATAAGGGGATATGCTGGGAATGCCATTCTTAGGGGGTGACTAAGCTAATAATGCCATTATTTGTATATTTTTTTGGGTTTTAGACAAATTTTTCTTTTTTTTTGGGTTTTGAAAGTTTTTCATGTTTTTGGATTTTGAAAGATTTTTTTTTAATTTTTTTGGATTTTCAAAATTATTTATTTATTTTTTTGGTTTTTTTGGTTTTTTTTCAAAGCTTCGGGTTCCAAAATAATGCCTAGCAACACCGATAGCTAATAGGGGGGCTAAAATAGGTGACTAATATGACACCGATGCACATGAATCTCTTGAATCTGGTCGTCTGCAGTATGTTCCAATAGAATGAAGATCTGTAGTACTGTGATATTTTTTTGGTGTTTTTGTTAACTGGTCCGAATAAGTGTTGAGCTAGAAAGAGGAAATAACCGGCGTGTGTTTGGTCGTTGAGGTCATTACTTGAACTATCGAGTCAGGATCCCTTACCCACCAATCCACACCCCTGACTCCACCACGCAGATGTTCTCGACGGTACAATTCAAGCGCGTGCCTGACGAATGACACCTCTGGCAAGATTCTCATGATTTTGACGCGTGGCTCCGTTACAATGCAAAAAAACCACCAGAGATCATTGGTTGGTTAAATGTGGATAATAACTGACTTGATAGTTGTGAATGAAGCTCTGATTACTGACTCTTGACGATGGTCATGCGATACATTGCTGTCAAGAGATCTAGAATCTAGGTAGTTAGTCAAGTTACCTGCTGTTCTCTAGGCAACTCGATCCCATTTTCCCACCGCCCTAACCACCCACCACCAAAACCCGCAACCCACCCTGGTAGCCGGTATCAGTTGGATCTACCTAGCTAGTGTCTTGTTCTACGGTCTTATTGTAGAACTTGGATCACCTGATGGAACTAGTGATCCAGCTTCAGACATACTTAATGGCATGCCTCTCTAGGAAAGAAATATTGAACTTTGTACACCGGATGGTATTGGAAAAACTGTGTGGTGTTCGTGTGTATCTGTGTGTGTGTGCTAAATAGATGATGATGCTACTAATGATGATGATGATGATGATGATGTTATTCCACTCGACTTGTGATCTTATTTGCCTCATTGATGTTATAGCTTTTCCAGATGTTAAAGGTGTTGATTGGTGTTCTCTCAGATGTTATCTCCCGATCGTCGTTTTTGATGTTAAAGCACAGTTTTTCGTTGGTGTACAAAGTTCAAATACCTCTTTCCCAGAGTCCCGCCACCCGCCCACATGCCATTTTCCAGAAGTGGGGTTGCGTGTTTTGAGATTTTCCTAGATTCTAATTTTCCGAGAACCTATTCACAATAACGACCTCATACGAAACGCGCACTCGCCAGTGACTTCTACTTTTAGCTCGTTTAGATTTTCCGGACCAGGAGACTACAATGTACCTTCAGACGTTTTGAGACGCTTACAGACGCCAGGGGAACAAAATATGTGGAGGAAGAGACAGAGATTCGACTAAAAAACTAGAGGGGTAGGGTTAGATAGGAAGTGTCTACGAGATAATTGGAGTGGGGAGGACTACGTGCTTCAGGTCTTGCCTTAGTACTCGTGAACATCGTCATGGTTTGTACGCCCCCGCAAGGAATGGCTCCCTCTCGTGGAGAGGGGTGCAATCCGGGTCGGGCTCATCGATCATGTTCCGCGAGGATCTGGTGTTGAGCCAGTCGGTCTGCGGGACGGGTAGTCCTGGCTTGAAGCGAATCACGGCTTGGTAGAAACGCATCGGCAGCTGGCTGGAATGATGGTATGGTTAGAATCAGATGTAGTGGGGCAATTTTTCTCACCAGTTGTAGAAAGCATACACCACGAAGTACTTGGCAGTGTGGCGGATCGAGTTGAGAGCATCTACCGAGCGGACAATCTGGAATAATGGAACTGTGACTCTTGTGGTTGGACGGGGGGTGATGTACCGCATCGACGACTTCTCTGCCAGCTTGGTAGTTGTTCATGTAGGCCGGCTGAAAGCAGAACGGTCCGATGAAGAAATTATGTTTCTTGTACTCTCACACGCTCGGTCTTTCTACTCACCACATGACAGATGATCTCCTCCGAGCGGGCTCTCAGGTCAATGACCTGGATGGCGAACTTGTCCAGGAACTTGTTCATGGCTTGCAACAGCTCAACGGGGTACTCCGGAATATCAACGATATCCTTGAAGTACGACTTGAACGGAACACCGATCACTGGCTCTTCGGAGTGGACCACCGGGTGCATGTTGATGCACGTGACCTTCTTCTGCATCGAGGTCACGATCTCGACAATTCCGAACTGATTGTTGGATTTCTGGAAATCAGTTTGGGTTGTCACTGATTGTTTGCGGTGACTAATTACCTTTCCGGTGGCGATTTCATAAGCCTCTTCAAGAGTCAGAGACTTCTGAAAATTAGAAAGTTATCCCGTGAACCACGCTCTTGCTGTAACATACGTTTGTGCGCTTGTAAGCGAAGGTTCTGCGGTGGCGCTCATTGTCACAGATATCGTGAATGTTTTGGGCCAACTGCCCGCCTGCCCGCGAGAAGCACGCACCTTCCATATCCCTCTTGGCACGGACGAAAGTGTTGAGACGGTAGCTGCCAATGGTGGTCATAATCTCGAACTCATTCGTCTGATGGACCATCAAAAATGGCTTGACCTCCGACTGAAATAAGTTCTCTTTAAAAATCGATGCTTTCTAAGCATTTTCTTACCCCAGCGCTGAAGTCAATGACGCGGTGGGTTGGCGCAATCGCTTCGTTCACGGCTCGGCTGAGCACGAGAGTTTGTCTGGCCGTGATGCCGACCGTTTCCAGGATGGGCGGGATCGGTCCGATGAATGGTCTCGGGGCCAGGGATTTTTGCCACGCCTTGACCTTCTCGATGCGGAGCTCCGCCTCGGTGAGCTCTCTCGGCTTGATGCGCAAGAGCTTTTGAAGCCGAGTTTGCTTCTCGTGAGTCGGGTAATCGTTCGGATCTCCCACTTTTGGGTTGTGCACTTCGTATGGGCTACGGATCACAGTGCTGAAGATTGCAGCCGATGACTTCGAGCGCTTCCTGATTATCTTCGTCCGCCGCTCCGGCTCCTGTTCGATGTAAATCTCGTTGTCCATTTCATCCTCATTGCCCTTGCGAGTGAAGTAGTACTGAAAGACTTGAGTGTGAAAGTCTGCTCGAATTGTCATTTTCCCCCAGTTTGAACTTCAACCATTTCGGAAAACTTGCAATAAAAACGCGCACGGGATAGTCTCCTAGGAACTCTTAATGTCACCATGGTTGCGGGCACTTCAGAAAACAAGTTTATTGCAGTTTTTCGTGAGATTCGACAATTTTCGAAAACGAGGTAACCAATGGAAACTCCTTGGTTACCTCGAGCACTACTACTTCAAAAACAAATTCGAAATGGCCCCGCAACCGAGGAGAGTTCTACCGTAGCTAGCTAAACGTTACTCTTTTTGTTCATCCTTATTCTTCCGCGCTCTAGTACTTTTATAGTTCCCACTCAAGTTACAACGCTAACTACCGCTCTCTGAAACTTGAATATCTTCGAAGATGCGTGGTTTGAATTCCTGCGCCGAATTCAAACTGCACATCTCTGAAGCCTCCGCGCACCGTGGTTATCTAGATGATGAAAACGTGAAAAAATGAATGAAAACGAAAAAAAAACAGAAATGGCTTCATTATCAGCCTCATCAAGCTTTGCAGCTCGAGGACACGCGCGTTTTCGTTCTCGAAGTTCGAAAATCGACGCGGCGCTAATTCCGTACAAATGCCCTACTGTCACAAAGTACACGTACCCTCAGCCACTATCAATCGGATTCTCTCCCCCTTGATGACTTTGTTTATCGTAGTAACGAAACTACAATCGAAGAGTCTAGACGTCTGCAAATCTAGCGGCTGCTGCTCTTTGCGGACTAGACCCAGGAGTCGTCGCTCGAAAGAGAGACGAAACCGGATTTCTATGAATACACTTGAAAGTCATGACGGACTTCATTAGCACTCTATTACTCAGGCCCTTCTTTGATCGAGAGCTGAACGTTTCGTCAGCACTTTCGACAGCAGACAGAATGTGTTATGCACGAGCAGCGAGTGAAAAATGGGTCTGGTGAGCGCACGGGCTTAGTCCGCAGCATTGAGCGCCAAGTTTCAGAAAAAGTGAGAGAGATATTATGAGAGAATTGAAAACTATGAGAGAATTTATAACTACCGTGTACCCCCCCCCCCGGGTTGTCCTTCTGAGATGTCCCCCTAGGATGTTCCAGTGCAGTCCCCCCCCCCTCTACCCCACTAACCGTTCTCATTGGCGGAAGAATCTCCTCATCCGTTGTGGGACCTTCGTAATAGTCGGCTTCGCTGGCCGAGGCGGCTCGGCGACGACGCGTACGCAAACGCTGAACCAGTCTCTCCCGAGTTTGGCGAATCCCGGTGGTGATGCGGGTTCTCATCTGAACATATTAGTAGTATATATTGGAGAGCAACCTCTGAAAGGTATACCTCGAGGACGGTGCGTCCAGCGGCTTTCAGGTGGTGAGCCATGGCGAGCGTCGGTGGAAGAAGGGCAGTGGTTGAAGAGAGCAGGAGGTTGTCGGGTGCCTCGAGCTGTGCTGAGAAGCAAGAATGAAAGGGCGACGAGAAGAAGCGGTGGCGGAGCCGAGACGCCCCGCCTCCGGTTGATCGTGCATTCGCGTCCCGAGGCGCGGCTCCTCCCCCTTCTGCCCCGAAAAGGGGTGTACGGTGATAGAGAGTGCAATTTGGAGAGAGCAAAGTCAGAGCACTGGAGAGAACATGTGACATCCCGAAAAAAAGGCCCCGAGAATGATGAGGAAGTGCGCGTCGCGAAAGGGAACTTCAAAACAGATTGCAGCAGTACGCTTCATTAGCGAATCATCATAAGAGTTCTAAAGTTCCTAACTGGTTCCACTTCTAAAAGTACACCTCTCCTTTGAAGTTCTGAAGGAAAAGTTCTAAAAGAAGGTTCTAGAGTGGCTCCAGAGATCAAGTAACCAGAGCAAACGAAACCAACAAAAACCCGACTTTCAGACAAACCGAAACGATGTTGATTTTGATATACATGAAAAGGGGTCGCTCTGACGACAGACATAATGGGAAGAAAGACTTGGGAAAACGTGTGGGCGAGAGAGCAAATTGGCCGTCGGCAGTAATCCGTGCCGAACTTTCCCCCCGAGACAAAAACGTGTGCGTTTTCCCAACAATTGAACTTTGCGTGTGAACTCGAAATTATGGCACAGATGGATGGAAATGGTCGTTGTGTTGCGCCCGTTTCAGAGATTACACCTTTAGACGCCACAAAAAAGTAGTCTAGACTTGCACCTGTTAATGCTCTAGAGCTGAAACGTTTTTTCAAACATGTTTCCAGTTGGCGGACTCTGTACCCGTCCCCTGCAGATTTTTTGTAAGAGGAGTGAAGCACGGGACAACGAAAATTGTACGTAGAGTAGTGTTTCGTACGAGTGAGCTACAATTAGTTTAGCGTGTCAGCGCGTCGTTAAGGTATACGGTAGTCGGCTGGATGGGTCCACTCGTAAGGGTTTCGAGATAAGTGGTGGGTACGAAGAGCGCTCTCAGATTTGGTTTCTGCACGTAACCTCGGCCACAGAACATCAAGTTCAATTTTCGTTGAAAACGTAAAAACATAAAAAGACACACGTGAATCCTAAACGTCGCTTCGAGACCATGTCAGCGCTCAATCTCGAAATCGCGCAGTCACAAATGTCAGTTCGCAGAAGAGCACACAATTTACGAGCGCTGAGCGCACAGCTTGCGGGGGGCCTAGACACGAAAACGAAATAAAATCTGTCGACTGTTTTAATTAAATCTTTATTGGATTGCTAGAAAAGCTCAAAGCCCGGAGCACGAAATGACGAGAAAAGCGTAATGAAAACGCAATTTTTTGTTTGTCACCTTCGGCCGCCAAGTTGCGTGCGAAGGTTTGCACAATCAGTTTCATTAATTTGAATACGACCACTCGTGAGCCGGCGTCTTGGCTCCAAGCTCCATATTGGGATCACAAGGGTTTCGGCGTTTTTCTTTCCATCCGAAAACGAGGGAAGCAGATGGAACAGATGGCTATATTGCGCTTTCAACAGGGGGAATTAGATGTGGATCGACTCGGGGCCAAGCACCTTTTCGGAAAAAAACCGGGGGCTGGCGGGTAAGGGCAGATGTTCAGATGTTCCATATGGCCTTATGACTCAGTCCCGGATCTATTCGGCGTCCTCAAAATAGAACGACGACACCTGACAACAAGTGTCATTTTGTCATGAAGGGACTCAAAGTACAAAGTGACTTTGATTACATTCTAATCAGTGTACTGAGCAGAGCGCAGAGCGTCTATTGAGTCACATTCGACTTTATAAATAGTCGAATCAAGTAATCTTCTGAACTCTGCTCTTTCACATTCGGAGCTGGCTTTCGATAAAAAACTAGAACACGACCTGATGTAGACGAATACGTGATATAATCCATCAGACAAAAGGAACATTCGCAGAGCTGCTCGGCCGGAACAGCGTCACCCGGAGACCCCATCGAAACTATCGGAAATTGAAATTCAGAGTGAATCGGCTCAAACGGCTCAACAGCTCGAGCTCAACAAAACTTCCTGTCGCAAACGCAAAACGCGCGCTATTCATTTCAGCTTCTTAAAATAGTCTTAAAGTGCTAATATTGTCCGTCCGAAAAGTGTCAACAAGCAAACAGTTCCGTGGAGGAAATACGCGAGACCAAAACGTGGATATCAAGTTTCGAAAAGAGTAGGAAACGCGGCGGACCTTATTCTAGAACTCATTCGTTCCTTTCTCTCTTCTCCACGCTACCCTGCACGCAGTCAGTTCTAGACATCAAAAAAAGACACAAACGGAAGCGCGGGACTGCTGGTCGGCCAGACTAAGCGAGGAGCTGCTCACAGATCTCTCGAGTGTCTAGACCGATGACCTTGGCTAGTCTCACTTAAGCATACATCGTGCTACACGCCGAGTCCGAGATTTGGCGCGATGAAGAAACATTCCGAGCGAAACGTTTCTGCAGCTCTCAAAGCCGCAGATGAATCACACTGAGTCTTCACACCACGAGGACGTCGTGCAGTAATTATCTACACGGATTAATGGAGAGATCAAAGTACTTTGCGGAGTCTCTGACTTGTTTTCCTTGTTTTCCACTTTCGGATTTGACGACGACGCGCCGTCGTAACGTAGGCAATCACCTCGAGTCAGAAAGAACCGGAGAGAAAGAGCCAAACAATCACGTTACAAAGTCTCGGCTCGGGATTGTATTTTAATGACCTAGTCATCCGAGATTGCGACGTCACGTTCTGCTGTTGTTGACGACGGGACCGGTGTCTTCGAGAATGTTGTCCCCCTTTGTCCCTCATATGTCACCCAGAGAGGAAAATCCTTCTTTTGCTGGTATTTTAGATGCCGGCCAGTCTGCTCAATATTTCAGTGTCTGTCTCCGGGCATGCATACATTTGTTGAGCAAGGACCTATGAGTTCTCTGAGCTCACTGCTCACGGGGCCTCTCTCTCGTTTCCTCTACATCTTTCCTTTCGACGAGCGCGCGTGCTTGGCGCTGTGAGCACGGGGCGACCGAGAGCAAGAGGAAGCCGAGAGCCGAGCCAAGAGCGCGGAGCCATGCCCTGAGGCCCGCTTGCCCCCGCGCCGGTCGTCGCCGTCGTTTTCTCGGGCGGCGAGACGAGCAGAGTCGGTGGCTCGGCGGAGGATTGGCGAGCAGGAAAAAGTGTAGAATGTAGCAAGAGGACACAAATTTCCGAGCAGTACAAACCAAGGAAAATGAGTTTCTCGGAATGAAGCCGCGGATTCAAGACTTCAAGACGTTTTTAAGTGTACAAATTTTTCGTAAAATTTCACGCTGATTCACCGTGTGACTAGAAGTGGGCAAGTCAGAAGTGGAGGAAAGAAGGGATTTAGGAGGAAGAACAAAGTGGGGGACTTTCCCAATGGTTCCAATAAAGGTATCATGCAATCCACTCACCTTAACATCCTCGGTTCGTAGTAATAATCAAGCCGACACGCCATTCTTGCAATAACACCTACTCGGCGGGCGCGAATGAGAGGCAACGCCGGCGAGGAGGCTAGTCGAATGAAGCGAAAAAAATGGCTCCGTTTCTCGCCTGACTAGAAGAAATAGGCGCTTGCGAGAGTACAGCTGCATCAGAACTCTATTTCTATTCCCACATGTTCACTCTCTCTTGGCGCAATGGCTTCGGGCAGTGCAATTTACGAGAACCGAGTATTTCGAGGAGAAGAGGAAGGAAGAGGATGAGAAGGAAGGCGAATGAGAGATGAGAGGAACAAAGACGGAGAGATTCCCAAAAAAAGTACTTTGCATTCTACTGGTACCACTGGAAGGAGCTGCTAGGCTGGAAAGAGATAATGACAACAAAACAAAAGAAACATATGACAGGAGGCTCAACGTTTTTTCAACCATCACGGATCACTGGTTTCAGAAGGGTTTCAGCCTTCAGTGAATTCGGTTATTCGAAGATCGAGCTTAAAGTCAAGAAAGTGCAAAGTTTGCACAATCCGAAGAAAAACTCGATGGGAAAGGTTTTAAAGAATCCTGGGAACGGTGAGATAAGCGTAAGCTCCGAGGCTTATTAAAAAGTTGATTTCAAGTTGATCTTAACTTCGAGTCAACTCGTCTTCCCTTCTTGGATTGGGCAAGGGACTAATTCGAAACACGAACTCCTCGACCACACCTAGGCGCCCTTCATCCACTCAACTATACATCAGTTTCAGTCGACCCGTCCCATCCCGGCTTCCATCTTCCAATGACGCCCACAAAGATATTCATTGTCTGCCCGTTTTATCGCTTCGTGTGCGTCGTTACATCGCCGCGACTCGATGCCTCTTCTTGTCTCTTTCCCTTTAACACGCCTGAAATGAGCACTTTGGCGTCAGTCGTCGGTTGTCGTCGTCGCGCAGAAAAGGAAAAAAAAATGTTCGCGCGCACCCTTGCCCTCGAATGTGCTCCGTGTCATGTGGTGCCGAGTCACGAGCCGGCCGCGGTGACAAAAAAAACGTTCTGATTACGTGTGTCGACGTTGAATAGCAGAAGACGACTGGAAGTGTAAAAGCGATTTCAGGGATACACTACCAGAAGGGCTGGAATTTCAGAAAAGCAGTCTTGGCTTCATCACAAACCATAAAGATATCCTGGATGTCTGATCCCAATTCTAATTGGACACACTGGAAAAAGATAGATAAACAGAGAAGTGGACCAATTAGGGCGAAGTGTGAGTAATGAGATACTCTGTGGACTCGCCGTCTACTGAATCAAGTTCTCGTTTGTCTTTGGGTGGAAAGAGCTCGAGAGAGAGGGAGAGACCTCAAAACGAAACAATGTTGATAGGAATGGACATCTTCTTCATTTTCAATTTTCTCTGGCATAGTAGTCAACTTAAAAATGCATCAAGAAGAGTCGACATCATTTTTCGTCAAATTTATCTGTCAGTTTTCAATTTCCACCCGTTTCCCCTTTTCCAGGGACATCTGCGACGAGGGACCGATAGAACGCTTGAACAATCCGGGGGAACACGCCCAAAGTGCTATTCTCTCCCCGAAAACCTCGAAAATCTCCAATTACCGCCGCAATTATCTGATCGAGGTTGAGTTTGCACAGCCGCATGTTCTTGTGTCCTTACTAACGTGTCGAAGAATGCACTCTTCAACCGTCTGATTCTTCGCAGCTGGACGCCTGTCTTCCCGTTCTTTCCTCCTCCAGCTACCCTATAATTATGGCCATATACGGAGAGGGCTCTGTTTTTATGGCGATTACAATCTCGATGGCCTCCCCTTCTCATCCTTCTCGTTTTCAAAATCGGGGGCCTACCCCCACCCCCATCCTTGTGCAAACAAATGAGTGTATTTATGAAAAACGGACCTCTTCCCCCCCCCCCACTCACTATTTTTCTCTCCAAATCTTTTCATTCATGCACTGCAACCCCTGTCTTCCCCCCAAATACTAATACTCCTTGCCTAACCCCCCAAATCCTTCCGCCTCACAAGAGCTTCCATATGCCGCTCGATGATTGCGTAACCACCATACAAACATACTCGATGATATGTCTAGTCACCGGCGTCTTCAAAGACGTCCGTTGACCCCGCCACGCGTTTTTTGTCTCCCTTTGCGCACCGCACTCTACTGCCACCGACGTTCCTAGAGATCTTCTAACAAACACGCATATACACACAGACCCTCCTTTGCCATATGGTCTTCACGAGCTTATTATGACCGATTGACTGATGGACCCTTGGTTCTGCTCGTTGGCCCTCCGTCTTCCTGCGCAATACTGCCGTGATTACGCATTTCGTACTCTGCCCCCTCCATCAAACTGGTTTCACCACCTCGTCCGTTTTTTTCGGTTTTTTTCCGTTCCCGAAGACAGACACAGTTTCCATTGTCGTCGTCATCACACCTTCACAAATTGACGTCAATGTTTCTCACCTTGTGACCATGAAATCAGAAACTTCTCGAAATGCCTTATAAAGGGTTCATGTACAGTTGTCATCGCTGTCATCGGACGCTGACTGTTTACCATTCTTACGTATCCACTCTCCTATTCAAATCCACTCCCGACCTCTTCCTTCCTTCCGAGCGAACCTAATCCATTATACGGTGCGCACCTGGTATGCGCAACACTGTTCTATTATGTCATAAACACAAGTACCTGACGGATGAGCGAGGCCCATGAAGTCTAGCCATTACTATCCTCCATTCCAACAACCATTTTCGTGTTCTGGTTCCTTTAATGTTTGTCTAGGAAAGACACATTTCTAATGGATTTGATTTCAAACACTTACCTCTCACTCCCACGTGTAACTAGGCGGCAGGTAGTATTTTTTTAAAGGGTGATTAAATCATTTCTCCTCCCACTTCTCTCATCTATCACCTAATATCAGTCACCTGAAAATGGAAACAGTTGTGGGTAATTACTCATTCCCTTCACTTTTCACATTCCTTTCACAGTTTCTCCGCTTGAAATGTTCTTATCGACAATTCTTCCATTTCATGCTATTTCTATTTCATACCTATTCCTTTCCTTTCCTTTTCAAATCAATTCCCCCATTTGATTCAATTCGATTCTATTTGATTTGATTTGATTCAATGCAAAGCAAAGCAATGCAATTCAGATATTCGAAGCGAATCGGTTCAATTCGATGATGATTCTCATTGTTTCGTTTAGTTTAGCATAGTTTTCAGTTCCAACCAGCCCTTTCCATTCAATTCTTTCATTATTCGCCTGTATTTGAAATTCGAAACTTTCGAAACTCCGATTCCTTTTCGATTTGGAACAGAAGTGCTGGGAGAGAAAGAGAAAGGAATCTCAGCATCGGCCGCAATGTTTCTTTCGCTTGTTCCGGGCAGCCCACAGCAGCAGCAGCAACCGGGGGGAAACGAGGCGACACGCAACAATCCCAGCTCATATTGCGGTTTGTTTTCGACGTCACACGCACAGACACACACACACACGTCTTCCATAACCTTGCGTTGGACAGTGTCGTGGCTGTGCATATCTTGCGACCGCATCGGATGGATCTCCCTTTGCCTACGCCTACTGTCACCCATCAAAACGTTCCCGCCTGATCATGATCGCATAAGCGGATTTTTGTGAACAGGTGGTGACCGCTAGGCCCTCACCGCAAACGCCTTCCCGTCAACGGTTTGCCCCATCATTTAAATTCTTGTTTTGTTGGCGGGCTAGTAGTCGTCTCCGCCAATAATAGGGGCTATTGTTTTGGTTTTTTTTTTCCCTATAGCTTTCTTCTCTCTTCTCTCTCCCAAGCTCTCAATAGTTTTGTGGAATTGAACTCTCCGAAAAACAGGTGTCCCATGACAGCCTCATCTATCTCAATCGTCGCTGCTGCTTATTTCTTCTCTCTTCCATTCTTCCACTAAACACACACATACACTTCCAATCAAAAAGTTCACCGCGTGCCGCAGCCATTAATGGCCACTTTTATTTGCATATGAATAACTCACTTGAGCACCAAATTTGGTCTAGAGTTCACTCGTCTTCGCTTAGAATTTCCTTACAATTGTACATCGTATTCCTCGGGTGAAGATGAAATGAAATAGGAGACGCCATCTATTATTCACCCGTACACACGGACTAATGTCTGTGTCTCCAGAAATGATTCATTTCATCCGAAACGGCTTGTATTTCAACGATTCGATACTATTAGTAAAGGGGTGTCCGAAAAACCAAGCCGACCTTTCTGGGCAATGATCCATTCCAGAACATGTCAAGATTTCTCCTCCTCGTTCTTCCCCTCTTCCTCTTCTCTATTGGGGTCTTGCCTCCGTGAGAAATATATGTATGTGTAACTTCAATTCTTTGAAAGATCCTTATCTTTTTCTCCATCTCTAAACCCCTATTCGCAATTCCTCTCCCTTCTAAACCCCCTTCAAAGGAAGTGACTATTCGCTATGCAAATGAGAGTCACCTTCGTGAACATATTAGTCATCATTATCTAGCGAATGTTTGTTGACAAGACATTCTTCTTCTTCTCCTCCGGTTGTTTGGCTGCATGGAGCATTCGCTCCACTATCACCTATCTTTCCCCCACCATGCGACACACGCGTCTCTCTCTCTCTCTCTCCTCAAAGTGTAAACGACGCAGGTTCAAACGTATGATAGTGACACCCCGTACGCTCGTATTAATACTCATGCGCTCGTTCTTTCCCGACTCTCTCTGCCTCTCTATTTCTCCACAAAACAGCCAGCATTGCTGATAACACTCGTGCAAACAGTACTGTGCGGGGAATGGCAGGCAGCGACGAGGCAGACTGTACAGTCGAGCAACGCAGACACATCGACTGTTGTTTTGGGACGACCGTGAGGGCGGGGGGAGCGTCCGTTTGGAAGGAAAAGAGGGGGGGGGGCAAGGTGGTTGTGTAGTGCACAGTCAGTGTTACATACAATGCGCCGGAATCGACGACGCAGCGGGCCCACGAAAACCCGAGGGGTGCCCACACACAACTGACCCTTTCCTTCCGTTCTCTGCGTGTTGCGCGGCTCTCATCTCTCAGCGCGCGCGTTTCTTCCACTCTCTTACTCATCTCTTGTTACAATTTGCACTACGCCCGGCGGGAGGGTCCCGTCGTCCATTTTTCCCTCATCTTTTCTTGTTCCCTCGTTTCGATCCACTCGTTTTATTACTCCTCATCTCCCCGGGATTTTTTTGGCGGCTGCCTGCCGATCTCGGCGTCTTGGCGGCGTCCGGTAGGATAGATATCTCACCTCGTCTCCGTTATTATTCTCTTCGTTCACCCTCGCCCCGTCTTCTCTAATTCTCGCGTGTTTTCAGGCCAAAACAGGAAACCGATCAGAATGGAGGCCGTTGCAGAGCATGATTTCCAGGCCGGATCTCCCGATGAGCTTTCTTTCAAACGCGGAAACGTCCTCAAGGTAGGCGATTTCGCAATCGCATTCCGGACGACAACATTCCAGGTTCTCAACAAAGACGAAGACCCCCACTGGTACAAGGCTGAATTGGACGGCAATGAAGGTTTCATCCCATCCAACTACATTCGTATGACAGAATGCAACTGGTGAGCGTTTCTTCTTCTCCTCTCATTTGATGATAGAGTGCGTGGCACGAGAGAAACGGCAAGGATCATCTCGGATCACGTTCAAAAGATAATTCCGCCAGCTTTTCGCCCTTTCCTCCTCTCGATTGTTTGCGAAGAAAGTGGCGGTGGAAGAAAGAACATAGGATACACAAGGAGTGATTGGCAAACATATAGTTGAAAAGTCTTGCAGGTATCTCGGCAAAATCACTCGAAACGACGCCGAAGTTCTTCTCAAGAAGCCGACGGTCCGTGACGGTCACTTTCTCGTGCGACAGTGTGAAAGCAGCCCCGGAGAGTTCTCGATTAGCGTGCGATTCCAAGACTCTGTACAGCATTTCAAAGTATTGAGGGACCAAAATGGCAAATACTACCTTTGGGCCGTCAAATTCACCTCCCTCAATGAGCTTGTCGCTTATCACAGGTCAGTTATCCTTCTTAAGGCTTCAATGACTCATAAACTCCTGGCCACCGATTTCCATTAGTCATTGTCAAAAAAAACCGTATTTTTTGGGACTGGGGGTGGCCGATAGACGGAACTGAGTCAACAGTGGTGACTCAGGCAAACAGTCAGGTTTTGATCCATCAATCTTGCAGGACTGCTTCTGTGTCGCGAACCCACACAATCTTGCTGTCGGATCTGAACGTGGAGACCAAGTTCGTGCAGGCGCTGTTCGATTTCAACCCCCAAGAGCAAGGAGAGCTCGCGTTCAAGAGAGGAGATGTCATTACCCGTAAGTTTTTCCAGTGTCTAGCGTTCGTTTTGTGGCTTTGAAGGGGGCTTGATGAGTTTTCATGTTATCAAGCTTCTTCCAAAGCGCATAATAACCCCATTTTCGACAATTTGAAAACGAGACCATTCCTTAGCGCTTTATTAGTTTCAGTAGGCAACAAGGACGACCCGAACTGGTGGGAAGGTCAGCTGAACAACCGACGTGGAATTTTCCCATCGAACTACGTGTGCCCCTACAACAGCACCAGCAAAAGCAACACGAATGTCAATGTCAATGTGAACATGACGACGAAGTTCGAGTTTCCAGCCGTTGAAGAAAGATTTCTGCAGTAATTGCGGAGTGTCTCTGGCTAGTTTCACATTTTTCTGTCTCCCTGGGTATCACCGCTGTCAATCCATGCTTCATCTAGTTCATTTCCACTCAATTCCCACCATGATGTCGAGTACTCCTGCCAACCTATTCTAGCTTCTGTAATCTCTGCCCACTCTCTCTCTCTCTTGAACAATCGATAATCTATCCGTGGCAAAGATAACGGATTCTTGTTGCGTTATCAGCAGCAAGTTTTGTTCCTTCTTTGCTTTCTTCCTCCCTCTTCTCCAATTTTTTCCTATTGTTAATATTTTTCTTTTACATCACCAAACCTTACGGATCCTCTGCACGATTAGATACTCTGCAATTGTGTTCAGAGATTAGTCTGCTCACCAATCCATTGTCTAGCCCCCCTCCACCTGTCTTATCAATCTTTCGACCTGCAATCATTACGACTTCTTGTTCGGTGCTACGGCTTTCGGTTTAGTCACAATTTGTTCCACGATAGTTTTATCACTTCATTCTTTAATTATTATTTCTTTAATAATAATAATATTCCTGATATCCAATCCACCTGCGTTTTCATCCACTCACTCGCCTTCTTGCTCTAATACTGTCTGTCAAGTATTTTTGTCATTCTCTCACACTTTATCCAGTTTTCCTATAAACAATGAAAGTTCTATCGATTGTCCCTTCGTGTCCCGGCGGCAATATTGTTTCTGCAAAACATCCAATCATATCTGGAAAATCGAAAACAAAACGGAAAGAAAGATAATACATTTTTCTCTCTTCAACGAAACGAGGAAAAAAAAAACGGAAAAGCAATCTTGTTTCGAGGACACTCGAGTCGGCGCGAGCCGCCCGACCACGTGCGCTGCTCATTTTTCGCGTTTCCTCCCGTCTGCACCTTTGCAACTTCCACCCCTTGACGCCTATGAACCACTCACTTTTACAGGAATGCCCTTCGACCCGGATCGGCCGCGGTACGATCAATCGACGTTCCATGGCCGATTGCGGCATTTTGCCGGCATCACCGACCCGTTGATTGCGTTCTCCTCAACTTCTCAGCTGCTGGCGGCGTCGGAGTTGATGCAAAAATGCAGGTATTTCATTCAAAACTTACTTTGAACACTGTGTACTTTGAATCCATAGCAAAATTCTTTTGGATAATTTGGCCTAGACATCATTTGGTGAGAAATGAATAAGGATGGATAAACAAGATTATGAAAGGATAGGACGGAATTAGTGATTCTGCACAAAAAAAGTCAGAAAACTGGCATTTGAGACAGGCCGCAATGGGGGACAGTGGAATCGCGTAGGAACGGGGCGATTCGGAACTTGATCAACCAGGTGCTTCGCAAACCTGAACACCCGATATTCCGCTAGTATGTGATTGATAGCAGGGCCGTTCAGTACGTAGAAATTCATTTTTCTCTTATCTCTCGTTCGGGTAAACCCCTTTAAAAGCGATTCCACTTGGTGAATTGTTCACATACTCTATTATATTTCCCTTCGATATATGCCTGCGCTACTTCTGGCGTTAAGGGAGAATAAGGATGTTCCCGCTACTCTGGAAGAGGTCCATCGTGCCCAACGACTGTACCAGTCCGCCTTCCATCCGGACACTGGCGAGCTGCAAAACCTAGGAGGACGCATGTGTTTCAATGTCTGGGGTGGCACCATGCTCTGCGGAGCCATGATGATCTGGTGAGTCTCAGAAACCAAAAGATCAACTGTGTAAAACCCTACGGCTTTCAGGTACAAATCCACGCCAGCAGTTATTTTCTGGCAATGGGCTAACCAATCATTTAACGCCTTGGTGAATTACACAAATCGAAATGCGAACAGCACGCTGACCACCAAGGACTTGGCGGTGTCCTACACCTCCGCAGTTTCCGGAGCCTTAGCAATGGCTATCGGGTTGAAGACCTACTTCGCCAAGAAACAGAGCAGCGCTCTCGCTCAAAGACTAGTGCCACTAGGAGCCGTCGCCGTAGCGAATGCCATCAACATCCCGATGATGAGGCAAAAGTAAGAGGAACTGTTCTATTCGGAGTGTTCAGTAATATTTCAGTGAGCTCAAGCACGGTCTCACGGTCACCGACGAAGAGGGGAATAGTGTCGGAGTCTCCCGGTTAGCAGCCGCCAAGGCCATCTCCCTGGTGGTCCTCTCCAGAAACATCATCGTTGCTCCGTGCATGAGTGAGTTGGAACAAAACGCGTTCTAATCGTCTACCTCCATTGTTTCAGTCCTCACCCCAATAATAATGGAGGGTCTGAACCGAGTGGCCAGCTTCCGGAAACATATCAACAAGCTGAACATTCCAACTCAACTGGCGTTAACCTTTGTCATGTAAGTCGAGTACCCCAGCTTCCTTGCTATAGACGGTTTCAGATACGGAGCGATGATCCCTGTCGGCTGCGCGTTGTTCCCTCAGCAGAACTCGATCAAACTGTCGACACTGAAGCGGTGGGAACCGGAGGCGTACGAGAAGCTGAAGAATGTCCAGGGAGAACGTGTCTTTTTCAACAAGGGACTTTGAGTGTTCTCCGATCGAGGCGTTTTATGAATTTAGTATTTATTGCATGTCTTCTTCTATAATGGGAAGTGTTATTTTTGGTCCAACCCCTTAATAAGTAGCAGTGGACCAAAAATCACTTCCCTGCAAGTTTCTACACCGCTTTTATGCATAATGAATGAACCTTTATTATGTACATTTAATTATTAATGAGATGAGATTAAGTGAACGTTCCAATTCCAGACGATGGAGAAGTATCTACAGTATACAGTATGTGGCATGGTTTTGTGCAAAAGCAGTTAAATACATTTAAAATCGAGGAGAATGAGGGTTCGGTAAAGCTATTTTATTTACAAGACGGTTAGGGATCTTCGATACATAATCGAGAAATCGCGATTAGATGAGTGTTTTCGTGTATAGGAATGTGGTGAGTATTAATGGAATAGTAGGGTGAAAGAAGAAGATGACGTGTCAGGAGAAAATAGCAAAAAAACCGTCAGTGTCTTGAAAGGAACAAGAGAGACGGCTTTTGCGGAATTCAGAGAGGTCAGTTTAGTGGGGACGAGAGGAAATGCCCTGTATCCAGCGCTGCTGGTACGTATGTACAGATTAACTTGGGTAGAGATTGTGTCGTCATTGACGGTGATGCTTGATTATTTTGCGGCAAACCGCGAATCTGAAAAAAAAACATCTGGGTATGACGACGTAATTGGCGCGTATTCGTACCCGACAGCGGCTCCGACAACAAAACTGAAGATGTTTGTGACCAAGAAGCCGAAAACGACGCGCACGTTGAAGAACGAGTCGGCGTCACATGGCAAGTACTGGTAGAGCTCTGGCTCTGGAGAGTTTGGCGGGGTGGTCAAGTTCGAGCCATATTGCACCATTCTCACAGTTCTGAAAGATTGTTCATGTTTTTCAAGCCAAAGAATCCTGAGGCTCACTTTGGAGGGGTGTTTTCCGGACGGCTGCTCCAGTCCCACATCCAATCCGTGTTTTTACCTGGCGGGAGCATTTCCCTCACCAGCTTGTACTTTACTTGATCCAAAGTCTCAAACTCCACGTGGGGAGATTGGATCATTGAGACGGGGCTCAAGCGCGAGTCCTTGTCTTTCTCATCGACGATCACCATGTTGATATCGACACTGCTGCACAGGCTAGTACGACTTGGCGCCAGTTCCACCCACGATTCTGACATTCCTGAAGCGTTGAGAAACATGGGAATTAGATGAAAAAGTTAGTTATATAAATAAAGGGCAAGTGAGATGGAGAGGGAGAAGTGTAAAAGGTACGTACCAGGGGAAGTCTCGGTCAATGGAGTGATGAATGGGTTGGACGATGCACTTGCGGTGGGCGTCTGTTGAGCCGCCGGCTCCGCTGGTTGGTTCTCGTTGGTCTTGTCGGCGGTGGAGAAGGTGATCTTCTTCTTGATATCAATCATTTTGGGTTTGGCAAACTCAAGGAATGAGGACATTGTTGGAAAAGACCCGTCTCTGCAAAAACAATGGGTGAGTGTTTCAGAAAACCTTATTGGAAGAGAAATCAGGAAGAAATGAAAAAATGGGCGGACAAATGGGCTGAAAAATTATACATTTTGAATCTCGTGTTGTTAGGGGAGTGTTGTTATAGCAACGAGAGGGGGGGGGGGCGTTTGGAGAGCCGTTAGAGCAGGCAGGTGGTTTATGTTTGATTGGTGGCACAGTGCGAGGCGTCAGTTTGGTTTATGCATTCTTTGTGCAGATGGATAGGATAACAAACATACTTCAGGACAACAGATGGTCGAGAGTGTGCATTTAGGAAGAGAAAAGTTTAGAAGGGGGGGGGGGGGTTGGTTTGACTGACGTGACGGGGAAATGAATAGGAATAGAGCAGAAGGGGAGTGACCAGAAAAACTCGGGAGGAAGGGGGAGGAGAAGCAAAAATATTTACAGAGGAGGCGAGAGGAAACGAGAAGCGTTCCGTTCTCCCACCTCTCTTGTCTTAATTTCGAAAACCGACTCGACTCGTTGTTTGTTTGTTTGTTGACTTTCTTCCTGTTGTGTTTCCCCCTCTGGTTTTCCGTTCTTTTCCGGGGGGAACGGGGCAAGGAACATGTACAGAGGTGTATTGTACGACTTTTAGTGTTGGGGATAGAGCGGCATGAACACGTGGACTGTCAAAACTGTGTGCCTTATTTGCGGGAAGCAAATAGTTGTATAACTGCGCCATTAATCGGCGTATTTGGTTCGAGAGTTTTGAGCATTCCAAGTGGAAACGCGCACTTCACACCTTTCAGCACCAGCTGATAACGAAAAGATGACGCGTGGTGTGGTGAAACTTTGTGGAGACTGACTGGCTTCTTGTTGACTGTGAAAGTCGCGTTGAGATGAGCATGATGCCAATTAAAAACGAGAAAAGGAGGAGGACACAAACACACAGGCGCTATCTTCTTCTTTTCTACTCTTTACAAACTTGCTCACAACCAACGTGATCTTTAGGCATGTTTTGCGATTCACGTGATGTAATGTCCGTTTGAGGGAGGGAGTGAAATGATAGCGGTTGGGGGGTGTTGACATATTTTGACTGGGCGGTCGGGTACGATTGGAATCTTGAGAAGTCAGCTGCCTGATCTTCGGGGCATCAATGGACAAGAAAGTCTGCACTTCTAGGTGATTATACAAGACTGTTGCCTTCTGCGTGTTTTTTAGGGTGTCTTTGGATGTTTTTGGGTGTTAAGTTGAGCTGAGAACAAGTGCATTTGGGCAGAAAGCAAAGATCTCCGTTGCTTTCGTTCTTCAGGAAGCCTGCCAAGTTGGATAGCAGGAATCGGGAAAAGACTGGCGGAGGGCAACGAGGCATAATATTATGCCGCCGCGTGATACACCACAAACACAGAGAGACTCTCTCTTTCGCCCTCTCACTTTTCAATTTCTCGGCCCCGCGTAGTACATGTGACCGTATTGTCAACGAACTAGACTTACGGGGGGTGGAAGAGGAACAAAATGTGTCGCGGAGGTGAGAGGAAATGCGAAATGGCATCGCAAACCACCACGGAAACGAGGAGTTTTGAATGGACGGCTGGGGGGAGTGAACTGAATGGAACCGCCCAATGAAACAAGTCTATCAAAGTTCAAGATGATAAGGAGAACAGTTCACAGGGTTTTTTGCGACCGAAACCTGTCATAATTTGGGAGGAGATGATAAGATTTGCAGAATAATGAGAAGAGATAGCAAAAACTTGATTCCTTGATCCCGAACCAATTGATTCAAAGAGTCCTCCCGACAGCTGACCCGGAAAGAAATGAGGAAAAGTTTGGCGAGTTCACATGACACTGAACTTGTCTTGCAATCCTTTGATCACTTTTGCAAACTGATCTCAAGGATCGAAGTGGGTCACCAATCACTGGTAAGCAATCATATGATGTTCACATGAGGATCTTACTTGTTGCACGTAGAACCACAGTTTGGTCGTGTTTCTCTCCTTTGAAAGTGGTGTACATGTACATTGAACGCAACTGGATCGACCATCAAAACCACTAGACATAGTGGTTATCAATTCTTGGGCGCGACAGGATTGATAAGAAAGTGATTGATGACATTTGATAACCCGATGTTAGCGGCTTTACTGTTCGAAAGAGGATGATGCGGGCGGCGCTGAAGTTAAGGCGAGAATAAGAATGAAGCAGCGCACGAGAAGAACCATGAATTATTCCGACTGCTTGTCTCTCTAGACACGTGTGTTCCAAGTAGCCCGGGGAAAACATCCGTAGGGAGGACAGGGCTCTCGGCTTAGTCATATGACTACGTATTTACCAAATGAAGGCGAGAGCCGTCAGGGGAACGGACAGAGGGCGAGGAATCGATGGGAGGGTGGTTAGCAGAGGGTGGCTGGTGGTCCAGTCCTCCTCCACGTCGTCGTCGACGTCGGCGGGGGGGGGGGCAAGGCAGACAGAAAGGAATACGTGGTAAATCATGTGAGACGGCACGAAAGTGCACATGACCACTCGGACGCAGACGCGGAAAGCGGCGAAAGAGCGCGAGCGGCGGCAGAGACGCAGGCGAGCAGACGATCAGCTGATGTTTAAAATTGGATGCGTATGTAGCCGTGGAATGGACACACACTCCGTGGAGGCCCCCTCTCCTCATTGAGATGCCAATTGCCGGCTCGACTTGCTTGGTGGAAGCGGAGAGAACGGAGTGTGGTGGTGGAGAAGCGGAAGAAACATCAAGCCTTCCCCCCAGGCCGCTATTCTCCGCTTAGTGAATAATTGAGCCGTTTCGAGACGCAGAGAGTTTCATTGCCGCTTATACTTTTATGAATGAACTAAAACGCAAAATCGACGGCCGGAAGAGACGGGGAAAAGAGAGAAGTTCTCGGAAAAGCGAAAACGACAGACGTTTTCATTCTGGATTAAATTAGCTTCGGGTGTCTGTGGGGAATTGAAAAACAAGCATATTTTCAATACAGAGTACAGAAAAACAAAGAAAACCGCTAAGCTTCAGAGGGAGGCTGCTGCGTATGGTCGAACGTAATCCTTTTCGGGTGGTAGCAGGTGTTTTTGAACATAATGACCCATCAACACAAGAGTGACCCTTTTCATGGGCCACTGGAGACCCAGCACTTGCAACAACCGACAATTTTCAACGGACAGCAAGGAAAGAAGAAGAAAATGAACAAAACACAACAATAAAAAAGTATTTGTGTTCTCCTCGTCTCCCTTACAACTTGTTTTCCTCTTCCATTGAATTTCATCCGTCCAGATCATTTCGCCACAAACATCCGACAAACTCCACTCCCCCGCGTGGCCAATGTTTGACTGGTTGGCTAGCTGAGCTTTGTCTGTACTGTCGGTGGCGCAATGTTCCACGAAATACTTGTGCAAAGTGTCAAAGAGCAGCGGAGGGCGGCGGCGAGCCGGGCGGTCTGATGACGATGTTCACTTTGCAGACGTTTTGCAGCCGCTTTGTGGCTCGTAGCTGGCGTCGGGTAGGCAGGTTGCTCAAGACGAAAGTTCATTTCCCGGACGGTTGTAAACCTACGTGACTCCTCTGAACCCGGAGCACATCCCATCCCATCGAGCAAAAAATCCGGAATCGTAACAATAGTCATGTGGTGTGTCCGTTTGATTGCGGCCGCGGCGGCTACTTCTGCTCCCACAATCGCCGAATCTCAAGATCCCAAACGTTTCGCAGACGTTTGCAATCATGACCTTCTCGAATCTTCGCCATTGTAGCCCAGCTAGTAGGTTTCGGAGTTTGGCAAACAAACTAGTTCAGTTCCGACAGAAAAACGGTAGTGGTAGGGGGGGGAGAGCCCCAGATCCCCCCATTCTTTCGGTCCTCTCGAACTGAACTGATTACTTTGCTCGTGTGGAGCGCGATGAGTCTACCCGGGCCGCCGAGACGCTCTCCTCGGCGCGCGCACTGTTTTTTCGCCGCTTCTACCAAACTCCCACTCATCTCCCTCTCTCTCTCCCTATGTGATATACTTGAGCTTAACGTTAGATCTACAAGTTTTTGCTTTTCACTTACTCCTTCCTCTTGCTTAACTAGCGTTATTGACTGATTTCACTTTTTTATACAATTTTTTGTTCATTTTCAAAGCGATTCAATTTTTTGCCCCCCTTCGTCTCTGTCTCTGTTAGCCACGTGGTGATTCTCATTTCTATTCCCTGTGCTTTGAAAGTGTAAATTTCGTACAGAGAAAACCGAAACCAAAGTCTAAAGTCACAGGCGATTAGCGAGTGTAATAAGTATAGTTTCGAGGTGTCCCTTCCCTTCTCCTTTTCACCCGCATTTTTTCGTCCCCCTTCCTCGAGCAACTGGTCACCCGAGTTGCGTCGTCGTCTCGACTCCGCGAATGTACGTCGGCAGTGTGTTACAAATCGACATGTTTTTATAGAGGCCCTCTTGGCTTTCGTGACGCTTTTTGTCTTCATTTTTCCATCTCAAGTTACCAGATAACCTTTCGCTCCTCTTTCATGTTCTCATGTCGTATCAGTTCGTCCAAAGGCTACGAAAGCGAAAACTAACAAAAAAACGTCGAGAGTTTTACACTTTCAGTCGGGTCGAGTATCCAGGCTGACACCGGCACCCGTTATTTTTCGTTCCGCCCATACGTCAGTGGATTCCGAGGTTTATTACCTTGGCTCTTATTTTTCGGAAACGAGTCCAGATGAAGCACACATTTATGGCTCCCAGGCTGTTTGCGAGCTTTCTCCATCCTAACGCTGCCGATTTTTTTTGATAAACCGGTCAGAGTTTGGTTTTTTAACGATTTCATTTAATTTAATTGACACACGCTGCGATAAGTATAGTATAAGAAATCCTTTTTTGATAGGAGTGACAGAAATTTTGAACTGAGGAAGTATCCCTCTGACTTTTGACGAAAACCCCCTTACCACATTGCCGCTCACTGTTCCCCTCGACACTCAGACGTTCAAAAATCGTCCTCGAAAAGCCCCGAGGGGGCTCTAGACAAGTAGCAGGGGCGAGTTCCACTTGAAAAAAGCATACGTCGGTCCTATGTACCAATCTACAGTAGACCGACAAAAGTGCGAATCGAATCTGCTGCTATCTGCGTGCGAAAAACGACAAATGTTTGCAAGAAACAAGACGTTTTTCAACTCGACTCACACAGGAGGTCTTGTGCTCCGTGTGTGTATTGGAACTCTTGAGCACCGTCGAATACGTATGTGTGTGTGTGTTCTTTTTTCCGGGAGTCGGAGTTGGAATGAACATCACTTTATCTTTTTTGCTCCCCGGCTCACTTTTTTCCTCTCCATTCGGTCTTTGGTGATGTTGCTTTTTCTTTCGGATACCTAAGTGCAGTTAATCTTTCTTATCTCTCAATCACAATGATAATGATGCAATTGTGTTTGCCAAAGGAAGAGCAGGACCACTTTTTATGAACTGAACACTTTATGCAATCATCGGGGGGATCTTGTGCTTTGAGAAATCTCAAGTGCTTGATCAGATCCGTTGGAATAACTTTAGTATGGAACCCGCTCTCAGATGTCCCTCAATCTATCTTGACCAGTCAGACACGTCCATTATCTCTCATCTGACTGCTAACATCGGCTGTTCACCTTTCGATTCCTTCGCAAAACATTCACCCTCCTCGGGGCCGTCTGAACAGTTGGTGTGAGCTTTAATCAAATGGAAAGAGGGACATCTGCTGGCCGTCATCGAAAGTTACGAATTGGCCGAGAGACAACGGGGGAAGATAGACGAGAACAAAAAATGGATGAGAAACGTCATGGATGTGTGTGGGGGTGCTAACTCGAGGATTGTTTTGATCATTGTCAACGGGCCCAAGCATGTTGAAATATTGTACCTATCAACTGCCGTTGTTTTTCCAGTCCACAGGTTTGTTCCAGAGGTTCACCCACGCGTGGCCGTTCGAGAAGGTTTTCTCCCTCACTCAGTTTTGCTCCCCCATTTCTTCAAGTGTGCTTCATTTTCTCCATTCCTTCCACTTTCTACGTATGGCTTCACGAGCAAATAAGCGACTTGTGCCGAGCCGTTTTTCACACCTTGTACTCGTCTATGGCGGCTCTCGCTTCGCCTCGGCGGCAAGACCTATTTGATATCCTCTTCTATCAAATATTGGGGCGGCTCGAGGCGCGCGATATCTGGCTCGGTGTGTAATGATAAACCGCGCAAGTGACTATCACACTATTACCCTCTCCCACCCACTTTCGATTCACCGTTAGATTGCCATTCGCCTTTGTTTCAACTTGCGAGCGACTTTCGACTTGCCAAGGTAAATTTTGCAACTTTTTCAAAGCTCTAGATCACGGTGAATCTTTTCGAGGGGTTAGGTTAGAACAAGGATCTTATGGCTTGATAGTCCCTATTACACACCGAGCCAGACAGTCGAAACTCTCCAAACTAACAACATTCTCTTCGACTGATCGTTCTCTTATTATAATGGTCCTTCTTAATGCGAAATTTTCAGTTTCGACTGTCTGGTGTACTGTTGTTACGCTGAGGTGTCTGTGAACAAAACAGGGTCCCCAATCATTAGTCCCCACAAATAGATTAAGCAAAATCAATAATATCCAAATAACAAGACTGAGTGTAATTCAATGCAAACTTTTCAGCTGCGCCACTCTACTATGTCCGACGAGGAAGAACAATAGTGGGTTATGCGTTCCAGTTTCACTTCATCATATTCTTCCTCCTCCTCGCTTAACCCTTCCTCCGCCTCCAGCCCGCTGTCTTATAGTAGTTCTTCATCGCAACTAGGCTTCCGTAGATCATCGGCGACTCCCTCGCATGGTTTGCCTTCTCGTGCTTGTCCGGACTACGGTAGTCCGTTTCAGCGTGAGTCGACGGCCCGCGAGACGTTGCCAGCGCGACTTTATCCGAATAGATCAAGTAGCTTAGCTGGTAGACCGTCTCAAGAAGCGTCCATCAGTAGTAGGGTAACTCGCGATGAGCAAACGATCGGGTTGCTCGAAAGGTATGGTAATGGGGCGCGTAAGACATCAGTAGGTGAGAGTTCCACTTCACAGTACCTCAAACAGCGCCGACAGCTCGAGTCAGACTCTGGGCCATCGTCATCAGCCATTGGTCAACGCCGCCAGTCGCTCGAAGCGTTCGGAGCATCATCGTCGCCTTTCTCGCCATTTGCTCGCGATCAACCCTCAACTTCATCTTCGTTGTATGGCACGTCACGCCAGAATCCCCAGGATGCCCAGGATGTCAACCAAAACGAGTATATGCAACGGCTGATGGCTGCTCACAATCGAGTCGATGACTTGCTCCGATCCCGTGGATTGAGCGGAGAGGATGAGCGAAAGTACTTGAGAGCGTGGGAAGAGATACCGATCATTCGGGAGGAACGATACCGACGTGTGCGAACGCCGAGCAGTTCGAGTGACTCCGGACTGTCAACTGACAATGATAGCGATCGGAGCAATGCGGAGGCGGCGCCACCTGCCCCGCCAGCAGAACCACCGGAGGTTGAGACCACTGAACGTTTTTCGTTCGAGAGAGAGGAGGAGGACATCCAAATCGTCCATACCCATGTTGTGAAAGCTCATGCGACGGTGTCCTACAGTGAGAAGCTGGAAACAGTGGACTTCAAGCTCAACAAGAAACAGGAAAAGACCGGAAGAGCGTCAAAGTCCTACCTCGCGCCATGCCCACCTGATCACTGTCAACTTTCGGTGATCAAGGCGAAGGATATCAATGCAATCAACAAAAAGAAAGCCAATATTTGCGACACCCGCACTGTTTTTCCATCGAGAACCAAGGAGACGGTGTCTATCACGTTGCCGGCGGCTCCCACACCCAAAGACTTGATGGATGCTCGACAGGACTTGAAGAAAGTTGCTCAGAAAGTCAGGAAAGAGAAGGAGCCAGCGAAGCAAAAGGATGCGAGCAGCAAGTGTTGTCAAGTGTTCCGAGCAGTCAGTATGAAGGAGGAAGCGGTCAAGCTGCTCGAGGAATCACGGCCGTCGCTGACAGTGCGCGCGAGTTTCAGCGCTGGAGACCTGAACAAACTCAATAAGCCTACCTTGCCAAAACGGAGGAAGACGTACGACGACCATGTGAAAGTGCAGCAGAAGAGTGTGCTGGCGAGTCTGAAGCGGAAGAAGATGGATGTCATTCCAAGCACAGCGGAGATCTCAATCCAGCACTGCAGTTTCTACAATCAACTAGCCAAGGACAACTTTGCCGAGAAGAACGTCCGCCTCAACTTGCGAATGACGGAGAGAGCGCCGAAGAACTGCCATGCGCAAATCATATTGCCGTCGCCGCCACGTGTCATTTATGTTCGGAAGGATATCAGCATATTCTCCACGAGACCACCGCCAAGAAGGACCAAAACTCAAGAGATTCCAAAGCCGAAGATCGGAAGACTCAATCGCGCGTTTACGGTTGAGTTGGAGAAAGAAGAGAAGGAGCTTCGGAAGGTGAACCGACTCAAGATTCCGGAGTACTTCTTGCAGAGCAATGCTGAGATGCTCGAGGACATTATGGGTGTCAAGAATGGGTTGAAACGGGTTCCTATTATTGGCGGTTTCCTGATCGAGCCGAAAGCGAAACCAGCGACTCCTCCGCCGTCAACTCTACGGAGGGCCGGAGCGATTCGTCGGAAGCCGACACCTATCAAGGAGGAGCCGAGTGCCCCGTACTCCGACTTTTGTCCACCTCAAACGCCGAGCAGTCCGATACCTCGGATCCGGATTGTTTGCCCTCTCGAACCCGATCCTCCACCTATACCCAGGAGACGACCGCCGCCCGCGTCATCATCGAAGCATTTAAACTTGCATGGCTCCCTAGCGCTGTCCGCGAAGCCTAGAGGAGCCGCAAAAAACTACGAGTCACAACATCAAACTTTCGCGGAATTGTCAGAAACAGATAAACTACTCATCGAGCGATTCAGCTCCCGAATGCACATTCCACGCCCCTGTGCCATCATCCGCGCTCTGTCGCCATTCAACGCGTATCGAGCCATCAAGTCGCAAATCAAAGAACGATGCTCCAGCCCGCCGACGAGATTCATCCAACGAAGAGCCCCACGAATGCGGTCGCCGACGCCAGCGAGAGAAGTGAAACCAGTCAAGCTGAATTCGGCGGTGGTGTCGAAGAAGGCCATCCCAAGAAGACACTGGCTTGATTTCCAAGTGGAGCTTAAGCGCGTTGACTTTGAGAAACACCGTTCTCGTCTGAAGCCAAGAATTCGTCTCATGCGATGGATCCCTAGATGGCGTCGCAGAGGGTTGGTTGGGTTTGAATCGAGGATAGCTAGATTTGATTTTTTTTCCACTTCTCTCATTCAATTTTTCCATTTTCCAATTAAATTTTTGCAGCACCGACGAGGAGGTCGAGGAGGTGGAAGAAGAAGAGGTGGAGGCCGACTATGCCCCATCGGAGACTGATACCACCCGTTCCGATCGGTACGGCTATTGCTACCAAGCGAAACCAAACTAGTTCGTAATTTATAATTCCAGGCCAAAAACCAAGTCGTTCACTGAAGACGATGAAGGTCTGACTGAGGGAGAGCGCGCGATGGCGGTAATTCGAAGCCGGTTTTGAGTAACCTTGAGTTAATCGGTTTTAAGGCCGCCAAGCGTCGTCATGAAGAGGAGCAACACGCAAAGTTGCAAGATTACGAGGATCGTCGACGCATCGAGCGTGAGAAGGAAGAGGAGGAGCTGAAGAAGTTGAAGGAGAAGCAGGAGAGAAGAAAGTTGGAGCGTGAGCAGGAGGAGAAGGAGATGGAGGAGAGACGTCGTGCCGCTGATGATCGTCGCCGTCAGGAAGAGGTATTGCAAGGGGTTAGAGAGCCAGAAATAGTATGGATTGGTATAGGAGGAGAGAAAGGCTAAGGTCGAGGAAGATAGAAGAAAGAAGGAGGAAGAGAAGAACAAGAGAAACCAACTGATTGGTGGTGGATTCCAAACTGGACAGGGTGGAAGGTACAGGAGCTCTCCTTAAGATTGCTAATGTTCCAATTTTCAGAAACTTCACAATCCCGAAGAAGGGCGCTCAGAACGACAAGTTCGGGAACATCGTGCAAGCCAAACAAGAGATGGGAATGACCAAGGAGCAGCAAGACGAGGCCAAGCGCGTAAGTACTAATGAACACTAACACCTCCTTTTCTACTTCTATCAATCTCTCCCTTTCTAGAAGCTTTCCCGTCCTCGGAAGTTATCAGGTACAGGTTTCAGTTCATAACCAAGCGAAAGGAATTTGAGATTTGGTTACTCTCACATTTAGTATTTCCATTCATAACAATTTTTTTCGTGTGTCTTTCTTCATTCTTTATTTTCGAAACTAACCATTAATGATTCAGGCGTTCCTGGCGACGATTCGCAAGGGAATCCCAAGCGCCTCCGAAATCTCCCCAAGCGATCTGAAAGCCAAAATCAAGGAGCTCCACCAGCGAATCTGCAAGCTCGAGGCCGAGAAGTACGATCTCGAGAAGCGTCACGAGCGTCAGGAGTACGACGTACGTTCATTTTCACTTGGGGAGGTTCACAGAGTATATTCAGATGAAAGAGCTAAACGAGCGTCAACGTCAAGTCACCCGAAACTCGGCTCTCAAGAAAGGCATTGACCCCGCTGAGGTTGGAAACTCCAGATATCCAGTAAGTCTCTCTTCCTGAACGTTTGAACCGAACTAGCCACCCCCAATCTAACACAATCATTTCCAGCCGAAACAATTGATAGCTTCGAAATTCGAGCGTCAAGGCGTTCGAGCATTTTATGACCGTCGTTCTCTATTCACTAAAGTAAGATATGTGTTGTTTGCAGCCAAAGGTGCAAATCGTGTCCAAGTACGACCGTCAGATCGACCGTCGCAACTTCCGTGAACGTCGTTCTGTCTTTGACAAAGTCTGTTGTCCCTGTCTGTCTGTCCATATGTGTTTTGTGTTCAGAGAAATGCTCACCCATGCTTCCCGGGACTCCCACCCCCGCCAGCGCTCTACGAGAAAGTGATCCTGGCCGTTGAGGTATCAGAAGCTGTTAGATTCTGTGTAAAGCCGTTCAATTTCAGGAAGAAGTAGTGGCGGATGAAGAGGACGAAGAGTAGAAGGAATGAGCATCGAGAGTGAAAATCAAACGATTAGTGTGTGTTTTCTGTAACTGACAATTGCATTTTTTATTCATCAAAACCAAACAACATCAAAAATTGGAAAAAAGGAACAAATAACATTCACTTGTCCCCCCTATATGTGTTTGTTTGTCTCTGTCTATCAATAAATGTCTTCGTGTTGTTGTTCCATCAGTATTTCGTCCGACAGATCTATCAAAAATTGCTCTTTGCATTCCAGATAAACCAACCCGAAAGCGATATTTTCTTCAATTGGCTTAACACGTTTTCCGAAATCGTTCCCCAGAACCTTCACACGATCAGTGCTCGCGATGACATTCACGCCTATCTAAACAGCCCAGACAGGTGTCCAAAGTACACTGTTAAGGTATATCTATAATCCTATCATCCCACTTTCAAAAGTCATCGCTTCTCAACTAGACGTAGTCTTGTTCCGGACCACATTAAGTACAGACACCCCTCATTCGTTATTCTTGGGAAAACGATGACGTAATGAAAAAATAGGAGAGCGGTCAGCTCAGAAAACGGAAAGAATGCTTGTTTGGTTCGGTCAGCACGTACCAAATCCCAATTTCCTATGCATCACTGTCGTCATCTCTGAATCAGCGCCCGTCGGGTTCGGCTGAACTATGATGTTCTGATTTGAGTCTTATCCGATCCCCTCTCGCCTTGAAGCTGCAAAGAATCATACAACAATGCGCCCACGTAGCTCCGTGAGCCGGAACCAATGAATTGCGTAGTTTGCAACATTTTAGCAAATTGGGTTCAGCTTGCAAAGCGAAGGAAGTGTGATTCATAGGGGAAATGATGGCATACGCAAAATATGCACCGAGTACGTGAATTTCAGGAGTCCACCTCTGCCACCTCCACTCCCACCTTCACCCCAAGACGCCTGTCCATCCCAACTGTGGTAATCCACAAAACACCTCCGAGGAGAAGCTCTCAACTCTCAAGTTTTCAGTTCCTCAAGCAAGGATGATGATCATGACCCCCAACCGACAAATGTGCATTCAATAAAACCACCAACTATCGAAAATACCATCAAACCAACTGTTTCTGACAATTCCGCCCCAAACCCCCCACCATGCCACCAATCGTTCTGAGCTCCTATTTGACTCGTAGGGGAACTCACTACCGTACCATCCATTGGTGGCATTTCTTCTCTTGAACTCAATTTTCTCGTGTGTATTTATTCAAATACTCCGTTTAATTGCATTTACCCCCCCCCCCCCCCATCCGTCATCCACATATTTGTCAATGTTTGCTGTGCCGTAGCGACTCAGATCTGAGTATACTTTCTAGTGTACTCGATGAACTGCGATTCGAATTGAAATAAAGATTTTTGTGAATTTTCACACTCCCTCTGATATAGGGAACCGGAACCGTTTGAATCTATCTTGCAAATATCACGAGGGATCAACCCCAGATGGCCTTGTTTACTGTTTGTTCCGCTAACAAGTTGCACTTTGAAATTCCGTCAGTTCTGCCCTTTAAGGTGGCATATCAGTTTTCACTTGATTTCACTGAATTCAAAGCGACTTTCGCTCTTGAAAGTGAAGTTGACGGGGAATTCCAAAGGAATTCCAAACTGCTGCTTTTCTTCTAGCATTCAAGACCCCTCCGCTGTTTATCAGTGTTTACCAGGTCCAACTCAAATGACCTAGAACTTTGTTGATTTTGATGCGTTCAAATCACTAACCGCTACTGGAGGCCATGTTGACTGACTTGTTTACAGGTAACCATGCGTTCTACCTCCCCCCCCCCATCTTGCACTTTCCAGGAGGCTAATCCGACGGTTTAACATGCGAGGAATTCAGTTCCGGGTTGACTTCCGGCGTCTCGACGGCAGGGGGAACTGCAATTCAGACTGTAGATTTTTGTTATAGCAAGTTTATTATCAAGTTTTGCCCGCGCTCCCCTTCCGACTTCCTTGTCTCTCCCGCCGTCTTTTTCAAGTCAATTCTCGAGTTCTTTGGTTCGGGTGAAGTTTGAGCAACATTTTGGCAACATTTTGAATAATTGAGCAGATCCATTTTGTGTCACTTAAAGGTCAGGTCGGCAGTGGATACTAGCACGAGTCAGACTTTGACGTTAGGTGTCTAGGGATACGGTAGATTTCGCAATCAATGGGATAATCAGTTATGAAAGGAACTTTTCAGAATGAGTGTGAGAATCTCGATCCCCAGAGCCTGGGAAGAGACTTCGCCTGAATTCCTGGAATGCAAAGAACTATTCCACTAACTCCATGAACCAATCAGTGGAGAGGGGAATAGGAAAAAAATTGGGTTAAGTGGGTCATATGAGTACTCCAGACACGCACCCTCACCGATCTCGAGTTTTTTGCTCGAGGTAGTCCAATAATAGAGTTCCATTAGGGCGAGTAAGTTCAATCTTGTGCGAATCTGCCGGATTTCATTATCCTTTGGGCGCACAAGTGCATCCGGACAACCGCGTGCCCTATTTCGTCCCACTGACGTCATCAATGTCCCTCAAGGCACATCACGTTATGTGACCATGTGCAAATATTTTTTGGACGAAGAAAGGTCTTCGAGAACTTTTCAGTCATTCATAGTTCAGCGCGGTGTCTCAAAAACCGAAGGGTCATGCTTCACGCTAATAAGGGAACAGGAAACCAGGGTACACTAGAGAACAGGAAGTAGCCAAGTGTGGCTACACTAGTAGTCTCTAGCTGGGAAAAGGTATAAAAGGTGACTCTCCCTTCTATCAAATGCAGATGATGTCAATTGTGCTTTCTTGTAGATCAAAATTCTCCTGAAAAAAGGAAAAATCCCCTAAATGCCAAACGAGGAATTGTACATCCATAAAACGGATGGGAATCGTAGAAAAAGCTCATCCGCAAGACAGAAATATTTGTTTTTCTGTACTTGTCCTTATCACTCGTGCCCGTCTCCTTATTCTTAGATCTCGCCCTTTTTCCCGGATTTGTATTTTCATGCCTTTTCTATTTTTCGATTTCCTGTCTCGCTTCCGGTGGTCAGACCAAGGAGCAGTAGTGGTTAGGTCAGCGGTCCCTAAATATAGCAATTGTGGATTCCATTTAAAGAACAGACTGGGACCAGGCGTTGCCGCGCACTCGAGCGTCTAATTCAATCATTTCGACGTCACCCCGTTCCCTTCTTTTTTCGAAACCATGTGGCAAAAATTTTGTCTCCGCTCTCCCTTCATTTTGCTAATTATCAGCGACGCCGGGATACGGTAGCAGAACGGAAGGATGTGACGACAGCGGAACGGATGTCGCTCTCATCAGCAATACATTCTGATTACTGACCAGAACCGACTCAATTCCCCCCCCCCCCCCCTGAAAAAGATTGCGCTTGCAAAACAAGATTAGCACAAAGACAAGGGGGCCCGGTGGATCAAGTGTGCTTTTTTGTGAGTCGAGTCCCTTGTCCTTTTGTTCCAGCGAAAGCTGTCAGGATTAGCTAACGCGTCAGGTACTATGATGTGATTTCGAAGAAGGGGGGGGGGCTAATCCGAGTTCGAGTTCAGCTGCTCTTCGACCCATGATTCTCTCCTACGCTTCTCGCGGAGTCCCCGGAAATGAGGTGGTGCTAAGATTGGACGGGCAACTTGTCAAATGTCACGATTTCCGACGACGCAAAAGGTCACTCGTTTTGCTGCTAGCCAGTGCACTTTTATTAGCTGTCCGCACTCGATTCTTAGAAGGATGGGGAGAGGAGAAAAATGGATATGAGAGGAGAGGCGCTGACTGCTTTTAGGCAAGTCCTAAGAAAAGAGATCCGAGAGCAGACAAGATTGACATGGCATCACTTTGACTGGCTCACAGAGGACACGCTTGTTGGAGAAGAAAAAGTGCACCCGCGTCGAGTGACATCAAAAATAGAGTCTAGACATTCATGGGTATACGGTACTTCCTTCTATTATAGATCACAGAGCCAGCGAGCACACTTCATGAAACTTTGAGCTTGGTGCTCTTTGCTCGAGAACTGTCCAACTCTAAGGACGTCATCGGCGACCTACTCTCTCACGTGGCGTGGTGCTGTTTTGCTCGCCACGTTATGCACTATATCTCGTCAAAATTATAATTACTTGAACTATTGACCGTTATTAAGGCGGCCCACTCAATTTCCTTCTCATTTTCCCCCATTCACGCTTTCCTGGAATTTGTACAGCTTTTTTAACGCACCAGACACGCGGTTAATTACCTCCGGAAATTTATATTTAGCCCCCCCCCCTCAGGGGAAAAGATCGACGGCCGCCTTAGCGAGGAAATAGAGTCTGGTGAGACCAGAACAAAAATAATAACATGTCCAGGGTATGTACAGTGGTCGCGAACACATTTTGACATCCCTGTTCGGAAAAGAAGGAACATGTGTTTTCTCTTGTTTTTCAGGACGCAAAGTGGTTTTGGTTTGAGAAAGGTGTTTATCAGAGATTTCTGGAAGATTCCACCTGGAGCTACACTTGAGAATTATGCTTATACCAACAGTGTCTGAGCGGATTACACTTGGACCAATTTGCCTACCAGTATGCGTTCAGCTTCACAAACAATGGATGATCGGCTCTACCGAGAAATCCGCCTCGATCATCTTCTCTTCTGGAGCCTTCTACCGAAAAAACATGCACTTCTAGTTCCCCTCTCTCAAAGCATAAAGTCTGAGCAATGTGCTGCTACGTAGGCAGACAGGAAACCCTCCCACCTACTGTCGCAATTTCCCCGCTCCCCACTATCGGCGCTGATTAGAAATAGCGACGACGTCGCACGTGAACACTGGTCTGATGACCATGCGAACCCCGGGGTTCTCATACATATCAATCATCACAATCTGTAATGTTCAAAGGTTACAAATTCACCCGCTGGCGGGGAGGCCTGCCGCAGGAGGGGTTGTACAAAAAAAGTCGAGATTCGATTCAAGATCGAAGTTGGCCGGACATTATTGTTTCCCCCATCGTCGTCATTCATCCAAAATTCAGTCCACCTCATGACAATTTCAAGGCCCCCCGGGGTCTTCTTTTTCTACAAAACGATAGGATAGGAAAAGACACCAGCTGACTTGGCAGGCAGGCCGAAAAGTTCACATGTTTCTCTTTATCAATGCCTTTCCATATCTATTCTCATTCCGACAAGAATAGTGACACGGCTGAGATACCGTGTGATTGGGAAGAATGGCTGCGGCGGGGCGAAGGAGACCTCCCGGCAAACAACTCCGTCGCGTCTTCGGTGAAACTGTCATAAAGGGCAATATCAACGATCAAGGCTGCTTCGCTGTTCTCTCATCCTCCGCTTCACAATGTCATCACTTATCCAGTCCAGTGAGGATCTGAACCGCCGAGAATGCGCAGAAACGTCCTACTGTAACCGAAAGTGCATGTGGATTAGGCTGAAACATTGGTCTCCTAATCTTACGCACCGGTTTCGCAACATTTCCGGCGCCTACGATAGTCCCCAGACAGCTCGCCGACCAGAGTACACCAGACAGAATTATATGATTCTATTTCAGGACGGAAACGTGCCAATGGGCCACTCGATCGCCCGGAATAATCGCATTGGAGAAGTGGGAGAACACGATAAGATTAGACCAGACACGAAACACAATTACTATTCGATTAGATAGCAAAGTGCAACATTGTTCTCGTTGCCAAACACCACTTCAATCAACAGTTGGATGGTTTATTTCCAGGAAACAAAATTTATTACGTTTTTCAAAATTAAAGACAGTTTTAAAGATCATGCCGATTTCGGGTGTGTGTGGGGGATTTGTAGAGAAGCGGGAGATCGGAAACAAATTTTGCATACAAATAACTTATGGTATGTGCACTGGGGAAGATGTGGAGGGTGATTGTAAGGGGGTGAAACGTGTACTAGTATACAGAATACCGTTAGTGGTAGAGAAGATAAAGCAACCGGGGGGACAGTCGGGGGTTGGGACTCTTGCCTATTTGTACTCATAAACAAATATTGATACGGGGACCGAACACCAGAGAAACGAGAGAAAGGAGAGTGGGGGTGATGGGACGGAGTAGGAGGGAGATTGAAAAACCATAAGGAGAGTCTTCGACTGGACAAAACAAGGAGCATTTAAGCGGAGAGACGCTTCGATGGGTACAAGAAGGTCTCGGCGCGGACCTCTCCATACTTGTTGGAGGCGATGCAGACGTAGGTTCCCATGTCCTCCCAGTTGATATTGCGGATCATGAGGTCTCCGTTCTCCATCACGTCGAATCTTCCTCCGAGGTTGTTGATGAGATCATCGTTGAAGGTCCAGGTGATCGAGTGTTTGGTGGCGGAGTGGGCGCGGCAGACGAGAGTGGCGGTGTTGCCCTCCGCCTCGAAGCGGGAGTCAGTCCATTGGGTGATAATTGGGGCGGCGCGGTGGGTTGGTTTGCACGGTGAGTCCTCTCCTTCTAAAGAACACATGGTATGAGTACTTGGCCTAGAGTACTTGATCTACTTACCAACGACAATTTCGGCTTGGCTCTCGACGGTTTCGTATCCGTTGAAGGCGATGCACTTGTAGAGTCCCGCATCGGCTGGGGTGGCACATGGGATGATGTACTCGGAGTCGACGATTCCAGACTCGACGGTCTTCTTTCCAGAGTTGATCAGCTTCTCCATGACGTTCAGGTGCTTGTCTCCTTGGATTCTCTTTCCGTTGAATGTCCAGTGGAAGACGGCGGCTGGAGTGGAGGTGACTTCGCAGCGAAGAACGACTCTCTCTCCTGGGATGGTCTTGGTGTCGGAGAGCTTCTCGATGAACTTGAGCATCACCGGTTGGGTGAGATGGTCATCGACCTGTTCCATGAGCTCAGTGAGCACTTCACGAACCTGTAAAGGCTTCGATTGTTGATGCTCAGAATGTTCATTCGGTTTACCTCTGGGTCGAGTGGTGGGCGAGCGTAGACAGCGAGGACGGCAAGGGCGAGGAAGCAGAGCATCTTTTGCATATTGCTCAGTGGGATGGGGGTATCACAGAAGTGAGGAGGGGGAGGGCGAGTGGTTTCAGAAGGTGAACTTCTGGTAAAATGAAGCCTAATGATGATAGAAGCACTTTCGGGCAGCCTCTTATAGCTAAGGTAGGCGGGGCCGGAATCGGTTGCCTTGTCGGCCCCGCCCTCAGATTCCCTTGCTTCTGGCCGGATGGGCGGGGCTGGGGCGGCGGATGAAGAGAAGATTGTGACGTAGGAAGAGAACATCGTAATGTGCCGGAGACGATGGAGAACACGAGACAGGACCATTGGGTTCGGATTGGCACGAACATGGACACTAAAGACAGAAAACCTAGGAACTATGTCTAGAAGAGCACGGTGTATAGGGGAAACTCAGTTCCATTAGCTACAAAACCAAACCACACACGGCAGAGAGGATTTCAAAAATCAAAGTTCAAACCCGTCTCTTTAATTAGCAGTCTGAACCCCCACGCGAAACAGTGCTTTTGGAACTGGCCACGTTTTATGCTGTGAGCACAAAATACAACGTTTTGTGTTTGTTGGGAAGACAAAAACACCGTAAACTACGGTCATGACCTCAAAGGGCTACAATAAGTGTAGCTTCCGTCTAGCTTCTTCTACTACCGTACCCTCTTCGAAATTTCGCAATTCCAAAATCCGTCGGCCTTCAGACAGAAATTCTCGAGGTTGCTCGTCACATTTTGCTCGACCTCATAATATCAGCGGTAGAACATCGAAATACCAAAATCTTCGCCCTCCAAAGTTCTCATTATACGAGTATAGTGCATTTCAAGAATGTGTATTTTGTTCTGCCGCCGCTCGAATTCCAATCAAACACCGAAACAGAAATCTATTCTCAGCACACTGTAGATGAGTGGGTGAAGAGGTGGCCGTGACTTTTTCCTAATGCCCAGTTGACGTAATCGGAGAGCAAAGCTCTGCCGAAACCTCAGAGGTTCGCGCCGAAAAGTCACTTTAAATCCCCGCGCATTTTCATTAGTTAAAAACGATTTTTCTGAAGAGTGGGCGACGATGATGTCAGCGTCTCATCTTTCAAAAGTTTCATAAGCTCTGCTCTTTGAAAAGAGCCATTTCTCAGAGGAGAAGTAGATCATGACTCAGTTCATCTGCGATAGAAAAACAAGGATCTGAGATGCACCGAATTTTGAATGAGGTGATCTATAAAAAGGCAAATTAATGCCTTATATTGGTCGGTATCCATTCATGGAGGGCCTTGTCTGGAATGACGTGTCTTGCAGCAAGTTCACGTTCAGAAATTCCATTTTGCTCCAGAGTTCCTGGTTCATGGTTTTCTGGAGAACAAGAACCTGAAGAACTTGTTTTCCTCCCACACTTCCAGACAATTCCTGCCCACCGGCATTTCCTCTTTACACTTTACATTTCCGGTGTCCGAACCCTTGTCTGGAAAAGTTCATTTCCTGGCGGTGTAAATGTCACGCCAATTTCCGAAGTGGGGGTGAACGTTTCCGTTTGAAACAATTGGTTTCCGTAATACCCGTCCGTGCCAACTTCCTTCCTGTCGCCGCCGCCGCCGAGATAGATGAGAGATCAAAAAAGGTGTATATCCCTTTGCTACTATCTATATGAATCCAACTTTCACTCTACTGATAGAGATACTAATGCGATTGTTGATGGGGTCCCGAACGGTTTGCCTTGACACAGATTGCTTCCTGATATGGATGTTCGAAAAATGCAGATCTCAGCTGGAAATCGAAGAAATCCGCGTTACTTTCGAGTTTAGTGTTCTTCCTGCTAGCAAAACACCAAAAATCCACCTGATCAGATGTGGCAAAAAACAGTTTTCCACGTCGCCTACCTACTTCTTATCTAGATGATCTGATCTCCGACATAGGTCGGTGGTTAACTACACTGCAGCCAGAGCATTGTTGCCATCTTCCAGAGGACAAAGGACACTTTGAGATAAGTCAAGGACAAGTGCTTTTTATCTTATCTTGGCTCATACAGTGTTTGGAGCTGAGCTCCAATCATGGAGAGTGCTCTTTTGCAAAGTTTTTTGTTGATGAAAATGGAATCCACCAGCAACCTTGAATTATTGTCCCGCTCTCTGAGTGTGTCTGAGAACCAAGAGATTATCCTTGTCTACAGACTTGGAAGGACCAACAAACTCGTCGAAATATTTGCTTGCACTCATCCGTCTCTCGAAGGAAAGAACACACGAAGCTGCCAGCCAGCTTTGCCAACAAACACGGTCGGCGCGCCCTAAGGGTCCCCAGACGACGGCTAGCGTTTTTTTGATCTTCTCAAAAGGTCTATATTTGACGTCTGCGGATCTGGCGTTTTACCACAATTTGCATAGCTCTTTGGAGCTTGTAGGTTTTTGCGTTTTTCTCTGAGTCACACTGTGAGGGAGGTACTTTGAGAAAGGAAAGTTCTGTGTTATTATTCTCTGAACGAATGAAAAATGCGAAAGGCTTGGTGTTTTTTTTTCCTTCCTTCTCTGAACAAACTAATTAAAAAAACTTTTGCTCTTGTTATTTTTCAACGAATAACAGCCGCCTCGTTTCGACTCGAAAGTTCTTCTTAAGCGGAACCAAAATTTCCCACTAACTTGCTTAATTGGGCCCGCTCCTCTACTTGGTTCTGTTTCTTTTTCCAAGAGAAAGTATGATATCATCGTTTGAGACCAGGCTTCAGTTGAAACACGTGGAACACTAGGTGGAGACAAACAAAGAGATATAGGGATCTACAAGTGCAGACAGATCAGTTGGTAGGATTCTCCATGTTTCTGATAATCCACGATTCACGACGGACTCAACTAGAAGTTAATCCCGGAGATTATGATATAATGCAGACAGCCAGGGGAACAGACACCGTGTTCGCCCGATCGGAATGTTCTTAGTGCACACCAGACGTCTGAAACGTGCCACTGGAATAGTCCAGAGATTAGGAGATCGTAAAATGAAGACGGATATCATTTAACCCCTCTGAATACTATTATCCTGATGGTGGACACTTTTTTGAGCTAGCACGCGTTACTTGGTCATTAGAACATTAGAACTACTATATCTGGAGTAGTGGAAGCTTCTATTTCTTGGATGGAATCTAGAGATCACAGTAAGACGAGTTTAGGATTCCAATACTATTAGAGTCATCTTGCAGTGATCCCAAGCATTAGGATCTCCGGAACTCTGCAACCAGTGCCGTGCATCTATTTCTGGTTATCTTACACCTTCCCAATAGTGCAATCCGATCACTCTTCCAAAAGTCACGGCTTGCTCACAATGGTTCATCGAGCATGGCTATTCCAACGGAAAAAAAGTCGATCAACCATACGTGCTCCCACTCAGACTCATCGGAGACGTTGTGACGTAGAGGGTCACGTTTCCAAGACGAAACTCTCCTGCTCACTGAACGAAATGAGGAATCGGATTTTCGTAAAAGTACACATGGGGGATGAAGGATGGAAGTTTGGCACACGGGGTTGAGATGTATGGTTGTGATCAAGTCTCAGTGTTCATACCGCCGATCAAGTCCAATCTCGTGGGAAGCTTTACAAAGATTCCTGTTTTGTTGGAGATGAATGCCTCCGATATGATAATATTACTGCACTATGAACAGCTTTATCAGACGCTGAAAGCACAGTTTGACATATCCCCCGGGGGGTGTCAAAGAGGAAGAGAAAAAAGGGAATATTCTGATATAAAGGCCAGGCCGACACGGAAAAAGCCACCGATGACCTAAAAATGTCTCAGCTGGAGGCTACTGGAGACTCTCTGTGTACGGAAAGGGCAGTGTCCCACAGTCCATTCAGGTTATCTTTCCCAGCAGATGATATCAGATCTGTCGCCTACAAAGTTCTGTGTGATTTTTGTCACGAGGCGACGACAACCTACGCGTCTCAGACCGTGATAACGGTCATTCCAAAAGACGACACAGACTGTTCACAACCATAGTTCCGACAACTTTTTTTTCCCAGATCTTCTAAACGCGGGACGGATGCTGTCTGGCCAGACTGTCTACGAACGTGATGTCTACCGTGTTTTTGTGTGTGTGGATGAACAAGTCTTCGTGAATTCTTCATAGGGTGCATGAGAGATTAGATGAGGTTGAAGAACCACGCGCCCACTGTTTCCCTTGTCATCCCTTCTAATCAACGGAAAACAAAGGGACTTAACGACAGTGACGTTTACGATGCTCCTGACAACCCACTAATCCTCGGTGTCATCCAGAAGAAGAAGGAGAAGATCTATTTCAGATGCCGTTATGTGCCGCGGATCTCATTCGTCATAACGCCCCTTTCAATCGGATTCTGTAAAACAAAGAAGGCGCGGGGGATGTTATACCGGGCTTATCTCACATTATTCTGCTGGACACCGACGTGCACTTTGTGAATATTAGGGCATTTGCGGATGGTCACTGAGCACTTTCCGCAGATGTGCACTTCTAAGATGGTGGCGACGATGGATGGTGCGGCTGGCACGAGCGGCACGGGCCCCGGTGATTGACAGGTCAATGGAAATCACAGCTGGATGGAGATGGTTTCCGAATTCAAGTACAACAAATCGGTTTCGATTTGTTATGTAGAACGGTTTGGGAACATCTTGGCGGAAGTCTTCACTTGAATGATTAACGGCCATTGTTACATTTTGGAACGTGTCAAGTGTAAATGGTAACCACTGTACTCTTCCACTGCTCTATCGGAGGAATTGAGGGGGTTGAGAACTTTGAGCGCGTCGAACTTCTTCCAACCCCCGTCGTCCATTGTTTTTCCAGAATCTTCAATGGAAGGCATTGTGACGCAACGCGAAACTCGAATCAAACTTTGTTTGGTTCACGCGCCTCGATGGGGGTATTTTCGAACATGACGTTTTGATGAAACCCTATTTTGAAGTCAAGGGCACCCCTTTGTTATGGCGTAAATGACGCGGCACTATACTAGGCCAGAGCTCATTGAGCCCACTGGATTGGAGGGGGCCTGGGATGCAGAGCTCTGGTCATTTTTGCAGAGGGCATTTTTTGCAGAAACTATGATACAATCGAGAATATACTCTATCTGGATATTGTTGTTCTTGATCATACATCCATCTACTGAGAAATCTTGCAATATGCCAAATGGAATGTTAAAGGGTGCATTAGACATTATCAGTTTTAAGAATCAAGCTCGATCTTTCTGCCCTTTAGTTGGGAAGTGTAGGATTGAAGAACACAGATCGCTCTACTTCGAAACGCTACCCTGACCGGATTCGATCATAGCTCCGGGAGCTCGATAATCGGTCATCGACCAAGTAAAAGTATACCTCACACTCGGTGGGCGCATCTAACGGATTCTATTCATAGTTCCCTTCTAATTTCGGCTCCGGCACGTTTCCGATGAGGAGGTCCTTCTATTTGGAGAGTGCGTATTAGAGGGGGAGATTTCAGTGATCAGTGATCTGATGACAGGTTTTGATGGTTGCGATGATTGACACTGATCTGCGGAAACTTCCTGCCGTTCGCAATGAGTTGTTGTTCGCGGCGCAGCATTCTTTCATTTTTACACCCTACCATGCCTCCGAGCAGCACGGATCGGCTAGAAAAACACACCGACTCGTACCAGTCAACATAGTACTCCTCGGCGTAGTAATTCCTCGCGGCGCCCCGCATGAGTGAAAGGATATCATGAATGGCGGGTGGTGAGAAGCGAGGGACCGACTGACTGATGAGCGCCATCGCAGGAACTTGCTGGCCATACATTGCGTTGCCTTACGAAATCACAGTTTTCATCGCACATTTGTCAGACGGACGGAGATTAATCAATGAGTCACATGTCTTCCTCTCTCTCTCCTATCAGTCCAATATCATCTTTTCAAAAGTGCAGCGGATGACGTCAACCTCTTCTTCCTTCTCAGAGAAAACCGCGCGACGTGGGGGCTATATGTCAAGTCGCGCGAACAGGAATTTCGGAAATGCGCGAATTTTTCGGGCATAAAATGATTGATGATATCAGGCACGGATTGGAGGGGATGAGAAGGAAATGACCTTTTGGCGACATGTCAAAATTCCTCAATGGTATTTCCTTGTTGGGATAACGAGGGGTCGGCAACAATTATTGTCTGTCTGGTTGTCTGGACGGATGGCTGGAAGAAGGGCTTGACACGTGATGAACATTTCCGTACTCTGATTGTTGTTGATGTCATGCAACGTTTTTGACATAAAAGTACAGGACACCCCCACAGTGACCAAGACGGGAATCAACGAGCTCTTGTGAGGGAGGCTACTCCTTTTCACTGAAACCACATCACAAGGGATTCTGAGAGAAATTAGAACTTTTTGTGGAAACCCTCTATATAGTACATGCATGAGAATGGTGATTTTGAAGGTCGGGCGTACTATCGAGTAGCTGACATGATCATACTGTGGTTAAAGAACGAATCACTTTCAATTTCCAATTTCCAGGAGCCACAGACCAGACAAATCTAATTCTCGAATTAGTTCGCCTACACACCAGGAATGCCCAAAAACGCAGACAATTCGATTCAAATTCAAATGCTCTTTCTCTCTCTCTCTTCCCCTTTCTCGCTCTCTCCATTTGAGCACTCGAGTGTAATTATCCTCCCAACCCTCACATTTGCCCTTTTCGCCAGAATGATGCAATGGTACTTTCTATCCGTAGAAGAGGGGTCAATCCTAGATGACATCGGCTTCCGTGACGTCACCCGACGGTATAATCAAGCGGAACAGACAGAAGCGTTCAGACATACCAATGCTCATTCAAAAATAGGGACTGATTAATAATGGAACACTGATTTGTCTGTCTGCGGTTTGGAAGTTTCTAGAGTGGAAAGTACACGTGTGATCAGTGACGTAGGACGTTTTGGGAATTGGAACAGGTGAAAGTCGATTCTGAAAACAAAAAACAGCAACCCATGTCAACGCCATTCTCCGGAGACCCCATGAGTAACTCAATCAGCACCGATTGTGAAGCGTATAATTTTTGATCACAGAACGCTTTCTTAGGTTAGAAACTCGCTCACACGCCGACGAAATGTCATCGAGTCTGAGTCTCAACTTCACCTCAAACTAAGAGAGTTGAGAGCGAAATCAGCGTCTGAAATGTTCCTTCTTCTACTCATCATGACCCTGATTCTGGTCAAAATCCGACGGTGAGTTTCAGCTCTTTATCATCAATTTTATCAGTTTAGTCAATGAGAATTCTCCAATATGCTAATGCTTCATTACACAGGTGCATATATACGGGAAAAACGTTTCATCCCATTTCCACTTTTCCAATTATTCCCGAACATCTGCCAAAACGGGCCACCTGGCCTAGCTTTTTCGGTAGAGAACGCTGACCCTGCGCCTGCCATTTTGACACTTTTCCCCTCTTCCCGATTTCGCGCCAAAAGCATAACCCCCCCCATTTACCATTTTTGGAGGGCCTCTCACTTTCTTCAATTTCTTGGGTTCTCCTTGTCCAGTGACTCTTTCTAATGGTCGTAAAGCACACGCCGCACACATTTTCGGCGTCCCGTTCACATTTCCTTTTTCTTCAATAGCAGTTTCAGTTTGTGTGTGCTTTACACTTTCCGTTTCCGCTACAAGCGATGATACGGCAGAAAAAAAGAGGATGGTGGGGGAATAAAACCAGCGCGTGGTCAAAGCTTTTTTTTCAAATTCAAATTCATTCTCGCAATATTTCAATTTTCAGCGCCAAAAGAAGGTACAGAGTCAAAGGAATCATGCCTGGAACACCGTTGAAGGTATAATCTTGTCATCCAGTTCATTCCCCCTATCTCAGAGAATTTCAGGAATGCAAGTGCGAAGCCATCCTGCTCTCGTCCCCGGAGAAGCCGCAGGGTGGCGCCGCTGCAGGTGGTGAGGTCGGAGAGGTGAGCGACTCGGCTCTCTCTCGAGAGAACCCTCAATTAATTTTCCAGTTCACTCTGTGTGTGTCTCCGCGTGGTCCGCAGCAGATCTCGTGCAAGCCGGAGCTTGGCACCATCGCAGAGGACATCGAGTCGAAGGGAGAGCACCAGTTGAAGTTGGAGACGATCGCCGAGGAGGAAGAGGACGCCGAGGAGCACAAAGGAGGCTCGGCCGCAAAATAAATCACCCGGCGGATTGCAATCGCCAGAAAGACAGCGATAATTCACGTGTTCTATCAATATCCCTCTTCTTCTTCTTCTCTCTCTCCCTTACTTTCTTCAAATATCTTATCTTCTTCCCGGAATTGTTACCGCTTTGGATGGAGAACAGTGATACACAGTGATAAACAATGCTACCCTTTCCAATTCCACAATTTCCCTGTTCCCTGAAAAGGCATATACTCTCACATTTGGAAATATATGCAAGTGTATGAAAACACGCATTTAGAAGCGTGCCGTGCGCTGCGCTCAATGGTGAGCGATGGAGCGCGCTTGCATTATCCGTTCACATTTTCGCGCGCACATTATCGCTTTCTCTTCTTTTTCCCCTGAGCGTTCTGTGACGTTTTATCGATAAATATGTTTTTCAGACCCCGCGGGAAACACATTGCGAGCCGGCGGCCGGCGGGGCGTTTCGACGACAGCCAAGAAGATGAATTGTTCCGATAAGAGAGACAAATCGCGTAGGTGTGCAGAAAACGGATGGAATGTGCTTCTTGGAAGGTTTGTCGCTTCCTTTGGTTGCTTCCTGTTCTATCAAACTATAAAATGCTTCTGCTAAGCATTTCGTGGTTTTTTGAAATTTTGACATTCCTGCAAAAATTGATACTGCAGGTGAAAACAGTACAAGCATCGAACATCATCCAGCGCCAAGGTTACTGGAACTTTCTTTTTTTTCGAGGCGAAAAACTGACGTGTCATTGTTTTGCAGTCGTAAACCGTCATGTAAATAAGCGCATAATGACTGTCCTGTGTGGATTCCGTCATTAAACACAGTGGGTCAGGACGCAAAACAGATGGGTGGGCGAGAGATTCGGAGTGAGTGATTGTGGGGTCGCGGCGAAGAACAACTGACCTTCCACCGCCAAGCACCTTTATCAGCATTCTCTCGTTTCATCCCACTCGCTTTTCATCGTGCATCTGAGCTTTTGATCGGGGGTTCCGGATGCTTTCCGGGATGCTTTTCTCTTCTTTTCCATCATCTCTCCAACATTCTTTCTCGTCGAGCTGAACAGCACCCGCCCACTTGATAGGAATGAGAGCATGGAAAATGAAAAAATTCCGTTTATAAAAGCCAAGATCTCGGGCAATGATTCATTCTTCTCCTTCTCCCTTCCCTCACAATATTGCTCTTTCAGATGCGCCTGCTCTCTTTCTTCGTCGCCGCTGGGATTGTACTGTCGGCGCATGCCGCCAAGACCCTAAACCCTAAGGGTCCACCATGTCCAAATGGCAACGGACTCTACGCAGTTGGGTGCAGCAACAAGTACCTAGAATGTGTTAATGTGAGTTTTACCACCAACTAACCTCTTAACTTTGATATTCAGGGAGCGGAATTTGAGAGGTCGTGTCCAGAAGGCCTCTACTTCGACCGGTTGCTGGCTAGATGCGAGCGTCGATCCACCAACTTCCTCTGCAAAGAACAAGCGACTCGCAAGACATTGAACGTCCGCCAGAAGGCTGTGTGAGTTTACAAACAAACACATCTTCTTCACCCTCCCGTTTCTTAGGACAATCGACTGTGTTGGACGGAAAGCTGGCGACTATCCTCTCGACAAGGACATCTGCAACCAGGTCTACTATCAGTGCGCCAACGGAATCTCCTACATGAGAAAGTACTCACAAACATGCGAATATCCTCTGAACAATGTCCGTCTTCCAGGTGCCCATACAACCAATTGTTCAGTGTCCACCTGAAGCGTTGTGACTACGAGACCAACTGCTACTCCTACACCGAAGCCAAATTGAGCGCCGCGTCCGCCTATTCCTCTCCAACCTACGACGCCGACAATTTCGTCGTGACCGCCGAGGAAGTTGAGCAAGAATCGAAGGGAATCAACTGCACCTTCCATGGAGATGCCACGATCAGCGATTTGACTTGCTCGCCGTATTTCTATCAGTGCGCCAATGGGAAGCTGTTCAGAAAGTCTTGCCCAACCGGATTGGTGTATGTGCTCAGCCAGAATCTTTGCGATTTCCCACAAGGAGTGAAGGGGTGTCCAGAATACAACGGGTATGTTAAGAAGCCGCCGCCTTCCAATGCCCAGAATTCTCAGATCAGAGCCATCTTACGAACAGCCGTCCCAGGCCGCACCAACTCCCGCTGAGGAATACGCCCCAACCACTACTCAAGCTTATGTTCCAACAACCACTCAAGGATACGTTCCAACTACTCAAGCCGATGTTCCTACCACCACCATTCCGCCATATGTCGAGCCATATGTGGAACCATCCACCAAGCCAGCTCCGATCTACGTACCATACGCTTCCGCGCCAGCATCTCCACCAGTTCGTGACGCCGTCGAACCAGAGATTCTCGCTAAGTGCAACAATAAGGCCGATGGATTCTACGAGATCGAATCCTGCTACAAAAACTTTTTGGCTTGCACCAACGGAGCTGGACGCATCATTGCTTGCGCCAATGACCTGGTTTTTGACACCAGAATAAACGCATGCGAGTTCTTGGAGATTTGCAAGTGAGAGACACTTTTTATAAACAAAAAGTAAATGAAATTTCACAGAGCCCCACGCAAGCAAGAAGACGTTCCAGCCCTTCACAACCACGGAGGATTCCTGGACAAGAAGCCGGACGAAGTGAAAGTTGAGTTTGATTGTGCGACAGCAGCAGATGGTCACTACGTCAAGAAGCCGTGCATCAAGGAATACTTCCGCTGCCACGACAGAAGAGCCTTCCAACTGGCTTGCCCGGCCGATTTGGTGTATAACACGAAGACCGACACTTGCGACTTCTTCCACAACTGCATGAATATGACAAGATCGGACCCATTCAGTCAGTTCGCTGAGGACACTGCAGAGTTCGTTGCATCAGCCAGTCATTATGAAACTGTAAAGTATAGCCCGTCCGAAACACAAACGTCGATCCCGTACACGCAACCGGTGTACACGACTACTCAACCACCAACTACTCAGCCACCAATTACTCAACCACCAACTACTCAGCAACCAGCTCAGGAGCCAGCTTACACTCAGCCACCAACGACTACAGTTGGATACGAGCAACCGACAACTACCAAGGCATACACTGCCCCGACAACCACTGTCTACACGACTACTCATGCTGTTGCTCCTGATAGGTGGGTTCCACAGATTTTTTTTCTAAACAACACCAACTAAGTTCAGCTTCTCCTGTGCCAGCCTTGAAGATGGCAACTACGCCTCTGGACCGTGCAAGAGCATCTTCTACACTTGCTTCCACAACCAAGTCGCCGCTCTCCAGTGCCCAGGAGTCTTGGTCTACAACCCATACAACGGACAGTGCGACTACGAGATCAACGTTCCGGATTGCCGTGGAGTCGACAGACCACTCGTCCCACCGACCGCCTTCCCATACACTGCTAGACCGACCCAAGGCCCAATGCGAGCTCCAACTCCAAAAGCAACCAACGCTCCGGTGTACTACGTTCCTGTGAAGACCACAACCCAACCTCCAGCTAACGCTCCTGTTGAGTCATACACGACTGCTCAACCACCAAAGTATGCTGCATACTGTGAGAGACTTGCCGATGGAAACTACGGGAAGAAGTGCCAGCCGTACTTCTTCCAGTGCGCCAACTTCGAGACCACTGTCATCACTTGTCCCGCCGGATTGTTCTACAGTTTGAAGCAAGACAGATGCGACCACCCGCAGAACGTTGAGGGATGCCCCGGATATGCTCCAACCACTACTACCACGAAAAAGATAACCACCATCACGACTACCTCTTCTCCATACCTCGATGACAAGTACCCGAACATCGATTACACTACCACAACTCCAGGGCCAGTTGACACTACCCCAATCGCCGAGGCCTTCTCCTGCTTCAAACGAGTCGATGGCATCTACGCTTTGCCATACTGCTCGAGAGATTACGTTCAGTGCATGGCTGGTGAGCTTTGAATCCGTAGAACATTATCAGGAAAAACGTGAATTACAGGACGCTCTCTTGTTGCTTCCTGTGCTGCTGGTTTGTACTACAGCGAGCGATCCGGACTTTGCGACTACAAAGAGAACATCCCAATTTGCAGACTGTAAGGTTTTTCTGGGTAAACTATAAGAAATGTGCATTCCAGTCGTAAAGACGCTGACAGTATCGCCGACGACGCTTGCCTTGGAAGAGGAGACGGATACTTCTCCGCTGGATGCTCGTCCCATTACTTCTCCTGCATTGATGAGCAGACTCGCAAGGTTTGATTTGAAAAATGAACCATAAAACCTTGAGATTTCTTCAGATGGTGTGCCCGAACAAGTTGAAGTTCTCGGAGAAGAAGGGAATTTGCGACTATCCAAGTGAGGTGGCCGAGTGTGGAATCGCAACAAAAGCTGTTAGCTCTCCACCAGCGTACGTTACTCTTAAGATCCCTCTCCTTCAACATGAGATGTTTACAGAGTCCCCTTCGACTTCTGTACTATCCGCCCTAACGGTCTTCACTCCTTCGGCCAGTGCTCGTCTCACTATGTTGTTTGCGAGAATGGACGCGCTATTGTAAGTGTGGCCAGTTATCGGAAAGCAACCTAATCTGCTCTTTTTCAGGCTGGGACGTGTGCAGCGCCGCTGGTTTTCAACGAAAACAACCAACTGTGCGACTACAAGAATAACAACAAGGAGTGTGGAAGTGACTACGTTCCACCGACACCTGTCGGAGTTGAGAGCTATTTCGAGCAAACTTCAAAGACCCAACAGCCGTATGTGACTGTACCAACCACGGCGGAGTATGTTCCAACTACCCCGACAACCACCACGACTACTACCACCACGACGGCTACACCAGCCAGTGATGAGCCGGAGACCACTACTGCTCCATACACCACCACCACTCAGGGATACACTCAGCCAACCACCACAACCAAGGCTTACACCACCACGACGACGGCTCCGACAACTACCACTGAGGCTTACACGACCACCGTCCCAACCACTACATACACCCAACCGACAACTACCACCACAACTTCTGCACCAGCGAGTGATGCGACAACTACCCAGGCATACACTCAGCCACCAACCACTACTGCTCAGCCGTATTAATAAGTATTTGTTATGACTATTCGTTAACCCGAGTGTTTCTCTCTAAGCTATTTCAATAATAAACCACTAATGCTCAACTGGAAATTCAGGATTTGTGCTTGGCGCTTGAAGCCAAAGACTAAGGTTCAAATCCCTGGAAATAGCTTTAGCCGGCCATAGTTCCCGGTAATTTGATATGGGAATTTATCAGGTGGCTATTAGTTTTCCAAGTTGAAAACACAAAGTGCTCGATTCCAATAATGGTGAGAACTTCAAAGAGAACTTACTTGAAAATACCACGAAGACTCTCGGGGGGTTTGCTCTTCTCTCAAAATATCATTTTATTCCAAATATAATGCTCGGTGGTTGAGATGGGTAGAAAATAAATAGGTTTTGCTTGGGACACATGAATACTACAAAATATAGTACAAAACATGGGGATTTCTTTGACAAATAGGAATTTACAAGTGGTCTTGGTCAAGGTCGTAAGCGCACTCGTCTATATTTCGAGATGGTTTCGAGGGGGAAAATTTAAGTAATTAAGAATAAAAGGGAATGAGATGCATATGGATCGCCGATCAGATCGGCTGGACTTGAGAAACTTCGGAGAGACGGGGACGAAAAGGACAAAAAATACAAAAAAGGACAGAAAATGGTATGGGAAAGGTTGGAGGATAATTGTGGGAAAATAATGGGGAATGGTGGGAGAAGAGGGAAAATGAGTTGAAGAGAAAGGTTATGGAGAGTCTTCGACCACAATACGTGGGATCGAGAAATGATAGAAATGAGATTTGCCGTCCGACTTGTGGAGTTGGAAGCGGATGGTGAAGTCGGAGGAGTTGTTGTTCTCAGAGTTGCACTTGTACAGGATCCGGGCGGTACCCTCTGGTGCCTCGATGTCCAGCTCGGTCTTCCGCCAGTCGAAACGACCGTAGACATCACGGACCACCTGCCACTTGCTCACTTTCCAGGTCTCTTGGTTCTGTAGATATCTTCAGTTTGAACACTTTCTTTCTGTTCCCCCACGTACCATCGTCAGGAAAGTCGGCATTCCTCCGAGAATATCAATGTTGCTCCAAATCGTGTTCATCGGCGGTCCTTGGCCACGAATCGGGCTCTGGACAGGCTCGGTGACAGGTGTATGGGTTCTGAAAACGCATGATTCCCGCTTTCCCCGTAGACCCAATGTCTCACCTGAAGCGGTGGCTCAATTTGTGGAGAAGGGAAGCGAGAAATCCGCTTCTCGGGTTCAAAATAGTGTGCGCGAGATAGAAGAATGTGGGGTTGTCACGTGAGATGATGCAAGCGTTGTTGCCCCAGAGGAATGGCTCGCACGAGTTCTGAATCGGGACCACGCAACGCCATCTAGAAATGATTCACAGTGAGGATCAAGAAGTTCAACCGATGCTGCTACCTAGTCATGAATTTCGTGCTGAAAGTGCGTCGGAACTCGCGGATGCTCCGAGTGCGATGGATCTTGATCCCATAGCGGCGGCGGCCAGTGGATAAGATAGTAGGGATAATGTCCCCGTCCATCTCGACTTTCACCAGCAACAGGACACTCTCAATCATCTTCTTCTCATCGTCAATTGGAGTAGCCGTCTCTTCCTTCTTCTCCTCCACCACAACCTCTTCAACTTTCTCCAATCTCTCCACGGTCTCCCCATTCGTCGCTGCAACGTCCTGACGCAACTGCTTCATGAAAGACTGGCGATCGCTCGTTCTTTGAATCGGCCGCTTCACGAAAACCTTTGTGTTGCAGATGCTAAAGACAATCTGGCTCATGCTACGGTGAGCCTCAACCTGAAAAGAGACAGGTGGGAAAAAGTGTGCGTGATGTCGTCTCACTCGTAGCCCGTGGCACATGATTTTGGTCGGGACATGCTTCAGGATCGAGCATGTTTGATCTCGGTTGAAGGTGACAGTCATCAAGTGGAAAGACTTGTCGTGGTGCGACTTGAGGAGACCAAGAAGGAAGCGGCTGGAAAGTTCAAGTCCTCGTGACATTTCACCGGCGCTAATCTGAACTTTGAACCCCTACTTACCCACTGATAAAGCAGATTTTGACCCAAACGTAATGCTCCTTGTTGAGGCTGTTCGGCAGCGAGTATTTCTCCAACTCGGTGCCATCCGTTTGAGTGATGAGGACCTAAACATGTATCTCTTCGTGCGTCGAAATCAGACCCTCCCCAGAGATTGCATCTATTATTCATCAAAATGAACCGAGACCAAAGCCCCTCCTCACGTACCAAGTTTCTGGCCTCATCGATGCACACTAAGCGTCCTCCATGATAGTCGAAACACCCGAACGGTCCTTCACATGGCAGCGTGAACATTGCTGATAAGCGCGTAGAGAGCAGTGGAGAGAGCAGTGAAGAGTGTAGTGGGGAGATTGTGCTGGTTGGCACAATCTGAAACGCGGAATTGTGACGGAAATGGAGTTGGGGGTGGAGACATGAAACGAGCAGAGAGCGAGGGGGAGGGAACGTTTTATGAGGTCGTCTATCAATAATTCGAGAGTTTCAGACGAAACTTTCCTGGAAATAAGGCCACTGATCATGGGCAAACTTTTGATGAGACCAGTGGAAATGTGGAACTGGAATCTTCCAAAACAGCACGACAAACCAAACCCATAACTCTTGGTAGGCTTTAATTAAACGCCTTTCGAGGACAAAGCATCACGAGCTCTCAAGGACATGACAAAATGAAAAGGAGAATGAGAAGAATGGGGGGGGGGGTGAGGAGAATCAGTGGAAGGAGAAGGAAAACATAAGAAAACTGAAAACAGATGTTAACACACCCACATCTATTAGCTTCTCCTGCCAGTATTCTTACTGAAAAACAAGTGTTCATTTACCAAAAGGGTCTCCTTTGCTGTTTAGCCTAAAGTGAGACGCCTAAAGAGGAGTGAAAGATAGATGCACATGTTTTCCGGAGGGGCTATTATGGCTCCACTTTTCGGACACAAGAAACTTAGAGAAACGAGCCGTTGGTGGTGGAAGGGAGGAAAATGACTATAAAAATGACGCTCTAGTTGGTGGTAAGACGTATGCACACGCACGCACACACACATAGTGTTATCAACTTTGTGGCGGAGAACAGACACAGATTAGTTATAAGGGGCACACGACCACAATTGCAGGTGAAAACGAAAGGAAAGTTAGCGCCGTTGGCTGCGAAAACAAAAACAGGGGCACCACGACTTGATTCCTAGCTTTCTGAACTTCGCGCCCAATATCTGGAGCAGGAAGGGGCTTCGGGGTGGCGTGAAGTTTCCTTTTCGTACAGACAGATTAGAGGGGAAGGGGGGGGGGGGGGGGGGTGGAGCGAAATCTTCCCAGGAAAAGGGCAATCATGATGTCAAGGCCGCGGAGGTTTGACTCACGGCTGAGCACAGATGAGCAAGAGTTCTCAAGGGGAAAGAGAGGGAAAAAAAAAGTTGGGCACGGGATGAACCTATGTATTTATAATGAGCGGAAAGGGTGTGAAGGAGAGGAAATGTAATTATCGTTTCGTTTTTCACACCTAACTATGTGCAAAAAAAGAAGTGAAGAGCACGCTTTGTTCGGGGGGGAGGGGGGGGGGGGGGGAAGAAGTCGAAATAGGGAGGAGAAAAAAGTTTATATAGTTTAGATCTGTTTGGGGGCAGTGAAAGGGGGTGCTGGAGGGAGGAAAAAGAGCCGCGAGTGCAAAAATGAGCTCATTCGCGAATATGGGGGGGGGGGGGACTCTCCGCGAGAAATCTAATTGAAAAAGAACTCAGAAAACAGAAAAATGAGACATTTCTGCCGGAAAACATGTTTCCGAGTCTGTTTCTCTCTCCAGTTTCTTCAGTTTCTGCAAAAACATAACATAACACAACACAATAACTATCCAGCGTTCTAGAAGATTCGAAAAGTTATTCCTGTCTTATCAGCTGTTGCGGAAGACATTGGAAAGTGCACAGTGGTCCTTGTGGAAGTCATTGGGGAAAAGGAAAAGGGAAAAGTTGTTGGTTTCCGGACTCGGCGTCGTCCCATCGGATTAGCGGATAACTGCCAGGCCCGATGATAATCTCGAAATCTGGCAAGTGTGACGAACATGTGCGTGGGGGAAGGCGCAATAATAGAAGGAGGAGAGATGGATAAGTGCTCAAGTATTCTGGCGACCAACCGGTTATGATCTCCCACTCTCTCCTCCTCTGCAACTGCCAATAGAAGTTTTGCACGCTTCATCAAGTTTTATGAATTCCTGGAGACGAAGACAAAGGGTTCAGGAGCACGCCTCTCCTATTTTGTTTGGAGAGCCGCGTCGGGGGGAAGTTCCACGGATTAGACGAAAGTTTATGCGGGTCCCCGGTCCCAGGCTAGTAAATTATGAATCGCGTGAATTCCCGAGAATTTGGGAAGGGAGCTTAAAGAGAGAGAGAAGGAGAGAGAGATGGACACGATGAATAATTCATAGTGCGTATGGAATTTGATTTGGTTCTCTTTTTTCTTCGTCTTCTTCTTCTTCTTACTTTCCCCACTTACCTGTTTCCGTTGATTCCTTGACTTTGAGAAGTTGGAGGAGAGGAAGAGCAATATATGTGGCGTGTGAGACGAGGCGGATCGAACTGAACTGCTCCCGCAAATTAGAGCAATTTTTCCGCGGAGCCGAGAAGGGCTGACGAATCAGTTACGTCGCAGTGCGCAGAGAAGGGCGTCTTTCACGAAAGGACGTGAGAGGCTCGAAGGCAATTAGAGCGATAATTTCGTGCTTTTTCAAACACATTTTCATGGGAATATTGAACTTGAATGTCAACTAATTCATGACCAATGTGCGGGTAGGAGTGGAGAGCTCGGAAAGACCAGAACGCGTTTCTTCTTGACAAGGGGGACGCGGGGAGGAGAAAGGGGCCCCCACAGAAATGACATTTTCGACGAACATGCATGTCCGAACAAAAAATCGGATATTGTTGCAACGGGGCCCTCCCCGGGGCGCCACAGCGAAGACGAAAAAAATACTCGCTCCCTCCATCCCTCTCTTCCATTTCGCCTTCTTTCTTGCCTTCCAATCTTCTTGAGGCGACGGCGACGGCGACGGCGGCGTTGGCCCTGGTCTGGTCCCGTGGCGAAAATGAAAGACAATACATTGGTGCGTGGGGGGGGGGGCGTTGAAGACTCGAAGAATCTTTCAGAGAAAGCGGGAGAGATAGCTATTCCGCAATTTGTGCGTTTCGTCCAAGTCGGCAAACAATTCTTATGTGCGTCAGCAACACCGCCTAAAGAATTATGAAGAAGGAGGAAGAGAAGGAGAGCCAAGAATTCGATGTTGATAGGGATTCTTCCATGGCCTTCAGCGAAATTAGTGATCTCCGTGTTTCTGCCTTGCAAAAAATGCAAGAAGTGCGAGAAAAACCAAGACGGCAATGGACAAAATGAATATTCCGTTGCGGGGAATCGAACCCCGGCCTTATGGGTGAGAGCCATAAATCCTAACCACTAGACCACAACGGAGATAAGAGAACTGATTGTGCACACTGATAAAGTCTCGGAGCACTAGCACTTGACATTTAGAAAGAAATGTGAGAAGCAGGCAGAATATTTATTAGGTTTTCGTTGAGATATGATGTAATCTTGCTGCCGTGCCTTTGCGGCCCCTGAATTGGTGTTGTTATTGCGAAATCATGAGTTATTGCGAAATCCCGCTGCTTGTGACGTGTCAATCGTTTCTCCCTATGTTGCCGATCTTTCACTTCCTGGAAAAAGAAGAGAGCGGGTTTTTTTTATGAATCGAAAAATCCCGTCCCTTCGACTCCATATACTGTGTGAACCGGCGCGCTTTTTTTTTCTCTGGCAGCACTGGTACTGGTGACACGACGAATATGCAAACGCAGTTGATCAAATACAGTGCTTCGGCCTTTTGTTTGTGCCAGCCCCGATGCGAGGAGTCAGCGCCGAGTATTTCGATGACTTTCATCCCGACTTTCATATGGCCGCTACTGCGAATCGAGTCTCATTCGATCAGAATGATCAGAAATACAAGTGTCTTTGTGGACAGCTTCATATCAAGGTAGTGTACTTATTCTTTCCCGTGTGACTTTTCTTAGAGACAAAGACTTGCTCACTTTCAGAAAGGCGCCCGCATAGTGGCTATTCTTGTGAATGTGCTCACCGCCATCAACATCATCTTCAGTTTCACCAGAAGCTCCACAGTGGTTGTTTACACATGTATGAGGTATGCAAATTGCCACGTCATTCCTTTCCAATCAATATGTCCCTAATAGTGCTGCGTTCTCTATTGTGATCTTCGGAAGCTTGCTCTATGGTGTATGGAAGGAGAAGCGTCTCTACTTGTACCCATACATGTTCTTCCAAGTGATCTCCATCGCCATAAGCATCATCATCCTGTTCGCCTTCCTTATTTCAATTGCGGTCGGAGCCACAATGGTGGTAGATCTGGCGAGAAACGTTGGAAACGTGGACACCACTAGTGCCCCGGAGAAGTTGGACGCGGGTACCAAATGTCACTGGAATAATCCAAGATTATGCATCCCCTTTCAGATTTGGCGGTCTTCACAGTGCTCTTCATCCTCTTCCTCTGCATCGGAGGACTAATTCAAGCCTACTTTGTCGACGTACGCAGGAAACCTTTGATCTGGAAGAGAACATGTAGAGTTTCAGGTGATCTACTCCTTCCACAACTTTCTCAAGGATCGTGAGAACTCATTCTCCTTCAACTTCGAGTCCTACGCGAACAGTGCCTTTGGAAGCGAGGCCACCCCAACTCCACCACCACCAATGTACCCCGAAGCTCAACAACAACCACAACCCGAGATCGTTGCGTGAAAGTGATGGTTCTAATTCGATTCCTTCCTATTTATCTGATTGATAAGATAATGAAGTTATTCACTCCGGGGGACTTCTTTCAACTACTTGCGGCTTCTTTAACGAAATTCCCTTCTGGGATAATCCGAATTAGAGATAAAGTCACGGCGTCCGCTACACATCGAAAACTCTGTATTTCAGTGTGTGCGCGTGACCAAGACCCGTGAACATCTGACCCATTATCTCTTGCTTTACTATAAACACACCTCGCTTCTTCTTCTTCTTCTTCTTCTGGCTCTGCCTTCGTCTTCTTCTTGTTGTCAACGTCCCACCTCCAAAAAATCAGAGCATATGACACGGCGTGTACCAGCGAATAATATCCGGAAAAAGAACTCCAATCGAAGTATAATCCCCGCAAACGAATACATTTGCATTGTGCGCTTCTCGCCGCCTTTTCAATATTACAGCTAATATCGCGTGCTCTTTTTTTCTTCTCTTTCTTTTTTCTCCCCACCGTTTGGCTTTGGAGATTGTTTATAATCAGCCGATTGTGGCGATGCATTCCGAGGTTATCAGACGGGAAATAATCCCACTGGGGAGGGAGTGTGTGCGCTTCTTCAGTCTTCGTCTTCCTCTCACTCCCTCTCCAGTCCATATCAAACTGGCCTACCATTAGAATTGAAGTGAAAATTCATTATTCAGCAGGAAAGTTTGCTTATGAAAAGTTGATCTTGCAATTTACCCAGTGTGCCGAATATCGAATTAGAATAATGGCGGCTGATCGAAAAATAGAGCAGGAGATTTGATTTTCAAAAACGAGATAGCTATATCCGCCCCATTTCCGTGAATTTCACCGCCGTCACCACTTGTTAACCACCAAACTCGTTGCGATACACCTTTCCGCTCATTTCATTTGAATTGCAACCTCACCCCTCAAAAGGCGCCCTAATCGCTGTCCAAATGTCTCCAAAATCCAGCCGTTTTCCTGTATTGTCAGTCTCCCCGTATGCTTTTCACCGCGAGAAGGGCCCATCACGATTAATTAACTGGTCGCGCTCGCAAACAACACCCCCAGGGAGACGAGGCAGGTAATCTTCTTTCGGGGCCCCGAAATGAATAACTATCAATTTGTAGTGCTCTTAGCGTTGCTATCGCTACCGATCCCCCTTCCATTTGGCAAATTACCATGTGCGCGAGGTGTCGGTTTTGTCGCGGTCTTGGTTGCTGTCGAGCATTACGTTTCTAAGCCGTCTTTTTTCCGCTCCCCTTTCTTCTGTACTTGACATCATCAGCCGGCCTCTAAGACGGCCTACATCAACGTTTTTGTATTTATAGAGCTCTCTTGAATTCTTGAGCTCTTGAATTCTAATCGTAGCTACCATAAGGCTCCCTTCAGGTTTGCATAATCTCATTAGGAATGGCAACCACCCGCTCTGATGCACTCGTCTATTCGCATTCCATTTCACGCTGACTTCATTTTTTTCGTGAAACAGACGCTCTCTTCCCCACATATCATTAGTTACACGCTCATTACCCTCGTCTTGTGATGACTCTGATCTTGCTCCATTTCCGTTTTATTTTTAGATTCTGCGTATTTGATGGAGAGGGGCAATGACTCGAACTTGGATATACCAGAGCCGGAGCAAGTGGTAGCGTTCTTCGTGCCGACTGCTGTTGCTGGATATGTCACTGAAATCATCGTAAGTCATATGCGAAAATCAACCAGAATCCTTATTTTCCAGGAGATCGCATTGCGCAACATACCAGGAATCACAGTCAGTGCTGGAACTCTCACAGAGCTTCCCAAGCACATCGGCGTCCCACTCTCCTATTTACGAAACCAAGAGGCCACTGCTCTTCCGGATTTAGAGATGACCCCCAAGGAACCAACCAAACCATCACCACCACCACAAATCCCTCCAAAAGCTCCGAAGACCCGAGTGATCCCGAGATCAAAGTTCTTCAAGTGGAAGAAGATGAAGAAAGTGAAAAAGGCGAAGAAGGCATCATCACCAGAAACTGATACTCACTGCTGTGCCCACGGAATGGCGGAGAAGCTCGCCGAGAAGTACGGGGCTCCAGTGGCGAAGCCGGATGGGACTGCGTCGGCCCCTAGGCTCATGATCCAGTATCCGGATCTCCCCTACATGGTTCCAGTGCTGCAGAACTTCAGAGACGTCGGAGTCCCACGCGATGTTGTTGACTTTTGCTACAATGCTGTGTTCACGGTGAGTCAGTGCACTTCCGCCACCAAACACATCATTCTCCCAGAGGCTCTCGAGAAAGGCCCGGTTTCCCTTTCTCCTCTTTCTCCCCCAATCTAATGTTTTGTGACTTGGCATTCCTATGCGGGGGTAGAGTCTGAGTCGTGCCGCAAAGTTTCAGCTGCTTTCTAGGAGTTGAGGCATTACCAAAAGACAGCTGAATCACAAAACGCCATATCCATGGCAATAGCTGAATACTTTCAAATGGGAGAAAATTGGATGGAAAAAAAGAGTAAACCAAGATAAACCGAGAAAAACGTAATTCTTACGTGCAGAACGTTCAATTGCATGATTAGAGGGGTGAGGTCAAAGAGGAGGGTCCAGTGGGCAGGTAAGCGGATTAGACGATGGTTAGCTGAATAATAGTCTAATTACGAGGACTCGTCATAGTAATACGCTTTCAGGTTGACTCCAATGAACATCTGCCCTTCTTGAACGCCGAGTGATCCTGTCTTGTTTATCCCGGATGAAACGCCCTAATTAACCTCTAATGATGATCTCTCTCCTGTTCTCAATCTCTCCTTCTATCCAACTCCATCTCCGATGGACAAATTGATCGTCATAATTTTAACCTCGAACCCGAACCCGAACCCGAACCCGTTCCAGAACCAATAAACCACTTTCATTAACATATTCAAATTTTTATTTGAAAAGAGCCTGTCTAAGCCAGTAGAAATCAATCACAATATTCGGGTGTGTTTGGATCCAATACTAGAACGCATGGATCAGGTTAGTGGTTGTACTTTTGCAGGATCCGACGCGGTGCCCGGTTGGCGAGCTCCATCTCGATCTCGGCGATCGCCTCCTCGATTCCGGTCATCTCGTTGTTACGGGCCACTGGAAAAGTGCGAGTAGAGGAGCTAGGTGGGACATGCGGGACTTACAAATGGCGTCTTCGAGTTCCGGAGTACTGAAAGGTTGCGATCGTTTGCCGAATCGCATTCCCTGGTGGCACCCGATGCATTCGCAGCATTCGATCGTCATCTTGCGCTGACAGACCTGGTCGCATTGGGCGTTTCGTTTGGCGGATTCCACCAAGCAAACGAGGATGAGAGCGAAGAAGAGGGTGGTTTTGAGTCCGAACATTGTTGTATGCGTTACCTAGAAGCAAATAGTGATTCGGGGACTAGTAAGGAATAAGGTGGAAGAGAGAAGAGTGGAGAGCAAACTGACGAGGGAAACTACCTTCCAGCTCCCCTATTCATAGACACGGCGTGGATGGGCGGAGCTCATTATTCATGTTTCTGGGATACGGATCACTCAGGAGAAGTTACGCCCGTCGTCCCGGCTCCTCCCATCGAGAAGAGAAGCGGCGCGGGAAATCGAGGAGAAGAAAAAAACGCGTGAGCGCGTGGAAATAACACGACTTCAGGAGGCACGACGGCCGTCTTATCAAGGGTTTTGGGACAGGTGGAATTTGGGGATTCGGCGCAAATAACCGGCTGACACACTAGCCGTTTTCGTCAGAACTTGATAACAGAAACTTCACCTGCGACTCTCCGCACACTGTTTTCGATCATAACCGACGTATTCTGTGGGGGCGCCGCCTAAATATCGAGACGAATTTCTATTTCAGGAGCACCGCGTGAAGGGACGGGTGGCTTACAAAAAGTCAGCGAGAGAGGGAGCTCCAGAATAGATATACATTCTCTTTTTAACTTTGCGTGCCCCACGGAAACTTCATTACACACAAAGGGATATACAAAGGGATAAGGAAGGTCAAATTCAATTAACAAGTAATTATACGGATCAATACCTCTTCGTCATTTGTTCCGGAAAAAAAAGACAGAAGAGGGAGTTGACGCAAAGTATAGTTTTTTTGAGGGACACTGTGGAAATATTCATGAGTTGAAGGAACGGCGTTGTTGATTGAGGAGGACAGCGAGAAGTGGCTAGGGTATAAACTGGAGGATTGTAGGGCGTGGAATTTTGGGAACTCGCAGTTCTGAAAACCCCAACAACTCCCCGAATGTAATAAATAACAACTGCAAAACCTGCAATTTAGAGAAATACTAGTTGCAACTGGTGGCAGAGTCAAATGAACAATTGATCCCGAATAACGGAGGTCCAGAATATGAATGAAGCCTGTGATCATGACGCACTGCCCTTCCGTGCCGTGCTGCCGGCTGATCTTCCTCGTTGATATTTAGTTTCAAATGGCGGAGTGCTCTCTCTCTCTTGCAATTGAAATTCAACGCTTGTTTCAATTGCTTCCCTTTCTTCTTCTACACACTCCTCTTCCAGTCTTCCACCCACCACCCTCGTTGAAAAAACACACATCATGTGACGTCAAAAACTTTTTTATCTTTCCTGGCCTGTCCTATTGCTAATTTATGGAAGAATATCGCAATAGTAATGTGGAAGCAGTGAACAAATCGCTAAAGGTTAAAACAAGTGATGACGCTGATGATGGATGCTCCGAAGAGAGAAGAAGAAGAGTTCGACGGACTTTATCTTGTCAATTATGCATTCACCGACGATGTCAATGCTGGTTGTTGTTGGTCGGGACTCCGCTGAACGCCGCTATCTCATCGCTTTCCGGGGAAGCGATTCTGAATAATTTCCACTGGATGGATAGCACGCGATTTTTGATGATCACTAGGCTCGGGTTGGTAGCAAAGTGTCGAGGAAAAAACAACAAGATACCTTCGTGATGTGATCCTCTCTAAGATTTCCTCAGTGGTCGCGTCATAGTCTGGTGTCACTTCTTGAATCATTCCGAGATGAGCGCAGTCTACAAAGCGGCGGGGGTGGGTTTCTGAATACACGGCGATGACCTGGAAATAGAAATAGAATTGAATTGCAGAATAAGGAAATGAGGAGGATGAGGAAGAAGATATGCGTATTCTGATGTCATCTACTAATTGTTAAAGAGAGGTTTTTTATAGATCCGAAGAGTATTACTCACCGTTGGCTTGATGAGGTTCACAAATTTAGGGCTGGTGATTGCAGGAGCTCCAACGATGACCTCATCGACCACTTTTAACGATGCGATGTTCAACGTTCTCTCCAGCAAATTCATCACGGGGAAAATTGTCCCCTTTTCCTCATTGACGTCCTGAAACCAATCTCTATTCCATTTCCTTCTAACTTGCATCTCTTACATCATCCCCAACGATCCCGACAATCAAGTAGTCTCCCAACTCCTTGGCAGCCTCTAAAAACGCCAAATGGCCCGCGTGGAAGAGATCAAAGGCTCCGCTCACATAAACGACCTGAAATAACTCATTTCACCTGTCGTCCCTCACTCCAGACTATCTCTCAAGCTCCTCGAATAACAATTCGGCATACGGTATCAAAAACGTCACTTGAACGAGCAAAATCACCAATTTTCACCTGTTTTCTGGCTAACAAGTGTTGATGTCACAGAGAAAAACGCGAATGACAAATGACACGCTGTGAAGAGGGAGAACCAGAGAGACTTCTCGGGAAAATGAAAAGTGAAGAGTTGTTTGATGAAAATATGAATGACACGTTCGAAATTGCACTGAAGTAGGCGCCTCGAGTGTTAGTACGAAGTTTTCAGGGAAAAGAACAGAAGAGAATAACAAATTGTCCCCCTTTCCCCCCTACCTTGTCGCCTGCTTTCGGTTTCTTGCCAATGACGACCGGGGAGAATGTGAAATTCGGTTTGAAAAGAGAGACAGTGATAACCGGCTCGTGGGTGATCGGATCCAGGGAGAATGGGAGAATTGAAGTTTTGAACTCGAGAATTGACTCGGTTTCCATGTGATGTGTTTTAGTGACCAGCATCAGTCGCCCGGCGATTTCCTGAAATATGGTTTTTCACCAGAATCCTCCCGGGTTTCAGGTTTACTTGGTCATTGATATGTTCCGAAATGACATATTGTTTAGCGCGTTCATTGCCGCGGATCTCATCGTACCTTGAGGTCTCAACAGTTGTCGGATGGCTGATGTCTGGAAGGAGCCGCCAATTGACCCCAGATGCCCAACACGTTGTCCACTCACCAGGTATAGCGATGATATCGCAGTCCAACTGGTTCAATGTGCAAGATCCCGGATGGAAAGGAGCGTCATCGAAAGCCTCATCTACCCATCTGATTGCAGAGATCAATCGATACCTTTCCTCGTCTGTGAAGATTGGCAAGATTCCATTGTTATCAAGCTGAAACCATTTCCAAGAGCATTCTCCAAATTCCAGAGCTTCCACCCACCTCATCATCTGAATGGATCCCGACAATAAGCTTCTTCCCATACTGTTTTGCAGGCCAGAGGAGTCTGGCATTTGAGAAATGTACAAAGTCGAAGCTAAAAGCTTTTTTATTTGTTCTAACACTCTCAACCTTACCATCCATCAGTGTAAACTCGCGCCTTCTTCTTCTCCCCATCCGGAGTCAATCCTTGCGTCGTTGCTTTGAGCATAGCCGACCGATGATAAGAGGAGGGAGAAGATTGCTGGTTGTTCAACTGATGGCTCCGAAGGCTCTCTTTTCTTCTTCTCCTTCTTCCCAAGTGTAATATGCTCTGTGAACGAAGAAAGGGGAAGGAGAAGAGGGTCCCCGTTGTCCCTCCGGTTACACAAGGTGGTTGCCGCAGGATTTCGTCATTAGAAGGGAAGAAAAGTGTAACTTCTCGCACATGTTCTGTCCTCCGGCGTGTGTTGTGTTTTCAAATTGGTTCGTCAAACGAAAACTGACAACACGACGTGCTGGGTATGCACTTGAAGCTTTCGGGAAACTTTTGTCGGAAAAGTGATTAATATGAGATTATTCGAATTGGAAATCCACCTGTGGGAAGAGCACTTCAAGTTCTCGGTGGTTCTTCATGAAAAAGATTTGAAACACCGAGAGAACGAAAAAATTTGTTGCAGGAAGTTAGATAATTCACATCAACCTTGTATAATCAACAAAACACCCGATGTTCCCTGGGAGACTAGACCGTCACAAGATAAGCGATCTGCATACGTCCAATGTTTCTGTTTTTTGAAATCTTCTCCCATTTCCCATTCACGCTTTTCTGATGCTGTTCACTGAGTTTTCAAGAAACCATACTCCAACTCACTGTCTGGTTGCAAAACGTATACGTTCATTAACCTTCCCAGAATGTTCTTTGTGTTTTGGCATCAGACATCACAAGATATAATCTCTGTCCTCATATCCGCACTGAGAACGAATCTATGGGGTCATCCAGATCGCAACAGTCGTTTCGGTGTTCTTCTGGAAGGTGCTCAGTGTGTTTTGCTCTCGCGGTCGTCCACCCTTTGTCCTCCATATCTGCACATCTTTACAGGCACCAGAACACAACAGCGTACTGTGCAGAGAACGACCAGTAGTCACGTACTACGCGTACGGTGTTTGACTCTTCTGGGACACCCATCGCACAAAGATCCCACTCGTTTGTGTCTCTTTCGTTGCCTTTTCTGTCAATCTTGTATTTTTTGTGCGTTCCTTCTCCCCGTACTAACTCGTATCAAAGTTTGGATAGCCACCCGAGTGATTCTCATTCGGGGCATTACAGACACTATGTTTGTATATACCCTGTATGAAATTCATTCGGGATTCATCCCAAGACCCACCTGAGAACAGTAATAATAGAGCTCGACGACTCGGAGCGAAGGTTTGGGGGCCAGTATGCAGTGTCTCGCGTGTTTCATGCATTCTGGCCGCGAAACCCCCGGTTCGCGCCGGGAGCCCCTCAAGAAGAATAGGATGGGGGAAGGGGGAAGAAGCTGATCGAATGAGACTGTCTGTGTGTGCGGCGACAAGGCTCCAAGCGGAGGCGGAGCAATGTGACTCATAACTGTCGTGTGCTGAAATGTACAGCGCAAAAGGGGCAGCCCGATGTGTAATAGGAAAAAGCTATTTGCATCTGTACAATAGGGACGTATTGAGTCAGCGTGTGCAGAATTGGTTTTGTTGTATCAGAAACAGGAGATGGACGGGGGGGGGGGACAGTGAAGATTATGCGTTCTAGGCTCTAAAACTTTCGAAATCATGCCAGAATTGGAATTGCATCGAGCATCGAAACAACGAAGACAAAACATTCGGGCTTCCGTTATAAACCCCTGACCCAAGAGGCTTGACAGCGCAAACTGAAACTTGCAAGCAGCATTTTCCGTGAATATTTCGCAATAGCCACAAAATACCGAAATTTGGTGGAAAACTGACCATGCTATGCATATTTCCATGGTTAGTTTCACCTTGACTTTGAAGCTAAGAACGCGCCCCTTTCTCTCGTCTCAAGGAAATCCCATTCAATGAATCTTTGTCGAAATTCCTGTTCTCTGTAATAATGAACCTTGCAAAGCTTCGGAAGGAAAATCCCCCCATTTGCGATCAAGATTTTCTCGATCTCTCGATCTTGCGAGTATGTAGTTTCGCGTAGATATCACTCAAGATTATCATATTTCCTGCGGATCAGTACATATACACGCAGGTTCCAATACACACCGTGCCTTACTACTGTACATCACTCTCATGACATTCCAACTGTGTCCCCCAACCGTAACAGTAACATTTGACCAGTTCTCATGACTAACCCAGTGTTCAAACATACAGCCGCCGCTGCTGCTGCAAAGGTTTCTGATTATAATTGCTTTGCAATATAACGCCATGACTTTGAGGGGGGGGGGTCTTTTTTGACCCGTAAACAAGATTGTGTTGTTTACCCGAATGTTCTACGAATCGAGTTTGAAGGCTAACCATATCAATCTTCTCTTTCTCCTCCCCTTTTCGGAAATCTCTTTTTCACCGCCTACCGATTTATGTGATAAACAATATCTGTTCAGGTTATAACAACCTTGAAAAACGCGAATACCGCAACACACCACTTCTTGTTGACGGTTCTGTTTCGGTGACCATTCTTCATTCTTCATTCTTCATTCCCGATTGCAATGATGGAGGCCAGAACTGAGAATTGTGGTAAGTCACAAATAGAGGATAGAGGGGATCCCCTAAACTTCTTTTAGATGTTGATGCCTATGCAGCAAATATCTTCAAAAAGTACTCGGAGACTGTGTTTGCTGATGACTACGAAGGGGTAAGTGCCCTGTTTCCAAGTGTTACGAGATGGGTTCTGTTTCCAGCTTCTGAAGTTCTATGACGATAGCGCGGTGCTTATTGAGAGAGGAAAAGAAAGTTTCTACGGGGTCAACTCGATCATCGACGCCATCAAAGCCTATCACGCCGGGTTGGGTCCAGGAACCACGCAGGTAATCTTCGACACACTCCACCGACTTGCAGTTTCTAATAGAACAAGGTGTCTTCTCAGAACTCGGAGTTCAAGGTCGAGCACACTGACAATGTGATCACGATCCGCTGCAAATACCGCGTGAGTCGAGGGACTTCCTCATGTAATAATCACATTCGAATTAAGGTGCAGTCCGTGCTTTCCAACGAGACGTGGGAGGGAGAGTACGTTCAGTACTGGAAGAGCGAGATCGGGCAGGTGCCGAAGATCATCCGCGACGAGTTCAGCATCGACAAGAGATACTAGTCGTACCTTGTGACACTTTCTCCTCTTCCTTCGCTCTCTCCCTCTCAATTTAACCCACTCAGTTTTGTAGCGAAACTTGCAAAACTCGCCAACCCCTGAACTTATCTTTGAACTTATCTTTCTGAAATGAAGAGGACAGTGTTGTCAACAGAGATTGTTACTTTTTTGCGCGAAGAGCCACTTGATCTTCCAGCGTTCGCGGCTCAATGAGACATCCTGAGGTAACCCTGGACCGGAAGAAACGGAATAAAACGCCGATTTTAAAAGTACCGTAATCCTCGCCGTTTCTCATTTTCAACGTCTTCCTTCTCAAGGCCAATCTTCAAGTGGAGAGCTTTGACCTCTATGAAACCCTAAAAAATTCCAATTCCAGCCCGGGGCTGCTCGGGGGAAGCAGATTGCTGTTTGAATTGGCGACACAAGAGTCGTTGAATGAAATGACACACACTCCTCGGGCTTTGAAACGAAATGAATAATCCATCCCATGCCATGCCATCCTTCTTCGCCTCTGCCGCCGCCAACAATCGTGCGAGGCAAGCAGTGAAACAAAAATGCTTTCTCGCCCTTTTCTGCTGTTGGCCCACATACTCCATTTATCATGTTTACACCGGAGTTTGAGTTGTCGGACAGAAAAACGGTGCGCGGCGTCAAGTGCCACCTCCTGCCCCCAGGAATTATCTGTTTGCGATTGTCTGGCAGCACAAGGAGATGCCCTCCTTCCCGCAAAATCTCCCCGTGCTTCCCCCCCCCCCTCATCATCATAACCTCGCATTTATGCGTTGTCCGCTCCAATGAGCGCATTGAGTCGTGAAATTACTCGCTCGGAACTTCCTATAAAGGTGAAATAAGTGTGTGTACACTTTCTTCCGCTCCCCTCACAGAAACTATGACGTGATTCGTCGTGCCGCTGGATGGGACCATTCCAGCGCCCGTTCCAAAACACTCGGTCTCCGGGTGTCTCCACTCATCTGAAATGCATTTCAATCGCTCCTCACACGTTCTCCCCTCTTCTTCTCCCCTTCCTCACCCTTCTTTATATGTCTCTTTTTGGGAAAGGAGCCCTCATGGACACTGAAGCTTGACTAACGTGTGCGTGAATGTTTTGGATATATATCCTCCGGTCGGTTGCTCGGGGCCGGACGTGTTTATTTATTTTTGATAACATTCGACTAGTAGTGTTAGCTATAGATGTCGTTGCAATTGGAACCTCTAGAAAAAGAGAGAGAGAGAGAGAATCCTACTGATCTACCACTCCCCTCCCTCCACTGTCTTCCTAATTCCTGTCCATTTTTCAATGTCCACTTCTCGCTCCTTTGTCACATACTTTCACTGCTCTCTTTCACTCTCATTCTCATTTTCGCTCCCAAAAAATAAGACCTTTTTGTTCATGTTTCTGTTTCTCCCAAAGACCCCAAAAAATACTCGTTGTTTGTTGGGAAACTGAACTTGCCGCCCCGTGTGCGTGTGTCTCCTTTTTTACTCAAATATTCGCCAACAAAACGTAATTGTATTTTCCCTTAAAACCTACGAGACGATTTTCTTTGTCTTCTCCCACACCAATGACGGCGACGTTTTGCATCTCCAAGTGTTTTTCCCCTCTCTTCTCCCTGCTCGCTCCCCAACAATTGATATCAATTAATCACGTGATTTGTTTGATGTCCGTGTCAACACAATGGCAGCCGGAAGAATGTCCTCTCGTTTTCCCCTTGCTTCCTATTGTCCGCCAATTTACAAATCACATCAAATCCAAGGATCCCCCCTCTGTCTACCACCAGAAACTCTTCCATTCTTTGCTCTATCTCTCATGTATATAATCGAATAAGTTAGATTCTCACTTACCGCTTCTCTTCTTCCTTTCTCCTCCCCCTTCTTTTTTCTCCTTCTCCTCGTCCAATAGTCCTTTTCCCTTTGCTCTTGTCACCATTTTATCGCCCGTTTTATGGTCTTGTCATTGCTGCCGAAACTCATCCCATCTCTCTGGGCTGCTGCCCCCGGAGCCTCATTCTTCTGTGTGTGCCCTTTTTCTGGAACCAACACACCACCATTGTCTCTTTTTTCAGACGAATATAGAAGACGGACCCGTAGACACGGAACTAGCCAAATCGGGAATACAGACGAGAAGGAAAACATCACAAGGTGGGTCTTTTTCAACAATATGCCAAGTATCTGTCCTTATCACCAGACCTATTTCGCAACTACCGTAATCTCTCTAACTGCTCAAAAATCTGTTATTCCCTCTTGCTACCTGTTATTTCGAAATTTCGAAAAAACGGCGAGTTCTGAGCTCTAAAAGTTCAAACATGCGATTTTTCCGTCTCCTATACTTCCGTACCTCGAATTGTCGAATTTCCCCCCGCGTGTTGCGTTCCTCCTCTTCTCAGAAGTATTGCCTCTCTCATGCACAACTTTTTCAACGTCAAACTTCAACTTTTTCGCTTCTGCTCCTATTTTTTCGCGCCGCCCAAACAAACTGCCGACAATTACTGTTATTTTGTTGGATTGGGTTGGCTGGCGTGCCATTCGAGCATTCAAGCATCCGTTTGAGTTTGAGGCCGCTGAAAATGACATTTGATTCGACTAAAGCAGCAAATCGTATATCTTACTGATTGCGAGCACCAACTTTTCGAAGATCCAAAAATCCAATTCCACCAGCTACTGGCCCGCGGGGTTCGGAAGGCAAAATAACGACTCTGGAGAAGGCAAGGACGCTCTACTAGTAAATATGCTAGAATATTCGATTAATATTGTGGTCATCGTTGATATCATACATGAATTCGGCGGTACCGTCGTGTCTCTCACTCCTCACTTTCGTCAACCTTTTCGGGGGGGGGGGCTGTCAGTTGGCGACAGGGAACTTTTTTGCTTCGTTGCCATCAGTAGTAGGGGGAGCTAGAAAACAACTGCGCGGGGCAACACACACACACCCAAAATTCGATATGTTCTCAGAAAAAAAGGCGAGTGAGCTCATGTGTGCAGTGCTCATCGAGCATCATTGACTTGAGACTCCCTATCATTTGTTTTCGATGTGTTCTCGTTCGTTCGCTACTCTTCTTCGTCTTCTCACAGTTTCCCCTCAAAGTTGCCGTTTTTTGGCCTCATCTCCGCTTCCGTCTCAGCTCCCCCCCTATCCTATTTTGCATAATCCTAGCGGTGTACATCTGCCGGCCATCGGGCTGAAAGCTGAAAAACGGGCGGCGGAGGGTTCGTTGGTTCATTTTCTCCTCCTCATCCTCCTCCTACTCCTCCCGCCAGTTTTCCATCATTCCGCCCACCCCCACCCCCTCTCTCTCCGAAACTAACTCATTTCCGGAAGGGAGAGAAAAAGGGAGGGACTTCAATTCCGATCCATTCATTACGTTTCGTTTCAGCTTTTTTATTTCCTTCCCGTCTCCCCCATCCCCCCCCCAGCAAAAAGATAAGCATAATTAATTGGCGAATTTGAATTGGAATTGGAAACTCGGTTTTTCTCTCTCTCTCTTTCCCTACTTGGTATCCAGTCCCAATTACTTCCTCCGCCCAGCCGGCTACAACTCTAGAGAAATCCAGATCCCGTGATCCAAAGCTCCTGAGCCCCTAAGCCCCAAATCCCAATTCAATTTTCAATCTTGTTCCGAAGTTCACAAGTGCTTTACTACTCGGACCACTCACATTTTTTGATGACCACCCGTAGAACGTCAAAGTTCATCCACTCACAACACAACCCACCCAATCAAGCCGTCGCTTCTCCTCCCCCATATCTAATCATTTCGATCTCATATCTCATATCCCCCCCCAAACTACATGTGTTGCATGTTCAGCGGCCATCTCTCCAGGGAGTTGTCACTTTATTGATAGGTTTTCATTCTTCTCGGCCCCAGTTCAAAAGTGCATATGGTGCGAAGGCGCTTGAGAGTTTCAAAGTGATTGAGTAGCCCCAGTGGCGTGTACTCATCGTTGTTTTCTATTTACTACGCGTTTCCAATTCAACTATAACTCTTTCCTATCTCTTTTCGTGTTTCCACTCCCGAAATGTCCCACGGATTTCATGAAAGCCTACAAATGCCAAGCCAATATTCCTTTTTTTCTTTTTTTTTCCAGTTAAAGAGAAAAAAACGAGAAAAAGAGATAGAAGGAAAGGCTGCTCGTTAATGATGGTCCCCGTATGGTAGCATTCGATTTTTTACGACTCTTTCTCATCTAATGAAATGAAAGTCAACATGTACTGGGCTGGGCGCATCGTTTTGAACCCTCTCTAATTGGTCAGAAATTGCATTTCCAATTGGTCGCCTGCTCTATTAGTAACCACCTCGCAAACTCGAAAAGAACGGCGCCCAAGATGAGTGTTGGGTGTTAGCAAGTCATTTCTTTGTTTTTGCATTATTCGCCCACAAAACTCTGGCTTCTGACATGGGCGGCGCAGACTGCAACATTCTTTGTGAGAAGCTCCTCCAAACACACATGACTCGCTAATGTATGGGGTGTTGAGAGCGAACGACAACTTTGAGGTTTGGCCGCCGCACAGGGTTCGGAAGGGACCGGAGGGATTGGACTAGAAGAACTGATTTCAATTTGCGCTGTACCTCCGGTTGGATTTTTTTTTGCGCTTCTTTCTCCTACTCCTCTCTTCCCATTTTCCTCCATTTCCTCAATTCGGCGCCGAGATTAGTTGTGTGTGTGCCCTAACTTAATTAGTTTTTCTCCACTGTCCTCGGTGTGCAAATCAAGTGTTCCGTGCATCTCGAAGGCTCCACCTCCTCACGTCGCGACTACTGCCTACCTATTTGTCTGCCCCACATCATCCTTCCCTTCGCCACATACCTCTCAACACAGATTGGAACATTTTTCAGCGGCGCTCCTCTCTTTACGCCGGGGTAGGGCCCCACATGCCTCGGGGCCAATTCCCAGGACAGTCATAAGAAGGAATTATATAGTTCCGTCGGAGCCCGTGAGCTCCATGCATTTCCCTCCCCCAATTTTTCTGCGTCCTTTCGCTTTGACCCTTCATTTCCACACTTTCAAGGTTAGAGTGAAAGTCGAAAAACGTACGAGCGGTGAGGAAGGAAGGCTTGTAGGTTGATTGGCTCCATTTTATGGTCACTTCTGATCCTCCTAGATGGTCGGTCGTGCACACAAGAAATGGAAGAGGGTAGTTCATGAATGTCATGTTTTACGACTCAGAAGAGAGAGAGGGAGAGTGAGATATGAGATGCTGTTGTTTTTGACAGGTCAAAAGTTTTCGGTTTTTGGAATCTGAACTTCTAGAGGTCCTAGACCGAAGCCACTGCCAGTGACACCTGACAACCTTGTACCCCAAATCCTGCCGCTAGAAACCACGTAGTGCAAGACAACTCGTTTGATTAGATTATTCCGTAGGTCTACAATTATAACGCGCTGCATACATCGTGTGTATAGGAAAATGCAAGAAAATAGAATAAAAAGCAACGAAAACTCGATTTGGTGTGGTGTAGTGAGAAATTCAGTGGATAGAAGGGAAAGGTTTCCAGCGTCTTCCAGGTATCACTTCATTGAGATGGCATAGAGTAACGTCACTTTTCCAGAGAGACAGAGAAGGGTGTTCCTTTTTTTCTCGTGCTTTATTCCTTCTCCTCCTCTTCTCTTTTCCTCCCTATTGTCGTTCACTGACTATTATTTACTAATGGTGTTTTGAACGCTTTTTCGGAGAAAGAAAGTGAATTTTTCCCATTTCCACTTTTCTTGTTGGATAAAGAAGGATAAAGGCCGATGGAAATGGGGAGGGGGGAAAACTTTCAATTTTCACCTTCATTCATCATGTTTTTCACTTCCCCCCCTCCCCCCTCGTTTTCCAGTTTACCAAAACTCCAACCAACATTCGAAATGTGTTCCGTGTTGAAGTTTAGAGTCCCCTCCTCCTCCTTCTCCCAGAGCCATTTGTCAACTCCGCTAATTCATTCAAAAAGTGCTAATCGGCTCGTTTCGGCGGCTCCCCCCGCTCGCTCCCCAGCTGTCCAGTGATGAATGAGCAAGTCCCTCTGTATTTTGCTCCTTTTCATCATCATCATCCTCCTCCTCGTTTTTCTTCTCCTCATCTTCCTCTTCTCGTTGCCAGGATATATGACCGCCGCCGCCGCGGCGGCCGTCGTCTTCTTTTTCTTCTTGCTCTGCACCACGTACCTGCTCATAAACTCACGAAGACTTCCTCGTCTTGTCCTCCTCCTCCTCCTCCGCCGTCGCCGACCCCATTCACCTTCATTCTTTTACTCAAAAAGTGCCACAATTGATCCTGCGGGGGTCCCCTCCCCCCCCCCCCCCCTACGTTTATGTCTAGTTGTTATTCTTTTATTGCTGCCCGTTTCCTCACCACTTTCTCTCTCTATTCGAAAAATGACGACGACCGCCATCGAGCCGCCGTCTTTGAGCTGTTTTTTCGTTCGCCGCCGAACACTTGGCGCCCCGCGGCTTCATTCGCACATTCTCACTTGATTTTCACAGATCCGCATAAAAACGATGAGAGAAAGAGAGAGAAAGAGAAAGAAAGAGAGAGAGAGCGAATTGAGAAGAGAAGAAGAACAAAAACGATTCTGATGGTGGACCGCATAAATTATTATGTTGTGGGTGGGAGAGTAGTCGGGCGAGTAGTCCAATGCGATTGACAAGAGACAAGAGTTGCAAAACTTTCAAATTCTCTCACAATTAGTCCGGAATGTGCACAGCCCCCCAGTTGTTGCAGTTAGTTGCCCACGGGATTTTCCCGCCCGTTTTATTCGTCTATCTCTGTCTGTGACTCGGACGAAACAAGACTAACCGGATGACCGCTCAAACATTTTATCGTGACCTCCTTCCTCCCAAATTCCTTTTGCATGTATGTACTACGCTGCTCTTTGCTTCTCAAGAAAAATCGTGGAACCAGTGGTACCCAATGATTAGGAACACATTTTCCAGTGTTGCGAATGACTCCACTCGAGTCCACTCTTCTCATTCCTCTTCCTTCCCTCCTAAAACATCGTACTCTTTGAAAGTCTCTTGAGAAGGATCTCTTGAAAATCATCGTCTGTAGATGACATGTTAGACGCAACCAACCATGTTCCACGTCGTCATTTCATTTCTCTGAAAATTGGCTTATTGAGGCATTGAGAAACAGCGAAAAATTGCCAAAATCGGCTGCGGGTCGGAGGCGACACTCGGAAACCAGCGCCCCACTCCACTTTGTTCTCATCCAGCTTTTCAGCATCACATTACATTTTTCAATTTCTTCCCCTTCTCTTCCTCCTCCCCCTCTTTTTCCTCCTTCTCCTCCTTCTCCTTCTCCTCCTTCACCATCACCATCACCACCCTCGCCCTCGTTTCGCATCGTCTTCCAATTCGTCAACGTCCTCAGCATTTCATTTCATGCCATCATACCATCAACAACGTCGGCCCGCCGTCTTCGGTTTGGCTCCGTCTGAAAATTGGTGATATTCGCCCGTCTTTTCGGCATTCCTCCGTTTTCGGCGGCTCTCCTTCTCTCCACCCTCTCTCTCTCCTCGCTTCTCGTTCTGCCCTCTTTTTACAACAAACCCCAATGTTGTAATTATCGCCTAATTTTCTGTCCATTTGCTGATCAAAGACAGGAAAAAACAACACGAATCTGCATCTCATTCGGGTTTCTCTTTTAGTCTTCCATTTTTTTTCGTCGAGAATCTTTCCACTTTTGCACAAAGATTAAAGAACATCAATGAGCCCTGAAACGATAAGGCTCCCAGTTTTAAAGAAAACGCCACGAGTTCAGTACCCTCTCTTCCCGGAACACTTATCACTTTGACCCTAGGGACCACTCAAGTCTCCCCTTTTGCCCGTTTTTGCATATGCGTAGGTGCTTCTAAAGCCGGTTTTTCATTCATCCGCCGACAAGTTGTCAGTCGAATATTTCCTTTTGAAAAATTCCAAAGTGACGTGCCTTTTGAAAGTTTTTGACATGCTCGTCGTCCATCTGAATCATCTGTCTGATGTGGTGCACTTTCCGGTCGAGTTTCAGTCTAAATGAGTTCACTGAGTTTCCCTCGCTGTTTCTAGCTCCAAAGAAACATCGAAAAGTGCTGGCTCACTTCAAAACCGAATCATAATCCATCCAATCAGATTACCCAACACCTGGCTGACCTATCGAGACGCCAGTCCTCAGCAACTGCTACGCAACCAACCCTATAATAAAACGTCGATGTGTAAAGAAAGTGAGGTCATCGTTTATTTCCAGCTCTTCGAGTTTTCCCCTCAAGCTACCATTGACAAAGTGATAAGAGATAAAAGATAAACTGATAGTACACACATTATCACCTAGAAAATGCTCATAAAGCTGGATGGATGAAAAACGACTCTGGTCACCTAGCGGCTGTTGAACAGTTGTTCCTCTTGTCTACAACACGGTGGACATGTTTTAACTCGTCAGGACGTCCTCCTCTCTTTCTCTCTTTCCTCTTCGCTATCCCCCTGTCATCAAAGCGATCTCAATGAGTTATCACTTTCTACCGAACGCTATCGATTTGCACCATAGCTAGCACACTGAACATTGACGCTTACCAGAAAGGGATCTCCCCTCTCTCCCTCTTCCTCCTCGCCAAAGCCGGAGAAGTCCAAGCGGAAACGCTGATCCTTCTCGTCATCCGGTATAAAGTTTCACTAAATTCAATGGGACCGATGCTCTCGACTTTTTCTCCTTTCTCCCCATCGTCGTCCTCCCAAGAAGTTTGCACCGGAAATCCGAGAATTTCTCCCTTTCTTCCTCCGTCCTGTCTCCATTTTTCCTTCTTTTTCGTCGTGTTTTCTTTTCCACCAGTTAGTTTTTCAACATCATGTTCCTTTTGTGCTCTTTCTGTTCTTTATAGTCTCTTGGACTCTCCAAGGTCACAATTGTCCGAAAAACCAATTCTGAGTGGCTCAAAAACAGTCAAAGATCAGTATGAAGTCCTTTTCCACTGGAAAATGCATAATCCAAGAAATGGGAAAAAGTGAGGAGGCTCTAAAATATTCATAAAGGTGAAAATACGTCGAAATACATACATGTGACTCTGACGAAAAAAAGAAGACTCACTGTAGCAGTAAATACGTGAATTTTTGATCGGCTCATCTCACACTCTGTGGGAGGATTTGTGAGTTTCAGAGTGAGTGACAAATCAGAAGATATCACTATCAAATCATCATAATCCGTTTCGGAAGAATAATCTCTTTCTCTCTATCCCTCCGTCGACCACAAACATGTGGCTGAGAAGAGCACAAACACTTCCGTCGCGCGGATTGTCTCCCTATTCTTCCAAATCATTCGCGTCCATTCAAATTGACATGACCTTTCACCGGATGCACTGGCAACAAATTCGATGCTTCTTCTCTCCTTTCTCCTTCCCACCCCACCCTTGCCCTTTCTGGTGGCCAATAAAGTTGCCCGAATCCCGAGCACATTGATCCTTCTCTAAATCCATTTCAGATGCAGGTTTCCTTGACGAGGAAATCCAAATTGCGTGCGTTTCTCTCCGCATTTCGCCAGCCTGTGTTCTCATTGCCGAAATGGCGTGTCGTGTAAATGATTCACCTTTTTATCGACATGCCAGCCGCACCAAGAATCCGCTTCCGTGTCGTGTTAGACTGATATCCAGGCTCTGATGAGAGCCGAATCCTCGGAGATCTTAGCATTTTACTCCTTGCATTCCATTGTCACGAAATGTCAAAAAAAAACACAGAGTCCTAGTCATCTTGTGATTCCTCTTGATTTTCTGACATGTGAAACAAACACATACTCCACCGAGAACAAGACGCACCTGTCAATTGATACTTTCCCACAGATATCTTGACTACATGGAACCCTTTTCTCCCTTGTTTCGCTTGTCTCCAATGTATTCATGACAGAAATCCACTTTTACTACTAATTTTCCTTGAAATGCGATCTTCCAATCCCCCTTGCAAAGGACAAATCAGAACACAAACTTTTCTTCAATTGCAAATCCGATCTCTACTTTTACGTGTCCTCAGGATAATACCACTTTTTGATCCCTTCCCCTATATCGGACACAATAAAAAAAACACCAAAAAAATCCTCAATTCCGACATGAAATAATCCGGTTTTGAAGGCCGCTCTTGTTGGCAATATCATAAGACAATTCATATATAGGGACCAAGCATGCTCATGCTCGCCGCGTATTCAACCAACCAACCGAAATCGTCTAATTTCTTCCGCTCTGGTCTCCATCATCTATTTTTCCACACAACTTACTTGTTTCTATCGCTTTTTTCGGCATTCTATCCGGATTTTTCAGTGGATTTTTTCAGCGGATTTTTTCTCTCTTTCTCTCTATTTTTCTTCCTCATTTCTGCGAAATCAGCGGCGTTCCGGAAGATTCCATCTTGATCCCTACTCTACAAACTCATCAATTATGCATTCAGTGTTATTGCGGTTTTCCGGTTGAAAATCAGCTGCTTTTTCCGCTTCCTCTTCTCCTCCCCTTCCCTCTCCTTTTTTCCTGCCGCTTTTGGGTTCTTATCTTGCGGATACATCTTGTTGATTTCTAAATTCCCGAAGCCTTGAAAATTCTCAAATTTCAGTCGGCATTCTCTTCTCCTCCTCCGTCTTTCCTTCTCTTGCTACACGTGTACACGCGTGTTTGTTGTTTTTCCGGCCCTCCCTTCATCTTATCCGTTTTTAACTGATAACTCCTCGTTCTCTTCAGATTCGGTTGTCGCCACGTCGTCGCCGCACGTTTTGGCTGCTCTGAATGAAAAACCACTTTGACCCGGTCACCTGAAAATGCTACGTCAGCCAGTTCCTGAACTGCGCAGTTTTCAGTCCCTATCCAAGTATGCAGGCGGACCAAGGTTAGTTTTTTTTTCTGGTGATCTTTTGATCTTGCTGGAGGAAAGAAACGTGTGAAGGGGAAATGAGGAAAACGAACTCTGAACAGTGAATAAATAGTTGATGTTCATGAAAAAATCAAAAGATTCACTTTGATGCTGTGTTTTGGTGATAGCCAAAAACGTGAGAAAGACGTGATTCCGTGATTTTTCTCGATTTCTTTTGAAACATTAACAAAATCAACAGAGTAGATAAAAAACGGTCATTCGGAGAACCCGTATCTCTGAAATTCAGCTTTTTTTCATAAATGGTATCACTAGGATGGCGCAAAAAAAACTGCAAAGGCTTAATTTCATATTTTGCACGACTTACCTTTCATCGGGAACCGAACACTTTGAAAATATACAATTACTGAACACTTACTCGTTTCAGATCAGTTCTCGGTCGTAGAACATCAGCGATTACAGTCAACCGAAGGCAGTCACAATCGATTCGAAAAACAGAGGATGTTGAGGCGAGTGACACCGTAACCCATGCCTCCAACTCGAAAACAAGCCCTCTCAAAGTCCCCGGGGAGTTGGTGATATTGATATTCAATACTAATTACTTCACGAGTCCTCTCAACCCCATTCTTGTAATCAGTCTGTTATGATAGCGCGTCGGTTATCAGTTCTCTTACAAAATAGCTCGAGTTCTCTTCTATTCTCTCATTTCCTGCTTGCGAACAGAAAAATGTGAAACTTGATCAGTGGCGGCAATGAGAAGTGCGAAAAACGAAGTGGGCAGGGGGAAAGGGGGAAAGTGCACCTCGTTCATTCCTATCCTGCCGGTTCTTGGCGCTTCTTCTTCTTCTTCTCTCTTCTTCTTCTTCTTGCTTCGTGTTTCTTCTTTTTCCCACACAAATCTGAAAATCACATGCGGAACGAGGAGCCGTCTATTTCCATCGCGCCCCTCCTCTCTTCCGCCGTCGCCGCTTTGGTACTTACTCGGCTTAGAGGTCTTCGGGGTCTTGTGTTTTGCATAGAAACACAAATCGCGTGGAGCGAAGTGAGAGAGAGCGGGAGAAAGGGCGGTGACGAGTGGCGGAGAGAAATGGGAAAGCGGACCTTAGAGGTTGTTGGTTGGGTGCACCTAGGCCATAAATCCTGACATGTAACATCTCCTGACTCGGCTCCCCACTTTCTTCCCCTCCTCCTACTTCCCCACCCCCCGATTTTATTAATTCGAGAGGACAACCTGATGGGGGAGGAGAAAAGGAGAAGAAAGACTCTCTCTCTCTCTCTCTTTTCCCACTTTCCTCCCCATTTCCATTTTCCCTCTTCGAAGCGTACCAATTTTACGGGGAAGCCACGCATGAGCCATAAACTGATCGTTGCTCGGGGGGATCGCGAAGTGTGTCTGTGTGTCATCCGAGTTTTTTTTTTCGTCGCTCGCTCCTCTTTCCGACGGAATGCACCTTCTCACTTGCCCCTCACGGCCCCTCATTCCTTACCACCCGAGTGCATCATTTTTCCGCCTCGTAGACAGATAGATAGATAGAGACATGCTTCGGCCCGTGTCTCGAACGCGGCGGCGGCCGGGGCGCCCCCCCGGAGAATTTGTTACTTGCATTCATTTCTGTCCCTCTTTCCAGCCCCGGGGACACTCACTTTAACTTGATTGATTTTTTATGACACATTCATATGTGCGTGTGTATTTTTCCCTTCCACCGCCTCCTCTCCCTTATCTTCATTTTTTTCCAGGCACTGGGCTCCATCGAAGGCTCGAAAGAAACTCTGCAGTTGTCAGAACACGGACGAGTAAGTGTTCAGTGATACAGTAACCCTAAAGGATGTTCTGATTTCAGTTGGCCTCCTCCTCGGAGGCCTCCCCATCACGGTGGGAAGGTCGACAAATCGAATGGGGCAATGAGGATCAGGTTGAGGAGGAGAGCAGCGAACTTCCGTATCCGGGGTGTGTGTTTTTTTGCTGTTCTTTCTTTTTTCACCGCATTCCTTTTTCTTTTCAGGTTCGCTGAACCGGCCCTCCGGTGTTTTTACCAAGCACGTCCGCCGCGGAAATGGGCACTTCAGATGGTGATGAGTCCGTGGTTCGATCGGATAACGATGGCAGTGATTATGATAAACTGTGTGACACTTGGAATGTACAGGCCGTGCGAAGACGGTCCTGACTGCAACACCTACCGGTGTCAAATCCTCGACTTCATCGACAACTGCATATTTGTCTATTTCGCCATTGAAATGGTACGTTGAGCCCTGAAGAAGTTGGCGACGAACGGAAATTCGCTGCTGACATGTTTATGCTCTCAGAGATCAGCTTTTTTTCTGCTTGCAGGTCATAAAGATAATGGCGCTCGGCTTCACGGGACCCGCCGCTTATATGTCGGATACGTGGAATCGATTAGACTTTTTCATTGTGATGGCAGGGTGAGTTAGGGATGAGTGAAGGATGATGGGATGGGAAAAATGCCGAGGAGGAATACCTAATGCGGTCGGTTACTTGTTCCGAGCGCACAGCACTGCTTCTCCTTCCTCTCCGAAAAGATAGAGAAGAAGAAGATATGAATATTGAAGGAAGAGAATGTCTCTATGCTTTTTTTTCCAGAATCGCCGAGTTTGTACTACATGAATATCTGGGTGGTAACATCAACCTGACAGCGATCCGAACTGTCAGAGTGCTTCGACCTTTGCGAGCAGTCAACCGGATACCATCAATGAGAATATTAGGTCTGGATGAGTGAGCGATCGGGCAACTAATCCATCATTTCCAGTCAACTTGCTGCTTGATACATTACCCATGCTCGGCAACGTTCTGCTCCTATGTTTTTTCGTTTTTTTCATCTTTGGAATAGTTGGTGTTCAGTTATGGGCGGGTCTGTTACGGTGAGCATTCTGGAAGGGAACGGCCGAGAACATGAACATTCAGAAACCGATGTGTCATAAATCTACCAAAAACGATATCTGAAAACCAGACTGCACTTTTCAACAACGTGAAATTAACAAGGTTAACGCTTCAAGACACTGTACATCGAAACCGGAACCCTTCAGGTTTTACATTCCGGAAGACACATCGTTAGAATACATCTGTAGTCAACCAGATGCCAACGGGTTACATACATGCTCAAACCTCCCGCCATACACTGTAAATGGGGTGAAGTGAGTCGGAAATGCAAATGCGCTCTTTCGAAATGGGAAATTTTCAGGTGTAATCTAACGATCGACGAATTTGACAAGGTTACGAACGAATCGTGTATTAACTGGAATATTTATTACAACGAATGTCAGGTAGACATGTTTTTCAAAATTCGAACCATTGAACCATTGAATTACTGCAGGTGATGCAACGAAATCCATTTCAAGGCTCGGTTTCTTTCGATAACATTGGTTTCGCATGGGTTGCAATTTTCCTGGTAAGACTCTCCGGATTGAGGGTCTGAGCCCTCAAAATTCGATTGCAGGTCATATCACTCGAAGGCTGGACAGATATCATGTACTACGTGCAGGATGCCCACTCTTTTTGGAATTGGATCTACTTTGTTCTTCTCATTGTGGTATTCCCCTTTTTCCCTTTTTTTCAGCTTTATCAGAATTCCGTCTTCAGATTGGTGCTTTCTTCATGATCAACCTGTGTCTCGTCGTCATTGCCACACAGTTCGCAGAAACAAAACGAAGGGAAACGGAACGGATGCTACAGGAACGGAAGAGGTTGCAGAATCGAGATTCCATTTGTGAGTGACAGTTGAGATTCACTGAAATTGAGTCTATTCAGCTTGCACCGGGAGTGAAATCGGTGGAGCATCGTCGAAAGAAGAGGGAGATACGGTTTATGCGGCAATCGTGAGGTTTATTGGGCACACGTTTCGGAGGACAAAGAGAGCGGCTAGGAGAAAGTATACGGCTTACATGGAAGAGCGAGCAGAGAGGAAGAGCTCTGAGAGGAACCAGCGGAGGAAATCGAAGCTTGATGACATGGCAACACTTTCCCGGATAGAGGAGAAGGCGGAGGATGAAGAAGGTGAGGGACCAATTTTGGTCGTTTTCCAAGTGAATCCTATTTTTAGACGAGACAACAGTCAACCGAGAAATCGAAGAAGACAATCGGATAGAGACCAACGGCGGGGAGGGGTTGCGTGTAAAACGAGTGAAAATTGAGGAGGAACCGCGGGTGAAAATCGGCAACGGCAATTCCAACGGACCACACTACAAACACGAGAATGAGGAGTCTGAGGAGGAGAACGAGGAGGATGACGAGCATTGGGATGGCGAGGAAGCGGAGAAAAAAAGGAAGCCGTCGAAACTTCGATGGTTTCGTGAGAAGATCCGCAAGTTTGTGGTCTGCGATCATTTCACAAGAGGCATCTTGGTGGCTATTCTGGTGAACACTTTGAGTATGGGAGTCGAGTATCATCAACAACCGGATATATTGACTGTCATCTTGGAGTACTCCAACCTCTTTTTCACTGCCTTATTTGCTCTGGAGATGCTTCTCAAGATCATCGCAAACGGCTTCTTTGGGTATCTCTCCGATGGATTCAACCTCTTTGATGGAGGAATCGTAGCTCTGAGTGTTCTCGAGCTGTTTCAAGAGGGAAAGGGAGGATTGTCAGTGCTGCGCACCTTTCGTCTTCTGAGAATCCTCAAACTCGTCCGATTCATGCCCGCGCTCCGATACCAACTCGTCGTCATGCTCCGAACCATGGACAACGTCACTGTCTTCTTTGGCCTTCTAGTTCTCTTCATTTTCATCTTCAGGTAACTTCACCTCTTTCGAACTTACCATCCCTCATCATCCACTTCTCCTTCGTAACTCCAAACCAACATTTCTTAACATTTCCAGCATCCTCGGAATGAATCTGTTTGGGTGCAAATTTTGCAAAGTCGAAGAGAAATTTCTCGGTGGTCTCGCAAAGAAATGCGAACGGAAGAACTTTGACACATTGTTATGGGCACTGATAACAGTGTTTCAGGTAAGAAGCATGAAATCGATCAGATTCTCGCATGTTTGAAGTGATGTCTTTGTCGTTGTCTGTCATTGTGTCGTATCTTTCAGTACACTCGGAATGGTACTGTTCGGGTGCAAGTTCTGCAATCATCCAGACACCGGCCTGCAATGTACCATCCCGCAAGTCAACTCGCAGATTTGTTTGTGTGACCGGATGAATTTTGACACGTTCTTGTTTGCAACAGTCACAGTGTTCCAGGTATTCGATGTTGTTTCTGTACTTATTCGTCTTGATTGACTGGTCTCAATCAAAAATTTCTAATACGACCCTGAAACATTTAGATTCTAACACAAGAAGATTGGAACATGGTGTTATTCAACGGAATGGCTCAGACGAACCCATGGGCGGCTCTGTACTTCGTTGCTCTGATGACTTTTGGAAACTACGTTCTGTTCAATTTACTAGTTGCCATTTTGGTCGAAGGATTCCAAGAAAGCAAAGAAGAAGAGAAGCGGCAGTTGGTGAGTAGCTCTTTATACTGAAATCAACAAAATGAAGTTTTGTTTTCAAGGAAGAGGAAGCTCGAAAACAAGCGGTGGAAGAGGAAGATGAGAGGAAGAGAGAGCTGGAGCTTCTGATTGCCAAAACTACGTCTCCAGCGTTTAATAACGGAGTGCCACCTGCAGAATGCACTTGTCAAAGGCCTTCCTCGCCAGATGAGACTCCTTCTCCAAGGTTGCTCTCTGTAAACTACCACGCTTCCCCGGAGAGAAAACATTCTGTTAATCTCGATGCGATCATTGACAGGAGACTAGTTCCCAGGAACTCTGCCCCATTCGATCGATCACCAATGTCTGAAGGAAGAGATGATTCCAGACTCAATCGACATGCATCTTTAGTGCTTCCAGTAGCTAACGGAGTTCCGTACCGAAGACAGAGAGTTCACAGTTGGAGTGGACTATGCCACCATTTCAACCCCAACTGTCCAGTGCACGGAAGACGAGCACTCATTGAGACCTATGCTCGGGAGAAGTTCCTCGAAGCGAGTCAAGAACTCAAACAGGCCCTGGCAGAGGAGGAACGTCGGAATGAAGCCAAACAGAACACCTTCGTCAGAAAGCTCCTGAAGAAGACGTGCCTCCACAATCGCACCGAGTACTCGCTTTTCGTGATGGGACCAAAGAATCCGCTGCGCATAAGATGCCTACAAACAACGCAGAAGAAATGGTTCGACTACACAATTCTCTTTTTCATCGGTATCAACTGCATCACTCTAGCCATGGAACGGCCGTCGATACCCCCCGATAGCTTTGAAAGGCGATTCCTTCAAGTGTCCGGCTACGTGTTCACCGTAATTTTTACCGGAGAAATGATGATGAAAGTGAGTAAAACGCATCTTAGTTCAGCTTCCAACAACGGGATCTTCAGGTGATTGCGAATGGCTGCTTTATTGGACATTCTGCATATTTCAAAGACGGATGGAATATCCTCGATGGAATCTTGGTTGTCATTTCTCTAATCAACGTCATGTTTGAACTAGTGGCCACTGGAGACTCTCCCAAGATCTTCGGCGTTATCAGAGTGTTAAGGTTACTCCGAGCTCTCAGGCCGTTGAGAGTTATCAATAGAGCTCCTGGAGTGAAACTTGTGGTTATGACGCTGATTTCAAGGTACTCATTGATCTGATATCTTCGTGATATGCCTCCGTTTCAGTTTGAAACCTATCGGTAACATTGTCCTCATCTGTTGCACCTTCTTCATCATCTTCGGAATCCTTGGTGTCCAGCTGTTCAAAGGAATGATGTATCACTGCATCGGACCGGAAGTTTCCAACGTCACCACGAAAGCGGATTGTATTGAGGACAGCCGGAACAAATGGGTCAATCACCGCTACAATTTTGATAACTTGGGACAGGCGTTGATGTCTCTATTCGTACTTTCCAGTAAGGACGGATGGGTGTCTATAATGTACCAAGGAATCGATGCAGTGGGGGTTGATGTTCAGGTATTCAGCTCGACGTGTTCAAGTGTCTATTTCTCTCTTCAGCCTATCGAAAACTTCAACGAATGGCGAATGATCTACTTCATTTCGTTCCTCCTGCTCGTCGGCTTCTTCGTGTTGAACATGTTCGTCGGAGTCGTCGTTGAGAACTTCCACAAGTGCAAAGAAGCTCTGGAGCGTGAGATGAGAGAGAAAGAGAAAGAGAAGCGGCTGAAAAGAAAGCTAAAACGCCAAAAGTTCGAGGAGAGTATGGCTGGAAAGCGGAAGAAGAGTGAGTTGAATGCGTCCTTCTACACAGCCCCTGGAGTTTCTTTTGATATAACAACGCTCGGTTTGGTAGTTGCGACCTCTTGTTTTCCCATTCCGTTCCATTCCACTTCTTAGTTTGCACGCGTGCCATTAAAAAAAGAAACTTCTTCCTCCTCCTCCCCCCCATCTCCTCTCTTGTCGTGGACACTAACAACACAATCTCTGTTTTAGATCGAATCGTGTGGGCGGGTACCGCAATTAAATCGCTTTTTTCAGTGGAACGGAACTATCCGTATTACCATGACTATGGTCATACAAGACTTTTCTTACACGGAATTGTTACCTCCAAGTATTTCGATCTCGCTATCGCAGCTGTCATTGGTAAGGAGTGCTACTAATGTTTTGGGTACCCAACTGATTTTCCAGGTATCAATGTGATTTCAATGGCGATGGAGTTCTACATGATGCCAATGGGATTGAAATACGTTCTGAAAGCGCTCAACTACTTTTTCACTGCAGTTTTCACTCTGGAAGCAGCTATGAAACTGATTGCTTTGGGATTCAAGCGATTCTTCATTGAGAAGTGGAACCGATTGGATATGTTCATTGTGATCCTCTCGATCGCCGGAATCATATTCGAAGAGTTTGAAGCCCTTGAACTGCCGATTAATCCAACAATCATCCGTGTCATGAGGGTTTTGAGAATCGCCAGAGTTCTCAAACTGTTGAAAATGGCAAAAGGAATCCGATCTTTGTTGGATACCGTTGGTGAAGCGCTCCCACAGGTAACACTCCCCTAATGACACCCGTCACCATTTGATCTACAGGTTGGTAATCTCGGGTCACTATTCTTCCTCCTTTTCTTCATATTCGCTGCCCTTGGCGTGGAACTCTTCGGAAAGCTAGAATGCTCTGAAGACCACCCATGTGACGGATTGGGAGAACACGCTCACTTTAAAAACTTCGGAATGGCGTTCTTGACACTATTCCGGATAGCAACAGGAGATAATTGGAACGGTATCATGAAGGATGCTCTTCGGGACGATTGTGACTCTTCGGATCACTGCGAGACCAATTGCTGCGTAGATCCCATCCTCGCACCTTGCTTCTTCGTCATCTTCGTGTTAATCTCTCAGTTTGTGCTTGTCAATGTGGTAGTTGCCGTGTTGATGAAACATTTGGAAGAGAGCAACAAGAGAGATGCCGAGGGACCTGCAGAACCCACAGGTGCGTGAGATCTTTGATCAAATCTAGATCGCTAGACTATCGACATTCCATCTAGTCTAGTCTTTTAAAGGTGAAAACATCGAGAACGAGATCACAAAGTCTGATGATGACGGAATCGGCGAAGAACCAGAGCCGCTTGAGATCGAGGAAGGAGGTGATAAGGAAGACGGCGGCGAGGAGGTTGAAGAGGCCACTACTGAGATTCCCGACGGACACGGCGGTATCAAACGGCTATCTATGCAGGTGTGTTGAGATAGGAGAGGAAAAAGGAGAAACTGTTCTTGAAGGTTCTGGAACAAGAACTGATTGAAGTGGAGAGACACATCGAGGAAAGAATCCGAAGGGCTAGTGAGTGCTTTGGAGAGCTGCAGCCTTTGAACGGAGAAGCTGATGACCCAGACGACCCTGACTTCCGACCGAGGAGTAGATCACATAAGCCGCGAGCAAGGTAATCCACACAGCTTCCTGCTGCACTGCATCATTCCTTTTTTAGAACCAATAGCGCTTTGAGCAATAAGAGCAATAAAAGCAATAAAAGCCGTGGATCACGCAATTCCGCTTTCTGAACTGCCCTGGATAGCCAATTCTGAAGACACTTACTTATCTATTTGTTTTATGGAACCATCTCATATATATATAGTTTGTTTTCTTCTGCCAAACCTTTGGTTAATCAATCAATATCAGATTGTACATGTTTACTGGTAACTTTTGTCATACCCCTCTCTCATCCCCTGACAACCATCCCCCCCCCCCCTCCCTCCCTATCGCATCTATGAAACTTGTATGAAATTATTTGAAACAAAAGCTTTTCAACTTACACAATCACGCTTTCCCCTATCCGGTACATTAGTTGTTACCCTCTTTGCTTGTGCTTTTCACTATCATTGCCTTTTCAAACAAAAACAATCAAAAAAGTACCCCCAAATGTACTGCATCTTCCGAAAAGTTCACTTCAAGTTGATCTGTATTCCATTTGACTATCGCGTAACTGTCTACTCGGCTTATCACTCATCCTACAATAAACGATTCAATTCTTATTCTCATTCAAGCGGCCACCTTTCCATTATCACTACACATTCAATTTTAGGTGGCTAGAGACAGAAAAGAGGGAGTGGACAGCGTTTTGGCGAAAATTCAGTGAAGCGTCGCCGCAATCTGCGTTTGCCTCATGGATAACTTCACATTTTGACCGTCTATGCATATCCACACGTATTCCTTATGTTATCTCATTTTGATAACCGTCAAATGTCACGCATGTATACCAGTTATTCCCGCAGAGGATGTTAGTGAGTTATTCGGTTTCTATTGTGGGAAACAGTACATGAAGATGAAACAGACTGGGAAGCAGATAATGATAAGGATCAACTATCTCATCTTTGATCCTGAAAGAAGGATTTTGAGTGTTGGTCTCCATTTTGACAGCCTAATAATATCGGATGCCATCGAATTGGCCCCGGAACCGAGGAGAGCTCTGCCGGAGAACCATTATATCTCGATATTGATAAGAGATATCAAAAAATTCTCAACAACAAATTGGTAGTCCTAGTTATGACCTACAAATTTGCTGTTGACAACTTTTTGATGTTTCTTAACAATCTCGAGATATAATGATTCTCCGGCATAGCTCTCCAATTTTCGCCCTGATTCATCAAAAATTCCATGAATCCTCGTTATTTCAGATATCATAGAGCACATAGTCACCCAATTCGAGAATATACCCATTCCACCGGCATCTATTCCGCCACCTCTTCAAAAAATAGCATCCCTCGTTCCTGCTGTCCCGGTAATCCACAATGTCAAAAAAGAAGTGGAGAAAATCAACAAGAAACTCATCTCAAAAACCGCTGAAGTCGCAATCACCAATAAGCCGCTCAAAGAGTTCACAGCAATATTCGCCGGTTGCCGGCTCAACCAAATCAAGTTCACATCTCTAGAAACGGGTAAAAAGTTGGGAAGGACTATCATTCCACCGCATCTCAGGTAACTAGTCTTTTAGGTGGGTATCTTCGATTCTTATCTTCCAGTTGCGCAAAAACCTCATTGTTCGGATGCGACACTGCAACATTAACCTGTAACGTACCGAAGAACTCTAAATACCCGCTGATCTCCGGTTTTGTGAGTTTTCAAATTGTTTTTTCAAGGTTTCCAATCATTGCATTTTTCAGGCGAAAATTGATGGCGCTGATTGGGCGACAACAGATTTGAAAGCGTCCACTGCAGTGTTCCACCTGGAGTGTGATATCTATAACAGATGGACGTATGTGTCAGACATCCCAGGTCTCGAAGGGAAGATCTACGCGACTAATGAAGTATCCTGTCTCCTGGTACCAATTATAACCGAATCGAACTCATTGGACTTTGAAGATTATGAAACAGCGGAAGTCAATTTCACGCCGTAACTTCCTTTTCTTTTTATTGAAGCATTGTTCCTCGTCCCCCTTTGAAACTTCCTCAATTTCCGCTGAAACAGGTATTACATCTCGTTGATCTTTCTGCCCCATTATTAATGAATAATTCGGAAAACGTGCGAGCGAGGATAGACCTCTTATCTTTGATTTCACCCGGGTTGAGAAGAAGATGTCACGTGGGCAGAATCAGCTGAGATCTCGCTTTCCGAATATAACGTAGCGGGAGATCAAACATTCCAAGAAGTGAATAAATTAAGACTCGATTTATTTCGATGCTTATTCCGTTTACAATTATTTACATACAAAATATTATAATCGGAAATAGTGAAGGATGACATCATCATCATCTACTTTCTCCTTCTAATACACATGGTTCCACGTTGTTCGAAGCTGTTGGCGCAGCGGCATGTTCCCGAGCTACAGTAAGATCCAGCAAGGCACTGTGAGTTCGAGTTGCATTGTTGGCCAGGGATCTGGGAGTGGAGAGGTCAGAACAAGTTTCTGATTTGTGCACTCACCACAAAGTTGATTCTGACAATTTGTCCCTGGTTGCATCCCATCGGGTTGCATGCGCAGTTGTACGGCTGGCATCCCTGGTTCTCATCTCTGCTGGGAGTCACTGGAGTTGTTGGCAAAGTGGTAGTCGTTGTAGGAGCAACAGTCGTGGTAGTGGTTGTAGATGTAGTGGTTGGCGCTTCAGTTGTAGTGGATGTAGCGGTTGTAGCCAACTCGGTAGTGGTCGTTGGAGCCTATAATTTCATAATTATCTTGCTACATTATCATAGCACTCACCTCGGTAGTAGTTGTGGTAGTGGTTGTAGTTAAAGTAGTGGTAGGTGGTGGAGTAGTAGTAGTGGTCGTGGTTGTCGTAGTCGTAGTAGTTGGTTCAGTGGTTGTTGTGGTGGTTGTTGGTTCGGTTGTAGTGGTAGTTGGGACTTCGGTAGTTGGAGCAGCGGTAGTGGTACTGGTAGTTGTGGTAGTGGCCACTGGCACACATTGTCTATTCTCAACTATCTCTCCCTGGCGGCAAACGCAGATGTTCTGGAAAACGGACCTTTGCATTCAAATTCTGATTCCTAAGCTCTCACATTAGAGCAATAGCTTCCTCCGACGCAAACAATGCTCGGGAGCTCACAATAGTCCCCTGGATAGGCGATCGATGGACTGTCGAAGAGTCTGCGATGGGAATTACTGTTATTTGGAACTGAGGTTAGCGGATTTCCTAGTTACGGTTCTTCGGAACATGCCACCTTTTACAATGCGGGTCTGGGTTGCTTTTGTTTCAAAATACGACGACATTCAACCTGAATCATGCCAAATACCTTCTTGGGGTGGTCGAAGTCTCTGGTCCTGGAGTTGGAAGATCAGTGGGGGCAGCGGTGGTTGGGACAGTTGTTGGGATAGGGGCAGCTGTGGTTGGAGCGGGGGTTTGAGCTGTAGATCAGAAAATATCACTAGTTCTATGAACGAAAAACTCACCTTCTTGACACGGTGGCAAAGAGCACAGGACCGGAGTTCTGACCACTTGCGGGTAGTAAACCACCGGCTGGTAAACGGGTCGCACAGCCGTCAGCGCATCCGTGTAAACAGTTCGGAATGTTGCCGGCGCCACTATGTTTGTCTTGTTGTTATTGTTTAGACCAATTAGGACGCTCACCTCCTGCTGGAACTTGGTAAACACCGTTCATCGCGGCGGCCGGGGCAGTGGGCACGCATGAAGTTCCGGATGGTTGATAAGCTTGCGTGCATTGGCATGTTCCAGAAGCACAGACCGCCGGCGCCGCACAAGTAAGATATTCGTTGCAGGAGGAGTAGAGGGGGACTAGAAGAGATACATGATTACAAGAGAACGATGTCTAGAATAGAGAATGCACGTACCGACTCCAAACTGTCGTTTCGCTCGTTTGACGCTTGCCGCGTCGGAGGTAGCCACTAGACAGAGAAGGACTAAACAACAGTAATAACTCATGTTTTCAGTCGTATCCGCTTTTGGAATACTGTCGAAGATCGAGGTAAAAGAACCGAAAGAACCAAATACTTTCCAACTTTCGAGCTTCTCCCCATATTTATATGACAATCGCCGACTCTCCACCCCCGCTCTTGCTCCACCTTTCGCCGCAGGAACACAGAGACCGGACCGCCTAGTCGGGCGACACGTGTATGCCATGTAGATGTGTGTAAGTTGCCCAAAAAAAACGCAAAACGCATGTAATATTTGCATTTGAGCGTGCCGCCGCCGCTAGGGGGGAGATGCCTCGCTACCGCAAGCACTCATAGACATACAGACACTTTTTCACGGCTTTTGCCCCATTGTCACCGGAATAATTAAGCGGGCGTCTTCCAGAAAGCATTGTCGGCGAGGCGAGCAACCGAAAAAAAACCACGACACGGCACTTTCTTGCAATACGATCTATTGTTAGGTAAGGCGATCCTCTTCATGATTTCTTGTTTATTCATCGAATCATCTCTTCTCCGGAAAAGTGTAAAAAGTGCAACAAGTGGCGGATTAAAGAAAGGAATCCGCTGTTTTTCCCGGTAGATCGGGAAGAAACTTCAAGATGGAAAGTTCAGGTCCGTTTTCCTTCATTCCGCGTGAATAGCGGAGCCACGAACCGGACTGCGAACTTGTTCAAGAACTGTGTTTCATTGATTCCTCAGACATAAACAACCGATTGTTCCGATCGGTGTCCTGCGTCTAAAATCATAATTTCTGTGCACTGATCTTTGTTGAATAGACATAACCGGGCTTAGCACACTTTGGACTTCTCCTCCTGACACACATGGTTTTTCAGGTCTAAAATGTTGGGAATGATGCGATGCTCCGCAGAGCGCCCTATTGTCTTCCGCGTCGCCTTTCCGCGCACCTGATCATCGTCCACGTGTCAACAATGTGTGTTCTTTTCACGCAGGGCCGCCGCCGTGTCAAATGATGCTGCTACTGTTGAATTGAATGTTTGATTTGACAACTAAGCAGTTTGACTGGTTTCATGGAGTTTGGTAAGACGAGCCGGCCACGGTGAACTCTTGGAACTTGGCCTGGATCCCAAGTTGGGGGAAAGCTTAACGACCAAGGCAACATTGATGTCAATCACACACCGATTTACACCATGCCACTCGCATTCTGATCGTTGAACACCGACAAACTCATTATCTGGTGGCGTGGTGTCGCTTTCGTAACAGTGAAAAGTTTATTGGTTTCTGTCTGAAGACACAACGAATGGGAGGGAACATTGTTGGTCAATGAAGAAGGAAGAACAATTTCGAAGCGGACGGAATAATACTTTTCGATAATGGAATTATAAATGAAGACGTCGGAATGAGGTAAAGAGAGGAAGAGTGCAGAGCTCTCAAACGATGACAAAGTAGTTCTGCTCGTCGCCAAGACCATAGCCCATGTCACCGAATCCGTAGGTCTCGTACGGAAAAGCGTCACCAACGGCTTTCCTGCAAAAATCATGAATGGGGGGGGGGGGTAAGAGATTGTAGTCTCACTTGTTGTGGATCTGCTTGAAGATGTTGTTGAGCATCTTGCTCTTCGAGTAGCTCGTCGGAATCGAGAGCACCGCGACGGTGAGGATGAGCAGAAGGAGGAAGTGTCCCATTCGTGCCATTTTCAGAGAGAAAGCAAAGTTTGGTTAGGTGTGGAAAACCTGAAGAATGAGGGGGTGAGCGAGGAGAATGGAAGTAGGCGGGAGGACCAAAGGAAGCAAAACAGAGGCATCTTGCAAAAGATGAGGAAAATAATGAGTCTGTCAGCACTTTTTCATAGAAAACCCCGCCAGGCGTGGCACAGGCGTCACAAGTCGGCGTCGGCGTCGGCGTCAAAAGTCATCTGATTGATACGACGACGGGGGCGCCGACGAAAACAAAGAGCACCGATCTGTGCAGAGCTCTTTAGCTCTGACTTCACACAACTAATGTGGGAGGGAGGAGTGATATGTACTACTCAAGAATAGGAGATGTGATGATGATGCACACTTTTGCACCGCGCAACAAAGGAAATGGGAAAAAACGGGGAAGGGGGGAGAATGTTGCAATGCTAAGCCGCGGGGAGGGAGAGGGAGAAGTACAACGTGTCGCTTGCAAGAACACATTTGTGCCTTGTTGGGGGGAAAGTGTGGAGTTGGATACTTGTTTTCTAGTTCACACCCACCTCCCCCGTAGGCTCCGCCCACTCCTTCTTTTTTCCTGAATAACAATAGCAAAGAATCGGAATGGCGCTTGATCATAGTACTGGAAGCAACCCACCTCCGCCCACGAAACCGCGGACCAGACTGATTTGGAAAGAGGGAGAGGGCTTATGAAAAATTCTGGCAGAAGTTGGCTGTTTAGGGCGCGCAGAATGAATGGCATATCGTAGTATTTATGGCGAAAAGTCTGTAGATTGGAATAATAGCCGATATGAATAAATATGATGAATTACGACTGGAGCATGAGTTGCACGCGTCAGCCCGCCTTGCTCTATGTCTATCTTCCACTCTTCAACATTTACAGAAAACATGTTTTTGAGGGTGGGAGGGGGTAGAATAAAACTCAAAAGTCATTCATAGGTACCAGAGGATCCGAATCACGCCGGTGGTCCAAAACAATAACAGTCGGGCGTTCCCCAGACTTGTGAATTATTAGCACTGTACTCTTTGAAAAAAGTGTTCGTTCTTTATTCTCGAGCTTGGATATGAGCAAGACTAACAATTTCTCGGACGTTCTGAGTAAACTCTAGCCAGTGTCATCACGCAATTTCCGTTGAAAAAAAGAAGATGGTTCAATTTGACGTCTTGCAATTCCAAATTGGTTCCTGGTACCCCCAAAAAGACCAAAAGATGACGATGAGTCGTTTTTGGGGGTGTATTTGCACACGGACACCATTGTTCAGGGTATTACTCTGTGGGCAGATTAAAAATGGAGTGAAAGTCCAGAAACGGAGGGTGGATGTAAGATGTGAGATGACATGAGCTAAATGAGGTGAGTATGTGTCAGAGGGGGGGATAAAAATAGTTAGTGTTTGACCCCAACTGCCCGCCCATCCACCCGCGCTTCTCGTCGGCAACCTATTCCGGAATTCTGACTCACATAACTTTGAATGAATTAGTTTTTGATTAGTCCCCGGTTCAATCAACTCCCACCCAACTATGGTAATTCATGGTGCAGTGAAGCAGGAAGGAATTGAGCTGGGAATAGCATCTTCTATCTGCCTTCTAGATTCTGCTCGGGTGATTGTGTGATGTTACAGGAGGCGAGAATAGACTAGCTCACGGCGCTCATTCCGAATGGATCACATTGCGGTTGATGGGTTAATAACAATGGATCAAATGTTGTCACTCAAGTGTCGGAAGCAGAACTGCTTCTGTAACACGGGCATAGGGGAAAGATGTGCACGTGTCAAAAACAAGACATGAGTCAAAAAGGGGTGTATAGAGTTTGTTCCTGCGGTTTCGTTGAATTGAACTCCGAACTTGCAAAGTCTACGCTTACGTATTGCAGCCTTCAAATTGGAAATTCATTACGGGACGTTTGGAGGTTTTGAAGCCACGTCAACTTCAATGTCAACATCATTTTTAGAAGGGAACTCGAGTGTTATGTATGATTCCAGACACAGCAATCTTTATAAACCCTGTACACCTTCGCCAGTGTCAAAACACACAATTCCCAAGAAAGGCATTTCCGCGCGAAAAAGCGCCGGTTTTTAGCACGTGCTTCACGGTTCTCAAGTGGCGCTGTTTGACTTTCCATGGAGAAAGGTCACCTCGCCGCCACATCTCCATTAACAAAGAAGCTAATGTTGATGATTGGTTAGGCCAACACTTGTCACAAATCAACGGGCGAAACGTAGAAAACGTTTTTGCGGGTGACAAGTGGCCGGCCGCCATCAGACGTCGGCATCGGTTTTGCGGGGGCCCCGCGAACAAAGCTTGACCCCGTACCTTGATATCAGTGACCTCCCCTAGCCTACTCACTCCAATGGCTAATTTCTAGTCTCGACGGTCGGTTCTATTTTTGTCTTTAGTTGCTAATTTCCAGTTTTCCGATTTCAAGCGCAAATATTTTTCAACTGCGTTACCTATCTCTCAAGGTCGGAAAAGTTCGTGCCGTCCGTTCGAAACGCATCTTCTCTCGCCATTTTCTCAATAACCAATTTGCCATTGGAAACTAATCATCTTCTATTCTCTCCTCCCTCTATCTTTCTCTCTTTTCTCGTCTCGAATACTGGTAGTACTTGAACGAAACCATTCGCCCTGCCCTGCCCTTCCCCTTGGCCCCCTGCCCTCCCGGTCACAGTCCCTACCCCCCGCTTACACTATTGTCCATTTTTCTATGCGGGTGACGACGTTTCTGTTATTACTGTTACACTGGCGCCAAGTCAATGGACAAAATCCGCGGCCAAATGTTCTCTTCATCATGGCTGATGATCTCGGGTTTAATGATCTCGATTGGAAAGATAGCACGTAAGTCGGCGGCTTGCAAGTACAAGTGGACAACTTGAGAACCAGGGGTGTACTGGAACGAAGGAGTGCTCACTGAGCGATTCCAGCCAATTAGGGTGTCTCAAGTGGTGAGATACTGTAGGAACCACTTACGTGACAAACTCTCTTGGAAAAACCTAAACTCAATCAGTTCCCAGAAAAAAAGTTGGACCCAAAACGTGTGAAAACGTGTAAATAAAAAAATCAGAAAACGCACGTATTCCGGGAACTCCTTATGAGAAGGAAAAACAATTGTTGTTTCCAGCCTTCACACGCCGAACCTCCGAAACTTGGCGTTCCACAAAAACACTGCATTACTCACTAATTCGTACGTTAACCAATTATGCACACCGTAAGTTTTGAAAGGTTTTCTCACTCCTTTTTTCGTTCTTTGCTTCAAAAACATGGGAACGATTGTTTTCGACTTTCGCAGAACGCGGAGTGCCTTCATGACGGGCTACTACCCATTCCGAGTTGGGACCCAGGTACTTGACCTCTAGAACCCCCCAACGGAAGAAACTTCAGAACGGAGTGTTCCTTCACATGGAGCCTTCAGGAGTGCCCACAATGTTCCCGTTCCTATCTGAGAACATGAAGCAGTTGGAGTATTCAACGTACCTGGTGGGAAAGTGGCACTTGGGTTACTGTAAGAAGGAATACCTGCCGACGAATCGAGGATTCGACTATTTCTACGGGTTCTATGGTCCACAGACGGGATACTTCAACCACAGTGCAGGTATGTGTGAACAATGATCGTTTTAGTAGGGGAACCAAAACACCGGAAGCAATCATCGTAAAACTGAGGAAAATGGTCAAGAATGCGACTTGCTTTCATCTTTGGAAAAATAGGGAAAAAACAGAAGGAAAGCAACCTCTCTCCCACTCACACCGTAATTGCTTTCTACTCTTTTCTTCCTTCCTTGTTTTTTTGTGGAAAAAACCAATTGCAACTCGAGCAGAATAGGGCCGCAGAGGTGTTGAATAAAAAAACACTGATGACTATCATCTACCGTTTAGCTCCTTTTTTCGATTCTCTGATGCGGAAAAAGTGTTGATGACGTAGCTGGAAAACAAGGATGAAAGATGATGCGATAAAGGGGCGAAATTGAGGAATTAACCGAAGAAAAAGGAAAAAAAGAGCTAACGATCGGAAAACGGCGGACTTTCTTTGTGGTTGGCATTTCGGTGGTAATGAGTTTCCAGCTCTCTATCGCGCACTCAAAACTAGTTAAAAGCACAAGCGGTCGAGAACAAAGACTAGTCGGTGAGCCGGAGAATGAGAACCAGAAAATAGAAAATAATTGTCTCCCTCTCACAAATAATGAAGTTTGAGATCAATATCACCGGGAGCTGAAGAGAGTGGTCAAGGGATTGGATTTGTTCGAGGAGGTTGGAAGTGGCAAGAGTGTGCCGGATTTCTCACAGAATGGTGTCTACTCAACGGTAAGGGGTCAGGAGCGTAGGCGAAGGAAGCTCTTCATATGTCTTGTTTTTTAGGAATTTGAGCTTTTTGTACAAACATCCTGTTCAAATTACAATTTGTTCCGTTTCTAGGAACCTTTCGTAGCCTTTTGCTCAAATCTAGCTCAAATGTCATACCCTATCATCTCTGATCACTAGTCTATTCAGGACCTATTCACTGATGTTGCGATGAGTGTCCTGGACAATCATAACACGACAAAGCCGTTTTTCATGTTCCTATCCTACCAAGCAGTACACCCACCTCTACAAGTAAGGGAAGTCCGCGTCGGCTCCTCATGTTCTTTGTGTTTTGAGGTGCCGCGATCATTTGACAAGTATTGCACACGCGTCAAGTCTCGCTATCGTCGGATATATTGCGGTAACGTTGTTTGCAGAGAACGAGCAGTTTACGAAAACAAAGTGCTTGACGCTAGTCGTATAACCCTTCCAGGAAAGGGCAAAATAAAAGTGACGTTGTCCTATTAGTGCAATGGATCCGATTTACATTTTCTCACACTCAGGAGGCGGAGGAGGAGGATCTAATATTAGAAGCCGAAGATGCTTGTGTGTCTATTCAGGGATTTTGTTCCAGGGATGTTGACGGCGATGGATTTCGCAATTGGAAGACTCGTGGATTATCTGAAGGCAGCTAATTTGTACGAGAACACTGTCATCGTGTTCACCAGCGATGTTTGTAACCAGAGAACAGCGAATGAGACATTAATCAGAGAATGGTTTCAGAATGGCGGGACGTCGGATTTCGGAGCATCTAATGCTCCCCTTCGAGGAGAGAAGGACACCATTTGGGAGGGAGGGACCAAGACTACGACTTTCGTCCATTCCCCAATGTATATTCAGGATGGTGGAGAACGAGAAATGTTGGTTTTCTAATAACAACTATTTTGATAATAAGACCCCCCCGAGCGGTTTTCCTATTCCGCCATAGTTCTATTCTCTTTCGCCCCTTGTCACTTCTCCGAACCCCGCAGACCCCTGCAAACTCTTCAGGATGTTCCACGTCGTCGACTGGCACGCCACGATTCTGTCGATCACGGGTCTCGAAATTGATTCCTACGGTGAGTGTCACTATCAGTCAGTTCCACTCGGCGTTTAAACGCGACAATAACAACTCTTATCTCTCTGTCTCCAATTCGTTGTTTGCAGGCGATGGTATCAATCAGTGGGAATACATCAGGACAGGCAAACCCAAATTCCGTCGCTTTCAATTTGTTTACAACATTGACAACCATGGCTCGGCAATTCGGTGCGTATCATCTCCAAATGATCATCGATAATTGAAGAGAGAAAGAGAGCGGGGAAGCCTTACTATGTTTTTGCAGCGACGGCGATTTCAAACTGATCGTTGGGAATGTCGACAGGAAGGTTTCCAAAGATAAGAATAGAACACGACTCTTCAGAATCTCTAGTAGGCCTTCCGTATGATTCCCAACACCTTGACACCTTCTCCTTTCCAGCGGATCCCACAGAATCCAAGGATATCGCAAGAAGCTACCCAAAAGTCGTCCGTCGGCTGCTCGGGAAGTTGGATCAGCTGAAGAAGTTCCTTCATAAAAACGTCCGGAAGCCGTTGAGTCTCTCCGGAAGCCCTGAGAAGTTCAACGGAACCTACTCCAGCTACTGGTGTGATGCGTGATTTGCCCCCCTCCCCCCCTTTCCATGTACAACATTCTGCTTTATGGCGTTCTCATGGGTCTCTTTGCCATTCATTCATTCAAATAAACCGTTTTCGAGTGTGTCTCGATAGTATGTGTAGTCCCCATCCCCCATTCATCATTTAATCGCTTTGCCCCCCTGGTCCGATAGGTTTACTGCGGCTGACCTGACCCCTTGTCGGCGGCGCGGTGTAGTGTTACTGACCGCTTGGCGAGCAGATTACGGTCGTCATAACGCATCATTTGAACAGAAAAGAGAGATAGATAGAGGTCACTTGTCTTGGGAATCCATCTGTCTCCGTGGCATTGAAGAAGTAAAAAATAGGTCGGCCTTGAGGAACTTGTCGGAGACGAGATAGCAAGCGGAGTGTTGTAGGATGGATTTCGAGAACCTTCACAGAATTTCGAATGGAATGTGCACTTTAACTCCCTGAACTGTCCACTGCTCAAACAATCTCCATCGTTCCCAGTTCAGTCCCACTTTTTTTGCTCCCGTCCTGCGCAAACAAGTAGCAATCGGCGTTCAAACAAGTTGACCGTACCTACTTCCCCGACTGGACCAATATTTGACGAAGCTCTTTTCGCGAGAGTCCGACTCCATTTATCTTTCTACACTTCACACTGGCTGACCGAGCAGCCAATCAAATAGCGAGACCAAGGTCAGCGCGGCCCCGGAATCCTTCGGAGCGAGATGAGATGAAGAGCGATTGGGAGGAGAGAGAGATGCTATCTTATCGGTGTTGTTTGCTGGAGAATGGTCGACGACAGTTGATAGCATCGTTGCTTGCGATGACTCAATACTATTTCTCTTCAAGCTAGACCATGTAACAGATTACTTTTTATTTGGGAACACATCATAAATAAGCACAAACATCAAACAAATGACAGTATGCGACAATATTTAAGACGTATTTTAACAGTTTTTTGGGGGGATAAGGGGGAGGATCGAGTGGTACAAGTATCGGTATTTATTATTTTTGAAGAAGACCACTTTTTGTTTGGAGGAAAACAGAAAACAAGGGACGGTCTTAATAAATACGTGATGTTAAACATGGGATGGGGAGAAGGGGGGAAGAAAATCAGGGTGGATTTCAACGAGAAGATGTTATCCAAACACGCAAATTTGGGGGAGTTTAAAGGATGGATGACAGGAAAGAGAACAAGAAGAAGCACCCAATTGCTCTGGGACAGGTGAATTTTGGGAAGGCGGGTGGGTTTCGAAAGGGCGAGCAATGGGTGGGAGGGGGTTAACAGAATAAGCGAAGTGGTCGATAGGAGTCGGGGTTAACTGAGCTCGGATCGAGAAGACGTTTACTTCTTCTTTCCTGGGGCTCCGGCCTTCTGCGCGGACTTGGTGACCTTGCCACCTCCCTCGGACTTGTCGACGGACTTGATGACTCCGACAGCGACGGTCTGACGCATGTCACGGACGGCGAAACGTCCGAGCGGAGCGTAGTCGGTGAAAGACTCGACGCAGAGTGGCTTGGTTGGGATGAGCTCGACGATTCCGGCGTCTCCGGACTTGAGGAACTTCGGGAAGTCCTCGACCTTCTTACCGGTACGGCGATCGACCTGGAATGTTATCATTGAGGAACTGAAGGGCTTTCTCTGTAATCTATTACCTTCTCCTTAAGCTCGTTGAACTTGCACGCGATGTGAGCGGTGTGGCAATCGAGGACTGGGGTGTATCCAGCGGAGATTTGTCCCGGGTGGTTCATGATGATGACCTGAGCGTGGAAGGTGCGGGCCTCCTTGGCTGGGTCCTGCTTCGAGTCGGAGCAGACGGATCCACGACGGATGTCCTTGACGGAGACGTTCTTGACGTTGAATCCGACGTTGTCTCCTGGCACGGCCTCTGGGAGCGACTCGTGGTGCATCTCGACCGACTTGACTTCAGTGGTCACGTTCTGTGGGGCGAAGGTGACGACCATTCCCGGCTTGATGATTCCGGTCTCGACACGTCCGACTGGGACGGTTCCGATTCCTCCGATCTTGTACACGTCCTGGAGTGGGAGACGGAGCGGACGGTCGGTTGGGCGCTGTGGCGGAATGATGGCGTCAAGAGCCTCAAGGAGGGTCTTTCCGTTGGCGTTTCCTTCCTTGCGCTCAACAGCCCATCCCTTGAACCATGGCATGTTGGACGATGGCTCGAGCATGTTGTCTCCGTTGAATCCGGAGATTGGGACGAAAGCGACGGCCTTCGGGTTGTATCCGATCTTCTTGATGAATCCGGACACCTCGTTGGTGATCTCGGTGAAGCGGGCCTCCGAGAATGGTGGCTCGGTCGAGTCCATCTTGTTGCAGGCAACGATGAGCTGCTTGACTCCGAGGGTCTGGGCGAGGAGAGCGTGCTCGCGGGTCTGTCCGTTCTTGGAGATTCCGGCCTCGAACTCTCCGGTTCCGCAGGCGACGACCAACACGGCGCAATCGGCCTGGGAGGTTCCTGGAAACGAATCGTTGATTCTCTGAAGGTTCTAGCCTGAAATCCTATCCCTCCTACACCCAGCATGCATTCAGATCTGTAAGAATAGCCCTCAAACTAACCGGTGATCATGTTCTTGATGAAATCACGATGTCCCGGGGCGTCGATGATGGTGATGTAGTACTTGGCAGTCTCGAACTTCCAGAGGGCGATATCGATGGTGATACCACGTTCACGCTCGGCCTTCAGCTTGTCGAGAACCCAGGCGTACTTGAACGATCCCTTTCCCATCTCTTGAGCCTCCTTCTCGAACTTCTCGATGGTACGCTTGTCGATTCCTCCGCACTTGTAGATCAAGTGTCCGGTGGTGGTGGACTTTCCGGAGTCGACGTGTCCGATGACGACGATGTTGATATGAGTCTTTTCCTTTCCCATGGTAGAAGCGACGAAGTTTGATACTGAAAATTCGGATTTTAGGATTGCGAAAAGTTTCCAAATAATTTCGGAAAATAAGGAGCGAGGAAAAGAGATAATGAGGCAGCTCTAGAAGCTGTATCCGTCGCAAGAGCTGGTCGAAAAACCCGAAAAAAGCTTCGAAAAGCGAGGATTTTAGGCCAGAAAGAGGGGAACGTATGCGCGAGGTGAGCGCTCGGAACACAAATGAGAGGAAGGCTCCTATGGGGGTTTAGGCCGAGGACACACATCTGCTGCGTAGGTGCCCCTTTTCGTGGCGAGACCCGCGCTGCGTGTGTGCCCCTTTCTGTCTAACTTGCTGCGCGCACTCTCTCGCCGCCGTATCACCGTCGAGCGCTCTCGGTTGTTTCGAAATGTTTCGCAATCTCTCGCCTCTTTTTCGGCGTTAGGAGAGCGGGGCGAGCGGGACGAGCGGCCGAGCGAGCCGATGCGTAATTGGACAGGCAGAGAGGGAGACACGTTTGTTTACATCGATTCGAATACGGGCAGACGGAGAGGGACTGGCCGACAGCCATCAGAGAAAGGTTTCTATCGATCGAAATCCACTCGGGGAGAGTGTATGAGCGCATATGAGCTTATCCTCCGCCGGCTGAAAAGAAGCCAGCCAGCCACCGGAAAGCCGTCGGAAATTGGAAGAGCGCGACAAAACGCGGGAAGGGAATGATAGAGAACACTGGGGAACCAATCGTGTTATAGGATTATGCAAAACTAATCCAAAGTAACAGGACACGTTCCGCGGGCGGAAAAAAGTTCGAACAGGGGGGTCGTGAACGAATCGATGGATTATCTTCAAAAACTGTATTGAAACTGGTGCGGTTCTCCGGGAGCTGGTTCTGGCGGACAGGTTGAAGAACAACTTGCTAGGTGAGATTCTGAAAGAAGCCAAATGATTCAGCACGCTGTTCGTGGCTCAGCTCATCAATCCTCTCCATCATTTTTAAAAATGCTGTCGTGTGTTATAGAAAATCCCTTTGTTCACTAATCCAAGAGGATTCTGGCTCTTGAGCTGGTTCTGAAACAGCAAAATTCTTGTTAGTTCTCTCTCTGTTGCTTGGTTTCGTCAGATGACGAAACGAAATTTGTGTGATCTGATCAACATAGTGTAATTGATCTTTGGCAGCGGGGATTCCTCCCTTCATGTGAATTATTTATGACAGACAGTCCACTGAAAAATGAAACTGCCTGCTTCGACCGAAACCCAGTTGGAAACATCCGGCGCAGATAGCCAAAAAAAATGAAGGGAAAGAAACGGACGATGACGTTTCTTAAAAACGTGGCCCTCTAAAAAAAATCCGCTTCAAAACGGACAATTTGAAGGTGTTCTGATTTAGAAATTGTCCGCAAAACCATTATTTCGCCAGTTCATGATATTTCGTCGTTCTCAATGTGACTGTCACACTCTTCACTCCGTTTTCTGCTGAAAATTCCAGTAGCCGGTGAATTTATTGAGACTTCCGAATTTCAAGAATGTCTGTTGGATCCTGCATTTTCGAGCAAAAAAACAACGCTTTTTTGACAGTGTGGTTGGAGACCGGAGCTAATTTCCCTCCGGATCAATAGTTGTTTTACTTATTTTGTTTTTCGTCCGTCCACAGTTTCGAGTCCATTTGACTATCAAATTGTGAAATTTTACATTGCTTTGTGTAATGTGAATTTTCATCTTTGAACTACTTCAGATTCAAGAATTTCTGTTAATTTCTTGAATCGTAATGTAAATTTAAATTTCGCGATTGTTTTACTTTGCTGTTCAAGTTTCTGCTCATTCATCTCAAATTCTTCCCGCTTTCTTTTGCGCCGATGAATTTGTCCGTCTCATAGTCATTTTGTCAATTCGTGAATCGCCCTTTTCCAATTTTGTTTGTACACAGTTTTGTCGACTTGATAACGAAAAATTCTCAATTTCTTGTAACAATTAACAAGATTTGAGCAATTCAACTTTTTGAGCAACAGTTGAATGCCAAAATTTTTCCCATCGATTGCGAGATCATTCCAATTTTTGCTGCAACGATGATTTCATCCCGTTCTTTGGTTCTGCGCTTCCTCGTCAATTTTCAAGTGACATTGTTCCGACGTCCACTTGGCCGTTCTGCTGCGACGGTCCGAGCACTTGAACGAAATGGGAAGCGTTCAAAAATAGCAATTGTTCCATCTCGATAGGTGTCCCGACTCTGAAAAAATGGAGGTTGTAAGAGAGACCCGTCCTTCTGGGACTGGGAATTTTTTAGCGTGTAAGTCATAATAAACCATTTACTCGAGAGAAGTTGACCAAAAACTCATATCCTTGATATGGGACCATGAAGAAATGAGAGCGAGAGAGGGTAGAAGGATTGACTGGAGAAACGGATTGAAAACTACATTGTTACAGGTTCCGGGGGGGGGGTATAAAAGGGTGCAATATAAGTTGATTCTTTGGGCAAGAACTGTTATAAAATGAATAAGCGCATAAAACCAGAAGAAGGAGAAGAATGGGTGCAATAAAAAAGTCATCTTTGGGTTATCCTGTTCATAGCACATCAAGTGTTTGTTGATGTTCATTAAATATAAATATCAAGAAGATTGTTGTATAAATGCCATAAGATGTGGGTTTCGGAAGTGTGTGTGAGTAGTACGGGATTGAAATGAGGAGAAGGAGAAATGTGAGAGAAAGGGTAGGAAAAACGATCAAGATTGAAGACTCGAATGGCACATTCTATGCGATGATTAGATTTGAAAATGTCGACTCAGATTGAAATGAATAGCTGAGAAAGGGTGAAGGGACTGAGAGGGGGGAATGACTACAACATGGGGGAGCAGGGCGGCGCATCGTTTGCGGACTATTGAAACATTTACAGATCACAGCTACTAAGACACTACAAGGATCGAGACACACCGATAAGTGGTACAAATTATAAGGAACAAAATATGGAGAAGGAGGAGGAACAAAAGCGATAATAGGAAGAACTTCAAGAATAAGGGTATGGTGTGGTATAGTACAATCATATATAAAATCATCTTTTTGGAGCATGATAGGGTAGTTTGTGCAGTTTTTGGTGGTTTGTTTGACAATAGAAATTTCTTTGATTCTTCTTTTTTTTTGACAGTTTTGATTCGGTTTATATATATTCCCAATTTGAGACATGTCGGAGTGAAGTTAACGCCATGGAGTGTCAAGGATCTGAATCATGGGATATTGCGAAATCCTTGAGAACCTCTACCAACCTCATTGATGAATCGGGCCATGCTGAATTGCTTCTCGTTTCTGGCTTGCTCCATGAACGGCATCGCGAGCAGCTCCGGGTACTTTGGTCGCTCGTTGTAGTCCTTTTCAAGGCTGGAATAGATTTGGTGAGTTTACACTAAACCAGTTTGAATTCTCACCATCGCTTCAGGAAGTGCTGGCAATCTAAACTAAATCCACTCTCGTTGGGAAGCCTTGGCGGTGGTTCTCTAACGACTTGCTTCAACTGCTCGAACGGCGTCTTCCATATGGCGTACGGGTGAGTTCCAGTGGCAATCTCGATGATCGTGATGCCAAGGCTCCACACGTCGGCTCTGACGTCATACGCCGACTTTGTCTCGCCATCGATACGCTCTGGCGGCATGTATGGTTTGCATCCCGCTTGCACTGTCTAAAATTGATTTTTATTTCGAAATAGTTTACACAATCACTCACCTTCGCCAGACTATTCGTCAAGTGTCCCGAGATGCCAAAATCGCAAATTTTCACTTGTCCATGCCGATTCAACAGAATATTCGATGGCTTGACATCGCGATGAATCAAATTCAACTGCTCCTTCATGAAATTAAGCCCCTCAATCACCGAAAGCGCCATTTTGCCGATGAATGGCTCGGGTATGTGCTTTCCGATTTTGTAGGCATGCCGATAGAATTTGTCGAGCGACGTGTCCATCACTTCCATACAAATCCACACGTCGCCCTCGCGGAACATGGCGCCATAGAACCGCACCATCTGCGGACAACAATCACTACGTTTGCAGGCGTCGAGCTCGGTGAGCATCTGCTTTTGTGCCTGGTCGTTGAGCGAGGATTTTATTCTCTGCAATCAAATTACATGTGTGGTTCTGAGAGGATTCAACGAGGAAGCGGAAATTGGTTAGTCCATTCTTTTTTCCTCTATCCCGCATTCTATTTCCTCCCGTTCCCACCCTCCCGGCGCCAAGGCCTTCCGCTCCTCCTCAAAACTAATAAAGAAAAGAACATCGCAGCCACGCACTCTTCCGTGTCATCGATCACATTTCGCCGCGTCTACCGTCGGCTCATTCGGCCGCCTTCTCACACTGAATCCGACAGCCGTTGCGCCGGGCGACGCCCAGTTTCATCGCGCCTCACTTCATCAGAAAAGCAGAAAAGAAGCGAAAATCAATGTTGATATGAATTCAAACGCTTTTCAAACTGAAAAAAAATAGATTCTGGTTCCAATCTTGTAGTCTCTTTTTCCTTTTCGTTCAATCGAATCATCGTCTCCTCCTCCTCATTTGAAAATCAACGGCCACCGTCCTTGTCCGTTGATTCACCACTTTCCCATTAGTCAATTCGCCTCCTCTCAAAAGACGGCCGATGACACCAAAAATATTTGGGCGGGCTGGCTGGCGGCCGCCAAAAACCAATCGGTCTGCTGCCGCCGTTTCGAACCAATTGGCAATGTTTCTCGTGCATTCGACTCCATTTCATATTCTCCAGACACCCACCCGCTTCTACCACCGGCCACAAATTGTTTTTTGTTCTCACACGCAGCTGTCCGTCCCTCCGTCGTCCGTCCCTTCTTCCCCCCGTCATTATTCTTTTGCCTCCAAAAACGACGAAAGGGCATTTCATTTTCCTTCCTTCTTTCCTCCTCTCCCACCTAGTTTTTCTTCTCGTTTTTCCGCTTCGCCTGCTTCATAATAAATCTACTGGCTTTTTGTCCGCTCGCGGCTCAATGCTCCGCTTCTCCATAGTGATGGATGATGTCATTTATCATCGCCATAAGACCTAGCCACCCGACACCCCTTCTTTTCAAATTTCGCTTTTAAACGGGTTTGGTTTGGTTTGGGTGGGCTTCAGAAAATTTTATGCAAACTATAGATGGCCTACCGCTAAATTTGACGGCCTCCTGTCAATGCAGTGTGTACCCCGAGGGGAATTGGCTCTCTACCTATTGATTGTCGGTTCATTTACACCGCCACCCGCCTTTTCCGGCTTCCCCCCTCCCGCGTCTCTCCAACAACCACCCCCACGCCCGCTTGCTTACCTTGACAGCCATGATTATTCCACTCTGGCGGTGCTGCATTTTCTCTACGATTCCATAGCCACCCTTGCCAAGTTCTTCGAGTACGGTCAAGTCGGTGGCGGCAATCTCAATCTCCTCTGACTCGTTTGTCAGTCTGAATCAACACGAATCAATCACCCGCCATATTTATCTCGCTGATCCGTTCGGCGGCACGGACACGCGTATCAACTTACTTGATAAGACACTTGTCTTCCAGATTCATCGTTGGCGTCTCGCTCGGCGTCGGCATCACAATCTTGATGAATTTACGCTCACGACCTGTACAAGAATGAGGTTCTCTTTCACTTCAACACCAGCCGAATCGCTCACCTTTGCGCTCCATGATGTAAGATTCTGGGAGGGTCTCCTCTCGATGACCTTCTACATATATTGTAGGATGTACCGGCAACCGATCGTCTGAAATCTCAAGTTGTGCGTGGAAGAAACGAAAGTGCGGGTTCGAGAAAGAACGACGAGAAGGCGGAGCTTGGAGCAACAGAAAAGAGGAGCCGTGCTGGCAGAAACGGTGGGTGTCCATATTTCACCGTGTCGGAAATTGAAGGTTGTCAATCTTTTGAATTGTTACCACCCCTAAAGACACTAGGCAAAAAAGAGAGAGGGGGAGAGAGAACGAGAACGAGAAAGAGCCCGGGATTTATCAAGTGTGAAATTGACGAAAAAAATGGCCGGGGTCGGTACGACCAGGCGGCTCGCGAATTTCTGGCGTTTCCTTCTGCTTTCTAGCCGCCCACCGCTCCATCAAAAAAGAACGATGTCCCGACGTTTAATTAAGAGAGGCTGTCCGTCTTAGTCTGCTGTCACATTCGCGGGGGGCCGCCACAATTTCTTTTTCCGTCGTCTCATCAAGTTGGTTCTTTTCCTCTTTTTTTCGAAAAAAAAGAGATTGGTAGAGCAGGGTATACTAAATGGAAAGAGCAAGCCGTAGAAAAGGCAATTTAAAAGGCAAAAAAGTGGAAGAGAAAGGCTGAGAGAGAGGGGTGCTATTCTCAAATTGAGGGAAGTTTAATGTTATGGAAGAGAAGAGAATTGGGAAGAAGGGGGGGGGGGGGGAGGAAGGATAGATTTGTGAAAAAAGGGCGGCCTGGTGGCTTGGCTCCGAATCCTTCGAGCCGGTTGCTCGGATGCAATTCGACGTAGTGATGGAGAAATGGGGAGAATGGCGTATGTTGTCCACAGAAACCAAACGCGATGACACCTTTTTGAGGGGAATCGGGGATGCTTTATGTAGGAGAGAAAAGAGCATTGAGTCATTGATTTCAGTCATTGGTACAGTCATTTAGAGTTGGCACAGAGATAAGTTAGCAGTGTGAGTAATCATTGTCACAATTGAATCTCGAGGAGCACAACTATGACGGTTCAGCTTGAGATTCTCAAAATCCTTGGTCGTTCTTAGTTTGACACCCTTGCCTTCCCCCTAGACCTTGGTCCCTATCCCCTTGGCCATCTAACCGTTTATCTTCTTGGCACTCACTTCGAAACGGCTAATGGCCCTCGAGAAGGTGTTGATTTATTGTTATTGAGAATTCGAAGGGAGTGAGTATGAAGAAGGAGGGAGAAAAACGGAGGGGACTGGGTGGGAGAGAGGAGACAGAATTTATAGTTTTAGTCGGTTTGGTGGACCTATTAGAGCGAGAAAAATAGGTGAGTGAGTGTGAAAAAGAGTAGGGTGGTAGAGAAGGAAAGAATGAATGAGAACAAATCGAATGAAATGGGGCTGGCAGGGACTGCAAGATGAAAGTGAAGGGTGGACTTAATGAGTGGTAGGCAAGGTTCTAGCCATTTTTCCTCCCCACTTTTTTCCTCTTCTTCTTCTTCCACATTCTGCAACTTTTCTAGCCACCACTGGAAGAGCTGAAGACACACTGGAAACTGTGGCAGAGGTTGCGAAATTCACTGAATGACCACACATTCACAAATGTGTAACTATCATTGGTCAGCTTTCGGCCTTTCGGCAACTGATAATCACAGATTGCGAAATTGATTCATTGAGATTTGGGGCGCGGATGGCAACTGAACTGTACACGTGACGTTGCCTTAGCTATAGGTTCTCTCTCCGACGTACGTGATCTTCAGAGTGATATGATTCGAAGGGAAAAACCGTCTTGAGTTGGGCAACTCGGAGTGCGTAAACAAGTGATAAGATCAGACGAATAGAAGGGAGGGCAGATTGACTGGTAAGGGCGGACACAGTTCCATCCCGTTTGTGGATTGGCATTGTACGCGTGTGTGTGTGTATGTCTCTGTGTGTGTGACTACTCCGCAATTTGTTTTCCGTGCCTGTCTGTCTCGGTCTGCGCGAGAAAAAAAAGCGCAATGAGTATAAGTTTGGGATAGATGAGTCACTCCTCCTGACCTCTACCGCCATTGAAACTTCGAACAAAACCGATGACAATCCCCTATTCAAGGCAAGAGGGAACAGTCAAGAAAGGAATTCGCTGAGAGCAAAAGGAACATTGCTGGCGAGAGCGCTGCGAAATAATGAAGGGGTTGGTGTTGGTGGCTCGTGGCTCGTGGAGCATGATAGGTTTCTAAGACGTGGCTTTCGCATTCTTTTTGACGAAGACGGATTCACATGGTGCTTACTGCGCGCAAGTGTCACGAATCACCTAAGAACAGCACGGGCGTTGTTTTGTGATTGTAGCCAAGTGGCGTCAATGCTTAAAATTCGATTTGCGTGCTTCGCCACACCACTAAATCCCGCAGACGAGACGAGACACGGCACAATGATGAAAAATCAGTGAGATAGATAGATATGTACGTCTTCCTTTTTGCGTCTGTGTGTGTGTTTTTTTGGGTTTTTCTTTGTGCTATCAAACAAACAATGACGTCTAGAAACTGAAGATTTCAATTCTACCCCCCTAACCCGACATCCGTCACCGATTGAAGAGTCATAAAGAATGCTGACGGAAGTGCACTCGGACTCTTCCGGGAAGAGGGAGAGAGCCGTTTTTTCCCGCGTTTCTAAGAACTTCCGTTTCGCTGTTTTCTTCTACTCTATGGCGACTTACCAAGTAGCCCTCGAAAAAGGAAATGAACAGAAATAAACGTGGTTTCAAAATCTGGAAGCTATCCGGAGTTGGCGAAAAAGAGAGAGAGAGAGAGAAAGTGAGGTCTGTGCGAGTGGTTTGGTCTCTGTGAGACCTCGGCTCATGTGGTATTGAAATGAGGGGCAAAGAAAGCAAGGCGAACAAATGTGTGATTCGCTATGTTTGGTTAGCTGTTTAAAACGCGTGTAAAGGACAGGCTGTCTTACAGAAATCCTTCATTTCCCACTCTCTCTCTCTTTCTCTTCATCTTATTTTTAGCGACAGCCAGCGCTGCACGGCGCCAGAGATAGAGAAAAGGGGTCGGAGGGCGAGTGGCCAGAGGCAAAGCGAAAGCAATGGCACATTGGGATGAAGCGCACGAAAACGGAGGAGCAAAAAAAAAGATGGGGTCGATTGAACATGTACACTTTTTTCCTTCTGTCTTCCTCTCCTCCTCCCGCCCGTCTTTTCTCGTTCTGACGCACGAAGTATTAGGATGAAGAGAGAGAGAGAGAGCGATGAGAGGGGGATGTGATGATGTGAATGATCAATCTTGTTAGCGGGGAAGAAGGGAAGCCGGGATTAGTTCGAATTAATGATGCTCGCGGAGCGCATCGCGGATTGCTCAGAGTTTTTCCCGAGGAACGAGATCGCCCGGGATTAAAAGGTCAATTCGTCTGAGTCGCTTGTCTGGAGGTGTCTGGAGGACAGGATAAGTACATCAGAGCGTCTAGATCAATCCCGAATGTTCTAGACAGGTGGAGCTCGAGTTTGAACCCGATAGTCAGGAATGCCGCTTTTAAATTGAAGAGAGGGGCGCGTTTTTTGACACTGGCTTTTCGCTTTCCAGCCATTCAAAAACGGCCAGAAGTTGGTCGAGAGAAGCGCCGCTCGCCGCTGTATAGAGTTCTATAGCGACTGAATTATTGATAACAACTGCGAGAACAACCGGAGAACTCTGTCCTCGTTGGCGGGTCGGTCGACACACCGGACTTTCTTCAGTGTGTTAGTGACTGATAGAAGAAGAAGAAGAATAGTGAAGCAGAGAACAAATGCCACACGGCAGGTCTTTTTTTTTCTTGCGATCGGTTGGGGAGGAGACTGAGAGAATGATAAAAAAAAGTTTGAGAGATAGAGGTAAGAGAGAGAGACGGCCGCGAGACAGTTGGTATTTTTCTTTCTTTTCCATTCTTCTTTTCAATTTCAACGAAATGAAATGGAATTGAAGACACTGTAGCTGACTGTGTTTCTGATCAATGGGCCGGAAAACAGGCTCCCGAACAGTGTCAACTGCACAAAGTACATTCACAAACCACAGTTTTGCCGACGCTAGAAGCTCCGGTGCACATGAAGCTGAAAACAGACACAAACTTGTGGTAGTGTCGGAGATTGGGGGTTGCAAACATCGCAAATTGTGGGTGAGCGTGAGAAGGGAACAAACCTCAGCTCCACACAACTGATAAGGAAAGAAGAAGAAGAAGAAGGCACACATGTACACAAATACCCAAGTTTTTGCACTGTTGAGGTAGTTTGAGGAGGAGTAGAAGGAGGAGTGGGAAAAAAAATTGGAAGCCACCGGAAATATTATAGGGTTTGTTTGTGTATGAATGACATTATGGCAGCGGGGGGTGGGCCTGGGAGCGAAAGGTTCTTCTTCCCACTCACTACTATGACGGGCGAACTCGGGCGGAAATGTTTATTAGACACCGCGTGTCTGGCGGAGAAACCGAGAACCTCCGACTCTAGAGAAGAAAAAAGTTTGGTCTAGGAAGGTGGCTTACATATGAACTTGCTTTCTGATGCGTCTTCGCGATATGCCGACGTGACTTATATCAAGAAAAAAACATATATATATGCGTCTCCTTCCAGTTGAATAGGATTTGGAAACAAAAAAACTTTCGTTCTGTCTAGGACAGGACAGAATAAGACAGAAGATACCTTCTGACGCAATAGGAAGACCTGGAGAGAGCAGGGCGGAGCGCGGAAGGATCAAGGTGTGCGTAGGTGTCAAAGAGTGAAAGTTTCGTGCGGAATTGAAGTCAGCACTTTGTAAAGGAATTCGTTTTGTGGTGGGAGAAAGAAAGCGAGGAAGAATGGTGTTTCTAAGGAAGAGAAAACTGAAAGGGGCAGCGGAGGCCGGGTGCTTTTTCAAGGCTTCTAACATCATCGTGACAGGTGATCCTTGAAGAAAAAAAAAGTGATGTTATATTGGAGTGTGTGGAATGGAATGTAGGTGTCAGGAGAGGAGAAGAGGACAGTTTTAGAATGCGTGGGAAATAGGGAGAAAAGTACACGAAGCTGTTGCGACATTGGGGTGACCTAGTCAAAAACGGGAAACGTTGCCATTAGAGGGGAGATTCTCTTGAAAGGATTCATTTCTTCCTCGCCATTCCATTCATTTTTCGGCACTCACACTGCCCTCACTCTCTCTTTTTTCTCTTCCCCTCCCCATCCAATCTAATTACGTCTATTCCGATTTCAATTGGCTTTTCTAATGCGTTTGCATGTTTCTCTCTCATTTTCCCTCAATTCTCACTTATTTTCAACGGCTGAGGAGCAAAATAACACGCATTGTAAGGTTTCTGATGGAATTTTAACTTGGAAATCGTCAAATTCTTGTGTGAAAGGGATAGAGGAGAACTTTTTGACACTGGGGAGTTAATCTTTGACCAGAGGGACAAAACACGAGAGGAAAAAGAAGAGAGAGATGTTGCCGAAGAGGCAGCACGTTGGGTAAAAAACCAATACAGTTCAAAAAAGGTCCCGTTAACCGTAGAGGGGGGACTCGGTCCGCGGAATAGCGATGCAGTGACCGCAACTGTCAATGCGCAGAATCCGACGCCGCCCGCCCCACCATCTGTGCGCTCGTCGACGCTTTGCAATTAGTAAACAGACGGGGGGCAACGGGGAAAGGCCCTCGCCCCTCCACCACCACACACACACTCGACAGACACCACTCACATACACCCCTCGCCCGCCCGAACACGACACACACAACGCGGAGCGAACGCGTAAACGCGCAATCCTCAAATTCAAAGTTGAATTCGAACCTCGAAATAACAGGCGTTTTATGGCGAGAGAGGTTGCAGATGTTACATGTTTTTGTGAAAACGAGCGAGAGATGAGTGAAAGTGTGTTTGTTCCGGCGCCTATCTCTGACTTTTTTTCAAACACCCACCACTCATTTTGTTTTTTTCACGTTCAGTCACTCGTCGTCTCGGAGGTTTTTTTCGCCTCTCTCACACCACTCCCCTCCTCACGAGAAAGCAAATATCGGTTTTCACATGCGAGAAAAAGCGAAGAAAAAACTTTTCACCACCTTCTTCACCCTCTCCCTCTCTCTCTTTCTTCCTACGTCTCTCTCTCTTTTTGTCCCTCTCAGCCTTCCGCCTTCTACGCCCCGATTTGAAACATTTTTTAATCTTCCCTACCTTCTTGCTTCTTCATTTTTCCGCGCTCATACAAACATAACCAGTATATAAATATATCTATATATAATATTTGTTCAAGATGGTTTCGCTTACAGGGGCATTGGGAATGCCTCCATTTCGAGAGCGGTTGGGGACGGGATGCACGAAGGATAGCAAGGTTTGTTTGAAACTTTTTTACCCTCCTCTTGATACTATAAGATTAGTGCTCCACGGAGCATTTAATTGTGTACCGAAACTCCCAGTGTGTGTGTTTTGTTTGGGGGCATCCGAGAAAGACACAGCAAAAAAAGCCTTCCCCCATTTTGCAGGACTCTGGCATCGAAGTGCGACCGAAATCGAAGCGCCATCGGAATCGACATCGAGCCCGCATGCAAACAAGGTGATTTTTTTTGGCTTCAACTGTTTTCCGCTTCTTTTACTTTTCGTCGTTTCGTTCTCAAATACCCCCTCGCTTTGTCCCCCTCTACCCCAACCAAGCCCTCTAGTGGTTTTTTGTTGTGTTGAAATGCTCAAATATTGAACGAGCTGGTGTTGTTTGATGTGAGTGTCAAGCCCCCACAGGAGATGGAGAACGAGGGGTGAAGCTATGCAAAAAATTGATTTTCTTCTCTCTCCGTACAGCGGCCAATTCTCGCACCTGTGGTGTAGGGAGGCGGAAATGAAAGAAAAACATGTTTTTCTTCTTCTAGCCCTATCTTGTCAAGGGGATGGGGGGGACGAAGGAGGAGAAAATGAAAAACGACTGTAACAGGAGGAGAATGGACCAGAAGGAAGCGAAGAGTCCAAACAAACTCTCCCCCTCTACCCCTCAATATCTCTCAAAATATTACACAAAATCACAGCCAGAAACTGATTTTTGCAGTACTTCCCGCAAGAAACCAATCAGTTCTTCCACAATTGAACCCACCGACAACAATCAGGAGGAGACGAAGCAGAATGTGGAGAATGCGGTGGGAAAATAGAAATTGAATAGGGGCCAGATCGCAATCATTGTACCAGCATCAGCATCAGCATCAGCATCAGCACCAGCGCCAACCACAAAAAATTCGAGAAACAATATCATATTTCGCACAATTTTTGCAGATTGTCATCGGACTATGGCTGACGGTGTTGTATGTCACGAATCTCACGTTCGGGCTGCCGTTCAAAATTATGTGGCCAGCGAGGATTAATCAGTGAGTATTTGAAAAGAGGAATGAATACAGAGAAATGGGGAAATGGATGATGACAAAAGATTGTGGAACTTTCGGGAAAAAAAATCATCTTTCAACTCCATGTGGTCAAATAATGACCAAATGATTGCGAAATCGACAAACAGAAAAATAGTTGCACTGTTATTCAAAAACGTTTCGAGTATGATTTCCACGGGGAAGAACTAGGTAGAAACAAGGAGAGAAAGCAGCAAATGAAAGAATCAAACCACTGAACAAACCTTATCACTTTCCAGTGCTGCCGTGGCGCTCAGTTACCTCCTAATCGGAATATGGGCCCTCTGCGCCTTCTACTTCTACCTGAGAAAGCGCAACAGCGAGATGCGCTGGTACAAGACGTACCCGAAGACATACTACTTTGCGTGGGTAGTTCAACTCGTCGGATTTGCGATGTGAGTGGTTTAATCTTGTTATCTAATCTAATATCTATGATCTAAGCCGTTTTTCCTCTTCAGTTTCTGTCTCTCGACATATCCGCAAATCCAGCGATGGAGCTTCCTGGTGTCAACGTTCTATTTCTGCTTCTTCGCCACCATCAGCAACACCTTCTTGTAAAAAAAGGCAAACCCCTTCACTTTCGCTCCCGTTCCATTTCACTTCTCAACTCACCTCAATTCAACCCAACCAAAACTCTTTCTTACCTGTGACTTGTTTGTTGTTTCGTCCGATTGTTGTTATTGCTTCTCGTCCGGTTAGCTTAGCTGCATAACCTGCCTCTTCTACCCTCATTCGTAACAATTCAGGTTGCCCTCTTGTTAGACTTTGTGGATAACACATGTGCCTGACTAACAAAATTGACCCCCACGTGTTGTATGACCTAGATACTCTTTCTCTCAAGCTTTCTCTTAATTCCCACACAACCCCTTCTCTCTCTCTCTCCTAGTTTTTGATCTCTAGCTCCTCTTCCCGCCCTCAAACTCCAAATTCCGTTGTTTCAATGTGCGCTTGTTCCAGTGATTTCAAAATGATTCCAACACTCAAAATAACTTGGTTCATTGCAACAATACACAAATAAAACATTCCTTCCCTTTCGCGCTCTTATCAATTCCTCGACGTACTTCCCATCGTGGTGACTTTTGCTGATTGGGGAAACTTTACGAATGTGCTCGGCAGAAATGCGCTGAAATTAAACAAACGGATCGAGTTACATGGTTGCAAGACGAATAAACGTACGTTATTATGATAATCAACATTGAGTAGTGCCATCGAATGACTACTCCGCCGTACTAGAAGAAAATTGTTTAGAGGGCTTTTTCACCCAATAGGGTCTAACTCACCCAATAAAAAGCTCTATCATACCAGTGGACCATCCGAATGAACTGGTAGTTCTTGGCAAAGTACTTGTTGAGTCCTTCTGAGTATCCAAAGAAAAGGAACGTCCAGAGCGCCTGAAACATGGGTTTCCTCTTTTTCCAACTTCCCGGATAAACTTGGAGCACAAGGCATATTGATAGTCGGTTGTGACTATAACTATGTTCTGCCTGATTTAAAAATAGCCTCCTTGTCAGAACTTTGGTGAAGATGGCACTGATAAGAGTCACCAGCAAAGTGATCCAATTCAATTGATACAGAACGTAGGTATACTTGTTTTCCTGAACACCACTAATCCGATTATCATTCCGATGTTTACTTCTCATTACAAAGTTTTCCATGACAGAGAGATTCCAAACGTTTGATAGCACGAATGTGGCGCAAGCCACCAGCAAACCATACTTTTCGTTGTAGGGACTCGAGAGATACAGCGAGCGGTAGATGGAGCAGGACATGAGGAGAGATAGTCTGTTGACATACATTATATTGGATATTTGATTGAAAAGTATTGAGTCATGGCTGAGAAACAGCGAACGGACACCAAACGGGATTGCGAATCCGTCATTGTTGAAGATCTGAAATTGACGAATTCCACGTGGAAAACAAATCCTCTAAGCTCACGTGTACATGGTCCAAGTTCACGTAAAGGTTTTCAGTGATAGTTAGGCATATCAAAGTGACTATTGCAAAGTGGAAAAAGTTCACGGAGATGTTACTTTTGAACATCTTAGCTGCCAAATAAGCACATAGAACGAAGTTCACCAGCAGAGACGCAGCTTTTTCAGCAAATTGAGCCACTAGCCATAAAGTGATCTCTCCGTTGTTGATTATAGGGATTAAGCCACAGTTGCTAAAGGTGTCGGTCACCGAGAAAAACGGGATTCTCCGGAAGGTATCGCAATTCTCTTTCTGATACTTCCAGATGCTGTTCGCCGAGTTTGTAAGCTGTGGTTGTATTCCATAATGGTGGAAGTTGCGGAGTTTTGGGAACTGTATATCAGTGAGGAAATAGTTCCCGCGGATTATCAACACTTGCCATTGCCAACCTTAAATATGATACATGTCTCAATTTCTGTGAACTGAAGGGAATTTACTATTCTGCCCGTCATAATACTGGTTTCGAATTGTATGAAGGAGGGGGAAGGATAAGTTGGTAAAATCTGTTCGGAATATGACAATAGGCCCGTGAACCTCTTCAACCGTGGAAAACGCGTTATTGAGATGCGTTTGCAAAGAGGTGTTCTAAAGAACGATTTGACTATCGGAACAGTTTCCTTTTGTACTCACTGTCACATCTCGCAGCCATATTCCGGACATGAGAACTTGACAACCGAGAGGGACATTGGTAGAAGTGAAAAACTCTTCAACGCAGTACTTTTCTGTAGTTGTATGTTATTTTTGTTGAGTTTCCGAGAACGCCTACTTGCTGTGATTTCGCAGAGTTTCAGATGAAACATGAATGACCTTTCAAGGGTTCTAAGCCTCAAATACTCCTGCTCGAACATACACAAGTTGTAGTTCTCCCGGATTATAAATCTGAATTGGTGATGGATCACTGAACAAGACATTGTGACTAACGAATAAATCATACTGTCAGTTGGGAGAACGTCCGCTTGGATATTCACAAGACTCGGCATTCCTAACGCTGTAAGATTGGGGTTCGCTTCAACCCAAAAAGCGGCATAGTTCAAGTTCGCATCTGAATTCTTAACCTCTTCAATTCAAATGCAGAGATACATACCAAAAATGATATCTGGCCATTCTGCTTTTATAGTTTTTAATGAGTTGAAAAATGAGAAATTCTGAAAGTCAGTGTTCAGGATTTTGATGGAACCTGTCCAATGCTCCACGCGACTCAGTTTTTGTTGCAGTACCTGGAAATGGTCACTATCTTTTTGAACTTTCAGTTCAAGCTTACTGGATACTGCAAATGGTTAACTAGTTGGTTAGACATGTTCTTCCCATCTACCACCAAGTCGCCAGTCATAGTTGTACAGTTATCGGGTAGTTGGGATAGAGGGAACTTGACAAAACAGTCAGTGGCATCTGAAAAGCTTATAAAGTACATGAAGCCCTTAAGGTTTTCTGAAACTCACCATAAACGGTAGCCGAACACAAAAGTGCAAAAAAGAGAGCCAAGAACTTCATAGCACTGAATTCAGAGCAAACTGAAAGAGTTCCCACGCTTCCATTGCCATCTCTATGACTTTAATTACAGTTTGAACCGTGTAATCAAAATGTTTTCATTTCAACACAAAATTCTCAGAAAACAAAACATTTCGACTCTACATATGCCTGGATAATAACAGACTACAGAATTCGACACGAACTGAAGAGGAAGTAAACATTTGGAAATCAGAGTAAGATCAGTGCATTTTTGTGGTCACAACGACAATTGATCTTAAAAAGAATCATGTGAGTGGGGAGGAGAATAATTGCGGATTATCCGTTCTTGGAATCAGGTACCTTATACTTGTTGCCACTGCGGCTGTACTTCGTATGTTGACTTTTGAGATCATGTCATGTAAGAATATCCTGCAATTATCAGTGTTCTCGATTCGGGGAACACAAGGAAATGTCAACCTTAACAGAATTGCATATGCTAGGTAATGCCATCTTAGGAAAGTGCTGCTGTACTGAAAGCCATGTGATCATAAAAGAAATCAAAGTTTCAGAGAAATCAAACTCACATAATAACTGAAAACTCTCCTTGATCGAGCAAGTTCCAGATTGTAGTTATCCTTGATCCACTCCTCAAAAATACCGTCAGGGAACCCACAGAAAACGAAGGAAAGAAGAGCCTGAATGCAGAACTTGAAGATTACCATCGGAATGAACAAACTTGGGAGAAAAACGCAACAGAGAGTCGGTTTTGATGTTGAATCATTTCCGGGTAAGATTTGAAGTACTTTGCCAGATAGAAGAAGAGGAATATAGATGTGACTATGGAGACTAGCAATGTGGCCCAGTTTATCAGGTAGATCCCATAAGACCATTGGCTTCCCTGAGAAGTCAATATCATCATAGACTGAACAGAAATCTTACGTTTTGCAGAAGCCCATTGAAACTCCAAATGTTAGAGAATATGAAAATCATGAAAGAAATCGCCATTGCTATTTTTCCATAGTCAAAGCTAAATGAAAATGATCAACTAAGACATTCAGAGGTTTCAACCCGCCTTATAAAAGATATCGTTCTGTAAAGACAGCACGACAAAAGTAATGATATCCGATTAGTGTAAATGATATTAACTGCTTGGAAGAAATAGCTTTCTCTATTGGAAAACATCAAAAACTGAATGCCAACGTTCCAAGGGTAATTGAGTCCGTCAAAGAACTAAAATGGATCCTTGTCGGTTTTGGACTTGATGTTATTCTCACTTTGATGTTATTAACCACATTGTACACAGCTTCAATACAAGACAATCCTAGATATACTAGCATAGAAAACTGGAAGTAGCTGACGGAGAACCCAGTTTTGTACACATGGTACATGATATTTCCGTATGTTAGAATGGTCAGAGAGGCACATAGAATTGACTCAAAGATCACTATTAGAAGATAAGAGATTTCATAGCCATCATTGAATTTCGGAATGATTCCTGCAACAGATGAGTGATATCAGATTTCAATGGATTCTACGTACCACAAGCACAAGAGTTCAGATCAAACCGGAAGAGATGGAGGAATACGTCGCAAGTACCTCGAGCACAATCCAGTTTTGCGTTTCCGGAAGTCATGACAAATGCCTCTGGGCCGAAGTGATAAATCTCTTTTAGCTTTGGGAACAAGAGTTCTGTGAATATATCATTGTTGATGAACTGCATGGCTTGCCGTGTCCATCCTCCGTCGATTTCTGAAGACTTTCTGGAATGACTAGAACCAGTGGATACTGAACCTGTCACGTCGTAGTGCATGTTATAAATTGTGGTTAGATTCTTGAAATTTAAAGATTTAATAGTGCTGTTCTTCACAATAATGGGTCCCATTATCAGCTCAACACTTTGAATCGCAATTGAGAAGTATTCCAGCTCAGTTTCATTCTGGAAGTGGTCACGGTAATGGAATGGAAGTAAAACGTCTTACCAGGTAGTTCTTGATCCAAATACCTGTATCTAGAACTTGACACCCCATTGGCATGGAGCCATTAAACCATTCCATTGAACAGAAGATTCCTGGAAACGATAGGTGTTTCATTTCAGAATAAAGAACTTACTACTGTCGTTCTCCAGTGTATATTTCTTGTAGAATCGACTCTCTTCGATCAAATTCATTTTACAGTAAGAGTACTGAGGTATCCTTACGCGAACTGACTTCATCCAACGCTCAGTTTGACTGGATTCAAAGCAGAGTTTTGGGTTCTCAAAGAATGATGTTCTGGAAGAAACTGAACGTTGTCCAGACACAAGAACAAGAACCAACGCATAATATTGTTTATCCGTCGGTAGAACATCAATTGAAATTGTATCCAACTTGTCCATTTGCAGCTTCTCTAGATACGGATTGCTTTCAATTCGAAGAGCGTGCTGATAGGCATTGTACCCGTAAACGTTCACTGAGAGAAGAACTAGATACATAGGAAACGTTAGGCTTACCATGTGATTTGAAATCTTCTTTAGGACGATAAGAAATCGTTTCAAGTGAAGAGAGGAAGGAGAAGTTTTTGAATTCTGTACCGATGATTCCCACACGGCCATTTATCCGCTTCACCGTGGACAACTTCTGAGATAATAACGCGAAAGTGTAGTCGTATATGGGAAGCACAGCGATATCACTGTTCAGTATCGTACAGCCGTCAGGGAGGTCTTTCACCGAAGAACCTTCGCACTCTAGGGAATCTAAATTCTTACGAAATGAAAATACGTGCTGCTGTCATACCTGATATCTTGAAAAATGAAAACATTAATGATGAATAAAGACAACTTGATCTCCATGAAAGCATATCCCGAGTCCAATAAGGATGTCACAAGTGCCGGGAAAAATAATGAAAAGGTTATTCATGTTTTGACGGGGAAATTATAATTGAAGGTTGTTACTCTTCCATGTGAAATATGCTTTTGAACATGTGATTTAAGATTTTGCGTTGTTTTGCGGGGGAGACTCATATTGAAAAGGAATGCGGGGTCTGTTGAAATAAAGAAGTTCTCCAAAAGCTCCCGGTTCATGAACTTTGAACAAGTACAGAGATTCTGTTTCTACATTTTCATTCGGTAACTTCAAGGTTTTTTTTAGTCCCAGATATCCTTCACCCCGTGGAAGATTCTGGAAAGCATACCGACGGAAGAATTGTCGTTGGTTCTGTCTGTCATCCGACGTCAACGTCAAGTCAGAAGCAAGACACGAAAGGGTACAAAGTCCATCTATACGACACGTGCTAGGCACCGCGGTTCTCAGTTTGCTTTGCATTTACTGATAACGATCGGATTCTGGAATTGTTAGGATCACGTTCGGGCCAGATTGGTTTTGAAACTAACACAAGACTGAATAAGACCGGATTTTGAGAAATTGAGCCAACAGCACCTCTCCTCAACTGCCAGTGGAAACGTCTATACAATAAGCTCTATTACCGAAAATACACATGCGCCCATTATTCGCTATCAACGTTTTCACACCTTCTTCTTTTCTGTGCCCTCGGCAGATTCTGGAATGCAGTCCAAGAGACGAATCCGTGGGATGTCTGCTTACGTCAAAGCGAGGGCAGAACACGCGGTCCAAAGTCCATTCGTATAGCCAAGTCAGAACCATTTTCCAGACAGATTTCAATCCAATTCCGAATACGTTTACATTTCTGACAGGCACTACCACTGTGCTCGCAGAGGGGGAGAAGAGTGAAAGTGAGCGGAACATTGAAACACAAACGCCCAAAGTGCATGTGCTACTAATTGTCGATTGACTTCACTTTTCGTTTTCTTTTGGCACTGTTTGGCACTGTTTTCTTCACAGAATTTTCAAAAAAAACTAAACTTCTCCTGGGAGAGTACCAGCTACGAATTTCTGACGGTTCGACCCCGTTTTCATATTGGATGACATCAAAATGGCCTGGCAACCGAGGAGAGCTCTGCCGGAGAATGATTATATCTCGAGATTGATGGGCGATATCAAAAAGTTTTCAACAGCAAACTTGTAGATCATAACTAGGACTACAAGTTTGATGTTGAAAACTTTTTGATATTTCTGATCAATTTCGAGATAGAGTAGAGCTTTCCTTGGTTGCGGGGCCTTTTCAATGCCATGGTGAGGTAAATTTGTGAGATGCTGATAAAGTTGCACATTCGGATGTCCGTTGTCGAATTCTTCCGCAGCCGTCTTTTCGAATAGTTCATGTTTTTCTTTCTCATGGTACACTTTAGATCCCCGATCCCCCCGTTTTAAGGCTCCGACCCCTCAACATAACACGTGACTCATGTCTTCCCGAATCTTCTTCCTCGCTTCTGACATAAAATTTTCCGATTTGGAGTGTGTCTTGTGATGAATCCCAGGACGATTTATGTACTTTCGACTATAGTCAGGGGCGGAGTCAGAAGCTCGTAGTCGGTTGCCGAGAGGACTGACTCAACCCCTCGTGTCTCGTGGATGACTTCCCCAGTCAGTCATCCCGTGAGCACTCCTCGTCGGTTGTTAGTATGCTCCAAAGTGCTCAAGGTGCTTTCTTTCTCCACGACTACAATCTGTCTCTTCGTATACATTTCAAGGATGCGTAGTCGAAAACAACATACTATTTCATTCATCCGTACTAAGTGCCACTCAGGAGTATACTCTCCTCTCTTTTTCATTTCTTTCTCCAATTTTGGATTTTACGAACGCCATCCGAGTTTCCGAGGAACAATCTCGGTTGCCCACAGAATTTGGGTAACTGACCAGTTCCAACTTCTCATGGTCCCTATCAACCCTTCCTCGTTCACTTACCCAATCTTCTGTTTACGTGAATCCATGTGACATCGACGTCTTCCGCGAATCTTCTATATAGTCAGAAACCAGAAGAGTACGATTCCTCTGTCAGATAGAAGATTGCTTTTTCTTCTGACTTCTGACTATATCCACAGACAAATTGTCCTATGCTCTCACATGTTTTCGCGATTCTCACAATGCCACTTCCACATTTTCATAGACTCTTTTTTATTATTTTCCACCACTCACACCTTTCACCTGCATCATCTCATCCTACTTGTCTCATGCATTGATACAAGCTTTGTACTTTTAATACTCTCTTTCTTTGCACTCCTGACTCTTCTGAATCACGAGAAGCGTTTCTTAATTAGTCACGCCTAGCAACCAAATCACTACGAGTGTTTCGCTGGCTTTGATGACCGCTCTGACTCTGGGGGGAGAGGCATTGATGTCAGACTGATTCTTGGTACGATCGTGGTTCTATCGGCGATGGTGGGAATATGAGAGGCGTAATGGTTACGGTGTCAGGCCTTCTCTGCCGCTCTCTTTGAACAGTTCACTTAGCATCTTTGACGTTTCGACGGGACTGTGACAGATAAGCACGATGTCGCCCGCAAAACGAAGGTGGTGTAGATTTCGACCGTTGATAGGGATTCCGTTGTCTTTCCAGTCGAGTTTCCGGAAGACGCCTTTCAGTGCGGTCGAGAACAGATTGGGGGAGATTGGATCTCCTTGTCGGACTCCTCGAGAGATCGGAATAGACGCTCAATTCTGAAATGGACTGATTTGCGGAATCCGGCTTGTTTGGGTGGTTGTGCATCCTCGGATGGTGTTTAGCTTGGCGGTTCGATGCTCTCCTGTCATAAACGATTTGTGGCAAGAGAAGATGGCGGTATACTTCTGAAGGTCTCGGTTGGCAATTTCGAGGCCCTTTTTATTTTGTGCGGTTGCTAGGAGACGTGTGTCTTCGAAGTCGTTCAGATCCTTTTCCAGGGCTACTCGGCAGTCATGTGCGAGTGTTGTGTGGGCTGGAGTCGATCTCTCCGCGTTTGCGTTTCCTCGAGCGGTCCGAAGCTTTTGGTTTTTTCGCAGTGGTTCTTCTTTCTGATCGTGGTTCTAGTGCGCAGGTCTAGCGAGATTGTTAGAACTGTTTGATGAGGCTGTCCTAGATTTAGTTCACCGGTTGATTCTTGTCAAGGTACACTTGAAGATGCTTGGAAACTTTGGGATTGGGTTCTGGGCTCTAAGGCAAAGAAATCAGTTTCTAGCGGTTGTTTGTCACTGGTGAACTCAGGGTTGATTTGCTGGACCAATCTGAGTGCCTTTGGGAGTGGACGCCACCTCCAACCGGCAGGAGACGGTGTGCTTCTCAACCTGACACCTTCTTCTAGTGGAGCTCACTAATGTGCAGAGAGCAGAAGGCAGTTGATTTCTATTGCCACGTGGACGTTTAGCACAGATAGAAGATTGCTTTTGCTTCTGACTTCTGACTACACCCATGGAAAAATTGTCCCAAGCTCTCACTTGTTTTCGCGATTCTCACAATTTAGCTATCGCCTCTTCACTTTAAATTTTCATAGACTTTTTTTTCATTTTCCATCATTCACACCTTTCACGTTCATCATCTCATTATTGTCTCATTCATTGATAGTAGATGTGTACTTTCAATACTCTCTCTTTGGACTCCTGACTCTTCTGAATCACGAGAACAGCTTCTCAATTAGTCATGCTTAGCAACGAGTGATTTGATAGCTTTTTAGAGTTTTCTCCGAAAAGAACGGAGCAGCTAACTTGAACAATGAAAAACGGACCCCACCCAAAGGTAGTCTCCGTAAAAGAACTGCGAACATTTAGAAAAAAAAATCATTCAGAAATCTGCCAAAAACATCCTAGACAAATTCAAGAAGTTCCTCGTTGAGCTTTGTCTCAAGGAGGATGCTACATTGGTGGAAACCATGGACAAGCTGGATGGGTTCTGGAACGGAAACTTGATTGATGACATTGTCAAGAAAAACATCGTCCGACTGGTGAGCGACTAGTGACGTTCTTGACATCCTGTCTCACTCATAGGTCGGAGAAGAGTCGATGCTACTCAAGTTGATCTTCAACCACATGCCAGCGTTCCGCTACCCAATTCCGCAGAAGAAGTGGTTCCTGGGAAGCGCTCATAGCTTGGAAGAACTTCGCCGTCAACCATGTGAGCATCTAGTTCCTCAGATTCCTCTTTGAGTCTTTTTTTCTCAGGCAACGCTCCCGAATTCTCATGCCATACCATTGGCCTCTTGGGAAATCTCGGAAGAGATGATCAAATCGTACTGTCAGCTTTTCCATTCGCCATTGCAGCGGTGAGGATTGTCTCTCTTTCTTGAGAAACTTGGTCCATTTTCAGCCTCATAAAATGGAAGTCAGCAAGGACGGATTCAAACTCGTCCTTCAGTGCAACACAATCTATATTGTGATCAACATTATGTTCCAAAACAACGGTTTCGGAATCCAAATGAACTTCCGTCCTATTACCGAGGAGACCCCTGAGCAGGTAAGTGGCACCGGGGGCTTTGGGGACTTGCAGGCGTTTTCAGTTCAACTCGATGACTCCATACGAGCAGCGTACCAAGTACGTTTGGTGCCAGCAGTTGCTGGAACTGGAGGAGGACGGAAAGATACATCATGGAGAGAATGAACAGGTTCTCATCTATCTCAACGATGAGAAGATCAACAACGAGAAGGTCATCCAATGGGCGCTTCACGGAAGTGAGCTTGTTGTGTTACCAAATGATATCAAATCCCGTCAGATGACGTCATTCTTCTCTTCGACACCTTTTTTACTGCGTATGGAACCATTAGAAAGGGCAAGTCGGGTCTCGTTATCGAGTGCAATGTAAGATGCCAAGGTCCACCGAAATAAAACCGACTTTTCATTTGAGGAAATGGCCGGAACCTACCCGACTGGAGAGTTCGCTGTCAGCACGGACTTCAAGTTCTTTGCTCGCAGAGTGAGCGGCGGCATTCAAATCCTGATTAAACTACCCGTTTTCAGAGTCCCTTCATCCCGGATGCTCCGGATTGCACTGTCAAGATTACCGAAGAGCGTTTCAAGGCTGCTCTACAACAGCTCGACGGGTACTATCAAAATCGTCCATTCCTGTTCTCGCATGCTGTCTGTGAACAAGTGCAACGAAATGGAAGGCCGGGCTACGAGAAAAACCGACAAGGCTACCTGTCCGACTTCTGTGCGGACATCCATCTTCTATTCGACGCGCTGTCCAAGATGGAAAGTGATGGAGGCCATTTTCTCAGTGCGAAGGAAGTCCTTATCTGCAACACCAAGAGCTGTCTCCCAGAGGAGTAAGTGAACTTGGGAGAACGCTAAGCAATTGTTCTTTCAGTCCTGCGAATCACGCATCAATGGACTGCACTAAGGCTGGTGGGGAATGCAGCCAGATGAAGTATAGAAGGTTTCAAGGTCCGATGAGTATAGTAGAGTTTCAGGAAGTTGATTGAATTCGCAAAAGATCAAATCGCTATTCGTGGAGTGAACCCGGAGCTTAACGTTAGAGACAAGGAGGTCATGGCAATGTAAGAATAGTTTATCAAAATGCAATCCTTAAATGTTTCTTTTCAGCATGACACACATGATCGAGTACTTTCTGAAAGTTCTAGTTTACGGAATTGCATATGAGGAGCCGGTCTTCAAGCATTGGAGAGCCCGCCGCGAAGACAGAGATTTACAATGGGTGCACAAAGTTAAGCGCTGCGCGTACTTCCCATTGGAGATTTATGAGCTGCTTAACGACCCGAACTCATTGGGGGTGTCAGCGGAATGCAGTGAGAGACCTTATCTACCCGTTGTGGAACACAGATGGACTTTCAGTGACCAAACGTTGTCTCCAAGGCAACAGCGTCTATTCGGACAGACCTGGTGCCGCCGCGATTCTCGTTTTCCATCGTCCCGATATCTTGTTCTTCGGCACGAGAATGTTCCATATGCCGATCCAATTTCTCAGAAAGTCGGTTTCTGGCATGATAAACTTCTTTTTAAGGAAGAAATTCCAGGTTCGCTGAAATCTACGAACGTCGAGCTGCCAACAAAGCGATCGGTGTGAATAACGATGAGGCGTTGGTCAGAGAGTGAGGACGAATTTGAAAACGAACAAATGTTATTCTTTTGCAAATTTCAGATTCTGCACCTGGGCTGGTAGACTCGAAACTCCAATTACGGTCGCTGCTCACCAACACGCCGAACTCCTTTAAATTTCACCTGTGAAGGTGTGGAACTTTTGTCTTATTTACTATTGTATGTCATGGCCCCGCAACCGAGGAGAGCTGGAAAATCATTATATCTCTTATCAACTTCGAGATATAATGATTATCTGGCAACGCTCTCCTCGGTCGCAGGGCCATTTCCATGACATCCGATAGTATGTAAATGTCAAATTCCACATGCAAATGACTCGAATATGTTTTAATTCTATATCTGGCCGACTTTCTTACATTTCAGTATAATTTCCTCTTTTCAATCAATTCCTCTCCGGATCATAGTGATCTCTGATGTTAATAATATATTTCGAAATTGCATTGGCTCATGTGATTACCCTGTTCCCAACATTCCCACAGAGAAATCGTTTTTTTAAACATTAGGACGGCTTTCCTCAAATTTCATTCATTGATAGAGTCATCATTTGCTTTTTATAGTTATTGTTCAACCTCCCGCTCCCCATAATCATCTCCGAGAAAGGAATCGCAATTTCTGATTCATCGCCCCAGACAATTGTCAGCATTCTCTTTCCTTGAGCTTGTTCCCCTCTCAGACAGTGACTCGCTCACTTTTGTCCTTTTATTTGGTCCTTGTCTATGTACTCTCGATAAATTATTGTGTTGTGAAATCATAGTATTTATTTTCGTTGCAAGTGTTGAAAGAATCACTGATTTCGCATAAATTACCTCTCACTGCCGTTTTTTGGGCCGCTCTCTTGGCGGCTCTGTGCTGTGTTGCCTCGTTCTAATTTCCGAAAGCGCTGGCAATTCTGCGGCCATTTTCTCCGGCACTCCTTCTCCATAAACTCCTTTTAGAAACGAAACCTCTTCACAGCTCCTAATCTTGTCTTCTTGCAAATGGAACCAAGTGGCATCGCAGAATAGGACGAATTCCATCCTCTTCAAAAACCGATGATTTTCCCTTCACTTTGGTCGACACTAATTTCGAAGTTCGCCAAGAAAAGGCTTCCCGGCTCAAATGTGTCTTTTCATGCAAATTCGCAAAGCACCATTGTTCTCCAAGTCTTCTCCACGTTTTCTCCAATTCTTCGCTTCTCGCTGTTCAACTGTTCTTGAAAACAGCGTTGTTTGACTGTGAAAACAATGCTTTGTTCTCCTCGACGCCAGCGCATTAATCACGCGAATATGCGTGTCCGGCCGCTCGCATCACCTTCTCAAGCTCTCATTTGCTAGCGAGAGCCACCAATCTCTGCGTTTGCCATGGAGACGCACGGCATCACCGTTTCACTGTTACACTCTCCCTTCCGTGTTGTTTTGAGGCGAAATCACAGCTTTGGGGCACGCGGACATTTGTCATAGTCGTTCGACGCGTTTTTCATGCTACCTCCCCCTCTCTCTCCCCTCATCGCCAAGCAGCAGACGTTCTTTCTGCACGTTTCATTGTCCTCGCACGATGACACCCACTCTATCTCTCCCTCTCTCTCGCTTTCTCTTTCTCCCTATTCCCCCACACAGTTTCGCCCTTCTCTCACAAATCGTGTTTTTTCCGCCGTATTACGATTCCAAATGGTTCACGATGGCCGTGATGGTGGGCCGTAGCAAAAGAGCGACTCACTCGCATAAACCTTTACCACACGAGCAAGGTCTCCTACCCTTCTACACAGTTACCCATACGAGCGGACCGTCCAGTCGCCTCCTCACTTCCCAACGTCTCTACTCTCTCCCCTCGCATGCGTACGTTGTACCCAATTACTGTTGCTCGGTCCTTGGACGCGTCATTTTGTGTCTCCCTCTCTCTCTCCATTCGCATTGCGTTTATTGATTAATGCTCAACGTTGACGGTTTTCTTTCAGGAGTCAGTTCGTTCTACGCAATTTACTCAACAAATCAACAAAAATGAACAACGCGTTGAAGGTGAGTATTTTTTCTTTTTAAACATGTCGATAAAAATCAGATTAAACAATGCAATTCTTCAATTATCGCCCGAGCGTTTCACATCCCCTTTTTCGCAGCGTTTTTCGTCGGCGATTAATAAAAAAACGTGAAGCATGTGATGCTAACGAAACAATTTCGCTGTTGAAGAGAAAAAAGCGCACCGAAACATATTCAAGCTGTTGATTCATCACGTATATCCGTCGCTCTTAATTTTTCTTTTCGCTCTGAGAAGCAACTGGCGGCCGCCAAAAGATTGCTCGTTTACAACGCTTTTTGGAGAAAATTGATTATATGCTCGCGGGAGTGACAAAAGATAATTTCTTCAAAAATATGGAAACATGTTTGAAACGCTATGAAAATCGCCTTCATCGAGTGGCCGAGTTTCTCGGCATTTGGGAGTGTTTCTCGGCATTCGGGAGTGATGTAGAACTACAGAGAAATTTTGTGTTTTTAGTGATAGGGTCTGACACGTTATCAATATCGTTATCAACGTTATCAACCCATTTGTTTTTCAGAAGAAAGGGAAGGCGATCGTCGACAAATTCAAGAAGCACTACGATGGTGTCGTGAAAAATGAGGACTTGCTGAAGCCGGAGTCGCTGGACAAGGTGAACTCCTTCTGGCTCGGTCAACTCATCGATCCCGAGTTGAAGAGGGAGATCATCAGACAGGTGAGTCCTCACAATCAGATTCTAGTTATAACCGTCTTTATCCTTTTACAGATGGGAAACGAGCCATTGGAACTGAAGCTGGCCTTCAACCTTAACACCGCATTCCGCGGTGCTATCCCACAAAAACTGTGGTGCCTGGGCGATGCGCACAGTGTTGCCCACCTGACCAGAGAGGCTTGTAAGTGTATATTTTATGTGAATTTGCACTCATTTTTCTCTTTTCAGGCAACTCACTGAAGTTCAGTCTCAGCAGCATCCTGCACTCGACGTTGGAAAACACGGTCTTCATCGAGTTCCACGTCAACGAGTATTCTGGAACTGCTGTGAGTGCATACTGATTGTTTCCAATAATCCATCTGTACTTCCAGCCGTGTCAATACCTCATCAGCGACACATGCTTCCGGATCAACGTCGACTTCCGCACTACCTCCCCGCACGACAGTATCATCAATCTGATGAGCCGTCAACTGCCGAGTGGCGATCTGGAGTACGAAACTTCCGAGAACACTGCCGACAATAGTGAGAAGTGGCTCACAAAGGAGGAGGTGAGCTTTTTGCTCTTTCAATTCAATAAATCTGGTTTTCCAGGTGAATTCTCTTCGCCCATACGAGCCGCCAAGAAGGCGCGAGTGGGCTGGCGATGAGATCGTCCTTCAGGAAAATGGAGAGCTTTTCTGGGCGACTCGAAGAATCGACATCTATTTGAACGATAACAAGGTGGAGAACAAACGGATCCTTCAATTCGACGTCAAGGATTGTAAGAATCTCAGCTCGGGTTATCAGAAACTCATATTCACTTTTGCAGCGGAGATCATCATCTTGTGGGAGTCCTTCTTCCTCGCAATCGGCACCGTACGGAAAACGAGAACGGGAACAGCATTGATCGACTGTGTCGTGAGTTTTTGGTATTCATGTAATCTCAATCAACATTCCCTTTTTACAGGAGATGGGAGGCACATACCCGACCTCATTCTTTGCCATCAGCCCCGACTTCAAGCTCATTGCTCGCCAGGTAAACGTGTGCTCTTTTTTCCCAATCATCCCTTACTTTTTTCCAGAGCGTATTCGTTCCGGAGATTCCCCGCAGCACAGCCGTCATCAACGAGATGAACTTCGGAGTCGCCGTTAAGAACTCGGAGCGTTTGTTGCAGTCGGATGCCCGCAAATTTCTGCAGCACTCTTGTGAGGAGACGCTTCTCGCGGAAAGAGGAGAACGCTTCGAAGTGTGCCGCGAGGGACTGCTCAAAATCTTCTGCTCCGACATCCAGCTGTTTTTGGGAGCGCTCGAGGAAGGACTCGATCCATCTCTGGAAGCCTTGTGCCTGACGGAGCGAGAGAAGCTGGTGGTCACCACCAGAAGACACAAGCGCGAGTTTGAGATGGCGGATGATCCGTGTGTCGGTTTCGATGCCGATTGCTGCCCGCATTTCAAGTAAGGAGAAACCTGGAGAGATGAGAAAATGTGTGCTGTTCTTTCAGAAAATTCGTCGAATTCGCGAGGAAGCACTTTGATGACATGGAGAAGGAAGACGCCGAGGAGATGGACGATAAAACGAAGGAGATCGTCTACTTGTGAGTTGTTCGGTTACAGTTAATGATAAAATTGCTTATTCATTTTCAGGACGTCCCAAATGTTGGGCTTCATGTCAGAGTCGCTCATCATGATGATAAACGAAAGCCGGTTCAGTCAGGCGTTCCTGTGCGAAACCAAGGATGTCAAGAACTGGTACCAAAAGCAGGACTCCAGGTTCTCGAGAACCTTCTACTTCCCACTTGAGATCTACGAGAAGAACTTTTCAAGTTGGGAGTTGGGATCGGATGCTTCGATTAGTAACGTCAAATGACCAAAACCAATCAAATTGTCTTATTTCAGTGACAAGAGATGATCTCAACGAGAGAGGCCTTTGCGTACGGATGCCGAAGAAATTCGCCAGAATCCTCTCCGTTCGCCCAGACTTGCTTTTCTTTGGAACATGCCAGTTCCATGTTCCACTTGCGGTTTTGAACAAGTGAGTCTTTACGCTGTCGATTAATTCAATTCTTCTATGAGTTCAGGTTCGTCGAGCTGCACCCGAGATTTGTCGAGGTCCACTCCCAAGGCGCTGAATGGACGGCACTCGAGCATCTGACCTTCGAGTGAGTTATCGATGTTGAAAAGATTAACGGGAAACCAATATTTTCCAGCTTTTGCCAATGGTCGGTGAAGGAGCCCAAGGAGTACCCGGGGCCCAGCCGGCCTGGAAGCAAGCCGAGCACGTCGTCTGGCTGAGCAGCGCCATTTCCGATGGGTGATGTCTTTTACTGGTTTCTGTGTTTTCTTACCATTTCGTGTTTGTTCAATCGTCTTCTAGGTATTTCAAACCCTTTTCTAATTTCTTCAAAATTCCCGTCCCCTTCATCTTCCCCTTCTCACAAACATTGGATCTTCTCAATTTTCAGTTTTTCTAATTGTTACTGTTCCTCGAAGTCCCCGAATGCCAAATTGTTCTCCCAACCAAAAATCATTATTTCCACTACGCACTTGTGACATGATCATCTCAAAATTTTGTAATTCTCACTGTCATTTGTTGCTCCATGACTTTGAGATCTCTTCTACTATTCTAAGCTTTAATATTATTTTTGTCAAAGTTTAGTAGTTGTTGTGCTCAAATTTGTCTATCGTTATAATTATTATGAAATAAATGAATAAGATTCATACATGATGCTATAATTTGTCGTTGCACAGACGATTTTCCGAAAAACGGCAGATTTCACGACACGTCATCGCGCTGAACAAACTGCATGGGCGTCTTCGACCGCTCGCTTTACATTTGCGAGCGCTTTGCTTGTGAGGGCACACGGCCTTTTTTCATGGTCATTCGAACCGTTTTTTCATGCTTCTTCCTCTTTTTCTCTGTATTTCTTCTTCCTGATCGCTGAACTGCAGACTTTCTTTATGCGGATTTTCTTGTCCTTACACCACGTCACTCACTCTCACCCTCATTTGCCACCCATTTTTTCGCCCTGTTCTATCGAATGGCGACGGTTCGCGGCGGCAGGCAAGCACGGCGCCCCGCGTGAACAATTTTGAAAAATGTTGTGCGGCAGAGCACTTTTTCTGACGCCCACCAATTTTAATTCAGTTTTAGTTTTGAAAAAGGTGTTCCCGGGTGATTTTCTGCAGTTTTTTTATGCTCAGTTGCGAGATATGTGAAAAGTTTTTAATGGAGGAAACTAATCGAAATTTGAAGGAGGAGCTTCAAATTTAAGTTTTGGACTGAAAAATCATACGACTGCACTTTTCCCAAATTGTGTATTGTGTACTCTCAGAAGCTGCAGAATTTGATTATGCAACTCTTAAGAGGTGAACAAAGTGATTTGGATGAAAACTGAGTGACTAGTTTCATTTTTAGTGATGAGAAAATTTTAGTCGTGTTCTCGAAAAATCGTTTCCACGCTCCGGAACTGCAAAAATCTGTTCAAAAATGCTTGTTTTTTTTTCAGGAAAATGGAATTTAACCAATTTTCGAAAATTTCACATAGTTTTCGAAATTATCTTTTTTCGCTCGAAACTTCCTCATCTTACAGAAAAACTAATCCATCGCACATCTTGAATGCAATTGGCGGCGTGCAGCGGGCGCAAAAGTGCGCACCTTTGGCATAAGATCGTCCGCCCTCGCGAGTGGTTTATGGTTATGTCGACAACGTGCGAACGTACCGTCCGGCCATTCGCACTCCCCCTCCACTCTCTCTCCTCCTCTCCGTTGACTGTTGCTCGGTCTTCTCTGATGCAACAGTCTGTGTTCTTTTCTTTCCGCTTGCCATTCGTTTTGCATTACACAACAATAGATCAATAAAAACGGTTTTCTTCTAGAAGCTCGTCTGCTCTACGCACTTCGAATTGGCAAATAAGTTTGAGCAATGCAATTAAGGTGAGCAATGTTTCTCATATATTATCCGTCCTGCAAAAGTTGAAACTTTTCTACCGTACTTCTCGTCGAAAAAACAGTTTTTGTGGCATGAGAACGCATTCGGCCGCGTCGCTGCTGCGTCGCGGTCGGTGCAAAAGTTTCAACTTTTGCAGGACGGATAATATAAGGTAGTGAAAATCAGATAAAAAGGGATATTCTCCAGTAATTGTCTCTGCCTGTTTGCAGGGGAAAGTGAAAGAAAAGGTTGCCAATGTCAAGCGACGACGTGGAATATATAACAGTTAGACATTTTCCGTTTCCGCAGAGAAAAGGACAAGCCGAACAAACATCTCAGTCGCCAAGTCGCCGAAACACATTCACGCAATAGATTTATCACGTATCGGTGCGCGCATTCTTGTTGTTCTGCCTGTTTCCAAACGCAAAACGTAATTTGTAACTCCAATAAAATTACACCTTTTCGATCAGCCAGGTAGGCACCTAGCTGCTCCGCTTCTTGGAGTTCACTGGCAGCGTTTGTAGAAAGTACACAGCAAAAGAGAATTTCCAAGATTAATGGAATTAACGATCGTGTCTAGAACTCGGCGAAAAATTGCCTTCATTAACTGGGCAACGGGAGTGGACCGTCTTCGGTCAGCACTTGCGAGTGATGTATAATATGTTTCATAAATGTTCAAACCAGCACAAACTCGCTCCGCTGGATGATGTTGGTCTCGCCACGACGATCGTCTGCGTCTCTCGTGAAATACACGAGACAGAGCCGAAAGTTGTGGGAAGACCAACAACATCCATCGGAGCGCGTTTGTGCAGGTTTCACCAAATAATAGAACCCTAACAAAAGAGAGCGTGTGAAATTTTCTCGAAATTTTATGACGAGATGTACCATAGATGATAAACTTTGATGTGGAACATTTAGATCAATGCGATCAACTTGCAGAATAAGCTTGAGAATCAAGTTAGGAGTTCCGCGGAGTTCGAAGGAAGAATGTGGCTGGATGGCATGAGATAAGTCTCGCTTCGAAATGTCAAAGCCACCGTCTAGGAGACAAATTCAATTTGCCAACTGTGGGCGTGAAACTCTCGCAAAGAACAGTCAGACTCATCTGCTGTCGCCCAGACGTTCTCTTTTTCGTACCGATTGCACGTTTGAAGAAGTAAGTATCATTGAATGCTTCGAATCCACGATATATTCAGATTCGTAGAGATCATCACCGAATGCCGAAGACGCTACTATCCAGCAAATGGTGCTTGAGTGAGTTCTCGACAGTGCAATTGAACAACTAGAACCCATCTTTTTTCAGGCTCTCTGATTGGTCACTGGAGTATCAGAACAAACCAGTGCCCAACGACTCTCCCACACGCTCTTCGTACAGAGATTCCTCTCCGGAAGCCCTATGCCCCCAAAATCCGCGGCTCAGAGATACCCAAATGCACAAAATGCGACGACGTCACCGGATCGTCCACCCGATCAGCTGCCTGGCCACCCTGCCCATCAATCAATGGGACCTATGGAAGAACCCAGGGCTATCAGCTGACGCCCTGGGTCTCCTCCAAACCCCATTCGACCCGGGAGGAAAAACGACTGATAACATGGTCTCTTCTCCTGGGGCTCTTTACTACTGACGGGTGATCTCAAAGTATTCTCCACGTGTCTTGTGCATCTTTTATCATTCCAAACCGTTTGAATTTTACCGTCTTTAACATCTTCCCTTCTTCCCGACTTCCATGGTGTTTTTTCTCAAAATTGAAAAAAAAGATTTTTATATGATATCATTTCTTTGATTTTTTGTTGTTTATAATTGGGTTTTGCTACCTATATTACTATATCTGATATTCCATTGCCATTCTAATGCTATCCGTTTTCGTATCGTTTGTTCTCAAACGTCAAAAGTTTGAAATTTTTCAGAAGCACGTCCACCGCGTGCAATTCGATCAAAATGAGCAACAACGCTGAAAAGGCAAGTTTTTTGTTCAGTTCAGTTTAAACATGGATGAGAAGAGATTAGACATGAAACTCGCGAATTAATTTTTTTATCTTGCAGAAACAGGCCAAGAGCCTTCTAGAGAAGTTCAAGAAGCACTACGAGGAAACACTGGAGAAGGAGGACATGACGAAGCGCGATTCCCTCGACAAGATGAATTCGTTCTGGATCGGGAAGCTCATCGACAAGGAGATCAAGCGAGAGATCGTTCGACTGGTGGGCTTCCGTGTCTCAAGTGACATCCACCTTCAAAACGCTTTCTTTTACAGATTGGGCAGGAGTCCTATCTCCTCAAGCTCATCTTCAACCAACTGAAGGCATTTCGAGGAGCCATCCCGCAGAAGTTGTGGTTTTTGGGTGACGCCCACAGTCTGGATTTCTTGCGCCGCACTGTTTGTAAGATTTATTTATCATAAGTGTCTGTGTCATTTCGTGGTTTCAGGCAACATCCCGAACTTCACGTTCAGTTTGGTTCTGAATGGAGCACTCGAGAGAAGCGTTGACTTCGCCTTCAACATGCACGTTGCGACTGCAGCTGCCGTGAGTTTGAACAGATTCGTTTGAAAAACGTAGTCGGATTGTTTCAGACATGCTTTTTCTATCTGAGCAACCAGTGCTTCAAAGTGGAGGTGAATTCGACCGACAAGAACCGCCTGATTGTGGTTCGAGAGTCACGCAATGGCAATTTCGATGGAAACATCTCTGATCCGGAAAACTTTCTTACAAAAGAAGAGGTGAGTCTTTTTTCTTCATTTTCTGAATCGAGATTTCTGTTTTCAGACAAATGGTCTGCGTCTCTACGAGCCGCGTGATTCGCACCTCTGGTCGGGAGATCTTCTGGTTCTCCAGGAGAAAGGAGAAATCCACTGGGGCTGCAAGAAAGTCGACATTTATTTGAACGACAAGAAAGTGGAGAACCAGCGCATCCTGCAGTTCGACTTGAAGCAGAGTGAGAATCTGAGCATTTGATATCATTCGCAAATAATATTTATTGTTACAGGTGAAGTGATCCTCCTGTTCGAGACTCACTTCCTGGCGATGGGTGTTGTGAGAAAGTCGAGGTCGGGAGTGCTGATCGATTGCCAGGTGAGTTTTTGGTTTGTCTGTTCAATCAAAGTTCTTCATCACAGGAGATGGGTGGAAGTTACCCTACGGGATTTTTTGCGATCAGTTCCGACTTCAGACTGATCGTCCGAAAAGTGAGTTTTTCCTCTTGTCTCGCCAACTATTTTTCTTTTCCAGTCGGTGTTCGTGGAGAACATCCCGCGGAGTGTCGCATTCCAGGACCCCGCCAAACTGAGAACGGCGGTCGAGTTGATGGAGACGCTCTTGACACCGGAGAACGACCGATACATCAAGCATCGACCGGTCGACGCGCTCGTAACCGCAAGAGGAGGACTTTCCGAGGAGGCTCGCACGAGAATCATTGGATATTTCTGCTCTGACAGCCAAGTCGTGCTCGCAGCAATGGACAACACGCAGTTCCCGGAAGAGTACCACCTCACAGAGAAGGAAAAGCTCATCATCGCTACAAGAAGCCGCATGAGCGATTTCCCTGTCTGCGAACATTTCGACGGTGATTTCTGCCCAAATGTGAAGTGAGGAGAAATGAGAAAGAAAAACCTTCAATTCTGTTTCCAGAGCTTTCGTCGCCTTCGGTAGAGCCCAACTTGATGATCTCGAGAAAGAAGGTGCTGAGGAGCCGAGCGACCGCAAAAAGGAACTCCTCCATCTGTGAGTTGTTTAACTGTAGATTTCGAAAATATTGGTTTCCCGATTTCAGAACAACCGAAATGTTAGGCTATATGGGAAAGTCGTTGGACAGTATTATCAGCACAGGAGAGGTCTCTGGAGAGTTCCTGCACGACTACCAAGTGAACCAATACTACTACGAGCCAAGATTTGTGAATCCGCCATTCGACCGTCTCGTCTACCATCCACTGGACATCTACGAGCAATATTTCACAAAGGCACATGTGCACACGGAGGTTTCAATCGGTAACGTCTCGAGTTCTCTTCCAATCAAATTTTTCTATTTCAGCCACTCATTCAATGATCAACTTGGAATATTGTGAAAAGATACTTCTCCGAATCGTGAGATACCGCCCTGACCTTCTGTTGTTCGGATCCACTCCGATCCATTTGTCGGTCGACTTGCTGAAAGAGTGAGTTTCTGCACCATTGAAGGAGATGAGTTTAAGATGGATTCAGGTTCGCGGAACTGGCGTCGATTGACAACGATTTCACCCAGAGAAAAGACGGAATCAACGGACTTATTGAGAAGTTAGTACTAGCCATTATAATTTAGAAACTAGAACACATTATTTTCAGTTTCGCGAACTGGGCGATTTCACATCCCCATTTGAATATTGCTCCGGAGAACGACCCGAACCAGCCGAGCACATCGTCCCGTTGAATTGCGCCCGGCCGCACAGCTCGACAGCTGTCGTCGTCTACGGACCCCCTGCCGGCTATCGATTTTTTCCCCTCACTCGTGCCTTCTCTCCCTCTCTCCTTCCTTAAAAATGAGGCGTTTATGTTTTCCCCCAATGGTTTTTCCGTTAGTCAAGTTCTAGGTAATTTCTTTATCGGTTGTTTTTTTTCGGTTGTTTTTAAAAGTATTTCCCCGGATATTTTTTAAATTATTTGATTGCTGTTATTCTTAATTGCCCCTTCTCGAGATTCCCCCAAAAAAATTCACTCGCCAGTTACGCCATTCCCAACTTATGAATAACAAGATAAATTCCTCTAAACACGCTTTCGCGTTGGTTCCAATGTTGTACGAATCATTGTCATATCGAATTCTTCCTGGTTCAATTATATTGTACTCTGGAAAAACTGTTGTAGCATCGAAGCCATTAAAAATCTGACGAAAACGGAAGGCCAAAGTGCAGGTCAAAAGTGGTATGGGGTGATGAATTCAGCTCGATAACATTCTGTTTACTCAGCAACTTTTTCGGCTTGCACACGAAACGCCCATTCCGTCTAGTGGCTGCCCGCGTTTTCTTAATGAACCAACCACTCTCGTTTTCGTTTTTCGAAGGGATAGATGCGAGTCGACCCTTTCCAATTTCCGGAGACGGCTCCCTCTCAATTCCCAGTAAATAACGTTATCGGGTTATTTCACCGTTCGATTACCCATATTGCTTCGCGTTTCGGACACAAACTACACGAAGCCTTCTCTCGTTTCGTGTGCATTGCCATCTATCAAAAACACGTCGTGAAAAACAAACCAAACGCTAGGCGAGTACATGTTGTGTTCCCTTTGCCATGGTTACCCCGCTATCTCCCTTTTCCTCTATTTTCCTTCTGACTTCATTTCGCAATCAATCATTGCCATTTTCTTCGAATCTCTCCCCGATTTTGCGAGAATACACTAATATCTGTCCTGGAAAAGTTGAAACTTCTGCGCCGACCGCGACGCAGCCGCGACGCAGCCGCGAACACACAAAGAAAAAGGGTTTTCTACCGTAATTTTCTTCGAGAAGAACAGTGTTCGTGACGAGAACCACGCGCGCGCGCGTCTGCGTCGCGGTCGGCGCGGAAGATTCAACTTTTCTAGGACAGATAAAAACACAGAATGTGTTTTTTTTTCTTTAAGATTTTTCCTTACTCTCTATATGAATCACGTTGCGTATTGCTACCTGTCTTATCATATTTGATGTTTCTAAAATTTTAAATGTACTCTAATCTGATTTTTCAGTTACAACTCTTCGTTGAAAACATTGTACGATTGCCACAAATCAATGGATCTCTAACTACCCGCGATATCGTCAAAGATAAGCCAGGTGAATAGAAAATCGTGTCGTCTGCCGTCTGCGACCTCTAGTTATCATTCTCTACACACAACATCTCTTTCGCAAGACGAGACGCTCATCAATTTCGTGTTGTGGCTGGCCACTAATGAACCCATGTCTTCTTTTTGTTTCTGAAGATGTTTTATTCAATTGAATTACCAAGAGAGGCTTCCAATTCCTCGAAGCGCCATGTAACCCCCGACGAGCCGCTGACAACAGCGAGTACATGTTTTTCTACGATTTCCATGGAAACGCTGACTAGCTATCAAACCGCTATCCCTCTCGTCTGCCTCCATTTCGTAATCAATCGGTTTCCCTTCTTTCCAGCCTTCTCAACGAGCACTCTTTATTTTGATTTCCCTGACGGAACATTCTAAGAAAACCATATTTCAATGCGGATCATTGCATTTCGATCGCATTTAAAACATCTGTCGCTTCATTTGAAGCGTCGTTCGTGCAACAGCCGGAATAACGACAGACGTTCTTTTCAAATGAATGGCGCGTTCGTATAGTGTCTCCAAATTTTGGAGTGTCTTTTTCTGGTGCCTTGACGAAACAGAAGCGATAGAAAGATTATAGTCCACTGCTCGAAACAACATCTATTTGAATTGTCCCATTCGTTATCTGTTTAAAAAAGATCAAACTCAAAGTATAGAACAGATCTAATTTTTACATTTACAGAACCAAGTCAATCAGAACTTGCTTGATGTTTAAAAAATGAGCGGCGGCATAGTGAAGGTAAGATTAGTAGAAAGAAAAAGCGAAATATTACGAATTATTTCTTTCAGAAAAATGCAAGAAATAAGCTCGACAGTTTCAAGAAGCACTATGCCGAGGTGTGCAAGAATGAGAAACTTAACCTACCGGAGTCGATGGATAGGTTGGATTCCTACTGGATTGGGCAACTCATCGATCGAGATATCAAGAGAGAGATCATTCGAATGGTTAGTAAATGAAATGCTGACTTTTCACTCACTCTTCGAATTTATTTATTCAGGTCGGCAAGGAAAGTCTCGATTTGAAGCTGATTTTCAATTTCATGCCGTCATTCCGCACACCAATACCACAAAAAGAGTGGTTTCTCGGAGATGCTCATAGCATTCAGCTACTTGCTCGGCAGCCTTGTAGGTTTCATTTGTGTGGTTTCTATTGAACCGTGAGGTTTAGCGAACACGCCAGTGTTCAGTATCAGCACCCTCCGAGACGGGGTTCTAGAGCAAACGAAGCATATGCATTTCGCATTGAAAGCGGAGACTTCTCTAGCAGTGAGTGTCAACTAACTCGTTTCAAATTAACAAAATCCAATCCAGATGTTCAACTTTGCCATCAGCAACACGTGCGTTGTTGTCAACGTTCTTCCCGAAAATAAGCACTACCGAGTGAATGGCAAAATTGATGGCCATGGAAAACTCCAGGCGACAGTCCTCTATGACGAAACGGAATGGCTGACAAAAGAGGAAGTGAGCGGGAGGTCTCGACTGACGGAAAACTATCCTTTCTGTTCTAGGCGAATACTCTCAGAGAATACGAGCCGAAGAGGGAGCACCATTGGAGAGGAAGAGTGCTTATTCTTCTCAATAGCGGAGAGATCATGTGCCCTGAAAGTAAGGTGACAGTTTTCCTGAATGATCGCAAAATCGACACGCAACGCATTTGGCAAATGGACATTTACGAAGGTGAGCACTCAGAGCTCATGCGCCTTTAAAATGCATAATTTCAGACATTGTCGTTCTGCTTTTCGAGTCCTATTTTATGGCGAGAGGAACAATTAGAGCCTCGAAAGCTGGGATTTTGATGGATTGCTGTGTAAGATCCCGGTGGTTTTGCTCTTGAATTAAGCCATTCTCTGATTCTCAGGAAATCGCAGGAACGTATCCAACATCGCTGTTCGCGCTTAGTCCGGATTTCAGACTACTTGTCCGTAAAGTGAGTCATGAGTTCACCTATCTCTTTCTTCTAACCAATTTTTCAGAGCGTCTTCGTAACCAAGATCCCGCCGACTAAGTTTGTGTTCAACTCGATGCAGTTCCGGCAGAAACTCGAAATTCTCGAGAATCACCACAAGAAGAACTCAATGTGGTTCATACACAACGACTGCAAGCAGATACACTCAGTGATGGGAACTGATTTCGATGATCGTCGCAGGGCTTTCGTTAATGTGTTTTGTCGGGATATTCAATTGTTTTTCAAAGGACTTGAGAACGAAGTCCAACCGGAGGATTATCGTCTTAGTACGAAAGAGAAATTCATTGTGGGCTCGAGAAAAGGCGACAACGAGGTGTTCTTCTGCGAGTTGAACAAGGCTGATGGTTGCGCGAGTATGGAGTGAGTAGCGATTAGGGTAATCCACATGGTCTTGTGTTATTTTCAGCAAGATTCTCGCCTTTGCCAGGAAGCAAATCGACGAGTTCGACCCAACCGAAGAGTTGGATCCCTACATGGGAGTGGCACTTAATGCGTAAGCCTTCTGTGAAAATCCGTTGGAAGCTTCAATCCTTTGCTTTCAGGCTTGCAGAAATGATCGGTTTCTTCGCGACCTTCTTCGTGAGCATCAAGAAGGACACATACTTCTATCCCTCCTGGCAAAACGACGTCATGTTGATCGAGCGCACGTGGGAGTTGCACCAGACGAACTTCCACAGACTGATTTACTACCCACTGGAGCTTTACGAAAAAAACAATACACGGCTTGCTTTGGGCGTCGAAACTGAATGCGGTAATCGCAACTATCGAATGCTCAAGAGAGTTTTCTTTTCAGTGGGGCTTATCAGATATAAGCCAGAAGATTTCATCAATGGTCACAGAAAGATTGCGAAAGTCCTTTTCGCTCGCCCCGATGTCCTGTTCTTCGGAAACTCTATCACCCGGCCTCCAGTTGCATTTCTGCAAAAGTGAGTTCCCAGTATTCGGAGAATGTGAGAAATAACAAGAAAACGAACAGATTCGCTCAAGTGTACACCAAACAAATTGAGGAAAAGGACGATACCATGAATAACCTTGTTTTAGAGTGAGTTGTATTATATTATATTATTCATATCTAGTAAACTGAATAATATTTCAGATTGGCCGATTGGAATTTCAAGGAAGATGAACCAAGTACGTCCGGCACTGCGCCAAAACCATCAACGAGTGCGAAACCGAAAAAGCCATCGAAATGAATATTACTTCTACTTGCCGATTTTTCAACGTTTTTTCCAGTATTCAGATGATAATTTTACAATTTTCTCTGTTTTTTTTTCTCTCTTTTCCTGTCTGTCTGTCTGTCTGTCTGTCTGTCATTCCACAATTTCCCGTTTCTTTCTGTAATAATGAGTTCTCATAATGAGATTTCCCTTTTCTCTCCCGTTTTTTCCTTTTTCTGGTCTTTTTCCCTCCAATCTCGTCAATTTGTGTTCTTTTTCTAAGTCAGTTTGCCATAAAATATAACGTTCCCCTTTTCCATGCATCTGGTGTTGACCTACACTATTGCATTCCTCGGCCGCGTCCATTTCTTGAAAAAGGGTCAGATAAGGCAAATGCGCTCTATTGGACGGCGTTCCAGAACAATTCCCGGAATTGAGGCCGAGGAACCTCCTTGCTTTTCCCGTCCATCATTTCTTGAAAAAGGGTCAGATAAGGCAAATGCGCTCTGTTGGACGGTCTTCCAGAACAATTCCCGGAATTGAGGCCGAGGAACCTCCTTGCTTTTCCCGTCCATAATTTCTTGAAAAAGGGTAAGATAAGGCAAATGCGCTCTGTTGGACGGCGTTCCAGAACAATTCCCGGAATTGAGGGCCGAGGATCCTCCTTGCTTTTCCCGTCCATAATTTCTTGAAAAAGGGTCAGATAAGGCAAATGCGCTCTGTTGGACGGTCTTCCAGAACAATTCCCGGAATTGAGGGCCGAGGATCCTCCTTGCTTTTCCCGTTCATCATTTCTTGAAAAAGGGTCAGATAAGGCAAATGCGCTCTGTTGAACGGCGTTCCAGAACATTCCCGAGTTGAGACCGAAGACCAATCCCGGTGGTTATCCACCGCTCATTCGCAATTGTTCTCATTTGTTGCGATCTTTCTCTTGGTGGTCGGTCGCGTTCTCTCTTGTTCTCTCAAATTGTGCATTTTTTCTCCTGACGATTTTCGAAAAGTTCTCGAACGCAAGCTCAATTCATTCATTTTGCACCTCTTTCTTAATCAGCAAAAAGCCTTCTTTTCTGGTTTCCTACCGCTGTTATGCTGCGCACTGAGTCAACTTCGTATCGATCACGAATCGATGACAGCGTTCCCTACTTTTCGTGTGTTTCTCTTTTGAACCAAATGAGTCAGATTAGGCAAATGCGCCCTATTGCACTGCCTTCCAGAACAATTCTTTGGCAACGACCAAAGATCAATCCCTCTAGTCACTCAGCCCTCACAATCGATTGTTTTCTTTCGCGCCTTCTCGGTGATCACGTTTCGTTGTGTTTTTGGAAATGCGCTTCTACCGTATGACTCAGTCCTCTGTTTTTTCTCTTTCTACCGTTTTCTCATCACTTTTATGCGTTCAAATGATGAATTGTGCAGCTTTTCAGCACATTCTCATTCTCAAACGATGTCGGATTCTGCCGAATCTTCCTGGAAGATCCTCGCTTCTCTCTTTCCAATTGAGGTCGAGGACAGCGACGACGAGCAACGTGAGTTGACGGGGGGGATTATTATTGAGGGCACTAGAAGCGATTAACACCAAACCTTTTGCAAACTGCGAGCAAGCACCCGGGCAAGAAAGCTAGATAGGTGAGGACGAGCGGCAAGCGGACAACAAGTCCCCGCCGTCGGTCGTCTTCATTTTACGGTGTTCGCAATGTGTTCTGTTGCTGCTAACGAAACGCGCGTATTGGGTTGCTTAAACCGCAGATGGAGTTCTACCCCCAGCCAACAGCGAAACGATTGTCCCGGAAACCGTCGGTGCCGTCGGTAAGTTTTCTGGGACAATAAACAGCAGTTTCTCTCTGTCGTGGTCTTTTTCGCTGTTTTTTTAAACTGCTCAGTCAGCTGAATCGTTGCCTAGTGCCCAGTATCACATTCGTCTTCTATTCTGTTGAATCTGATAGCTGAGTGCGTCGCAAATCAGTTCTTCTTTTGAGTGGAGCTGCCATCTGCCATTCTCAGTGTTCGCGTCGCGTTATTTTGCCGAGAACGCGCGTTCGAAGTGTGACACTAACCGCAGATGGAATTTATGCACTTTTTCATCCGCCAAATTATCTTCTTCCGGCAGTTGATACCCGAAAAAAGACGCAATCCACTGATTTTCGTCGATTTACTCAAAGCGCCCTCGGTGATCTGACCTTTCTCAGTGTTCGTGTTTTGCTGTGTTTCTGACATGATGATTTCGCGACTGCGTTTCTTGCTCCCTTAATAGATCCCTGAGATGAATCCGGCTAACTACCCAAAGCTTACACGAGAATTAGTTGCATTTGCTGCACATTTTTCTTGCTATTCGGGGTGCGTCGTGTCTCCGAAATACCGCGTTCACCTCTGCCATCGCATAGCACTCTTCGCTCGTTTCACGCTCTTTCTCATCACTCATTAGCATTTAAATAACGTTTCATGTCATCTTTCACATTTCAGTCGCTGTTTCGTCGTCGTCGTCGAATCTACCGGATCAGCAGCCAGAGGAGAATTCCGCCGACTCCGCACCAATTGTTGTGAATGCCGTCGGCGACCAACGTGAGTTATTTCGTTGTTTGGGCGGTCGGTGTGTCAATAGCAAAGATAAGAATCTTTTTTTTTTAAACAGTGAGCGAGAGCGCCAATAATATTTAAAATCTACCAACGAAACGGGAGTTGATGAGAGAAGATAGAATTCTATCCAATTACTAAGTATTCTCGCAACTCTCATATCACGCAAATGCCCTTTGGCCTGCGACCGATGCGATGAACACCAAACCTTTTGCAAATTGCGAGCGAGCACCCGGGCAAGAAAGCTAGATAGGTGAGGACGAGCGGCCATCGGCGCCGTCGGTAAGTTTTCTGGGACAATAAACAGCAGTTTCTCTCTGTAGTTCAAGGTCTTTTTTACTGTTTTTTTAAAACTGCTCAGTCAGCTGCAGGCAAATGCGCTCTGTTGCACGGCGTTCCAGAACTATTCCCAAATTAAGACCAAAGTCACCCAACTCCCAAAAACAATTGCTTTCATTTGCTGCGACCCTTTCCGATCGCGTTTTGTCTTCCGGAAACGCGCGTTCTAAATGTGACTCATTCTGCGAATAGAGTCCCCGCATCGTTGTCCTCACATGACATGCACTCTACCCAGCGTTTTTCTCTTCACTCATTTGCATTCAAATCACGCAATGTGTCATCTTTCGGCGGCTCTTCCTTCTCAAGCAGTGTTGGGCTCCGAAGAGTACGCCCTGCAGCCAGAAGATCCCATTCCGGACGTAGAAAACTTTCTTGAGCGCCGTGAGTTCTCCACGTTTCTCATAACGCATTGCGCTTTTAACACAGAGTACACCAGCCCCTCTGACTTCCCTTTTCGAATAGTCAGCGCGCTAATGAGCCTCGAGACATAACATAGAAACGCGTGTTGTCGAGAGCGCATAGAGTTCATTTCAACTACTGAGAATCGTTGCCTAGTGCCCAGTATCACATTCGTCTTCTATTCTGTTTAATCTGATAGCTGAGTGCGTCGCAAATCAGTTCTTCTTTTGAGTGGAGCTGCCATCTGCCATTCTCAGTGTTCGCGTCGCGTTATTTTACCGAGAACGCGCGTTCGAAGTGTGACACTAACCGCAGATGAAATTTATGCACTTTTTCATCAGCCAAATTCTCTTCTTCCGGCAGTTGATACCCGAAAAAAGACGCAATCCACTGATTTTCGCCGATTTACTCAAAGCGCCCTCGGTGATCTGCCCTTTCTCAGTGTTCGCGTTTTCCTGTGTTTCTGACATGATGATTTCGCGACTTCGTTTCTTGCTCCCTTAATAGATCCCTGAGATAACTCCGCTAATTACCCAAAGTTTACACGAGAATTAGTTGCATTTGCTGCACATTTTTCTTGCTATTCGGGGTGCGTCGTGTCTCCGAAATACCGCTCGTTTCACGTTCTTTCTCATCACTCATTAGCATTTAAATAACGTTTCATGTCATCTTTCACATTTCAGTCGCTGTTTCGTCGTCGTCGTCGAATCTACCGGATCAGCAGCCAGAGGAGAATTCCGCCGACTCCGCACCAATTGTTGTGAATGCCGTCGGCGACCAACGTGAGTTATTTCGTTGTTTGGGCGGTCGGTGTGTCAATAGCAAAGATAAGAATCTTTTTTTTTTAAACAGTGAGCGAGAGCGCCAATAATATTTAAAATCTACCAACGAAACGGGAGTTGATGAGAGAAGATAGAATTCTATCCAATTACTAAGTATTCTCGCAACTCTCCAATCACGCAAATGCCCTTTGGCCTGCGACCGATATCACAAAAACATCCCCGTGGCGCCGATTGTGTTAGCCAACTGCGGCGCAAGAGACCGGCGGCTGCCCTGTCGTTGTCGACCTTCTTACGTGTTCTCGTTGCATTTTGTTATACGAAAATGCGTGTTTGACTCAGTTTGCGGACGGAGTCCCAGCATTAATATATATTCCTCTTGGCGTTCCTCTTCCCAGTAATGAGTTGTCAAATTTTATGTAGTTATCCTCACGAAGTTGATCGGCAACAATGAATACCATTCAGTCAGCTCTCCCGTACATTTCAATAGTCTCAACTTCCCACCCAAATCGCCATGCTTTCTGCCGTAGATTTGATTTTTGATAGCTGTTCTGCAAATGGTTGGGTGAGCGGCCAAGAACACGTTTTGTGGCGCCGACATTGATAGCAAAGTACGACGCAAGTCACGGGTTCTCGTCTCTCACATCGCGTACCGGCCTGTTAGGAACAAAGGAATGGGTGTACGCGGCGACGAAATCGTGCGCAACGCGAAAATGTTCTTTGTGGCCGACTTTGAAAAAAAAAAGATTTATCGGATCTAAAATCACTATTTTCAGCAGCGGAAATGAGCGTTTCTTACACGGAGCGAAACACTGGTAATTCCTAGGTTCCCCGAACAAGTCGTTAGGTAGAATTTTCAGCGGCGTGCTGGGCTGGCTTCCTCACCGGCTCCTTGATCGAGTGCCCCCTCAAAAATGAGGAGGGCGTCACCCAATTTCTGAACCACTTGGAGATTATCTGTAATATCCCTTTGATAAACTGGGAAAATTTCTAATTTCAGCCACATATTTTGCGGACGTCTTCGGATTCCGAAGGGAATTCGTTATGCCCACTGCCCGCGAGGTCGTCAAGGAGGGTAGAGTACTTTTATTAAAAACAGGCAATCAGAAAAATCAAATATTTCCAGTAGCCAAGACCCAGGGAAAGCTGGATCTTGGCCTCGCGGGCCGAAAAATGCAGACGAAGCTCAGCAAAAAAAAAATCGACCTCGCCATTTCCCGCAGCAACTAAGGAATGACCTCGAGAGCGGAGTTCGAAGTTTGCAGAGTTCCTCGAGCATTTTCGGAATTTTACGGACATTTTTTCCCGATTATCTGGTGAACCTCTGAACTGCTTCCTTTCTCTTTTTCTCTTTCATCTGTTTCCCAACTATTATTTTTACTCACAGCAAAAATTCTGAAGAGCGCGCCATAATCGCCTAATCCGTTAGTTTTACGCCGGTTTTCAATCAGAAAGTAGGCGAGCTCGCCAGAATTTTGCTGAGAATCTTTTTCAATTATTACATTATTTTTTGCTCCCCTCCTTATACATCTTATTCACTGGCCATCGATCTTGCATGTGTATGGGTCCATATTTGAAAAGATACTCACTTTCAAAGGGTTCGAGCGTAATTAACGTTTTGTTTTTATTTTTGTGTTCTCTTATACGACAGCAACACCTGATTTTTCAAGTTCCAATGAATTCCCGTTTTCTTGAACTTTTTCAAAAACTGTACAGTCGCCAGAGGTTTGGCAGTACTGGCCGCGTTACGAGCCGATAAGACACTCCCAATTTTGCCCATTCCTTCAACCGTATCGCACCTGCTCTTTGTCCCCACTGACGCTGTCGTCGGCGGCCTCATAACTTCATGTCACCTAGATGTCAATCAAACCGTCGTTATCTGCGACTCGCGTGCCTCGTCCGTACCATTCGCCGTCGTTATTTTGCAGTATTATTCGCATCGCGCCATATTCCGCCGTCTCACAAAACAGCCCCGCGCGTAGAGAGTTCTTTTTTTATGTGCCCACTACACGCTTATCTCGGCCGTATTCCGGTTGACTGTGACCGTTATCAGCAATCGACCGCACGATTCATCAAGAAACTGCTGTTTGAACGTGATGAAACAAAACGAATATAAGGGAGGTGCGAGGGGCAGATAAGGAGAGAAGCGAGAACTGATCATTTCGCTCTGCCTGCTGCTGCTGCTGCTGCCCGCCGTCGACTCTGGTGTCACGATCGATATGTCGGAGGCGACGATTTACGATTTTCGCGTCAAAAGTGCTACTGGCAGCACTGTCTCGCTCAACAAGTACAAGTAAGCTCTAATTCTAATTGACGCGTGCAGAGAGAACGGTGTTCTCCTTCAGAGGGCTCGTTGTGATTATCGTCAACGTCGCGTCATTCTGCGGATACACCGACACCCACTACATCGAGCTGAAGGCGCTCATCGAAAAGTACTACGACCGTGGACTACGTGTCGCTGCTTTCCCATGTAATCAGTTCGGGTTTCAGGTGAGTGAGCGTAGAGCCGATTTCAAAATCACAAATCACGTTTTTTTCCAGGAGCCGCACTGCGAATCTGACGTCGAGAGCTACGTGGAGACCAAGTACAAGTTCGTGCCGGATCTCTATGGAAAGGTGCTCGTGAACTCGATGCCGTGGATCGGAGAGGAGGACCCGTTGTGGACGTTTTTGAAGAAGGAGCAAGGCGGCACGTACTTCGACGCGATCAAGTGGAACTTCACCAAGTTCCTTGTGAACCGAAAGGGAAAGGTTGTCGCCAGGTGAGAATGCTCCAATTTCCAACAATTCCCTACTATTCTCGTTTAGACATGGTCCATCGACGAACCCGGAGAGCATCGAGGACGAGCTCGTGCGTCTTCTCGACGAGAAACCCTAAGAAACCGCTTCCTCCATTCCATTGCGTCATTTATCGACCCGAATGTGTTTTTATTATCATCATGAGTTCTGTCCTGTTCTATTTCTTTTACTATCAGCGCTGGCGTTTTTGTGAGATTAGTCAACTGATAAGCAACTTTTTGGTGGTTTTTTACGGCCGTTTCACCTTTTTTTTCTCGCTGTGATTTTATTACTTTCAGTTGAATTTTTTCTGATATTTCCAATAAACAACCTACTTTCATCGAAAATCGCCTTGATTTGCTGGATTTTGAAGAAAAATGAGCTGTCGAACGGGTAACAAGACGACAAGCACTTGTCCGTGAGAAATACACGGCCGCGTGGCCGAGAATCCGACTCGCTCGGCCTAGCCGTCGCCGCTTATTTATTCAATGAGAAACACGCTATTTTCCTCTATTTTCGACGGTTTTCGCGCGATTTTTCTCATTTTTTCGTTTCAGGTTGTATCTTATGAGGATTCACTGCATAGAAATACTCATTTTCCTAGCGATTTTCACATTTCCATGCGGTAATGCGTCTTTTCCTTATTTCCCAACCAATTTTCCATTCAGATGCCTTCAATTCACGCGTAAAACGACATGAAAGTGTTACTTTTCATAGCAGCTCAAGGCCGTCAGTGTTGTTGTTTGATTTTCTCGGTGCGTTATCGATTTTTTAGCGGTGGACCCCTCAACTAATGCGATTTTCCAGGACAAGAGTATGTGATAGATTTGGAGCCGAACCACGCGGCGTTCCATCAAGAGTTCAATGTTGTTACGACGGACGGACCACAAGTTATTCCTAGAGAAGAATACATTGGGATTGTCAGAGGTGATTTTTTGCTTTTAGAGAGAAATCATTTAAAATTCGCTTTTCCAGAGCCGTTCCCTGGAAAAGGAGTGTTGGCCCAGCTTGAAAAGGACGTCTACATCGGTGTCATCTACCTTCACAACGACACCCTTCACTTGGAGCCGGCCTATCCTCACGGACTCGGAGATGACGTTGGCTCGGTCATCGGCTACTTTGGATCCGACGTCGACTCGAAACTCGACCTTTCCAGTTTACCGTCAAGGAGTCAGGTATTGAAAAAGATCCCGCTGAAAGCAACTTGTGCACTTTTTCCAGTTCTCTCATGCACGCGCCAATCCATTTCTGAGACGAAAACGCGAGGCGACGGAAGATTCCGATCGGCGGAGTGACATTGAAAACGAAAAACAAAACCGATGCTCGCTGAAGTTGGTGGCCGACTACTCGTTCTACTCCATCTTCGGCAAGAACAACACTGGAATTGTGACCAAGTTTTTGGTCAACATGATCGCCAGAGTCAATGAGATCTACACGCCGATCAACTGGGATCAAGGAAAAGAGCATCTTATTGGGGATAGAGGAAGGTGAGTTCATTGGTGGATGAACAATTTCACCTAGAAATGTATTGTTTTAGATTTCAAAACATGGGCTTCTCAATCAAGGAGATTAAAGTTCTCGACCGTCCGAACGCCTCCGATTTGCATTACAACTCATACACCAAGACATGGGAGGTCGAGAGGCTTCTTCGGGTGAGAGCAGCATTTATGGCATCTCAAATGAAGAAAAATTGCAGGAGTTTGCATTTGCCGAAGGCTCGAAAGACTTCTGCCTGGTCCATCTGGTGACTGCTCGAACTTTCGAGGAGAAGGCGACTCTCGGATTGGCCTACCTCAGCTATAAGACATGGGATGAAACCGCTGGCGGTATCTGCTCGAAGAAGGAAACCGTGCGTCCTTGAATATTGAAATTATCAAGAGATATCTTCTTTCAGTTCAGCGGGAAAGTCGCCTACATCAATGTGCTCCTCTCTACCAGCTTTGCCCATTCCGAACAGACAAGCTATCCCCTGATCACAAAGGAAATCGACATTGTGGTGTCGCACGAGTATGGTCATGCTTGGGGAGCACATCACGATCCTACCATCGAGAGTAATGATACAGACGTCGAACAGTGTTCTCCGGGATATCAAGACGGAGGAAGCTTCTTAATGAGTCCATACGCGCAGAATGGATACGATTCGAATAATGTGCTGTTCTCGCCGTGCTCCCGGAGAGTTATCCGTGAAGTGCTCAATCACAAGTGGGAAGGTTGCTTCCAAGAGGAAATGACATCGTTCTGCGGCAACGGAATCGTTGAAGACGGCGAAGAATGCGACAATGGCGTTGAAACCGATCCGTTGGGTTCGTATCATAGTGAACGAATCAAAATTGAGACAGGAAACTTGTAGAAGTAAGCTGCTGCGACAAGTTCTGCCGGTTGAACGTCGGCGCACAATGTTCTCCTCTCAACCACATCTGCTGCACCAAGACTTGCCAGTTCCACAATTCATCTCATGTCTGTCTTCCTGGAGATTCTCTTCTCTGTAAAGCAGACGCAGTGTGCAAGTCAGTATCAAATTCAAAATTCCTTAAAAAAGCAAGATTTCAGTGGCTTCTCTGGTGAATGTCCTCCAGCACCGCCAGTCGAAGACGGCCAGGAATGCATCGAAGAGGGAGAGTGCTCAAACGGAAAATGCCTTCCGTTCTGTCAGAAGAAGAGCATTGGAAAAAAGAGTTGCATTTGTGAAGACTGTGAGTGCCCCTCTAACGCAACCAGTTCCTAATTCATTTTCCAGTGGATCTATCTTGTCGTCGATGTTGTCGTGACGCGAATGGCACGTGCGCCCCAGTGCCAGGCCTAACATACCTTCGAGATGGTGTCAAATGCTCCAAAGGAACCTGTCGCGATGTGAGACATCAAAATTTGAATGAGCAACGCTAAAATTTAAATTTCCAGAAGAAATGCGTTAACGAGGTCGTGGACAACGTCCGTAACTACTTCCTGGCTCCATTCCAAGATCGGAGGCATTTGCGTAAGTGTTCAAAAGCAAAGGTTCTCCTTAACAACAAACTTCAGTAGAGACAGCGAAATCGAATCTGGTCGCGATTGTGATTTTCTTCGTCAGTGTGATGTTCCTTTTCATCTACTACCTAGTTGCTCATATTGTGAGTCTATTTCTTCTAAAAAACGTCTTAAATCTTACCCATCTGTTCAGGAAAAAGTGGCTTCAAAGATGAACATCAACGACAGCTCAATGAACATGCGACGAATCCATGTCAGCGTCGACGGCGCCAATCCGATGCTTCTCTCCTACAACTAACACTGTTTTCCCTTCTTTTTCTCTTTAAACTTTTCTAGAAGTACCCCTATATTTATCACGTTTTGTTCTAGTTCTATTCAGATATTTACCTCCGCTTTAAACTTCTCGCTCTAATGTTCTACCGGGTGATATGTATTGTTCTGTTCTGCTCTCCATCTTCCAAAGCTCATTTCTCCGATTACTTAGGTTGTTACCGATTGTGCTACTATTGTGATGAACCGCTCAAGGTGTGTTTTTATTAATTTCATAGACGGGTTATTATATAAATGCTTGTTGTTACTGGTTCAGTTGTGCCTTCTGTCTGTTTTGGCTTTTCAGCTGGTTGCTTTTCCGGATGGTTATCCACAACATCTTTTGTTTTCTGCCTGTTCCCAACAACGTTAACATTTCCACCCACTCAACGAGAAAGAGAAAAATCGATGACGGACAACACGTTTCCCGAGTGCCTTCTCTATCTGCGTCTCTTCTATCCTTCCGTTTTCTCGCTTTCGCTTCCCACTTTCCCGAACAACTTTGATTTCGATTTCAATAGCGAAAAGAGAAAAAATTGCGATTTGCCGTGCCGAGGTTTCCCAACCCTCCCTCGCAGTATTTCCAGTTAACTGTATGAAAAAGTCACGTGTTTTTCATTAGGGCATTTAAAATTGAACTCTTTGGTTCTCAAATTTCCCGTGTTTCTTTTCCTCTCCTAGTGCTCAGTTGAAAACGAGTAGAACCCTAATCTTTCAGTGGGAAAGCCGGTGACTAAGCGATTTCGCAATCGCGTGCTCCCCAACACTGCTGTTGCTCACTGCCCGCCGACGAGATAACAAACATTTGGTTGTACTTGTATTCGAATTGAACGCATGGCTTCGGTGTTCAAGTTTCTCGCCCTTCTCGGTTGGTTTTCTCCTGTTCTTCATATTTGTCACCTAATACAACCTTTCAGGGGTAATTCCGCTGATCTCAGCATGGCCCAACACTACCACAACGTTATCGCCATTCGAGGAAAAGGGAGGATCTTCAATTTCAGGTTTTTGTCATCAGTGGTCGCGAAACCTTATAATAATCTTACAGGAATGTGGGTAACATGTCATACTTCTTTGGAGAATTGCCTGGAAGCCTGCTACATGAGCTGTTACATCACTGACCTTTGCAATGATAAACCGGATTTGGCTGCTTGTGCTCCAGGACTCTCACAGTGAGTTTATCCCGGTCCCGTACTCAAAGGGGTGGTAAAATTTGAACTGTAGCCTTTTTTTTTCCTCCTCCCACTTTGGCCTCCGTCCGCAAATATTCGAAAAAAATGTCAACATTGATGACTAGTCGCCTCACTTTGACTGTCGTAGCCCCCTTATTCCACTAGTTGCTATCTACAATGGACGACCCAACGCTTGACAAAATCACCGATAAGATATTCAAATCGGGTGTCGACTGTCTCTTACAACGAATGGGAACCGCGAGGAAGGTCTACGAATGGTCGACTGACTACCAGGACTTGTGCGCCGATGTGGATTGGACGTGAGGCAGTTTTTGTTTTCGCTCGCTCCTCTTTTCCAAGAAGTGGTAGATAGGGGGAATAGAGGCAGAATGACATGGGCAAAAGGGGAGACACAAATTTCGCAATCGCGCACGCATTCTCTGGTCGCCTGGCAGAAGGGGAGCGGGCTCGCGGAGCCCGGACGATGACTCATCTCGTTCTGGGAATGTTATGTCAGGCAGACTCCGCCCATTGTCAATGGGAGAAACTCGAGACGCCGAACTTGGTAGTTCCCCGCGTGCCACTGACTCTGTTTTTTGACGGCCTTGGAAATCTCAACCACTTAAAAAAGAAGTCGAGTAGGATGGTCGGCAAATTGCCTGAATTTCGACATGCCTTAAAACCTTTTTCTCCCTTCCTTTGCTCTCTTGAGCCTCATTTCCCTCCTCTTCAAAAGAACAACTCGAAACTCTTCTTCCTTGTTCTCTCTCGACTCTCCTCGCAGTGCCCTGGCTCTAAACCTCTAAACCGCCAGATCTAGGCAGCGAGCTGCCGCCCCAATGGCTGCGTGAGAGAAGAGAAAAACAGAAAACGTCAGTGAGCCATCTTCCTCGTCGTCGTCGTCTTTCTCCCTGTTGCCCCTCAATTCGCACTCTGATTCGTTTCCTTCTATCAGACATGGAAGATCCAGCGATATGGGAGTCCATCCTCGCCCTTGACATCTGGGCGATTCTAGTGTGGATCTATGATCACCTCCCCTTCGAGATCAAGTCTTATATATGGTAATAATTGGGAAATTTAGGGGAAAACTTGATAGCTAAGGAGAAAAAAAAGAGTCAATTCGCAAGTAACCGTGTACTATTTCAGGATGGTCATCCTCACGCTCATCTTCGTCATCCTCATGACAACGTGCTGTGGAGTGCTTTGCTTCTTCGCCCCTTGCTGCTGTTGCGCCATCTTGTACAAAGGGTGGCGTGCGCGCCAAGCCGGCCGTCGGTCTCGCAACGAAGCCGACAACATTGCGTACCCCTCCGCTCCTCCACTTCTGGCCAAGGTCTGACAGTCTCAAGCTTTTCCCCCCTCGTTTCCCACAGTCCCGATTCATCAAATTGCTCGTGTCTGATTAGTACAACTATTTTTTTTTCACAATTGTAGTCTCTCAATTAGATCCTTCCTAATGACTTTTTATCCTAAGATTTTTCCTCTCAGTTATTTTCCCGCCGTGCCACGGGTGGCTTCCCCCGCCATTCTGTACAGATCGTTCCTCGCGAAACTTTGTCCCAGCCCCTAAAAAGTACACAATTTCCGAAATACGAGACTTTGATATTTGTTCTTTCTTTTCATGAATGAATTCATTTTTTTCTTCCAAAATCCATTTCGACACTGTGATATTATATGTGAACATTTATTGGGTATGTTAAAACGTTAAGCAGACTGGCTCAGCCTCGCAAGAAGCGAGAGCCAGAGAAAGAGAAGGAGACCAGGATAGGGTGAGAGAGGGGGTTCATAATCGACGGGAGACGTTTCTAGAAAGGATGAGAATTGATGGGGAGTAAGAAAAGAGGGTTGGTTACGGAAGAGGTTGTTCCATATCGGAACTATCAATGATAAAAATTCGTTGTTGTGGCAGATCAGTAGAATTTAATGGTCTATTCTGTTCAGTGATAATGATATTATACAAATCTCTGATTGTCCCCCAGACGAACGCATCGTCTCTAAACTTGATGTTGAACTCTCTCTGGACGGTTGTCATAAAAGTTACGACTGGACAATCTGTGTCGCGGACTCTCGAATCCATGCTTAAGTTATTAGGTTTTGTTAGATACACGCCATACACCACTTCCAGAAGTCTTCTTTGGACATCATTCAGTTCTTCCGGCTGAAAATGTTGTTCTCTTATGAAAACTAATGAAAAAACCAACTCACATATTTCTTCATCACTTTCTCCAAAACAGCTTCGGTTATTTGACCGGTTGTTCTCAACGGATCAGTTTCGTCCTCGGTGAATTCGACTTCGAACTTCTTCTCCAGAATTTTGACAAGTTGTCTAGCGACGATGGAGCCCATCAACACATCTCCCGTTTCGGTGCATCCTTTCGAGAGTAGATATTCACTGACGGTTTTTGAGATTTCCTCTGTCGCAGTTTCCTTTGTTGCCATTGTCAAACAATATCAGTATTCCACTGGGAAGCACTGAAAAGATGGTATGAAAATGTGATGAAATATGTTATTCGGTTATTGAAATTATGAAAACTGGGCAGAATTTGCGGGTGGATGTAAGAATTGAGATATCGAGAGTTGCTAGAAGGGTCTAAGTTTTAATAGCCTTGAAGATTCAATTCGAAAACGAGAATCCCGCTATACGCAAGAACGATTGAATTTGAAAACCGCCTATCAAAATGTTTTCGAAGTGAGGACGCAAACCGTACTTTGTGTTTGCGTACAATACACTATAAGTCACGAACAACTTATGCTACACAAGCAGCGGAGCGCGTTGTTAATACAATGAACACCTGCAAGTGAGAACCGCGGCCGAATGGTCTAGTGGTATGATTCTCGCTTTGGGTGCGAGAGGTCCCGGGTTCAATCCCCGGTTCGGCCCATTCCCTTTTGCATGTTTCCCATCTCATTGTTGATTCAATTCTCATTCATATTTACATAATCTAATGTACTTTTTTATCGCCCTCACCACCCCTCTCCCCCTGCACTTGTCCTTTCTGTGTACCATGTAAATGCCGGGTCAACAGCAACCCTGCTCCACCGCAAGGGTCACCTGTGGCAACATCAATGCGCGGGGGATAGTGGTCCCTGCGGACTGCAGACCCGCCAGGTGACCCTTACTAAGATAAGCGGTCCATTGTGCGCGCGCGCGCTCGGCCCGTCAGTCATTACGGGCCATTTGCCTCCCATCTCTCATTCATTCCTTCCCTTCCCCCCCCCCCCCCTCTACCCCCTCACCTGTGGCAACATTAATGCGCGGGAGATAGTGGTCCCTGCGGACTACAGACCCACACGGTTGCACAACCCGCCAGGTGACCCTTTCGGGAGATAAGCGGTCCATTGTGCGCGCGCGCGCTCGGCCCGTCAGTCATTACGGGCCATTCGCCTCCCATCTCTCCTTCATTCCTTCCCTCCCCTCCTCTACCCCCTTGGCTCTTCTCCCCATATTCTCCTGCTCGTCTCTCCCATTTGCCCCTACCTCTGTACCATACCAATTTATATTGCAACGACGAGCAATTAGGATCGAAGACAGGCCCAGTCCACTGCCATCTGCCCTCGTCTCTAAGAGATTAGTATCGCGCTGCGCGCAGAAACCCAGTGAGCCGTCTCTGTCGCACCCTTCTGCCTTACTAAACCTTCACAATTCACTTTTATGGTTCCAATCCCACAGTGTCCTGCAGTTTTCCCAATTCTCAGCCATGAAATGTCGGAAATCGGCCGTTTCTCCGTGAGCAACCCTCTTCTCTCCCCGCTTCGCCGCGTTTCTGATCTACAAGCTTCTCCTAGCGCGCTCCATTCGTTTCTTTCTCTTTTTCTCTCTTTCTACCCATGCTATCGTTTATTTCTCTGCCTTACACTCTTGCGAAAAAGACGTACACGCGGCACACGGCGCCACTCTAGGGATCACACACTATTTTCTGTTTTGTGAAGGTCTATTGAATGCGAAGCGCATCAATTGCGCCCTGGTGAGACGCGGTAGTAATAAACATGACCCTGGGTCTTGCAACGATCATTTCATGAAAGTCACAGTCGCTATTTACCTCGTTTTTCGTGGAATCCAATCCAACATCTCTCGAACCCCACTTTAAGAGTCCTTTTTCAGTGGTCGATGAGTGCAAGACGCAAACATCCCAATGACTTACCGGTCCGCAAGTCGACACGTTCTCAAGATGACCAACACCATGCAGCTCACGAGGTGAGGATTTCTGGTTCTCCCAAAAGTATTTCGTAATTCCTTCTCCTTTCAGACAATCAATCCAAGTTTGCCAGCAAACGGAACTCTCGACAGAGATATTAAGCAAGAGGTGGAGGATACGCCTTTGGAACAACCAAAACCGTCGTACGAGCGCGAATCTTCGGAGGGTCGCAGACGAAGCATGCGATTGTCCAAACCATCCGCTAAGGCATTGGAAGCCAGTCAGAGCACTCTTAAGGATGTCAAACTGGAGGAAGAGGACGACGAAGAGAGCAGTGGCGACGAGTATATTCCCGAGAAGTCAGAAGCCGATGGCCGGCGCCTGAGCCCCTGTCTCTCTTCAGCAGTGCCTCCACCACAAAAAGCTCGCATAATTACAAGATGCTCCCCCAAACTCGTGGTGCATTCGCACATGCGGAAGCCGTATGGTGTTGTGTCGGCGGTTGCTCCAAATAGCACGGATTCTCGCAAGAGACCACTCAACAGATTGGCTGACAAACAGTATAGTGAGTTCAACTATTTGGTTTAACAGTTCAAATTGCAATTATTCATTTTCCAGATTCTGCTATTACTCCTGTTCATCAAGCTTATGTCCGTCCATCACTCGACGAGAAAATCCTCTCTGTAGCAACGGAGCAAAAGGTGGCGCAGATCCGTGAAGCCAACGTGCAGAAGATACTCGAAAAACGCTCTCATGGAGAATTCGTTTCCGGAACCCAAGCAGCTGCACATGAGCAGGAAATTTCCACATATGTGGCAACCGTTGGACAGGCACCACCACGTCTACGGGTGATCGTCCCGAAAAACGCGCTGAATTCCAAACCGAACATCATCGGCAGAACCGTCTCACCGACGTTCTTCAAGTACCCAAAGTTCGTGGTAAAACAAGGCATTCAAAAGCCACGAGTGACGGTTTCGCCGGTGAAGGTTATTAATGGTATGCGGATTGCCAGAATTCCCAAAGGATTCCGTCTAACGCGTGTTCAGAAGGAGAAGTCACCTGAGAAGTCGCCGGAGAAAAAGCCGTCTCCGGATCAGTTATTGAAAGAACCAAAGCAAGAAATTGAAGATTGTCCCATGCCGTTGGAAGAGACGAAACCGGCGACTATGGAGACGCCTATGGAATTGGAAGAAAGAAAGCCCGAGCTTATGGATAAGCCGGCGGAGGTGGCTCGTCCACCAGTGGAAGCTTCACAGCCGACACAATCTGCAACCAGAGCATTCTCCAGCCTGCCAATGATCATGGATCGCAAGACCAACCAATTGTTCGTCCGTGTAACTAACGGTCTTCCGGATATATCGAAAGCTGCGAAGCCGGTTGTACATAGACAATTTAGAGTTGTTAACACCTTGACAACTCCGACTCCAAGAGGATCGCAATGCACGACTCGAACGGTCACAGTAATTCCGGAGATGTACACCAACAAGGACGGGACTCCTCCGGGAACTTCTACCTCTGCTTCAACATCTGTTTCTCCGCCTTCTTCTCCACCCAAAAAGATTCTCCATCAAATTCTTGTTCCAACGAGAAAGTTCGCAAATGAAGTTCAAAGAAGACCAGTTCATTATAAACGGAGTCTGCCGAAGCTTGTTGACGCGATCCGGACTGATCATAGTTATTGCGTTGCAAAGCAAAACTCGGCGATGGACAACGAAGAAACTTCGGATGCTTCGGAGGAACCCCCAGCAAAGAAGATGGCACGCCTGAAATGGCCGTCGTATGACAAACTGCCCAAGAAAGGCTCGAAAACGATCGATGATGTTGTCGCAGAGCCAGAGGTAAGTCAAGAAAAGTTTCAGATGTCTCAACACTAACATTTTCCAGGAAATCGACCCCTTTGAATTCACGGACAGTGATGACTCAAGTCGATCGGAAACACCGGAAGTCAGAGAAAGGTCGGATCCTCCGAAAGTTTATCTTGGGCCCTGGGAGCCAATGAAGGATTTCGACGAGAAGGAATACGGCTTCAAACGCATGACTATAAAAACCGTCAAGAAGTTCACTCCCAAGATGTTGCGTCCATTCGGAAAACGTCCACCAGGGATGGGAGATGCTCCGGTAGGCGCTGGACTGTCTAATGTTGCTCTGTCCGAGGATGAAGAGGAGTATATGCAGGATAAGGAAGTTGAAGATGACGAAGAGCGAGTCGAGGAGAAAAGACGGCGAGAATGGCATGAAAAGGAGAAACTTCGTCAGAAAGAAGCGTGGGAAGACTTCTCGCGTGAAAGTGAAGAAGTTTGCTGGCAGAACATGCAATCAAGGGATTATTTGAAAACGGTGAAACCAGTCAGTGATATGACACCATTCGAGAAGATTCTTCAACAACCAAACGCGCTGGCTAAAATTCCGGCGTACAGCGAATCGCTCTCCCACAATAAGCCGAAACTCTATAACGACCTAACTCGAGTTCAAAAAATCCTAAGCAAGGACAATCCAGAGCAAGAGAAGGTTCCACAAGCAGAGAAGCGGTTCTATCCCGTCCGCACCTACAAAAAGGTTAGTTAGGTTACAGGAGAATATCAACTGACACCGAGCATTTTCAGAGAGGCTTGACCTCAACGAAACAAGGTAGACTATCCGGTCCAGTTCGTGGCGAAGTCCGAAAGTCTGCTGGTTCACCCAGCAGCGACAAGAGCGAGTCGACCAGAAAGTTTACAGCCTCCCTTTTGAAAGTCATCTGGAACGGTGAAGCCACCACAGTGCCGGACCGCATTCAGTGTCACCGTTGTCACTATGTGATGCGGTTATTAATGCGTAGAACGAAATACCGCGGTCAGATCCGTGAGTATCCGGCCTACCGGTGAGTTGAGAAACATTGAATGTTATCGAACTAGAGTTCTTATTTTCAGCTGCCTTCGCAAAGGATGTCAAACATTCCGGTCCATCAAGAACTATATCGAGGGTGCTCCAGCTGGTTCTCGACGTTCGAGACAAACGAAAGAGGAACAAAAAGCGCTTTTGAAAGTGCTTCCAAAGTCAAGCACAGTGAGATCGGAACGAGCCCGGAGATCATCGAGGCTTGAGAAAATGTCGAAAGACTATGTCGTGGATTCCTCGACATCGGAGATTGCTCGGAAAGACGCCGACGAGGATTCTCAGGATGAAGACGAGGAGCTGCTAGAATGGTCGACAATCAAAGGCACGACTCCCAGCAGCAGTGAATCGCCATTCCAAGGCCAATCTAGAGCTACCAGTCAAAGATCAGACAGCTCCGAACACCACAAGAGCTCATGTACGATGGACGTGCTTTCACAACGGAACCCGCAAAGGGAGTTCGAGTTTGAAGAGGAGGAAGACCAAATTCCTCCGGTCATGGTCCGCAGCAAGAACGAGAAGGAAGAGGCTAAGAAAATTAAAGAGGAGGAAATCGATCCGGAGGCTGTCGGGGAGTGTTCTTCAGAAAAGGAGCCCAAACCAGAACCGATGGAAGAAACGAAGCCATCGAGCCTTCTGGACAACTGACCTGTAAGTGATCACACTGTTATTTTCAAAACCTAATCGTTGTATTTTCAGAATCCCAGTTTCAGAATCCCAATCATTCCAGCTATTGGTTTTGTCAAGGAAATGTGGAAATATAACAAGAATATGCAATTTTACCAAAATTGGACAATTAGTAATTATCTAGTCATGTTAAAATGTGTCAAAGGGTTTTTTAAAAATTGTCTTAATTTATTTATACAAATACGAAAATAGTGGGGTAACCACTCGTGAGATTTTTACCCTCATTGTGCAATGGAGTGTTTTTATTATCTATATGTATAGCTCACGACATTTTGAGTTGTATAGGCGTATGTCCGTGATGATTGTTTTTAAAGTATTAAGCCTTATTATTTAAGCTGAACACGTTCAGTATTGTGTAATGTCTTTATGGACCGTTGGTTTGATGACCAACGGTTGGTTGAATAAACCATTGACGAGCAACCACTCTTGTTTTCTTTATAACAACATTGAAGTTGAACTTTCTGCGAGAGAAAAACCATGGAAAAAAGACAGAAGAATTTGATCAAGTACCATTTGTCGGATTGGATAAGATAACTATCCAAAGCAACAAGAAAAAACTGGAGAAAAACGGAAACTCTCATCGACTAGCAGGTGGAACCACCAATGCAAGTCGCGGCACAAAATCCAAGCCTCTGAAGCTCGCAGAAATTCATATTCACCTGGGAATTGGCAACATGAATCAGTTGCTCCTGAACCCTCATCCTTCCCCAAACGTCCATTGAGAACTTGAGAGCTGCTTTTCCTCTATTCTATCAATGAGAAAAGCTTGTTAACGAGACATCAACAAAGTGTATACTCTACGTTTTCTTGAAATTGGAGATGTGTTTGTTGTGTACGCCAAACCAAAAGTGTCGGCGTCGTTTCTGAGGCGCAAATTGTCGGTTCGAAAAGTGGCTCCGGTTTGGTTAGACGTTATTCCCTTTGTTTCTTGCTGTGTTTTTCCCCAAAACTAGGGCATATATGAAGATGTTATTCACCATATTTCCTTCTTCAATTTTCTTATACTATAAAATTCTGAACCTTGAAATGTCCCTTCTTGTCAATGGATACTTGCTTTTTAGCAATACACCCCTTTGAATTGAGCTCTTTTTCAAATCCAATTTGCTATTCGGAAGTGTCCAGGTGCTTTCTATCATTTCCCGTACGCGTAGCCATAGACAACGCGTCTCTCTTGTTATCTCGGCCGAATTGTCCGCCGTACCTACAATCAATACACACGAGCTGTCCCCCCGGCAGGCTATCGGTTAGCGTAACCAGTCGAGTGACCGCACCTGCGTCTCCGCCGCTCGCACACTTCCTCTCGCCCCCTTTCTTCTATTTACGCCTTCGGCCCGCTCTGCGGACAACGTGCCCGAATTGACGACAATTGGCTGGGCGTCTCTCGTCGCATGAGTTCCCGCGGACTCTCGCCGTTTTTCCCAATATTTATTCCTGTTTGCGCTTCTCTCCCTCTCTCCTCCTCTCCGTTTTGTATGGAATAGATAAAAATCTGTGCTTCGTTTAGATGTCAATAGCCCGGGCCTTATACGTGTCGATCATGCGTATTTTTCAAATAATCATCGCTTTCATCCGAAACTTGTGCAGCGGAAACCGCAACAAGAAGCGAATGGACATGGACGACGTGCCGTTTGATGGTGAGTAATCTGGGTTCTCTTGGTGGAAACGTGTAAAACAAAAAAGTGTTCAGTTGTCGTCGAAGGTTCGCGCGGCGGCGAAAAACGCGAGGAACGCGCGTCTCTCCTTCAAAACGCCGCCATGGACTCGTGGGACGATGCGGACTGGGATAAAAAGGAAGAAGTCAACGACAAGATCGAGCAGTGGAGAAACAGCAACATCCAGGTTTGTCCTTTCATTCAACCGCTGAAAACTGCTCGTCGACACTGCAAAATCCAGATAAAACTCGGCGATTCGTCCAGAGAACAGTCCAATATTTGTTCTGCGCGTTTTCGTAAAAAATCGTCATTAAATTTGGTCGCTGCGAGCTTTACTGCTTTTCTCGACGAAAAAAAACTGTCTGGCGTAGCGAATAGAGTCTATGCAGTGGTTTTGCAGAAAGAAGAAGTGAGGACAAGGCATGAAAGCCATAAATATGTGCGAAAGGCATTGAAACATGTTATTAAGTTAACTAGACGCTTTGTCACTCAGAGTGACGAGATCCGTTTGATGTACAAGCTGAATTATAGAGTGGTGTCCAACCATTTTGTTTGCAGAAACCGGAGCCGCAGAGCAACCCAGACGACGACTTGTTCAGCACTTTGGAGCCAACCATCACCAGCGCTCGAAAGGTATCTCACCGCATCCGCATCCCTATCTTCTTCTCAACGACCAATTCAGGTTGTCCTCGTGCCACGTGGCGGACCCCGGGACACTGCCGTCAAGAAGAACCGATTCGACTTTAACGAGGCTAACGTGGTACGTGAAAAATCGCAGAGTTTCGAAACTTTATTAGGTTAGAGGTACATGGAACTCAAAATTTATACATAATTACGAGGTACGAGGCGAGATAACTAGTTGCGGAGCTTCTTGTTGAGGAAATCCTCGTCTGGTTTCACTTCCACCGATGGTTCCGTCGTGGTGATGCTGGCGGTGGCCTTGTCGAGTTTTCCCTTGATGACGTTGAACCTCTTCTTCTCGAACTCGCTCATTTCCTGAAATTCGCCGATTGCCAAGTTCTCATAGGCTTAGTGTTACGTCAATTTTGCAATGGTCTCTTTCCGAAAGGTACTGGCAGACTTCAATAGTCACATCAACTCGGGAGCTGCCATCTCTCTCCATTTTCACGTCGCTGAAAAGATAGCGTTCTTGCCTGACAGAACATCTAGCTAATACCGGATATAGTGGTTTGGTGCCAGTACTGGATTGGTTCTGATGGATGGGCCAAGAACGGAGATGGATTCGGTGTCTCTCCAGATGCATTTCTCGCGTCCGGTGCTGTCTGCAATAAGAAGATGCATTCGCAACATTTTGGTCTGGATGATCCACTCGACATAGCTGGTTTTTTATTCGCTCTCCCACTCACCTGTCTCCACTCGAGTCGCCAGTGAAGCGCAACACAAAACCATTAGCGATTTCGAGTTGAGGAGAAGGCCAGAGACGAAAGTGCGACGTCCGCGGAAAGCGGAGAATGACGAGTGTTCGCTGCATTGTTTTCTCCATTCGCACTGCACTGCGCACGTGTACGGTATGAACTTGGCACAGATTGCCTGAAAGTACCTGTTGATGGGGGTCCTACGGCACAATGACTTACATTCGTGGATTCATAGGAGAAGAGCTTTTGGCCAACATAACACTGAACCGCAGAATAGGCCAAAGTGGGCAAAAGGCAGGCTATCACAAGCTTCAACATGTCTTCTGCAACCGAATGAATTTGGTGGGGGCGTCTCGAGCGAAATGCCAAAAAAGCGAAACACAACCGAACAAAATAGAACGAGTTCCTGAAGATCACGTACGTAGCGATGCAAATTGAAACGCGACGAAACGAAGCGCACTAAAGAGATTTGCTATCGTAAAAGGTGAAGTCGAGGACGACGCGTTGTGCGTGTGTTAATAGTGAAAAGTGATATTTATCCCGGTTTGGGGGTGTCTGGCCTCCTCCGCATGCGGCCATTCAATTAGATAAGAGACTAGTTTGCAAGGCTTTTGATATGATATGGAACGTAAACGTAAGGCTGGTTCGCTTACTATCATCAATCTTTTGGAATCTAGACAAGTGTATCCGCCGCCGGACTCGGTGGTCTTTTTGGCATGAAGTGAGAAAATGGCAGACGGATCGTTGAGGGGTGGAGAGTGAATGCGAATGAAAGTGTCGATGAGTGAAGGGGAGGGCTTCTCGGTAAACCTTAGAACCTGTTTGGATTGGCGACTATGGCGCGAGTTCCGCCCTCCTGGGTCTGAATTTAACCTTTTCGTCATTCCGATCTGAGTCGAATCTAACCGTAAACAAGCTTCAAAGAAGGAGAAGGAGGAGAGATAGAATGGGAAAGATAAGATGCAAAAAGTGAAAATGAGATTGAGATTGAGAGTCACGTACGTTAACATGACCGGTGTCGGTATAGTATTTTGTTTAATGAGGAACTAAAAAACCGATGAAACAGCCGATTTTTTACGTCTCATGTTCATTCCTACGTCATCGGGCATGAGATAGAAGCTGGGGGTGAACAGTTCCTCCCACTCTCACTTTTGTTGTAAAGGGAAGCTCTGCAACCTCAGCTGTTGGCTGGCTGTATGGTTCTGCTATCAAGTAGATAAGATCATCCATCCATCATGACAAAAGGGAAAGAAGAATAAGATCAGCATATAAGCTTAATTCGAACGATCTGCGAACGAACAAGTAAACAATAAGAAACGAAAAGGCCTCTTCCCTCGGGCTATATACTCGTTCTGCTAATCAGTGAACACGGTATCCTCGCCGCACGATTGTTCATCATTCGCCTCGCTTGTGACTACGGGTCCTGTTGAGAAGAAGTCTGACGCACACGACCGTCTTCCCATCCTATCTGGTTGCCCGTCAACTTTTTATGAATGGAAGCCAATCGGTCGGGACGAAGGAGCGACGGCGCGACGCAAATTGCGCTCGAGTCGTCTCTTTTTTGCATAGCTTCTTCTTCGTCGTCTTCATTCTCGCTTTCTTCAAGAAATCAGAGAGAATGCGAGAGAAAAGACAATCTCTGATGATGAAAGGTGTCGGCTTTGAGGAAGACGGAAGACGGAAGGACTGCGTAGTGTTAGCAGCTGGGATCGAGTTCTCGACAAGAGGAAACCTGATTTTGCGGGTTTTTTAGGGAGCAACACAGACACTTGGCGAGATTGAGGACGATCTTCTCGGGTGGGGCGATGACGACCTGGACAGCACGCTGAAGGAGGTATTTTGCAGGTCGTCTAGCCAAAAGACTATGCACTCTTTTTCAGCACCGCGAGGAGCAGCACAGACAGCTCCAGCAAGAACACGAACGTCGCCTTCAGCAGAAGAAGATGCAGAACGCCACCACGCACATCCTCTGATCCCCCGACCTCCTCCCACTGTGAAAACCAATTGTGATAGCCAATCCTGAACTCTGCAACTTGAATTCCTTTCCCTCTTTTTCCTTTGTCATACAATCCTTTGGTTTGGGAAAATCTCCCTTTTGCTCTCACTCTGACTCTGTTCCTCTCTCTCCTCAAAGTCACAGTTATTTTCTGATTCTCTCTCTCTGTCTTATAGTATTCACCGGGTGTTTCGTGATGAAACGTTTTGTTTCTAGCCGTGTGTTTGAAAGTAGGAAGCCACTCGACAATGCATTAAGTGCACACATTTCAGTGACAAGAAGATGCTCCTCGCGGCCACCAGTTGTCTCGTCACAAATTCATGGCGCAATTCCAAAAATGACTTTTGTCCCTTTCTTCATCAACTCGTCCTCCTCTATCCACTCATTATTCGAATGCCATGCATTTGTTGTGCGATGTGGTCCGTCTTCTCCTTCTTCCTCCCCACACACAACAGATATGGCAGAAGTCGTGCTGCACACAATGATAATAAAATATTCATGAGTGGGTGTGGCCCCGCGACGACATCCACACTGCCTCCGTCGGCCGGCTGCTCGATCATCCGCGAGCTGCGCTGCGTTGTCAGTCGAGTGTCGTCGTTGCCGTTCCGTCGGTGACCGTGTCAGTTTGAAGTCGTAGGCAACGAGGAAGACGTCGGGTCATCATGCGCGAGATCGTCCACATTCAAGCCGGACAATGCGGTAATCAAATCGGTTCCAAGGTGAGTCACTGTCTAGTCCCTTCCTAGATACATTTGCTTTGTTCAGTTCTGGGAAGTTATATCCGATGAACATGGAATAGACCCCACTGGACAATACGTCGGTGACTCTGACCTCCAACTCGAGAGGATTAATGTCTACTACAACGAAGCAGGAGGCAACAAATACGTGCCAAGGTATTGTTAATCTAGGGAAGAATGGCTAAACCCAGTGATCCACTTAAGAGCAGTTCTTGTCGACTTGGAGCCAGGCACCATGGATTCAGTGCGGTCGGGGCCTTTCGGACAGCTGTTCCGCCCGGACAACTTTGTTTTTGGACAGAGTGGAGCTGGAAACAACTGGGCAAAGGGACACTACACCGAGGGAGCTGAACTGGTGGACAATGTGCTGGACGTGGTGAGAAAAGAGGCTGAGAGCACGGATTGCCTCCAAGGCTTCCAACTGACCCATTCTTTGGGAGGAGGTACTGGATCTGGAATGGGAACTTTGCTCATTTCGAAGATCCGCGAGGAGTACCCGGACAGAATCATGAACACCTTCTCTGTGGTTCCCAGCCCGAAGGTGTCGGACACTGTCGTCGAGCCTTACAACGCGACGCTCTCTGTCCACCAACTGGTCGAGAACACTGACGAGACGTTCTGCATTGACAACGAGGCCCTTTACGACATCTGCTTCCGCACTCTGAAGCTAACCACGCCGACATACGGAGACCTCAACCATCTGGTCAGTGCGACGATGAGCGGTGTGACGACTTGCCTTCGTTTCCCTGGCCAACTGAACGCTGATCTCCGTAAGCTCGCGGTCAACATGGTTCCATTCCCACGACTCCACTTCTTCATGCCTGGATTCGCTCCGCTGACCAGCAGAAGCAACCAACAGGTGAGAATATCAGAAACAGAAGTGTTGGAAACAACAAGACGTTATTTTTATAGTACCGCGCAATCACAGTTCCGGAGCTGACCCAGCAGTGCTTCGACGCCAAGAACATGATGGCCGCTTGCGACCCAAGACACGGACGTTACCTCACCGCCGCCGCTATCTTCAGAGGAAGAATGAGCATGAAGGAGGTCGACGAACAGATGCTCAACATCCAAAACAAGAACTCCTCCTACTTCGTGGACTGGATCCCGAACAACGTGAAGACCGCAGTGTGCGACATTCCACCAAGAGGACTCAAGATGTCCGCTACTTTCATTGGAAACTCCACTGCTATCCAGGAGCTGTTCAAGAGAATCAGCGAGCAGTTCACTGGTAAGAGAACGAGTTTCTGAAGCAGAATCCCTTATTCCTAATTGCAGCTATGTTCCGTCGCAAGGCGTTCCTCCACTGGTACACCGGAGAAGGAATGGACGAGATGGAGTTCACCGAGGCCGAGAGCAACATGAACGACCTGGTCTCGGAGTACCAGCAGTACCAGGAGGCCGCCGCCGACGAGGACGCCGCCGAGGCGTTCGACGGAGAGTAACGACACCACCCAAAAGTTTATCGATCGATTGTTATATCATTCTACTCAATATTTGCCAACTCGCTTTGCTTCCTTTCTTTTCTTCTGGGGAATTCACACACAATAAATTTTTGACTAGCTAACCACTGAGCTCGGCGGGATTCCTCGCTTTTCAAGCCAAGAAACGTTGCTTTATTAGGTACCAAAAAACAGATGAAAAAAGCTCACTATTTACAGAAGAGATCATTGAGAACATGGACGTTTTAAGAAACCCTAGAAAGTTAAAGGGGAGACACCCAGAGTACACGCGAGGTTAAATAGAGACGAAAGCGTCGGATTTCTTCTTGTCCATGGTGATTTGGGTCTTGTCTTCAGACTCATCATCATCTCTCCGACGATTGAACACAATCATCAGGATGTCGCACATCAAAACACACACTTCGGTGACTGTGATCACGGAGAATCCTGAATAGTAATCGTCTTAACACTCCGTTTTGGATTCCGTCGGAAACCTAGCCAGAGGCCCAAGTGACCACCAAAGTCGGCAATCAGGTTCACAAGTCCGTAGGCCTCCGATTCTTGCAACAATTCATAGTTCAGTTGTTCGTAGAATACCTGCAAAACGGCGTAAACAAAACTTTCTCTTTTTGCATTTTTCAGATAGCATAGATAGTTTCCGCTTTCTCAAGGTGTTTCACATCAATATCATTCGAGATGTCACTGACCATCCATCACGATGCGCCGAATCTCGCGTAGCGATCACAACGGGAGAGATAGGGAACAAGGCCGCGCAACCTTCTCGTCGTTTCCGCGGGGGGCCCTCACCCGTATTACTCACCACTTTCTCTGTTTCTCTCCAACCGGGTCAGGTTCATGTTGACTAAAGACGCGGGCGTAAGACAGCTGCTTCCGTGGCGCAATAGGCAGCGCGTTCGGCTGTTAACCGAAAGGTTGGTGGTTCGAGCCCACCCGGGAGCGAAACGTTTTGCATTTCTCACCTCAATCATTGCAGCATTCAACCGATAGTACTGCTCGCATTCGTTCTCAGTCATTCCTTCGCAGTCTCCCAACTGAAAATTGTCACTATTTCCCTGGGAAAAATAATGATTTCTCTAGAAACAGAAACTAAGGGGTTGTGTGTATGTGGTTGTGAACTGTTGTGAATTGTGAACTCTTCAAAAGGAAATTTAAATTTGATAATTTAGGAAAGAAAGATGAGAAGTGTGGTGCATGTTAGGAGAAGTGTGTGGAGTGTGGAATCGGGGGTGCCAAAGTCAAAATAGGAAGAAGGAAGTACAACACTGCTAAAGGGGAGGAACTGTGAAAACCGAGGGGTTAGTTCATTCAGAACGTTTTACAATTCTATGAACCGACTGTTTTTCATTCTCTTCGATGGATTGACTTACACGTTCTGCCTAAAAGGGTATGATTAGTGAAGCGAAATGATGAGCAACTCTGTGCGTGAGATCTGTTTAAGCACATACGTCAGTGGCGCCAGATGGCCATTTGGAGCAGGAGAAGGTGACTTCATGAATGATCTCTTCGCAGGATTGCTTGCAAATGCACTTGTCCATTTTCTCGGTGATATGATGGAAATCTCCCACTGAACCGATATTCTTCTCGAGACACGCACCTGTAACTTATGAATCAAGGTATGTAGATCAGTATTCAGGGGACTGACGAGCAGTTGCATTGAACGCTGAGCAGTGGCGGAATCCTTCTGGGACAGGGAATCTCGGGTCTCCACAGGAGCAATCGTCGATGAGTCCTGTTTGGAAGCAACTTCTATGACACCCCTCTGGATGGTAGTCATATCCAGTGTAGATATAATTTCCATCTGTCACTTTCTTAGTCTCCACGCATTCCCCATAAGGCGCCGGCAATCGTTGCATCACCTTCTGCAACAAAGAAGAACTTGTGCACGCCGACGTCACAAAGCTCGCTTCCGGAGAATTGAACTTTCACCACTCACCTTTTTGATGCCGAAGCTGCTGGCAAAGCCAACTGGTGCGGAATAACCGAAAGTGTCCGGGAACGGATACTCAGTTGGTGGATGGATGGCCAGACGGACTCCGGATGACTCAGAGGTTGACATGTAGTCAGAGGTGTTGACGAATAAAAGGACACGGATTCCGTACATCGGGCCAGCACGACTACTGGTATAGTTATTGTTCACATCGTAGTTGAACGTGAAACAGTTTCCGAATTCAGGGTCAACATGCAAACGGAAGTCCCTGAAGAATATCAGTTAGCAGTAAAAGTATGGATTCCACCCAACTGGTCAATGTCGCATTCCTTTCCATTGAAAGAGCACATTTCAATGAACTCATGTTTCGATTGACTCAATGCAATCCTCTGTTTGTCTGATAGCGCAGCCATTGTGAACATTAAATTCTCCTTGGCTCTGGTTAACATAGCAACTCCATCAGTCATTCCCTAAATGTAAAGGTCAGAAATCTCTGGTCAAATCTCGAATCTCACCTGGAAACCCATAGCTTTGATTGTCTCTGGATTGCTGACAATTGCTCGCTGATTTGGACGTGGTGGGGGTGCTGAAATAAGATAGGTGGCTCAAGTTGTCTGGATGAGATGACACTTCAATTCACAACAACTACAGAAACTCCCTCTATCCCCATTTTTCAAACGAATCCATGCCGAACAACATAGGATTAGTGAGTGGGAAACTGTGAGTAAATCGAGAAAAGAGCACGCTTCAAAACCGTTCAAAATCACATGTACTGTACTTGGGATAGGGGTAGTTGTAGTGGTGGGAGGAGGCGTTGTGGTAGTGGTAGTGGTACTAGTAGTCGTCGTCGGTGTAGTCGTCGTCGTTGTTGGAGTAGTCGTGGTAGTCGTAGGACGAGGAGTAGTCGTTGTTGTTGTGGTGGTTGTTGTAGATGCTGTCAATGTTTTGTGCAAGTTCGGGAGGACAAGTTTGGTGCTTGAAAGTGGTGTTTTTCAAAAAGCAAACTTACTCGTTGTCGGTGGAGGGGTTGTAGTGGTTGTAGTGGTAGTTGTCGTGGTTGTCGCTGAAAAGTTAGCAAAAGTGTCGAAAAATCGTGCAGAAATTATGGTGGTAAACGATTGGTAGCAAAAAAACATCAGAAAAATGTGGAAAAGTTGCAAAATCATGCGGAATTCTAAGGAATCTCACTTGGCGGAGGAGTTGTGGTAGTTGTAGTGGTAGTGGTCGTCATGTTGTTTTCAAGCCATAGTTTCCGAATCTCTATTGGTCCTGCACCAGCTTTTCCGATACAGTAGGGCGTCTGAAACAATACTTTTTATCTCCAGGGAAACAGCACGATTCTAAGTGTTGAAACGACAACTTCCAGGGAGAAGTTTAGTAGAGTTTCAATGAACTGAAAGTTGAGGTGGATCAAAAAACCAAATAGAACGGAACAGAGTATCATGTCAAAACCGTGAACAGAAAGAAGTTGAGCTAGACCCAGTGAGTTCTTTCATTCTTTTCCAGTCATATACTGTACCTTTCGGAATCCGTAAACAAGCTCAAGCGGCTGAAATTCTATAAGTTCGCTCTAAACGGAAGCGGGGGAAGGGGGAAAGTGGAGAGGGCTTACGTCGTCCTTCTCAGTGGTGTCCCCACGATTTCTGCACTTGCAGGGCCATTTGTCAGAAGAAGTGGTGCCGGAAGGAAGGGAGGCTTCACAATAGCCATCGTCATGACAGAGTGGACATTCATGGTCATACCAGACACTGGAAATCGGGTCTTTATGGAAATCGGGTCTTTCATAGATCTACCTGATATTAAAGCAAGGCCAAGCGACTTCCATGTCTCTATCATAAGTACAAACACATTTGGATGTCGGGTCTCTTGGCGGAGACTCAAATCGGATACACTCCATTTCCAGGTTGCCCACACATTTGCAATGCGCCTCTATTGCTTCATATCTCCGATTCTCCACCTGAAACATGACACCTTGACCGTGATCATAGTTCGGATAGAAAATAACTAACCGATCTTTGAGACCGTCTTCTCGCCGATGCAATCCTTCCGGAATTCGCGTTCATTTGCCTCGTCAAATTGGACTTTTTCAACTCCACCATCCCCTCCTCGATCTCTTTCGCAAACAACTCGCGGACCATCTGCTGGCTCGCGTCCGAGTGTTGTTTACGCGAAATTTTGGGCTTCTTCTTCTTCTCCTCCGAATTTTTACTATGCGATTTCGCGTTGTCATACACATCCATCTGCAATGGGATTTAGAGGATCTGCCAGCGGTCCGTTTACTCACAGTATCACGAATCGAGGGCACCATCATAACAAGGCTCTTTTTATAGGGGTTCAAGTTGCAGAACGTAATCGCTGGGAATTCCACGTCATCAAATTTCAACTGAAAGTTCAAGTTCATTTCCCATTCTACATAATCAATTTTAACCGAGATATCCGTGATTTTCTCATGGCTACTGTACTTTTGTGACAAGTGTCTTACTTGCCACAAGAGTATCACAATCGAGGTGAGGATCGCCAGGATCCAGAGCAATCTCGCAAAACCATTATGCGCTATCAGAATCCGTTTGGCTCCGTGAGCCGTCGTCTTATCGCAGAAGTCTTTGAATCTCTCCACCAGCTTCTCTTTCGTCGTCATTTTTTTGCAGTGCTCGTCGTATTTCGAAGTGCCATTGCCGTTGGGAATCTCATGACTATAAACGTAATCTTCGCGTCCGGGCAGTGACGCCTCTTTAGTTTTTCGGTTGATCATAACCCCTCCGGCTGAATTTTTCACTTTTGGACATGTTTTGCGGACAAAAACGGAAACGCAAAGTCGAGAGAGGCGACGAACCGAAAAAGTGCGGGACACGTACCTGTTCGGCGGTTTCATGAATCTCGAGGAAATATCAAGACAGAATAACATGTCCCATAGAATACAAACTTCGACGAGGAGCCGAATCCAATAGAAGAGGAAAAACAACTACTCGGGTTATTGGCTTCGCAAATAAAGACTAATTTTGAGTGAAAAGACAATTTTTTGACTTGTTTGGTAGACTCCATTAGAAATGAATGAATGGGAAGTGAGTTTAACCAAAATGTCAGGAAGTAGAAGAAGGGAAAGAAACAAGAAGAAGAGGGGGGAGAACAAAGTTGAGTTGAGAAGGAAACGTTGGAAATCTGTCTGGTCTCTGGCGCGAGTGAGAAAGATAATAAGAAATGAAAAACAAGAGACTAGCAGGAAGATGGCTGGTCAAAGATTTGATAAATGATAACAGCTGGTCCGAAATTAGCGAAATCTCTCGGACCCAAAGAGCAATTTTTGAAAGTATGCAGTGGAAAGAATGAGTCACTGAAACAAAAATTCGATGGAAGGTTCAAAAACCGGCTCCGAGTGCAGCTGAGAGAACGGATACATGATTTCTTGTGAGGGCCTCTGCAGATGAGATACGTGATATGATAACGTCACTAGAGCACGAGAAACAACGAAATGGCAACCATCTATTTCGAATGTATGGTTCAGTTCAATGCGTTGCATTTCTAATTTAGAGTCCTAGACAGGATAGCCGTTGTGTTTAGACTTTGGTCCGAGCGAGGGAATCTGGAGATTTCGAATTTCTAAGATTCAAAAAGTGATCAAGAATCGTCTAGGAGCCACCGACAAAAGTGACAGCTAGCCTGGCCTGGCCAACTGTAAAGTTGACACCTCTGTTTTTCAAGGAGACTTCTGAAAGTGAAAAAAACGGGGAAAGTGTTGGATTTCCAAAGTGCCATTCCCTAGGGTCGTCGTAAAAAGTGTCGAGCAGTGATTTCAGTGCTAATAAAACGTTGAGGGGCTAACTCTCTGCCACACGTTCCCCCTTTCCCACAGAGCTCAACGACCAATGAATTATCATTTTGCGGGGGATAGAAAGAGAGAGAAGGTGGCCATCAGTTGTCAAAATACACTGCAGCGAAGATATATCCGTTTTGTTTGGACTATTGGATTCCATCCCGGAACCTATTTCGTGAATGCGACAAGACATTGGAAAACAACATAACACGTTTCAGGATGAATAAAAAACGGAAACGAACATTAGAACATGGTTGGTGGAGCAGGTGTGTGTTGGAATGTCGTAAAAAATAACCTTAGATCTTTGAGAGGTGATTCTGGAGGGGCGCTTAGGGCTTGCCCGCCTCCTGAGCGGGGTTCCTCCCTCTGAAGAGACACGGTGACTCATGGGAACTTCTATTCTAGGACACCATTCTTCGAAACGCTTCGTATTTGTTCCAACGACGTTTGATCATTGGGGCGAAAGCTCAAAAGAAGTGCACTTGAAGAGAAAGGCTTGAAAAAGTGGAGATGAAGTATTGGGACCTACCCCAAAACATATTCATAGCAAATGAGAACAAACGTCCGTTGCCGTTGCCTCGTCGTATTCGCGGAAAATCAAATCTTGTACACAGGTGACACATCACGACTCGAGGTTTTGACCCATGACACCACTGATTTATGAGCAATGCACTGATGAGTTCGGGTCGGTTCGGTGGGTCTTTGTGAAAAAGAAGCGCGAACTTTGGCTCGCGAGATGGGACTGCTTTTGAGAAGAGGAATGCGCTGAGATTAGAAGTGAAACTCGCGACGACAAGGATTAGAGGTGTTAGAGGCGAAACATCATAAGTTACCCGAGGGGAGAATGTTCCAAAAAAGAAAAGAGTCCGAAACGTTTGGTTGGGGTTTGGTTCTGGTTGGACCTACTGAGCTCTCACTCCAACACATACAATTGTGGGGAGAAAACGCGAAAAGTGGCCAAGATTTATGACCACGAACTCAAAGAGCAAACCATATCATTAGAGTACTCAAGTTGGACGATTAATCGTTGGGATTTGAAAATTGCTGGCTTTCTCCTTCTCAACTTCCAAAGTATACGGTAGCCGAGGAGGAAGGAAAAAGGTTCTGTGCAAAACTACGAAGCCAGCAGCAGAAATGAATCAATTGCACTTGTGCACTTTAGCGGCCACGAAATGAGTAACTAATCAAATTGCAACGGAAGAAAAAGAAAATGAAGGGAGGGCAACAATGTCTTCGTCTTCTCACTCGTCACTTCTTCCGGGAAATCGTCCTCCCCGAGTTTGTCTTCTCCTACTACTCATTCGCCTAATGGGATACTTTGAGAGCACCGAAAAGAAAACGGCAGACACGGAAGATACGACCCAATTACCTTTCACGTCAGGGACAGCCCCCTGGCCAGTGTTTGTTAACCAAAACAAGACTCAATCGGAGAAATGGAACGATTTTGGGTACCTCAGCCATTCACGGATATCTCGGTGGATTTGATTGCCCTTTTTTGTGTTTTTTCATCTGCTTCTTTCCCTTTTCTCTTCTCCTCCCGACGCGGACCACTAAACTAACCTTTACACTAGTTGAAGGATGGTTCTGGTTGTACTTGTTGAGCAGTTGCTTCGCCTGAAGTAATGACGTTTTCTTGTTTCACTGGTGCCCTTTCTTTTCTCATGAAGTAGTCGAATGGAAAGTGATCTTTTGACGCGCCCAATGGGTTTTAGAGGGGCACGCTTACCTCCCACAACAGCAAAGTGAAGAAGCATAGCCACACTATCATCCAAAATCCACTTCCCGATGCATTCCTTGCTCTCAAGATTCGCGGGAGCCCGTGGGCTGTCGTGTTCTCCAGAAATCGTTTCACAGCGTCATTGACCTGCAACGCTTGCTTTTTGATTTTGAACTACGTGGTAAAAGTGGATAAAAAACATTGATGTGCAATGGAGCGTAGAAAGAATGTGGGTGGGAAGGCAGGAATAGGTGGTTTTTTGGTGCAAGAAGTGTAAAAAGTGCAATCTATCAATAAAAAGGCTAGGGTCAAAACCTCAAAATTTTAGGTTTGAACTGATAAGCGCAAAGATGGTCGCTGTTATTACTATCGGATTTCATCGAAATAACCCCGCCTTCGATGGTAGCTCTGACGGAGAACTATTATATCTCGAGATTGATAAAAGATATCGAAAAGTTGTCAACAGCGAACTTGTAGTCCTAAATATGATCTACAAGTTTGCTCTTGACAACTTTTTGATATCTTTTATCAATCTGGAGATATTCTCCGGCAGAGCGCTCCTGAGTTGCGGGGCTGTTTCACCGGCATCCGATAGTACCTTCATTTCTCTAGGTGTTGCGAAATCAGAAACTCAAAGAAAAGATAAAACAAGTCACCAACAATATTCACAGTTAACTCACAGTCTTTGGCGATTTGCCTGTTGCAGCAGCCATCGTCTCCTTTGTCTCCGATGGCTCCAACTCGCGGATGTGCTCCTCTTCTTCTGCGCCAGCTCCCGCGACTGAAAACGAAAACGAGAATATACTGTGTTGTTTGTTCCGTTTTCCAATTTATGCGGCAGAAAAACTCTTCTCCAGACAAGCTAAACTACCAGTATAATTGGGTTTTTTCGTCCAAACAATAATGAAATTCAGGGTGAAAAGTGAACCGAGAACACAACTCGCTGGGTAATTGATGAGCAAAACAGAGAAAACAAGCGAGTGGACAGCCGACTGGAAACACCCGTTGAGGTTGGGTGTCGAGTGCCGAAAAAAGGTTAATGAAGTTGCTCCCCAGTGAGCAGTTGGTGCCCTGCTATTCTATTCTATTCGACTCTCCCTCCACTTCACCGCCGCCTTCCCCTTTTTCCGTTTTTGGCGCCAACAATGGAAATTGCGAACATTTGCCTAAACGCTAGGTGCCAGATGAAACTACACAACGTTTCTAGTACATACCAGGTCGGGAGAAGAGCATTCACACCAATGCCCGAGAATTATTTAGGGTGGAGAAATGGTGTTCGGAAGGAAGGGCAATGGAAGGAAGGAATTCAAGTGGATGGGATGGGGTGGAATGGGAGTGTACGAATTTTAAATTTTTCAGGTTTTTTTTCGGTTTAAAAGGGATAGGGGAAAAGGGGAAAAGTACTTACGTATTGGTGGCTCACTGTTCCTTGGCGTGCGAGTATTCATCTCTGAGCAGGTGAACGGACGTCCAATTAGCTGGAGGTGCGAAGCAAACAACAATAAGTCAAATGACAGGTTCCACAAAACGTCTTATATCCTGTTATCGCGACTAATAAGCTTAGTTTGGAGGGCTCCCAGAGGCTCTCTAGAAGAGGGATCGGACAAAAATACACGCTTCGAGCTATGATTTATGGTTTAATTCATGTCTTCCTTCTTGGTTTTCGAGAAAAATCGCCGTTTTCGGATGTTTCCTTCCTTCGAATTCACACCCGCACCTCATGATTAATGTGACACTGGTTCCCATGCAAAGGTGAAAATCGAGTGACGATTGTCTTCGGACACGCGCTAAAATAATAAATCGACGGGACACCGTTGAACAATGTGGGAATCTGAGAGTGAGAAAAAAGGGGAGTGTTAGTTAACACTGATCGTTCAAGCAAAATAAAGATAGAGATTTTCAGGAACTTTGGATCCAGCTTAACCATGATTGTAATCACTTACCTGCTACCTGTAGAACCTATATCACCTTGCGGAAAACCAGAAAACGAACAAAATCCCCCTTTTTCCTTATTCGAAACATTCCCCTATTTTCCCTGTCTCTTCCCCCTTAACCCATTACCAAACTGGAACAAAACAGTAAGCAATCATGTAGGTGGCGGCGTCTTTGAGGTGGTCGCGTGCCTCCGTTATGATAATTAATGGAACATGTTGCCGGCGATCTTATTCTCCCCATTTTCACTCGTTCACCCGATGCCCGGAAATCCGATTGACAAGTTGCTTTCCTTTGTACTTTCCTCCCAGTTTGAACGGGGTAACGTCCCCCCTGAATCCTTCCTGTGCTTGCAAACAAAGTAGCTGTCCCGTTTTTTACGTAACAATGGTGCTGCTCAATTGGACGGCAAACATGGAAGACATCACAGAGTAAACTTGTTCGTGTGCACCTTTGTGATGCAATCACAAGTCATTCTTAGGTCATAATTACCATCTTCGCAACTTGAAGAGGGTGTTCGGTGAGTTGGAAGAGAGCGAGAAGACGAGAAAGAAAGTATTGAAGTATTTCTTTATTTGTTCAGATCAAGTGAGAAAAAGTAACAACAAATGGAGGCAATAGGAGAAAAATGATAAAGTTCTGGAAAAAAACACGCAAATGGAAGTGGGGGGATGAGACGAAGGCCATGGAACGAATATGTGTGCAGTTGAAACCCTCTGTATAATCAATCACAAAAGTTTGTAGGTTCCTCACAAAAATATTTCAATCCCGCAATAAAGAGAAGAATTTTGAGCCGAGGGGGAGAAGGAGCAGCAATTAGAAAGGCAGGGCGTGATTGAAGGTGTCTGCGGGCACCTTCAACAAAAGGACCCATTGAGAAAGAGCACATAATAGGCGGATGTTGAAGGCAAGGGAAGGGGGGAGGGGAGTGGGAGAAATGAACAAAATGCGCCTGTGTACCCGGAAGAGCAGATACAATTGAGGAGAAAAGAGAGGGGGATTTTGAAAAGGACTGTTGAGATGTGGGAAAGTTCAGACAAAATGAAGAAAGAAAGAATCAATCACGGGAGAATCGTGGGGAAGGATGATGAAATCAGAGTCAGTCCTAGCAACACATTGCACGACACAATCATGGGATGGGATGGAGGAGGTAAAGCTGTGTGAAGAAGTCCCTAGAAGGAGTGAGGTTAGTGGAGGAATGGTGGATAGTGGGGAGACGGGAAGCTGGTCGGGATGCCCATATGTGGCGGGAAGAACGTGCCCGGGAGTGCTGCCATCACCGGCACCTGTTTCATGTTTTCCGGAGAGAACGAGGCGCTCTCATCCGTCGGCGGGGTGCCGATCGACGCGTTTCCAGAATCACTGCTCTCATCGTGGTCCGGAGTTTGCAGCCGCTTCAGTTGGTTCTCAGTTTCATGGTTCTGAAATACATTTGAATTTCGCGTACAGTACTGTATCATTGTCCGCCGGCCCCCTCTCTCTCTCCGACAAATGTCTCATTCAAAACCCATAAATGCAAATGAAATTCACGCTCGCTTCACTAAGAAGTGCTTTGATTGGCTTTGCTTTGGGAGAGCGGACGCCTGAGAAACTCGTTTTCCCAACGAGAAGACGGTTACTCATCTGAAGACTCAAAAACCATCTTCTGAAGGGATTATCCTCAAGTTCTCTTCTAGAAAATCACTCGTAATGATAAACGATACAATCTAAAGATTGGTCTCCTCCAACAGTATTCTCACCCGTTCGTGTCAGATAACAATCATTTCCCTCACGCAAAACGCTATCTGACCCCTTTCCCTCCTAATCCGCTCAAGAAGACAATCGGACACCTCTCTAGACACGCTTCTTACCTTCAGGTGCTTGCGCAACGAACTCGGATGAGTGTACTGCTTCCCACAACCTGGAGCCTGTAAAGATTTTGAAATAGATATGAGAGCGTTGTTGGTGTTGGCTTACACTGCAGCAGTATGGCTTGTGATCCGAATGGACGTGCATGTGCTTCTTGCGATCCGAGGAGTTGGCAAAGTATTTGGGGCACTGGGAGCACTTGAACGGTTTCTCACCTGTTGAAAGTGTCAATTAAGAGTGGACGTGTGTACATCTGGCCCGGAGAATCATGGGGAGAAGATTCCCGTCTGGGAAAATATCACAATAGGTGTTACCCCACTTGAAAGTTCATGCACTGCCAACAGCCGTGTTAGCAGTTAGGTATCAATCAAGGCAGCTGAGATATAATGGTTAATGGCTAATGGCGTAATGTATTGGTATTCAGCTCCGATTTCGATTTCTTATTCAAATTTATGCTTGATTTTGACGGGTTACGAAAATCAATGTGGGACACCTCTCATTGAATCGAGAAGATGAAAAATGAGTGTCAGCTGCTTGGAAAGCATGGCGAATTAGAAATGCAAATATTGTCAGCTGTACTGTATCATTACGTCATCACGAAGCTGCGGACTCTACAAGTGGCGGTGTCCATCAAAAGGGGACGAAATGCGGAAGCCAAATCTCTTGGCAAAACATTATGTAACTCAGAGCATCCCTTCGGCTTGCCTTCAAAAAGAGGAACACCTAATTAGGCGAGTCAGAAGTCAAACAATACCCCCCTTCTCCTAACACAGATTGCGAGAAACAACAAAATCAGAATCTTCTGTCTTGTCCCGTCAAAGATTACGGTATTGGCGTGTGTGTGTCTGTGCTGCATAATAAACAGCCGAGAATGCGACAAAAGAAGGGAAAGGAGGGATCGTTTCGAGATTTGCCTCACAATAGGAGTTACTGACATCGTAAATCCTTGATTCCATGAAAGTTGCGGAGAGAATCACCTCTTCTATTCTTTTATCCTCCCCCCGATTTCGGAATTTATGATGGACACGAGGCTTGTGTGTTGGTTTTGGTTATGAAAAGGGGGGCACCTCTTGCCTGCTGCCACCACACACGTTATTATTGCCTTTCAAGGGGGCTTCTCTCAACACGAAAATTTCCTCACCTGCTCCCCCTACCACTTGACACAAGAACCTACATGTATCATCGACTAATCCCCCTCTTATTAAACCATTACGCGTTCCCTTCGAAAACATACCTGAGTGGATGCGCTTGTGGATTTTGAGATTCTCAGACCGCGCGAACTCCTTCCCGCAGACGTCGCAAGTGAACGGCCGCTCTCCCGTGTGCACTCGCATGTGGTTCACCAGTTTGTACTTTGCCTGAATTGAATGAAACTCGTGTGGAAGCCGAGGGTATTGTCTGGATTACGCAAAGGTGCAAATGAGCATAATTGCAGTGCTGGTTGACTAGTTTCTAATACTATATAGTGGCGAAAAAGAGACAATTACGCATGGTTACGTAACAGGTCAAATTAGATCGTATTTCTATTGTGCTTCCTTCCCAAAAACGTTTCGTACCTTAAACTGCTTGAGCTCCCGATCGCAGTCCTTCCACAGACACATGAAGTGCGTATCATGTGTGATATGGCACGTGTTCAAATGGACTGATAGTGCGTTGGAATTTTCAAAGTACTGCATACAAGGGTGTCCGTTTACTACCCATTCGCACCGTTTCGGTTTCTCCTCATTGTTGTAGTTGTTGAGTACACTGAAATCAAGAAGATGAATTTGAAAATGACCTTGATGAGGAGAAAAATGAAGATTAAGATGATCGGCTGTGGAATGTCAATGTTGATTTTGATACTGGTTTTGGTTTTGGTCTCGGTGCCGAAACCAATCATACTGTAGAAGATAACTCACCCTTGATACATGAAGTGGTCTGTGGCCGCCGGAAATGTGTTAACTGGTGGCATCCCAATGTAGAAAGCGTTGGAGTAGAGATTGTCTGGAACAGCGGTGAGTTGTTGGGTGACTTGATAAGAGCTGATGAGCCCACCATAGCATGGAGTTGGTGGTGGAGCTTGCCAGTCGAGTGTGTGCTCTCTGATTGAGCCTTGTGCATAGTAATCGCTGTGGAGCATGGCTCTGAAAAAGTTATATTGGAGAGGAGCCCGAAGAGAACGATACAATGCGGAGAGGAGGATGAAAATGAAACTGTGCATGGCTATCAGCTCATAGACAGTAGGGGGTGGGTGGTTTGAGTCAGCAGCTAATGTTGCACCGTGTGTGTCTGTGTCGTCGTGGCGACCACGCCTACTCGTAGGATTGGTGAGAATCGAGGCGAGGTAGGCGGAGCGAATCACGGTGTGTGAATGGGAGGCTGAATTGCTAGGGACGCAACACAAATATTGGCAACCAGAGAGAAAGGGGGAGAATGATTTTTTGTGACTGAAGAGTTGGACAGATGCAAATGGGATGCGGGAAGATAGAGGATACTGAGAGGATGAAAGCAAGCTGGACGTTTTCAACAACAGAGCGTTCGAAGGACTGGGTCTACTATGAAGCTGAAACTCCTAGAGCACAGGAAACAGCAGATATCTAATGACACAACTGCCGCAGACCGAAATCATTACGATTGTGGATGCGTTATGATTGGGGGGAAGGTGTCAATAAGTGGTTCTCGGGAGACACATAAATCATCGCCCTTCCATCCTTCCGCCGACACCACGGGTTGGTGCTCGTCGCACTCTAGTATTATCAGTTATCTGATTACGATGGTGATGAAAAATACTGACAAGGGAAGAGTTTTTACACAAAGTTCTGGAATTTTCTATAAATTTGCAAGGGAACACTTTTTGATACTGGGAATCGATTCCACATAATGGCTGACTGCGCAAACTTTCAGTTTTCCAGATATTTTGTCTCAAAGTGCCCAAAATTGCGTTTTTCTCGAAATCGGGCGTTTTTGAGCACTTTGGGACAAAATATCTGGAAAACTGGAAGTTTGCGCAGGTAGCCACTACGTGGAATCGATTCCCAGTATCAAAACGTGTTCCCTTGGCAATTTATAGGAAATTCCAGAACTTTGTCTAAAAACACTTCTCTTGTGAGGGAAACGAGGAGAAAGGGTCTAGAAGAAGCAGTAGCAAGCTGCTCGTTCTCCATAAAAAGGGAAGGTGCCGCTTCTAGAAACCATGATCCTGAGAGATTGTTTGGAACGACCAGAGAGAAAAGTACCGGGTCTTCTGGAATTCCACGTGGCAAACTTCTCGAAAGAACCTGAGAATTCTTTGGTTTGAAACTTGAAATAAGGAGAACCGGGACAATGAAACCAGCGGAATATGCATCAAAATGTCGGCAAAAGTTTTGAGGCCAGTCGTCGAATTAATCATGACACTGTTTTCGTGTTGCGGTTAAGGAGTAATATTCGAAAAACAAAACAACCTCCTTCTATCGTCTTTCTCCTCATTTCAAAAATCTGGTTTCTGGTTTCGCAGCCGTCGCAACGCATCAGACTACCGTATACTCGAAAACCTCTGCAAGTGCGCGAAAAGCGTGTTGGCACGGTGACAAATGATAAAGTCATCTCTCAACATTTATACAGTGCGGTGTGAGAATGAGTGATGGGCTGGGGGCGAGGGGGAAGTTCATCGCCCGTCAAGGTGTGAATTTGATGGATTATTGTAGTGATGACAGCGCGGCACGCGACACCGATCCTCTTCAGACCTTGAGGCAAGAGATTCGAGAAGACGAAACCCTCCGTTACGCAATTCTCGTCTTAATGATACTCTAATGCGTCGTTTTGCAGTGTTGCGTTTGTAAATACGCAATAGTTCGAAGCGGGTCGAAAACCGAGTGGATTTTCTTTTTTGCCAAACGGCTTTGGCTGCGCAAACGAGGGGTATGCAGAGAATAACTGTCAGTGAGGGATTCGATTCTGGCTCCCCAGTTTGACGGGAAGATGCCATGTTTCCCTCGAAACAGCTGTTTTTGAAATGACAGCATTTAACCCTCTAATAAGTGAGTTCACGGCAGTGCAGTGCGGTTCACAATAGCCCCCATTGACAGCTGCGCAGATGCAGATGCTGAACACGTCCAAGATAAGGAAGATTTCAGAATATGGCTGGAAACATAGACCATGTGGCTCTTAGATTCTCATGACAGGTGTTCGTCACCAATTTACGGACAAATAGCCCCTTCTCACTTATTCACCGTTGTTTCTCTGAAAGTTCATGACAGGGTGAACACAAGTGCGACCAGATTTCAGCGAGCATCTGCGTGTTAATATACACACTTGACGTGTTAATTGAAGAAACATTAGTGTTTCCTTGTTACCTGAGGATCCAATACCGTTTAGGACGCGAGGAAGGGAATTTTTAGTAAGATGTCGCTTGGGACAGATTGATGCGATAACTAAATCATTTCTATCAAGAAACAACAATGAGAGACAAGATTTCCGGTGGATAAGGAGGTGCTAAGCAGTCAATGTGACAAGGGTGAGAGGAACAACAGATAGGGGACATGGGACATTCTTCCTGTACGCCAATGGATTACAGGGAATAGGAAAAAGTGAACTTTTCTCCGAATATCATATCCATCATTGAAGAAATCGTATCAAAAGTGTGAAATCGCACCACATTTCGCAGTTCGGATGTGACAATTGACACCTACCTGCGCGAGTATGTCTCAGAGAATAGTCCACTTAACGCCTGCCGTTCCATTTTATCATTTAACATCATGTGTGTGAACCATTGATATTGAATTCAAAATATTTTGAAGATATTGAGACAAAACTTGATTTATTTAGTCTGTGAGTCCCAAATAGTGATTTTTCTCGTTTCTACAATTCTCCATTCTCACGCACATATGTTTTTAATGGGTTTGGTTCTAAACACGATTTTCTAGATATCGAGGTGATTCTCTACCATTGACACCGAACACGTGGCATAACGTTCCACACCATCTGGATCCAATCACCTGTGGCTAGTGAACGTCCATTACCACTAAAGAGAAAAAAAAGTGGGGTGAACTGAAACTGTTCACGGATAATTCGAATGAAATCTAATCAGTGACCTTGTCGAAAACAACACGCGAATAACGTTGTCATCCGACTCGAATTCTTAGAAAAAATAATCGCAACTCTGCAGAAAAACACGTACCTCAAAACAAAATCAGCATCAATCACAGGAGTCAATTGAAATGTCAGAAGTGAGTATGATGTGTTTCTGAAAACTTGGAACGTTCTGCTTGCGCGCAACAGGGAACAGTCAATGTACTTTGCAAATCCGAGGGGTGCAATGTTATCGTGAATTGATAAGATATTGGATTTCGTGGAAAACACGTCTACAGTGGGATCCCTAACAAGGGAAGTGTTTTTACACAAAGTTCTGGAATTTTCTATAAATTTGCAAGGGTACACTTTTTGATACTGGGAATCGATTCCACATAATGTTTAACTGCGCAAACTTTCAGTTTTTCAGATATTTTGTCTCAACGTGCCCAAAATTGCGTTTTTTCGCGAAATCGGGCGTTTTTGAGCACTTTGGGACAAAATATCTGGAAAACTGGAAGTTTCCGCAGGTAGCCACTACGTGGAATCGATTCCCAGTATCAAAACGTGTTCCCTTGGCAATTTATAGGAAATTCCAGAAGTTTGTCTAAAAACACTTCCCTTGTAAGTATTGCGCCGAATGAGTGTCCACGTTCGGAAGGTTTTTGTGCCAACTCATATGTATTCCGGAGTTCGGATCCCTTTTAGGAAAAAAACTCACTGATATAGTCATCAGCATACGTCCACGGAGGATCCAGGCAATATATTAGAGAATGGCCCGTGTGCGTTTTCAGTGCATTCCGCGGTTTTTTTTTGAAGACGCTAGGAATAAGAAACAATTGCAAAACTGTTGAGTGGATTTTTATTGTGATTATGTTCACATGTTTCAATCGTCAAGATGACAAAAATCATTGAACTGGGTCATTTTTCATAAACTTCTTGGGATGACTTGTGTGCAACATAATATGTCGGTTTGAAAGTGTCCATGCTTCTAACTTCAAGGAAAGGCCCTGACGAGTTCTGGCCCAACTTTCGACCACCAATAATTGACTATGCTTTGGTTTATCCTTGTGAAGTATAATAGACAGTTTTTACGAACGACAGTTTCAAATTTTTATCCCCGCTTATCTGGAGATACGAATGCTCAAATTCTCATGTACTTTGGTTTCATCTTATGCCTGAACCCGTATTTTTTTGAAAAACAACTAGGATCCCGAAAAAGTCATCAGTGTCGTGAAATCTGCAGTGAAAAAAAAATGTATGGGCTATCCTGTAATTTCGGTGTAGTGTGTTTGGTACACAGTCTTGGGACTTGAGAGACGGACAACTACTTTGCAGTGAAGATTCTGAAATCAACTAACGAGAATAGACTCAAACGCATTAATCATTGTTCTCTTTGTTATCGTATCTCTTGTTGTCCTGTGCCCGCGTACATTCATTTAGATGTCCATTCCCACACAAGGGATGACCTGCAGTATTTGCACTGATAACCATTATCAGGAACTGTTTCATGTTCACCGTGACACAGGACGGCACAGAGACACAGTGCATAAATAATCAGGAACCGCCCTCATAGATGCCATTCTCGCCCCGATCATAACACCCATTCCAATCACATTAGGTCGGTCGTTAGTGCAATATTATCAGTGTTTCAGGAGGAACAATGAAGATCCGCAGTCTCATCTCCCGCGCTGTTTCTCGCATTCTCAACCGCTTGCCACGGAGAGTTCGACTCGCGAAGAAGAATCGTTCGTACGCCCCACTAATTGAAAGGTAAAATAGGAAAAAATGGAAAACAAAAACCTTAGAACAGTAGCAGAAGCAGAATTTGTTATTAATCTTGATGGAATTGGAGAAAAGTCGATTTACATTTCAAACGTAGCTAAACCTATATGTACTTTGTCAAGTTGTCAGCGAGAAATAAGACTGCTTCCTCACGTCCGTTTATGGCCGTTTTAGTAGCTTCTTCAAAAAAACCGCTATAACATAACCGTAATTACCATGGACAGTGAAAATAGAACGAGAATCTCCATGAACCTTTTGTGTCTGAGATGTTTTGTACAACAAGCTTTGACATCCCAAAAATTTCATCAAGGAGTAACGATTCCTGTCGAAATACAGTGGAAATTTGCTAATTCACTAATTAACTGTTCCCAGTTCAATTTCTCTATCTTTTACAGCAATTACGAGAATCCATGCTACGAGACCACCAGCCTGCTCATCAATTTTGATGATTGAACGAGACATTATGTAATCGCTAAACCATTGTTAAATCCACTTTATTTTTTGATTTTCGTTTTTTTTGTTACAAAATGTCTGTTATTTTGTTTCCTATGTTTCGTTCGTTTGTTCTGCTGATACAGCCATCTGGAGCTCAACCACCAGATGTTTTTCAAGCCAGATGTGCCAGGTAGACCCTAGATGTGCCAGGTAGACGCCTGTGGGGAAGGGTCATACTCAAACAATTGGTTCCTCCGAGAAAACGCGCCCGATTAGAGTCATAACAGACCAATCGACGATTTCGACGCATCTGGTTTTTTTCCGGTCTTAAAGAAGTATTCGGTTAAGAATTGTAGGAAGTTTTAGGGGAAAACGAGAACTGATGGATTTGAGTGCGTGAAATTGAGAAATCATTGAATTCTGGCCAGTGGTTCGGTCTCAGACATGTTTTCTATGTGTTAACCAGGTGTTTCTACCAATTCCTTCAGTTGAATCCAAATCCGTCATTATCAAACCTAGGAAATCGACGCCGCTCTATTTTTCTTCCGCTTTTGCCACAAAGTTTCAGCAAAATTGTTCAGCTATCTGATATTCAAAAGATTCCAGAAATTACAGGTGGATATAGTCGTTTTCGGCTTTTTGCAGCTGTTCAGAACACCCTTTTGATATTTATTATCTTCAAAGAAATAGTTAAAACCTCACGGTAAAAGGTATTTGCGCAATGTGTTGTGACTGCAAACAACTCGCTCAATCTGTACCAAAGGTGGTGTTCTGATAACAATCCGTTCATCTTATCATTCTTCAAGTGATGCAAAAAAGATTTCGACCACGGCAGGATTCGAACCTACAATCTTCTGCTCCGTAGGCAGACGCGTTATCCATTGCGCCACGCGGCCAGATGCAAGTGGCAGCAGTGCATCTTATACACTTCACGCCACATCTCTCCATTCTCCAGTTGATGCGCGCTGTCGCGGAGGCGCTGGGTGAGCGTGTGCGTGAGCGGCACACTAGTTTGCAATTCTGCGGCGCGGTTTTTCTACGATTTTCTAAAATTACATAAAACACTTTTTAGGCCGATTTTTGAGCTTTTCGAGTGAAAATTGGCAAGAAATGAAAGGGAAAAAATTAGGGAAAAATGTGGAAAATTTTTCTTTCGGTTATCCTTATGAAACGGGCCTCTTTTGAAATATTACAATTTTGTTGACTTTTTAGAGTTTTTTTTTCAATTTCTCCCTGTATAATGAAAATTGCGTGACAACGAAACTCTTCAAAACTAACATCATTTAATTTTTGGTTTTTATTATAGTTTCTTACATTTTTTTTGGCAGAAATTACCCTAAAAATCCATTGAATTTCTATCACGATCATGACAAAAAAACGCTCAGTCACGAACGTTAGTTCCATATTTTCAGTAATAAAAAGAGATCTGAAAAAAATATGAATGAAATTCGGGCTCATCACCGCTCATCACCGCAAATTTGTGCATCACAGAAGCTGAAAACAAAGTAAGGGATGGAATTTTTTTCGGGTCCAACTTCATTTCTTTGTAACGGAGAGAAAATACGGGAAATTAGGGGAAAAAACGAGGAAAATGAAAAATACTATTTGGAATGGATTGGAATATTATGTCAGATCGGTAAGAAAAGCTTTGATGGAGGGTTGCTATTATGTACAATACTTCATCATCAGAATCTGTTCGAGTCTCTTGAACTTCGCCGGATCCGAGCGGTGTCTGTTGATGGAGTTGATCTCATCAATCATCTGGGGGGTGGGCTCATTCAGGATCTTCTCGTAGGTCTTCGAAAGCACCGGATCGTCACTGACAAGTTGATCGAGTCGTTTTTCAATATATTTCTTCGCAAGACTAGGAGCGACTGGAATTACATATGTTTAGTGGTATTTTTGAAATGTCCCTTTTTCTCCCATAGAAAACTCACTTGAAGATTTTGAGTTCGGGGTTCTTCGATATTCCTGAAGGGCTTGAGCAAACTCGTCGCCGACCAAATTGTAGGGGATTCCCGGTGGAGGACCGACGGCCCCCGGGCGAAGCGCCTGCACAGTCAAGTCTTTGTGAGGAATTCTGAAACAGCGAGTGATGTTTTGATCGGAATGCGAGCAAAACCCACCTCTGATATGTGTTCCTATAGTTCTCCGCATAGTTCATGAAGCTGGCGGCATACTTAACCTCCGATTCCTCGAAGATCGGCACGGCTTTGATGGTCTCATGTTCAATCTTGACCTTCTTCTTCTTGCCGACAATCGTCTCGACTTTGGTCCTTTCGACCCTATTAGCGTATGCCTTCGGGTCGATCATCAGTGCCGGTTGCTTGTTCATGAGCGTGGTGTTCGTTCCTCGCAGAGGTTCCGGAATCTCCCCCGATACAAGTCCCAGTTCGGGGAAGTAGTTCCCAATCGGAATAGTGGCGAGGAACTGAAGCAAGTAAGCGAAATACGAGGTACACTCTTCCTCAGTCCGGAACTGACCCTTAAAAAAACCATTTCATCAAGGAAAAAACATTTGAAAACAATATAACTCACAGTGACGTATGGCGCTAAAAATGCAGCTTCCTCGAACTTTCTCAAAGATCTCGCGCCCTCCATTTTCTTGAATATTCCGTAGAGGGTCTTGACGTCGGTGACATCCTCCATGCTCAAGAGCTTCCAGCAGTTCGCCATCTACAAAAAAATTAGATCTCATATGGAAAAGCCGCTTTCCGAAACTCACGTGTTCATGTTCCGCGGCGCGCATGTTTGCAAAAGCGAGGATGCTCTTGCGAATTAGAAGAGCTTGTGCGGATTCTTTGAAAAAGCGTTCGTCATCGTTTCCAGGCACTTCGTCGACATTGTCGTCCTCCTCAGAAGCGAGATGATCGTTTCTTTGCTCGCCATTCACATCGTCGACCGGCGGCTCCTCAACCGGCGCCGCAACGTTCATCATTCCGAGGAGCTCCTCAAGGCTCATCTTCTCCTCGACGGGTGGCTGCTCCGGCAGTGACACTTGCTGGCCGGGTTTCTCGATCGGCTTCTCGATGAGCTTCTCGGGGCTCTTTTTCTGCGAGCCGTCGTCTTCTGGGACGTTGAGTGGCTTCTCAGCTGAAGGATCCGGCGCCTTCAGGTCGGTGCAAGGAGTCTCGTCCACTTGCGACGGCACCTCATCCTCGACGAGTGGCTGCTCCGACAGTGACACTTGCTGCCCGTGATTCTCGACCTGCTCTTCAACATCCAACTTCTTCATGAGCTCCTCAGGGCTGTTCTTCTGCAAGGCGACGGCTTCGTTTTCGACGGGTGGCTTCTCCAGCAGTGACTCTTGGTGCCCGGGTTTCTCGACCGGCTCCTCGATTTCCATGTTCTTGATGAGCTCTTCAGGGTTCTCCTTCTGCGAGCCGCCGATCTCCTGAACGATGAGTGGCTTCTTATCTGATGCATCCGGTGCCTTCAGGTCGGTGCCCGGAGTCTCGTCCACTTGCGACGGCACCTCCTCTTTGAGATGCGGCTTCTCCAGCAGAGACTCTTGCTGCCCGGGTTTCTCGACCGGCTCCTCGATTTCCAACTTCTCGATAAGCTCTTCGGGGCTCTCCTTCTGCGAGCCGCCGACCTCCTGCACGATGAGTGGCTTCTCATCTGATGCAACCGGTGCCTTCAGTTCGATGACCGGAGTCTCGTCCACTTGCGAAGGCACCTCTTCTTCGAGGTGCGGCTTCTCCAGCAGAGACTCTTGCTGCCCGGGTTTCTCGACCGGCTCCTCGATTTCCGTCTTCTCGCTGAGCTTCTCAAGGCTGTTCTCCTGCAACGCACCGGCTGCGTCTTTGACGGGCGGCTGCTCCGACGGTGACTCTTGCTGCCCGGGTTTCTCGACCGGCTTCTTGATGAGCTCTTCGGGGCTCTCCTTCTGCAAGCCGCCGACTATCTGCACGACGAGTGGCTTCTCATCTGATGCATCCGGTGCCTTCAGTTCGATGCCCCGAGTCTCGTCCACTTGCGAAGGCACCTCTTCTTCGAGGTGCGGCTTCTCCAGCAGAGACTCTTGCTGCCCGGGTTTCTCGACCGGCTCCTCGATTTCCAACTTCTTGCTGAGCTCTTCGGGGCTCTCCTTCTGCGAACCGCCGACCTGCTGCACGGTGAGTGGCTTCTCATCTGATGCATCTGGTGCCTTCAGTTTGCTCTCCAGAGTCTCGTCCACTTGCGACGGCACCTCCTCTTTGAGATGCGGCTTCTCCAGCAGAGACTCTTGCTGCCCGGGTTTCTCGACCGGCTCCTCGATTTCCAACTTCTCGATAAGCTCTTCGGGGCTCTCCTTCTGCGAGCCGCCGACCTCCTGCACGATGAGTGGCTTCTCATCTGATGCATCCGGTGCATCTTTCAGCTGACTGGTGTCCACAGGAGACGGCACCACTGAAGTCGGCACTCCCGGAGTTGCAACCGCTTCCGACGGCGATTCGGTCGGCTGACTTGGCGCAGCTTCTTTGGCAGCTTTGGCCTGCTTCTTTTTCTTGTTTGACTTTGTCATTTTCCTCTCCGATAGCTTTTTGATACACCAAGTTTTTTTCTGGAAAATGTGAGAAATGAGGAAAATTCGGGTGAACTGCCGAAGTGAGACGCGATTAACCACAAAAAGTAGAGAGGAAACGGGTGAATTAGTCGGAAAATTATAGAGGAGCAATGCCGTAGTTACTCGTTTCAAAAAACTAGAAAATTTTAGGAGAAACTGGTTTGAAAATCTGCGACAATTTAGGAAACTAGTTTCGAAAACAAAGGAGGTGCGGTAGAGCGCACTTGAAATATCGGAAGCGAGAGAGACGGGAAAAGAGTAGAGAACGCAGAGAAAGGGGCCCCGATGAGCCGCCGAAGGAGGTGGCAGCGTGCATTATCGATCTTGGAGTGGCGGGCAGAAAGACTGCGTTGTGCACAATTCTGGGGCGTTGGAATCAGACTGATAGAGAGGAAAAGGGACGGGAGAGTGGTCGAGGAAGTGCTCAACGCATTCAAATGCGGATCGCAATCCGTTTTTAGACGGGAAAACGTGGATTTTCGAGAGCACTCTAAAAAGCAGCGACTTGACACGCATTATGGCAAATGTAAAGCGACGTATAGGTTTCGCAAGAAATATGCTTGAGCATTTCTAATAAGATTTAGCTGAGATATTAACGGAAAGACGGAGGATAGCACGCGCGCGTTCTGCATAATACATGTATGCTATGAAGTGCATTACGCGTCAAGAAGGCTGCGAATTGAGCCGCAGGAGAGAGGAGGAGGAGGACGGAGACGGAGCGATTAGCCGGTGTTGGGCAAGGCTCAATGAGGACATGTGTGAGGGAAAACGAAACGCTCCAGCTGGCCTCTCGGCTTGTCTGACAATCTGGATAATTGTTCATATTCGTAGGAAGATATAATTTTTCGGAAAAGACTGGATGGATAACATGAGGTTTCATTTTTCCATGGGTTCAAAATAGCTTCTAAAAATGATATCCGAGTTGATAAACGTTAACGCTATGTTTGCAGTGTTCCAAATAACCAAGACACTATCCGAGAGATGATCCGATTTGTTGAATAGCTGCGGTGCGAATTTTTTTTTGAACGATTTGAGCTTCGTGGTATAATGAACTCTTTTCATTATTTTTCATTGAGACGGAGAATTTCTCGATAAACAACGATAAAATGATGCAAAAGAATGGAAAAAAGCCCAATTGATAGTGAGATAATGATGTGGAAAAGCGAGTCATTTGAAGAAAAGTAAGGACCAGATATTTGAATCACTGAAAAAGACTTAGCCAATTAATTATTGTCAAGTAGAGGTTTTCGCACTAGGTAGAGCACTAGAAGTCGGGGAGAGGGGAGATGTCACGGGCCGATTCATAACCGATTTTGATGTTGAAGATTTGAACGACGAGTGGATAGCAATGATTCTCTTAGTCCAGCCAAATCACATCGCCGATAATCCGTCGCTTCGCAAACTCTTTCTCACAAATTTCGTCCCGCATGTCCAGGAGGTACTTGATGAGCAGGTCTTGCTTCTGTAAATCGGAAAATTGGCTATTTTTCATCAGGTGATGATAAACTTACGCTCTCAATAATGGTATGCACTCTCTCAGCCAAACTCTTTCGGAATCGATGCATGTTTTTTGAGTCCGCTCTCCAGGTGTGTTCGCAGATGCTATCAAAAACTTCCATCTGGAAAATTGACTCTTTAGACACTTGTCGAAGGAAAATTGCACTAACCGCTTCGTCAACGTAAAGTATTTTTTGAAGGAGTTCGAGCATGATGTTGATGATCATGAGGGGCTTGTCAAAGGTGTATCTTTGAACGATGTCGATTTCGCGAAAGTGGATTCTGATTTGTTCTAAATTCGCCACCGATGCCGGCTCGAATACTTCAGCACATCGCACCAGAAAGAACCAGATCATCGGTTCGACGTGTTGCCTGAAAGTCCATTGCGTTAAATTGATAAGTATTGAAGTAAGCTTTTCCTCACCTGTATCTCGTCAAGCCTCCTGTGCCGTAGAAGAATACGTGGCATATTTTGTCTCTGGGCGCTGGGGATGGGTCATTGGGGCCATGGAGTGCATTCTTTGGGGCAGTGATCAAGGTCAAGTACGAATCGATTTCCAGCTCGAATGAAGGGAAGAAGAGCAATTCCTTTTGGAAGATGTTTTCCATTTTCTTTCCTCTGATCATCTGATCAACCCTTAGAGAGACGTTATGCTGATCGCAGTTCTGGTTCATGGAAACTGTTGTCATATCGAAGATGTATGTTTTCGGTACCCTGAAACACGTTTCTTTCACTCGGAGGCTGAGGTACGGCAACTCACATTGAATATAACTGCATTTCGGCCGCTCTACCAATTGCGAAGCGGATGGCCGCGAACCCCATCCATGTTCCGTCGATGAATTCTTTCACGTCACTATACAGCGGTCTCGTCAAGAATCGATAGTCTTTCATGGCAACTGGAAAACTTCTTATTAAACATTCGAGCAGTAAGGGGGGTTGGAACTCACGCGTGCCGGTGCATTGGAACAACAGATTTGGTGAATCGAAGTAGAACATGTGGAAGGGAAGGAGATCGACGGCGTGGAAGGTGAGCGGAGACTGGAAAGTCGCACAGACTATTAATGAGTGAGTTTTTTTTTTTGAGACTATACCTTATCTCTATAAGTGTCCATAAATATGCGACGGCGAAGGGTGGCATGTTGAAGCAGATTCCAAATCCGGTGATCCATCGCCAATGAATCCTTTCGGCAGCGTGGCCTCATTCCGGCAGGTCCCATGAAGTAAGCGTCATCTTTGCCACCTGATAGCTTCCGCTTCTGTTCTCGTTCTGGTGGGAACATGCTCTCTGAAAGTTATTAATTAGGGAATGCGTTGAAGGAAACGTGGTAGCAAAGGAGAAGAAGGAATAGAGAGAAACAGAGGGAGGATAAGCCAGAAATGTTACCCATTGAAAATATGAAAAATATGAATTTGAGAATAGAAGCCATCACGTTTCTAAATCGTTTTGACAAAGAGAAAAACAACAATCTAACGTCATCCCGTGATTTGCATGCTTCAGGTCTTTGTCAGAAAGAGAAATTTGTTGGTGCAGTACAAGCTTCCTGTCGCTTTGGTTGGGGACAAAAAGCTATAGATTGTCTGAAACTGAGATAATACACGGTTAAAGAGAGGACAATCGATATTCCTAGATTGTCTCGAACCCTATCTTGATTTCTACGAGTGTCCAACCAGCGATAGGGGTCCATGAACACAATGGTCCGTGCAGGTGTTGGAGAGTAGGACGGATCAAACGACAATAGTCACTTTGACCTCACCATTGATTTTACATCCCCTCCAATCAAAAAAGAGTTATGTGGACAGCAACGAAAGATGGAGAGAGAGGGAGGGGTGGTTGCCTTGAGACGGGTCTCTGCGTATTTACAGAACAACACACTATCTCGTCATGTGCACACTGCCTACGTGGATTCGAAAAAAATCAATGGTATCGTGGCGAAAGAGTTAGACCGAAGGGGAGCTTCACGAAAGAGCCGTTTTGTTACGGAACTCAAAAACTATAAACTATGTTTTCAATGTACATAGGTGTTTGGACTTTTCTAACAGAGAAAACGGTTGCGAAACTACTCAAAAATGTGTAAAAATGAGTATTCTAAAGTTGATGTTTTCTTGAAAACTCATTAAAACGTCAATAAAACTCGATGGCCTAGAAGCCGTGGCCTAACTTCTCCATCACTTTGCGTTTGACTACACAGAGATGCTACCCGCTTAAATTTGAAATGAGAACCGGTTTTTCGCAAGTTCCCGATGAATAGGGAGAAGAGAAGGAGAGCGGGGGCAAAACGAATAGCGACGGACTGAAGACTGAATGGGCCCCACCACCGATGCAATCTAACGACGTGGCGGGGTGGCCCCAGCTCATTCGCATATGTACTGGTGGGTCGGTGCATGGTCAGAGAAAGGTCTCTTTTCTTCGCACACTCTCTCACTATCTTAACTGACGGGGGGACCGTCTGTGTGCTGTCTGACCCCGCCCAACAGCCGTCCTCTGTCCACCCTAACGGTTGCGTAGGAGATGTTGTATACAAGGGAGAGTATTGTAGAGATAGTTTAGTTCCGCTGTTTATTTGTTTCATTCATCTTCCATCTGACAATGCGAAACCCATTTTCTAGCCCTATTTTGATTTCTGAGAAGTTTTCAATTCATTCCCATGGGTTCTCTCGTTTTGAACTCTTGTACCAGAAACTGTGATCTAGTGATTTCTCTCTGAATCCGTTCGATTTTCATTCAAAAACAACGCGTCATGCGTGTCACGTAATTCGGAGAAGGTATTGATCGGCTGCCGCGGTGGCCCTCGAGGAGGAGAGGGATGGGAGACCACATGGCAGCTGCAGTCTCTTGGCGAGAGCTATGGCAAACACGGGGACCACTTTGTATCGTTATCTGTCTTTTGAGTAGGTCCAGAGAGAAATTCATCTGCTCCCAGTCTCGCCAAGCAAATCTTATCAGTTGTGGAGATAAAAATCAATAGTTTCTTATCACAAGCGCTGTTCTCGCGATGCCCCGGCAAATTTCTCTCAATTTTTGTTCACTTCCACTTCTTTGCTGTGGACGATAGCAAAGATCCATGCACCTGCTTGACCGAATTCTTTTTCGGTGGGTTTTCCATACACCCATTGAAATCCAAATGCTGCAACTAACTGACAGAATGGAGCAACGTTGAACAGAATCCATAACGAGTTCTTCGAAACCTCCACGGGGTAGAGGCAGAATCGGGACGACTCGCGGCAAGACGGTTGAGCGGAATAGGCTAGAGAAGTGGCGAGTAATGGAGAGGGCCGCCGGAGGGACGCCAGAAAATGCATCTTCCTTGAATCGGCCATTTCCCTGCTTTCCACTCATAATGCGTCTTGGATCTTCTTTTTCTGACTTTGCAACGTTTTGAACACCATAGACGGGAGAGTTGCGCCTCGAGACACCTTCTCAGTCACTGTCCCTATTTTCTCATTGCTGGTTGAATATCACTTGAGGATTCACCTGTTTGATTGTCGAGATACCCAAAATGTGTTAAATTACGCTGAATAACAATGGATTTGTTATAACATTTTATTTGGAACGATGGGGTGGGTATATATTAAAATATTCTCTGAAGTTTAGCATTTTTAGTTTGGGACGATTTTATGGGAGAAGGGAGAAGGAAAAAACCGAATTTCGAATACCCTCTGAATAGATAGGGAACTATAGAGGGACCAAGAAGAAGGATTGGGAAGAGGAACAAAGGATCGAGAATGAGGATAGGGGCGAAGGATCGGGCAGGAATATCGAGAAAAAAGATTGAGAATAAGGATAGGACAGGAAGACCGAGAAAAAGAATCCCGATTCTTCCGGAAGAAGACTTTGGCGGAGAACAAGAAAAATTGTGAGAAAACCAAAATAACCAATGATGAACTTGTCAATAATGTTTTCTAAGCAAGCGAAAACAAGGAAGCTAACCGAAACCATGACAATATAAAGATCAATATGATGAAGACACTAATCCAGTTGAATAGTGTTTGGATCGACTGTTTTTTCGCTCTCCCTTTTTGCGGCCACTGTTCTGATCATACCGTCCCGTCTCTCCATCAAGTACACGTAAACTTCGTTCTTGTTCCTGCTCTGAAAAGAAACACTATTTGAGGGACATAAGTTCAGAATACTTACCGTGCGGAACCTCCGCTTTGTCTTTTTTTCGAACTTCTTACGCATTTTCTCGATCTCATCCATTTGAACTCTCCAATTTATGATTTTGTCTTTCTCGTTTTCCAGCAATGCCTCCTGCAATTTCAACGAATTTGAATATGCTCGCTATTTGCCATTTCTACTTACCATATCGGGCTCCTCCTCAAAAGCGAATGTCTTCTCCAGAACATTGAGAATGGCCATAACTTTGTCCACTCCCTCAATGTTTTTCATTTCGACGCTCTCCAATTTGAGAGAAGCGCTTCCCGTGGGCTGGAAGCGCTTCCCGTGTTCGAAGAAACTTGCCGCCGAGCGCATAAATTGCATTATCTGCGGCTGGTTTTCGGTTCTATTGAAACATGGATTATTAAAAGACTATAGGTGTATAAACTAACTCGAACTTCTCCATCTCACCCGTTCCAAAAAGGAATTGCTCGCATGTCCCTGGCTCTCCCGACAGCAATCCGCGAGGGTTGAGGAAGACTGCCAGGTACGAGTGGTCCGTGTGGTCCTTGCCAAAGACGGGGAAGAGCAACATCTTTTTGTCGAAAATGTTGCCCATGCCCTCGTTGGCAAGCGCATCGACTCTTTCGCTCATGTCGCCCTCGCGGTAGAGCTGATGGTCGAAGAGCAGAGTCTCCCTCTTCCTGAAACGACAATGTTCTAGACGCCAAAACGTAAACAAACTTACATTTGTGAGGGTTGTGCTGACGCCAGATTTCCGAAGGCGTAGTGCAAGAAGCCACCGCTGAGGCGCAAGAAACGATCTCTTGGGAACGCTCTCTCCAACACATGCACGTCATACATTGAGACTGGAACAATTGGAGTTTCAATTTGTGGTTGTGGTTTTCAAATTCACCTGCACCCTTTAATGGACCCACGACATTGACATGTTCGGTGTTCTGTCGAAAGAGCATCATCTGTCTTACATTCATGGTATCCTGAAAATTCGTGGTATTCATGGTATCTAGAAACACAAATGATTATTGCTTACCAGCAACGTGTTAGCTCGATGAATAATATCTAGTTGCTCTGACATTGATGGCACTTTCGGCATTGTGAGGCTGAAATATTAGAGAAGTTAAAAAGCTGGCAACGTGCCAAACAAAAGGAATACAAAAAGAGAAAGGTAACTCATTGTAAACTGTTCTTTTACGATGAATCATTGGATAATTCACATGATGTCTTATGTTTTCACATGTATATATATTATCCGTCCTGCAAAAGTTACAACTTCTGCGCCGACCGCGACGCAGACGCGCCGCGGTCGAATATGCGTTCTATCGCCACGAAAACGGCTTTTCCGACGAAAAATACGGCTGCTTCGCGGTCTGCGCAGAAGTTTCAACTTTTGCAAGACGGATAATATCAGTTAACGACAATATACAAATTCAACAAGTGCAGCTATCAATCAATAAACGCAGCCGACTGCTGGAAGGGGGAGTGGTGCGTGTGGCCGGCCAGGGAGTTGGAGACGCATACATTGAGTCTCTCTTTTCTCCACACTATTTCGCAATATGGGCCTATGCCTATGCGGCAATATATGAGAGAGGGACGCCGTTCGTTGGAGACTCAGCCATGCATTGTTTGCCTCAAGTCGACGTTCTCTAGCTAGCCTTCGTCTCTCGTTTTTTTCACGGTTTTGAGAAGACGACCGGGACAATCATTCACGTGTCGTTTTGGAAAACGTGGTAACCAATTGTTTAAAAGAAAACGGCCATCCCAAAAGAGATATCGACGAAGGGAAAACACGAGGTTTAATGAAATACAACGTTCTTTATCTGAGGGGAAAATGTGGGCAAATGTGAATAAACACGTCGGGCTGCAAGTAACGAACCAGTTGCATTGAATCATCGAGAAAGAAATCGGGAAAAAAAGGGAAAGGGGCAAGGTTACTCTAGAAACAGCGATTTCAAAACGGAAGATAAACATACAAAGCACAGAATCCGTGAAAAACTTATCAGTTTCTTTCTAAAAAACCGTGAGAGGACTAATCCAAGTTGATCGGGTCGGAGTGCACAACTCTTCTAGCCAGTTCAGAAGCTTTCTCCTTCGCAACGACCTCGGCGCGGACATCCAAAAGGTATTGAACAAGGTCATTGTTGTTCTGGAACAAAACCTTCGTTATTTCAAGACATGGAACTCTTCAAACTAACCGATCGGAGGGCAGTAACGAGGGAGTTAGCGGTGCTCTCTCTAACCGCTTGAATGGCTCTAGTCTGAGTTCTCCAGCTGTTGTCCGTCGTGTTTCTGAAGTCTCGCATCAGCAATCCCTGGAAAATAAAAGAAATTTAGGTATCACTCGACACTGCCACTCACCATATCTGGCAGATCCTCCTCCTCAGACAGTATCTTCTTCAAAACCATTATGATTGCCATTGCCCTATCATATTTCTCGACCCGCTTCAGTTCGCAGATACTCTCCGAAACGTGCGACCATCTGAACCGCTTGGTAGGCTCGTAGTGACATGCACAAGTCTCCAGAAAATCGAAGATCTGGATATGAACGTCTTCTCTAGAAACACTTATTGGTTAAAGAAAAACATTTACAAACTCGCTTGTATTTCCTCATTTCTCCAGTACCAAAAGTCCATAATTGACACTGATCTGGTTCGCCGGAAAGAGCTCCTCGTGGAGACGTCACAATCGTGAGGTACGAGTGGCGGTAGTCAATCATCGGAAATATCAACATCTCCTTTTCGAAGATATTACCCATTCCCTGGTTAACCAACTTTCGGGCATCTTCTTTAATCATGAAAAGCGCTCTATTGAACGGGAACATGGAGAAGTCGAACAGCAGTGTCTTGTTCTTCCTGAATAATGTTACTTTTCACTGTAGACATGGAATAAGCAATCTTACAGCTGAGATTGCTGATTCTGCGCCAAATTTCCGAGAATGTGAAGGAGGGCTCCATCGCTGAGGTGCTCGACAAAGTCAGCGGTGAGAGCTCTTTCGAGGATTCGCAGGTCCTTCATGACAACTGAAGCATAGTTGAAGTTATCAGTTGGTGGCTTTCTTCTCACCATTCCCATCGAATGGGCAGGCAAGATTAGTCGATTCGAAGCGTTGCTGATGAATCACTATCTCATCTACTGCGCGAATAGTGTTTTGGCTCTTAAAATGCAAATTTCCCTTGTTGGAATGAAGATTGAAACTGACCTTGTCAGATTTGGTTACCTGATAGAGGACATACGTACTCATATCTCCTACGAGTAAGTTTAGAACTCGAGCATCAAGAGCATCAATCTCTCTTTCACTGCGGACAGCAATCCCAGTTGGAGTTGCAGCCATGGTGCCTTGAAAGAGCAGTAATTGAGACATTTTTAGAGATCCGACTGACAAAATCATCATCGAAATGGCCCCGGAAAGCTTTGCCGGTAAATCATTATATCTCGATATTGAAAAAAGATATTGAAAAGTTGTGAACAGCAAACTTGTAGGTAATAATTAGGACTACAAGATTGCTGTTGACAGTTTTTCAATACCTCTTATCAGTCTCAAGATATAATCATTATCCGGCAGAGCCTTCCTCGTTTGCGGGTCATTCCGATGGTATCGTAGCAGACTGTTGGCAAATGAGGAACCCTTGTGTTTACTATGCGATGTAGCAAACACCTAACACAACAAAGAGGTCCCCCGCCATTGGAACACCCCTGGTTACCGCCAGCAGCGGTCCTCGGTCCAAATGACCTCTTTTCCTGCCATTCGTCAATTAACAGGTCCCTCGAAGACTGGGAAGGGAGTCTCGTGGGCAGATGGTGACGATAATGGATTCGACCTCAATCGTTCACTCTCCCTTTCACACAATGGGACTTTTCAGTGTACGTATAAAACAGAGGCTACTTGAGAAATCAGAATCGGGGGGGGGGGGGGGGGGTTCAGAAAGTAAGTCCCTGTGTGCCACCTATTGGTCCCTGCTGGTCTCTTATCGTTCTTGTTAGATCCTCTCGGACCCCGCTTCAGTTGCCTCTCACAATTACTGCACAATGCCGGGACGACCTCTCACCGTAACCACTCGACTACTGTATGCACCGAGAACGGACGGTTCGGGAAAGAAAGCGAATGTTTGCTATGTTGACGCACACCTTCTCTTCTATCTTAACCTTCCTAGAACCTATGAGTAGACGTGATACGGTTTCGTTGTCTCGCAACTACGATAGCGGAAATAAATGAAAGATGAAAAACAGGCTCAGGAAGAAAACGGGAAAACCAAGTGGACGGTGAAAGATGGGAGGAAGGATGCAAAGAGAAAAGGGAATGAAAGAGATTGACTTGTTGCAACGTCAGACACTCGGCTCGGAGGCCTCGAATTCCTATGGAAAAAAAGAAAGAATTGATAAAGGAAGAATGTGGTGAAAGAAAAGTGGTTGGAGGGGAGAAGAATGGAGGCGAAACTCGGCAGAAGCAGTGTAAAAACAATGGAAGCCGGGGACATCGTACTGTTGGAGGGGCGCGCGACAAACATTGGAGCCCGAGAGTGTCATGATTCATCAAATTATGTTACACTTCTAAAATTGAATCAAACATTGAGTGCACACTGTGTTGGTCCAGCAATCTGTTGTAATATGCAAAAAAATTCTCACCAGGCGTTTTTTTTTCGTACAAAAATCATGTGCGGAGAAGATAGGAGAGAAATTGGAATTCGTGCTTTTCTATTTGTTCGCTCTCCGAACCCCTTTTCACTTTTTTTCCGCGTTCGTTCTCGGGGGGTCTTTCTGGCCGCACACTTCTATCAGCCACGTCATCGCTCTGTAGGATGCCCAGCACGCTCTCCCACCCCAAAACTCTCACTGTACAGTACTGTCTCGCTCCTCGTTGGGCTCGCTCTCTTTGACCGCACTGTCTGCGTCTTTTACATTCATCGGGGGACCAGACGGTCAACCAACTATTTGTCCCTACAAATGAGAACACAATGGAACTTTATTTAAATACAATGGAAATGATAACATGAAAAGGGTTTTACATAAAATGGAATTTGGCAAAAAGGAAAGCCAAAATTTCGCCGTTTTTTTCAGAATGTTGTTTTCTCTTCGCCTGAAAGAAAATTCGAAAAGAAGGCATCAGGATTCTGGAAAGTTGTAGATAAGATTAATGGCGCCGTGGCCATGGGTACGGATCAGAGATATATCTTTCGATGTACAATCGACTAGCGACACGCCAATCGATTTCTTAGAAGGACCTTTCTCCGTTCGAATTAACAGCTGGACCACCCACGAAGAAAACGACTGTTTCTCTGTCTGAGAATCTCTCTCTCGTTGTCATCTCTCTTTCGCTTTAGCCTGCGCTTTCATTGCCACGTTTTCTTAGCTTTTTGATATCAAATTGATATTGAATTAATTAAATCCAACTCGATAAATAAATATTTTAGGATTTTTCATTTCAAAATGAGTCGAAATTGTCGCCAATTCCTCGTTGTCGGAACCACGGAAAAAGTGGAAATGAATAGGTGAATTTAATAGATTTTTTGACCTGAAATCAGAATTTTTTTGATCAGAATTTCGTCCCCAGTTGAGGAAGAAGGAGCGACAATCGGATGTTGCCGACACCACGTACGTGTTGCGGAAACAGCAATCATGGTACGTTATTGATCTATTTGAAGAAGAAAAACCCGATTCGTTATCTTGAATTCAGCTTTACTTTTGATTTCAAAAACAAGAGAAAACGAAACGAATTTTCGATTATTTTATTCAAAACGCAAATGTTAAAAAACCGTGATTTCCAGCCGATAAACTTGTACTGCTTCGCCAAATGCGTTCCGAAGGAGTCGGCTGATCAATCTCACTCAATTGAGATTCTCCATCGAGATCGGTATCGGAGTACGGATGAGCCGTTGCTGGTGCATGTCTACGATTTCCTGAAAAAGCTGTCGCCAGGAGTCTTCTACAGCGTCACCCTGATCCATCCCTACGACTTGGCAGGGAATTTCGGACTGATGGCTGCATTTTTTGCACTTTACAAAGCGGTGAGAGGCACGGCGAAGGGGGATGGTAAAGAGAGGATCAGCTTCAAAAATGGTACTGAAAACCGTTTCTTTATCAATAGTAGTTGCGAATTTTAGGTCGGAAAATCGTCGAATACGCAGAAGACGCGGTTTCGAGCGGAGTACTGGACATCAATGAACTATCCACCATGATGCGGAACTCGATATGTAAAAAGTGCTTTTTCACCTTCGGACCCCAAAACGAATCGGTGGTGATGAATTCAATGTTGGGAGAAGTGCACCCCATTTTCGTCAAAACGAATCTTCACGCTCCACGACGGAATTTTTCGATGCCATTCCGCACTAACGTTTCGGAACGATTGAGCAGAGGATTCACCGCGTTTGTACATATGGCACAGAACGAATACGAGAAAGTGGAGAGAAGCGTTGACTCTGAGCTCCAGAGAGTTCTCAGGGATTATCGAGAGTTGAATGATCCGCTGGTTGCGGAGGGACACATCAAAAGGCAGATGGGCAGAGTGCTGGAGCAAGTGACGTCGGTGTTCGCATACGACAGTCAGGAGGACGGAGCGTTGTTGTTTATCAACGCCAAAGCTAAAAAGGAGGATGTGGAAAAGATTCTGAAAGAAGTTGCTGTGAGTATTTTTCGATTATCTGAAAAAAAACTGGTTCATAGCTTTATGCTGAGTCCTTGTTTGTTTAATAGAAAAATTAGAGCTAACATCTTCAAATCCTTGCTGATAAAGCATCAATTTTCAGGGAAAGTTGTTCACGGAGACGCGTGGCAACTTGGCAATGATGCAAGGGTACCGGATATTTGAAGCCCTTCCCATCACGATGGATCATGAGGACATTCAAACAGAGGATATGCTGATCACATTCTTAACCTGCAAATAAGTATTCACACATTCGAGTGGTGAATCCCACAGTCCTCTATTCATTTTGAACCTTAACCAAATGTTTCAAAATTTCAAGTTCCCGTCTCAAATAGCTCCCAAGTTTCTAATGATACTGCCGTTCTCAGTGTTTTCAGTTATTTTCCAGAATCTCTCAAACAAATCCGTTTGTGCTCAATTCCTTCTGAACCTTTTCAATAATTCGTTTGTTTTTTTGCATCCACTCTTTGTTTCACTTTTGTTTATGTTGCCACTCTCATCATTTTTGCCCAAATGGATCCGTTGTCTTTTTTTGTTTCAATGAATAAAGAAGTGAATCCATCGGAGTTCTGCATTTCAAAACCAATGCGACTTGCTGCCAGCGCTCTCTCAATAATTTTTTCAGAACACCGTCTCTCCGAATAGTTGTTCCGTATTCGGCTCGCTCGGTTCAAACGCAAGTTAGACGAATTTGCCTGTAACATAACAGTGTACGAAAATTTGATAGAGATATAAGGTTATCGAAGATAAACAAGCAACTATTATTGAAGCGAATGGATTGCGAAATAGTAGGGGTATGAGAGCAGTCTCAAACAAAAAGGTTACTCGACCATCTTTTCAGATCGGTGTGGCATCAGTAACCTCCCGTGGTAATGACGTCCACTCCCCACCGGTGGATGGGTTGCTCGTATACGCAGGAGAGATAGCCGCTAGAGAGGATGAACCAGACACCCTCCAGCTGACAGTGGCCGCCACTACCACTGAACCATCTCTCCCGTCTGCCACCCCGTCCTGAGGGCGTATAAATAATTGGGTCCGCGCGGAGTTGCCTCATATGGATGAGGTCTCCACTGGAAATGTGAAAAAGACTGCGTGTCTCTTGCGGGACACTCCGTACCGCTCTCACATGGTATGTGCCAAAATAATGTGCATCACAGGTCGTGTGTACCTATTCAACTTGAACGAACGCATTCACTCTTCCAATAAAATATGTGCTTCGGAGCATATTTAAACTGAACTATAACAAATCAGAAAAACGGGAAGCGCGTGGTTTCGAACACACAACACTTGGTCAGAAGAGATGACACTGATATGGAAAACACCTTAAGTATGGTCAGAACTATTGTTTAGTTGGGGGGGGGGGCTTCCCGAGTTCTATAAAATGGAAAGTTAGGGTTTAGTAGAAAAAAGAGTTCCGAAACGAATAATGGACAACTTCAGCCCTCACCGACATTGGTCTCCACGTCGGTACGAATGAATTCGGTTTCGGTTTTTGTGTTGCGCCCCCCCCCCCCCCCCAATTCATTCAGTTCCGCCCCTCTTCACTTCTTTCACCTTGAAAATCACGGCGGTCAACTACTAAGAACAACGATTTCGCAATATCCCTTTCGGTGGTGCTTTTTTCCGTCGTAGGGGTCGGAGACGGTGAGCAGAGCAAAACAAGGCGCTAAGAACACGGCGCCGAGTTCGTATAGTTATAATTGGGTGGCACTGCCTGTGTAAAAAACACTTTTGTTTTTTTTTACGAAAGCTGGAGATAATGCATCTACCGTATCACAATAGGAGGCATTACTCGAAAACAAAGCCACTGTACGATTACTTTTCTTTGAAAATAGAGTTGACTCCAACTATACAGTCACTCCCACTGCACGGCCACGTTTTTCTGAAAGAGCTCACTCCAACGAATCCTCTCTACTGCGAACATGTTTCCTGAATTCTTGCCTCTCCTCGCTTCACTCTTCGGCCGCCACACCACGAGGTATGGTTTTTCTTGTGTTATCTGAAATTTCACCTGTTTTCCCTATCAAACCGAACTCGAGTATGTCTAGACATGATAACTCTGTGAAACTGCTTTCGGGCAAAATACAAATTGTAGAAGAAGCACTTCCGGGTTCTCATAATATGCGTTGTTTCATGTGTTCCAGATTCCCTTCGAAGGATTTCACCTGTTCCATCGAGAAAAATATTGCGGTTGAACGCATTTTTGGCTGCCCAAAACGGTTTAGTATGCGTTATTGGATGGCCTTGATGTCACAAACAAGATGGGGGAAAATGTTTGATGTAATTGTGAACAGGCCATCGCAAGGTATGCGTCGTCGGCAAGGTCGGATTGTTTTGCCGCCGCCGCCGCCGCGCCCGATGACCACCGTTCGACGGCCGCTGCCCGCCGGCGCTGCATAAGAAGCGAAAGTTCTCAAAGCGCGTGTCTCTCTTTTTCCTCTCCATTTTAGTCTACTTTGATGAATTACTCTCTGACACCGGTGGATGAGGGGGGTAGAGAAATCATGGAAAGCAAACTCACACGCTGAATCGAAGGAGAAGGCGGGGTCAGGCAATATTTTGTGAATGGGGAATGAGAGAAAAGAAAAAAGCAAACCGTCTCGAAAACGTTTTGAATACGCCATAGTATTATCGCTACAACGACGAGACATGAAGTTTATGAGTCTGTTTTCCTGGCTGTTCTGTGTCACCAAGAAGTAAGTCGTATTGTTGGTCACTCACAACTAGGTGGTTCTGGGGGGTAATGATAACGTTAGTATCTCAAAGAACACACTTCAAAACAACAAATCCCACGGTTTCTCCGTTTTAGATCGGAGAAGAAGCCACGAGAGCCACGTCGTCCCCGAGCGCCGATGCCAGCGGAATTCGAGGACGATTTCGTCGAGATCGACTTCGGAGGCATCGCCAAGAACTCTTCGGAGCCATCGTCAAGAACTCCTACCCGACCTCCGATGACCAGACAAGAGCTTCCGAAAGCATGCGAAGCGGTTCTCTGTGCTGCTCGTACCCCACTCAAAGCGAAATCGTCATGCGATTTCTCAATCGTCGACTTTGGCTCGACTAGTCCAAAGAACGCGCCTCAAATGATTCCGAGCACAAGCGGAATTGAGAGCACCGGGAAAGTATGCGGGCAGCGAGTACTTGAAGCATTCGGTAGTTTCTCATCAGTGAACTGATAGTAGATGATTCCTATTTTAGAGAACCCAATAATTGCTTCGAATAAAGCGCAGCCCTGGTTCTACACCAACATTGGCCCAAAGGAAGCAGAGCAGATGATCCGCAGTGGGGGATTTAGAGACGGACAATTTCTCGTCATGTTCTATCAAAACCTACTGTTAATATGTTTTGTTGAAAAACAAACATACCGCATGTCAAAAATCGCGGTCAGAGTTTTGAAAAATGGACAAAAACAGTTTTTCATCGACCTCCAGAAAAGTTTTTTGTATGTTACTGAACCGTATAAAGGTTATCTTGAATTTTTTGTTTTTAGAACTCTGCCTGAACTCGTCCGATACTACCGCTTCAACAAGTCCCTCACACTAGGGACCAAACTTCTCACGCCAGTGATCCGCCGTTGAGTGCCATCGTCCTATCTTCAGTTCTCCTAATCCATATCCTATCCTATCCTTCCCGATACAAAAGCTTTAACTGACCAAATCATATTGTTAACTGATTATCAGTTTCTCCATGAAATTCGTCTTTCTGCGTTCTTTTTAATTCCGAAAATTGCGTTCACCTACCTAATAAACACAACAAATCGCGTGATTAAAAAAGCCATGCACACACTATCAACGACGACGTATGTTTTTATCACTGGTGTATCAGTGATGTTTTCGACGGTTTTTTTTGCACACGTTGCTTTTTTAAAATGATGTCGGCGAGTAGGGAAACTTCAGTCAAATGTCGCTCCCGGAAATTTTCACTCGAGAACAGGACCAGAAATCTATTGGGAAATATGATTGGAGCCGAAACCCAACTCTGATTTGAGAACACAAAGATCGGATCTTTTCCGAGTCTCTGAAGCAAAATGGCTGTTCGGTTTTTCCATGAAAACGCTACAGAAAATCAGGTGCGGTGACCATTCAAATCAAGGGCTTACGGCACTCAAATTTCATTTTCGATTTTAAAACGGTTTTCCGCTGTTAATGCATCTCAATATTTGATTGGATGACCGTCATAATCTGATAAATAAGTCCAAAAACAAAATACAAAAACACGAAACTGACCTTAGACCCAAAAACGGCCGTGTTCTAAGGGCATCCGTACTAAAAACAACTTTCCTCATCCGGCGCTGGTTTTCAGATTCGAACTATGTAGAGGCCGTATGACTTCACTACTCGTCCGGGAACATGGTTTTTGTAGGTTTTGTAGACAAAAATTCTTCGGAAGTCTAATTTGCAATTCGGTCTGTAGTAGTACTTTGTTCTTTCCCGTTCCAGCGTCGTTCTCCTTTTCTCCCTCCAAGGATGGAAAATGTCGTCCATATACTATTCGAAGAGTTATGAGAGGTCGTAAGTTGCTCTTGTTCTGATAAGACGGAGCAAGTCGTAAAAGGTGCAGCTTGATTGATTAGAGAGCCCAGAGACGGAGCCAGGGTGGCTGATGACGAAAAGCACGTCGCCCGACCAGGCACTGTACAGCACGGCACTGGCACCGGCAGCGGCCGCGGCCACAAAATGCTCGATAACAACGTTCTTGTTTGCTCTGATAGCAGATCATACGATGTCAGCAGAAAGTGGCAATGAACTTTGCAACACAACGTGATCAAAATGAGAGGAGGCTCTAGGGAGCACATACCAACCTGTCACTGTCTCATTTGTGATCACATAATTGTCACGAATGGAGAGGAGTTATGAAGAAAATTGAGGCCTAGCGGAAGACTCATTAGGGGTGTCTAGCGTTTGCGTCTCAGAGGCCAACAAGTGCTAGCTGTACAATTTGTAATTCAACAGGGTAATGGACAGTTTTTTATCCGCTAATAAATCGAGAACAGCGTTTAATCACAGTCAAAACAGTTACGCCTAAGACATTAACCTGACTCACACGAAGACACACCGTCCATTCATATGGAAACATCGGGACGTCCCGACAAATAAGTGGATTTGAGAAGTGAGGGTACTGTATCGAGGACAATGCGCAAGAAGTGTGTTACAAAAGCAGAGAGAGGGCACACCTAATTTGGCAATCAACCTGGGAAGCGTCGGAGAGACAGGTTTCTGCGAGTCTTAGGGCACAAGAGATGAAATTGACGTGTTGATTTCCAAATTTGAACCAAAATCTTTTTAGGCCACAACATACCGGAAATTCCAGTGATTCTCGAATTGAAACCATGCAGCTCGCCTTTTTCATGGAGTCAATGCCCGAATTGTCAAGTGATGTCTTGGTAGCAGTATCAACTGAAAGACAGACTCATTCGTATCGTAGAACTGAAGATAATCACAAAAAATGTTCTGACTGAATGGTTGTTTTTGACAATTCTCATTTCGCGGAACTACAGTACGCCACCTGCCTCGCCTATCCGTATGTGAAGTTGTTTTCGTGTCAACTAGACAATCTTCTCAGCTCTTACAGTACCAAGCGACCAATCACTGCAGCTCCCCCCGCCTTCAAAAAACGATCTGAGTAGGTTCTTCAATCACAAGGGATCCTGAAAATGTCGGTATCAACTCTCTAGGTTCTGAACTCGCTCTGTTTGCATACAGTTCACACGAAGCGGACCAGTGCTCGTTAGAGTTTGATAATAACTGATAATGAGGGGTGGGACTTGTCGTTGAGAGCTTGTATTCAGTCATTCCATTTCAATTAGAAACATGTTCTCTAAACCGTTTCCATTCTATGAGTTCTTGATCGGCCCCAGTATTCTGTTCCTTATCATATTTTTGATATTATGCACAGGAAGATGCATAATTAAGAGAAACCAGAAAAACCAAAAAAACGGTGAGATTATTTTTTTTAATCGTTTTAATTAGGCCGCTTACTATCGGTTGCCATCGAAATTACCCCGCAACCGAGAAAAGCTCTGCGGAGAATCATTATGGCTCGAGATTGATAAGAGATATAACGATTCTCCTGCAGAGCTCTCCTGTTGCGGGGCCATTTCAATGGCATCCGATAGTATAAACATTAAAATAAGGAGTTAGAAGCGAAAAACAGCAGAGAACCGAAAAAAAAGAAAACGAATGTATTTTTACAGCTGTCAACGATGTTTGTCAAGATCGAACGGCAATTGAGATGGAGGAAATAAAGAACTGACGAAGAGACAATCTTCCCGAGTTAGAGGCTTTCACTACGTTTGCTAAAATTGAAATTTATTGTTCTACTTGTTCCAATGTATTTTTCATTCATTCCGTCTACATTTCGAACGAATTGAGAGTTCATGCACCCCTGGAGTGGCCTAATTCGCGTCGCATTTTTATGACCCTAAAGTGGGATTTTCTTTTGATGAGAATGCTTGCCTAGGGCGAAGTCAAACGTGACTGAGTTAGGGAGAAAAACAGAGAGCGTGACTCCAAAGGATCCTCACATAGCTGGTATTTGAGCTGGAACAGCCAAATTGCAAAGATTGACAGGTGCATGGCAACTCCATAGATTATATGAGCAGATATGATACACTGATGTCCTTAGAAAACAAGGCTAGGTTTTAGAGAATTTGAGCTTCAGAAACACAGTGTCCCACACAAATGAATATGGCTAGTGCAGAGACACACAAATAGAAGATTGCAGTGAGAAATCGTAGCGGCAACCCAATGTAGCGAGTTTGAAAGCCTCAATTGAGGAACTGACAAGATATTCACAGCACTCGAGAAGAATGGAACTAACGTGTTTCAGGCAGTTTTGCGTGTTTTCGTGGATCTCAGAGAGAATTGTGACGTCGAACTTGATGTACAGCAGTGACTGATTTGGAATGTGCGATTGAATGGCAGTGCCTAGTAGTTGTTTTTGAGCGTGCCCATTTTCTTGCCAATTCAGCTACCGTATGCCTAACTGGGAAGTTTTTTTGTGTCAACAAGTCAGCCGATAGTAAGCGGGGGGATTATGGTATCTGACTCCTCCCCTCAACTTTCAGACCCGTATGGTGAAAGCACCTGATCGGATAGATGGGGGAGACAACCGCAAACACAGAAACCTTGTTGTCTGCTCTGATAAAGAACGCGATAACATTGGATACGATAGAGACCGTAGTCATCACGAAACCTAGTAGAGAGTCCAGAGAACGTATGATAACGCATCTGTCACATGTGCGTTCCCGGAGAGTATTGTCCACTTTGGTTCGGCAAGTGAGTACCCGAACGATTGACTGGGGTGAGAGAGTGCACAATCACGGGAAGGCACACAGAGAAAGACGTGTTCGAGGAGAAAAGAGGTTCAGAAACAATGGAAGCGCCTAGTGCAGAAAGTGAGCTTTCAAGGCAATAATGACCCCGGCATTGACCGGTCTCACGCAGAGACACACCTCAATTCATAGGGGAACATCGGGCGTTCTGCAAATTAACGAGATTTAACCACTCGCCTCGATTGGATGATTCAAGAAAGGAGGGTACTGTATCGAGGACGACAGGAATCGCATACGAAGAAACGCAAAACAACTGAGAATATTGGATAAAATTCACGAGAAACTGTCTGTTTTTGTGAAAAATCGGAGCGCCCTGCCCAATTTAACAATTTTGAACGGTTAGTTGACGATTCGACTAAATTGGTGGAAAGTAACACGGTGGTTAAGTTCTGAGAACGACAAAGAGAACATAAACACCTGAGTCTGCAAAAAACCAGAAGGAAGGTGTAATGAAAGGTTAACCCGTTGACAAGATAATCAATGCAAAGAGGCAGAACGAAACTCAAGTTTTTTGGGCAGTTTTGCGCGTTATTATGGATTTCGCAGAAAATCGCGATATCTAACTTGCTGTACAGTAGAGGCTGATCGATCGGAAAATGCGGTTGCCTTAGTGGTTGTTTTCAACAAAGCTCTCTTTTCTGCTAATTGAACTATTTACCGTATGCCTGTCAAGTAAACACAATTGTCTTTACAGAAGCAGACAGCCGGATCACGTAGTGGCTGCGTCTTCTCCTCTAAAATGAGACCACATCCCATCCATATCTGAACTGCGTACTTGTACGCTCTTTGCATAGACTCCGCGACAACAGTACGGAGTGCACCGCAAGAGACACGCAGTCTTCCTCAGTTGAGACCTCATCCATTTGAGTCGACTCCGCGTGGGCCCAATTACTTGTACGCCCTCGGGACGGTGTGTCAGACGGGAGAGATGGTTCAGTGGTAGTGGCGGCCACTGTCAGCTGGAGGGTGTCTGGTTCATCCTCCCTAGCGGCTGTCTCTCCTGCAAAGACGAGCAACCCATCCATCGGTGGGGAGTGGACGTTATTCCCACGGGAGGTTACTGATGCCACACCGATCTGAAAAGATGGTCGAGTAACCTTTTTGTCCTAGACGTGAAGTTTTATTCAAAGACATCCGTTTTCGTATTTCTTATTGTTCCTCACAGTTTGCAACTGTACTCTCGTGCTATGTGAGCCTCGTAACTTTTCTCGATCTGATAAAGAACGTGCGTGGTGGGAGGTTCGACTGTGATTAATCAAAATGCAAAGGTTGTGTTCCGACGATATTTACGACTTCAAAGAGACCTGCCGGGACAAGTGTTAATGAGGTTGCAAACACAAGAACATTATTGTTTGCTCCGATAAATCACGCGATCGGCAGGATACGATAACGGCTGTGGACAAGTGAACATCGAGAAGAGGTTCTAGAGAACGTACGATAACGTAGTGTTCCGCGAGAGTATTGTCTAACTGGGTTTGGCATGTAATCGGGTCCCGCATCTAACGGGCACGGCAGTGCGCACTAAGAAACGCAGACAGTAAAATAGAAGATACGATAATGACAACAGTCAGCACAAGAGCGAGTAGTGATTCTAGAAAAAGTGTGAACGTTGGGAGAATGTCTGAAACAAGTGTTCCGTTGGGGTTTGGTTCGGAATCAGTACACATTTTGCAGAAACACGTGTGTGACAATGCACACTCTCGGAGACTCAAAATGTAAACGATGCTTTTGATCATCAAGTGACAACAAAGTTCCTGGTGTTCTGATAACTGAAAACGTTCCAATATCAGATACACACGTGATTCCTGACTGTTCTATAATATATGACAGCAAACTGAAGAACACTGTAAAAAACTCATAAGTAACTCACAATCGCTTTACTCAGCTCAGACCACATAAGTCACTCTTCTTCTGAGTGGGCTCAACTACTTGCCGCCAAGACGGTGTGACAGACGGGAGAGATGGCTCAGTGATAGTGGCGGTAACTGTCAGCTGAAGGGTGCTGACTGGCTCAACCGCCTTAGCGGATGTCAACAAGCAACCCAGGCTACTGAATCTAAAATTACTCCCTCCTAACGTGCTTTTAACATGCCTTCCTTTCATGCACATGTGATTTTCGGCAATTTTCTGTTACTGTGTTCAACGACCAATGCGCGGACTATTGTTTACCAATTTTGGTACTCATTGATAACAAGTACAGTGATATTGTAGGCGGGACTGGTCATGAGGGCCATGCTGTGAGGCACCTAAATCAATTAGTTTCGTTTTAGTGTCAGAGTTCAGCTGCAATAACATTGTTTTCGAGTTTTTTTCCAATCCTACAAAATACCATTGACCTTACTTGATTTGTTCCATTTTTCAGAATATGTTCAGTGCAGTGCTTGTTGTTTTTCTGATTTTGTTCGCTGCAATCGTCGCGCTCACGGTCACATTGGCAATTTTTGCCCTCAACACATTACCACTCATCAAATAAAATTATTGCATAAAGTAAGTTATTACGAAAAAAAGTCTCTACTCTCTTGTATGATTGATTTTTCAGACATCAAAAGTGTGGTAGGATCAGAATGCTGAACAGGATCGAAGTTCCGAAAATCCAAATGTTCAAATTCTCCTTGTTATTCGTGTGTTTATTTTTGTTTCTGTTTTGTTGTTTGTGCAAAAGTGTAGTCAAAATAAACTATATCTTCGGATCGTTATACACTTTTGTTGTGAGTCTAGAAATCGAAAATCTAGGGAACTTCTGAAAACTGCACTCGTGAGTAAGGAGCCTTCACTAACCTCGCATCCGGACTGTCTTGAACACCTGTTCAAATGACGTATCATAGTTAGGCACCCCTCTTCTAGAATCTGATTTGTTGAACTTGTCCGTCCCGAAGTTTATTGTCAGACGCCCGTCAGCTCCCTACGTGACCCTGCCTCGGTTTTTTTTCCGGTTCACGAGGGCGGAGAAAAGTTGTGTCCCTGCGTGGCTGCCGGTGCCTGGTGCGACCAGTTGGCGCATGCCATGGGGTACGATAAGAGTCGAAAGAGTGCTCTCGTGAGGCCAGGCGTGTGCACAACGTCACTAAATGGGATGACTTCGAGGCAGAGCTGTCAATCATCGTACGATGGAATTGTAGCTTTTTTGTGATAAAAAACTGATCACGATGAAATATTTCGATCACGTGAATGTGGTGAATGGGGCATCAAAGTGCGAAGTGCAAGATGGAGAGTGGTGGAGCCATCCACACGAACTGTTCCGGATGTTGTGCCACAGAGACAGTAACGGACGTGGGGTGTTTCCCATTCAGAAGAACATGAACTAACTTAGCAGACATGATATAACACAGTGTCTGGCCCATCAAAAATGCAATAATAAGGAACCACGGCTATGATCTAACAGGAACAACGCCACATCTCAGCGAACGTCTCCGCTTTGCGGGTTCTCCATAAGCTCTGCTTCACACGCCAGTTTGGGAACTTTCGGCGCCAACCTGCCCCGTCCAGAATGTACTATTAAAGTGCATTCCGAGGGTGACGATGCTACTGAACCATCAACATGAAGAATGTCACCAATTATCTGAAATAGTCTGCTGGGAAATGGCCCTTTTCCCAAATCTTCGTTATCCCGAAGGTCAAAGTCTCATTGAACCCAGTGTTCTTCCAAAACGAAACCTTCGTTTTCACCTCATCGGAAAAAAACGGCGATAACCAAAAATCATCGTCGCGACACGTTTAAGACGATTACGCTACGAGAATTTATTGATAAGCCACTGCGAGAAGTCACTATAAAAGCGTTCGTGGTGTTCTTTGAATGAGCACTTCTCTTCTCCGCTTTTTTTACAAATCAGTTTTCGAAATTTTTTCAGAAATGTTTAAAAACTTCCTCGGCTTGCCAGCTTCGCCGAACTCGGCCACCACTATTCTGCTCATAACTTTGGGTGCCGGACTACTCTTCGGAACAATTCTTTTGGCGCTCTGGGGCGCGAAGTATTTGGTGAGTTTGTAAAATCTGTTCTGACGTTTAGACTATTGAAACGTTTTTTTCAGAAAAAGAGCAACGCAAATGATAAAGCCGAACACCAAAACATGCTATTTTTCTGAGCTCCGGAGAACCCATACAACGAAGTCCAGTCGTGCTACATTCAAAAAATCAATAGTCAAAGTTTTTTTTTTAATAAATCGTTTTTAACTTCAGTACCGAGTTCAGCTGTGTTTAAAACAATAAAAAAACGGCAGTATTCCGGCGATTGTTGCCGTCAGAAAGGACTATCTATCATACGCCAAAAACCGTGATCTCTTCTCAAACTGGATTGGAACGAAATCAAATGGCGCAGGAAAAGAAGCCAGCGCCAAACCCGAACGAGAGTTAGTCATTCTGTCAGTTAAAATCAGAGGAAATCTGAAAGCTGCTTTGGATCACTCAGGGACTATGAACTCTCGATCATGTGTTTCACTTCCAAGAATCGATGCATCTCACTGATAAGGGCGTTTTGTGTTTTCACGCGGCACGCTCGCATTGCGTAGTGTCCCAGAGTAACGAATCAAGACGGAAAACATCGTCTAGCGACTGGATTTCAACGGCTTATTGGGAAACTGGATTTAAACGTTTTACTTCTCACACTTAGGCACTAAGAAGCGGTAGACTCTGCCCTGTCTGGCGCCCAGCTGATATGGCGTGATAAGGAAAAAACTGGCGTACTCTTCGATCAATCTTCACTGATAAAAATCGAATGCAATCAATAAATAAATCAAATGCAACCAGGTAGGGGAGAGAAGTTCCAGTGAACAAGGAAAAGGAAACTTTCAGTCAACGAGATATCTGGAATACACACTTTTTTCCATTTTTTCTTGAATATCGCAAAACCTGGTTCAAAGCATCGGACAAGCGATTTGGCGAGACACAAGAAACGGTCGAGGATACTGTTGTCTACTTGTACCAAATGTGACTTTTTTCCGATATTGATGGGCTTATTCATTCGCTTATCCCATTTTTTTTTTGAATCGTCATCCCGAAGATCCAATAGTTCAGCAACACTCTATACTGCCCTTCGACCTTTGTTCCATCCCCAATCACGCGATCGCTCCATTTCATGATAAACAGTTATTAGCTAGAGTGCCAGCTTACTCTGATTGACAGCTGTGCTTCGAGCCCTCATACCCAAATTCCCCGACCCGCTTATCAGAACGATTCGTGCAGAGCACACTCGTTTTGAGTTTCTTATCAGTCCCAATAAGGCGCCAATAAGCGTCATTAAATCGGAGCGGTGGAACGGATGGAAGGGTTGGACAGGGAGCTCTGGCAAAGCTGTAACAGAGACTGTCACGGATGGACTCTCCATGGGATATAAACGCCAGAAATCCACATACAATGGACCATCTGAGAGTTGCACGCGGAGCGATGCGCGTCAGCAGCTTCCTTATCAGTAGTTGGTTCACTGCAGTACATCGATTTTGTTGTTCAAATAGTATGATAGAATTAATCGATTGAGGAAGTTTTTAAAGGTTCCTGCGAGGAGTTCTTCTCGTCTGAAGATGTTTTAACTCCGCGCTTTGTTGGATGCTCGCAGCTGTTGTCGGAGAAAAGACAAGAAAAAAGCCTTCAAAACCGCTAAGAATGAGAGATGCTGAAATTGGCCAAATTTTTGCGGAAAAAGGTTTTCTAGGCCGCCGTGCACGGCCACCACTTTGCACGCTACTAGTCACCAAGAGAACACAGACAATCATACAAAATTATAAACACAGACAATCACATAAAAGCGTTCACTATTAACACAAAATAACAACAAATTCGATTAAATTTTATCTCGACGAGTTCCATTCGAGCTTGTCTTTCGTCATGTTCCTGAAAAAATGTTTATTTTCTTTCTCAAACAGTTATTTCCCTCAAGTTTGTTGAAACAATTCAAAATTGTTAACGTCTAGTATTATGGTATCAAAATTGAAAGGGAAGGAAATCCGTGAGATCTCGGAGAGCCGTGACTAGATAAAAGATGGAAAGTATGCACCTACCTTAGTGTTCAGTCCGTTTCGTTCTCCTCACTTTGAATTGTCCCTTGGGCCGCCCACCAAACACTTTTCTGACGGACTTCTTTACTTTTTTCTCCACGGCAAACGCGACAACGCAGATGACCATGGTGATGATAGTCAGTGGAGAGGGGAATGTCATTTCGAGAAACTAATAGAGAAACAATAATGACAGTTTTCAGTTTCAGGATCCAAGTTCCGCCTCTACGATCAGTTTATCAATTTCAGTGTTTTACAACTTTAATCAACACTGTTCTGCGGATTGTGAGTCTGGCACTGTGACGGTTGTAAATGGAGCCGAGGACAATAACAAGCAGACGCTTCAACTGTATAGCAGTCGGATTGGACATCGAGAACTTTCACTCAACTGATGAATCGTAAAACTTCAAGAACGAAGTTCAGAACAGAGTTCTATGTTCGTGTCCCAGAATAAATAATACATAAATAAATGACAAAACAGTTTGTTCTGATGTAATAGTACTGTTCAAAAGTGCAGCAGATGCGCTCTATGCATCGGTATTATCACCAAAATTCTAGGACATTTTGTAATCTGAACAGTTTCTGAAGTCATCGTAATCCATCTTCGAGTTGATCTTCGTCTTTTTAACATTTTATTATTTGAATTGGACGTTAACTATCCCAATCCAATGAGCAGACCCATTTCGCGGTTAACTAACAGATGTTATGAGAAAGATTTAAGCGTTCGGTGTTCTCTTCCGGCGATTCACGCTGATTGCTCGGTTGCTAAAAAGGTTGGCTCAAGGATGGGCTTGGCGCGGAACTCCATGACCATAACCTGTCCGTCGTCTCTCGATGAGATTTGTGGCTTCTCAACGAAGGTTGGGGAAGAAAATCCTACTTACTCCTTCCTTCGTTTTCTGAAGCTCGGTGAACGAGTCAGCTTCAAGTTGAAGTTGGCATTTCCCTTTCCGTGGGGGTTGACGATGGCGCATCTGTATGCTCCGGCGTCAGCGTCAGCGAGCTCCTAGAAGAAGAGACGCAAGTGCACATTCGTTTTTGTCCCTCTCTAGTTAACACATCTCAATTGATCCCATAATACTAACAAGTATTCTGCTGCTCGTTTCGTAGACCCCGATCTCTGATAAAATGGATCAGAAAAAATATACAACCCAAACGACAGTCAATAATATCACCATCTGAAGACCAGAATGAATCTGAAAGCTGATTTATATGGCCGAGGCCCTAGGAACCTTTGAAAAAGCGCGGTCATGTGTTTCCCTTCCATGAATCAGTGCATCACACTGATAAGGGCGTTCTGTGTTTTGCGCGCTGCACGCTCGCATTGCGTAGTGTCCCAGCGTAACGCATCATGACGGGAACCATCGTCTAGCCAGTAGAGTCCCACAGCTTTTCGGGAACTGTGGATTCTGTTCATCACTGATCCCCAATGGACTCTGCCCTGTCTGGCTGCCGGCTGCTCTGGAACAACAGTGTATTTTGGCGCCTGATATGGTGTGATAAGAAAAAAACCGAGTGCTCTCTGATCAGTTCTCACTGATAAAAATCGAGTGCAACCAGTACGAGGACAACGACCAAGAAATGAGGATTTCGAATGTTTGAACCAGGAGAAGAACTTCGATTCCATATTTTCGCAAAAGTGGTTGTGATCTGATTGATAATGGAATAGTATCGGAAGGGCTCCGAGAGGTTGTTGGAGCGGTAGGAAATTCCAGTGAAAGAGAGGAAACATTGGCAAAGAGTACCAACCGATCAACGAGGAAGCTACAGTAAAAGATGTCTTACCAGTGCTTCTTGGAATTGAAAAAAAGTGTTCTGATCTATTTAACAGGTGCTCAAGAGGATTACAAATGTGCGAAAAGAGTATCTGCCTTCAAAACCCAACAAGTTCTATTTCAGCGAAATTAAGTTTTATTGCAATCACGTGTTATCTTTCCTATGAGAGGTAGACCAAAAAAATCTGTTCTTGATAAATCAAACCCCGTCTTTTCCAATGCGGAAAGTGCTATCGTGTTCAATGGCGGTCGCTATTTAGAGTTTTTATGATTTATAACAGTTTTAGTCTTTTGTGGTATTACAGAAATGTGGGCCGTCGTCAAGTTTGCCGTTGAACTGCTCATCGCGAGCTTGAGCTTGGTGCTAATCGTCGCAACGATGGTATCATTGCAAAATTGGGTGTGGGCATTAGCCGACAAGGTAAGCGATTTGTCAAATCCGTTATTTGTTTTCAATTTACTAAAGAAAACAACTTTCCAGAGGCAGCAACGACGTGTGCACCCCACGCCCATTCACAGGGCACAGCTGCTGCATGTTTGAACTGTGGCCGGATTCAATTTAGATGGAAATAAACATTTTGTTATTCAAAATTTCTACCGTGTTCTTACATCAAAACTTTTCCGTCACTCATGGATTCTTTGTTCCCGAGTTATCCAGGATTCCCACCGTCAATTGAACATGTACTCTTGATGTCCAATCCGACTGCTATACAGTTGAAGCGTCTGCTTGTTATTGTCCTCGGCTCCATTTACAACCGTCACAGTGCCAGACTCACAATCCGCAGAACAGTGTTGATTGAAGTTGTAAAACACTGAAATTGATAAACTGGTCGTAGAGGCGGAACTTGGATCCTGAAACTGAAAACTGTCATTATTGTTTCTCTATTAGTCTCTTCGAAATGACATTTCCGTCGCCACTGACTATCACCACTATGATTATCTGCGTTGTCGCGTTCGCAGTGGAGAAAAAAGTGAAGGAAACCGCCAGAAAAATGTTTGGTAGGCGGCCCAAGGGACCATTCATAGTGAGGAGAACGAAACGGACTGGGCGGTAAGGTGAGTGTACTTGTAGGGACTTCCTCCGTCATAGTAAGGAAACTGCAGAATCATTTTGAATTATTTGAACAGTTTTGAGGAAAGTAACTGTTTGAGAATGAAAAAAAAAACAGTTTTTCAGCAGCGCCACAAAAACACGATCTCGCGGTCTTTTTCGAATGGAGCTCATAGATATTTTTCAATAATAATTAACTCTTTTTATATCTGTTTTCAGTAATTAACTTCGATTTTTGTGTTCTTATTGCAAATTATTCGGATATATTCGAGATTGCGAATGCTTTTATGTTCACAGAAAGTTAATTACAGAGTACGTGAAAACGCTCGGTAACTATTAGCGTGCAAACTGGTGGCCGTGGATGGTGGACTAGAAAACCCCATCGCGCAAAAGTTCTGCCATTTTAGGAGCATCTCTTTCTGAGGGGTTTCGAGGACATTTTTTGTCATTTTTTCGATAAAAGCAAGCGGGAACTTTAAAAACGTTCTCAATCGATTGAATCTATCATACTATTTGAACAAAAAAATTGGTGTACTGCAGTGAGCCAACTACTGATAAGGAAACTGCTGACGCGCATCGCTCCGCGTGCACCTCTCAGATGGTCCATTGTATGTGGATTTCTGGCGTTTGTATCCCATGGAGAGTTCATCCGTGACAATCTCTGTTACAGCTCTGCCAGAGCTCCCTGTCCAACCCTTCCATCCGTTCCACCGCTCCGATTTAATGACGCTTATTGGCGCCTTATTGGGACTGATAAGAAACCCGAAACGAGTGTGCTCTGCACGAATCGTTCTGATAAGGGGGAATGTGGGGATGCGATGGGCTCGAAGCAGAGCTGTCAATCATAGTAAGCGGGTAGTCTAGCTAATGACTGATTATCGTAAAATGATGCAAACGCGTGATTGGGGATGAAACAAAGGTCGAAGGGCGATACAGAGTGTTGCTGAACTATTGGCTCTTTGGATGACAATTCACAGAACACTGGGACAACCGATTAAGATATCTGACTGGGAGCAGAAACATATGGAACTACTGAACATGTAACAACAATACCAGACTTGGTCGGAACCGGAAACGGAACTACCGAAGTTTCCGAAATTTCAGACGGAAATTTTTCTGATTTTCCAGTTCGGAACTTTAATCCGTCGGAAGCTTTACCGAAAAATCTCGGAAATATCCGAAATTGAGAAAAGGATTTCTTACTGTAGTTTTAAAGGCGTAGAACGAGGTTGTGTGAAATGGGTCTCATGTGGAAGTTGTGAAATATTCAATTATTTTTTTGATAGTCTGTTTTTTTAGCGAAATTGATTCATTCATGACCGTTTTCTCGGAACAAAGAAAAGTTATTTGGAAAATTGGAAATTTCCCAAATTACCGACTTTTCGGAAATTCTTTTCGGAAGGAAATTACCGACAGGTTATTTCAGACCAAGCCTGAACCATACGTTTGTTTCATTTGAAGCTCTGATCGCTGGACGCACCTTTGGCACAGTAACCTCGGCGGTTTCTCATGTCTCCAGGAATTAAGGAACCATCGCCGTCGATTATCCAGGTAAGAAGCCGTGTGGATCCTTGGAATGCGGTATAAATCCTGCACAGATACTCATGATCACGGAAATGGTCCTTCTCGCTATCTAATCCATCTCCCAGTTGATTGTCGCTTGTCCCAATCCAATTAGCCAATAGCATGTCGAGAAGTGCATTGTTCACTGAACTCCACTATTGCGACCATGTTCTTTGGCATCTAAATTGAAATCCCGCCCCATCACGCGCCTAATTATCTAGAGAAACCGAAAACCATCTTGAGAAGCTTAACGCGATCAAGACACAAAAAATGGGCGTTCCGTCGGAACATTTCATTATAAATAGTGGGCCGGTGATAACAAATGTAGCCTTTATCTAAATTCTCGTTTTTCGAAAAAAATTTCTCAGTTTCAGCCCAAAAAAATTTTTCTGTTTTTCTCAGTTTCAAACTATGGACGAGGGCGATCCGTTAAAAATGATTATGTTGGCCGGTATTGGAATTCTTTGGGTCATTACGACCGTCGTTGCGATTGTGGGGAGGATCGCTTTTTTAATTTTTTACCGCATCAGGCGCATAATTGTAAGATAACATACCCTTCTGTCTTCTATTAATCAATTTTTCAGAGAGTTATGACTGCAGAACCCGAATTTGAATTAATGGAAAGAAGAAACAACATAAACAATGTATAGAGGACCGCCTACCAGTTAAATTCTTTTAGTTTGAAGTTTTAAAAATAAAATAAACTATTAAATTTCTACCTCGTTTTATCACCCATGATACTGAATTAGAGTAGTTTGAATGAGACCATAAAACAACTCGAGAACTTCTACAATTCGACGGGGAGACAGTTGTAAATCAAATTTATGTTGCTGTATTTGCACATTCGAACTACTGATTAGAACCGCCGCTACTACAGGTGTTTGGTGCTTCCGTCGCCGCGACCTTTACCAGACACAATTCCCTCCATCTTGGTCCGAATCGAATCGAATCGCACATTAGAACACACGGATAATTATATATTGCGGGGCCCAGTTTTTATGGCGCGACTCGGCTCCATCCACAACGACCACGGATTTGCGACGCCTTGCGTTTACATAATTCGTACCTTTGAAAAACGAGCAGCACCTACACGGAGCGCGTTCTGTCTTCACCCTGACCAGCGCTTGTTTCTCCCCTTTCATTGAGGTTGGACATGATTCGAAAATTGAGCCGTCAGATTCTCTTTGACTCCTTCTCACACCTGTCTGATGTTCGCTTTGATGTCTTTCGTCAGAGAATCGTCATTTTCCCCGCTCATCGTTTAGCTTTCCCCCTCTTCTCTGTTGCTTTCCAGCCGTCAATTTCCAGAAATGGCTCAAGGTTTTGCTGGAGAAATCAGTATCCCTTCGTCACAAATTGACTTGGAATTCGAGGAAAAGAAACGTGAGCCAGCTTTTTATGTAATGTCCCCAAAACTAAAGGAATCTCAGAGGCAGTTCTCCATGTGCTCAACGTGAGGATTGCCATGATGAAGCACTGTACGGCAGAATACCGAAAGTCTGCATTCAAAGACCCGGAAGCCATCGAGTTGCTCTACCACACCTTCTCGCAGCCAGTCAGCCGAGGTTTCCTAGAACACGCCGAGAGGAGCGCTTTCATACTCCCGTTGCTAACGGTTAGTTTGAATGGCCTAAACGTGCAGAAAACACAAGAGGAAGCGAGAGGCGAAGTGGAAGAGGGGAAGGAGCCAATAAAGAAACGGATAAAAATTATGGGTTCGGTGTGACATTTAATTGCCACGCAACCAAAATTGGTTTTCTCCATGTCACGTGTGAGCTTTACAAACCCGTTAGAGTCAACGACACGCCTTCCTTCTCCCCCGTTATTCGTTTTCCAGTTGCAACCAGTATTATTTCAGCCTGGAGTTTCTCTGAACAAAATGAACTGGTTTGATATGGCCGACCAAATTTTGACTCTTCTCCCAGTCACCAACAACTTCCCAGTCATGAGAACTCTCTTCACACCTCATGGAGCTGCTCCAGTTCCTCCCCAAATGTTCCCTCCATTCAGGGTTTTTAACCCAGTAAGTCAAGTTTTGTCCGCAAAGAGATATAACCTAATTTTCGATGCAAATGTACCCCGGACGCATGATGGTTCCGCATCACAGAGCTCACGTCGTGCATGTTCGCCCGCCCACTGGAATTCCGGAAGGAAGACCGGGAGAATGGGAGAGAATGTACGCTGAGCCAACAGCTCTAGAGTGAGTGTCACACCCCTCGGCTCATTCAACTTTGAGCTATTGATTCTCCAGGAATCCCGAAACACATGGTTCTGGTTGTGTTGCTAATAAAACCAGCCAGACCGCGAAAATCAGCTCGGAGGAAGGCGACGGAGATCACTTGAGAGATTTTCTTCTGGAGCAGTTGGGAACCCACCAGATGCTCGCGCGCCGCAGTGTCGCTCCCGAGCGAGCCGTCGACTACACTGACGGAACTTTGGAGAACGTGGCGGACCATCGACGCAGCGATTCCAAAAGAGGTTCTAAAAGTGAGTGGGGTTCAGGTACGGTTGAACTTGAAAATTATGTTTTCAGATTGGGCGGCAAACAACATCCGGCTCGCCCAGGAGTATTGGGCAGCAGTGGAGCTGTACAACCACAATGTCTGCATTAAGGAGCCGTGTAAGTTTAACCTCTTCTAGTCTCTAAAACGTTGACGGCTCCTTGTTTTCAGTGTCTCTGGAACTTGCCGTCGAATGCTCGAGAAGACGCATTTGGGAGCTTGCCACTGTGAGTTTCCACTGAATCCGAAACACACGCGAATTATCAATCTTCCAGGAAAACAACCGCAACGCCATTATGATCTCGCGTGCCTACACATTTGCCATTTCGACAATGTCTCCAGCGCTCGCCAGAGACATCAATGCGGTCATGAGCTTCCAGAACGACCCCGAGAAGTTTGAGCGACTCGAGAACTACTTTGCTCAGAGATATGAGAAGGAGATGATTCGCCTCAACTGAATCAGTGTTGAGCATTATCCTCAATCTCCCAAATTCTCTTTTGCTCTGTCTTACCCTCTCTTTTCCACTGGGGGTCCCCGAATTACCCTCCTTCCCATCTATCTCGGCCCATTTCCCTGTCAATTTTATTGCAAGCTCGAAGCGTCTTATTTCTGCCGGAAACCTATTCCCATTTGCATTCTGATCTTCCTTCTTTGAAATTCATTATCCTTCCCATCAAGTCAATGCTTTCCGCTCGCTGTCTCTGTCCACCTACTGCCTATATTTCGCAATCCGTCGTTTCCTCTACCGTCTATTTCTCTTCAACGTCTCTCAACTGCTTTCCCTCTTTCTCTCCCACACACGGAAAGTGTACGTTTCCATGAATCTCCTTTCGACGCCGAATTCCCTTTGAAAGTGTTCATTGAAATAAAAACATTGGAAGGCGAAGAAAAAGAAAAACAATATGAAACATTGGGAAAGGAGAGCTAGAAACATCTAAGCACAAGTGTGTCTTGTTCCGGGTGAAGATTGACTAGCAGAGTTCAAATCTTGAACAAGGTTAATGAGTAGAAGAGCCGGATACAATTTTCATTCAGTTAAAGAAAATAGGAGGGTATCTGGGGAGGGTGTTGGTTATTATGCAATGAAACAGATCGGTTTTCAGTCTTTGGTTAGATACCACCGACTGAAATAAGGAATAAGTATATATGTATGCGTGCTTGTTCATCAATCAGGAGTAAATGAGGGTAAATGAGGGTAAACGAATATTCCAGTTTTCTCGGTGTCCATTTGGCGGGTCAAGTCAAGTCAATATATTGTGTGTGTGAAACAGAAGATGTGTTTTTTTTGTGTGTGTGTGGGTGAAACAGAAGATGGGCCAGAAGATGTGTAGTCAGAGTATAGTGGAATTTGTAAAATTCAAGTAGAATTCAAATAGAAAAAGAGTATGATTGGTATGGCAATCGGAAAGATGTTCTGAAGGCAACAGGGGGGATGATGGATGTCATGCGGATGGTGGGGGACCGTCAGCGTTTAGTTCTCGCTGTCGTCGGCGTAGTCGTCGAGTGGTCCCTCGATGTTCAGCGTCAGCTCAACGTTGGCCTCTCCGGCGTCGTTCTTGATGTTGCAAGTGTAGGTACCCGAGTCCTTGGCCTTGTAGTTCTGCAAATGTAACCATTTCGTTCAATACCACCTCTCAGAGCAACTTACGGTGAGCTCGAGTTGGGCGGTGAAGTTGCCATTTCCCTCGTCGTTGGTCTTGAACTTGATGCGGGAGGACTCCTTCATCTTCTTGGACTTTGGTGAGATCCAGGTGACCTGTGGGTTCATTCTCGCCGAGTATCCAATGTCGAAGCAGATCGCTGGCTCGCCTCCGGCGGACGTTTGTTGAAGGATTTGTGGCTTTCTGGTGAACGACGGGGCTCCCTCTGGCACCTCGAACTTGACGGTGAAGGTGGCGGTGAGCTTTCCGGACTCGTTCTTGACGGTGCAGATGAACTGTCCGGCGTCCTTGTCCTTGGTCGGCTCCTTGATCTCGAGCGCCGAGTAGTAGACGTTTCCGGCCTCGAGGGTCTTCACAGCCTTTATGCGGTCAGAGTTGGCAACGATCTCCTCCTGAAACAACCCAACATTCTCTCTTCACTCTTCTAACCCTGAGAACTTACAGTTCCTCCTCCAACAATCTTCTGCCAAACGAAGGTTGGCTCAAGGATGGACTTGGCGCGGAACTCCATGACCATAACCTGTCCGTCGTCTCTCGAGGAGATTTGTGGCTTCTCGACGAAGGTTGGGGAAGAGAATCCTATAATTACTCATTCCTTCTTTCTCCGAAGCTCGGTGACTAACCAGTCAGCTTCAAGTTGAAGTTGGCATTTCCCTTTCCGTGGGGGTTGACGATGGCGCATCTGTATGCTCCGGCGTCGGCGTCAGCGAGCTCCTAGAAGAAGAGACGCAAGTGCACATTTGTTTTTTGTCCCTCTCTAGTTAACACATCTCAATTGATCCCATAATCATCGGGTTTTAGTATTCTGCTGCTCGTTTCGTAGATATGTGAGTGAGGGGAGAGACCCGTCACATCTAGGAGTGTGTAACGAAAGGACGACAACGACACTTTACACAGCTATCCCACCCAAGCCCTCTGAGCCCTGAGTTCCGAGGCGCAAAGGCCCGGCAGATGGCATTTCGCAGTGCAGTTCGGTTTTAGAAAACATATCGAAAACAACGAAAAACTAGGGCGAGGATCACAACTTCCGGATTTTCGCTTACCTTGATGGTGAGGATGGCGGAGTAGCTGTCGCTTCCCTTGTTGGCGAGGTTGGCGCTGAAGCGTCCGGAGTTCTCGACCTCCTTCTGTAAATTGAACAGACTCACTGGATGATAAGACAAACGTACGGTATTACAGTGTTAATCAAAAGTTGAGTCAGAATTTCATTTTCTACAGTTTAATACCAATCTAGGATGACTCACGTTGTCATAGTACCACTTGACTTGTGGGGTTGGGTTGGCGTCGACGAAGCACTCGAGCTCGAGGGAGCCGTCGTCGTTCTGGCGAGCCACCGGTTGTTGTGGGAAGTGTGGGGCCTTTCCGTCTGGCATGCTGGCTGAAAATGTTCACGTTGAACGAAAGAAGGACGTTTGTGAGGAAGGGAAAGGAAACATGAAAAAGAAGAACACAGTTTCGGGCATTATCACATTTGTTTGTTCTTGTCCATCCATCTACCGCAACAATATTGCTTCACGATGCGGAACAAAGAAACAACAAAAAACGGAACGGGCGTGGGTGGGGGAAGAGAGGAGGGCACTTGTCTTGTGAGGGAACCTTCGAGAAGCCCGAGCCTCCGAGTGAGATGGTCCCCCGCTATCAGAGAAGAAGATAAAGTGTGACGGGACCCGGGGGGTTTCATTCGGGAATGAGAGAGGGAGGAGGGGTGGGCAGAGGGAGTGTGGCAGCAGCGACGAGAGCGGGAGCACAAGCCCGGGAGCCCCCCGCGGCGGCACTAGCGGGAATCCGCCATCCTGCACAGTGTGACAAGAGGCGAGCTTCGGGGCGTTACACAAAAATCGGCGCCGCTCGCCTCTCCTCCCTCTCGCTGTGTACTAGAGCGCCCCCGCGGCAAGAAGCACACCACCGGCTCCCAGGACCTTCTCTCTGTGTCTCTCGCTGCCCCGTTACGCTTTCGCCGATGGACCAGAGAAAACCGAGAAAACGAAGCAGGAGAAGATGCGGATGCTGATGCCTATCACTGATTATCAACACTAGCTGCTCACTGAGGAGGCGCTCATCGATCCGCGAGTTTACTGCGTGGGCGGAAGAGGAGGGGAAGAGGCCACTGAGATGAGCGTCCTCCGAGATGAGCAACAGGTCCGACAGAAGCAGAAAATGCAAAAAAGAGAACATCAACTGGATGACACTGAGTGTTAGAATCAAGAGGAATTCCCCTCAAAACATGAACACGTGTTCCAACTCATGACAGCCATCAAAACAGCGTCAGGTTCACATCTGGTCCCACCACATTTGATGAAAAATAAATCGCAAGATGCATCACAGATTTGTCGAGGGGAACCGAGCCCAGCAGGAGAAAAAAAACTGTGTGCGTGCCGCATTTCCAATAGAAATGAGTGAGCGCCGACCCGGGGGAGGAAGGGAGGGGGGATCTGATTGAGCATCGAAATCGAATCGGCACTTATCTCAACAGTATCTTTTTTTAATAGCTCAAGTTGACAAACAGTGGCTCGCATTCTCGTAGGAGGCAACTGAGCAGCCAGCAGCAGCCACCAAGAGCACAAGCCGAACGAAAAAGAGTCAAGAAACTCGCCTTTGCAAATAAAATTTCAGTCAGTCTACGTGATTTGATCCGACCAGCTACTATCACTCGGATAAGTTGGCAGAGGGGTGTGATACTCAAGGGCAACCTATTGTACTTCTCAAGTACCAGTTTGTCTACACAAATGATATCACACTTCAGATCCGATCTCTTTCTCGAAAAGACACGCGAGTCATCGCGCATTTTGAGGCAAAAAAACGCCTGCGAGAACGATAAAAATCAGCGGGAGTGGGAGTAGTATTGGTGTCCTACATCGCTCGTTCAATATGCAAGGACACGGTGTATGATCTCATCATCGCCTCTCGTCGCCCTTCCCGCCTCGTCGACGTCTCGGGTTCCCACCCACGTTTCATCAATTTTCGTCGTGTTAGAAGAGATAAACGTAATACGAATCGGCGTTGGGGCATATGTCGTCGAGATATTTGCTCATTTAACAGTGGTGCGGCCACGGACCCCCTCATCACTCGCCGCGCTATCTATCTCTGGCGGACCCTCTCAACCTCACAACTGTTCGAACCCGAACCTAATGTTCGGCATGCCAACCGACCTATCATCATCAAAGCGACTTTGCGGAGGAGTAGGTGGGAAACTGAGAGTGATTGAGGGGGATGGGCTGGGCGAGGGGCGATCGGGGGTCTCTTGGAAACTGATAAGAACGAAACGACGGCTAATTCTCGAAAATTGAGGGTGGAAACGGGGGGGGGGGGATTGCTGGCAGAAACTAAACCGTTTTGTTTTCACTTTTTAAACTGCAATTAGACACAATCGGGAAGTCGAAAAATGTCAGAGAAAAAGCAGTGACAATTGGCAAACATGATGTAATTTTCGAATTCCCCCATTTCTCTCGGGAACAGTGCAAAAACCGGTAAAGGTTGTTGCGATAAAGCACACAAAAGAGCACCGGGGGGAGGAGGCCGATTGCACTCGTCTCGAGGTCTTTCGCAAAGTATAAAAAGTCGACGGAATGGTGAAGTCGGACGGCGGCTGTGGATCTGCGTAATGAGTCCATAGGCCATCGCATAAAAGGAGGCAAAAGTGTTCGGTTCTATTAGTCCAGTCAAGACAAGATAATAAAGAGAAGGAGAAAGCAAACAGTTCCGTGGAGTGTTGTACGAAAATAAGCCTACTCCTCTAAACTTCGATACAATGTCACAACAATAGCCATCCCTCGTTCTCTTTCTGATTCATTTTTGACTCGAATTGGGAAATGAGACGTGAATGAGACGGTCTGCCAAGACAGGGAACAAGAAACGGTCTTGAAATTCCAACTATAGTTACTTCCGAAAAAAAGCGGGCACCGATGCATGAAAAGGACACGGGCGTTTTTTTGTCGAAAAGTATAATAGAAAATCAAATCCGTGCGTCCGTCGTCGCACCGGTGGCGTCACAATATGTACAAGCAGAGGAGGAGGAGGAGGTGTTGACTATTCTTCACAATTTGTTGCTTTCCCTCATGGTTAACTATACATGTTTGTCTAGGCACAAGGTAATCCGGCTCTCGCTGGCAGTTTGCTCCTGAGATCATGTGTCTCACACACTATTGCTTGTTAGAGAGAGCTAGCGCAAAAAGCTTCGCTGATTTTTGAAACTCTGATATTTTTCTCTTGTTTTCTCAAAATAACAAATCCCCAGAAAAACACCCAGAATAGACTAACCTTCAATGTAATTGCTTTCATTACAAAATACTCCTTCACACCCTTTCGAGTAGCGTCTGGCATTTGGGAGTTATCCGAGGAATTGAGATCTGGAAAAAAAAACATATTTCTTTGTTTAGGGATACACAGATATCAAACGTACTTTTCATTCTAGCAGTCCTTTCTCTCCGGTGATTTTTTTCATGGATCACGTCACGTCGTCTAGTTCCTCTATCAGCTCCCACTGTTGATTTTGATCCTACATTTATGGCATTGTCCACGCAGCTTTTTGTTGTTTTTCTTAAGGACTTCACTTCACGGACTTCACCAACAGCTTCCATGATCAGTCATTTAGAGTTGGTTGTCATAGTCTTTTGTGAATTCCCACTCCGGAGTTTTGCTATGTCAACCAGCGTGTTCTCCATTTGCACGATCACATTGGATTTTGCGAGAAATCTGAAATAAAACCGTGACTTGAGCGTTTTTTTCATTTGCAAGTGGGTTTTGTGTCTTGTTCAGAGTTGCAAATTGCAAATTACAAAAAGTGCATGTTTGTGAAACACTAGAACGGCTTAAGATAGAACACCAAACCTCAAATCTCATCAGAAAGTGGACAAAAGGCCACTTTTTCTCATAACGTTCAAAACTCACTTTTAGCATTGTTCCCTTCGACTTGACATGCGATTTCTCCATTTTCTTGTTTTTGAAGGGATCCTCTGGAAATAAAAATGATTTTCAACGGATTTAAACACATTTTTAGTCAGAAAAACAGTTTCGAAAAAGAGTAAAAAATAATTTATTCACGCGCATTGTGTGCGTGTTTGCGTGCGGTGTTTGCGGTATTGTTTACTTATTTAGCCTTGAGGCCGTGTTGCCAACTTGTTCTCACTGACAGATATAACAGAAACAGAGAACTTGAAGGGAAAATGAGAAGAACATTGATAAGGAACTATGAGAATGAAGATTTAGAGAAAAACAACTGGATGGCAACGCAGGGGACCTACATTTGAAGATTATTTGATTTTTATTCGATTCGGTATGGAGAATCAAAAGAAGATAAACCGGGAGAAAGACATTACCTGAGAAAAACGAATAAATTGTGGAATTATCAAATTGAACGTTTATTTTTGAGCGAAGCCGCATAATATCCGAATGTCGACATTTCGAAATTCCCGAAACGAAAGCAGTACCAACAATTGCTTTTTAAGGTTGTACATGAGCTAAGGTCAAAATGTGCGGGGAGAAGAATGAACTCTGAACAGATTTTTCATTGAAGTTGAATGCATGGATTTTGAAAAAAAATGTCTTGGGCCTTCATAGTTTCACTATTCAGTACCGACGAGAAAAACAACTATCCCAAAAACAACACACACAGTTACAGTTTTTAACAGAATCCTTCATTGATAATTGCATCGTAATACTGTCTCATGATAACAGTAGTTTTGATGATACTTACAAATTCTACACGTTTTGCTGGAAGTGATACCACTATCGAAATTGAGTGTGATGTTGATCTTTGATGATTTCGCCACCATGCAATGCGCTTCTGATTGATAAGAAATCAGCTTCCTTGAAACATCAGCATGACTGAATTCAGGACCACTGGCCGTCAATTTTTACTAACCTTGTTATCAAATATTATTCTCACTTTTATGGCTGCCGTACTCAAACACACCACTCTCCTTCATAACTGTCCGTTGATAAATCTTCCACTTCCCAACATTTATTACTCTCCACGTATGTCGGTTAGAGCAATTATTGCCTTTTCAGTGCCTCATTGATACCGACATTATTCGGCTCGTTTTCCGGTTTCCATTGGGTTTTTCTATTGCTTTCTTGACAGATGAGCAAACGAGGATCACTTCCGGAGTTTGTCGATGAGTATGATGATGACGATGAGGTGGAGCTCGTAGAATCCGCAGATTGTGAAAAGAAGTGAGATTTACTGACTATTAAAGTGCAGCACACAATATTGTTTCCAGTCTGCGAAGTTTTCTCATCCGTCTCTTCATCTCCCTCTTTTTGATTGCATGTGTCTCTGGAGCTGTTATCTGGTCATTTGTAAACGGTAAGTCTACAAGTTCTGCTGGAAATCCCTAGTTTTCAGCGAACCAGTAGTCTTGTTATTATTTGTTGACTTTGATCAACTTACCTCGCTACTTGCTTTCTAGAGCCAGTCCCCCATTCAATACTACTTCCGGGAACATGGAAATACCAAAAAGTACCCAGTGTTCAGGAGAAAGCGGAACAAGCACCCATGAAACGCACCGAGACGCTTCCAAAAACTTTTCCATCTTCATCGACCAGTATTCGAAGAAAGAAGGGGTCTACATAACTACGTTCAAGCTTCCTGCAGACTCTCAAAGCAGCGAGCCGGTAAGTTCAAACAAATTTTCCCCCACTTCTAGAAAAAAAATAAGTTAAATGCCGAGGATTTGCAAAAATAAAGTGGGTCAACAGGAAGTCAATTTGGACGGGGGAAGGGACTATAGTTACCAGGGTTTTTCGAAGAAAAATGTTTCAGAAAGTGGAAGAGTATCAATCATTCTGGTTCCAAAGCAACACCAACAAGTCACTCGTTCATCAAATCACTCCCAACGTCACCATTTACGCATTCGAAAGCCACGCGTATTGGTATGATACCTCCGCTGACACGCCGGTTTGTTATTTTGCTCTCTCGGATCATTTCGTTTTCCACGGATTGCATTGAATTGGATTCTGAATGAGCGAATGCGAATTCCCCCCGTTCCCCCTACATTCCAAGTTCTGCTGAAAATGATTCGAATTCAAATTGTTCCAGAAATGTACATTCGACCACAACATGAATTATTTGACATACATAAAGAACCTCGGAATGACCACTCTCGAACGTCACCATTCCGAATATGTGAGTGCAATTTTTCTCACTTTTTCCACTATTTTTGTTTTGTTAGGAGGAGACGCACAACGGCGACAAGGTATTTGTGTACCAGGGCAACCCGAACGAGGTGCTGTTGACAAATGTCAATCAGACTGCTTTTCTGGTGACTGCCTATGCGGACGCCTCCACTGGTGAGCCTTTGTTGGGTGTACTCTGGAATAGCGAGGAAAAAAGAACTTCTCCACCTTTTGTTTGCTCCCCTGGTCATTTAGTCAGTCAGGGCCATTTATTTTCTGTTGCTCTTTATTCTTCTCGTCCAATCCATCAGGTTCCCCCCCCCCCATATTTCTCCAGTCTAGCCCGGTTTTGTTTTTTGCCTATTCTTGCCAGAGAACAAACTGAAAACGGAAGAAAGCGATCCAGTTGTGTGGGCATTCTTAGAAATTTCATCTCATTTCATTCAGCACACGACATTGAGCCCCCTTAAAGAGAGAGCGAGTGAGTGAGCTCGTCTCGAAAATTCAATTCAGAAATCCATTTCGGTTCCTCTCCTATTTTTTTGACGAATACAATCGAGAGACAAGTTGCGTTCTTTTCTTCTTTCAGGAGCCCTTCTCGCCTGGGACACCTACTTCACTTCGGAGACCGATAGTTCCGACATGGTGTATAAGGCGTCGTACGAGTACCCGCACATGGTGCCCGCCAAGCCAGATCCCATTTACTTTGACACCCCGAAAGAGTGCTCCCCGTAATCATATTGTACTTGACGTAGAATTGAAGAATAAAACAAAGGAACTAAGAAATCTGGCCCCAGACCCCTTTTTCTCCCCTACTATCGTATTCTGGAACCACTGTCTCCGCTCTCCTTTCTGCTCCAATTCACTTTATTTTGTCCTCATGAATCCTCATAAAATACACATGGAATTGACAAACGCACGAAGGTCGAACAAATTTTTTTGTTAGGACCTCCTTCTCCCCGTGTCCCTCCCATCAAAATCGTATAGCCATCAGATGCGTGCTCTTTTATTTTTCGACGTTTTCAAGGGTATAAAAACACACAGATCTTCGCGCTGACTCCTTGATCTCTCTATTTTCGTGTCATTCGACGGAAAGGAGCTTGATTGCCTTCCCTGTGCTCCGAGAGCTGACGTGCTAGATCAAACACCTACCTACCACCTTATCCTTCTTCTAAAGTGCTTTTCCGTCCTTTTCTCTTCCTCTCTGCTATAATATTCTAATGCACTACTTTAGACCACCTATCCAACGGACCACTTCACTTTTTTTTCCGCGACCAGCCCATTTGTCGGACGGGCACGTGTCCACGTCATGTTGTTCAATCGCACTAATGGCTTTCGGGAATTGGGCGTACTCGTGTTTGTGTTTTTTGTCAGGAGGCGTTGACAACGTAACAAAACGCAGGGACTCCTCTTTTTCACTTTCTCCCCAGGCCCCAGAAAGAATTCCGTTTGGATTTGCCCCGGCCGTTTTTATTTTCCTGAAAACCGGTTTTGTTTTCAGTTTTTAGCTCTCACTGGTCAATCACCCATCTGAAATTCCGAATCTAACACATAAATTATTACCGTCCGTTTAGAGAAAAAGGAAACAATAGAGAAGGAGGCCTTCTTTCTATTTATCTCTCCTCCTTCTAAATTGCTCCAAATGGCCTCAATAGGCTCCAAGTCCAAAACCACGCATCCGTATCCAATTTCTCATTAAAAAATTTGCATCTTCTCATAGTTCAGCTCACTGGAACTTGTGCGCGCGCGGAAGTCTGAAGTGATCCACCCACATGAGCCACTCACTACTTCCTCTATAAAGGAGTCACTTTTCCGTCTCAAATTCCACTTGAGAACTCATTCCCGAATTTCAATTTCTGAGTTTCCGCACATTTTTTCACGCTCGAAGTATTTCTTCGCCGCCGTAGGCTCCCGTAAACATCAAAAGTCAGTTTAAGAGCCGCTTCGCCATGTTCAACTTCAAGATTCTCTTCGGATTCTTCCTCCTCTGTCTGGTTGCTCAGTCGACTGCCAAAGTCGTTAAGGTGAGGGAAATGAGTTCTTTTTCACTGTTATCAAAGATATCTTCCAGTGGCACTCAGTCTCTTTCAACCGCGAGCAACCTTCGTGGAGAACTTCTCAAAGATCGAGACAGGTAACCAGAATAGCCACTTATTTAAGTGTAAATCCAGAGTACAAATTTTCAGATCCAGGGATACGGCCCAATGTCCGCATTCGCCGAAAGCGGCTCCTCCCGCCCACTCTTCTTCGGATCGTGGCGCAAACGTTTCGACGACGAATAACCACCCATTTCCAGTGACCCAGTCGTTTAATAAAGCGTTGTTTGTGATTATGTGCTCTTATTCGATTGAAAAATGCTCTGAGCCGCAATTTGCTGCTCAGCTGTGTCATTTCATCAAACTCATGCATAATTCAAAAGAGAAATGAAAGTTCATCATACTGAATGGAAATTAGTTGATGGTGCAAATTGGGGGGTGGGAGAGGGTGGAGAAGGTCAAACATTGAAATGTGTCATTTATATGATGCCGGAGTTTGAAGTTTAAAGCAGCAAAGGTTTCTGATGCACAAACCTCAAGAGTGCACGAAAACAGAGCAATTCCCCATGACACCATGAGGAGAACTAGTGGAATTTTGGACTTGGGAAGTGACAGAGATCGGGTTTTAGAGAAGAGTAGAGAATGTCCTAGGCCGCCCATTTAGGAACGTAAGACTCGAAGTCTTCCACGTCATCAACGTTTCTGAGCTGCCGGAGAAGCTGCCGGTGGACCATGACATGTTGTGTGAGATCTCTATTGGTAAACGCTGAAAAATGTCTCATTTTTACAAGAAATAGACGCTTATCAACTTACAAGGGATGATTCTCTCGTAGAGCTCGTGAACTCTCATCATCTCCCATCTCAGAGGCACCCAACAAATCGTCTCTTTGGTATCGCTCTCGGAGAGCTTCTTGCTCACACGAAGAAACGCTGCCACGTGGTTCTGTAGCATATTATGACTATTTGTGCTTGAGAGGAGCTTCTCACCCGGTATCTCATCATACAGATGCTCTGGAACTGCTCTCCTCGGTAATAATCAACGACTCGGAGATTTTCGGAAACGTGAAGGAATGGCCACATCAGAGTGATCCCGTCAAGCGAGATGGCACCGGGGAGACGTGGACGAGGTCTGGAAATCATTGAAGCTCGCGCTTATACATTAATTCTATTAAATTTTACCTTCTGACTTCGATTCCTGTCATGAAGCATTTCTGAGAAACTGTGATAACCAGAGTGATATCACACTTATCCACTGTAGTGAAATTGTTGACATGCCAACAGAGACGATTCTGGAGCGCCTCGAACTGCAGCACCCATCCGAATTCCTCTTTGATCTTCTGAACTCTGATGGTTT